>CP141155.1:54710936-55960936 GCA_035233585.1 Antiaris toxicaria | reverse complement strand
GCTTGCTCTAACTGTATCTAGGGCGTAACGTGTACACTACATGAACCGTTTATGCTCAGTTTATACTTCATCATTAATTATCTTTCTTTACTTTGCCAAGGGCCACTGTGCGGAGAGCCACTTCGTGAAGGACCACTGTGCGAAGAGTCGTTTTGTTGAGGTCACTATGTGGAGAACCATCAAGTTAAACTGAAAACTCTTCAAATGGAAAAGGGCCGGTATGACATTGCTTAACAATTTCACAATTGTTGAATCATATCTATTATTCTCGTGTCATAACTTCTCTTAATCTTATGTGATAGGGATCTAATGGCATCTAATTTGTTCTTTCATTAATCTACGTGATTGTGAAACTATGTTGTTGTGCAACAACGTGTGCATGGCATACATGCTTAACATACAATAAAAACATCACTTTAAATTCGTTTTATTCATGAGCAGGTGGAGTTGTACTTACTTGTTCACCAATAGTTCGCACATTGCCTCGATGCAAATTACAAGTGCTGACCTGTAACCATAATGCACTGTCATTAATATTGTGATAACCGGGAATTTTAGATTCTCGAATTATGTTAAAATTGTATGTGTATAACAATTTTAATGAATAAAATGCAAAAAAGTTGTATTCTAATATTGTTGGGAATAGTATAAAAATGTTCTGGTAGTGTTAAAGTGTGTGAGTTCGAGGATGGAAAATCTTACCGGACATAATTGGGTGAGACGGTTCGAAATCAGAGCTGAAAACCCTAGAGAGTGCATTAAAATGTATTAAAATAATTGAAATTTACGGTAGAGAATTCTGATCAAACAGAAGCAAAATAAGACAAACCGATCGCACTGGAGGCACTGAGAACTCGCCTATGCGATTTCGGTAAAGTTCCGTTCGGATCGAAAAACAGTCAAAAATTGACCACGAATTAATTAGTGAATTAATATGAATAGTTGATGACATCACTATGATGATGTCATAAAGCCAATCAATTTTCATCAAATTAGAAAGTATTTTGAAAGGTGTATGGCTAGGATTGCTTTGCTTTTTGATCAAAGGCCAAGATCATGCCAAAATTTACCTTGAAAGAAATTAAAAAAAATTTTGGGAATTTTGTTGAAAGGCCATACGGCCATGTGGAAAGGGAAAAAAAATTTGTATTTTAACCCCAAAATCCATACTTTTTGATCCTTGAACAATTAGGAAATTGATGGAAAAAAATTACAAAAAGACCCTTGGTTTTTGCCTATAATAGGCATCAAAATTCAAGCAAAAAAATTGGAAAAAGCAACTAAACTCTTGCTCATTTTTTTTCCAGCCAAAACCGTGAGTTAACCCCCCCCCCCCCCCCCCCCCTTAAACCAAAAATTTTGTTTTCAATTTTACATCAAACCTAGCTTGAATTGCATTTTCAATCTCAAGGCAACAACTAATCAAGGTAAGCTTCAAATTTGAAGCATTTTTCCTTGATTTTTCATTGAAAAACCGTGGGTTTGGAGGTTTGAAAAACAATGAAAAAAATTGTTGATTTGTTGATTCTATGATTGGTTTGATGTTGTAATATTCAAAGCATGAATTAGGATAGAAAAACAAGCAAAAATTTTGCATGTTTTCCTTGAAAATCCGTGGCTTCCTTGGTGTGGAAATTTCATGAGTTTTGTTGTTTTAATTTAGTGTTAATGTTCATTCAATTATATGTTAAGTTAAGCATGAAATGGACTTAAGAAACAAGAAAAGTTTGATGTAGAATTCTTGTTAAAACCGTGGGCATGAACATGATGAAATGGGAAAATTTTCAATGTTGATAAAAGTTGATAAAAACCATAGGAAAGAAAGTGAAATTTTCTTTCTATTTATGCATAAAATCCGTGGCTATAATTAGGGTTAGAATGCATATTTTGTTAGGTTTTTGAATGTTGTTTCATACATTGGAAAACCTAAGAGTGATGTAATGTGATGAAAATTAATTAGATGTGATTAACTAGTAAACCAAGGCTAGTTTGAAGAAAAATGTTGTGGTTTGTATTGATTTCTAAATGATGAATTATGTGTAGGAAAATAAATCGGTAAAAGCGTATCAGAGTGGTACAGCGGAACAATAAAAATTTTTAGATCGTTAAATATCTCATGATGCCATATCCAATAAACCAACAACAATTAAAACTCATACCTCAAGGACGCCAATCTTGCAGGAGGAGAATGACCGGAGGCTTCAACCAACTAGCCTTCTCTACTATTCTCCAATTCTCGAATGGCTGAGTTTGTGGGCACTCTGAACCTCGATCGGTATGCTAGCACTGCTAGTCTTCTTCCGACCACCCAGATCTCTAAAGAACTTTATTGTCACGATGAGCTGTTCAACAATAAGCCTGCTCACCTGAGAGTCTGTGGTCTGAGAGAACTGGAGTGGCAGGACCTCTATTTATAGACCTGCATGAGGTGATTCTTTGAATTTGAATTGGATTAGGAAAAGATATTTTCCCTTATCCATAACCAAAAAATCCGAATTTTCCAAGGGAGAATCTCAACAAAAAATTCGGTTTTTCTTAGGATAAATCCAATCCAAATCTAAACAAGATTTTAACTAGAATTTTATCTCCCTTTTTCAACCCAAAAAATCCGAAAATTACAAGGAGAATATCTCCTAAAAATTTCGGCCATTATGGATAAGGGAGAATCAAAAATTCCACTAGGATTTTCAAGCTTGAATCTTATCTCAACCTTATCCAAAATAACCGAATTTTCCTAGGAGATTTTCTCCCTAATTTCGGCCACTTTTCAAGGAAAGAGAGAATCCAAATTCAACTGGGATTGAAACTTGAATTTTTCCCTTGAATCTTATCCACAAAAATCTGAAATTTCCTTGAGGATTATCCTCAAAATTTCGTGCAACATTTGTTAGGATTTGGATTCAAAATTCAAGTAGGATTCTAACAAGATTATCCTCTTGAAATCCAACTCAAATTTGAATTTCAAACCTTGTGGATTTTCCACAACAAATTTGAATCCTACTTGGACAGTGATTCAAAATTTGAATTTCAAATTTCAAATTCAAATTTCAAATTTCAAATTTCAAATTTCAAATTCGAATTTCAAATTCGAATTTCAAATTCAAATTTCAAATTCGAATTTCAAATTCAAAATTCAAATTTCAAAATTCAAATTTCAAATTCCACAAAACGGTTGTGTTTCATATTTTTGTTCTCATGGATAATTTTCTACAACTCCAATCCAATCTCAAATAAAATCATGGCAACTTTATTTGGAGTTCGAATAATTGTGTACTCTATTTTCCAAAACAAAATCTGAATCCAACCGGAGAGAATCTTGTCTACCATCCTAATCCTGTGTCATCACCATCCATCCATAATAAACCAACCAATAGCATACACAATTCAATTTGCCAAACGTTAAGGAATTATGTGGAGCTAGTAGAGGGACTGATTGGACATATATAATCAGGCTCCCGCAAATCCATATGATCATTATTCTTTTACCGAACGACTCAATCATATGATCACTAGTTTCAGAGTCACACCACTATAAACCTGAAACTGAACTCCCAATTATATACCGTATTACGTAAGCCTGTGACAAGCTATCGTCCAATGACCTTGTCATATATGCAGAACCCTCATATGATATCCATGATCAGCCTTAGGCCAAAGTCCGTTTAATCCTACTGATCAGGCTATCTTAAAGTTCCATTATACTACTGAATAAAGAAAATGATTATTCACCATATGTGAATAAGAAGTCATCCGCCCAGCAGACGACCCAAGGCCTTGTCCATTTTCACATTCAGTATAATGCCTTTAAGAAGATACCCTTAACTGCTCATTAGAGCTATGATTCCAATATCTGTAAACGAACCCTTCATCGTATACAAGTCATGCACCCAACGAACCGGTCTATAAGCTTACTACCTCTGAGACGCTTTAGCCATTGGAACATCAAAGTATACAAGTCATATACATGAAGCTATCCTTTTACTCAGGATTAAGGTTACTGCATAATGAACATCAAAAGCAGATCGATCCACTCAAAGCGGACTTCGTAGATCAATCACGCTTTAGTCCCGGTCTAATATGTCACCACCAAGCAACATATCTATGTCTCTACTTGGGAGTCCAGCTCCAGACAGTCAAGACAAACCGTCCCCTCCAAGGCTTTAGACAACATAATAGTCTTAACATGAGTTAGATGCTCGGTCTAACCCCATAGACTACAGACCATAGTTTAGACTGCTAACTTTAGAATATTGTCTTCTCGCATACAAAAAACCATTGCATGCAACGTTCTAACAGTTTCATATAAGCAGTCAGGGAGCCATATTTGCATACATTTACTTTAACATGTAAATAAGACGAGGACGGATAGCAATGTAATGAATAACCTCTATATATAATCTTATTATCCAGTTCAAAATAAATACATCAAAAATGTCTCTAATGCTTAGGGCATTTCCTAACATTATGTGGAAAATTTTTTTATACAAAGTTTGGAAACTTGTATAAAATAGGCCTCTGGTATAGTACGTGGCAGGTACAAAGGTTCTGAGGTGTACCTAATGCCAGGAAATTTTAAAATATAAGCGGAAATGCTGCCGAAATTTCTAAAACCGGCTTAAGGGAATTTCGGGAAATGAGGGGTAAAAATATTGAACTCGGGAAGGAAACCGAGATCCCTCGGTGAATTATGATTAGAAATAGAAAACCAACCCAAAAGGAATAGTAAACCGACCCTAAATCACTAAAATGCCTAAAACAGGAAAAAAAATTCATGTTAGGGGTATTTTGGGAAATGAGGGGAAATTTTAGGTCGGGATAGGAAACCCGAGCCTCTCGAGGACTGAGGGTCGGGAACGGGATAAATAACGTTTAGTAAGTAGTGAAAGGGCCATTTGAGGCTTCGAAACGCTCGAAAAATGAAAAAACTACCATAGGTGACGGATGAAGAGTAATCGAGGGCCGGGGAAAATAAAGTTGAAATTTTGCAGCAAGTTAAGCTGTAAAATGATATAAGAGTTTAGGAAATATTATTTTAAAATAATTAGACTTAGAAAATTTAGAAAAAGTGATAGAATAAAATAAATTACGATCCCAAGACCCGTTAGGGGCAAAATGGTCATTTTGATCAAAAATTTCCAAAAAGGCTCGGAAAGAGTCCTAAAAGACCTAGAATAACCTAGATAAAATTCTAAAACTTAAAATGAAGATTTTAGAGTTAAAATTCTAAAAATTTTAGGAACACGGGCTTGAACACGGGCGTGTATCAAATCATGTACAGTTACACGACTAAGGAAGAGAACAACATGGCCGTGTAAAATAGACCCGAGAGGTACACGGGCTTGAACCCGGGCGTGTATCAAACCGCGTACAGTTACATGGCTAAGGAAGAGAACAACATGGCGGTGTAAAATAGACCCGAGAGGCACACGGTCTTGAACGCGGGCGTGTATCAAGCCGTGTACAGTTACACGGCTAAGGAAGAAAAGAACATGGCCGTGTAGAATAGACCGAAGAAGTACACGGGCTGGAACACGAGCATGTTTCAGACCGTGTACCACAAATAAAATTTAAATGTATAGACTTGTTAAGTAAAATAAATATATGTTTAAAATGATAATAAAACAGGGTATTAACAAACACTATTATGTCTGTAGGAACCCAAAATAAGGATAGAACTGCGGAGGAGTTCCGACAGTGGACACTAGCACAGTATTGGTAAGTTCAAGCATTTTCGTGTCTGCAACATGAAATATTGTGTGAATCTATTCTATACTAGCTGCTCACTAGATATAAGTTCTTACGCACATTCAGGGATTAGTTAGCATAACATATCCTAAATAACGAGAATAAGTAAGACCTACGGGCAATGGAAGATAGTGACCTTGGGGTGACATGTACGATCACTTGGTCAAAACTATAAATGAAAAGATGGTAATGAAACCATTAAGGCGTACTGCCCCTCCAACATAGTGGTGGAGGTTTGTTTAAATCCTACGGGGTTAACAGGGCTATGGAGGACGATGTTCTAAGGTCGCTCTTTAGACCGTCCCAGTCAGCGCGCTAATAATCATCGGTACTGCCATAAATAGAGCTCTACACTAGAAATCTAATAGAAAATAAGCAATCCCGAAATGGAAAAAGAAAATCATAATTGAGCATAACCGAAATTTACGTTAGAATAATGTCAACTCAGTTAGGATATGTGAATAGTACACAGTTAGGGTAACTGATACTATTCACCGGTCAAAGGTCAACTATACTATTCATGGTGAATAGTACTATTCACCATTTTGGGATTGAGTTTTTCTTGTTTTTTAATCAATATGATTCTTACTATGGATGTTTGAACTTACTGAGCCTGTTAGCTCATCGGTTTGTTCATGTTGCAGGTAAGAAACCTGTCTAGTAGATTCCTTGATGGCGACAGGATGCGAACGTGTCGAGGGATAGGGAACTCACCGTGGACATGATCCTGCCATATGTTTTCTGCTGAGCTTTTTGAGTAAAGAAAATATGTTTGGAGACAAAGCATACAATACATATAGATATTATATATGATACCAAATATGTTGTACTTATTTCAGACATGGAAAAGCCAGTATTATATTTTACATCGCTTTCTTACTTGATAATCATAAGAAAAAGTATGTATAAAAGAAAAAAAAAATTTTAGGGTGAAATTTTAGGCCCTAATGTTTAAGAAGATTTAGTAAAAGAGTTTAAAACTGACGACTCGGATTCAGCACACGAACGGTCTTGGTCGACCATAGAGTCGATTCATGACGGTGGCGAGTGGTTGGAATCTGGGGACGTCACAGGTTGGTATCAGAGCGGTTGACAATATCCCTATTGACATGAAGCGCGATCTGCTCGTCAATCCAAGTAAGTTAGCTTCTTTAAGATTAGTTAACTTTCATTTATTCGAAATTATATATTTTTGTAGGATTTAAGATGACTAGACCACCGTATGTGAGACCTCATCCATACCGACCTAGAGGACCGATCCGGGTATGGACTAGGCCCGTGATCAGAACGTCTACGATGACACGAGAGATACAGCGACCACATGTGCCTGAACCACTAGCGCCGAGGATAGTAGCGCTAGCACCAGTACAGGCACCACCTCCGCGACCAATAGTAAACCCTCCCGTGGCAGTAGATATTCCAGTGGTGGGAGATTGAGGCCGTATAGGAGCCAGACTATCAGTACGAGCTGTACATGCATTTAGAGGCAGTCATACACCGGCATTCGAGGAAAGTTAACAGGGGATCTCTACGAGAGACTGGCTGCACGATATTGAGGTCATCATGCGCCAGTGCGATATCGACCAGGATTGTTGGGTTTTGATGGCCATTGGCACATTCCGTGAGGATGCACGGTTGTGTTGGGAGTATTGCGATCAGGAGATGCTGCTAGCAATGGATTGGGTTGAGTTTCGCCAAGTCATGCTGGAGCAGTTTCCACAAAAGAGCTGTGCACCAGTTGTAGGCCCTCTTGAGACTAGGACAGTGCCCCCACCACCGGCCATGCCTAGTTATGCGGATATCAGAGATTTTGTTCTGAAGGCAGAGAGGCAGCAGATGATGTTGAGTGACACTGTATTCTCATATGCAGTCAGATTCCAAGATAGCATCGTAAGGGCGTGTCCCCTAACTAACATCACAAATGATAACTTTTGTGATATATTTTGGAAGGGACTCACCCTAGACTTACGACAGAGAGTAACCCCTCTATACCCTGCTACTTTACGCGAGTTTATTATTGATGTAGCTAAAGTAGAGGAGGAAATGATGATGGAGCGTATGGTGCGCAAGAGGCGAGAACAATTACTACAACAAGCAATGTTAGACCGCCTATACGGATCCGGGCCGATGGCAAACGATCACGAGGCAGGTCCGTCAAGACAACCAGAGGGAGTAGATCCAACTCAAGGTTCAACACCGACTGAGGCCGGAAACAGAACAGACAATGAAGAAAGGGATCCAATCGAGTTTTTGGCAATCCCAGAGGAACCTTAGCCAGAAGATTAGTTGTAGAAATGCATGTGTTGTATAAGTATGTATATATATAACTATATATGTGTATATATGACAACATTGAAAGGCTATTTTGAGGAAAGCCTTCAAACTAATGTACTTTTGAAATGAAAAGAAATGATAACCATATTTTGACATATGCAATGTGTGAAATGTTAAAATTATGTGATGATTAAAATTATTTGAACCCATATTGTAGAAATATGTTTGTGAGAAACCTAATGATTGATTCTTATGCGATTTTAGGAAATAGGATAAGATGGTGAACCCAAGAAATCTACAGAATATGTGAGGACGTCCCGTGCTATCAGAAATAGTGGACGAACTAGAAGCCTTGATAGAAGCTCAAATGAGAGAAAATGCTGAGTTAAGACAAAGACTAGAGCAAATGGAGCAGAGACAGGAACAGGAAGAAGACCAAGCCCCCCAAATGGTCGTACCAGAACTAGAAGTACCCCGAGTGGCACCAGAGGAAGTGGTACAACCCCAACCACAACCCAGGAACAACATCGAGCCATTATATGAAAGATTTCGACGCATGAGGCCACCAGAGTTTGAGGGCTCTACCAACCCTGTTGATGCGGAGGAGTGGTTGTCTTCACTCCATACAATATTGGAGTTTATGGAGTTAAATGATCAGGAGAAAATCCTGTGTGCGTCCTTTGTTCTAAAAAGGGATGCAAGGTTCTGGTGGGAGTTAGTTAAGTTAAGGAGAAACATGTATACCATGTCCTGGTTGGATTTTCTAGAGGAATTCAATCAGAAGTATTATAATCCAGCACTGTTGCGACCACAACAAAGAGAGTTCGCAGAGCTAAAACAAGGGGACATGACTGTGATAGAAGTCTGCAATAAGTTTGATCAGTTATCCAGACTATGCCCATACACTGTCACCACTGAGAGAGAGAAAATCTAGAAAATTCTAGGGATGTTTCATCCTGAGATCTCAGCATTGGTGGACAGTGGGTTGACGTCGCTTGACACCGTTTCTGATTGTGTTAGCCGTGCGTTAAGGGCAGAGTATTATCTGATTAGACAAAAGGAAGAAAGAGAGAAGATCTGGGATGCGAAGAAGAAGGAAAAGATCTTGACCAAAGCCATACAAACTGGACCTCAAGCTGGACAAAGCAGCAAACAGAGTTCGATTGTCAAGGCTGGACAGCCCAGCACTTCTGGCCAGCAATCCCAGGGAAAGAGAAAAGCAAATAATCCTGGGAACCGAAACCAGCAAAGGAGAATAAACAATAATGCTAGTCCTATGGTTCGAAACTATGTGAGCTGTGGGAAAAGATATTTAGGTCGATGCAGATTAGCCCCAAACGCTTGCTTTCAGTGTTGGAAGGACGGTCACTTTGCCAAAAACTACCCAGAAAATAGGCAGAATGTGCAAAGTTCATCTTAGACACAACAACGTCCCCAGGCATATGCATTACAGGTCAAAGCTGAAGGGTCATCCCATTCTGAGAGGCAGGAAAGACAAGAATGCTTGCCTTCGAACAGATGCAAGAATTATGGTCTACACGAAGGAAGAGGCAGAAGCGGGAACGTCAAATGTAGTGACAGGTCAACTTTCTATCACTAGTAATTTGGCGTCTATTTTATTTGACTCTGGAGCTACGTATTCTTTCATTTCACAGCAATTTGCTAATAGGATAGGCTATCCTAAGGACAACATGGGTATGACATTTAAAACTGCATTACCCTCGGGGGAAGTCCTGATGTCCAATTACTGGTTACCACATGTGCCAATAATTGTGGCAAATAGGGAGTTATTTGCAGAATTGATCATGATGGAGCTTGCCGACTACGATATGATACTAGGAATGGATTTCCTAGGGAAGTATCAAGCTACGATCGATTACCAGAAATGGATGATAAGGTTTCAACCTGATGAAGAAGAGGGATTCGAGTATCTCGATACGTCACGAAGATCACAGAAGATAATGATCAACTCAATGGAAGCTAAAAGGATGATGTCTAGTGGTTGTGCTGCATACCTAGCATGTGTCCTAGACGTAACGAAGGAACCGAAGCTCCAACCCGAAGACGTTCCTATTGTAAAGGAATTCATTGATATCTTTCCAGAAGAATTACCAGGACTGCCACCTGAACGAGAAATTTCCTTCGAGATCGAGTTGATGCCAGGAACTGCACCAATCTCAAAGGCACCATACCAGATGGCACCGGCAAAGTTAAAAGAATTACAGGAACAACTGAAGGAACTTCTTGACAACGGATTCATATGCCCGAGCTATTCTCCATGGGGTGCTCCAGTGCTGTTCGTTAAGAAGAAAGATGGCTCATTCCGGATGTGTATTGATTATCGGGAATTGAACAAGGTTACTATCAAAAATAGGTATCCGCTACCTAGGATTGATAACCTGTTCGATCAACTCGCAAGTATAGCCGTATTCTCCAAGATTGATCTGCAATCAGGATATCATCAATTGAAGATCAAGGAGAGTGACATTCACAAGACCGCATTTCGAACCCGTTACGGTCATTACGAATTTCTAGTAATGCCATTTGGGTTAACAAATGCGCCAGCAGCTTTTATGAATTTGATGAATCGAGTCTTTAAGGAATATTTAGATAAGTTTGTTATTGTATTTATCGATGACATTCTTATATATTCAAAGACTTGAGAGGAGCACAAAGAGCATTTGAGAATTGTTCTGCAAACAATAAGGGAACATCAACTCTATGCCAAGTTCTCTAAATGCGAATTCTCGCTGAATAGAGTACATTTCCTCGAACATGTGGTTTCCAAAGAAGGAATTGCTGTGGATCCTGCTAAAGTGGAGGCGATCAACGAGTGGCCCGTACCTAAGAGCGTGACAGAAATACGAAGTTTCTTATGTCTGGCCGGCTATTATAGAAGATTCGTTGAAGGATTTGCACGACTTGCCGCTCCTATCACAGCTCTTACGTGCAAGGAAAGGAAATATGAATGGACTGAATAGTGCGAGAAAAGTTTCCAAGAACTGAAGAAACGACTCACGAGTGTGCCAATACTTACACTTCCGACAGAAAGGGAGATGTTCGTGATATACAGCGACGCTTCAAAAATGGGATTAGGGGCTGTCCTGATGCAAGGCGATAAGGTGATTGCCTATGCCTCGCGTCAATTAAAAGACCATGAGAAGAGTTATCCCACGCACGATCTGGAGCTTGCTGCAATAGTGTTCGCGTTAAAAATATGGCATCACTATCTATATGGAGCTCAGTGTCAGATTTATACAAACCACCACAGTCTAAAATATTTCTTCACACAAAAGGAGCTAAATATGCGGCAAA
The DNA here is from genome assembly GCA_035233585.1 of Antiaris toxicaria. NCBI lineage: Eukaryota > Viridiplantae > Streptophyta > Magnoliopsida > Rosales > Moraceae > Antiaris > Antiaris toxicaria. Next base: position 55,949,602 of record CP141155.1, on the reverse strand, counting down.
GGTGATGGCTGGAGCTAGTAAAGGATTATGATTGCGAAATCCTCTATCACCCAGGAAAAGCCAATCGTGTTGCAGATGCATTAAGTAGAAAATCTACTATTCCACAGCAACTGTCGATTGAAAAATTCCCAAGGCCATTACAGCAGGAAATCAACATGATGGAGATAGAGCTGATAACCGGAAAGCTAGTTGCAATACAACTGGAGTCGACATTGTATAAGGACATCAGAGAAGCTCAGAAGCAAGATCCGACACTAGCAAGCCCGCAAGGAGAAGCATCTGAAGATGGATTAATCCTACATCAAGGGAGAATTCAAGTTCCAGATGATGAAAGATTAAGAAAGCAAATTATGGCTGAAGCCCATAAAACGCCTTACTCAATACATCCTGGAGTCAGCAAGATGTACCAGGATCTGAAGCTGCAATTCTGGTGGAAAGGGATGAAGAAGGATATAGCAGAATTTGTAAGCAAGTGTATGACGTGTCAGAAGGTTAAGGCTGAACATCGTTATCCAGGTGCGAAGCTAGAACCGTTAGAAATTTCGGAGTGGAAGTGGGAGCATATCACGATGGACTTTGTGATGGGACTACCAAAAACCTGCGAAGGCTATGATGCCATCTGGGTTATTATAGATAGACTGACAAAAACGGCAAGGTTCATCGCAATAAAGATAACCTTCTCGTTGGAAAGGTTGGTAGACTTTTATGTTAACCACATAGTCAGACTACATGGAGTTCCTAAATCCATTGTGTCAGATCGTGATCCAAGATTCACTTAGAACTTCTGGACATGCATACAAGAGGCTATGGGAACAGAAGTACGACTAAGCACAGCATTTCATCCGCAAACAGACGGGCAATCTGAGCAAACCATTCAGACTCTTGAACACATGCTACATGCATGTACAATAGATTTTCCAGGGAGCTGGAATGAGAAACTTCCATTGGTAGAATTTTCATATAACAACAGCTACCAAGCTTCGATAGGTATGGCACCTTATGAAGCTCTGTACGGAAGGAAATATAGATCACCGGTTCACTAGTATGACCTACAAGAGAAACGACTGCATAAGACTGATTTCGTCCAAGAAACAGTAGATGCAGTTACAAAAATACAATAGCGGATGAAAACAGCCCAGAGCTGACAGAAAAGCTACGCGGACAAAAGACGAAGATTTCTGGAGTTCAATGAAGGGGATTTCGTATTCCTAAGAGTTTCCCTGATGAAAGGAATAATGCGGTTCGGAAAGAAGGGAAAGTTAAGTCCAAGATATATTGGACCATACGAGATCATTGAACGCATTGGTAAAGTAGCCTATAGATTAGCATTACCTCCAGAAATGTCAGCAGTACATAATGTGTTTCACGTGTCGATGCTACGGAAGTACATATCAGATCCATCCCACGTGCTGAAACATGAATCGATCTAGATTCAGGACGATCTGACCTATGAGGAGAGACCTGTTCAAATACTGGCACGCGAAAATAAAGCCTTGAGGAATAAAATGATCCCATTAGTTAAAGTGCTGTGGAAAAATCACAACATTGAAGAGGCTACATGGGAGGATGAAATGAAGAACTTGTACCCCTACTGGTTCTAAATTTTCGAGGATGAAAATTCCATAAGGAGGGGTGAATGCGATAACCGGGAATTTTAGATTCTCGAATTATGTTAAAATTGTATGTGTATAACAATTTTAATGAATAAAATATAAAAAAGTTGTATTCCAATACTGTTGTGAATAGTGTAAAAATGTTTTAGTAGTGTTAAAGTGTGTGAGTTCGGGGATGGAAAATCTTACCGGACATAATTGGGTGAGACGGTTCGAAATCAGAGCCGAAAACCTTAGAGAGTGCATTGAAATATAATAAAACAATAGAAATTTACGGTAGAGAATTCTGATCAAACGGAAGCAAAATAAGACAAACCGATCGCACTGGAGGCACTGAGAACTCGCCTACGCGATTTCGGTAAAGTTCCGTTAGGATCGGAAAACAGTCAAAAATTGATCACGAATTAATTAGTGAATTAATATGAATAGTTGATGACATCACTATGATGATGTCATAAAGCCAATTGATTTTCATCAAATTAGAAAGTATTTTGAAAGGTGTATGGCTAAGATTGCTTTGCTTTTTGATTAAAGGCCAAGATCGTGCCAAAATTTACCTTGAAAAAAATTTAAAAAAATTTTGGGAATTTTTTTGAAAGGCCATACGGCCATGTAGAAAGGGAAAAAAAATTTGTATTTTAACCCCAAAATCCTTGAACAATTAGGAAATTGATGGAAAAAAATTGCAAAAAGACCCTTGGTTTTTGCCTATAAATCGGCATCAAAATTCAAGCAAAAAAATTGGAAAAAACAACTAAACTCTTGCTCATTTTTTTTCCAACCAAAACCGTGAGTTAACCCCCCCTTAAACCAAAAATTTTGTTTTCAATTTTATATCAAACCTAGCTTGAATTGCATTTCCAATCTCAAGGCAACAACTAATCAAGGTAAGCTTCAAAATTAAAGCATTTTTCCTTGATTGTTAATTGAAAAACCGTGGGTTTGGAGGTTTGAAAAACAATGAAAAAAATTGTTGATTTGTTGATTCTATGATTGGTTTGATGTTGTAATATTCAAAGCATGAATTAGGATAGAAAAACAAGAAAAAATTTAGCATGTTTTCCTTGAAAATCTGTGGCTTCCTTGGTGTGAAAATTTCATGAGTTTTGTTGTTTTAATTTAGTGTTAATGTTCATTCAATTATATGTTAAGTTAAACATGAAATGGACTTAAGAAACAAGAAAAGTTTAATGTAGAATACTTATTAAAACCATGGGCATGAACATGATGAAATGGGAAAATTTTCAATGTTGATAAAAGTTGATAAAAACCCTAGGAAAGAAAGTGAAATTTTCTTTCTATTTATGCATAAAATCCGTGGCTATAATTACGGTTAGAATGCATATTTTGTCAGGTTTTTGAATGTTGTTTCATACATTGGAAAACCTAAGAGTGATGTGATGTGATGAAAATTAATTAGATGTGAGTAACTAGTAAATAAGGCTAGTTTGAAAGAAAAATGTTGTGGTTTGTATTGATTTCTAAATGATGAATCATGTGGAAAAATTTTTATACAAAGTTTGGAAACTTTGTATAAAATAGGCCTCTGGTATAGTACGTGGCAGGTACAAAGGTTCTGAGGTGTACCTATCGCCGGGAAACCTTAAAATATAAGCGGAAATACTGTCGAAATTTCTAAAATCGGCTTAAGGGCATTTCGGGAAACGAGGGGTAAAAATATTAAACTCGGGAAGGAAACCGAGACCCCTCGGTGAATTATGATTAGAAATGGAAAACCAACCCAAAAGGAATAGTAAACCGACCCTAAATCACTAAAATGCCTAAAACAGGAAAAAAATTCATGTTAGGGGTATTTTGGGAAACGAGGGGAAATTTTAGGTCGGGATAGGAAACCCGAGCCTCTCGAGGACCGAGGGTCGGGGACGGGATAAATAACATTTAGTAAGTAGTGAAAGGGCCATTTGAGGCTCCGAAACGCTCGAAAAATGAAAAAAAACTACCCTAGGTGACGAATGAATAGTAACCGAGGGCCGGGGAAAATAAAGTTGAAATTTTGCAGCAAGCTAAGCTGTAAAATGATATAAAAGCTTAGGAAATATTATTTTAAAATAATTAGACTTAGAAAATTTAGAAAAAGTGATAGAATAAAACAAATTACGATCCCGAGACCCGTTAGGGGCAAAATGGTCATTTTGACCAAAAATTTCCAAAAAGGCTCAGAAAGAGTCCTAAAAGACCTAGAATAACCTAGATAAAATTCTAAAACTTAAAATGAAGATTTTAGAGTTAAAATTCTAAAAATTTTAGGAACATGGGCTTGAACACGGGTGTGTATCAAACCGTGTACAGTTACACGGCTAAGGAAGAGAACAATATGGCCGTGTAAAATAGACCCGACAGGTACACGGGCTTGAACACGGGCGTGTATCAAACCGTGTACAGTTACACGGCTAAGGAAGAGAACAACATGGCCGTGTAAAACAGACCCGAGAGGTACACAGGCTTGAGCACGGGAGTGTATCAAGCCGTGTATAGTTACACGGCTAAGGAAGAAAACAACATGGCCGTGTTGAATAGACCGAATAAGTACACGGGCTGGAACAGGAGCATGTTTCAGTCTGTGTACCACAAATAAAATTTAAATGTATAGACTTGTTAAGTAAAATAAATATATGTTTAAAATGATAATAAAACAGGGTATTAACAGACACTATTATGTCTGTAGGAACCCAAAATAAGGATTGAACTGCGGAGGAGCTCCGGCAGTGGACACTAGCGCAGTATTGGTAAGTTCAAGCATTTTCATGTCTGCAACATGAAATACTGTGTGAATCTATTCTATACTAGCTGCTCACTAGATTAAGTTCTTATGCACATTCAGGGATTAGTTAGTATAACATATCCCAAATAACGAGAATAAGTAAGACCTACGGGTAATGGAGGATAGTGACCTTGGGGTGACATGTACGATCACTTGGTCAAAACTATAAATGGAAAGATGGTAATGAAACCATTAAGGCGTACCGCCCCTCCAATATAGTGGTGGAGGTTTGTTTAAATCCTACGGAGGTAACAGGGCTATGGAGGACGATGTTCTAAGGTTGCTCCTTAGACCCTCCCAGTCAGCGCACTAATAATCATCGGTACTGTCATAAATAGAGCTCTACACTAGAAATCTAATAGAAAATAAGCAATCCCAAAATCAAAAAAAAAATCATAATTGAGCATAACCGAAATTTACGTTAGAATAATGTAAACTCAGTTAGGATATGTGAATAGTACACAGTTAGGGTAACTGGTACTATTCACTGGTCAAAGGTCAACTAACTATTCATGGTGAATAGTACTATTCATAGAAGATTAAGTTTTTCTTGTTTTTGAATCAATATGATTCTTACTATGGAAGTTTGACCTTACTGAGCCTGTTAGCTCATCGGTTTGTTCATGTTGCAGGTAAGAAACCTGTCCAGTAGATTCCTGGATGGTGGCAGGATGCGAACGTGTTGAGGGATAGGGAACTCACTGTGGACATGATCCTGCCATAAGTTTTCCGCTGAGCTTTTTGAGTAAAGAAAATATGTTTGGAGACAAAGCATACAATACATATAGATATTATATATGATACCAAATATGTTGTACTTATTTCAGACATGAAAAAGCCAATATTATATTTTACATCGCTTTCTTACTTGATAATCATAAGAAAAAGTATGTATAAAAGAAAAAAAAATTTTAGGGCGAAATTTTAGGCCCTAGTGTTTAAGAAGATTTAGTAAAAGAGTTTAAAACTGACGACTCGGATTCAGCACACGAACGGTCTTGGTCGACCATAGAGTCGATTCATGACAGTGGCGAGTGGTTGGAATCTGGGGACGTCACAAATATTCGCTCTTAAGTCACTATGGTCATTAGTGACTATAAATTCTTATCATTATAGGGTACCGATGCCACTCGTTACCAACTGCTCTACTTTGGCAGAATCGGTATCTATCGTGACTGATTAATTTGTCTACTTGACAAATTAATCATCGTATCTCACCTTCACGTTCAAATTTGGTCTTTGACTGGTAGACTGACCAATCCACTGACCGGTTACCTCGCGTGTCGTTAACTGTGTAGCCTGCCAGGCTACCTCATGTATTGGATTATGTAACCTATCAGGTTACCTAGTGTATTAGGCTGGTTAACCAGTTAATCCACTAACCGGTTACCTCACATTAGGCCTATTGACTAGTTGGGCTAGCCATCTAACCAGTTACCTTGTATACTGGTGTAGTAGCCAACCAGGCTACCACTGCCAAATTTTTGAAAAATGTTTTAAAATCCTTATAAAATTTTGGGGTAATGTAGTCCTTTAAAATTGACCCTTTACCACTTCATTGGAAGGTGGGGGCGTTTTTATAAAAATCGGTCTGCATTTTTAAAAGAGAGAACACATGTTTGTGTTCAAGTAAAAAAGGTTGGTTTTTGAACCATCTTTTGAAAACCATTTAAAACTTGTCCGAAACTATTTAATTTATGAAATTGTCAAACATAAAAGTTTTTTCCTCAACGAGATGAATAACTTCGTGAACATCTCGGAGCTTGGTTTGGCCTCCAATGGGTCCGAATCTTTCAAAACAAGTGGCCAATTTTTGTGCCTAGTTTTTACAAAAATTCTTAGTTTTGCGCACTTTTAAAAATGGCTCTGTTTGAGACCTGAAACGGCCAAATTTTCATGTGCAAGTCATCTTAAAGGTTTTGACGTGATCTAAAACTTTTGTGTTTTGACCGGAGTCCTGTTCGGACTCTAAAAGGGTCAGTTTTACAAAAACCTGAGACCGTCCTTGTAAATCAGGATTTTGGCCCTAGTTTTGACCTCCTGCTGAAAACACCTTAAAACCCTATCTTAGAGTCATTTTTGGCCAATCTCTATTTTGCACAAAAATGTTCATAACGAAATTTCCTTAAAGTTGTGTGTTTTACAAATCCTCAAAAACAGCTTTTATCATGTTTGAAATTGGCCATAATTAACAAATACACATAAATCCCTTTGATCAAAGCTTAAAATAAACTAACCATAAAAAGGAAGGGTTTTTCGGGTTATACCTTAGGGTGCTATAAACCAAGCACGAAATGAACCAGGGGGGGCAAATCCTTGTGTAAACCAAGAGGGGAAAGGGTTCGATATTGGGGCTGAGGAGAACACAAAATTCCTCTTTGGTTACCAAACTAAAATGACAACAAAATCACAAAAGAGATGTCCTAGCAACTTACTGAAGAACGACCTTGAAGTGGCTTGAGTGAAAGGCTTGAATGCAAGCTAGTGTGTGTGGCTGGTTTTTGATAAAAATTTTTGTGAACCTTGGAGTGTTTTGGGGCTACAAAAGGGCATTGGTTTGCTAAAGAAAAAGAGGGAGAAAATGTGACGCCCCCTGATTCTGACCACCCGTAATCGTCATGAATCGACTCTACGGCCGACAAAGACTGCTCGTGTGTCGAATCCGAGTCGTCAGTTTTAAACTCTTTTTCTCATAATACTTAATTATCAGGGCCTAAAATTTCACCCAAAATTTTTTTTTGCTTTAATACATACTTTCCCTTAAGAAAACTAGGTAAGAAAGTCATATAATATGCTAATTTTTATATGTCTTAAATAAGTACAACATAATATACAACATATAATATATATATATGTACTGTATATTTTGTTTCCAAACACATTTTCTTCAACTTAAAAAGGCTCAAAAAGCTCAGCAGAAAACTTATGGCAGGACCAAGTCCACGATGAGTTCCCTATCCCCTTAACACGCTCGCATCCTATCGCCATCTAGAAATCTACTGGACAGGTTTCGTACCTGCAACATGAAGAAACTGATGAGCTAACAGGCTTAGTAAGTTCAAACATACATAGTAAGAATCATATTGATTCAAAAACACTAAAAACTCAATTTTCTATTAATAGTACTATTTAAATAGTACTATTTATCATGAATAGTGACTTTGACCTTTGACCAATGAATAGTAACATTACCCTAACTGGTTACTATTCACTTTACCCTAACGGGGTACTATTCACATATCCTAACCGAATTTACATTGCTCTAGCGTAAACTTCGGTTATGCTCAATTATGATTTTTATCATTTTATTGATTGTTTATTCTCTATTTGATTTTTAATTTAGAGCTCTGTTTATAGCATACCGATGATTATTAGTGCACTGACTGGGAGGGTCTAAGGAGCGACCTTGGAACATTGACCTCCACAACCCCGATAACCCCATAGGATCTGAAACAAACCTCCACCACTATATTGGAGGGGCGGTACGCCTTAATGGTTTCATTATCATCTTTCAATTTTATAGTCTTGACCAAGTGATATTAATCATCACCTTAAGGTCACTATCCTCCATTACCCGTAGGTCTTACTTATTCTTATTATCTGGGATATGTTATTCTAACTAATCCTCAAATGTCTATAAGACTTTATGTCTAGTGTACATCTAGTATAGAAATAAAACAACACAGTATTTTATGTTGCAGACACGTAAATGCTCGAATTTACCAATACTGTGCTAGTGTCCACTTCTGAAACTCTTCCACAGTTCTATCTCTATTTTTCGTTCCTACAGACATAATATTGTCTGTTAATGCCCTATTTTAATTATCACTTTAAATATACATTTATTTCACTTAATAACTCCATACTTTTATATTTTGTTTGTGGTACACGGTCTGCAACACGCCCGTGTCTCAGCCCGTGTACCTTTTCAGGTTTACTCTATACGGCCATGTTGTTTACTATCCAGCCGTGTAACTGTACACGGCTTGATACACGCCCGTGTTCAAGCCCGTGTACTTCTCGGGTTGTAACATTTTTTTCCTACACACGGTCGTGTATTCTTTTACACGCCCGTGTTCCTCAACATTTTTAGATTTTTTTACTCTAAAATCTTTATTTTGACTCTCAGAATTTTATCTAAGTTATTCTAGGTCTTTTAGGGTCCTTTCCGAGCCTTTCGGAACAAAATGACCATTTTGCCCCTAACGAGTCTCGGGGCCGTAACTCTTCCGTTCTATCATTTTTTTCAAATTTTCTAAGTCCAAATATTTTAAAATAATATTCCCTAGGTTTCTGTATCATTTTACAGCTTAAATTGCTACAAAATCTGAACCTCATTTTCTCGGCCCTCAGTTACTATTCATCCATCACCTAAGGTCGTTTTTACATTTTTTGAGCATTTCGGAGCCTCAAATGGCCCTTTCACTACTCATTAAACATTATTTATCCCGTCCTTGGCCCTCGGTCCTCGAGAGGCTCGGGTTTCCTATCCCAACAGTACTATAACCCTCACACAGTCCCTTGGCACATGCAGATCTCGTTTGTCATCCATCACTTGTCTTATCTTCATACAGGGGCTTACCTGTAACATAAATAAACTTGTGAGTGATAGGCTCAGTAAGTTCAAACATACATTTATGACATATAATGATTCATACTATATAGTACAGGGTAATTCTAATACTGACTGTAGCCTCGGAACATTTCATAATACATATCATACATTACTTAGCAATCATACTTATCGTACATAATCTGGTCAACATACTTGTACATATCTGAACATACTTTACTTCATAATCCCACTTCCATACTTAGCATCGTAAACATACTTAATGTATTTCATGCATATTTAACATCATGGACATACTTTTGTACTTATCATGCTTTAATCTCCTGAACATGCTTTCATACTTGAATCTCGTGAACTTACTGTAGCATCGTGAACATACTTAACATACTTGGTATTATGAACATGCTTTTATACTTAACATACTTGAAACATCATAGTCATACTTATGTATACTTGAACATCATAACATAGCATACTTAACGTATACTAAATATCGTAAACATAATGTACTTGAAACATAACATACTTAAACATATGTTTACACATCATAAACATAACATATTTAATGTATGTTTATACATCGTAAACATAACATATTTATCATACTTATTATCGCGAAAATACTGTCGCATCTAACATAATAAATGTATTTATCATGCTGAAATACATAAAACATTGTAAATGTACTTAAACATCATAAATTATACTTACGGATGCTTAAATATCCTTGACGTCAAAAACATACTTTCATATATACAAACATTGTATACACATATCATTCATTACTTAAGCATCTATATTTAAACATAACATACATATTTAACATCATATAGAGCATACTTAACATATTATGATTGACTTATGCACATCAATTTATGTGTAATAACTACAACATATCATATGCATAACACGAACGTTAGTCACGTTATGCTTGCTTATTACTGTGAATAGTAACTTTATAACATAATACTTGTTCAAAACTCATACTTAAACGTATTAAACGTATTTATCATCATTAATACCATATTGAACAGAACATATCTGATACAAACTATGGAATCAGAACATTAATGCCACATATATCATACATTACTTTAAATTTCATACTTAATGTATATAACATTAAAATATACTGGTACATACTTTTCATCATAACTATACTTGACATATTTCACATCGTGAGTACACTTTCATACTTAACATGCTTTTAACATACTTAATATCCTAAATGTACTTGCATTCTTGACATGCTTTAAACATATTTAATATCTTAAACATACTTTCGTGCTATCCTTTACAATTTACATAACATTAGACTTCCAAACCCGGGACGTACCACCATCGGTTTGGGAGCCCTATAATGACTGAACAGAATTTCATGCTTATCATTGTAAACATGTCATGATTTAAACATAGCATATTGAACATAAGCTTAACATCGTAAATATAACATACTTGACACGCTTGTTATTGTGAAAATACTTTTACATTTAACATCATGAATATACTTATCATACTTGAATACGTAAAACTTTGTAAATATACTTAAGCATCGTAAATACATTTACATATGCTTAAATATCCTTGACATCAAGCATAACATGGATCACTAACATAATAAATAACATGCATTGCTTTTACATTACCATTCACAATGAATAGTAACTCTGACCATGAACAATACGGTCGACTGTGAACAGTACTGTCAACTGTGAATAGTACCATTGACCGTGAACAGTGACTTTGACTGCATCGGTATTCGTAGTGTTAGTATGTCTTATGCTCAATTATGGCAATTCTGAAATCTTATGTCTTTATCTGGTACTGAATTCTGTTATTGGGCCCCTGAATTAGTCGTACCGTAATGCGCACATAACTGAGAGGGACTCTGGGGAGCGACCTACTACAAAATCCTCTACAGTCTGACTATATCAGACTTCCAAACCTAGGATATATTACCAGCAGTTTGGAGTCCTATTATAACTGTAACTGAAATCTAAGAAACCTCCACCTGTGTGGGAGGCTGGTATGCCAATACTAATTTAATTACTGAGTTTCTGGTGGTTCCTGACCGGTGGCAATTATGCTGCCTCCTTGGTCTGGAACTCTTTAAATTTATTCTATAGTTTATTCTATAGTTTTCTTAAGATTTTATATCTTACGTTAGTGTGCATACAGCACCTGACTACTGAATTTCTGTCATCTATATCACATAAGCATACTAAGTAAATTTATGCTGCAGACAAATAAATGTCTGAACTTACAAAATATAACACATAAACATAAACATGTTAAGTCAATTTACATTTGACTTAGAGATAACGCATAGCTCATAACATGATTTCTGTAACATTCAAATCATAATATCTTGGCACTAGAGCTGCACATAAAACACATAAACATGACCAATCCCTTTATGTTATAGACATGGAAATATTTAAACTTACATGCTACATACAGAACACATAACACATAAACATATCAAGTAGGTTCATGTTATAGATAATTAAATATCCGAACTTACTATATATAACACTTAAACATAGGAGTCAATTCATGTTTGACTTAGGCTTAACACATAAACATCCAACGTTTAAAGCTTCAGTCTTATTATTTTGCTGATTCTTGTCTTTCCTTATTGTCCTTCGTGTGGTTCTGACCAGGGGCATTATTATTGCTCCATAGTCTAGAACTCTTCTCATGTCTTTATTTCATTCTGTGTATTTTATTAAATACACGTTTGTGCATACAACACCTCACATATATACTTTACATTTCATACATAACATATAAACATATTACGTAATTTCATGTAACAGACAATAGAATGTCAAAACTTACTACATATAACACGTAGACATATACATGTCAAGTCAATTTACATTTGACTTAGACATGACACATAGTTCATAACATAGCAGTGGTTAGCCACACTTTGGTGCATATAGCACTCACACATATAACTTTCATATAACATGTAAACATAGACATAATATGTCAATTTATGTTGTAGTCAACTAAATGCTTGAACTTGCAACATATAACACATAAAAGTCCATACATGTTGCAGACATAGAAATATTTAAAACTTACCACATATAACACTTAGACATAATAGTCTACTCATGTTGCAATCAATTAAATGTTTGAACTTACAAATACTTCTGCTCGTATCTCCTTTCTTGCCTTCTTGGTTTGTAGACGTCGCTTCATCGCATCTGTATCAGATTCCTATAACCGAAATAATCACGGTTATTTTCATTATTTAAATCATACATAAAGCTCAATAAAAAGTAAGAATTCTATGTTTCACTTCCTGATCATGAATTAGGGGTCTAATATCCCATTTTTAAATTTTCCGTCAACTTTTATCAAAATTTATGATGAATAGTAACCTTCACTAATGATCATACATTTATTTAAGTACTTTCCTTCTTTTTAAAATCTTGAACTTGATTTTAAAATCTTAACTGAACCCATCTGTCACTTTTCTGCTAACTTTTGGAAAAATGACCTTTATGGCCTAAACTATTGGCAAAATTTCCATTTTGCCCCTAACGTGATTTTTCTCACTTAAACTTTACTTTTGGTCTTTAAAATCCTCATTAGAGTATTTGAATCATGTTTGAAGCTTTAACGGTTCATTTGGACTATTTCCCAAATCTTTGACAAAAATTACCGTTCCTTAACGGGATTTTCTTACTTTTCTTCAACTTAAAACTCGATTTTAGCTTTAAGAATTCTATTTAAGATATTCTAAGGCTCTAACGGTCCTTTCCGAGCATTTCAGAAATTTTGGTTAAACTGACCATAAATAGTAACTTTGACTGTGAATAATACTATTCACCAAATAGTACTATCCATGTGAATAGTACCTTTACCCTAATCATGAATCTTGTCATTTTATTGCTTAAACTGGATATTCTAAGCCCAAAAATTATAAAACAATAAACTTAAAGGCTTAATGCCCCTTTTTGAACCTTTTTGAAATTTTTGGTCAAAACGACCATTTTACCCCTGACCAGCCTTTTGGTCATAAAATGTTTACTTTAACATTTTATTGGGATTTTCTAAACCCAAAAGTCATAAATTCATCTTGCTTAGGCCTTAATAAATTTTTACAGCATTAATCACTGTAATTTTTACAATTATTTCACACTTGACCATCGGGTGGTACTATTTCAACCCTCGATCGTTAATCCTCTTTTTCGGGCCTAGGCCACCGAAGGGGCTCGGGTTTCCATCCCGACCACATTTTTACCCCTCATTTCCTAAAATACCCCTTTGTGGTGTTTTTGAAATTTTGGCAGCATTTCCGCTTATTTTTTAGGTTCATGACATTTAAGAAACGCTTCGAAACTATCTAACCTATTTCTATTCTATCACGTACTATATCAAGGCCTATACTTTTACGTAAAAATCTACTTTTACGTAAAAATCTTCACATTTTATGCATTTTTTTATTTGACTATTTTTCATACACATAGTCCATTTTTCTTACCATTTCACATACCAAAATACATAATTGATGTATAATCATTCCGAAATATAAATTTCAGGAATGGAGGGACCGAAGTCAATACGGGAATCGTCCTACCGGCGATCGAACGAATCGTTCAGTCTTGTGCGAACAAACATTATTTCACTGTTCTGCACTTTTGAAATTTCGTCTTGCAATTCTGATGCCTCGGATGTGTCCGGAACGTCGAAAATAAGCCAACGGGCCATTCTTCAATTTTTGGTCACCGATCGCTGTTGACTACTGTTGACCAGCTATTAACTGGTGTTGACCAGCGGCGGCATGGAGAAAGGAGGCCACCATCTCATAGATCTCGACGTGAGGAACTCATTGGTTGTGTCAATTTCACCAATTGAAGCTCCTATCACCGGAATCAAGCCCCTGAAAATCGACAGTGATGGCGAGCTTCGATTCACCATCTTGCCGGCTTCTTTCTCTGAAATCGATTTGGGGCTTTTGTTCCCCATGAAATTCTGAGCATTTTGGTATCGATGGGGTGACTCAACTCTGCTTTAAACTGTGAGTTTCACGGCGGTGATGGTGAAGGCTTTGGCAGTGTGATCTGGTGACTGTAGAGGTGAAACAAGGCCTGGGTTTTGTTCTACTCTTCACGACGAGTCTTTTGGGACTAGAATCGTGTTAATCGGACGTCGGACGGCAGAGATCCAGTCGTTCAAATTTTTTCGGTCACCGTTGCTTTGGGCAGCATGTACGGCTTACTCCGGTGGCTGCTCCATTGCGTTGGCACACCGTTGGACTCGGCTCGATGAGAGCTGTCCAATGGGATCGGTGGTGTCAAAAATGGACACCGTTTCCGTAGTCGGTTACTGTTCACCGTGGTACGTGGGAGAAAGTGAGGAAATGAGAAAATTATAAGGGCCTTTTTTACGAATTTCTAATTTTGCGCCCTTATATATACTTTTTTGCCCAAAATTTCAACATGAGCTATCCTGACTAAATTTTGGCGTGCTGAATCCAAATATATCAGTTTTATTCCTATCCAAGATCATCTCGTCCGGTTTCTGGTACTGCGAATTCCCGGTCAAAATTACCCTTGCACTTAATTATCTAATTTGAGCATGCTGATAGGCTATCCTAACTAATTTGGGTGTGCTGAACCCAAATTTATCAGTTTCAACTTCATTCAAGGTCATCTAGACCAGTTTTCCGGTACTGGATGTTTCTCGTTCAAAATTTACATTTTGTGCTCAATTGATTAAATTGAGCATACTGATTCTAAATATATCAGTTTTATATCAAGAAAAGGTCATCTTGACCAATTTCTTGATACTGTGTGTTACGCACACACATATACACATAAAAATCACCACAATCCACATTTTAAACATGAGATTCGTTGTGTACCTTCCCTGTGCTGATTTTCTGAGAATGTTGAAAATTTCTGGTTATCACAAATTACAATTCATGTTACCCTAACCGAGTCCACTACTCTTAGAGCTAGTGCCGGTTATACTCAATTATGCTCTGTTATGGCTTTCATCACCTTATTCTGTATTAGCTCTATTTGTGTTTCGGTTTCTAGTTCTTGATGGCTTTACTGATAATTTATAGTGCGCTGACTATGAGGGCCTAAGGAGCGACCTAGAGCTTCTTCCTCTCCAGCCATTATCACTCATAGCGATTATTATATCCCCGAAGGACCTATAAAACCTCCACCACAATGCTGGAGGGGCGATACACCTTAGGTGGTTTTATTACCATCTTTCAATTTTAGTCTTGACCAAGTGACATTAATCATCACCTCAAGGTCATTAACCTCTATTACACGTAAGTCTTGTTTATTCTCTTCTTCTTATTATGAGGGATATCTTATACTAACTAATCCCCAAGGTCTATAGGACTTATCCAATAATGTACAGTTAGTACAAAACACAATATCACAGTATTTCATGTTGTAGACATGAAAATGCTTGAACTTACCACCACTGTGATAATGTCTACTTCCGGAACTCCTCCGCAGTTTTATCTTTATTTTGGGTCCCTACAGACATAGTATTATCTATTAATATCCTTTACTAATTATCACTTTGAATATATTTATTTTGTGATAAATTTTACAAAAAATTTCAATTCTTTATGTGGTACACGATCTGCAACAAGCCCGTGTCCCTGACCGTGTTCCTCTTGGTTTCACTCTACACGGCCGTGTTTTTCTGTACATGCCCGTGTACTATTTAGACTCTAGATTTTTAACTCTAAAATCTTTATTTTGGGTCCTAGAATTTTATTTAAGTCATTCTAGATCCTTGACGGTCCTTTCGGAGCCTTTCGGAAATTTTTGGTTAAAATGACCATTTTGCCCTTGACGGGTCTCGGGACCATAACTATTCCGTTCTATAATTTTTCTCAAATTTTCTAAGCCCAAATATCTTAAAATAATATTCCCTAATCTTCTGTCTCATTTTACAACTTTATGTACTATAAAAACCTAATTATTCATTTTCCGACCCTTGATTACTATTCATCCAACACCTATGGTCGTTTCTCGTTTTTCAAGCGTTTCGAAGACTCAAATGGGTATTTCACTACTCTTAAAATGTTTTTCATCCCCTCCCCGACCCTCGGTCCCCGAGGGGATCGGGTTTCCTATCCCGACCTAATTTTTCTCTCTCATTTCCCAAAATACCCCTGACATGAAATTTTCCCTGTTTTAGGCATTTTACTCATTAAGGGTCGGTTTACTATTTCTCTTGGGTTGGTTTTCAGTTACTAACCCTAATCCACTGAGGGGTCTCGATTTCCTTTCTGAGTCTAATATTTTTACCCTTCGTTTCCCAAAATACCCTTATGCCGTTTTAGAAATTTCGACAGCATTTTCGCTTGTATTTTTAGGTTTCCCCAATGTTAGGTACGCTTCAGAACCTTTTTACTTGCCACGTACTATACCAGAGACCTATTTTATACCAAGTTGCCAAACTTTTTATAAAAATTTTCCACATTAACCAATATTCAGAACTCAGCACAGATCATCAAATTTTTCTCAAACATAGCCTCGGTTTATCATGTTAATCATCACCAAATATTTTTCATCAGCTTAAGCAATTATCGCATACTATTCTTAGGTTTTCAATGTACATATCTACATATCTACATCTAAACCTAACAAAATTTTCATTCCAACCCTAGCATTAGCCACGGATTTTTCATGCTAATTCGCATAGAAAATTTTCTTTTCTTTCCTAGGGCTTTTATCCTCATTTCTCATCATTGATCAAACACTAAAAGTTTTCCATTTTCTAGTGTTTATCACCCACGGATTTTAGCATGAAAATGCATCATAATTTCTTATTTCTTGATTCTAATTCATGCTTAATTCAATATATTACCAAATGAATATAAACCATCAAGCAAATCATCAAATTGTCCACCTTACAAGGCCACGAATTTTTTTGTGGAAACATGCAAAATTTTTGCTTGTTTCTTAAACCTAATTCGTTCTTTAATCTCTAAAACACCAAACCAATCATAACATTAACAAAACATCAATTTTTTTTCAATATTTGTACACCTCCATACCCACGGATTTTCACTAAGAAAACACATGAAAAATGCTTCAATTTAGAAGCTAAACTTATGAACTTGTTCCCTTGCAACCTTGGTTATGATTGAAGGCTATTTCAGTGTGAAATTTTTACAAATTTTGGCTTAAAATGGGGGGGGAACCCATGGATTTTTGGGTTGTAAAAATGCAAGAGTTTGGCTTGGTTTCACTAATTTTCCTAATGAATTTTGAAGCATATTTATAGGCAAAAACAAGGGACCTTTTGGTAATTTTTTTTCCACAATTTGCTATTTGTTCAAGGACTAAAATGCAATATTTTTGGGCCAAAAATAAAATTTTGGGCTGCCTCCTTTACAAGTGGCCGAATGGCCTTTTTTCTCTTTTTTTCAAATTTTTTTCTAAGCCTTTTTGGCTTGATCTTGGCCAATGATCTCAAAGATAACCAATCCTAGCCATACACCTACCGTATATTACTTTCTAATCATTCAAAAACTACATTTATAACATCATAATTGTGATGTCATCCTATAATATATATGGATTAATTCACTAATTAATTCGTGGTCAAATTTTGACTGAAAGTCAAACCAAACTGAACTTTACCAAAATCACATAGGTGGGTTCCAGGCACCTCCGGTGTGATCGGTTTGTTTTCTTTTGCTTTCGTTTGACCAGAATTCCCTACCATAAATTTCTACCTTTTAGTGCACTTCGGTGCACTCCCTAGGGTTTTTGGCTCCGTTTTTGAACCATCTCATCCAATTCTGCTTGGTAAGATTTTCCATCTCCGAACTCACTCATTAACACTGCCGGAACATTTTTATAGTATTCACAATAGTATTAAAACACAACTTTTTCATACTTTATTCATTAAAATTGGTACATACATACAATTTTAATCTACTCCAAGAATCTAAAATTCCCAGTTATCACATTCACCCCTCCTTATAAAATTTTCGTCCTCAAAAATTTAGAACAAGTGGGGGTACAAATTTCTAATTTCATCTTCTCACACCCATGTAGCCTCTTCAACATTGTGATTTCTCCACAGCACTTTGACTAATGGGATTGTTTTGTTCCTCAAAATTTTATCTTTTCATGCTAGAATTTGAAAAGGCTTATCTTCGTAAGTCAGATCTTCTTGAATCTAGATCGGTTCATGTTTCAGCACATGGGACGGATCTGATATATACTTTCGTAACATCGACACGTGAAACATATTATGTACTACCGACATTTCTAGAGGCAACGCCAACCTATAAGCAACTTTACCAATGCGTTCGATAATCTCATATGGTCTAATATATCTTGGGCTTAATTTCCCTTTCTTTCCAAACAGCATTATTCCTTTCATTGGTAAGACTCTTAAAAATATGAAATCCCCTTTGTTGAACTCCAGAGATCTTCATCTTTTGTCTGCATAGCTCTTCTGTCGGCTTTGGGCTATTTTCATCCGTTGCTATATTTCTGTAACTGCATCCACTGTTTCTTATACAAAATCTGTTTTATGCAGTCGTTTTTCTTGTAAATCATACCAATGAACTGGTGATCTACATTTTCTTCCATATAGGGCTTCATAAGGTGCCATACGTATCGAAGCTTGGTAGCTATTATTTTACAAAAATTCTACCAATGGTAGTTTCTTGTTTCAGCTCCCCAGGAAATCTATTATACATGGACGAAGCATGTCTTCCAGCATTTGAATTGTTCGCTCAGATTACCCGTCTGTCTACGGATGAAATGTTGTGCTTAGACACACTTCTGTTCCCATAGCTTCTTGCACACAAGTCCAGAAATTCAAAGTGAATCATGGATCACGATCCGAGACAATGGATTTAGGAACTCCATGTAACCTGACTATATGGTTAACATACAAGTTCGCTAACTTTTCCAATGAAAAGGTCATTTTCACTGCAATGAACCTTACCATCTTTGTCAAACTGTCGACAATAACCCAAATGACATCATAACCTTCTAGAGTTTTCGGTAGTCCTACCATAAAGTCCACTGTGATGTGTTCCCATTTCCATTCGGGAATCTCCAATGGCTCTAATTTTCTGCCTGGATGACGATATTCAGCTTTAACCTACTGGCACATCATGCATTTACTTACAAACTCAGCAATGTCATTCTTCATCCCTTTCCACCAAAATTATAGTTTCAAATCCTGGTACATCTTACTGGCTCCGGGATGTACTGAATATGGTGTTTCATGGGCTTCTGCCATAATTTTCCTTCTTAATACTTCATCATCTGAAACATGAATTCTTCTCTGATGTAGGATTAATCCATCTTTAGACACTTCCTCATGAGGACTTGCTACCTTCGAGTCTTGTTTCTAACCCTCTCTGATATCTTCATACAACGTTGATTCCAGTTGTAGTGTAGCAAATTTTCCAGCTATCAGCTCCACCTTTAACATGTTGATTTCTTGCTACAATGGCTTTGGAAGTTTTCTAATTGACAGTTGTTGCGAGACAGTAGATTTTCTACTTAATGCATCTGCAACACGATTGGCTTTTCCAGGATGGTAGAGGATTTCACAATCATAGTCCTTTACCAGCTCCAGCCATCTCTTTTGCTGCATATTTAGCTCTTTTTACGTGAAGAAATATTTTAAACTTTGGTGATCAGTATATATCTGACATTGAGCTCCGTACAGATAGTGTCGCCAGATCTTTAATGTGAACACTAAAGTGGCAAGTTCCAAGTCATGCGTGGGATAATTTCTTTCGTGGTCCTTTAATTGATGTGAGGCATAGGCAATCACCTTGTCACCTTGCATCAGGACAGCTCCTAATCCCATTTTCGAGGCATCACCGTAAATCACGAACATCTTCCCTTCAGTAGGAAATGTAAGTATCGGCGCACTCATTAGTTGTTTCTTCAATTCTCTAAAGCTTTTCTTGCACTCTTCAGTCCACTCATACTTTTTTTCCTTAAGTGTAAGAGCCATGATAAGAGTGGCGAGTCGTGCGAATCCTTCAACAAATCTTCTATAATAGCCAGCTAAACCTAAGAAACGTCGTATTTCCGTCACGTTCTTAGGTACGGGCCATTCATTGATCGCCTCCACTTTTGGAAGATCCACGGTGATTCTTTCCTTAGAAACCACATGTCCAAGAAAATGTACTTTATCTAACCAGAATTTGCATTTTGAGAATTTGGCATAGAGTTGATGCTTCCTTATCATCTGTAGGACAATCTTTAAATGTTCTTCATGTTCTTCACGAGTCTTCGAATATATGAGAATGTCATCAATAAACACAATTACAAATTTATCCAGATATTCCTTAAAGACTCGATTCATCAAATCCATAAATTCAGCTGGCAAATTTGTTAACCCAAACGGCATCACAAGGAATTCATAATGACCGTAGCGGGTCTGAAATGCAGTCTTGTGGATGTCACTCTCCTTGATCCTCAGTTGATGGTATCCTGATCACAGATCAATCTTGGAGAATACTCTACGACTTTTAGTTGATCGAACAAGTCGTCAATTCTAGGTAACAGATACCTATTCTTGACAGTGACCTTGTTCAACTCCTAGTAGTCAATGCACATTCAAAACGATCCATCCTTCTTCTTGACGAATAACACGGGAGCACCCCATGGGGAATAGCTCGGATGTATAAATACTTTGTCAATAAGCTCCTTCAGCTGCTCCTGTAACTCTTTTAATTCTGCCGGTGCCATTCGGTATGGTGCCTTTGAGACAAGTTCTATTCGTGGCATCAGCTCGATCTCAAAGGAGATTTCTCATTCGGGCAGTAATCCTGGTAATTCATCTGGGAAGACATCGATGAATTCCTTCACAATAGGAATATCTTTGGGTTGAAGCTTCCATTCTTCCGTCACATCCACTATGCATGCTAAGTATCCAATACAACTACTAGACATTGGCCTTCTTGCCTTCATCGAGTTAATCATTATCATCCCCAATATGCATGATGATCTGACATATTTGAATCCATCTTCTTGGTCAGATTGGAACCTTATCTTCTGCTTCTGGCAATCGATCGTGGCTTGATACTTCCCTAGGAAATCCATTCCTAGTATTACATCGTAGTCAGCAAGCTCCATCATGATCAATTCTGCATACAACTCCCTATTTGCCATAATTATTGGCACATGAGGCAACCAATAATTTGACATCAATACTTCTCCTGAGGGTAAAGCCGTTCTAAAGGTCATACCCATGTTATCTTTTGGATATCCTATCTTATTCGCACATTGGTAGGAAATAAATGAATGCGTAGCACCAGAATCAAATAAGATAGGTGCCAAATGATTAGCGATAGAAAACTGACCTATCACTACATTGGACGTCCCTGCTTCCGCATCCACTTTGGTATACGCCATCACTCGAGCATCTGCACGGGGTAAGCCTTGTGAATTTTCCTGTCTCTCTGTGGATGAAGTACCTTCCACCTTTGACTGGATTTCATGTGCTTGGGGATGTTGCTGTTGTGTCTGGAGTGAACCATGCACATTTTGCTTGTTTTCGGGGCAGTTCCTCGCAAAATGGCCATCCTTTCCACATTGGAAACAAGTGTTTGGGGCAAGTCTGCATCTACCTGTATGTCCCTTTCTACAATAGGTCCAGCATTGTTGTTCAATCTCCGCTGTTGGTTCCTATCCCCAGAATTATTCCCCTTCCTCTTGCTTTGTAACTATTAGCCAGAAGTGCTTGGTTGTCTGGCCTTAGTATTCTGATTCGATTTACTACTCTGTCTGAGCTGGGATCTAACTTGTACAGCTTTTGCCAATACCTTTTCCTTCCAAATCTTTTCCCTTTCCTCCTTCTGTCGAACCAAATAATATTCAGCCCTAATGCTCTGCTTACACAATCAGATATAGTAGTGGGCGGTGTCAATCCGCTATCTACCAATGTTGAGATTTTAGGATGGAACATTCCCAACATCTTTTAAATTTTCTCCCTTTCAGTGGAGACAGCATACGGGCATAGTTTGGATAGTTGGTCGAACTTGCTACAGACCTCGATCACTGACATGTCGCCTTGCTTTAATTCTGCAAACTCTCTTTGTTGTGATCGCAGTAGTGCGGGATTATAATACTTCTGATTGAATTCCTCCAGGAAATCTATCCATGACATTGTGTACATGTTTCTTCTTAACTTGACTGATTCCCACCAAAACCTTGCATCCTTCTTCAGAACAAAGGACGCACATATAATCCTTTCTTAGTCATTCAACTCCATAAATTCCAAGATCACATGGAGTGAGGATAACAATTCTTCTGCTTCAAGGGGTTTGTTGAACCCTCAAACTCCGGTGGCTTCATTCGTCGGAATCTTGCATACAGTGGTTCCTGGTTGACAAGGGGTTGTAGTTGGGGTTCTACTTCTTCTATTTCAGGTTCAATTGGTGGCACTTCTGGTTCAGGGGCGGCCATTTGTGGGTTTTGGCCTTCTTCTTGGCCTTGCCTGTGCTCTATCTGCTCTAGCCTTTATCTTAACTCAACATTTGCCTTCATCTGAGCCTCCAACATGGCTTCTAGTTCATCTACTCTTTCTGACAGGACTGGTCGCCCTCTCATGTTTTACAATTTCTTGGGTTCACCATCTTTTCTATATCCTATAATCACATGCACATCAATCGTTAGATTTTTCACCAACATATTTTTACAATATAAGTAAAAATAGCTTTTATTCATCATATGGATTTCAACATTTCATCCATTGAACATGTCAAAATATGATTGTCATTTCAAAATTTTCAAATATACATCAACTCGAAGGCTTTCCTCAAAATAGCCTTTCGATACTATCATCCATACACATACACAAATATATATACATTTATATATCACATGTGTTTCTATATCTAATCTCCTAACTGGGGTTGATCCGGAATTGTAAAAATTCCACTGGATCCACTTCATCCTTATCCGTACCGTTTCTGCCCTTGGATGGCGTCGATCCTGTAGGAAATAAATCGATAGAAACGTATCAGAGTAGCGCAGCGGAATAATAAAAATTTTTCAAGATCGTTAAATATCTCATGATGCCATATACAATAAACCAACAATAATTTAAACTTATACCTCAAGGACGCCAATCTTGCAGGAGGAAAATGACCGGAGGGCTTCAACCAACTAGCCTTCTCTACTATTCTCCAATTCCCGAATGGCTGAGTGTGTGGGCACTCTGAACCTCAATCGGTATGCTAGCATTACTAGTCTTCTTCCGGCTACCCAGATCTCTAAAGAACTTATTGTCACGGTGAGTTGTGCAACAATAAGCCTACTCACCTGAGAGTCTGTGGTCTGAGCAAACTGGAGTGGCAGGACCTCTATTTATAGACTTACATGAGGTGATCTTCTGAATTCGAATTAGATTAGGAGAAGATTTTCTCCCTTATCCACTCGTAAAATCCAAAATTATCAGGGGGAAAAATCCCAACTAGAATTCGGCCATTTGGCGATTATCCAATTCAAATCTGAACAAGACTTTAACTTGAATTTTATCTCCCATTATCCAACCAAAAAATCCAAAAATCTTTAAAGATTTTCACAAATATTTTTAGCCATAAAAAGTAAGGGAAGAATCAAAATTCAACTAGGATTTTCATGCTTGAATTTTATCTCATCCTTATACAAAATAACCGAAAATCCTCATCAGATCTACCTCAAAAATTTCGGCCACTCTAGGGAGGAGAGTATCCAAATTCAACTACAATTGAAACTTGAATTTTTCCCTGAACCTTATCCACAAAAAATCTGAAAATTCCATGAGGATTTTCCTCAAAAGTTTCGACCAAGTTTGTTAGGATTTAGACTCAAAATTCAAGTAGGATTCAAACAAGATTTTCCTCTCCATATCCAACTCAAATTCAAATTTCATTCCTTGTGGATTTACCACAAGAAATTCAAATCCTACTTGGATTGTGATTCAAAATTTGAATTTCAAATTTCACATTTAAATTTCAAATTCAAATTTCAAATTTCAAATTTCAAATTTCAATTTCAAATTTCAAATTTCAAATTTCAAATTTAAATTTCAAATTCATATTTCAAATTCGAATTTCAAATTTAAATTTCAAATTTAAATTTCAAATTCAAATTTCAAAATTCAAAATTCAAATTTCAAAATTCAAATTTCAAAATCCACAAAATAGTTGTATTTCAAATTCTTGTTCTCATGGATAATTTTCTATAACTTCAATCCAATCTCAAATAAAATCATGGCAACTTTATTTGGAGTTCAAATAATTGTGTACTCTATTATCCAAAACAAAATCTGAATCCAACCGGAAAGAATCTTGTCCACGATCCTAATCCTATGTCAACACCATCCATGCATAATCAACTAGCCATTAGCATACACAAATCAACTTGCCAAACGTTAAGGAATTATGTGGAGCTAGTAGAGGGACCAATTGGACATATATAATCAGGCTCCCGTGAATCCATATGATCGTCATTCTTGACCGAATAACTCAATCATATGATCACTAATTTCATAGTCATACCACTATAAACCTAAAACTGAACTCCTAATTATATATCATATTACGTAAGCCTGTGATAAGCTATCATCTAATGACCTTGTCATGTATGCAAAACCCTTATATGATATCCATGATCAGCCTTAGGTCAAAGTCCGTTCAATCCTACTGATCAGGCTATCTTAAAGTTCTATTATACTACCGAATAAGAAAATGATTATTCACCATATGTGAATAAGAAGTCATTCGCCCAGCAGACGACCCAAGGCCTTGTCCATTTTCACATCCAGTATAATGCCTCTAAGAGCCTTAACTCCTTATTAGAGCTATGATTCCGATATCTGTAAAAAAACCATTCATCGTATATAAGTCATGCACCCAATGAACCGGTCTATAAGCTTACTACCTCTGAGATGCTTTAGCCATTGGAACATCAAAGTACACAAGTCATATACATGAAGTTGTTCATTTACTCAGGATTAAGGTTACTGCACAATGAATGTCAAAAGCAGATTGATCCAGTCAAAGCGGACTTTATGGATCAATCACGCTTTAGTCCCGGTCTAATATGTCACCACCAAGCAACATATATATATCTCTACTTAGGAGTCTATGCTCCAGACAGATAAGACAAACCGTCCCCACCATGGATTTAGATAGCATAATAGTCTTAACATGAGTTAGATGCTCGGTCTAACCCATAGACTACAGACCTTAGTTTAGACCACTTACTTTAGAACATTGTCTTCTCCCATACAAAAGTCCATTGCATGCAACGTTCTAACAGTTTTAACACAAGCAATCAGAGTGCCATATTTGCTTACATTTACTTTAACATGTAAATAAGATGAGGACAAACAGTAATATAATGAATAACCTCTATATATAAATTTATTATCCAGTTCAAAATAAATACATCAAAATGTCTTTAATGTTTAGGGCATTTTCTAATAGATCCTTCAGTGGTACCCATACCCTCTGGTTACCTTGATGGACTACCCTTATGATCGTTTGCCATAGGATGTGCCCCATACAGATGGTCTAACATTACTTCTTGTAATAGCTGCTCACGTCTCTTGCACACCATGCGCTCCATCATCATCTCTTCCTCTACTTTGGCTATAGTAACTATAAACTAACGCAAGGTAGTAGGGTATAAAGGGGTTTCCCTCTGATGTAGATCAATAGTGAGTCTTTTCCCAAATATTTCACAAAAATCCTCATCTGTAAGGTTGGACAGAGGACATCTCCTCACAACGTTATCCTAAAACCGGTCTGCATACGTGAATGTAGTATCACTTAGCATCATCTGCTGTCTCTCTGCCTTAAGAACAAAATCTCTAACATCTGTATACTTGGGCATGGTTGGTGGCAGCGTCACTATCCTGCTCTCGGGAGGGTCTGAAATCGGTGCTGAACTCTTATGCGGAAACTGCTGCATCATGATTTGGCGAAACTCAACCCAATCAAGTGCTAATAGCATCTCTTGATCGCAGTACTCCCAATACAACTGTGCATCCTCACAGAATGTGCCAACTACCATCAACACCCAGCAGTCCTCATTTATCTCGCACTAGCGCATGATCGTCTCTACGTCGTGTAGCCAGTCTCGAGTAGAGATCCCCTATCGACCTCCCTCAAATGTAGGTGGATGACTGCCTCTAAAAGTGTGTACTGCTCATACTGATACTCTGGCTCCTATACGAGCTCGATCTCCCACCACTGGAATATCTACTGCTACTGGTGGATTTACAACTGGTCGAGGAGGTGGTGCTTGTACCGGTGCTGGTGCTACCTTCCTCGGTGCTGGTGACTCAAGTATTATAGTTGAGGCATAGCTCGATGAATCATTGATGGTCTGATCACGGGCCTAGTCCATACCCGAATTGGTCCTCTCGGTCGGTATGGGTGGGGTCTCATGCAAGGTGGTCTAGTCATCGTATGTCATACAAAAATATATAACCTCGAATAAACGAAAAGTTAACTAGTCTTAAAGATAGCTAACTTACTTGGATTGACGGGCAGGTCACGTTTCGTGCCAATAGAAATATGGTCAACCGCTCTGATACCAACCTATGGTGCCCCCGAATACAACCATGCTAAACTTGTCATGAACCGACTCTGTTGCCGGCCAAGACAGCCTGTGTGTCGAATCCAGATCACCATTTAAACTCTTTTTCTCTTAATCTCTTATTTTTTCAGGGCCTAAATTTCACCCATAATTTTTTTTTCTTTTTAATACACACTTTCCTTAAAAGAAAGCTAAGTATGAAAGCCTTATAAAATACAATACTAGCTTTTAGATGTCTTTTGGGTACAACATAATGTACAATATACAATAAATTTATGCTGTAATTTTTTAAAATACATTCTCTTCAATTCACTAACTCTCAACGCCCAGCGAAAAACTTATGGCAGGACCAATTCCACAGTGAATTCCCTATCCGCTTGACACGCACACATCCTACCGCCATCCATGTAGTCTATTGGACTGGTTTCTTACCTGCAACATGAACAAATCGATGAGCTAACAGGCTCAGTAAGTTCAAACATACTTAATTAGAATCACATATATTCAAAAACATCCAAATCTAATTTCCTATGAATAGCACTATTTATACATGAATAGTACTATTCACCATGAGTAGTAGTTTAACCTTTGACTGGTGAATAGTAACTATTACCCTAACTGATTACTATTCATGTTACCCTAACCGAGTCCACTACACTTAGTGCTAGTGTCGGTTATACTCAATTATGCTCTGTTATGGCTTTCATCACTTTATTCTCTATTAGCTCTATTCATGTTCTGGTTCCGAGCTCTTGATGGTTGTACCGATAATTTATAGCACGCCAACTATGAGGGCCTTGGGAGGGACCCTAGAGCTTTTTCCTCTCTAGCCTTTGTCGCTTGTAGTGATTATTATATCCCAGAAGGACCTATAAAACCTCCACCAAAATGTTGGAGGGGCGGTACGCCTTAGGTGGTTTTAATACTATCTTTCAATTCTAGTCTTGACCAAGTGACATTAATCGTCACCTCAAGGTCATTAACCTCTATTACCCATAGGTCTTATTTATTCTCTTTTTCTTATTATGTGGGATATGTTATACTAACTAATCCCCAAGGTCCATAGGACTTATCCAATAATGTACAGCTAGTACTAAACACAATATCACAGTATTTCATGTTGCAGACATGAAATGCTTGAACTAACCACCATTGCGATAATGTCCAGTTCCATAACTCCTCCGTAGTTTTATCTCTATTTTGGGTCCCTACAGACATAGTATTGTCTGTTAATATCCTTTACTAATTATCACTTTGAATATATTTATTTTGTGATAAATTTTACAAAACATTTCAATTCTTTATGTGGTACACGGTCTGCAACACGCCCGTGTACTATTTAGACTCTAGATTTTTAACTCTAAAATCTTTATTTTGTGTCCTAGAATTTTATCTAAGTCATTCTGGATCCTTTACGATCCTTTCTGAGCCATTCGAAAATTTTTGGTCAAAATGACCATTTTGTCCCTAACGGGTCTCGAGACAATAACTATTCTGTTCTATAATTTTTCTCAAATTTTCTAAGCCCAAATATCTTGAAATAATATTCCCTAAACTTCTGTTTCATTTTACAGCCTTATGTGCTATAAAAACCTAATTATTCATTTTCTAACCCTCGATTACTATTTATCCGACACCGAAGGTCGTTTCTCATTTTTCAAGTATTTCGGAGCCTTAAATGGGCATTTCACTACTCCTAAAACGTTTTTCATCCCGTCCTCGACCCTCGGTCCCTGATGGGCCCGGATTTCCTATCCTGACCTAATTTTTTTGTCTCGTTTTCCAAAATACCCCTGACGTTAAATTTTCCCCATTTTAGGCATTTTAGCCATTAAGGGTCGATTTACTATTCCTCTTGGGTTGGTTTTCCATTACTAACCCTAATCCACCAAGGGGTCTCAGTTTCCTTTCCGAATATAATATTTTTACCCTTCGTTTCCCGAAATGCCCTGATGCTGTTTTAGAAATTTTGGCAGCATTTCCGCTTGTATTTTTAGCTTTCCCTGGTGTTAGGTACACCTCAGAACCTTTGTACCTACCACGAACTATACCAGAGGCCTATTTTATACAAAGTACCAAATTTTGTATAAAAATTTTCCACAATAACCAATATTCAGAACTCAGCACACATCATCAAATTTTTCTCAAACATAGCCTTGGTTTATCATGTTAATCATCACCAAACATTTTTCATCACCTTAAGCAATTATCACATATTATTCTTAGGTTTTCAATGTACATATCCACATCAAAACCTAACAAAATTTTCATTCCAACCCTAGCATTAGCCACAGATTTTTCATGCTAATTCACATAGAAAATTTTTTTTTCTTTCCTAGGGCGTTTATCCTCATTTCTCATCATTGATCAACACTAAAAGTTTTCCATTTTTTAGTGTTCATCACCCACGGATTTTAGCATGAAAATGCATCACAATTTCTTGTTTATTGATTCTAATTCATGCTTAATTCAATATATTACCAAATGAACATAAACCATCAAGCAAATCACCAAATTGTCCACCTTACAAGGCCACGGATTTTTTTATGGAAACATGCAAAATTTTTACTTGTTTCTTAAACCTAATTCATGCTTTAATCTCTAAAACACCAAACCAATCATAACATTAACAAAACATCAATTTTTTTTCAATGTTTTTACACCTCCATACCCACGGATTTTCACTAAGAAAACACATGAAAAATGTTTCAATTTAGAAGCTAACCTTATAAACTTGTTCTTTTACAACCTTGGTTATGATTGAAGGCTATTTTGGTGTGAAATTTTTACAAATTTTGGCTTAAAATGGCCGGGGGGAGGTGGAACCATGGATTTTTAGGCTGCAAAAATGCAAGAGTTTGGCTTGGTTTCACTAATTTTCCTAATGAATTTTGAAGCCTGCTTATAGGCAAAAGCAAGGGACCTTTTGGTAATTTTTTCCAACAATTTGCTATTTGTTCAAGCACTAAAATGCAATATTTTTGGGCCAAAAATAAAATTTTGGCCTGCCTCCTTTATAAGTGGCCAAATGGCCTTTTTTCTCTTTTTTTCAAATTTTTTTCCAAGCCTTTTTGACTTGATCTTGACCATTGATCTCAAAGATAACCAATCCTAGCCATACACCTACCTTATATTACTTTCTAATCATTCAAAAATTACATTTATGACATCATAATTGTGATGTCATCTTATAATATATATGGATTAATTCACTAATTAATTCGTGGTTAAATTTTGACCGAAAGTCAAACCGAACGGAACTTTACAAAAATAGCGTAGCGGGGTTCCAAGCTCCTCCGGTGCGATCAGTTTGTTTTATTTTGCTTCCGTTTGACTATAATTCTCTACCGTAAATTTCTATCTTTTAGTGCACTTCGGTGCACTCCCTAGGGTTTTTGGCTCCGTTTTCGAACCGTCTCACCCGATTCTGTTCAATAAGATTTTCAATCTCCGAACTCATTCACTTTAACACTACCAGAACATTTTTACAGTATTCACAACAGTATTAAAACACAACTTTTTCATACTTTATTCATTAAAATTGATACATACATACAATTTTAATCTACTCCGAGAATCTAAAATTCTCGGTTATCACAGGAATCCAGGCAATCAAGGCCAACAAAGGAATTTCCTCTAGAAAAGGAACAACCGGGGAGGAAATGGTAATCAATACCTTGTCCAAAGTACAGGAAGAATCATCCAGGAAAGTGCTACATAGGAACCAATGGCTGCTACATCTATGGCAAGAAAGGCCAATTCGCCAAGCGCTGCTGCTCAAACCCACAGAACCAATAGGGCCAAAGCCCGTGTCACTAACGGCCAACTGCATGCCGCCTAGACCAGGATTGATGGTCCATCAATCGCCTAGGGTAGATTAGAGGCTTTAGAGACACAGGGGAGGATCTATGCTTTCACTAGAGAAGATGCAGAAGTCGAACCTCGACCGTGGTGACAGGTCAGCTTTCTGCCACCAACTTCACTGCACTAGTTCTGTTTGATTCTGGAGCTACACACTCTTTTACATAATCGAAGTTTGATAGGGAGATAGGCCAAAACATAGATAGAATGAATCAAACTTTTCGAACTACCCTTCCTTCTAGGGAAGTTTTGTTGTCCAGCTTTTGGATACGTCACATGCCAATAGTCATCAGTGGGCATGAGCTGAGCATGGACCAAATCATTATCAATATGTGCGACTATGACGTAATCATTGTAGGAAATAAATCGGAAAAAATGTATCAGAGTGGCACAGCGGAGCAATAAAATTTTTTTAAGATCGTTAAATATCTCATGATGCCATATACAATAAACAAACAACAATTTAAACTCATACCTCAAGGATGCTAATCTGCAGGAGGAGAATGACCGGAGGGCTTCAACCAGCTAGCCTTCTCTAGTATTCTCCAATTCCCGAATGGCTGAGTGTGTGGGCACTCTGAACCTCGATCGGTATGCTAGCACTGCTAGTCTTCTTCCGACCACCCATATCTCCAAAGAACTTATTGTTACGGTGAGTTGTGCAACAATAAGCCTGCTCACCTGAGAGTTTGTGGTTTAAGAGAACTGGAGTGGCAGGACCTCTATTTATAGACTTGCATGAGGTGATCCTCTGAATTCGAATTGGATTCGGATAAGATTTTATCCCTTATCCACACATAAAATCTGAAATTATCAAGGTCAAATCCCAACTAAATATTTTGGCCACTTTAGGATTTTACCATTCAAAATTCAAATTGGATTTTAACTAGAATTTTATCTCCTCTTAACCAATTAAAAATCCGAAAATCTCTTTAGGATTTTCTCAAATATTTTTAGCCATAAAAGTAAGGGAAGAATCAAAATTCCACTAGGATTTTCAAGCTTGAATCTTATCTCATCCTTATCCAAAATAACCAAAAATCTACATGAGAAATGCCCTCATAATTTCGGCCATAATCAGGGAGGAGAGAATCCAAATTCAACTGGGATTGAAACTTGAATTTTTCCCTGAACCTTATCCACAAAAAATCTGAAAATCGCATGAGGATTTTCCTCAAAATTTTGGACTAAGTTTGTTAGGATTTGGATTCAAAATTCAAGTAGGATTCAAACAAGATTTTCCACTTCATATCCAACTCAAATTCGAATTTCATTCCTTATGGATTTACTATAAGAAATTCGAATCCTACTTGGACTGTGATTCAAAATTTGAATTTCAAATTTCAAATTCAAATTTTAAATTTCAAATTTAAATTTTAAATTCAAATTACAAATTCGAATTTCAAATTCAAATTTTCAAATTCAAATTTCAAAATTCAAGTTTCAAAATCCACAAAACAGTTGTATTTCAAATTCTTGTTCTCATGGATAATTTTCTACAACTTCAATCCAATCTCAAATAAAATCATGGCAACTTTATTCGGAGTTCGAATAATTGTGTACTCTATTATCCAAAACAAAATCTGAATTCGACCAGAAAGAATCTTGTCCACGATCCTAATCCTATGTCAACACCATCCATGCATAATCAACTAGCTAATAGCATACACAAATCAATTTGCCAAACATTAAGGAATTATGTGGAGCTAATAGAGGGACCAATTGGACATATATAATCAGGCTCCTGTAAATCCATATGATCATCATTCTTTACCGAACAACTCAATTGTATGATCACTAATTTCAGAGTCACACCACTATAAACCTGAAACTGAACTCCCAATTATATACCATATTACGTAAGCCTATGACAAGCTATCATCCAATGACCTTGTCATGTATGTAGAACCCTCATATGATATTCATGATCAGCCTTAGGTCAAAGTCCGTTCAATCCTACTGATCAGGCAATCTTAAAGTTCCATTATACTACCGAATAAAGAAAATGATTATTCACCATATGTGAATAAGAAGTCATCCGCCTAGCAGACGACCCAAGGCCTTGTCAATTTTCACGTGCAGTATAATGCCTTTAAGAGGATACCCTTAACTCCTTTTTAGAGCTATGATTCTGATATCTGTAAATAAACACTTCATCGTATACAAGTCATGCACCCAATGAATCGGTCTATAAGCTTACTACCTCTACATGCCTCTCAAAGCTTCTAGCTGCCAAAGTCTTAGTAAAGGGATCGTCAATGTTGTCCTCACATGTGATCTTACACACATCTACTTGGCCTGTCTCCACATGCCCTCTAATAATGTGATATCTCCGATCTATGTGCTTGGTCCTCTTCTGGTGCCGAGATTCCCTTGTGTTGGCAATCGCCCCAGTGTTATCACAATAAAGTATGATAAGCTTGTCAACACCCAGAATGACCTCAAGGTCTCTAATGAACTCGAGGAGCCAAACTACTTTTTTAGATGCCTCAGTCGCAGCCACATACTCAGCCTCCATAGTAGAGTCAGCTGTGTAGCCCTGCTTCATGCTACTCCACACAATGGCGCCTCCTCCGAGTAAGAACACTGATCCAGATGTTGATTTTCTTGAATCCTTGCAAGTCTGGAAGTCTGAGTCCGTGTATCCTATGTTAGGAAATGCCCTAAGTATTAGAGACATTTTGATGTATTCATTTTGAACTGGATAATAAAATTATACTTAGAGGTTATTCATTACATTGCTATCTGTCCTCGTCTGATTTACATGTTAAAGTAAATGTAAGCAAATATGGCTCACTGACTGCTTGTGTTAAAACTGTTAGAACATTGCATGCAATGGACTTTTGTATGCGAGAAGACAATGTTCTAAAGTTAGCAGTCTAAACTATGGTCTGTAGTCTATGGGGTTAGACCGAGCATCTAACTCATGTTAAGACTATTATGTTGTCTAAAGCCTTAGAGGGGACGGTCTGTCTTGACTGTCTGGAGCTGGACTCCCAAGTAGAGACATGGATATGTTGCTTGGTGGTGACATATTAGACCGGGACTAAAGCGTGATTGATCTACGTAATCCGCTATGAGTGGATCAATCTGCTTTTGACGTTCATTGTGCAATAACCTTAATCCTGAGTAAATGAACTACTTCATGTATATGACTTGTGTACTTTGATGTTCCAATGGCTAAAGCGTCTCAGAGGTAGTAAGCTTATAGACCGGTTCGTTGGGTGCATGACTTGTATACGATGAAGGGTTTGTTTGCAGATATCGGAATCATAGCTCTGAGGAGTTAAAGGTATCCTCTTAAAGGCATTATACTGAATGTGAAAATGGACAAGGCCTTGGGTCGTCTGCTGGGCGGATGACTTCTTATTCACATATGGTGAATAATCATTTTCTTGATTCGGTAGTATAATGGAACTTTAAGATAGCCTGATCAGTAGGATTAAACGGACTTTGACCTAAGGCTGATCATGGATATCATATGAGGGTTTTGCATATATGACAAGGTCATTGGATGGTAGCTCGTCACAGGCTTATGTAATACGGTATATAATTGGGAGTTCAGTTTCAGGTTTATAGTGGTGTGACTCTGAAATTAGTGATCATATGATTGAGTTGTTCGGTACAGAATGATGATCATATGGAATCACGGGAGCCCGATTATATATGTCCAATCAGTCCCTCTACTAGCTCCACATAATTCCTTAACGTTTGGCAAATTGATTTGTGTATGCTATTGGCTAGTTTATTATGCATGGATGGTGATGACACAGGATTAGGATGGTAGACAAGATTCTCTCCGGTTGGATTCAGATTTTGTTTTGGATAATAGAGTACACAATTATTCGAACTCCAAATAAAGTTGCCATGATTTTATTTGAGATTGGATTGGAGTTGTAGAAAATTATCCATGAGAACAAGAATATGAAACACAACCGTTTTGTGGAATTTGAAATTTGAATTTTGAAATTTGAAATTTGAATTTTGAAATTTGAAATTTGAATTTTGAATTTGAAATTTGAATTTGAAATTTGAATTTGAAATTCGAATTTGAAATTTGAATTTGAAATTTAAATTTGAAATTTGAAATTTGAAATTTGAAATTTGAATTTGAAATTTGAATTTGAAATTTGAAATTCAAATTTTGAATCACAGTCCAAGTAGGATTCGAATTTGTTGTGGAAAATCCACAAGGTTTGAAATTCGAATTTGAGTTGGATTTGGAGAGGATAATCTTGTTAGAATCCTACTTGAATTTTGAATCCAAATCCCAACAAATAAGGGACGAAATTTTGAGGATAATCCTCATGAAAGATTTCGGATTTTGTGGATAAGATTCAAGGGAATATTCAAGCTTCAATCCTAGTTGAATTTGGTTTCTCTCTCCTCCCAAAAGTGGGCGAAATTTTGGATCCCTAATCCTAGGAAATTCGGTTATTTTTGGATAAGGTTAAGATGAGATTTTGCTTGAGAAATCCTAGTGGAATTTTGATTCTCCCTTATCCTAAAAGTGGCCGAAAATTTGGAGGATTTTCTCCTTGTGAATTTCGGATTTTTTGGTTGGAAAAGGGAGATAAAATTCTAGCTAAAATCTTGTTAAGATTTGGATTGGATTTATCTAGAAAAACCGAATTTAATTGTGGAGATTCTCCCTTGGAAAATTTGGATTTTTTGGGTTTGGATAAAGGAAAATATCTTTTCCTAGTCCAATTCAAATTCAGAGATTCACCTCATGCAGGTCTATAAATAGAGGTCCTGCCACTCCAGTTCTCTGAGACCACAGACTCTCAGGTGAGCAGGCTTATTGTTGCACAGCTCATCGTGACAATAAAGTTCTTTAGAGATCTGGGTGGTCGGAAGAAGACTAGCAGTGCTAGCATACCGATCGAGGTTCAGAGTGCCCACACACTCAGCCATTCGGGAATTGGAGAATAGTAGAGAAGGCTAGTTGGTTGAAGCCTCCGGTCACTCTCCTCCTGTTCATTGGCGTCCTTGAGGTATGAGTTTTAATTGTTGTTGATTTATTGTATATGGCATCATGAGATATTTAACGATCTAAAAATTTTTATTGTTCCGCTGCGCCACTCTGATACGTTTTTACCGGTTTATTTTCCTACATCCTATGGGTATTAGGTCCCCTCTAGAATACACCAGCATATAATCCCTCGTTCTCTTAAGATACTTGAGTATATGCTTTACTGCTTGCCCGTGCTTGGTTCCAAGATTCGCTTGATATCGACTCACCATACCTACTGCAAAACATATGTCTGGGTGAGTGCAAACCATAGCGTACATAAGGCTACCCACAGCGGATGCATAAGGGACCTT
This sequence comes from Antiaris toxicaria, assembly GCA_035233585.1. Taxonomy (NCBI): domain Eukaryota; kingdom Viridiplantae; phylum Streptophyta; class Magnoliopsida; order Rosales; family Moraceae; genus Antiaris; species Antiaris toxicaria. Next base: position 55,913,863 of record CP141155.1, on the reverse strand, counting down.
ACTCATATGCTCTCTTTCTTCCGATGTCTTTGGACAGTCATCCAATGAAAGAGTTAAACCGAAAATAGAAGGTTGTGTACCTTTCTTTGCCTCTTACATTGCATATTTGTCAATTATTTTATCTATGTATGAAGCTTGGGATAATGCTATCATTTTGTTCTTTCGATCTCTGAAGAGACGAATGCCTAGAAGATAATTAGCTTCACCTAAGTCCTTCATGTCAAACTGTTGGTGTAACCAAAGCTTGACTGATGATAAGTTCCCTACATCATTCCTAATGAGTAGTATATCATCGACGTAGAGTATCAGAAAGACCACTTTTTCATCCTTAATATGTTTATAAATACAGGGTTCATCAACGTTCTGCCCAAAATCGAATGTCTTGATCGCTTGATCAAATCTCTGGTTCTATGAGCGGGATGCTTGCTTTAATCCATAAATAGATCTAAGCAACTTGCAGACTTTCCTTTCTTGGCCTTTCGCTATGGACCCTTTGGGCTGTATCATGTAGATACATTCCTCAAGATGGCCATTCAAGAATGCCGTCTTGACATCCATTTGCCAGATCTCGTAATCGAGAGCCGCAGCAACGGACAGAAGAATACGGATAGACTTCAGAATAACAATAGGCAAAAAGGTTTCATCGTAATCGATTCCAGCCTTTTGCGTATATCCCTTTGCAACCAGTCTAACTTTGAAAGTTTTCACTCATCCTTTCGCATCCTTATTTCTTTTGTAGACCCATTTGCATCCAATGGGTTTTATCCCATTCAGTAAATCTACAAGTTCCCAAATAGAGTTGGATTTCATAGAATCCAGCTCATTATTCATAGCCTGTTTCCAAGATTTGGAATCAACATCATTTATAGCTTCATAATAGATGACCAGATCATCCACATGCTCATGAGCCTCGGCCTGGTATACCTCAGCATCATACATAAAGAAATTAGGTTTCTTCGAAACCCTCCTATTATGATGAGGCACCCTAAATTGTTGATCGTCTACAGGTCTTTCATCAGAACTTAGACTTGCGTCCAAGATCGAAACCTGTGGAGTAGTTCTTTCACCTAATAACTCCTCTACAACCACTTTGCTTCGAGGCTTAAAGTCATTCATGTGACTTTCCTCCAAGAATATCACATGAGCTGAAACAATGACTTTTTGTTCTTTCGGGTTATAGAACAGACCTCCCTTGGTTCCCTTTGGATACCCTACAAACATGCACAATTCTGATCTTGGTTCCAACTTCTTCACATCCCCATCCAGTACATGTGTTGGGCAGCCCCATATTCTCATATGTCCAAGGGAGGGCTTCTTGCCACACCACAATTCATACGGAATCCTGGGAATTGACTTGCTTGGAACTCGGTTCAGAATATAGCACGCCGTTTGTAAAGCATATCCCCAAAATTATAATGGTAGTGTTGAATAACTCATCATGGACCGTACCATATCCAACAAGGTCCTATTTTTCCTCTCGGCTACACCATTCTATTGTGGAGTACCAGGTGCATTCAATTGGGATAATATCTCATTCTCTACAAGATGTCCTAGAAATTCATCAGAGAAGTATTCACCACCTCGATCAGATCGAAGTGCCTTTATGGATTTATCCAATTACTTTTCCACTTCCATACGATACTCTTTGAACTTGTCATAGGTTTCGCTCTTGCGGTGCATCAGATATACATATCCATGCCTCGAGTAATCATCTATAAAAGAGACATAATACTTGAACCCTCCTCGTGCTATGACGTTCATGGGGCCGATATGTCAGTGTGTACAATTTCTAAGAGCTCCTGTGCCCTAGTACCCTTAGCTCCAAAAGACCTCTTAGTCATCTTTCCCTCTAAACAAGACTCACATTTAGGAAGACGTACCTCTTCCAGAGATTGTAGAGGACCGTCTTTCACCAATCTTTGAATCCTATCCTGATTAATATGACCAAGTCTTAAATGCCAAAGATACGCCTTGTTAGAGTAAGAAACTTTCAACCTTTTAGATTTATCTATTAATTCGATGTCAAGCAGTGAGTACATCTTTGGTTTGATCAAATATAGGTTTCCATCTATCCATCCAGAATAGATAAAAGACTTATTTCTCTGAATATCAACTCTTTTACTAAAAGAAACTAAATAAAAATCCTTTATTAAACAAGCTACCGATATAAAGTTCCTCCTAAAATTAGGAACAGAAAGTTAGTCTTTCAACAAAATAAACCTAAATTCATCAAAGTAAAGGTAAATATCTCCCACTGCCTTGGCCACCACCAAGCTACCGTCTCCAGTTCGCAATGAGAGGCTCCTATCATGTAGACTTCTCATTTCCAAGAACCCTTACAAAGAAACACAAACATGATTAGTGGCACCCGAATCAATGACCCAAGTGTCTTTCGATTCTTCCACCAAACACACTTCTAAGTAGTGAAGTTCCTTACCTTCCTTGCCCTTGGCGACTAAGATTTCCCGGCAAGCCTTCTTAAAGTGACCTACCTTCCCACAGCAGAAGCACTTGGACTGTTTAGGGTCCCTAGGCTTCTTGTTCTTCTTCTTCTTCTTCCCATCTAAGATACGAGGATTAGAAGAACTGGAAGCCGCTTGCTTCTGATTTGGCCTCTTCCTCTTCCGTGAGGGTTTGGAAGATTCCGCCAAATTGGCCTCTCCTTTAGGTTGGATCGCATCCCCATCCCTGATCATCCGCTCATAAGCTTGGAGTTGCTTCATGAGCTCGGTTAGTCCTAACTCCCTTGTAGCCAAATTGTATGCAGCCTTAAACCCCACAAAATCTTTAGACAGAGTTTCGAACACCATCTCGATCTGGGTGTTGTAGTCTAACTCAGCACCGTTCTCGGTAGCCTCAGTGAAGAATCCCATTAGAGTGATCATATGGTCCTTCACCGGAGTACCCGCCTTTTGCTTAGAGTTCATAATGTTGGTTATATCGGACTATCGAGCCAATTTTTCTTGGCCTCCGAACATGTCCTCCAGATTTTCCATGATCTCCCCAGCAACTTGATAAGTCTCATGCTGCTTTTGAAAAGCACTCGTCATGCTAGCCAGAATGTAACATCGAGCTATCTCATTGGATTCTCTCCAATGAGTATAGGCAACCAGGACCTCCTCAAGCGGTGTGTCAGGCTTGGACCCTGGTGGGCATGGTTCGTCCAGTACGAACTTTTATCTCTCGCAGCTGATAACTGTCAACAGGTTTCTTTTCCAATCTTTATAATTATCGCCATTCAGTTTATTCTCAATAAGTGTTGAAATGAGGGATGTCGGTGACATTTTGAACTGAAATAAAATTATACTAGACATCACTACAAAGCCCAAGCAAATATACAGATAATTTAGCAAATAAAACATACAAGTATGTTCCTACATGAAACTTGAAAAACATGTAGCATTGCAATGGTAATTCTTAGCACCTATTGCCACAAGCCACCGAGGAGTGGTCATGAAACAAAAAGCCGGAACATGGACCCCATCCAATTAATATATGTTGCCTTAAATCCTCCAAGCTTAAGACATATATTAATAACAGCTTATTTTGGCCACCAGTTTAGTTAACAGAGCTTCTAGGGAAGGTTAATAACTAAACGAGTCTTGAGTGTATAACCATTGTTTACGTAGCTCGATCCACGTCCTACCAAGCCACCGAGGGGTGGTCATGCATAGGATCATGCTCAAACACATTTTCCACATAGGAGATCCAATCTAGTATTCTGGCAGTGGTAAACACCTACCAAGGGGTGTGGTCAGGGCAGAACTGACACGAGGCGTTACCATGCTTTCACATATGGATCAACAATGGAGGCCATGGGTTTTGTTTGAAACCCTCTCCCACTAAATATTTTGAAAAACATGCAAGTTTTGACAAATATGTATGATCAATAGAGTATGAGTGGCACTCACCTATCCTATATGACATGTTATCAAATATACATATAAAACATCCATCAATACATATTTATGCATCCATGACATATCACAGAAAAAATAATTGACAGAATAACTAAGCCATGGTTCCATCCAAGAACAAAGAAAATTAAAGATTACAAAATTCCATCCAAAGCATTCTTTGGGTCTTGAATTTTGTTCCGTCTTCTTGTATCCATCTTTATGTAGCCTCTCCATTTATTTCCCATCCCAAGAATCATTTAAAATTTAAATTCCAAAAATTTAAATTTCAAATTCAAATTTCAAATTCGAATTTTAAATTTAAATTTCAAATTCAAATTTTAAACAATTTTAAATATCATGTGTAACAATATGAAATTTAAAAAACTTTAAATTTTCAATTACATATTTTTAAACATGATTTTAAAATTAAATCTCAAATTTAAAAAATCAAAATTTTCAATTTTTGAACCGACACCCCACCGCCCCAAAAGCCGGTAGCCGCTGTGGGCAGCCCCCAGCCCCCAGGGGGCAACTTACTTTTAACTTGTTTTTAACTTATTCTGATACCATCTATGACGGCTGGTATCTTACTTTTAACATACTTCCTTTAACATGCTTACTTTAACTTCTCATTTGAACGTGAAAATAGGGAATGATTTTTTTTTTCTTTCTTAAACTTTATTTGGAAATTGTATCATTGTAAAACATTTACTATAGCTAACATTTTTCTTTATCATAACTTGATATATATCATAAAACGTCATTTCAATACACTTTTAAACAGCTTAGCAGAAGACTCATAGTAGTATCATAACCCTCGCCCAGTCCTTTGGCACATGCAGATCTCGTTCGTCATCCATTACTTGTCTTATCTTCGTGCAGGGTGCTTACCTAAAACATAAACAACTTGTGAGCGACAGGCTAAGTAAGTTCAAACATACATTCATGACATATAACAATTCATGCCATATAGTACAAGGTAATTCTGATACCTACTGTAGCCTTGGAACATTACATAATATATATCGTATATTGCTTAACATTCATACTTATCACACATAACCTTATAAACATACTTGTACATATCTAAATACACTTTACATCATAATCCTACTTTCACACTTAGCATCGTAAACATACTTAACGTACTTTATACGTACTTAACATCATAAACAACTTTTGTACTTATCATGCTTTAATCTCATGAACATGCTTTCATACCTGAACCTCGTGAACTTACTGTAATGTCGTGAACATATTTAACATATTTGGCATCATGAACATGCTTTTATACTTAACAAACTTGAAACATCTAGTCATACTTATGTATACTTGAACATCATAAACATAGCATACTTAACGTATGCTAAACATCGTAAACATAACATACTTGAAACATAACATACTTAACATATGTTTACACATCATAAACATAACATATTTATCATACTTATTATCGTGAAATTACTTTCACCTTTAACATAACGAATATGTTTATTATACCTAAATACATAAAACTTCGTACATATACTCAAGCATCGTAAACATACTTACGTATACTTAAATATCTTTAATATAATAAGCGTACTTTCATGCATACAAAACGTTGCATACACATGTCATTCATTACTTAGACATTCATATTTAAACATAATATACATATTTAACATCATATAGAGCATACTTAACATAGTATGATTGACTTATGCATATCAACTTATGCGCAATAATCGATATGCGTAATAGTTGCAACATATCTTATGTATAACATGAATGTTAGTCATTCTATGCTTGCTTATTACCATGAATAGTACTATTTACTATGAATTTATAATATTATGCTTGCTTAACACTCATACTTAAGCTTATTTATCATCATTCATATCATACTGGACAGAACATATCTGATACCAATTATGTCATTAGAACATTAACACAACATATATAATACATTACTTTAGATTTCATACTTAACGTATATAATATTTAAAACATACTTACGCATACTTCTCATCATAACCATACTTGACATATTGCACATCGTGAGTACACTTTCATACTTAACATGCTTTAAACATACTTAATATCCTGAACGTACTTGCATTCTTGACATGCTTTAAACATACTTAATAGCTTGAACATACTTGCATTCTTGACATGCTTTAAACGTACTTAATATTTTGAACATACTTTCGTGCTATCCTCTACAATTTACATAACCTTAGACTTCCAAACCCAGGATGTTTCACCATCGGTTTGGGAGCCCTATAATAACTGAGCAGAATTTCATACTTATCATTGTAAACATATCATGATTTAAACATAGCATATTGAACATACGCTTAACATCGTAAATATAACATACTTGACACACTTGTTATTGTGAAAATACTTTCACATTTAACATCATGAATATACTTATCATACTTAAATACATAAAACTTTGTAAATATACTTAAGCATCGTAAATACACTTACGTATGCTTGAACATCCTTAACATCAAATGTAACATGGATCATTAACATAATAAACAGCATGCATTGCTTTTGTATTACTATTCACTATAAATAGTAACTCTAACCATGAACAGTACTATCGACTGTGAGCAGTACCATTGATCATGAATAGTAACTTTGACTGCATCGGCATTCGTAGTGTTAGTATATCTTATACATGTTTATGGACTGCATATTTTTTTTCTTGAGTCTTTATCTTTCATTACGTTCTGGTTTCGGACCCCATGATTGGTCGTACCGTAATGTGCGCATAACTGGGAGGGACTTTGGGGAGCGAATCACTGGCCAATCTTCTACAGTCTACACAACATTAGACTTCCAAACCCGGGATGTACCACCATCAGTTTGGAAGTCCTATCATAATTGAATTTGAGGAACCTCCACCTGTGTGGGAGGCCGTAACATGAGAAACCTCCACCTGTGTGGGAGGCCTGTACGCCAATACTGATTTCGTTACTGACTTTGTTGTGGTTCCTGACTGGTGGCATAAATGCTACCTCCTGGGCCTGGAACTCTTTAAATCATGTTCTGTATTTGTTAATTAATTTTTATTTTTCATGTTAGTATGCATATATTGATACTTAATTATATGCTAGACATAACATACAAATAAACTGAGTAAATTCATGCCGCAGACAATTAAATGTCTGAGCTTACAAAATATAACACATAGGCATAAACATGTCAAGTCAATTTACATTTGATTTAGACATAATGCATAGTTCATAACATGACTTTCGTAACATTCAAATCATAGTATCTTGGCACTAGAACTGCACATAAAACATATAAACATGATCAGTTCATTTATGTTACAGACATGGAAATATTTAAACTTACATGCTACGTATAGAACACATAACACATAAACATCCAATGTTTAAAACTTCAGTCTTATTATTTTGTTGATTCTTGTCTTTCTTTACTGTCCTTCATATGGTTCCAACCAGGTGGCATTATCATTGCCTCCATGGTTTGGAACACTTCTCATGTCTTTCTTTCATTGTGTGTATTTTATTAAATACACCTTTGTGCATATAACACCTTACATATATACTTTACATTTCATACATAACATATAAACATATTACGTAAACTCATGTAGCAGACAATAAAATGTCTGAACTTACTATATATAACACGTAGACATAAACCTGTCAAGTCAGTTTACATTTGACTTAGACATGACACATAGTTCATAACATAGCAATTGTTAGCCACACTTTGGTGCATATAGCAATCACACATATAACTTTCATATAACATATAAACATAGACACAACACGTCAATTTATGTTGTAGTCGACTAAATGCTTGAACTTGCAACATATAACACATAAAAGTCCATACATGTTGCAGACATAGAAATATTTGAAGCTTACCACATATGACACTTAGACATAATAGTCTACTCATGTTGCAGTTAATTAAATGTTCGAACTCGTATCTCCTTTCTTGCCTTCTTGGTCCATAGGCGTCCTTTCATTGCGTTTGTATCGGATTCCTATAACCGAAATAATCACGATTATTTTCATTACTTAAATCATACAGAAAGCGTAATAAAATGTAAAAAGTTCTACGTTTCATTTCCCAATCATGAATTAGGAGTCTAATATCCCATTTATAAATTTTCTGCCAACTTTTGCCAAAATTTACAATAAATAGTAACTTTGACTAACGGTCATACTTTCATATACGTACTATCCTTCTTTTAAAATCTTGAACTTGACATTAAAATCTTAATTGAACTCATTTGTCACTTTTTCGCTAACTTTTGAAAAAATGACCTTTGTATCCCTAACTTTTGACAAAATTACCATTTTACCCCTAGCGGGATATTGCTCACTTTTCTTCGACTTAAAACTTGATTTTGGCTTTAAGAATTCTATTTAAGCTATTCGAAGGCTCTAATAATCCTTTCTGAACATTTCAGAAATTTTGGTCAAACTGATCGTGAATATTAATTTTTGACGGTGAATAGTACTATTCACTATGAATAGCCTATTTATGTGAATAGTACCTTTATCTTGATCGTGAATCTTGTCATTTTAATACTTAAACTGGATTTTCTCAGTCCAAAAATCATAAAATGATGAACTTAAAGACTTAATGATCCTTTTTGGAATTTTCTGAAATTTTTGGTCAAAATGACCATGTTGCCCCCCTGACGGGCTTTTGGACCGTAAAATCTTTACTTTAACGTTTTAATGGGATTTTTTAAATCCAAACGTCATAAATTCATCTTTCTTAGGCCTTAATAAATTTTTACAGTATTTATCGTTGTAATTTCTATAATTATTTCACACCCGACCTTCGGGTGGTACTATTTTGACCATCGGTCGTTAATCCTCGTTTTCGGGCCTAGGCCACTGAAGGGGCTCGGGTTTCTATCCCGATCACATTTTTACCCCTTGTTTCCTAAAATACACATTTGTGCCGTTTTTTGAAATTTCGGTAGCATTTCCGCTTAATTTTTGGGTTCCTAGCGTTTAGGAAACGTCTCAAAACCATCTAACATATTTCTATTCTACCACGTACTATACCAAAGGCTTATATTTTTACATAAAAATCAACTTTTACATAAAAATCTCCACATTTTACACATTTTCTTATTTGACTATTTTTCATACACATGCTCCATTTTTCTTACAATTTCACATGCTAAAATACATAATTAATATATAATTATTCTGAAACATAAATTTCAGGAATGGAGGGACCGAAGTCACTACCGAAATTGTCCCACTGGCGATCGAATGAACCGTTCGGTCTCAAGCAGACAGCCTTTATATTACCGTTCAGTACTTTTGAAATTCAGTCTTGAAATTCCGATGCCGCGGATGTGTTCAGAATGTTGAAAAATAGACCAACGGGCCATTCTTTAATTTTTAGGGTCCGGTCACCGTTGACCGGTGGCGGCGTGGAGAAAGGAGGCTACTATCTCGTAGATCTCGACGTTAGGAACTCATTGGTGGTGTCAATTTCACCAATTGAAGCTTCTATTGTCGGAAACTAACCCCCGAAAGAGCGACAGTAGTGGTGAGCTTAAATCTCCGTTTTCCCGATAGTTTTTCTTGGAATTAGTTTGGGGCTTTTGTTCCCCATGAAATTTTGAGCATTTTGGCACCTATAGTGTGGCTTAACTCCACCGGAAACGGCGAGTTTCACGACGGTGACGGCGAGGCATTGGGCGGTGCAATCCGGCGACTGTTGAGCTGAAATGAAACTTGGGTTTTGTTCTCCTCTTCACCACAAATCCATTGGGACTGGAATTGTGGCATTTGGACGTTGGACGGCAAAGAAACGGCCGATCAAAATTCTCAGCTTCCGGTGACTTTGGGCGGTGTGTGCGGCTTGCTCCGACGGCTGCTCCGTTGCATCGGCACACCATTGGACTTGGCTCGGCGAGAGCTTTCCAACAGGGTCGGCGGTGTCGAAAACGGACACCGTTTCCGATGGTCGGTTACTGTTCACCGACGGTACATGGGAGAAAATGGGGAAGTGAGAAAATTATGAGGGCCTTTTTACGAATATCTGGTTTTTGCCCTTATATATACTTTTTCGCCCAAAATTTCAACATGAGCTATCCTGACTAATTTGGGCGTGCTGAACCCAAATATATCAGTTTTGTTTTCATCCAAGATCATCTCGTCCAATTTCCGGTACTATGAATTCTCAGTCAAAAATTACCTTTATGCTCAATTAATTAATTTGGCAATAGGCTATACTGACTAATTTGGGCAAATTTATCAGTTTCAACTTCGTTCAAGGTCATTTAGACCAAAATTTACATTTTGTGCTCAATTGACTAAATTGAGCATACTGATTCTAAATATATCAGTTATATATCAAGAAAATGTCATCTTGATCAATTTCTTGATACTGTGTGTTACGCACACATATGTACACATAAAAATCACCACAATTCACGTTTTAAACATGAAATTCGTTGTGTACCTTCCCTGTACCGATTTTCTGAGAATGATGAAAATTTCCGGTTATCACAATTAGACCAGGTGAAGGTTGAAGCAGTTTGTGATTGGCTGACTCTGAAGAACATAACAGAAATCCGCAGCTTTCTAGGGCTAGCAGGTTATTACCGGTGTTTCATTGAAGGTTTCTCGAAGTTAACCGCACCACTCACAGCGCTAACCAGGAAGTAAAAGAAGTACGAGTGGACTGACAAGTACGAGAAGAGCTTTCTAGAGCTAAAAAGAAGACTCACGAGTGCTCCAATCCTGACCATACTGGATGCTGGATAAGGAAAGTTTGTGATTTACAACGATGCCTCCAAGAACAAACTAGGTGCCGTGTTGATGCAAAACGGTAAAGTGGTCGCATATGCTTTGCAACAACACAAAAACCACAAGAGGAATTATCCAACGCACGACCTAGAGTTAGCAGTAGTCATTTTTGCACTTAAAATATGGAGGCACTACCTATATGGCGTCAAGTGCGAGATCTACACGGACCACCAGAGCCTCAAATATATCTTCACGCAAAAGCAGCTCAACATGAGGCAACAAAGTGTAGGAAATAAATCGGTTAAAACGTATTAGAGTAGCACAGCGGAACAATAAAAATTTTTCAAAATCGTTAAATATCTCATGATGCCATATACAATAAACCAACAACACTTTAAACTCATGCCTCAAAGGATGCCAATCTTCAGGAAGAGAATGATCGGAGGGCTTCAACCAACTAGCATTCTCTACTATTCTCCAATTCTCGAATGGCCGAGTGTGTGGGCACTCTAAACCTTGATCGGTATGCTAGCACTGCTAGTCTTCTTCCGACCACCCAGATCTTTAAAGAACTTATTGTCATGGTGAGTTGTGCAATAGCAAGCCTGCTCACCTGAGAGTCTGTGATCTGAGAGAACTAAAGTGGCAGGACCTCTATTTATAGACTTGCATGAGGTGATCCTCTGAATTTGAATTGGATTAGAAGAAGATTTTCTCCCTTATCCATCCATAAAATCCGAAAATCTAAGGCCAATATTCAGCAAAAAATTTCAGCCACCTTTAAGATTTTGTATTCAAAATTCAAACAAGATTTTAACTTAAATTTTATCTCACCATTAACCAACCAAAAAATCTGAAAATCTATTAGGATTTTCAACAAATATTTTCGGCCACAAAAGTAGGGGGAAAATCAAAATTGAACTAGGATTTTCAAGCTTGAATTTAATCTCATCGTTATCCAATTAAAACTGAAAATCTCCCTTGAGATTTCCTCAATATTTTTGGCCACTTTTAGGGAGAGAGAATCCAAATTCAACTGGGATTGAAACTTGAATTTTTCCCTGCATCCTTATCCACAAAAACTGAAAATATCTTAGAGGATTTTACCCAACAAAATTCGGCCACTTTTGTCAGAGTTAGGATTCAAAATTCAAGTAGGATTCAAACAAGATTTTTCTCTTCATAATCCAACTCAAATTCGAATTCTAGCCTTGTGGAATTATCCACAAAGAAATCGAATTCCACTTGGACTGTGATTCAAAATTTGAATTTCAAATTTCAAAATTCAAAATTCAAATTCAAATTTCAAATTTCAAATTTCAAATTCGAATTTCAAATTCAAAATTCAAATTCGAATTCGAATTTCAAATTCAAATTTCAAATTCAAATTTCAAATTCAAATTTTAAATTCAAAAATCAAATTTCAAATTTCAAAATTCAAATTTCAAAATCCACAAACAGTTGTATTTCAAATTTTTGTCCTCATGGATAATTTTCTACAACTCCAATCCAATCTCAAATAAAATCATGGCAACTTTATTTGGAGTTCGAATAATTGGGTACACTATTATCCAAAACAAAATCTGAATTCAACCCGAATTATGTGGAGCTAGTAGAGAGACCAATTGGACATATATAATCGGGCTCCCGTGAATCCATATGATCATCATTCTTTACCGAACAACTCAATCATATTGTAATAACCGGGAAATTTTACTGTTCTCGGAATATAGTAAATTGCATGTACATGATGAATTTTATTTTTAAAATGTGAAATGTATGATTAATATTGTGTAGAAAGAGGTAAAATGTTCTAACGGTATTACAAATTAAGAATTCAGTGATGTAAAAGCATACCGAATTGAGCTGGGGAAAAACAGTGAACTGTAAACCCTAGTAGGTGACTCAGGGTAAGCTGAGTGCACAAAAAGATAAAATACTGGTAGTAGTGATTTTAGACGTGAGTGCATGTGTGTGTTACACACTGTATCGAGAAGTTGTTCTAGATGACCTCTTCTTGACCTAAATTAATATATTTAGATTCAGCATGCTCAAATTAGTCAATTGAGCACAAAAAGTAATATTTGGGCCGAAGATATGCAGTATCAAGAAATTGGTCAAGATAATATTTTCTTGATATAAAACTGATATATTTGAAATCAGAATGCTCAAATTAGTCAATTGAGGACAAAACGAGAATTTTGACCGGGAAGTGTATAGTACCGGATGAAGGAAAATAAATCGGTAAAAACGTATCAAAGTGGCGCAGCGGAACAATAAAAATGTTTAGATCATTAAATATCTCATGATGCCATATACAATAAACCAACAACAATTAAAACTCATACGTCAAGAATGCCAATCTGCAGGAGGAGAATGACCAGAGGCTTCAACCAACTAGCCTTCTCTACTATTCTCCAATTCCCAAATGGCTGAGTGTGTGGGCACTCTGAACCTCGATCAATATGCTAGCACTGCTAGTCTTCTTCCGACCGCCCAAATCTCTAAAGAACTTATTGTCACGGTGAGTTATGCAACAATAAGCCTGCTCACCTGAGAGTCTGTGGTCTGAGAGAACTAGAGTGGCAGGACCTCTATTTATAGACCTGTATGAGATGATTCTTTGAATTCGAATTGGATTAGGAGAAGATATTCTCCCTTATCCATAAGCACAAAATCTGAATTTTCCAAGGGGAAAATCCCAACAATAAATTCGGCCACTTTAGGATAAATCCAATCTAAATCTAAACAAGATTTTAACTAGAATTTTATCTCCCTTTTTCAACCAAAAAATTTGAAAATTCAAAGGAGAAAATCCCCACAAAAATTCGGCCACTTTTGGATAAGGGAGAACCAAAATTCCACTAGGATTTTCAATCTTGAATCTTATCTCATCCTTATCCAAAATAACCAAAAATCTCCTAGGAGATTTACTCCAAAAATTCGGCCATTATCTAGGGGGAGAGAATCCAAATTCAACTGGGATTGAAACTTGAATTTTTCCTTGAACCTTATCCACAAAAATCTGAAAAATCATTGAGGATAATCCTCAAAATTTTCATCCATGTTTGGTTAGGATTTGGATTCAAAATTCAAGTAGGATTCTAACAAGATTTTCCTCTCCATATCCAACTCAAATTCGAATTTCATTCCTTGTGGATTTACCACAACAAATTCGAATCCCACTTGGACTGTGATTCAAAATTTGAAATTCAAATTTCAAATTCAAATTTCAAATTTCAAATTTCAAATTTAAATTTCAAATTCAAATTTCAAATTTGAATTTCAAATTCAAAATTCAAATTCAAATTTCAAATTTTAAATTTCAAGTTTCAAAATTCAAATTTCAAAATCCACAAAACAGTTGTATTTCAAATTCTTGTTCTCATGGATAATTTTCTACAACTCCAATCCAATCTCAAATAAAATCATGGCAACTTTATTTGGAGTACGAATAATTGTGTACTCTATTATCCAAAACAAAAATCTGAATCCAACCGGAGAGAATCTTGTCCACCATCCTAATCCTATGTCAACACCATCCATGCATAATGAACTAGCCAATAGCATAAACAGATCAATTTTTGCCAAACGTTAAGGAATTATGTAGAGCTAGTAGAGGGACTGATTGGATATATATAATCGGGCTCCCGCAAATCCATATGATCATCATTCTTTACCGAACAACTCAATCATATGATCACTAATTTCAGAGTCACACCACTATAAACCTGAAACTGAACTCCCAATTATATACCGTATTACATAAGCCTGTGATAAGTTATCGTCCAATAATCTTGTCATGTATGCAGAACTCTCATATGATATCTATGATCAGCCTTAGGCCAAAGTCTGTTTAATCCTACTGATCAGGCTATCTTAAAGTTCCATCATACTACCGAATTAAGAAAATGATTATTCACCATATGTGAATAAGAAGTCATCCACCCAGCAGATGACCCAAGGCCTTGTCCATTTTCACATTCAGTATAATGCCTTTAAGAGGATACCCTTAACTCCTCATTAGAGCTATGATTCCGATATCTGTAAACGAACCATTCATCGTATACAAGTCATGCACCCAACGAACCGGTCTATAAGCTTACTACCTCTAAAACGCTTTAGCCATTGGAACATCAAAGTACACAAGTCATATACATGAAGCTGTCCTTTTACTCAGGATTAAGGTTACTGCACAATGAACGTCAAAATCTGATCGATCCACTCAGAGCGGACTTCGTAGATCAATCACGCTTTAGTCCCAGTCTAATATGTCACCACCAAGCAATATATCTTTGTCTCTACTTGGGAGTCCAGCTCCAGACAGTCAAGACAAACCGTCCCCTCCAAGGCTTTAGACAACATAATAGTCTTAACATGAGTTAGATGCTCGGTCTAACCCCATAGACTACAGACCATAGTTTAGACCGCTAACTTTAGAACATTGTCTTATCGCATACAAAAGTCCATTGCATGTAACGTTCTAATAGTTTAACACAAGCAGTCTGGGAGCCATATTTGTTTACATTTACTTTAACATGTAAATAAAATGAGGACAGATAGCAATGTAATGAATAACCTATATATATAATTTTATTATCCAGTTCAAAATAAATACATCAAAATGTCTTTAATGCTTAGGGCATTTCCTAAGACCGGAAACTGGCCGAGATGATCTCAGATGACGATGAAACTGATATATTTGGATTCAGGACGTCCAAATTAGTCAGTATAACCTATCAGAATGCTCAACTTAGTTAATTGAGTACAAAGGTAATTTTTGACGGGGAATTCACAGTATCAGCAACTGGTCGAAATGATCTCGGATGGAAATAAAATTGATATATTTGAGTTCAGCATGCCCAAATTAGTCAGGATAACTCATGTTGAAATTTTGGAAAAAAAGTGTATAAAAGGTCAAAATTGCACAAAAGGCCCCATATTGTCATTATCTAGAAATTTCTCCCCCACACATACACCGTCGGTGAACAGTAATCGACTATTAGAAACGGTGTCCGTTTTCGACACCACCGGTCTCGTTGGAAAGCTCTCGACGAGCTGAGTCCAATGGTGTGCTGAATCGATGGAACCGACCTGGAGAGCACCGCACTCGCCACCCGAAGCCACCGGTGGTCGGAAATTTCAAACGGCCGTATCTCCGCCGTCCGACCTCCGATCGATACGATTTTTGTTCCAAAAGTTTCGTGGTGAAGAGGAGAACAAAACCCATAGCTCATTTCACCTCGACAGCAACCAGATTGCACCACCCGAAGTCGCGACGTCACCGCTGTGAAGCCGTCGTGAAACTCACCATTTCTGGCTGATTCGAAGGACACCGTGGGTGTCAAAATACTTAGAAGACGATGGGGAACAAAAGCCCTGAGGTAATTTCGGGCAACAACCCCGGCACGATGGAGATTCAATGCCACCGCCGTGGGTCCAGTTTTCAAGGCAGATTGTCGATGATCGGAGCCTCCAATGGTGAAATTGACACCACCAATGGACTCTTCTTGTCGAAATCTTTAAGGTGGACACCTCCGTTGTTCGCGCCACCGTCGTTCGCCGCTGGTCAACGCTGGAGTCAACACTAGTCAACGCGGTCAATGGCAACCCAAGGGTGGAAAAATGAAATATGGCCCGCTGGCCTATTTTCGACGTTCTAGACACATCCGCGGCATCAGAATTTCCAACCGAGATTCCAAACGTGAAGAACGGAGATAAAAATTTTGCACGGTTGAGACCGAACGGTTCGTCTGATCGCCAACGGGATGATTTCGGTAGCAATTTCGTTTCCCTTTATTCCTTATTTATGTATTGGAATGATTTATATGTAATTTGTATTCAAATTGTAAAAAGAAAAGAAAAAAAAGAGTAAAATGAATGAAATGTCGGAAAAAAAATGTATGGGAAATGTTAATATTTTTACGTAAAAAGTTGGGTTTTACATAAAAATTAAGCCTCTGGTACAGTACGTGGTAGATTAGACTAAGATAGATGGTTTTGAGATATTTTCTTAACACTAGAAACCTAAAAATTAAGCAGAAATGCTGTCAAAATGGTTTTGAGATATTTTCTTAACACTAGAAACCTAAAAATTAAGCGGAAATGCTGTCAAAATTTTGAAAACGGCACTAAGGTTATTTCAAGAAATGAGGGATAAAAATGTACTCAGAAATAGAAACCGAGACCCTTCGATGAGTTAGGCTTGGAAAATGGGAAAATGAACCTTTGAGGAATAGTAAACCGTCCCTCCGATGTTATGAAATGTAAGAGAACGGAAAAACAGACGTCAAGGGTATTTTAGGAAACGAAAGGTAAATTTAACGTCGAGATGAAAACCCGAGCCCACTCGGTGTCTAAGGCTCGGGATTAGCATAACAAACGTTTCAGGAGTAGTGAAATATCCATTTAAGGCTCTGAAACTTGAGAAAAACGAGAAACGACCCTAGGTGTCAGAATAGTACCACCCAAGGGTCGGATGAACAATAGTCATCTATGGAACAGTAATGGATGCTGTAAAAGTGGGTAAAAGCTTAAGAAATATTATTTTATGATATTTGGGCTTAGGAGATCCTGTTAAAAGTCATAGTGAGCATATGATGGTCCCGAGACCCGTTAGGGGTAAAATGGTCATTTTGACCAAAAATTTCTGAAAGGCTCAGAAATGATCGTGAATGCCTAAGGATAGTTAAAATGAAATTATAAAAGTTAAATTTGGGTCTTAAACCAACAAAAAGTAGGTTTACGATGAGAAATCAAATCAGGGGCAAAATGGTAATTTTGCCAAGAGTTAGTGTAAAAATGGAAAATGAGATTTTAGATTCCTAAGACCATTTAAGGGAAATAAAATGTAGAATTTTTACGTTTTACTAAATTTTGAATATGAAATGAAGATTTAAAATAACCGTAGTTATTCCGGTTATAGGAACCCAATCCAGACACAATGAAGGAACGTCTGTGGACTCGGGAAAAGAGATACGCACAAGAGTATCTATAAGTTCGAACATTTAATAGACTACAACATGAACTGACTATTGTATGTCTATTTTCATGTCAAGATGCGATGATGTAGATGTTATGAAAGTCATGTTATGAACTATGTGTTATGTCTAAGTCATATATAAATTGACTTGACATATTTATGTTGATGTGTTATATGCAGTAAGTTCAGCCATTTAAATTTGTCTGTAACATGAAATACAACGATATTGATTATGCACTGAGTGTACATTAGGTATTAAGTCCTATGGACATTTGGGGATTAGTTAGTATAACATATCTCATATAAAGAGAAAAGAGAGTATTAAGTCCTAAGGACAATTGGGGATTAGTTAGTATAACATATCCTAGATAAAGAGAATATGTAAGACCTATGGGCAATGAAGGATAGTGACCTTGAGGTGATGATTAATATCACTTGGTCCAGACTATAAATTGAAAGATGGTAATAAAACCATTAAGGCGTACCATCCCTCCAACACAGTGGTGGAGGTTTTTCTCAGATCCTACGAGGATATCAGGGCTGTGGAGGCCGATGTTCTAAGGTCGCTCCTTAGACCCTCCCAGTCAGCGCGCTAATAATCATCGTTACTGCCATAAATAGAGCTCTAAACTAGAAATCTAATAGAGAATGAACAGTCAATAAAATGATAAAAATCATAATTGAGCATAACCGAAGTACGCTAAGTATAGTGATTTCGGTTAAGGTTTGTGAATAGTAATCAGTTAGGCTGATGTGAATAGTATTCGGTTATTGTAATGTGAATAGTACCCTGTTAGGGTAAAGTGAATAGTAATCAGTTAGGGTACCTGAGACTATTCATCGGTCAAATGTCAAAGTCACTATTCATAGGAAATTGAGTTTTTAATGTTTTTGAATCCATATGATTCTTACTAAGTATGTTTGAACTTACTGAGCTTGTTAGCTCACCGGTTTGTTCATGTTGCAGGTAAGAAACCTATCTAGTAGATTTTTGGATGGCAGCAGGATGCGAGCGTGTCAAAGGGATAGGGAATCTACTGTGGATATGGTCCTACTACAAGTTTTCCGCTGAGCGTTGAAAAAAGAGACATGTATTGTAAAAAGATTTGACTTAGGTATTTATGTATAAAGTATGTTTGTACTTTGAAAAGTGACAAACATAGTTCATTTTAATTATGTTATGTTTACAAACAAGAAAAAGTATTTAAACAAAATGATTCCAAATTTCACAAAGGGTTTAAAGGAAAGAAAAGAATTTAGGCGACCCGATGAAGTTCACAAGCTATTTTAGTCGGCTGAGGAGCTTGATTGTAATAGTTTCGGTGGGCTGAGGTCGGGGGCCGCCACACATATGATCACTAATTTCAAAGTCACACCACTATAAACCTGAAACTGAACTCCAATTATATACCGTATTACGTAAGCCTATGAAAAGCTATTGTCCAATGACCTTGTCATGTATGCAGATATCCATGATCAGCCTTAGGTTAAAGTCTGTTTAATCCTACTGATCAAGCTATCTTAAAGTTCCGTTATACTACTGAATAAGAAAATGATTATTCACCATATGTGAATAAGAAAATGATTATTCACCGTATGTGAATAAGAAGTCATCCGCCCATAGACGACCCAAGGCCTTGTCCATTTTCACATCCGGTATAATGCTTTTAAGAGGATACCCTTAACTCCTTATTAGAGCTATGATTCCGATATCTGTAAACAAACCCTTCATCGTATACAAGTCATGCACCCAACAAACCGGTCTATAAGCTTACTACCTCTGAGACGCTTTAGCCATTGGAACATCAAAGTACACAAGTCATATATATGAAGTAATTCATTCACTCAGGATTAAGGTTACTGCACAATGAACCTCAAAATCAGATTGATCCATCATAGCAGACTACGTAGATTAATCACGCTTTAGTCCCGGTCCAATATGTCACCACCATGCAACATATCTATGTCTCTACTTAGGAGTCTATGCTCCAGACAGTCAAGACAAACCGTCCCCACTATGGCTTTAGACAACATAATAGTCTTAACATGAGTTAGATGTTCGGTCTAGCTCCATAGACTACAAACCTTAGTTTAGACCGCTTACTTTAGAACTTTGTCTTCTCACATACAAAAAGTCCATTGCATGCAACGTTCTAACAGTTTTAACATAAGCAGTCAGGGAGCCATATTTGCTTACATTTACTTTAACATGTAAATAGAATGAGGATAAACAACAATGTAATGAATAACCTCTATATATAATTTTATTATCCAGTTCAAAATAAATATATCAAAATATCTCTAATGTTTAGGGCATTTCCTAACATAAAGATAGTTGGAATTGGTGAAGAATTATGACTGTGAAATCTTTTATCACCCAGGAAAAGCCAATAAGGTAGCCGACGCGCTAAGTAGAAAGCATATGTCATCACTTATGGCTATCCATGCCTTGCTGGAAGCACTGTAAAAGTAGCTACACAATAGCGAAAGGGAGGTTGTCTGAAATGACCCTCCAGTCAATGCTCCTAGAAAAAATTAAAGCCGACCAAGACCTCAATTCAACCCTAATCAAGCTCAAAAATGAGGCAACGGAGGGCCAGTGTTTAGAGTTTCAAGTCTCTAAGGATGGCATGCTTTATATTGGAGATGGAGTATTTGTTCCAAAGGTTGAAGAACTCAAAAGAAGGATCCTTTCGGAAGCCCATGACATGCCATACTCGGTACATCCAGGAGCAAATAAGATGTACCAGGACTTAAAAGGGAGCTTTTGGTGGCTGGGAATGAAAAATGACATTGCCGAATTCGTTGCAAAGTGCTTTACATGCCAGAAAATTAAAGTAGAACATCAATGATCGGGCGGAGAACTTCAGAAAATCGAGCTGCCAAAGTGGAAATGGGAGTAGATTACAATGGATTTTGTAGTCGGATTACCAAAACATTAGCCATGAAGCTGAGCTATTCAGTAGAGAGACTGGCAGAAATGTACGTGGCTCAAATAGTAAGACTGTACGGTGTACTAAAATCAATCATCTCAGATTGCGACGGACGCTTCACTTCAAGGTTTTTGTAGAGCGTTCAAGCTTCAATGGGAACTAAATTAAAGTTCAGCACAGCTTTCTATCCTCAAACTGACAGTCAGTCCAAGAAGATGATACAAACATTGGACGATATGCTGAGAGCTTGTGTCCTAGACTTCAAGAGAAACGGGGACCAGAAGCTACCATTGATAGAGTTCTTGTACAATAATAACTACCATTCCTCGATTGGGATGGCACCGTATGAGGCACTCTATGGGAGGAAATGTAGATCTCTAGTACATTGGCACGAAACTAGAGAGAAGCAGCTTACTAGCACAAACTTCATCAAGAATACAACAGAAGATGTGAAGCTTATACGAGAGAGATTGGATATAACTTATAACTACCAGAAGAGTTACGCAGATAAACGATGAAGGCCTCTTGAATTTCAAAAAAGAGATTCAGTTTTTCTCAAGGTGACAACCATGAAAGGGGTAATGTACTTTAGGTAGAAAGGAAAGCTCAATCCTAGATATATAGGACCCTTCGAGATCCTCGAGAGAGTCAGGAAGGTAGCCTATAGATTAGCGCTCCCTAACGAACTAGCATCAGTGCATAATGTCTTCCACGTCTAGATGTTAAAGAAGTACATGCCAGATAGTTTCGATGTACTAAGCCAAGAGCCAGTTGAAGTACACGCTGATCTAACCTACGAAGAAAAACTCGTGCAAATTTTAGCCAGGGAAAACAAAGTCCTTAGGAATAAAATGATTCCGCTTGTAAAAGTATTGTGGCAGAACCATAACCTTGAAGAAGCTACTTGGGAACGGGAAGAGGATATGAGAAGAGACTTTCCGTATTTATTCTAATTCTTTAGGATGAAAATTTTGTAAGGGGGATAGGTTGGAAGGACCACCCCATTTCTGTAACTTGATTTTCATATAATGAGAAATTGAGGAATAATTTGATGCCTTTATATGCAAATTAGTGTAACACAGTCATGTACCCAATCGTGTAAGTGGCTGTGGCGGCCCGCCCCTCGTAGAGATCGTACAATACTATTACAGTTGAGCTTTATCGCTAACTACGATAGATTGTACTCTCATGGGTCGCCGGCTTATCTCTCTCTCTTTTTAAATCATGACGTTTTTGGGAAAATTTTTTTTTTTCCTTAAACATCATATAAAATCTTTTTCCACTAATTACTTTGTTGGCAAGTACAAAGTAATTTAAATATTACAGTACTTTCGTAAAATATGCATAATTACAAAAGAACTGTTTCCCCCTTTTTCCCTTCACTTTAACGCTCAGCGAGAAGACTCTGGCAGTACCATATCTCTCGCCCAGTTATCCCATTTGACACGCGCCATCCCGTCCCCATCCAGTCAAACAAGCTACTGAGCTGGTCGCTTACCTGCAACATTATCAAAAATGGTGAGCTACAGGCTCAATAAGTTCAAACATGCAAGAAATAAAATTTCTATGAATAGTACTATTCATCATGAATAGTAACATTGACTACTATTCATACGTGAATAGTAACTTTGACCACTATTCATATATAAATAGTAACTTTGACCACTATTCATAAGTGAATAGTACTTTGAGCACTATTCATATGTGAATAGTAAGGTTGACCACACCACTGTATCACACTAGTACATCTACCGCGATGTTAGTGCTCTCATTAACTATCTTATACTCAATTATGGCACAGTTTCAGTTTTAAGTCATTATCTTTGATTACGTTCTGGTTTTGAGCTCAGGTTGGCACTACCATTTAAGTGCGTATGACTGGGAGTGGTAAATTAGTGCTGACCTCCACAGCCTTAATCTCATAGCCCCGAAGGTAAAATTGTACATGACTGGGAGCGGTACATCAGTGCTGACCTCCACAACCTTATCTCATAGCCTCGAAGGCAAAAGTACCTCCCTATACGGAAGGCTGGTACGCCAGAAAGTGGTTTCATTACCGACTTTTTAACATTCTAACCCGGTGACTTCATATTGCCTCGTGGTTAGGAATGGTTCACATTTTAATTTTAGTTGAGTGAGTTTTATTAACCTCGCTCTAGTGCCCGAAGCACAATTAACCATGTGTCCCATTCTTATAGTGCCCGTAGCACATTTCGTCTCTCTCTCTATTCTATCGTAGTGCCCGTAGCACATATGTACCTAACTTATAGTTAGTACATCAAAGTTAGCAATAATAATGCTATATGTTGCAGACAGGTAAATGTCTGAACTTACCTTATCAGACTGTTCCCTTTCTCTCTCTTGGATCTTGAATCGCCTTCCTTGTAGGCCGATTTTGGGATCCTACAGACAAAACCTTGTCTGTTAATTTCATTTCCATTTATAGCTTTTATTTTTCATTAAAAAACTTAAATAAAACCTATTTATAACTTTTTAGGCTTTATTTATTATTTCCACCATTTTCCCCCAACTTTTGCAAAATTACAGTTTTACCCCTGTATTTTGGCAAAATTGCAGTTTTGCCCCTGACGGAATTTTATTGATCCAGACTGTATTTTTGGCTCTCAGGAACTTTTCTGACTCTTTTCTAATCATTACCGGGTTCGTTTCTATTTTATTTCCACTTTTTGCTTTCCCGGCCCTCGGGAAGCACTATTCCGACCCTTACGTCGGTTTAGCGATTTTCTATCGTTTCGGAGCCTCAAATGGACGTTTCACTAGTATTTAAAACGTTCATCTAGACTTTCCCGACCTAGGTCTCAGAGGCTCGGGTTTTCCGTTCCCGACTCGGACCTTTATTTCATTTCCAAAAACGCCCCCCCTCGGGGTCGGTTTTTCAATTTCACTCACGTTTTTCATTTTCAAGGGGACGGGTTACTATTCATGACCCACCCCTTAAATTTTTTCCTTATTCAATTTTTTCCGTTAGGGACTCAGGTTTCCGTCCCGGCCCTAACTTTTATTTTAAATTCCTATTTTACCCCGAATGCCGTTTTTGAAATTTCGGCAGCATTTCGGCGTAATTTTAAGGCTTCCGGCGTTAGGTACGCCTCGAAACGTATGTACCTGCCACGTACTATACCACAAGCCTATTTTATGTAAAAGTTTTCCAAACTTTTACATAAAAACCCACAAAATTCCAATTCCACATTATCACCCACATAACAAAATGTTTTTCACAATTTTACCCTTAATTTGGTTTCGGTTTTCACAACCAAACCAAACCAAATTTTGTCAAACTTTCACCACACCTTAGGCCATTCAAATGTCACGTTTTTAACACATTTTCAAGCCCATTTTCTTTGCATTTTCAACCAAATTTCCTAGGGTTTTTACACACTTATACCCCACGGCCAAAGAATGAAAACATGCCAAACAATTTTGTTTCATTCTTTCCATTATAAATTCATCATTTTCATATTGAAATGCATAATTCCAATCAAGCAACTACCACATAAAACCATGAAAATTTTTCTTCCAAACCATTATTAAACCCCACGGCCATTTAATGTAATTCACACCAAGAATTTTTTTTAAGCTTTTCACCATGACATACAAGCTTTATTCTTCACCAATTTCAACTTTGAAAGCATGTTAGCAATTAACCACAAAGTTTTCTCATTGGTTACCTAAGGTAACCCACGGATTTTCGTTTGAAAAACCAACCAAAATTTGGTTTTTCTTTAAACAATTTACATGGTTTTCTTACTTATTACAACCTTAACAAAACCCAACATCAATTTCCATGAAAAACAACCAAAATTTTTCCATCTTCCTATCACTATTCACCCACGGATTTTATGGAGAAAAACCATGAAAAAATTAAGTGAAAAAGGGAGTTACCTTGGTCTAATGCTTCCTTTGTCTTCAAGGAACACTTTGACACTCTCTTTTGTGAAGAAAAGTTGAAGAAAATCTTGGTTTCCCTTGGGTGGCTCACGTACATGCCATGGAAGAAACTTAGAAAAATTTTGTTCTTTTGGTTTGGCTTGAAAAATGGGCCTCGACTTTTTACTCCAAAAGTGGCCGACTTAACCATGCAAGAAAGCCAATTAATTTGGCTCTAAACCAATGGAATTTTGACACCTTTCATGCCTAATTCTTTCTCCATTTTTCAAAAATTAAAAAGGGTAAATTTTGGCCAAATCTTGGCCTTTAGATCAAAAGGTGATTAAATCCTAGCCATTAATGCCACCAACCACCTTATTTCTTTCATTTATTAATCTTGATTTATTATGTCATAAATGCAAAAGTGAAAGTTGACTTTGACTTTTACTATTCACATTAATTCGACTACTTTTTGACCGATACCGGTTCGAGCTGAAATGTTCCTGAAATCGTCCCGGCGTGTTCCTGAGGTCTCCTGTGCAGTCGGATCAATTTAATCTGCTTCCGTTTGATCAAAATCAATCCCGGAAGTTTACCGTCTTTTATTGGCTTGGTTAGGGTTTTCAATGCCGATTTTGGCGCCGTTTCACCCGTTTCAACTCAGTGAATTTTTCCAACACTGAATTCTTACTCGTCAGTATTGTTAGAACATTTTCACATATTCTAAACAATATAAATACATTTATTTCACTCTTTAAATAGTACAAATTGTTATATACATACAATTGTACATTTTCATCCGAGAATTGCCTGAATTTCCGGTTGTCACATTCACCCCTCCTTATTAAATTTTCGTCCTCGAAAATTAGAACAAATGGGGCTATAAACTTCTCATCTCGTCTTCTCGTTCCCACGTAGCTTCTTCAATATTGTGATTTTTCCACAAAATCTTCACTAGTGGGATTACCTTATTCCTCAGTACTTTCTCTTCACGAGCTAGTACTCGAACAGGTTGTTCCTCATATGTCAAATCCTCGTGGATTTGAATAGGCTCATGCTTCAACACATGGGATGGATCTGGTACATACTTTCTTAGCATCGACACATGAAATACGTTATGCACTGCCGATAATTCTGGGGGTAGCGCTAATCTGTAAGCGACCTTTCCAATGCGTTCGATAATTTCATAGGGCCCAATATATCTTGGACTCAGTTTCCCCTTTTTACCGAACCGCATAATCCCCTTCATAGGCGATACCCTGAGAAACACGAAGTCTCCTTCATCAAACTCCAAGGATCTTCGCCTCTTGTCCGCATAACTCTTTTGCCGGCTTTGCGAAATTTTCATTTGACGCTGAATTCTAGCAACTACATCGGAAGTCTCTTGCATGAAATCCGTCTTATGCAACTGCTTTTCTCGCAAATCGTACCAATGTAATGGTGATCTGCACTTCCGTCCATACAAAGCCTCGTAAGGTGCCATGCCTATCGAAGCTTGGTAACTATTATTGTACGAGAATTCAATCAATGGTAACTTCTCGTTCCAATTTCCCGCAAAATCCATAACACAAGCTCGAAGCATGTCTTATAACGTCTGAATTGTTCGCTCTGACTGCGCGTTTGTTTGCGGATGAAAAGCCATACTGAGTCTCAATTCAGTACCCATGGCCTCTTGCACACACTTCCAGAAATTTGAAGTGAATCGTGCATCTCGATCTGATACAATGGATTTTGGTACTCCATGTAATCTGACGACATGAGTTACGTACAGCTGAGCAAACTTTTCCAGCGAAAAAGTCATCTTGACAGCTATGAACCGTGCCGTCTTGGTCAGTCTGTCCACAATAACCCAAATGGCGTCATAACCTTCTCGGGTTTTTGGGAGTCCCACTACAAAATCCATCGTAATGTGTTCCCATTTCCATTCAGGAATCTCCAGTGGTTCCAATCTTCCTGCTGGATGTTTATGTTCCGCTTTGATTCTTTGACAGGTCATGCATCTGCTCACGAATTTCGCTATATCATTCTTCATCCCTTTCCACCAGAACTGTAACTTCAAGTCCTGATACATCTTGCTCGCTCTGGGGTGAACCGAATATGGTGTCTCGTGGGCTTCTGACATGATCCGTCTTCTAAGTTCTTCATCAGCTGGAACATTTATCTTTCCTTAATAGAGGATTATTCCATCCTTGGAAATTCCTTCTTGAGAACTTGTCATCATTGGATCTCGCCTCTGAGCTTCCTTTATTTCCTCAAATAGTGATGATTCCACCTGGAGTGCAGCTAATCTTCCAGATATCAGTTCCAAGTTCAACGAATTTATCTCTTGCTGTAATGGCTTCGGAAGCCTTTTTATTAGTAACTGGTGCGATATGGTAGACTTTCTACTTAGAGCATCCGCTACACGGTTGGCCTTTCCTAGATGGTAGAGGATTTCACAATCATAATCCTTCACCAGTTCCAACCATCGCCTTTGCCGTATATTGAGCTCTTTTTGCGTGAAGAAATACTTCAAGCTTTGGTGATCAGTGAAAATCTGACATTGAGCTCCATAGAGATAGTGTCGCCAAATTTTAAGTGCGAACACTACTGCAGCAAGTTCAAGGTCATGCGTAGGATAATTCCTTTCATGCTCCTTTAATTGACGGGAAGCATAGGCAATCACCTTGCCATTTTGCATTAGGACTGCTCCCAATCCTATTTTAGATGCATCACTGTAGATCACAAACTTCTCCCCTTCAGTGGGAAGCGTAAGGATTGGTGCGATTGTCAGCCGTCTCTTTAACTCCTGGAAGCTTCTTTCGCATTCCATAGTCCACTCGTACTTCCTTTCCTTGCGTGTAAGAGCGGTAAGAGGTGCAGCTAGTTGCGCGAATCCCTCTACAAATCGCCGATAATAACCAGCTAACCCCAAGAAACTGCGTACTTCAGTCACACTCTTGGGTGCAGGCCACTGGATAATTGCCTCTACCTTTGTCGGATCTACAGCAATACCTTCCTGGGATACAACATGTCCGAGGAAATGCACTCTGTCCAGCCAAAACTCGCATTTTGAGAATTTGGCATACAGTTGATGCTTCCTTATCGTATTCAGCACGATCCTCAGGTGTTCCTTGTGCTCTTCATGACTCTTCGAGTATATAAGAATGTCATCAATGAATACAATGACAAACTTATCCAAATACTCTTTAAAAATTCTGTTCATCAAGTCCATGAATGCTGCCGACGCATTTGTTAATCCAAATGGCATCACAAGGAACTCGTAGTGCCCATAACGAGTCCTAAACGCCGTCTTAGGAATATCACTCTCTTTGATTCTCAGCTGGTGATATCCTGATCGTAAGTCGATCTTGGAAAATACCGCTGCGCCTTTTAACTGGTCGAATAGGTCATCAATTCTAGGTAACGGATACCTATTTTTGATCGTAACCTTATTCAACTCCCGGTAATCAATGCACAGCCGGAATGTTCCATCCTTTTTCTTGACGAATAACACAGGTGCACCCCATAGAGAAAAACTCAGCCTGATAAATCCTTTATCCAAAAGCTCCTTTAATTGTACCTGTAGCTCCTTTAACTCTACTGGAGCCATACGGTATGGTGCTTTGGAAATGGGTGCTGTTCCAGGCATCAACTCAATTTCAAACGAGATTTCTCTCTCTGGCGGTATCCCTGGTAACTCTTCCGGAAATACGTCAAGAAACTCATTAACCACAGGAACATCTTCAGCTTGAAGCTTCTGTTCCTCTGTAGTATGCACCATATATGCCAGATATCCCATGCAACCACTGGCTATCAGCTTGCTGGCTCTCAGCGAACTGATGATCATCTTCCCGGGTCTTCGAGAAGTATCAACATACTCGAAACTCTCTTCTTCCTCGGGTTGGAAGACTATCTTTCGATTTCAGCAGTCGATCGTAGCTTGGTATTTCCCTAGGAAATCCATGCCTAGAATCACATCATAATCCATGATCTACATTACGATCAACTCAGCATATAGTTCCCTATTTGCCACATATACTGGTACATAGGGTAACCAGTAACTGGACAACAATACTTCCCCAGAAGGTAAAGCTGTCTTAAATACCCTTCTCATATTGTCCTTAGGAAGTCCTATCTTGTCAGCAAATGCATAGGAAACAAATGAATGCGTAGCACCGGAATCGAATAGTACAGAGGCTACATGACTAGCGACAGGAAGCTGACCTGTCACCACGTTTGATGTTCCTGCCTCTGCGTCTTCCTTGTTGTAGGCCATCACACGAGCATCAGCACGTGACATTCGCTCCTGGCGTTGCGGCCTCACTGGTGACTCTTCCACTCTGGCTTGAAGGGAATGAGCTTGTGGGCGTGTCTGGTGCAGTTGGGAAGTGCCTTGTCCACCTTGTCTATTTGGACAGTTCCTGGCGTAATGGCCTTCCTTTCCACATTCATAGCAAACAAGTGGCCCAAATCTGCATTGACCAGAATGTCTTTTCCCGCATGTAGGGCAGTTTTGTACATTAGACTCTGCATTACCAGCTGTTCTCCTCTGCTGGTTTCGATTATTGCCCTGGCGATTCCCAGAAAAATTCCCTTTTCTCTTATTTTGCTGGGATCCTTGGTTGTTGCCCTAGCTTGGTTTCGCATTCTGACTAGGCTTGCTCGATTGACCAACTTGCGTAGACTTCGCCAAAGCCCTCTCCTTCTTCTTTGCCTCCCAGTGTTTCTCTCTTTCCTCTTTCTGTCGAGCTACATGGAACTCAGCTCTAATGGCCCGACTCACACAGTCTGCTACAGAAGTAGGTGGTACTTGTCCAGTGTCTACTAACGCAGCAATTTCTGGCCTGAACATCCCGATCATTTTCTGTATCTTTTCCCTCTCAGTAGGGACCACATAAGGGCACAAACGGGATAGCTGGTCGAACTTTCGGCAGACTTCACTTATCGACATGTTCCCTTGCGTCAACTCTGAGAATTCTTTCTGTTGCTATCTCAGAGATGCAGGGTCGTAATATTTCTGGTTAAATTCTTCCAGAAATTCGGCCCAACTCATGGTAGACACGTCTCTTCTCATTCGTACAGTGTCCCACCAAAATCGAGCATCTTTTCTCAGTACAAAAGACGCACATACAACCTTCTCTCGGTCGGTTAGGTTCATGAACTCCATGATCACTTGCAATGACGACAACCAGTCTTCAGCCTCTAAGGGATTTGTAGACCCTTCAAATTCTGGTGGCCTCATACGCCTGAATCTTTCATAGAGGGGTTCCAAATTCAATACTGGTTGTGGTTCAGGAGCTCTCTCATGTACTGCAGCTGGAGGAATAACTGGATCTACCTCAGCTTGTTATTCTACTTGGGTACCCTCAGAGCCTTGTCTCTGTTCTAGCTCCTCTACCCGTCGCCTCAGATTCGCATTTTCTTGCGTCTGAGCTTCTAACAAAGCTTGTATCTGATCCAGTCTCTCCATAACATTAGGACGTCGTTCTCATCCTTCTGGTCGATTACGCAAATCCACCATCTTGGCTATTGTCCTATTATGGCACAATAATTCACCGTTAGCTTTTCCATAACCACATTCGTAAAATCATATCAATTCACGAAATTTAGGGTAATGTAAAGCCACATCATCGTAACACATCATCGTACAACATATAATCATTTTGATATTTCATTCATAGCAAAACATTTATATGTCATACATAATCACCACCAGTCATATATATACATCAGCCTGAGGTACAAAATGGCCACAAGTCTATACAAAAGAGCTTTTCTCTAAGCTACTTATGTACATATATACATATCTACTGGTCACTCATTCCCCGCATCTGGGACTAGAAGATATTCTTCCGGATCCTCATCGTCATTGGTATCATCTGAGTCATCACCACTCCTAGGTAATACTCCCTGTCCAGAGTCATCATCTCTTCGTGGTCTAGACGGTCCGGCCTCATGATCATTCATCATTCTTCTCGGCCCAAAGATGCGTGCAAACATCTCATCTTGACCCAGTGTCTCTCGTCGACTCTGCGTCAGATGCTCAATCAGAATCTCTCTCTGAATCGTCCTGATCGTCACCATGAACTCTTGGAGCGTCGGAGGAAACGGCTTGATTACCCTCTGTCTCAACTCCAAGGGTAAACCTTTCCAGAACAGCTCACAGTAGTTTGCTTTAGTGAGGTTGGCAACGGACATCTTCTCCTGATGGTCTCCTCAAATCGTGCTGCATAAGACATCGCTGTCTCACCAGACAGCATGACCATCTTCTCAGTCTGGAGAATGTAGTCCCTAACCTCATCAAATCCGGGATACGCAGGTGTATCAGCCTCTCGTCTCTCTGGAGGTGCTGGAGTAGGTGTTGGATCTCTTGGTGGAAACTGATCAGCCAATCACTGACAGAACTCAGCCTAACTGAATCCCAATAAAATCTCCTGATCGCAATACTGCCAGAACACTCGAGCGTCTCCCTGAAACATACTGACTGCCAATTGTATCCACATATCTTGATCGATGTCACATATCGCCATAATCCTCTCAATGGCATGGAGCCAGTCCTTGGTCTCCATCGACTGTCGTCCACCGTCAAACATAGGAGGATTGCTAGCTCGAAATGCCTGTACTGCCCGAGCCGAAACTCTCACCCCAATATGTTGGCGTCCACCAACAACTAGAATGTCCACTACTACCGGTGGATGAATTATCGGTCGTGGCTGCACTACGTCTACTGGCACTGGTACTGGCATTGGTACTGGTGCTGGTACTGGTACCGGAGGTCTCTCGGGCACCGGGGATCTAACTACCGGCCTTTGGGACATGGGCGGCCTCACAATAGGTCTCGTCCATACCCTTAATACTCCTCTTGGTCGTGGTAGCGGTGGTCTCACATATGGAGGTCTGGTCATCTTGCTACCTATAAGATATTTATTTTCGCATAAGAAAATAATTAACTAAACTTAAGTAAACTACTTACTTGGATAGCGGTACAGGATGCGCAAAGTGTCAAATCGGGATATGGTCACACTGCTCTGATATACCAACTGTGACAGCCGTTGGTATTCAAAACCAAATCAGTCGCAAACCTTGCTCTGATACCAACTGTGGCGGCCTGCCCCTCGTAGAGATCGTACAATACTATTACAGTTGAGCTTTATCGCTAACTACGATAGATTATACTCGCCGGCTTATCTATCTCTCTTTTTAAATCATGACGTTTTTGGGAAAATTTTTTTTTTCCTTAAACATCATATAAAATTTTTTTCCACTAATTACTTTGTTGGCAAGTACAAAGTAATTTAATTATTACAGTACTTTCGTAAAATATGCATAATTACAAAAGAACTATTTCCCCCTTTTTTCCTTCACTTTGACGCTCAGCGGGAATACTCTGGCAGTACCATATCCCTCGCCCAGTTATCCCATTTGACACGCGCCATCCCGTCCGCATCCAGTCAAACAAGCTACTGAGCTGGTCGCTTACCTACAACATTAGCAAAAATGGTGAGCTATAGGTTCAGTAAGTTCAAACATGCAAGAAATAAAATTTCGATGACCACTACAGGTTCATACGTGAATAGTAACTTTGACCACTATTCATAAGTGAATAGTACTTTGACCACTATTCATGTATGAATAGTAAGGTTGACCACACCACTGTATCACACTAGTACATCTACCGCGATGTTAGTGCTCTCACTAACTGTCTTATGCTCAATTATGGCACAGTTTTAGTTTTAGGTCATTATCTTTGATTACGCTCTGGTTTTGAGCTCAGGTTGGCAGTACCATTTAAGTGCGCATGACTGGGAGCGCGGTACATTAGTGCTGACCTCCACAGCCTTAATCTCATAGCCCCGAAGGCAAAATTGTACATGACTGGGAGCGGTACATCAGTGCTGACCTCCACAGCCTTATCTCATAGCCCCGAAGGCAAAAGTACCTCCCTATACGGAAGGCTGGTACGCCAGAAATTGGTTTCATTACCGACTTTTTAACATTCTAACCCGGTGACTTCATATTGCCCCGTGGTTAGGAATGGTTCACATTTTAATTTTAGTTGAGTGAGTTTTATTAACCTCACTCTAGTGCCCGAAGCACAATTAACCATGTATCCCATTCTTATAGTGCCCGTAGCACATTTCGTCTCTCTCTCTATTCTATCATAGTGCCCGTAGCACATATGTACCTAACTTATAGTTAGTACATCAAAGTTAGCAACAATAATGCTATATGTTGCAGACAGGTAAATGTCTGAACTTACCTTATCAGGCTGTTCCCTTTCTCTCTCTTGGATCTTGAATCGCCTTCCTTGTAGGCCGATTTTGGGATCCTACAGACAAAACCTTATCTGTTAATTTCATTTCCATTTATAGCTTTTATTTTTCATTAAAAAGCTTAAATAAAACCTATTTATAACTTTTTAGGCTTTATTTATTATTTCCACCATTTTCCCCCAACTTTTGCAAAATTACAGTTTTGCCCCTGTATTTTGGTAAAATTGCAGTTTTGCCCCTGACGGAATTTTATTGATCCAGACTGCATTTTTGGCTCTCAGGAACTTTTCTGACTCTTTTCTAATCATTACCGGGTTCGTTTCTATTTTATTTCCACTTTTTGCTTTCCCGGCCCTCGGGAAGCACTATTCCGACCCTTACGTCGGTTTAGCGATTTTCTATCGTTTCGGAACCTCAAATGGACGTTTCACTAGTACTTAAAACGTTCATCTAGACTTTCCCGACCTAGGTCTCCGAGGCTCGGGTTTTCCGTTCCCGACTCGGACCTTTATTTCATTTCCAAAAACGCCCCCCCCCTCGGGGTCGGTTTTTCAATTTCACTCACTTTTTTCATTTTCAAGGGGACGGGTTACTATTCATGACCCACCCCTTAAATTTTTTCCTTATTCAATTTTTTCCGTTAGGGACTCGGGTTTCCGTCCCGACTCTAACTTTTATTTTAAATTCCTATTTTACTCCGAATGCCGTTTTTGAAATTTCGACAGCATTTCGGCGTAATTTTAAGGCTTCCGGCGTTAGGTACGCCTCGAACCGTATGTACCTGCCACGTACTATACCACAAGCCTATTTTATGTAAAAGTTTTCCAAACTTTTACATAAAAACCCACAAAATTCCAATTCCACATTATCACCCACATAACAAAATTTTTTTCACAATTTTACCCTTAATTTG
Organism: Antiaris toxicaria; assembly: GCA_035233585.1. Classification (NCBI taxonomy): domain Eukaryota; kingdom Viridiplantae; phylum Streptophyta; class Magnoliopsida; order Rosales; family Moraceae; genus Antiaris; species Antiaris toxicaria. The sequence goes on along the minus strand of CP141155.1, from coordinate 55,880,232 downwards.
GTTTCGGTTTTCACAACCAAACCAAACCAAATTTTGTCAAACTTTCACCACACCTTAGGCCATTCAAATGTCATGTTTTTAACACATTTTCAAGCCCATTTTCTTTGCATTTTCAACCAAATTTCCTAGGGTTTTTACACACTTATACCTCACGGCCAAAGAATGAAAACATGCCAAACAACTTTGTTTCATTCTTTCCATTATAAATTCATCATTTGCATATTGAAATGCATAATTCCAATCAACCAAATACCACATAAAACCATGAAAATTTTTCTTCCAAACCATTATTAAACCCCACGGCCATTTAATGTAATTCACACCAAGAATTTTTTTTAAGCTTTTCACCATGACATACAAGCTTTATTCTTCACCAATTTCAACTTTGAAAGCATGTTAGCAATTAACCACAAAGCTTTCTCATTGGTTACCTAAGGTAACCCACGGATTTTCGTTTGAAAAACCAACCAAAATTTGGTTTTTCTTTAAACAATTTACATGGTTTTCTTACTTATTACAACCTTAACAAAACCCAACATCAATTTCCATGAAAAACAACCAAAATTTTTCCATCTTCCTATCACTATTCACCCATGGATTTTATGGAGAAAAACCATAAAAAATTAAGTGAAAAAGGGAGTTACCTTGGTCTAATGCTTCCTTTGTCTTCAAGGAACACTTTGACACTCTCTTTTGTGAAGAAAAGTTGAAGAAAATCTTGGTTTCTTTTGGGTGGCTCACGTACATGCCATGGAAGAAACTTAGAAAAATTTTGTTCTTTTGGTTTGGCTTGAAAAATGGGCCTCGGCTTTTTACTCCAAAAGTGGTCGACTTAACCATGCAAGAAAGCCAATTAATTTGGCTCTAAACCAATGGAATTTTGACACCTTTCATGCCTAATTCTTTCTCCATTTTTCAAAAATTAAAAAGGGTAAATTTTGGCCTAATCTTGGCCTTTAGATCAAAAGGTGATTAAATCCTAGCCATTAATGCCACCAACCACCTTATTTCTTTCATTTATTAATCTTGATTTATGATGTCATAAATGCAAAAGTGAAAGTTGACTTTGACTTTTACTATTCACATTAATTCGACTACTTTTTGACCGATACCGGTTCGAGCCGAAATTTTCCTGAAATCGTCCCGGCGTGTTCCTGAGGTCTCCTGTGCAGTCGGATCAATTTAATCTGCTTCCGTTTGATCAAAATCAATCCCGGAATTTTACCGTCTTTTATTGGCTCGGTTAGGGTTTTCACTGCCGATTTTGGCACCGTTTCACCCGTTTCAACTCAGTGAATTTTTCCAACACTGAATTCTTACTCGTCAGTATTGTTAGAACATTTTCACATATTCTAAACAATATAAATACATTTATTTCACTCTTTAAATAGTACAAATTGTTATATACATACAATTGTACATTTTCATCCGAGAATTGCCTGAATTTCCCGGTTGTCACATTCACGCCCGTGTCCGGAAGCTACACGCCTGTGTTGCCTTATACACGCCTATGTGAGAGGTCGTGTTGAAGGCTGTGTAATGAGCATACAGCCGCTATATAGACTCTCAAAATGTATGAAACCTAATTAATGTGTCATGAGTAATTAAGTTGAAAAATACATTAAGATTTCCAGTTGAATAGACTAAACAGGTATAGTACTGTTTATTACTATTCATACCATGAAAGGTGATAACCGACAGTGAATTCGGTCTACTCTATTACGTGTATTAGTGTATGAGATGCGTGGTGCCAAGAAACTGGTCCGGATGACCATTTCTTGACACAAGAATGGTGAACAGATCATCAGGACGCTTGGATCGAACATTTGAGCATAACGGCGATAGAAACCCTAACAGGGGTACAATACTGAGAAAATGGTCTAGAAGACCTCTTTTCGTCTAGAAATTTATAAAATCAGAGTCAGAATGCTCGGACTAGTTAGTTAGAATAGAAAGCAATGAATAGTAAATAGTGAAAAATGCAGTGTCAAGTTACTGGCCAAGACGGCCTTAAGTTGATTTAAAATTGATATATTCATAATCAACAGGCCCAATTCGGTCAATTGGGCACAAAACGTGAATTTTTGTCTAAGAGATAAGCAGTATCAGGAAGAGGGTCAAGACAACTTTATCTCGCCCCGAAACTGATATGTTTAGACTCAAAACACCTAAATTAGTCAATCTGGCACCTGACATGTTTTTCGAGGTAGGGTAGCACAGATCTTCAAAACTAGTCCAGAGGACTCCGGATGGACGTAAAACTGATAAAATTGAAATTAGCACGTCCGAATTAGTCAAGAGAGACTGTGTTGAAAATTTGACGTGAAAAAATATCGGTGTGCGTGCACAAGTACAACACAGTGTAGACGCAATAACAGTATAGGAAATAAATAGTAAATTGGTGTATAATAGGTTCTTAGATAGTATAAACTGACTAGAAATCATCATTATAAAAATCAGATTCAGAAAATCTGATTTTCAGATGAAAATTAGAACACTGCCGAGAAAGGACTGAAAACCGTAATAGAAAACTGGTTTGCGAAGAGAGCAAACACAGATGAATTTTTGGCCTCCAAAAACTGGGTGCCTTGGCTAGAAACCAGCTTTTTTCAGCTGCCAAAAAAACCCTAAAAAGCAAGAATGAAAAATTTGGGGAAAGTATGACACAATTAGATTAAAAAATGTCACCATTCCATCACTTACCATCACCATTCTTTTTCTTACCTTCCCCCTTAAATGGCCGCAGGCCTCCTCGGTTTTTAAAGGCTGAATTGGGCAGAAGTTTGTCCCAAATTAGCTTAGGAAAAGCTTGATTAAGTGAGCTTAGGTTTGGTTAATGTTTGCTTAAGTTTGCCTATAAAAGGGTGGCCATACCTTAGACCTTGTTTCTTCATTTTCACACCCCAAAGAAATTTCAACTCTCTCTCTCATTCTCCCTTGCTACTGCTGACTACCTAAAGCCCCAAAACCCTTCATTTTTCAAGTCCAAAATTTTACCAAAACTTTACCAAAAATAAACCTCTTTAAGCTTATGCTAAAAGGATCCATTTCCAAGCCATTCTAAGTTCATCCAAGGGTGAGTTTTTGAAACCAATCTTTGTGATTTTTAGTATTGTTTTGGGGTTGATATTAAGAGAAATATTTTTGGTGTTTTGCTAGCATAAACTGACCCCCACACCTCCATGGTCCACACGGCCACTTTGTCATTCAAACCCTAGTTCGGATTTATGCTTGGTCCTTAGCACAAGAGGTAAAACCAAAAACCCTTTTTGTGGTTAGTTGATTTTAAGTTTTTGATCAAGAAATTTATGTGTATTTGTTTATGTACATGGGTTGTAATAAGTTTATTTTGAGCCCTTAACTTTCCATTTTTAAGTTTATGGCTGTGTGGTTGTGTTTACATTTTCTTCAAATGGATGTGAATATGTGTGATGCATGAACATTTAGAAAAATGGCTAGACACGATTTGTCCCCAGAAAAAGGCCAAGGATATCAGCCATTTTGACCCCCTTAAGTTCCAAATTTAGGATTTGGTGAAACATGGAGTTTAAAGGAAATTTTGATACGGTCGTTTTTACGTCAAATAGGTTTTGGCCAAAAACAGCACTACGATAGGTTTTTCGAGTAGTATTCATTCGATGTTCGAAACTGGGACTGAAAAATCCGAACCCAAAATGAGTCTCAGGTTTTGCTAAAAATAGACCACTTAGAGTCCGAATCGGACGTCGGGCTCAACATAAAAGTTGTAAAACACATCGAAATCTCTGAGTGGGCCCATGCACGTTTTAAAAATTTGGCCGTTTTGGGCCTCAAACAGAGCCATTTTTAAAATGAAGTAAAACTAGAACTTTTACAAAAAACTGGGCACATTGGCCACGGGTTTAAGGAGTTTAGGAGCCGTTAGAGTTAGATTTAAGCTTTAAGGTGAACACAAAAATTATTCATCTCATCGAGGACGAAAAATTTCGTGTTTGCCAAATTTACAAACAAAGTCGTTTCAATCAAGTTTCAAAACAGTATTCGAAAGTGGTTTAAAAACCACAATTAAAATGCAACATCAAAAATGTGTTTTACACACTTTAAAATAAAAATGTGGTTTTAATAAAACGTCCCCCACCTTCTAACGGGTGGTAAGGGGACAGTTTCAAAACAAAGAATTTTCCCAAAATTTTATAAGGCAACCAAAACGATTTTCTTAAATAACCAAAACAATGTGGGTAGCCCAGTAGGCTGCCACACCAAACAAGCCATTGTAGCCCTGTAGGCTCCCACAACGAATAAGCAATAGTAGCCTGGTAGGCTACACATCCAAACAAGCAAAGTAACCCGGTCAGTTATGTGGCGGCCTGCCCTTCATACAGATCATATAATACTATTACAGTCAAGCTTTATCGCTAACTGCGATAGATTGTACTTTCATGGGTCGCCGGCTAATCAATCTCTCTTTAAAACATGACGTTTTTGAGGGATTTTTTTTTTTAAACATCATGTAAAACATTATCCACTAATCACTTTGTTTACAAGTACAAAATAATTTACATAATACAGTACTTTCACAAATATATATTATTACACAAGACTGTTTCTCTTTCCTTTCTCTGTTATCGCTCAGCGGAAAGACTCTGGCAGGACCATATCGTTCGACTTCCTATCCCATTTGACACTCGCTATCCCATCCGCCATCCAGCCATACAAAGCTAGTGAGCTGGTTGCTTACCTGCTGTAATGACCGCCATTTTCATGGCACCTACTTACCATGTAATAAGTCATTAAGGAATAAAATGGACATAATTTAATGTCCTTTAGCAAATTTAAGAAACATGGTCAAGTACACGACCGTGTAAGAGGCTGTGTACCGCTCAGATAGATGAATGTGTTTCAAAGACATGGCCGTGTTGAGTAGTCTCAACTAGTACATGCTCGTGTCTGAAATGTACACGCTCGTGTTGCGTTGCACACGCACGTGTAAGAGTCTGTGTAGAAGGCTGTGTAATGAGCCGAGAGCCACTGTAATGACTCTCATGAATTATGAAACTTAATTACTATGTAATGATGTAATTAAGTTAATAAGCACAGTGTGCTTTTCAGTTGAATGAATTAAACAGGAATAGTAACGTTTAATTACTATTCATGCAATGAAAGGGGTAATCGACAGTGAAATTGGTCCACCCTATTATGTGAGTATGCGTTGAGACACGCAATATCAAGAAACCGGTCTAGACGACCATTTCATGATACAGAATTGATGAGCTAGTCATCAGTACGCTCAGACTGGTCATCTGAGCGCAGCAGTGATAATTGCCCTAATAGATGTACAGTATCGAGAAAAGTGGTCTAGATGACCTCTTCTCGCCCATAGACTGACAAAATCAAAGTCAGAACGCTCAGATTAGTCAGTCAGATAGTGAATAGTAATTAGTGAATAGTGAATAGTGAGTAGTGAGAAACGCAGTGTCAGGTTAGTGGCCAAGACGGCCTTAATCTGGCATAAAACTGATATATTAATAGTCAGCAGGCTCAATCTGGTCAATTGAGCATAAAATGTAGATTTTGTTTAAGGGATACGTAGTATCGGGATGAGGGTCAAGACGACCTTTTCTCGCCCCGAAACTGATATATTTAGACTCAGGACGCCCAAATTAGTCAATCGGGCACTTGACACGTTTTTCGAGACGGGGTCATGCAGATCCCGAAAACTGGTCCAGAAGACCTCAGATGGACGTAAAACTGATAAATTTGAAATCAGCACGTCCAAATTAGTCAAGAGAGACTGTGTTTGAAATTTCACGCGAAAATGCCTCGTTATGCGTGCACAGTGTCAACACAGTGTAGGCCTAACCACAGTATCAAGAAATTGATCAAGATGACCTCTTCTTGATATAAAACTGATATATTGGAATCAGAATGCTCAAATTAGTCATTTGAGCACAAAAAGTAATTTTTGACCGGGAACCATACAGTATCGGGAAACTGGTCGAGACGACCTCGGATGAAGATAAAACTGATATATTTGGGTTCAGCACGCCCAAATTAGTCAGTATAGCCTATCTTAAAATTTTTCAAAAAAATTAGTATAAAGGAGGAAATTTTGGGGATTATAGAAAAATAGCCCCCATATTTTTCCAAATCACATTTTCTCCCTCCCATACCACACGAAGATGAACAGTGACCAACTATCGAATCCGGCCTCCGTTTTTGACACCGCCGGCACCATTGGAAAGCTCTCGACGAGCTGATTCCAACGGTGGGCCGAGTCGACCGAACCGATGCCGGAGCACGCCGCACGCGCCGCCCAAAGCCGCCGGTGGCCGAATTTTTCAAACCGCCGTATCTCCGCCGTCCGACGTCCAAATGCCACGATTCCGGTCCCAATGGATTCGTGGTGAAGAGTAGAACAAAACCCAGGCTTCATTTCACATCAACAGCCACCGAATCGCACCGCCCCAGGTTCGCCGTCGCCGTCGCCATCGCCGCCGTCGGATCTCGCTATTCCGGCGGAGTTGAGTTGCAAGGTCGGTGTCAAAATGCTCAGAACAACACGTAGATCAAAAGCCCCAAATCAATTTTGGGCAACAACGCCGGAAAAATGAAGATCCAACGCCGCCGCCGTCGCCGACTTTTCGAGAGCCGATTTCCGGTGATAGGAGCCTCGATTCGTGAAATTGACACCACCAATGGGTTCCTCTCGTCGAGCTCTTCAAGATGGTGGTCGCCACTTCCATCGCCGCCGTGGTCAACGCCGGTCACGCCGGTCAACGGCGGTCAACGCCGGTCAACGGCGACCCGGAGACCGAAAATTGAAGAATGGCCCGTTGGCCTATTTTCGACGTTCCGGACACATCCGCGGCATCGGATTTGCAAACTGGAGTTTCAAAAGTGAAGAACGACGATTCAAAGATTGCACGGTCGAGACCGAACGGTTCGTCCGACCGCCGACGGGAACGATTTTGGTAGTAGTGTTGATCTATTTATTCCTCAATTTAATATTGGAAATAATTATGTAGTAATTATGGTTTAATGACTTGAGGAATTGTAAGAAAAAAGGGTGAAATATCGAAAAAGAAAATGTGAATATTTTTACGTAAAAAGCGGAGCTTTTACGTAAAAATTAGGCCTCTGGTTTAGTACATGGCAGGTTAGAATAGGTTAGATGGTTTTGAGGCGTTTCCTAAACGCCGGAAACCCAAAAATTAAGCGGAAATGCTGCCGAAATTTCTAAAACGGCACAAAGGGGTATTTTAGGAAACGAGGGCTGAAAATGTGATCGGGATGGAAACCCGAGCTCCCTCGATGACCTAGGTCCGGGAAAGAAGGACGGACGTTGTGAGGATTAGTGAACCGCCCCATTAGAAATTTCGTAATGTAAGAAAACGACCCCTAGATCAGAATAGTGCCACCCGAGGAACGGGTGTGATCTAAGTATAAAATTTGGGGCGATTACATCGGTAACGGTAACCCGATAGGCTAAATAGTCATACGAGAGGTATTCAGTATGTTGACTGGTTGGTTAGCCAGTCAAGGACCAAGTCGGAATGGGATAGTGAGAGACAGTGATTAATTTGTCAAGTAGACAAATTAATCAAGCACGATTAAAAAAAATTAGATATCAAATTTCCCAAAGTAGAGCAGTCGGGTACCGATAGGCATCAGTACCACACAACGATAAGTTTATTAGTTACTAACGATAGAGTGACCTAAGAGCGATGTTAATTAATTTATTGGGTAAATAAATTAATTAACAATGATTAGAAAATCAAATTCTTAAGAAGAGGGCAATTAGTACCGACAAGGATCGGTACCATATAACGAGAATTTTTATTAGTCACTAATGACCACGGTGACCTAAGAGTGAATGTTAATGTAAATGCATTATGATTACAGGGAGGTACCTGTATTGTGACGAAGGCGAGAGTATAAACTGTCTGCTGACAGGTAAGTACAACTCCGCCTACAGCATGGATAAAATGAATTTAAAATGATGCTTTTCCAGTATTTTAAGTATGTATCTTGCACACGATGCTGCACAGCATACATAAGAGCATATAGCTTAACAATCGAGTAGATTGATGAAAGAACAAGATAGAAGCCATAGATCCTTACCGTGTAGGATTGGGGACAGCTTAGAGAAGCGTATGGCTAGAACAGTTAAACAAGATGGAATTAAATAGGTGTGTCGTACCGGCTCCTTCAGTCAAAGGGGTTTCCAGTTAAAGAAAGTTCAGGCCACAAGTTGAGCATCAGTTGATGGCTCTTCGGCATTAGTTGACCTCGGGCGTTACCGTTGGTCTGCGCGCACACGGTACTGACACATGGGCCCTAAATAGACAAGAAAAGAAAAGAAAAGTTTGAAGCATAAATGAACATAACCGGATCATGCATTAGTTATAGTTCGCTATGCTTTCTTTTTCAGTAGAGTTCATACAGTACACGATGCTCCTGTTATGCATAAAGTATGTGAAGTTTTATATTCAGTGTTATGACATGTTATGTGATGACATGATATGTGAGCTGATATGTAATATGCTTATATGGTATGTGATTTATTAAGTGATATATGTCATGCCTATGATTTTACGTATGTGCTATGTTTTAAACATGTTTTGCGGTTAACATGTTGTACTTACTGGGCGTAAAGCTCACGGAGTGTGTTCATGCTGTAGGTAAGCATCCTATAGCGTAAACATCAAGGGACGATGATGGTGGCGGAGGTGGATGTGAGGATGAGGTTATGGATACACCGCGAGTATTCTTCCTCACAGTATGAGTAAATAATATTTTGAATGGTGACAGTTAAATAGTATTTTGAATAGTAAATGTTAAACAGTATATGTACGAGTAGTATATTTAAATAGTATCTGGTGAATAGTAATCAGATAAACAAGTATATAATTATGTATGTATAATTGAAATCCTTATGTTTTTCAAATTCCGCATTTTAATAGTATGCATACGTGAATAGTAAATACGTACGTGTATATAAAAAAAAAATTCCCTCTAAATTTATGGTATTAAATTCAGCAAGTTTAAGTATCGGTTTTAAAGAAGAAGTATAAGTAAAAGTTAAAGAAGCAAGTAATAAGAGTTTTCAGTGACGGTCCGGGCCGCTGAGGGCACGGGGCGTGACAGTTGGTATCAGAGCGGTTTCCTGCCATCCTACCTCACATCGCCACATGCCTGCCTCATCTGTCCAAGTAAGTTAGTTTTATATTTTTAGTCAGTAAATGTTTCTCTATTGAAGATAACATTTTATAGTAATGAGATGACGAAACCTATGATGGCGAGAATAAGACGAAGAGATGCTGAGATCATTATACGTAAATCACGACCGTGCAGTGCTAGAGAACTGCTCAAAGAAAGGACATGGATTGCTGCCCGAGTTGTACCGATCTTCAGGGCTAGTTGTCCATTAAGTTTCGAGTGGCAAACAGTACTCCTGCACTCCATGAGAATGTCAGGACTGGTTTCATGTTATCAAAGTGATTCCCCGATTGTACGTCATTGACCAGGATAACTGAGTCCTGTTGGCTGTTGATATCTCTCTGGAAGATACTCTCGTGTGTATCGGGATCCTTATGACCAGGATGAGCTCTTAACTGTGTCGAGTTTCGCCATACCACGATCGAGCCAATCTCTGAAAGCAGTCCAGCATCAGCCTTAGTTTTTCTTTATAGGCAAGCGGGGAGTGAAACCACCTAAGTTCTCTAGAGTTATGGATATACGAGAATTTGTTCATCGGACTGAAAGACTGCAGCTGATGTCCGGTGATACAGTTCTAACGTATGTTGTTCGCTACAAGGAACCGATATGGACTTCTACAATACATGCCGAGACAAAAGTGGATCAAGACAGAAGAAGACTCAAAGAGAGAAAGAGACCTTGCCAAACAGAATTAGAAGAGCGATCAAATAGGACTAGCAAGCCTTATTAAGGAGATAGTGAACGCCGAGAGAAAAGTGCTCAACCCCGGGAACTCTACACAAGCCCAAGGCATTATAGCAGCCGCCATTATGGAGGGTGACCCGGTAGAACCAGCACCCCAACTGGCCGATGAAGAGTTCATGGCCGAGCACCAGCCAGAAGTACACGAGGGCAATAGGGAGCCAATGGAGAACCCCGAACCAGCCCGTATGTCTCCCGAACACCCCATGGAAGAGGAAGATGACAAGACTCTTTTCGACGCCCATCCCGACGATGAGGGAAAGGAGATCCCCAATCGCTTTAGTAATGACGAAGTCATCATAGCCAGCGATGACGAGGTCAGTTTCAGCTGAGAAGAAGAAGAGAACCCAGAGGAGTACTCACTCAGTGATAGTGACGATGAGGAGATGCCTGATACTGAATCAGGATTATCCTTCCAATAGTAGTAACCCTTCTGCGGGAATGTTAGTTATGAAAATATATAGAGGGAAGCAGTAGCTCTCCCCCGTCAGTTATAGCATAATGTACTTGTTGGGATCGTATAGGGGAAGTGTGTGTCACTCCCACTGAACTAGAATCTTGAATATATGTATATATATTATGTGAAATATATTATGAGATAAGTAGTAAAGCTTTGCCCTAGGGGCCAGATATAATATTTTTCCACAGTGTGAGTATGATATGACAGAAAGTGCAGGACGAATCCTAGCACTCAGACGATGTCCCAATACAATGCGGTAATTGTATTGAACATCACAGTATGAGAGAAAGAAAGATGGATATAGTGTGTATATTTATATCCATAATGGTTTAAGTAAGATTGTTAAGTAAGAAAGAAAATGATATGTGATACGAGTCCCAAGTATAGAATTTAAGAGACTTATATTTTCCTTTTTCGTTGTACGATAGGGTTACATAGGAAAACATGGCAAGAACGAGAGCTTAGTTAAACCCAGCATCCCGAGAGGATGAGTTGATAGCACAGATTGCAGCCATGCGAGAGATGATGGAGAACCAGCAGCGGGAGCTAAACCAGCTTAGAGAACAGCTGGGCCAGCAACCCTAGGCACCACAGTCAGTAGAGATGCCAGCACAGGAGACTCTAGCAGCCCAGAAACTCTGAGGGAGCAAGCAGCTCCTTCAGCTCAGGAAGCACTAGCACCCATAGTAATGGCTGCTTTCGTAGCAGCAATTATTTTCTGCCAATCCCTAGGGAAGGCGACTTGTATGAGAGATTCCGACGCATGAAAGCGTTAGAATTCGTAGGAATCACCAACCCTATAGAGGCCGATGATTGGCTAACGAATATCCAAGTAATCTTGGATTTTATAGGGTTAATAGATAGAGAGAGAGAAAGTGATGTATGCACCCTTCACCCTGCGCAATGAGGCGCGTTAGTGGTGGAAGATGGTAACCATTAAGAGGAACATCAGAGAGATGAGCTGGAGCGATTTCATTGAGGAATTCAAGGAGATGTACTTCAACGAGGAAGCACTAGTAGCGCAGTAGGACGAGTTCGACAACCTGCACCAAGGTAGTATAACTGTTATGGAGGCAGTCAAGAAGTTTGAGCAGTTGGCTCAACTTTGTCCAGATTTGGTACCGACCAAAAGGAGAGAGTCAGACGAATGCTGAAGATGTTCAGAACGGAAATCACAGTTTAGGTCTGTAGCGGAGGGCACGGACCAGCGACACTAGCAGAATGTGTCAGCAAGACTATCTGAGCTGAGTACTAGTCTGCTCAGGATAAGGAGCGAAAGGCGCAGAATTTTAAGGCACGAAAGGAGGAGAAAACGCAAGCTGAGCAGGCTCAGGGGAAGTAAAACCCCGAGTTACAACACAGAGGACAGAATGTGGGAACCGGCCAGAATAGTAGGCATTCCCATAATAACAACAAGAGAAAAGGGGAATTAAGGCAATCAAGATTCACAGGAGAATTTCCCCCAGAAGAGAAACGACCAGGAAGGAAATGATAGCCAACTCGACGTGCACGAAATGCGGAAAGAGGCACTCAGGAGAATGTAAGCAAGGAGTAAGTGGTTGTTTCATCTGTGGCAAGAAAGGCCACTATGCCAAAAAAAAAAAAAAAAAAAAAGGCTTAGGACACAACGTTGTCATAAACTGTTGAAGGCGAAAAATCATTTTCGAACCAATCGGATGTGAAAAGTTCATCTACAAGGGTTTGTCGCCAGAGCAACCAAAGACGATGATATCAGCAGTGAAGGCTCGCGAGATACAATCCAGTGGATGCACGGACTTCCTAGTATACGTAGCAGATAAGACTCAAGGAATAGAGATAGGACCCGACAACGTACCGATAGTCAGGGAATTCATGGAGATATTTCTAGAAGATCTTGCAGGACTCCAACCAGAGCGCAGGATCTCGTTCGAGACTGAACGTCTACTAGAATCAGCCCCATCTTTGAGGCCCCCTACAGAATAGGCCCTATAGAGCTAAAGGAGCTCCAAGCCCAGCTAAAGTACTAAATAGATAAGGGATTCATGCGATAGAGCTATTCACCCTGGAGAGCACCCATACCATTCGTGAAGAAGAAAGATGGACCACTGAGAATGTGCATCGACTACAGAGAGTTGAACAGGATTACGATTAAGAATAAGCATCTGTTGCCGCGAGTTAACGATCTATTTGATCAGCTCCAAGACGCTGTAGTGTTCTCGAAGATCGATCTACATCCCGAGTACCATCAACTACAAATCAGGAATGAAGATGTACCCAAAACAGCATTTCAAACGTGGTACGGACATTACGAGTTTCTGTTCATGTCACTCAGATTAACGGACGCACCAGCAACTTTCATGAACTGGATGAACCGCATGTTCAAGGACTATTTGGATAAGTTTGTCATTGGGTTCATCGATGACATACTTATACACTCTAAGACGAAGGAAGAGCACGAAGAGCACTTAATTATCATTTTGCGCATGCAACAGGACCATCAGTTATACACCAAGTTCTCCAAGTACGAGTTTTGGCTGGAGAAGGTCCATTTCCTAGACCACGTAGACCCCAAGGAAGGAGTATCTGTGGACCTGGCGAAAATTGATGCAGTTAGCACGTGGCCAGCTCAGAGGAACGAAACGGGAATTCACAGTTTCTTTAAACTAACAGGATGTTACCTACACTTAGTCGAAGGCTACTCAAAGTTAGCTGCTCCGCTCACAGCGCTCACCAAGAAGGGAAAGAGGTATAAGTGAATCGATAAGTGTGAGGAAAGCTTTCAAGAGCTAAGATGAAGACTCATAAGCGCTCCAATGCTGACCATTTCAAATGTTGGTCAGGGAAGCTTTGTGATTTAAGCGCCACATCTAAAACCAAGTTGGAAACTGTGTTGATGTAGAGTGGTAGAGTAGTCGCGTATGCTTCACGACAACTCAAAAAACCTTGAGAAGAGCTACCCAACGCGTGATCTGGAGCTAGTAGCGATAGTTTTTACGATAAAAACATGGAGGCACTACCTGTACGGAGTCACGTGCGAGATTTACATCGACCACTAGAGTCTCAAATGTATCTTCACCCAGAAAGAGCTCAACATGAGGCAGCGTAGATGGCTAGAGTTGGTAAGGATTACGACCGTGAGATCCTATACCATCCAGGGAAAGCCAATAAAGTGGTCAATGCGTAGAGTCAGAAGCATATTACTATGCCTATGGCTATTAGTGCCTTGTCAAGAGCGCTACAAAGGAGTTATGCGACAGCAAGATCAAGATTTTGATAGGGGGATTGTCTAACATGACCCTCCAATCGACGCTCCAAGAAGAGATCAAGATCGGTCAAGATTTTGATTTGTCCCTGCTCAAGTCCAAAAAGGAAGCTATAGAGGACAAGGGTTCAGAGTTTAAGATCCTTAAGGACGACATACTCTACTACAGAGATAGAGTATGTGTTCTAAAAGATGAAGAACTCAAGAAGCGAATCCTTTTGGAACCTTACGAGACGTCATATTCCGTACATCCGGTAGCGAATAAGATGTACAAGTACCTAAAGGAAAGTTTTTGGTGCCTTGGAATGAAGAATGACATTGTCGAGTTCGTCGCCAGCTGCCTTACGTGCCAGAAGGTTAAGGTAGATCACCAGCGCTCAGCAGGATAATCGTAGGAAATTAAGTTACCCGAGTGGAAATGGGACCAGATTACGATGAATTTCGTAATCGGATTGCCGAAGACGTCAAACGATAATGATGCAATCTGGGTGATTGTAGAAAAACTGATGAAATCAGTTAGATTTTTAGCAATGAAAGTTAGCTACTCGGTGGAACGACCAGTAGAAATCTATGCGGCACAGTTCGTGAAATGGCACGGAATACCAGAGTCGATCGTCTCAGATCGTAGTGGACGCTTTACCTCCAGATTTTGGCGAGGTGTTCAAGCCGCATTACGGTCCAAGTGAGAGTTCAGCATAGCATTTCATCCTCAGACCGACAGTTAGTCTGAGAGGACCATACAGATGTTAGAGGACATGTTGAGACCTGCGTCCTAGACTTCAAAGGAAATTGATATCAGAAGCTACCATTGAGCGAGTTCTCGTACAACAGCAACTATCATTCCTCGATAGGAATGGCACCGTACGAGACACTCTGTGGAAAGAAATGCAGATCTCTGGCTCATTAGTACGAGTTTGGAGAGAAACGAGTAGTTAGCTCGGACATCATCAAGAATACCATGTCAGACGTGAAGCTGATACGAGAAACGTTAGATACAGCGCACAGTCGACAGAAGAATTTTGACGATAAGCGCCGTAGACCCCTCAAGTTTCAAGTAGGAGATTCGGTCTTTTTCAAGGCAGCACCCATGAAAGGGGTGATGCGCATTGAAAATAAAAGAAAGCTCAGTCCTAGGTACATAGGACCCTTGAGATAATAGAGAAAGTCGGGAAGGTGACTTATAGACTAACGCTTCCTCCCGAGTTAGCTATAGTGCACAACATCTTTCACGTCTTGATGCTGAAGAAGTACGTGCCAGACAGCTCTCATGTTCTTAGCCAAGAATCCGTTGTAGTATACGCTGATCCGACGTACGAGGAGAGACCCGTGCGGATCCTAGTCAGAGAGGAGAAGGTACTTAGGAATGAAGTATACCGCTAGTAAAAGTGTTGTGGCAGAATCATAGTGTTGAGAAAGCCACATGAGAATGGGAAGAAGACATGAGAAGAGACTTCCCGGAATTATTCTAATTTTCGAGGATGAAAATTTTGTAAGGGGGGTAGGTTGTAATGACCGCCATTTTCATGGCACCTACTTACCATGTAATAAGTCATTAAGGAATAAAATGGACATAATTTAATGTCCTTTAGCAAATTTAAGAAACATGGTCAAGTACACGACCGTGTAAGAGGCTGTGTCCCGCTCAGATAGATGAATGTGTTTCAAAGACATGGCCGTGTTGAGTAGTCTCAACTAGTACATGCTCGTGTCTGAAATGTACACGCCCGTGTTGCGTTGCACACGCACGTGTAAGAGTCTGTGTAGAAGGCTGTGTAATGAGCCGAGAGCCACTGTAATGACTCTCATGAATTATGAAACTTAATTAC
Source organism: Antiaris toxicaria (assembly GCA_035233585.1). Lineage (NCBI taxonomy): Eukaryota > Viridiplantae > Streptophyta > Magnoliopsida > Rosales > Moraceae > Antiaris > Antiaris toxicaria. The sequence goes on along the minus strand of CP141155.1, from coordinate 55,864,766 downwards.
TATGTAATGATGTAATTAAGTTAATAAGCACAGTGTGCTTTTCAGTTGAATGAATTAAACAGGAATAGTAACGTTTAATTACTATTCATGCAATGAAAGGGGTAATCGACAGTGAAATTGGTCCACCCTATTATGTGAGTATGCGTTGAGACACGCAATATCAAGAAACCGGTCTAGACGACCATTTCATGATACAGAATTGATGAGCTAGTCATCAGTACGCTCAGACTGGTCATCTGAGCGCAGCAGTGATAATTGCCCTAATAGATGTACAGTATCGAGAAAAGTGGTCTAGATGACCTCTTCTCGCCCATAGACTGACAAAATCAAAGTCAGAACGCTCAGATTAGTCAGTCAGATAGTGAATAGTAATTAGTGAATAGTGAATAGTGAGTAGTGAGAAACGCAGTGTCAGGTTAGTGGCCAAGACGGCCTTAATCTGGCATAAAACTGATATATTAATAGTCAGCAGGCTCAATCTGGTCAATTGAGCATAAAATGTAGATTTTGTTTAAGGGATACGTAGTATCGGGATGAGGGTCAAGACGACCTTTTCTCGCCCCGAAACTGATATATTTAGACTCAGGACGCCCAAATTAGTCAATCGGGCACTTGACACGTTTTTCGAGACGGGGTCATGCAGATCCCGAAAACTGGTCCAGAAGACCTCAGATGGACGTAAAACTGATAAATTTGAAATCAGCACGTCCAAATTAGTCAAGAGAGACTGTGTTTGAAATTTCACGCGAAAATGCCTCGTTATGCGTGCACAGTGTCAACACAGTGTAGGCCTAACCACAGTATCAAGAAATTGATCAAGATGACCTCTTCTTGATATAAAACTGATATATTTGGAATCAGAATGCTCAAATTAGTCATTTGAGCACAAAAAGTAATTTTTGACCGGGAACCATACAGTATCGGGAAACTGGTCGAGACGACCTCGGATGAAGATAAAACTGATATATTTGGGTTCAGCACGCCCAAATTAGTCAGTATAGCCTATCTTAAAATTTTTCAAAAAAATTAGTATAAAGGAGGAAATTTTGGGGATTATAGAAAAATAGCCCCCATATTTTTCCAAATCACATTTTCTCCCTCCCATACCACACGAAGATGAACAGTGACCAACTATCGAATCCGGCCTCCGTTTTTGACACCGCCGGCACCATTGGAAAGCTCTCGACGAGCTGATTCCAACGGTGGGCCGAGTCGACCGAACCGATGCCGGAGCACGCCGCACGCGCCGCCCAAAGCCGCCGGTGGCCGAATTTTTCAAACCGCCGTATCTCCGCCGTCCGACGTCCAAATGCCACGATTCCGGTCCCAATGGATTCGTGGTGAAGAGTAGAACAAAACCCAGGCTTCATTTCACATCAACAGCCGCCGAATCGCGCCGCCCCAGGTTCGCCGTCGCCGTCGCCATCGCCGCCGTCGGATCTCGCTATTCCGGCGGAGTTGAGTTGCAAGGTCGGTGTCAAAATGCTCAGAACAACACGTAGATCAAAAGCCCCAAATCAATTTTGGGCAACAACGCCGGAAAAATGAAGATCCAACGCCGCCGCCGTCGCCGACTTTTCGAGAGCTGATTTCCGGTGATAGGAGCCTCGATTCGTGAAATTGACACCACCAATGGGTTCCTCTCGTCGAGCTCTTCAAGATGGTGGTCGCCACTTCCATCGCCGCCGTGGTCAACGCCGGTCAACGCCGGTCAACGGCGGTCAACGCCGGTCAACGGCGACCCGGAGACCGAAAATTGAAGAATGGCCCGTTGGCCTATTTTCGACGTTCCGGACACATCCGCGGCATCGGATTTGCAAACTGGAGTTTCAAAAGTGAAGAACGACGATTCAAAGATTGCACGGTCGAGACCGAACGGTTCGTCCGACCGCCGACGGGAACGATTTTGGTAGTAGTGTTGATCTATTTATTCCTCAATTTAATATTGGAAATAATTATGTAGTAATTATGGTTTAATGACTTGAGGAATTGTAAGAAAAAAGGGTGAAATATCGAAAAAGAAAATGTGAATATTTTTACATAAAAAGCGGAGCTTTTACGTAAAAATTAGGCCTCTGGTTTAGTACGTGGCAGGTTAGAATAGGTTAGATGGTTTTGAGGCGTTTCCTAAACGCCGGAAACCCAAAAATTAAGCGGAAATGCTGCCGAAATTTCTAAAACGGCACAAAGGGGTATTTTAGGAAACGAGGGCTGAAAATGTGATCGGGATGGAAACCCGAGCTCCCTCGATGACCTAGGTCCGGGAAAGAAGGACGGACGTTGTGAGGATTAGTGAACCGCCCCATTAGAAATTTCGTAATGTAAGAAAACGACCCCTAGATCAGAATAGTGCCACCCGAGGAACGGGTGTGATCTAAGTATAAAATTTGGGGTGATTACATCGGTAACGGTAACCCGATAGGCTAAATAGTCATACGAGAGGTATTCAGTATGTTGACTGGTTGGTTAGCCAGTCAAGGACCAAGTCGGAATGGGATAGTGAGAGACAGTGATTAATTTGTCAAGTAGACAAATTAATCAAGCACGATTAAAAAAAATTAGATATCAAATTTCCCAAAGTAGAGCAGTCGGGTACCGATAGGCATCAGTACCACACAACGATAAGTTTATTAGTTCCTAACGATAGAGTGACCTAAGAGCGATGTTAATTAATTTATTGGGTAAATAAATTAATTAACAATGATTAGAAAATCAAATTCTTAAGAAGAGGGCAATTAGTACCGACAAGGATCGGTACCATATAACGAGAATTTTTATTAGTCACTAATGACCACGGTGACCTAAGAGTGAATGTTAATGTAAATGCATTATGATTACAGGGAGGTACCTGTATTGTGACGAAGGCGAGAGTATAAACTGTCTGCTGACAGGTAAGTACAACTCCGCCTACAGCATGGATAAAATGAATTTAAAATGATGCTTTTCCAGTATTTTAAGTATGTATCTTGCACACGATGCTGCACAGCATACATAAGAGCATATAGCTTCACAATCGAGTAGATTGATGAAAGAACAAGATAGAAGCCATAGATCCCTACCGTGTAGGATTGGGGACAGCTTAGAGAAGCGTATGGCTAGAACAGTTAAACAAGATGGAATTAAATAGGTGTGTCGTACCGGCTCCTTCAGTCGAAGGGGTTTCCAGTTAAAGAAAGTTCAGGCCACAAGTTGAGCATCAGTTGATGGCTCTTCGGCATTAGTTGACCTCGGGCGTTACCGTTGGTCTGCGCGCACACGGTACTGACACATGGGCCCTAAATAGACAAGAAAAGAAAAGAAAAGTTTGAAGCATAAATGAACATAACCGGATCATGCATTAGTTATAGTTCGCTATGCTTTCTTTTTCAGTAGAGTTCATACAGTACACGATGCTCCTGTTATGCATAAAGTATGTGAAGTTTTATATTCAGTGTTATGACATGTTATGTGATGACATGATATGTGAGCTGATATGTAATATGCTTATATGGTATGTGATTTATTAAGTGATATATGTCATGCCTATGATTTTACGTATGTGCTATGTTTTAAACATGTTTTGCGGTTAACATGTTGTACTTACTGGGCGTAAAGCTCACGGAGTGTGTTCATGCTGTAGGTAAGCATCCTATAGCGTAAACATCAAGGGACGATGATGGTGGCGGAGGTGGATGTGAGGATGAGGTTATGGATACACCGCGAGTATTCTTCCGCACAGTATGAGTAAATAATATTTTGAATGGTGACAGTTAAATAGTATTTTGAATAGTAAATGTTAAACAGTATATGTACGAGTAGTATATTTAAATAGTATCTGATGAATAGTAATCAGATAAACAAGTATATAATTATGTATGTATAATTGAAATCCTTATGTTTTTCAAATTCCGCATTTTAATAGTATGCATACGTGAATAGTAAATACGTACGTGTATATAAAAAAAAAATTCCCTCTAAATTTATGGTATTAAATTCAGCAAGTTTAAGTATCGGTTTTAAAGAAGAAGTATAAGTAAAAGTTAAAGAAGCAAGTAATAAGAGTTTTCAGTGACGGTCCGGGCTGCTGAGGGCACGGGGCATCACACCTGCAACATAAGCAAAAATGGTGAGCTATAGGCTCAGTAAGTTCAAACATGCAAGAAATAGAATTTCTATGAATAGTACTATTCATCATAAATAGTAACATTGACCATTATTCATCATGAATAGTAACTTTGACTACAACACAGTATATCAACAGTACATCAACCACGGTGTTAGTACTCTCACGAAACTGTCTTATGCTCAATTATGACATAGTTTCAGTTTTAGGTAATTATCTTTAATTATGTTCTGGTTTTAAGCTCAGGTTGGCAGTACCATTTTAGTGCGCATGACTGGGAGCGGTACATTAGTGCTGACCTCCACAGCCTTAATCTCATCATCATAGCCCCGAAGGCAAAGTTGTACATGACTGGTAGCGGTACATTAGTGCTGACCTCCACAGCCTTAATCTCATCATCATAGCCCCGAAGGCAAAGTTTACCTCCCTGTACGGAAGGCTGGTACGTCAAAAGTGGTTTCATTACCGACTTTTTAAAGTTCTAACCCGGTGACTTCATATTGCCCTGTGGTTAGGAATGATTCACATTTTAATTTCACGTGAGTGAGTTTCATTAACCTCGCTCTAGTGCCCGAAGCACAATTTATTATGTTTCCCACTTCAATAGTGCCCGTAGCACATTGCATCTCTCTCTCTATTCTATAATAGTGCCCGTAGCACATATGTACCTAACTTATAGTTAGTACATCAAAGTTAGCAATAATAATGCTACATGTTACAAACAAGTAAATGTCTGAACTTACCTTATCCATTTCTTCTCCTTTTCCTTTCTGGATCTTTAATCGCTCTCCTTGTGGGTCGATTTTGGGATCCTACAGACAAAACCTTGTCTATTAATTTCATTTCCATTTATAGCTTTTATTTTTTTTATTAAAAAGCTTAAATAAAACCTATTTATAACTTTTTAGGCTTTATTTATCATTTTCCCCATTTTTCTCAACTTTTGAAAAATTATGATTTTGCCCCTATATTTTGACAAAATTGCAATTATTCCTCTGACGGGATTTTCTCGATCTAGATTGCACTTTTGGCTCTCAGGAACTTTTCTGACTCTTTTCTGTTCATTACCGGGTTCGTTTCTATTTTATTTCCATTTTTCACCTTCCCGACCCTCGGGAAGCACTATTCCAACCCTTACGTTGGTTTAGTGATTTTCTATCGTTTCGGAGCCTCGAATGGACGTTTTACTAGTATTTAAAACGTTCATCTAGACGTTTCCGATATAGGTCTCTGAGGCTCGGATTTTCCGTACCCGACTGGGACCTTTACTTCGTTTCCCAAAAACGCCCCCCCTCGGGGTCGGTTTTTCAATTTCACTAGCGTTTTACATTTTTAAAGGGACGGGTTACTATTCACGAACCACCCCTTAGGTTTTCTTTATTCAATTTTCCTTTAGGGACTTGGGTTTCCGACCCAACCCTAAACTTTTACTCTCGATTCCCTTTTTACCCCAAATGCCGTTTTTGAAATTTCGGCAGCATTTCGGCGTAAATTTAAGGCTACCAGCGTTAGGTACGCCTCGAACCATATGTACCTACCACGTACTATACCAAAGTCCTATTTTATGTAAAAGTTTCCCAAACTTTTACATAAAAGCTCACACATTTAACAATTCACATTTTGAACCACATTCAACAAAATTCTTTCAATTTTACTCGTAGGTTTAGCCACGGTTTTCATACTCAAAACCTAACCAAAACTTTTCAATCTTTCAACCAAATTTTAGGCTATTCAAAGGCTATTACCAAGCACATTTTCAAGCCATTTTCCATGCATTTTACAACATAATTCTTAGGGTTTTTCAACACACATAACCCATGGCCATTTTAGGTAAAACATGCTTAACATTTTGTTTCGTGCTTTCAACCTCATAACCAACATTTCCATAATTCAATGCATGATTTAAACTATCCAAACATCAAATTAATCATGTAAAAATGTTCACTAAACCCTAATTGCACCACACGACCATATTAGGGAATTTAGATACCAAAATTTTTCCAAGCTTTCTAACCATGCAAATCATGCTTTTCATTTAACCAAAACACGATTTAAAGCATTACAACACTTAAACAACAATGAATCCATCATCAAACACTAAGGTAACCCACGGTTTTACCATTGAAAAACCAACCGAAACTTTGTTTTTCTTGAAACAAAATGCATGCTTTTTCTTCTAATCAAATCATTAACAAAACCCAAGCACCATATCAACCAAATAAATCACAAATTTTCTCATCCTTCAAGCCATCAAACCCACGGATTTTTCAATGAAAAAGCAAGAGAAAATCCAAACCAAAGATAGCTACCTTGATTTTGTGACAATCTGGAAATTCAGGCATTCTCGGAAGAAAATGTACAAATGTATGTATATAACAATTTGTACTATTTAAATAGTGAAATGAATGTATTTATTTTGTTCAGAATGTAATGAAATGTTCTAACAATACCGACGAGTAAGAATTCAGTGTTGATAAAATTCGCTGAATTGAAACGGGTAGAACGGTGCCAAAAACGGCATTAGAAACCCTAACCGGTGCATTATGGTGCACTAAAAGATGAAAAACTTCCAAGATTGATTTTGATCAAACGGAAGCAGTATAAATTGATCCGACTGCACAGGAGACCTCAGGAACCCGCTGGGACGATTTCAGGAAAATTTCGACTCGAACCGATACCGGTCAAAAAGTAGTCGAATTAATGTGAATAGTAAAGTCAAAGTCAACATGTTACTTTGCATTTATGACATCATAAAGACAAATTAATAAATGTGAAAATTTTGGTGGTTGGTGGCATTAATGGCCAAGATTGATTCACTTTTTGAAAAAATAAGAAAGAAATTGGGTTGAAAAGTGTTGCATTCTCATTGGTTGGAAGCCAAATTAATTGGTTCCTTTACCACTTAAGTCGGCAAAATTTTGAACAAAGTGGCCGAAACATTTCAAAGCCAAAAACAAAGAGAAAAAAATTTTCTAAGTGTTCTCTATAGTGAAACCGTGAGCAACCAAGGAAAACCAAGCCAACTATTCAAAATTCCTTCACAAAAGTGGTGTCAAACACTTCATTGAAGTCAAAGGAACCAAGAAAGCAAGGTAACCTTCTTTGGTTTGTAATTTTTCTTGATTTTCCTCCCTAAAATCCGTGGGATAAATAGTGTGAAGATGAGAAAATTTATGGTTTGTTTTGGTTGATTTGGTGCTTGGGTTTTGTTAAGGGTGTGATTAGAAGAAAAACCATGCATTTTGTTTAAAGAAAAACAAAATTTTGGTTGGTTTTCTAAGGGTAAAACTGTGGGTTACCATGTGTAGTTGATGATGAGTTGTTGTTGTTTAAGTGTGGTAATGCTTTAAATCATGTTTTGGTTAAATGTAAAGCATGATTTGTATGGTTATAAAGCTTGGAAAAATTTTGGAATTAAAAACCCTAAAATGGCCGTGGGTTTTAATTAGGGTTTGGTGAACATTTTTGCATGATTCACTTGATGTTTGGATAGTTTAAATCATGCATTTAGTTATGAAAATGATGGTTATGTGATTGAAAGCATGAAACAAAAATTTGGTGCATGTTTCTCTTAAATGGCCGTGGGTTATAATGGTGAATAAACCCTAGGAATTGTGTTGAAAAATGCATGGGAAATGGCTTGAAAATGTGCTAGATAATGACATTGGAATAGCCTAAAATTTGGTTGAAAAATTTAAAAGTTTTGGTTAGGTTTTGAGTATGAAAACCGTGGCTAAAACTAAGGCCAAAATTGAAAGAAATTTTATGGAATGTGATTCAAAATGTGAATTGAAAATTTTGTGAGCTTTTATGTAAAAGTTTGGGAAACTTTTACATAAAATAGGCTTGTTATATAGTACGTGGCAGGTACATATGGTTCGAGGCGTACCTAACACCGGTAGCCTTAAATTTATGTTGAAATGCTGTCGAAATTTCGAAAACGGCATTTGGGGCAAAAAGGGAATTAAAAATAAAAGTTTAGGGTCAGGTCGGAAACCCGAGTCCCTAAAAGAAAATTAAATAAGGAATACCTAAGGGATGGTTTGTGAATAGTAACTCGTCCCCTTAAAAATGTAAAACGCGAGTGAAATTGAAAACCGACCCCGAAGGGGGGCGTTTTGGAAATGAAATAAAGGTCCGAGTCAGGTACGGAAAATCCGAGCCTCGGAGACTTAGATCGGGAACGTCTAGATGAACGTTTTAAATACTAGTAAAACGTCCATTTGAGGCTCCGAAACGATAGAAAATCACTAAACCGACGTAAGGGTCGGAATAGTGCTTCCCGAGGGTCGGGAAAGTGAAAAGTGGAAATAAAATAGAAACGAACTCGGTAATGAATAGAAAAGAGTCAAAACAGTTCCTGAGAGCCAAAAATGCAGTCTAGATCAAGAAAGTTCTGTCAGGGGCATAATTGTAATTTTGCCAAAATATAGAGGCAAAATCATAATTTTGTGAAAGTTGAGAAAAATGGGGAAAATGATAAATAAATCCTAAAAAGTTATAAATAGGTTTTATTTAAGCTTTTTAATGAAAAATAAAAGCTATAAATGGAAATGAAATTAACAGACAAGGCTTTTATCTGTAGGATCCTAAAATCGATCTACAAGGAGAGCGATTAAAGATCCAAGAAGGAAAAGGGGAAGAAACAGATAAGGTAAGTTCAAACATTTGCCTGTCTGCAACATATAGCAATATTATTACTAACTTTGATGTACTAACTATATGTTAGGTACATATGTACTACGGGCACTGTTATAGAATAGAGAGAGACGAAATGTGCTACGGGTACTATTAGAATGGGACACACGGTAAATTGTGCTTCGGGCACTAGAGCGAGGCTAATGAAACTCTCTCACCTAAAAATAAAATGTGAACCATTCCTAACCATGGGGCAATATGAAGTCACCGGGTTAGAACTTTAAAAAGTCGGTAATGAAACCACTTTTGGCGTACCAGCCTTCATACAGGGAGGTAACTTTGCCTTCGGGGCTATGATATGAGATAAAGGTTGTGGAGGTTAGCACTAATGTACCACTCCCAGTCATGTACAATTTTGCCTTCGGGGTTATGAGATTAAGGCTGTGGAGGTCAGCACTAATGTACCGCTCCCAGTCATGCACACTTAAATGATACTGCCAGCCTGAGCTCAAAACCAGAACATAATCAAAGATAATTACCTAAAACTGAAACTATGTCATAATTGAGCATAAGACAGTTTCGTGAGAGTACTAACATCGCGGTAGATGTACTGTTGATATACTGTGTTGTGGTCAAACTTACTATTCATAATGAATAGTGGTCAAAGTTACTATTCATGTGTGATCAATATTACTATTCATGATGAATAGTACTATTCATAGAAATTTTATTTCTTGCATGTTTGAACTTACTGAGCCTGTGGCTCACCATTTTTGCTTATGTTGCAGGTAAGCGACCAGCTCAGTAGCTTTGTATGATTGGATGGCGGACGGGATAGCGCGTGTCAAATAGGATAGGAGGCCAGGGATATGGTCCTGCCAGAGTCTTTCCGCTGAGCGATAACAGAAAAAGGGAAAAAGAAACAGTTCTTTTGTAATAATATATATTTTTACAAAAGTACTGTATTATGTAAATTACTTTATACTTGTAAACAAAGTGATTAGTGGATAATGTTTTCATGATGTTTTAAAAAAAAAATTTCCCCAAAAACGTCATGATTTAAAAAGAGATAGATTAGCTGGTGACCCGTGAGAGTACAATCTATCACAGTTTGTAAGAACCGGGAAAATCCATACTTCTCGGAAAATAAATACACATTGAATTTAAGTGTGAAAATGTGAAATTAAGTGATTTAATATTGTTTAGAACTAAATAAAATGTTCTAACAATGTTAAAGGATGAAAAATGATTAATAGTGATATTATGTGTGTGCACGTATGTGCCACTCACAGTATTAAGAAGTAGGTTAAGATGACATTATCTTGACATAAAACTGATAAACGTGGGTTCAGCATTCCCAAATTAGTTAGGATAGCCTATCAGCACGCTCAAATTTGATAATTGAGCACAAGGGTAATTTTTGACCAGGAATTCACAGTATCAGAAACTGGTCGAAATGACCTCAGATGAAAATAAAACTGATATATTTGGATTCAGGACGCCCAAATTAGTCAAGATAGCCTATGTTGAAATTTTGGGTGAAAAAGTATATAAAGAGCGGAAAAAAATGGAATTTCCTCATTTGTCCACAAACACTCTCTCTCCTCCCTTCTCTTTCTCTCTCTACCCGAATGTGTACAATAACCAACTTTCACGTACGGCCTCCATTCACGACACCGCCGGCACCGTTGGAAAGCTCTCGCCGAGCTGAGTTCAACGGTGGGTCGACACGACGGAATGGCCGCACGCACTCCGCCGCACGCGCCGCCCAAAGCTCGCAGGAGCTGAGAATTTTGAACGTCGATTTCTTCGCCGTCTGGCCACCATTTGTCACGAAACCGGTCCCAAAAGATTTATGGTGAGGAGTACTACAAAACCCATGTGGTGGATCACCTCAACACCGACGGAATCGCACCGCCCGAGCTTCGAAAAATTAGGTGAAACGCTGCCATGGAGCCGCCGTCGAAACCAACGATTCCAGCTGAGTTGAAGCACGCCGTTGGTGTAGAAATGACCGCAGGATTGAGGGGAGCAAAAGCCCTTAACCAATTTCGGGGAAAAAGTCCAGCACGGTGGAGTTCCAAAGCCGCCGCCGTGGCCGTGACTTTCGAGGGGATTTTCCGGCGATTGGGGCCTCCAAACATGAAATTGAGGCTACCAATGGATTCCTCTCGTCGAGATCTTCAAGATGGACTACCCACATTCCACTGTCGCCACCGTCAACCGCCGGTCAACGGTAAGTCAACGCCGGTCAACGGCGACCGGTGTTCGAAAAATGAAGTTTGGCCCGTTAGCCTATTTTCGACGTTCCGGACGCATCCGCGGAGTCAGATTTGCAAGACGGGACCTCAGATATGAAGAAAGAAGAATTAGGGTTTATGCCGTCGAGACCGGACTGCAATTCGGTATAAATCCCGACCCCTTTACGTTCTGCAATTTAATTGTTTGGGACTATTGTATGATTTTATAATTATTGGTGTGAAAATTATGGAAAAGAATGTATGTAAAAAGAAGAAAATGACTGTAATGGAGAAAAAGAAAAATATGTGATAATGTAATGATTTTACGTAAACAGTATGAGTTTTACGTAAAATCTAGGCCTCTGGTATAGTAAGTGATAGAATTAGATCAGGATAGATGGTTTTCAGGCATTTCCTAAACACTAGAACCTAAAAAATTAAGGGGAAACTCTGCCAAAATTTCTAAAAATGACACTAGGGGTAATATGGGAAATGAGGGGTAAAATATGATCGGGAAGGGAACTTGAGCCCCCTCAAAGAATTAGGGCATGGAAAAAAAAGAAGGTGTAAGTTAGAATTTGTAAACCGACCCTTCGAAACCCTAGAACGCAAGAAAAACATGAAACCGACTCTTCGGTCGGAATAGTGCTTCCCGAGGGCCGGGAATGTGAAAATTGGTAAAATGATTAGAATTGATCCGGAAAAGGTCCGATAAGATTTAAAAAGTTAATCAGATGATTTTGGGTTTAGAAAATCCAGTCTAAGTATGAAAATGAAAATGTTATGATTAAACGACCCATCAGGGGCAAAATGGTCATTTTGCCCAAAGATTCTCAAATTATGGGAAAAGAGCCCCAATGACCCCAAAATAGGTTAATGAAGTTTGTAAAAGCCAAAATTGAGGTTTAAGTTATGAAAAAATCACGTCAAGGGTAAAATTGTAATTTTGTCAAAAGTTAGGGGTAAAATCGTAATTTTTCAAAAAGTTGGAGAAAAATTCGAAAATAGCCATCAAGGTTTAAAAAGCTGTCCTAAGGCTATAATTAAGGGTTATAAGATCAGAATCAAGCTTTTTAATAAAGTAAAAGCTATAAATGAAAATGTGATTAATGAACAAAGTTTGTCTGTAGGAACCCGATCCAAACACGACAAAGGACGTCGATGGATTCTAAGAAGAGGATAAGCATGCTATGAGTAAGTTTAGATATTTACCCATCTGCAACTATGAACAAACTTATAGTATTTATATGTTTTGTATGTAAATGCCATGATGTGATTTATGATGATGCTATAGTAATGTTATAGCAATGTTATGATGATGTTAAAAGATAGGTTTTAATAAATAATTTATAAAAAAAATATATGTATATATATGTATATATTGAATTACGAAGGAAAGGTATTATAAAAGCTTTATGAGAGTAACGATGTGATAAAGAGGGATAGAGGAATGGAAAGAGTAAAAATGAGAATATTATGATAGAATGCATAAGAAAGAGATGAGATATGAAAGGAAAGAATAGGATGTTTATGAAAAGTTTTATGGAAGTTAAGTTATGATTGATAGAGCAATGATGATCGGTGATGAAAGGAATTAAGAAAGGGATGTTTTATGAGGACAAAAGGATAGATGTTTTATGAAAAATGATACGAAAGCAAAGAGTTAGATAAGAAAGAGAAACAATGATAGGTTATGATGAAAGGTATGATGAAAGGATTAGAACATAACGATAAGATGTGATTGATAGAATAGAACGATAGGCTATGATCGTTAGGAGTATGATGATAAGATACGATAGACAGAATGATACAAATAATAAACAGAGAATAATTGTCTGCATTTAACTAAATGTGTTTTGTTTGTTATGATGTGATATGATGTGATGATATATAAGTAATATGTGCTATATATGCTAAAGTGTGATTAATATAATTCACGCAAGTAAAGTAAAGAATTAAGAAAAGAAAAACAACGAAGGAACAAATGTTCCATGAAATGTTTTATGAAAAATGAGAAAGGAAAGATTATGAATGTCATGAAAAAGATGTACAACGAAAAAATCAGTATAAGAAAAATAAAAGCCTACAATATAATAAGACTGAAAAAGTTGTTGGCATACCGGTCTCCCTACAAGGTCGAGACTTCCGGTCTATATCCTCCGCATAGATGTGGTGCTACCCCGAAGGTGTGGTAGATTATAGGTTGGACCAACCCCGAAGGTGAGGTTTTATGTGACTGTGAGGTAGGTTGGTGGGTAGCTCCCCCTCCTCCCACTGTCCGTGCGTAAATAGGTACGTCCAACAACGAGCCCACCAAAGGAAAGTGGAAAGAAAACAAACGAAAGGAGAGTGAAAAGAAAAGAAAGGAAAAGAAAAGAAAAGGAAAGAAAAGAAAGGAAAGGAAAAAGAAAAGAAAAGAAAAGAAAGGAAATGAGTGTGCATGAAAAGAAAAGAGAAGAAAAGAAAAAAAAAAAGAGAGTGCGTGAAAAGAAAAAAAAAAGGAAAGGAGAGTGAGTGAAAAGAAAAGAAAGGAAAGGAGAGTGAAAAGAAAAGAAAGAAAAGGAGAGTGCGTGAAAAGAAAAGAAAGGAAAGGAGAGTGAAAAGAAAAGAAAAGAAATGATACAAAAAAAAAAAGAAAAGTAAAGAACGACATAAAAAGAAACAAACGATATGGAAGAATAACACAATGAAATCGATGAAAAACAAATAAATAATAAAACAAAGTTAAAAGAACATAATAGAATTAATATATGTAATACGATGTATTTGATGTTATATGCATGGAATGACACATTTTCACGTGATGTTATGCTAGTGTATATGTTACTAGCTTTTAAGATATGAAAGGTTAAGAGATGATGATAAAGCGATAGAAAAGTTATAAAGGATTAGAACAGAAAGTTAAGAAATGATAGGAATGAAAAACAAAGAAATGAAGAGATTAGATTAGAATGATAAGAGATGATCGATATAATGATAAGAACGATGAACGAGGAGATAAATGAGCATGAAGAGGCTAACATAATATGTTATGTTTCGGGGATATGTATAGACGATGTATATGATGTGTATATACGTGATGTCATATATTCTAGTAATAACATATATTACTAGTATTTATAAGTTAATGAATGTATGTTTGAACTTACTGAGCATCTAGCTCATTAGTTGTTCATATGTTGTAGCTAAGTAACCTGTTAGTTTAAAGTAATATGATGGACAACGGACGGATCTGCACGTGCCAAGGGACTGGGTGAGGTTATGGTACTACCATGAGTCTTTCGCTGAGCATTCAAAAAGGAAGATGAAAGAAACAAATTTATGAATTATATGTTATAAGAGTATGATAGAATTATAGATATAATATGTAAGTTAAAAAAAATTTGCTATAGAAATTGCTTCTGCTTTAAAATGAGAACGTTAAGAATGGAAAGTTAAGTATGTTAAGTAAGAGGATGACGACTCACGAGGTTGCCAGTCATCGCGGTCGGCGTCAAAACTCGGCTGGTTGGTATGGTAACGTACGTAGGGGGGTGTCACATAGTTAGCGATAAAGCTTAACTGTAATAGTATTGTATGCTCTCTACAAAAAGGGCGGGCCGCCACAGTTGGTATCATAGTGGCTTTACGATTGGTCTAGTTTACATTACCGACTGTCATCGCAGTTGGTATATCAGAGCAGCGTTGACCATATCCTGATTTGACACTTCGCGCATCCTACATCGCAATCCAAGTAAGTAGTCTATTTAAGTTTAGTGAATTATTTTTTTATATGAAAATAATTATCTTATAGGTAGTAAGATGACCAGACCTCCTTATGTGAGACTGCCGCTACCACGACCGAGAGGGGTGTTACGGTTATGGACGAGACCTATTATGAGGCCGTCTATTTCCCAACGACCGGTACTTAGACCCCCGGTGCCAGAGAGACCTCCAGCACCAGCACCAGCTCCAGTAGATGTAGTACAGCCTCGATCAGTGCTTCATCCACCTGTAGTAGTGGACATTCCAGTTGTTGGTGGACGCCAACATATTGGGTTGAGAGTTGCAGCTCGGGCAGTACAGGCATTCAGAGCTAATAGTCCCCCTATGTTTGATGGTAGATGACAGTTGATGGAGACGAAGAACTAGTTCCATGCCATAGAGAGGATTATGGTGATGTGCGACATTGACCGAGAGATGTGGATCCAGTTGGCCATAAGTATGTTTCAGGGAGATGCTCGAGTATTCTGGGATTATTGTGACCAGGAGATTCTATTGGGATTCAGTTGGGCTGAGTTCTGTCAGCGATTGGCTGATCAGTTTCCACCTAAGGATCCGACACCGACTCCTACACCTCCAGAGAGACGAGAGGCAGATACACCCGCGTACCCTGGATTTGATGAGGTTAGGGACTATATTCTCCAGACTGAGAGGATGGTCATGTTGTCTAGTGAAACAGTTATGTCTTACGCAGCACGTTTTGAGGAGACCATTAGGAGGAGATGTCCGTTGACCAACCTCACTGAATCAAACTGTTGTGAGCTTTTCGGGAAAGGTTTACCCATGGAGTTGAGACATAGGGTGATTAAGCTACATCCTCTTATGCTCCAAGAGTTTGTAGTGACGATCAGGACGATCGAGAGGGAGGTTTTGATTGAGCATCTGACGCAGAGTCGTCGAGAGACACTGGGTCAAGATGAGATGTTGGCACGCATCTTTGGGCCGAGAAGGATGATGAACGATCATGAGGCCGGACAGTCTAGACCACGAGGAGGTAATGACTCAGGATAGGCAGCATTGCCTAGGGGTGGTGATGACTCAGATTATCCAGATGATGATGAGGATCCAGAAGAATATCCTCTAGTCCCAGACACAGGGGATGTGTGACTGGTAGATGTGTACATGTACATAAGTAGCTTATATAGAAAAGCTCTTTTGTATAGACTTGTGGCCAGGATGTATATGATGGCCGATATATATATGACTGGTGATGGTTATGTATGATATATAAATGTTTTGCTATGAATGAAATATCAAAATGATTATATGTTGTACGATGATGTGTTACGATGATGCAGCTTTACATTACCCTGAATTTCATAAATTTATATGATTTTACGAATGTGGTCATGGAAAGGCTAATGGTGAATTATTGTGCCATAATAGGATATTAGGCAAGATGGTAGATTTGTGAAATTGACCAGAGGGACGAGAACAATGTCCTAATATCATGGAGAGATTGGATCAGATACAAGCCTTACTATAAGCTCAGATGCAAGAAAATGCTAATCTGAGGCAACGAGTAGAGGAGTTAGAACAGAGGCAAGGTTCTCAAGGTACCCAAGTAGAACAGGAAGCTGAGGTAGATCCGGTTATCCCTCCAGCTGCTGTACATGAGAGAGTTCCTGAACCGCAACTGGTATTAAATCTGAAACCCCTCTATGAAAGATTCAGGCGTATGAGGCCCCCAGAATTTGAAGGTTCTACAAATCCTCTAAAGGCTGAAGACTGGTTGTCATCCTTGCAAGTGATCATGGAATTCATGAACCTAACTGACCAGGAGAAGGTTGCATGTGCATCTTTTGTGTTGAGAAATTATGCTCGTTTTTGGTGGGACACTGTCCGAATGAGAAGAAATCTGTTTACCATGAGTTGGGCAGAATTTCTGGAAGAATTTAACCAGAAATATTATGATCCTGCATCTCTGAGACAACAGCAGAAAGAGTTCTCAGAATCGACGCAAGGAAATATGTCGGTGAGTGAAGTTTGTCAAAAGTTCGATCAGTTATCCCGCTTATGCCCCTACGTAGTCCCTACTGAGAGGGAGAAAATACAGAAAATGATCGGAATGTTCAGGCCAGAAATTGCTGCATTGGTAGATACTGGACAGGTACCGCCTACTTCGGTAGCAGATTGTGTTAGTTGGGCCATAAGAGCTGAGTTTCACGCAGCGCGACAGAAAGAGGAAAGAGAGAAGCATTGGGACGCCAAAAAGAAGGAGAGGGCTTTGGCTAAGTCTACACAAGTTGGTCAATCGAGCAAGCCAAATCAGAATGCTAAACCAAGCCAGGGCAATAATCAAGGATCCCAGCAAAACAAGAGGAAAGGCAATTTTACCGGAAATCGCCAGGGCAATAATCGAAACTGTAGGATAATAAATCGGTAAAAACGTATCAGAGTGGCGCAGCGGAACAAAAAAAATTTTTAGATCGTTAAATATCTCATGATGCCATATACAATAAACCAACAACAATTAAAACTCATACCTCAAGGATGCCAATCTTGCAGGAGTAGAACGACCGGAGGCTTCAACCAACTAGCCTTCTCTACTATTCTCCAATTCCTGAATGGCTGAGTGTGTGGGCACTCTGAACCTCGATCGGTATGCTAGCACTGCTACTCTTCTTCCGATCACCCAGATCTCTAAAGAACTTTATTGTCAGGATGAGCTGTGCAACAATAAGCCTGCTCACCTGAGTGTCTGTGGTCTGAGAGAACTGGAGTGGCAGGACTTCTATTTATAGACCTGCATGAGGTGATTCTCTGAATTTGAATTGGGTTAGGAAAAGATATTTTCCCTTATCCATAACCAAAAAATCTAAATTTTCCAAGGGAGAATCTCAACAATAAAATTCAGTTTTCTTAGGATAAATCCAATCCAAATCTAAACAAGATTTTAACTAGAATTTTATCTCCCTTTTTCAACCAAAAAATCCGAAATTCCTAGGAGAAAATCTTCTCCAAATATTCGGCCACTTTTAGGATAAGGAAGAATCAAAATTCCACTAGGATTTTCAAGCTTGAATCTTATCTCAACCTTATCCAAAATTACCGAATTTTCCTAGGAGAGATCCTCCATAATTTCGGCCACTTTTCAGGGAAGGAGAGAATCCAAATTCAACTAGGATTGAAACTTGAATTTTCCCTTGAATCTTATCCACAAAAAACTGAAATTTCCTTGAGGATTATCCTCAAAATTTCGTGCAACATTTGTTAGGATTTGGATTCAAAATTCAAGTAGGATTCTAACAAGATTATCCTCTCCAAATCCAACTCAAATTCGAATTTCAAACCTTGTGGATTTTCCACAACAAATTCGAATCCTACTTGGACTGTGATTCAAAATTTGAATTTCAAATTTCAAATTTCAAATTTAAATTTCAAATTCAAATTTCAAATTCGAATTTCAAATTCAAATTTCAAATTCAAATTTCAAATTCAAAATTCAAAATTCAAATTTCAAAATTCAAATTTCAAATTCCACAAAACGGTTGTGTTTCATATTTTTGTTCTCATGGATAATTTTCTACAACTCCAATCCAATCTAAAATAAAATCATGGCAACTTTATTTGGAGTTCGAATAATTGTGTACTCTATTATCCAAAACAAAATCTGAATCCAACCGGAGAGAATCTTGTCTACCATCCTAATCCTGTGTCATCACCATCCACGCATAATAAACCAGCCAATAGCATACACAAATCAATTTGCCAAACGTTAAGGAATTATGTGGAGCTAGTAGAGGGACTGATTGGACATATATAATCGGGCTCCCGTAAATCCATATGATCATCATTCTTTTACCGAACAACTCAATCATATGATCACTAGTTTCAGAGTCACACCACTATAAACCTGAAACTGAACTCCCAATTATATACCGTATTACGTAAGCCTGTGACAAGCTATCGTCCAATGACCTTGTCATATATGTAGAACCCTCATATGATATCCATGATCAGCCTTAGGCCAAAGTCCGTTTAATCCTACTGATCAGGCTATCTTAAAGTTCCATTATACTACCGAATAAAGAAAATGATTATTCACCATATGTGAATAAGAAGTCATCCGCCCAGCAGACGACTCAAGGCCTTGTCCATTTTCACATTCAGTATAATGCCTTTAAGAGGATACCCTTAACTCCTCATTAGAGCTATGATTCCAATATCTATAAACGAACCCTTCATCGTATACAAGTCATGCACCTAACGAACCGGTCTATAAGCTTACTACCTCTGAGACGCTTTAGCCATTGGAACATCAAAGTACACAAGTCATATACATGAAGCTGTCCTTTTACTCAGGATTAAGGTTACTGCATAATGAACGTCAAAAGCAGATCGATCCACTCAAAGCGGACTCCGTAGATCAATCACGCTTTAGTTCCGGTCCAATATGTCACCACCAAGCAACATATCTATGTCTCTACTTGGGAGTCCAGCTCCAAACAGTCAAGACAAACCGTCCCCTCCAAGGCTTTAGACAACATAATAGTCTTAACATGAGTTAGATGTTCGGTCTAACCCCATAGACTACAGACCATAATTTAGACCGCTAACTTTAGAACATTGTCTTCTCGCATACAAAAATCCATTGCATGCAACGTTCTAACAGTTTAACACAAGCAGTCAGGGAACCATATTTGCTTACATTTACTTTAACATGTAAATAAGACGAGGACAGATAGCAATGTAATGAATAACCTCTATATATAATCTTATTATCCAGTTCAAAATAAAAACATCAAAAATGTCTCTAATGCTTAGGGCATTTCCTAATAGAAACCAATAGCGAAGAACAGCTGGTAATGCAGAATCCAATGTACAAAATTGTCTTATATGCGAGAAGAGACATTTTGGGCAATGTAGATATGGGCCACTTGTTTGTTATGAATGTGGAAAGGAAGGTCATTACGCCAGGAACTGTCCAAGCAACAAGCAGGGTGTACAAGGCACTTCCCAACCGTACCGGACATGCCCGCAAGCTCATTCCCTTCAGGTCAGAATTGAAGAGTCTCCAGTAAGGCCGCAATGCCAGGAGCATGTGCCACGTGCTGATGCTCGTGTGATGGCCTACACCAAGGAGGATACAGAGGTAGGAACATCGAATGTGGTGACAGGTCAGCGTCCTATTGCTAGTCATGTAGCCTCTGTACTATTCGATTCCCGTGCTACGCATTCTTTTGTTTCCTATGAATTTACTGACAAGAGAGGACTTCCTAAGGACTATATGGGAAGAGTATTTAAGACAGCTTTACCCTCTAGGGAAGTATTGTTGCCCAATTACTGGCCACCTCATGTACCAATATATGTGGCAAATAGGGAGCTACATGCTGAGTTGATCGTAATGAAGATCATGGATTATGATGTGATTCTAGGCATGGACTTCCTAGGGAAATATCAAGCTACAATCGACTGTCAAAATCAAAAAATAATATTCCAACCCGAGGAAGAAGAGAGTTTCGAGTACGTCGATACTTCTCGAAAACCCAGGAAGATGATGATCAGTTCACTGAAAGCAAGCAAGCTGATGGCCAGTGGTTGCATGGGATATCTGGCATGTGTGGTGGATACTACAGAGGAACAGAAGCTTCAACCTGAAGACGTTCCTGTTGTTAATGAATTTCTTAAAGTATTTCCTGAAGAGTTACCAGGGATACCTTCAGAGAGAGAAATCTCGTTTGAAATTGAGTTGATGCCTGGAACGACACCTATTTCCAAAGCAACATACCGCATGGCTCCAGTGGAGTTAAAGGAGCTACAGGAACAATTAAAGGAGCTTTTGGACAAGGGATTTATCAGACCGAGTTATTTTTCATGGGGTGTACCTGTGTTGTTCGTCAAGAAAAAGGATGGAACGTTCTGTTTGTGCATTGATTACCGGGAGTTGAATAAGGTTACGATCAAAAATAGGTATCCGTTACCTAGAATTGATGATTTATTCGACCAGTTAAAAGGTGCAGCAGTATTTTCCAAGATCGACTTACGATCAGGATATCACCAGCTGAGAATTAAAGAAAGTGATATTCCTAAGACGGTGTTTAGGACTCGTTATGGTCATTATGAGTTCCTTGTGATGCCATTTGGATTAACAAATGCACCGGCAGCATTCATAGATTTAACGAACAGAATCTTTAGAGAGTATTTGGATAAGTTTGTCATTGTATTCATTGATGACATTCTTATATACTCAAAGACTCATGAGGAGCACAAGGAGCATCTGAGGATCATGTTACATACGATAAGGAAGCATTAACTGTATGCCAAATTCTCAAAATGCAAGTTTTGGCTGGACAGAGTACATTTCCTTGGACATGTTGTATCCCAGGAAGGTATTGCTATAGATCCGACGAAGGTAGATGCAATTAACCAATGGCCTGCACCCAAGAGTGTGACAGAAATACGCAGTTTCTTGGGGTTAGCTGGCTATTATCGGTGATTTGTAGAGGGATTCGCACGATTAGCTGCACCTCTTACTGCTCTTACACGCAAGGAACGAAAGTATGAGTGGACTATGGAATGTGAAAGAAGCTTCCAGGAGTTAAAGAGACGGCTGACAAGCACACCAATCCTTACGCTTCCTACTAAAGGGGAGAAGTTTGTGATCTACAGTGATGCATCTAAAATAGGATTGGGAGCAGTCCTAATACAAGGCAGCAAGGTGATTGCCTATGCTTCCTGTCAATTAAAGGAGCATGAAAAGAATTACCCTACGCATGACCTTGAACTTGCTGCAGTATTGTTCGCACTTAAAATTTGGCAACACTATCTCTATGGAGCTCAGTGTCAGATTTTCACTGATCACCAAAGCCTGAAGTATTTCTTCACGCAAAAGGAGCTCAATATGCGACAAAGACGATGGTTGGAACTGGTGAAAGATTATGATTGTAAAATCCTATATCATCCAGGGAAGGCCAACTGTGTAGCAGATGCTTTAAGTAGAAAGTCTACTATATCGCACTAGCTACCAATAAAAAGGCTTCCGAAGCCATTGCAGTAAGAGATAAATTCTTTGAACTTGGAGCTGATATCTGGAAGATTGGCTGCACTCCAAGTGGAATCATCACTGTTTGAGGATATCAAGGAAGCTCAAAGATGAGATCCAAGAATGACAAGTTCTCAAGAAGGAATTTCCATGGATGGAATGATCCTTTATCAAGGAAGAATAAATGTTCCAGCTGATGAGGAACTTAGAAGACAGATCATGTCAGAAGCCCATGAGACACCATATTCGGTTCATCCCGGAGCTAGTAAGATGTATCAGGACTTGAAGTTACAGTTCTGGTGGAAAGGGATGAAGAATGATATAGCGAAATTCGTGAGCAGATGCATGACCTGTCAGAGAATCAAAGCGAAACATAAACATCCAGTAGGAAGATTGGAACCTTTGGAGATTCCTGAATGGAAATGGGAACACATTACGACGGATTTTGTAGTGGGACTACCAAAAACCCGAGAAGGTTATGACGCCATCTGGGTTATTGTGGACAGACTGACTAAGACGGCATGGTTTATAGCTGTCAAGATGAATTTTTTGTTGGAAAAGTTTGCTCAATTGTATATAACTCATGTCGTCAGATTACATGGAGTACCAAAATCCATTGTATCAGATCGAGATGCACGATTCACTTCAAATTTCTGGAAGTATGTGCAAGAAGCCATGGGTACTGAATTGAGACTCAGTCCGGCATTCCATCTGCAAACAGACGGACAGTCAGAGCAGACCATTCAGACATTAGAGGACATGCTTCGAGCTTGTGTAATGGATTTTGCTGGAAATTGGAATGAGAAGTTATCATTAATTAAATTCTCGTACAATAATAGTTATCAAGCTTCCATAGGCATGGCACCTTTTAAGGCTTTGTATGGACGAAAGTGCAGATCACCACTATATTGGTATGATTTGCGAGAGAAGCAATTGCATAAGATGGATTTCATACAAGAGACTTCCGATGCAGTTGCTAGAATTCAGCGTCAAATGAAAATTACGCAAAGTCGACAAAAGAGTTATGCAGATAAGAGGCGGAGATCCTTGGAGTTTGATGAAGGAGACTTCGTGTTTCTTAAAGTATCACCTATGAAGGGGATTATGCATTTCGGTAAGAAGGGGAAACTGAGTCCAAGATAGATTGGACCTTACGAAATTATCAAACGCATTGGAAGGGTCGCTTACAGATTAGCGTAACCTCCTGAATTGTCGGCAGTGGATAATGTATTTCATGTGTCGATGCTGAGAAAGTATATACCAGATCCGTCCCATGTGTTGAAGCATGAACCTGTTCAAATCCACGAGGTTTTGACTTATGAAGAGTAACCTATTCGGGTACTGACTCGTGAAGAGAAAGTACTGAGGAATAAGATAATCCCACTAGTGAAGATTTTGTGGAAAAATCATAACATTGAAGAAGCTACATGGGAATGAGAAGGCGAAATGAGGAGTTTATACCCCCACTTGTTCTAATTTTCGAGGACGAAAATTTTATAAGGAGAGGTGAATGTGACAACCGGGAAATTCAGGCATTCTCGGAAGAAAATGTACAAATGTATGTATATAACAATTTATACTATTTAAATAGTAAAATGAATGTATTTATATTGTTCATAATGTAGTGAAATGTTCTAACAATACCGACGAGTAAGAATTCAGTGTTGATAAAATTCGCTGAATTGAAACGGGTAGAACGGTGCCAAAAACGGCATTAAAAACCCTAACCAGTGCATTATGGTGCACTAAAAGGTGAAAAACTTCCGGGATTGATTTTGATCAAACGGAAGCAGTATAAATTGATCCGACTACACAGGAGACCTTAGGAACCCGCTGGGACGATTTCAGGAAAATTTTGACTCGAACCGATACTGGTCAAAAAGTAGTCGAATTAATGTGAATAGTAAAGTCAAAGTCAATATGTTATTTTGCATTTATGACATCATAATGCCAAATTAATAAATGTGAAAATTTTGGTGGTTGGTGGCATTAATGGCCAAGATTGATTCACTTTTTGATCTAAAGGCCAAGATTTGGCCAAAATTAGCCAAATTTAAATTTTGAAAAAAATGGAAAGAAATTGGGTTGAAAAGTGTTGCATTCTCATTGGTTGGAAGCCAAATTAATTGGTTCCTTTACCACTTAAGTTGGCAAAATTTTGAACAAAGTGGCCGAAACATTTCAAAGCCAAAAACAAAGAGAAAAAAATTTTCTAAGTGCTCTCCATAGTGAAACCGTGGGCAACCAAGGAAAACCAAGCCAAATATTCAAATTTCCTTCACAAAAGTGGTGTCAAACACTTCATTGAAGTCAAAGGAAGCAAGAAAGCAAGGTAACCTTTTTTGGTTTGCAATTTTTCTTGATTTTTCTCCCTAAAATCCGTGGAATGAATAGTGTGAAGATGAGAAAATTTATGGTTTGTTTTGGTTGATTTGGTGCTTGGGTTTTGTTAAGGGTGTGATTAGAAGAAAAACCATGCATTTTGTTTAAAGAAAAACAAAATTTTGGTTGGTTTTCTAAGGGTAAAACCGTGGGTTACCATGTGTAGTTGATGATGAATTGTTGTTGTTTAAGTGTGGTAATGCTTTAAATCATGTTTTGGTTAAATGTAAAGCATGATTTGTATGGTTATAAAGCTTGGAAAAATTTTGGAATTAAAAACCCAAAAATGGCCGTGGGTTTTAATTAGGGTTTGGTGAACATTTTTGCATGATTCACTTGATGTTTGGATAGTTTAAATCATGCATTTAATTATGAAAATGATGGTTATGTGATTGAAAGCATGAAACAAAAATTTGGTGCATGTTTCTCTTAAATGGCCATGGGTTATAATGGTGAAAAAACCCTAGGAATTGTGTTGAAAAATGCATGAAAAATGGCTTGAAAATGTGCTAGATAATGACATTGGAATAGCATAAAATTTGGTTGAAAATTTTAAAAGTTTTGGTTAGGTTTTGAGTATGAAAACCGTGGCTAAAACTAAGGGCAAAATTGAAAGAAATTTTGTGGAATGTGGTTCAAAATGTGAATTGAAAATTTTGTGAGCTTTTATGTAAAAGTTTGGGAAACTTTTACATAAAATAGGCTTGTGGTATAGTACGTGGCAGGTACATATGGTTCGAGGCGTACCTAACGCCGGTAGCCTTAAATTTACGCCAAAATACTGCCGAAATTTTGAAAACCGCATTTGGGGTAAAAAGGGAATTAAAAATAAAAGTTTAGGGTCGGGTCGTAAACCCGAGTCCCTAAAAGAAAATTAAATAAGGAAAACCTAAGGGGTGGTTCATGAATAGCAACTCGTCCCCTTAAAAATGTAAAACGCGAGTGAAATTGAAAAACCGACCCCGAGGGGGGCGTGTTTGGAAATGAAATAAAGGTCCGAGTCGGGTACGGAAAATCCGAGCCTCGGAGACCTAGATCGGCAACGTCTAGATGAAGGTTTTAAATACTAGTAAAACGTCCATTTGAGGATCCGAAACGATAGAAAATCACTAAACCGACGTAAGGGTCGGAATAGTGCTTCCCGAGGGTCGGGAAAGTAAAAAGTGGAAATAAAATAGAAACTAACCCGGTAATGAATAGAAAAGCGTCAGAAAAGTTCCTGAGAGCCAAAAATGCAGTCTGGATCGAGAAAGTTCCGTCAGGGGCATAATTGTAATTTTACCAAAATATAGAGGCAAAATCGTAATTTTGTAAAAGTTGAGAAAAATGGGGAAAACGATAAATAAAGCCTAAAAAGTTATAAATAGGTTTTATTTAAGCTTTTTAATGAAAAATAAAAGTTATAAATGGAAATGAAATTAACAGACAAGGTTTTTGTCTGTAGGATCCTAAAATCGATCTACAAGGAGAGCGATTAAAGATCCAAGAAGGAAAAGGGGAAGAAACAGATAAGGTAAGTTCAAATATTTACCTGTCTGCAAAATATAGCATTATTATTGCTAACTTTGATGTACTAACTATAAGTTAGGTATATATGTGCTACGGGCACTATTATAGAATAGAGAGAGACGAAATGTGCTACGGGCACTATTGGAATAGGACACACGGTAAATTGTGCTTCGGGCATAAGAGCGAGGCTAATGAAACTCTCTCACCTAAAAATAAAATGTGAACCATTCCTAACCACGGGGCAATATGAAGTCACCAGGTTAGAACTTTAAAAAGTCGGTAATGAAACCACTTCTGGCGTACCAGCCTTCCGTACAGGGAGGTAACTTTGCCTTCGGGGCTATGATGATGAGATAAAGACTGTGGAGGTCAGCACTAATGTACCGTTCCCAGTCATGTACAATTTCACCTTCGGGGCTATAAGATTAAGGCTGTGGAGGTCAGCACTAATGTACCACTCCCAGTCATGCGCACTTAAATGGTACTGCAACCTGAGGTCAAAATCAGAACATAATCAAAGATAATTACCTAAAACTGAAACTATGCCATAATTGAGTATAAGACAGTTTCGTGAGAGTACTAACATCGCGGTAGATGTACTGTTGATATACTGTATTGTGGTCAAACTTACTATTCATAATGAATAGTGGTCAAAGTTACTATTCATGTGTGATCAACGTTACTATTCACGATTAATAGTCTATTCATAGAAATTTTATTTCTTGCATGTTTGAACTTACTGAGCCTGGAGCTCACCATTTTTGCTTATGTTGCAGGTAAGCGACCAGCTCAGTAGCTTTGTATGACTGGATGGTGGACGGGATAGCGCATCTCAAATGGGATAGGAGGCCAGGGATATGGTCCTGCCAGAGTCTTTCCGCTGAGCGATAACAGAAAAAGGGAAAAAGAAATAGTTCTTTTGTAATAATATATATTTTACGAAAGTACTGTATTATGTAAATTACTTTGTACTTGTAAACAAAGTGATTAGTGGATAATGTTTTCATGATGTTTTTTTTAAAAAAAAATTTCCCCAAAAACGTCATGATTTAAAAGGAGATAGATTAGCCAGCGATCCATGAGAGCACAATCTATCGCAGTTAGCGATAAATCTTAACTGTAATAGTATTGTATGCTCTCTACAAAAAGGGCGGGCCGCCATAGATTTCTTGCTTCCCTTGACTTCAATGAAGAGTTTGCTACCACTTTTGTGAAGGAAATTTGAAATTTTGGCTTGGTTGCTCACGGGTTCACTCTAGGACACTTCGAAAATTTTTTTTTTCTTCTTTGTTTTGGCTTGAAAGGCTTCGGTCCTTTTGTTCAAAGTTTTGCCGACTTAAGTAACAAAGGAAACCAATTAATTTAGCTTCTAACCAATGAAAATTCAACACCTTTCATGCCATTTCTTTCCATATTTTCCCAAAATTTAATTTGGCTAATTTTGGCCAAATCTAAGCCTTTAGATCAAAAGCAAATTTAATCTTGGCCATTAATGCCACCAACCACCAAATTTTAAATCATTTATAAATGGCTTTATGATGTCATAAATGCAATGTAAAACTTTGACTTTGACTTTACTATTTATATTAATTCGACTACTTTTTGACCGATATCGGTTCGAGCCGAAATTTTCCTGAAATAGTACCGGTGGGTTCCTGAGGTCTCCTGTGGAGTCAGATCAATTTATATTGCTTCTGTTAGATCAAAATCAATCCCGGAAGTTTTCATCTTTTTAGTGCGCCATAATGCGCCAATTAGGTTTTCAATGCCGTTTTTGGCACTGTTTCACCCGTTTCAATTCATTGAACTTTATCAACACTGAATTCTTACTCGTTAATATTGTTAGAATATCTTAATACATTCTAAACAATATAAATACATTCATTTCACTATTTAAAAAGTACAAATTGTTATATACATATATTTGTACATTTTCTTCTGAGAATGCCAGAATTTCTCGGTTGTCATAAGTTACTACACCAAGTTCACGCATAGTAACCTGGTAGGCTGCCTAGTTGCCAACACGCTAGGTAACTGGTCAGTTGACTGGCTAGTAAACCAGTCAAGGACTGCGTTTTGAACAACGCTGTGAGGTATAATGATTAATCTGTCAAGAAGACAATTAATCAAACACAATGGAAGATAGATGCCAAATTCCCAAAGTAGGCCAATAGGGTACCAATGGGCCTCGAAACCATATAGAAACACAAGTTATAGTCACTAACGGAAATAGTGACCTAAGAACGCTATAATTAATTTATTGGGTAATAAATTAATTAATCACATCTAGAGAAGCAAACTCTCGAGATAGAAAGCGAGTTAGTACCGACGGCAATCGATACCATATATTAGTCACTAATGGTACTAATGACTCAGCGACCAATATTAACGAGATACGCTATTGATGATAGGTAGTAACCTGTAAGTTGACAGAGGTGAGAGTACAGGTTTGCGTACAAACTAGGTAAGTACAACTCCGCCTATGGCATGAATAAAATGAATTTAAAGTGATGGCTTTTATAGTATGTTAAGTATGTCTATCATGCACACGATGTTGCATAGCATACATAAGAGCATATAGTTTCACAATCGAGTAGATTGATGAAAGAACAAGTTAGATGACATAATTCCCTACCGCGTAGGATTAGGGACAGCTTAGAGAAGCATATGGCTAGAGTAGATAAACAAAATGGAATTTAGTAGGCTTGTCGTACCGGCCTTTTCAGTTGAAGAGGTTCTCAAGTTAAAGTAAAGTAAGATAAAGCAAAGTTGAGCATCCGTTGACGGCTCTTCGGCTTCTTTTGACCACAGGCATTACCGATGTTCTGCACGTACACGGTACTGATACACGGGCCTTGAGTAGACAAGAGAAAGAAAAAGGAGAATTAAAGCATAATTGAACATAACGGGACCATGCATTGTTCATGATGAAGTTCACTATGCCTCTAGATCCAATAAGATGCTTTCAGTACATGATGAATCTACTATGCAAATAAAGTCTTGAAATCAATGATATTATATGTTATGTTATGATCTGTTATGTGCTATGTCAAGTGGTATATGTTGATGTCATGCATGCTTATATGATTTTAAGTGTGTACTAAGTTTTAAACATGTTTTGCGGTTAACATGTTGTACTTACTAGGCGTAAAGCTTATGAAGTGTGTTCACGCTGTAGGTAAACGTCCTATGGCTTAAACCAGGCTGGGTGATGGCAGAAGTGGAGGCGGATGTAAGGCAAGGTTATGGATACATCAGGAACAATCTTCTGCATAGTTTGAGTAAACAGTATTTTAAGTAGTCAAAGTTAAATAGTATTTTTAGAACAGTAAACAGTATATGTATGAATAATATATTTGAATAATATCTAGTAAATAGTGATCAGTTAAACAAGTTTTCAAGTATGTATATATAAACGAACCCCAATGTTTTAGACAACGTATTTTAAAACTACACGTACGTCAATAATAAATATGTGGCGCCCCCAATTCCGATCACCCGCAACTGTCATGAACCGACTCTATTGCCCAAAAATTTAAAACTCAATTTCTAAACTTTCATTTCTTAGGGCCCGAAAATTTTGCCCATAAAATTTTTTTTTCTTTTAATACATACTTTCTCCAAAAGAAAGCTAAGTATAAATGTAATAACCAGGAAATTTTACTGTTCTCGGAATATTGTAAATTGCATGTACATGATGAATTTCATGTTTAAAATGTAAAATGTATGATTAATATTGTGTAAAACGAAATAAAATATTCTAACGATATTACAAATTAAGAATTTGGTGATGTAAAAGCATGCCGAATTGAGCTAGGGAAAAACAGTGAACAGTAAACCCTAGTACGTGACTCAGGTTAAGTTGAGTGCACAAAAAGATAAAATACTGATAGTAGTGATTTTAGACGTGAGTGCGTGTGTGTGTGTTGCACATAGTATTGAGAAGTTAGTCTAGATGACCTCTTCTCGACCTAAAATTTATATATTTAGATTCAGCATGCTCAAATTAGTCAATTGAGCATGAAAAGTAATATTTGATCCGGAGATATGCAGTATCAAGAAATTGGTCAAGATGACATTTTCTTGATATAAAACTGATATATTTGGAATCAGAATGCTCTAATTAGTCAATTAAGCACAAAACAGAAATTTTGACCGGGAAATGTACAGTATCAGAAACTGGTCGAGATGACCTCGGATGACGACGAAACTGATATATTTGGATTCAGGACGTCCAAATTAGTCAGTATAGCCTATTAGAATGCTCAAATTAGTTAATTGAGCACAAAGGTAATTTTTGACGGGGAATTTGCAGTACCGGAAACTGGTCGAAACGATCTCGGATGAAAACGAAACTGATATATTTGGGTTCAGCATGCCCAAATTAGTCAGGATAGCTCATGTTGAAAATTTGGACAAAAAGGGTATAAACGAGCGAAATTGCAGAAAAGGCCCCATAATTTTCATTTTCTAGATTTTCTCCCCCACACCTACACCGTCGGTGAACAGTGACCGACCATCGGAAACGGTGTCCGTTTTCGACACCGTCGGTCTCGTTGGAAAGCTCTCGACAAGTTGAGTCCAACGGTGTGCTGAATCAATAGAACCGACGCCGGAGAAAGCCGCCCGAAGCCGCCGGTGGCCGGAAATTTCAAATGGCCGTATCTTCGCCGTCCGACCTCTGATCAAGGTGATTTCGGTCCCAAAAGTTTCATGGTGAAGAGGAGAACAAAACCTATAGCTCATTTCACCTCAACAGTCGCCAGATCGTGCCGCCCGAAGCCGCGCTGTCGCCGCCATGGAATCCGTCGATTCCGGTGGAGTTGAGTGACGTGGTTGGTACCAAAAGACTCAGAGTGATGCGTAGAGCAAAAGCCCTCAAACAATTTCGGGCAACAACCCCGGCACGGCGGAGATTCAACGTCACTGCCGTGGGTTGAGTTTTCGAGATCGATTGTTGACGATCGGACCTTCCAATGGTGAAATTGACACCACCAATGGACTCCTCTCGCTAAGATCCTCAAGGTGGACACCTCCGTTGTTCGCGCCGCCGCCATCCACCGCCGGTCAACGCCAGAGTCAACGCCGGTCAACGTCGATCAATGGTGACCCCGGGGGAGGAAAAATGAAGAATGGCTTGTTGGCCTATTTTCGACGTTCTGGACACATCCGCGGCATCAGAATTGCCAACCGAGATTTCGAACGTGAAGAACGGAGACAAAAAGTTTGTGCGATCGAGATCGAACAGTTCGTCCGATCACCGACGGGATGATTTCGGTAGCGATTTCGTTTCCATTCATTCCTTATTTATGTATTGGAATGATTTATATGTAATTTGTATTCAAATTGTAAAAAGAAAAGAAAAGAAAAACAGAAAAGAGTAAAATGAATGAGATGTCGGAAAAAGAAAATGTATGGGAAATGTGAATATTTTTACGTAAAAAGTTGAGTTTTACGTAAAAATTAGGCCTCTGGTATAGTACATGGTAGATTAGACTAAGTTAGATGGTTTTGAGGCGTTTCCTAAACGCCGGAGATCTAGAAATTTAGCGGAAATACTGCCGAAATTTTGAAAACGGCACTAAGGGCATTTTGGTGAAAAACAAGAGGCAAATTGTGTTCGGTAATGGAAACCGAGAGCCTTCGATGAGTTAAGCTCAGAAAAATGAGAAAATGAACCTTTGAGGAATAGTAAACCATCCCTCCGAGGTTGTGAAAATGTAAGAAAACGGGAAAACCATTGTCAAGGGTATTTAGGAAACGAAAGGTAAATTTGAGGTCAGGATGAAAACCTGAGCCCACTCGGTGTCTAAGGCTCAGGATTAGCATAACAAACGTTTCAGGAGTAGTGAAATACCCATTTAAGACTCCGAAACGTGAGAAAAACGAGAAACGACCCTAGGTGTCAGAATAGTACCACCCGAGGGTCGGATGACCAATAGTCATCTATGGAACAGCAATGGATGCTGTAAAAGTGTGTAAAAGCTTAAGAAATATTATGTTATGATATTTGGGCTTAGAAAATCCTGTTAAAAGTCACAGTAAGCATATAACGGTCCCGAGATCCGTTAGGGGCAAAATGGTCATTTTGACCAAAAATTTCTGAAAGGCTCGGAAAGGACCGTGAATGCCTAAGGATAATTAAAATGAAATTATAAAAGTTAAATTTGGGTCTTAAACCAACAAAAAATAGGTTTATGATGAGAAATCAAATCAGGGGCAAAATGGTAATTTTGCCAAGAGTTGGTGTAAAAATGGAAAATGGGATTTTAGATTCCTAAGACCATTTACGAGAAATAAAACATAGAATTTTTACGTTTTACTAAATTTTGAATATGAAATGAAGATTTAGAATAACCGTGGTTATTTCGGTTATAGGAACCTGATCCAGACACGGCAAAGGAACGTCTACGGAGCCGGGGAGGGAAATGCTAGTGAAAATATCTGTAAGTTTGAACATTTAATTGACTGCAACATGAATAGACTATTATGTCTAAGTGTGATATGTGTAAGTTCTAGCATTCATTTGTCTGCTCATGAACATTCTGATGTTGTTCATTATATGAATGAATTGATCTGTTATGTCTAGGTTTATATACTATATGAATGTTTCATAGCGCGATGCTATGATAAATGTTTGGTAAGCTCAGATATTTACATGTCTGCAGCATGAATTACTATTTGATTGATTTAAGTACTTTTCGTACAAACTTGTAAAGTCCTACGGGTAATAGGGGTGTAGTTAAACTAACTCACCTAATGAAATGAGAAATTAAAAAGTGTATAAATAATACACTATGGAGAAGTGTTAGGGCACTGTAGTGTGGTTAATTAAAAACAAACATAAAGAAATAAATGTAAAGACCTACGGCCAATAAGGGTTTCACCGTGGGATGATTCATACGAATGTCGACGGTGGGGAACTATAAGAAAGATGCTAATGAAACCACTAAGACGTACCACCCCACCAACATAGTGGTGGAGGATTTTCTCAGATCCTACAAGGATATCAGGGCTGTGGAGGCTGATGTTCTAAGGTCGCTCCTTAGACCCTCCCAGTCAGTTCGCTAATAATCATCAGTACTGCCATAAACAGAGCCCTAAACTAGAAATCAAATAGAGAATAAACAATCAATAAAATGATTAAAAAAACCATAATTGAGCATAACCGAAGCTTACGCTAGAGTAATGTAAATTTGGTTAGGGTATGTGAATAGTACCCCCATAGAGTGAAGTGAATAGTAACCAGTTAGGGTAACTGTTATTATTCATCAGTCAAAGGTCAAAAATACTATTTATAGTGAATAGTACTATTCATAGGAAATTGAGTTTTAGTGTTTTTGAATCAATATGATTCTTACTATGTATGTTTGAACTTACTGAGCCTGTTAGCTCATCAGTTTATTCATGTTACAGGTAAGAAACCTGTCCAGTAGATTTCTGAATGGCGACAGGATGCGAGCGTGTCAAAGGGATAGGGAATCTACTGTGGATATGGTCCTGCTACAAGTTTTCCGCTGAGCGTTCAAAGAGGAGATTTGAATTAAAAAAAGACATGTATTGCAAAAAGAGTTGAATTATATATTGTGTATAAAGTATGTTTGTACTTTTAATAGTGACAAACATAGTTCAGTTTAATTACATTTTGTTTACAAACAAGAAAAAGTATTTAAAAAAAATGATTCCAAATTTCACAAAGGGTTTAAAGGAAAGAAAAGAATATAGGTGACCCGACGAAGTTCACGAGCTATTTCAGCGGGCTGAGGAGTTTGATTGTAATAGTTTCGGTGGACCGAGGTCGGGGGCGCCACAATAAAAGCCATATAAAACACAATACTACTTTTAGTTGTCTTTTTTAGTATAACATAACGTATAATATACAAAATAGCTACACTGCATTTTTTTTAATATATTCTCTTTGATTCACTAACTTTAAAAACTCAGTGGAAGACTTATGGCAGGACCTAGTCCACGGTGAAATCCCTATCCCATCAGCACAGGTACACATCCTGTCGTCATCCATAAAGTCTATTCGACAGGTTTCTTACCTGTAACATGAACAAACTGATGAGCTAACAGGCTCAGCAAGTTTAAACATACTTAGTAAGAATTATATGGATTAAAAAACATTAAAAACTCAATCTCCTATGAATAATACTATTCATCATGAATAGTAACTATTACCCTAACTGGTTACTATTTATATTACCCTAACGAGGTACTATTCACATCACCCTAACCGAGTTTACTGCACTTAGTGTAAGCATCGGTTACGCTCAATTTGGTTTTCATCATATTATTGATTATTCTTTCTCTATTGATATTCTGGTATAGAGCTCTTTTATGGTAATACGGATATTTATCTTGCACGCTAACTGGGAGGGCTTACTAAGCGACCCTAGAGCTTCGGCCTCCACAACCCTTATATGTCCCCGTAGGATCTGAAAAACCTCCATCACAATGTTGGAGGCGCGGTACACCTTAAATGGTTTTATTACCATCTTTTAATTATAGTTTTGACCAAGTGACATTACTTGT
This sequence comes from Antiaris toxicaria, assembly GCA_035233585.1. Taxonomy (NCBI): domain Eukaryota; kingdom Viridiplantae; phylum Streptophyta; class Magnoliopsida; order Rosales; family Moraceae; genus Antiaris; species Antiaris toxicaria. The sequence continues at coordinate 55,830,610 of CP141155.1, read as the reverse complement.
CACCTAAAGGTCACTAACCTCCATTGCCCGTAGGCTTTAGATATTCTTATCTTTAAAACGTGGGACAAGTTATACTAACTAATCCCCAATTGTCAATAGGACTTGATTCCTAATGTACAACTAATACATAACAAAGTAATACAGTATTTCATGTTGCAGGCATGAAAATGCTTAAACTTACCAATACTACGATAATGTCCACTTCTGGAATTCCTCCGCAGTTCTATCTCTAATTTGGATTCCTACAGACATAATATTGTCTGTTAATACCCTATATTAATTTATCACTTTAAATATATTTATTTGTGATAAATTTTACAAACATTTCAATTCTTTATATGGTATACGGTTTGCAACACGCCCGTGTCCACGACCGCGTACCTCTCAGTCTTATTTTACACAGTCGTGTTCCACTATACACGCCTATGTACTAATTAGACTCTAGATTTTAATTTTTAAATTGTATTTTGGATCCTAGAATTTTATTTAAGTTATTCTAGATCCTTTACAGTCCTTTTCGAGCCTTTCAAAAATTTTTGGTTCAAATGACCATTTTGTCCCTATCGGGTCTCGGGATCGTAACTATTCCGTTCTATCATTTTTCTCAAATTTTCTAAGGCCAAATATCTTAAAATAATATTCTCTAGGATTCTGTATTATTTTACAGCTCAATTTGCGATAAAATCTCAATTATCTATTTTCCCGACCCTCGATTACTATTCATCCATCACCTAGGGTCGTTTCTCATTTTTCGAGCATTTCGGAGCCCCAAATGATCGTTTCACTACTCTTGAAACACTTTTTATCCCGTCCCCGACCCTCGGTCCTCAAGAGGCTCGGGTTTCCTATCCCGACCTAATATTTTTCCTCGTTTCCCAAAATACCCCTATCATGAATTTTTTTTTCCTGTTTTAGGCATTTTAGACATTAAGGGTCGATTTGCTACTCCTTTTGGGTTAGTTTTCCATTTTCAATCCTAATCCACCGAGGGGTCCCGGTTTCCTTCTCGAGTTCAATATTTTTACCCCTCGTTTCCCAAAATGCCCTTATGCCGTTTTAAAAATTTCGGCAGCATTTCCGCTTGTATTTTTAGGTTTCCCATCATTAGGTACACCTCAGAACCTTTGTACCTGCCGCGTACTATACCAGAGGCCTATTTTGTATAAAGTTTCCAAACTTTGTATAAAAATTTTCCACAAAGTTTCCAAACTTTGTATAAAAATTTTCCACATTAACCAATATTCAAGAATCAATACACAACATCAATATTTTTCCAAACCTAACCTTGGTTTATCATGTTAACCATCACCAAATATTTTTTCATCACCACCCATACTTATCACATTTTATTCTTAGGTTTTCAATGTACAAATCAACATTAAAACCTAACCAAATTTTCATTCTAACCTTAGCATTAGCCACGGATTTTTCATGCAAAACATATAGAAAATATTGTTTTCTTTCCTAGGCTTTTATCAACATTATTCAAACTAAAAATTATCATTTTCTAGTGTTCATCACCCATGATTTTAGCATGATCAATACATCAAATTTTACTTGTTTCTTGATTCCAATTCATGCTTAATTCAACATATAACCAAATGAACATAAACACTAAACCAAATCAATAATTTCCAAGTCATTTTTTACACCAATATGCCACGGATTTTTCATGGAAACATGCAAAATTTTTGCTTGTTTCTAAACCCTAAATCATGCTTCAAATTCTAAAACATCAAACTAATCATAACATCAATCAAAACATCAATTTTGGTCAATGTTTCTACACGTTAGTACCCACGGATTTTCACCAAGAAAATCAAAGAAAAATGCTTCAATTTAGAAGGTTACCTTATCTAGTTGATGGCTTGATGCTAGAAATGCAATGAAAGCTAATTTTAGTGTGAAATTTTGAACAAAATTTGGCTTAAATGGGGGGAAATGTGATAACCGGGAATTTCAGACTCTCGAAGTAGATTAAAATTGTATGTATGTATTAATTTAAATGAATAAAATATGTAAAAGTTGTGTTATAATACTGTTGAGAATACTGTGGAAATGTTCCAGTAGTATTAGAATGAGTGAGTTCGGGGATGCAAAATCTTACCAAACATTTTTGGGTATGACGGTTCAAAATCAGAGCTAAAAACCCTAGAAAATGCATCAAAATGCACTAAAACAATAGAAATTTACGGTAGAGAATTCTGACCAAACGGAAGCAAAATAAAACAAATCGATTGCACCGGGGGCGCTCGGAACCAGCCTACGCGATTTTGGTAAAGTTCCATTCAGTTCGGTTTTCGATCAAAAATTTGACCACAAATTAATTAGTAAATTAATATGAATATTAGGATGACATCATCATTTTGATGTCATAAATCCATTCTATTTTTCTTAATTTGGAAAGTAATTTGAAAGGTGTATGGTTAGGATTATCCCAGCTTTTGATCAAGGGTTAGGATCTTGCCAAAATGATGAAAAAAAAATTTTAGGCATTTATCTAAAAGGCCATTCGGCCATGTGGAAAGGGAGAAAGAAAAAAATTCTACTTTTGCCCAAAAATCATTACTTTTTAGTCCTTGAACTATTAACAAATTGTTGGAAAATTTTGCTAAGAAGTCCTTGGTTTTTACCTATAAATAGGCATCAAAATTCATAAGAGAAAATAGAAAAATCTAGACTAATTCTTGCCCTTTTTAAGCCCAAAATAGTGGCCTTTCTCCCCTTATTAAGCCAAAATTTAGTTTAAATTTCACACCAAAATAAGTTTCCATTGCATTTCTAGCATCAAGCCATCAACTAGTTAAGGTAAGCTTCAAACTTGAAGCATTTTTCCTTGATTTTCTTTAGAAAATCCATGGGTTTGAAGAGTGGAAAAAAAATGAAAAAATTTATTTTTTTGTGGATGATATGATTTGTTTGATGTTGTAGAATTTAAAGCATGATTTAGGCTTTAGAAACAAGCAAAAATTTTGCATGTTTCCATTGAAAAACCGTGGCATAGTTGGTGTGAAAAGTAAAGTGGAAATCGTTGATTTGATTTGACGTTTAGAACCATTTAATTTCATGTTGAATTAAGCATAAATTGTAATACGAAAACAAGAAAAATTGATGTGAATTTTCATGCTAAAACCATGGGTAATGGACACTAGGAAATGGAAATTTTTAGTGTTGAAAAATGTTGATAAAAAACTAGTAAAGAAAACAAAATGTTCTACGTGATTTGTATGAAAATCCGTGGCCAATGCTAGGGTTGGAATGAAAAGTTTGTTAGGTTTTGATGTTGTTTTATACATTAGAAAACCTAAGAGTGATATGTGATATTTGAAATGTTGTAATGAAAAACTTTGGTGATGATTAACATGATAAACCGAGGTTAGTTTGGAAAAAATTACTGATTGTGTATGGATGTTTGAATATTGATTTATGTGGAAAATTTTTATACAAAGTTTGGAAACTTTGTACAAAATAGGCCTCTGGTATAATACGTGGTAGGTGCAAAGGTTCTGAGGCGTACCTAATGCCGGGTAAACCTTAAAATATAAGCAGAGATGCTGCCGAAATTTTTAAAACGGTATGAGGGCATTTTGGGGAACGAAGGGTAAAAAATATATATATATTAGACACGGGAAGGAAACCGGGACCCCTCGATGGATTAGGATTGAAAATGGAAAACCAACTCAAAAAGGAATAGGTAACCGACCCTTAATGTAAACAGGAAAACAAATTTCATGTTAGGGGTATTTTGGGAAACGAGGAAAAATATTAGGTCGGGATAGAAAACTCGAGCCTCTCGAGGACCGAGAGTCGGGGACAGGATGAAAAACATTTCAAGATTAGTGAAAGGGCCATTTGAGGCTCTGAAACGCTCGAAAAACGAGAAATGACCCTAGGTGATGGATGAATAGTAATTGAGGGTCAGAAAATGAACAATTAGGGTTTCTAGCATCAAAAAACTGTAAAATAATACAGAAGCCTAGGGAATGTTATTTTAAGATAATTGGGCTTAGAAAATTTGAGAAATACAACAAAATGGAATAATTACGGTCCCGAGACCTGATAGGGGCAAAATGATCATTTTGACTATAAATTTCCTAAAGGCTCGGAAAGGTCCATAAAGGATCTAGAATAACTTAAATAAAATTTTAGGATCCAAAATGGAAATTTTAAGGTTAAAAATCTCGATTTTAAATAGTACACGGGCGTGTACAGTGAAACACGGCCGTGTAAAATAAAACCGAGAGGTACACGGTTAGGGACACGGGGGTGTTGGAGATCGTGTACCTTATAATGAATTGAAATATTTTGTAAAAATTATCACTAAGTAAATATATTTAAAGTGATAATTAATAGAGAATATTAACAGACAATATTATGTCTGTAGGAAGTCAAATTAGAGATAGAATTGCGGAAGAGATCCAGAAGTGGACATTAGCGCAGTATTGGTAAGTTCAAGCATTTTCATGTCTGTAACATTAAATATTGAGTTCCTTTATTATGTACTAGATGTGCATTAGATATAAAGTCCTAAGTATATTTGGGGATTAGTTAGTATAACATATCCCATATAATGAGAAAAGAGAACAAGTAAGGCCTACGGGCGATGAAGGATAGTGACCTTGAGGTGACGATCAATGTCACTTGGTCAAAACTATAATTGAAAGACGGTAATAAAAACCATTAAGACGTACCGTCCCTCTAACATATTGATGGAGGTCTCTTAGGTCTTACGGGGATATAAGGGCCGTGCAGGCCGAAGCTCTAGGGTTGCTCCCTAGGCCCTCCTAGTCAGTGCGCAAGATTAATAACGGTGTTGCCATAAAAATAGCTCTATACTAGAAAGTAAAAAGAGAATGAGCCATCAATAATACGATGAAAACCATAATTGAGCATAATCGAAAAATATACCAAGTATAGTGATTTTGGTTAGGATATGCGAATAGTATCCAGTTAAGGTAATGTAAATAGTAACCAGTTAGGATAACATTTACTATTCATCAATCAAAGGTCAAAGTCACTATTTATGGTGAATACAACTATTCATCATAAATAGTACTATTCGTAGGAGATTGAGTTTTCAGTTTTTTTGAATCTGTGTGATTCTTACTAAGTATGTTTGAACTTATTGAGCCTATTAGCTCACCAGCTTGTTCATGTTGCAGGTAAGAAACCTGTCCAGTAGATATATGGATGGCAGCAAGATGTGCGCGTGTCAAGGGATAGGAATTTCACCATGGATTTGGTCTTGCCTAAAGACTTCCGCTGAGCTTTTTAAGTTAGTGAATTCAAGAGTTTGTGAAAAAAATAAAATGCAGTATAAATATTTTGTATATTATGCATTATGTTGTACTCCAAAAGACAACTGAAAGTTAGTATTATATTTTACATGGCTTTCATACATAGCTTTCTTTTTGAAAAAGTATGTATTAAAATGAAAAAAAAATTATGGGTGAAATTTTTGGACCCTGAAAAATGAAAGTTTAAGAAAAAGAGTTTTAAATTGATGACCCAGATTCGGCACACGAGCTATCTTGATATGCAAAATGTTGGTTCATGACAGTTCGGGTGATTGGAATTAGGGGCGTCATAGGTTGGTATCAGAGCAGTTGACAAAATCCCTATTGGCCCGAAGCGCGATCTGCTCGTCAATCCAAGTAAGTTAGCTTTCTTTAAGTTAGTTAACTTTCCATTTATTCGAAATTATATATTTTGTAGGATTTAAGATGACTAGACCATCTTACATGAGACCTCACCCATACTGACCGAGAGGACTGATGTGACGCCTTAAATTTTATTTCAGGGTCAATATATATTTTAAATAAAATTAGTGTGCCAAAAATTAATTAAAAATCCTTTTGGAAACCCTAGGTTGGTTTCCTAGTCAAATTCCGCTCAAAAAGTCAACAATTTGAACTTCAAAAAGAAACCCTAAAATATTCGGCCATCACTTGGGATTTTAATTAAAATTTAAATTCCACAAATCCAAGGAGGATTCAAATTCAAATTTCATTCCTTAGATATAAAGAAGAAATTTGGCCATAAAGTATAGGAAATAAAGGATATTTTATTGAATTAAAAGCTAAGTCAAAACTCAATCAAAATTCAAATTATTTTGCCTTAAAAACTAAGGGATAATTTTGGCCACTTAAGGGGAAATAAGAGAGAAAACCCTAGCCTCAAACCAGCACAAAAACTTTCCCTTTTGCCCCTTACAATTTTCGGCCAAACAAGGAAGAGAAAGGGAAAGAAAAACCTAGTATAAAAACCCCTTTTTAACTCTCATTCACCCTTCCTTTCACCCTCAAAAATTCGGCCAGCTTTCCCCTCTCTCCTCTCTGAATTTTCTCTCCCAAAACACACCCAAAACAGCAAACAAAACTTACCAAAAGGCAGCTCAAAAAATTCAACAACCTTTGAGACAAAAACAAGGTGAGAAATCAAAACTTTTTTTTCCTTCCTTTTCCTTTTGATTTCAAATCCGAAATTTTATATGGTTTTCTCCACTGGTTCCCTACTGTTTTGAAGACTCCAACACTCACACAAATTCAGCCAAAAGGGAGACCAAACATAAAAAATAGTGCAGCACAAACAAGGTGTGATTTCTCTCTCAAACCCTAAAATTTTGCCTCATTGATCCCCTTTTCAAAAACCCTATTATCATATGTGCAAGATTTTATGATTTTATCAATTTGATTATTGGGTTGTGTTAATGACATATAAATAAGGTTTTCCACAAAATTTTGAGATCATTGGATGAAAATTGAATTGGTTTGAGGCTAATAGAAATTCGGACACAGAAAAACGGAAATCTGGAAAAATTACCATAGGAACGGTAAATTTGTGTCAGCCATAACTTGAGTTTTAAAAACGATTTTTGAATGATTCTTGAGGCTAAAACTAAATTCAAGATGTCCCCTAAATGCCTACAAAATTTCAGAACCAAACTCATCCGTTTGCCTAGTCAAAATATTTTTCAAAAATAGGCGGACAGAACTGCCAGGTTTTGAACCGAAACTGAAACCCAGATTTTTATGCCTGAAAACAACCCTCGGTTTTTGGCTTAGTTGAATGACCAAATGATGTCTAAAAATTATAAAAATTATATGGAATTAAAGCTACAGATGTCTAGTTTAACATATTAAAAATTTTGAATTTTTGGGATTAAAAATGAATTAATATTAATTTTACAATCAGCCTAAGTCAGTCTGTCCATGTCCAGTAATATCCTAACTTAGAGTTTTTCACAAATTTTAAATCCCAAATGTTTATTAAACGTTTTGAAATCTTTTGTGACACACTAAAATGATTGGATGATTATGTCTAGACCTAGACTGATCATATGTTGTGATTATAGGATTTATTTGACGTTCTTGCTGGATTTGTGGATCACGTTATCGTAACGCTTGTGAGATAATCAAGGTAGCACGTTCAAGCCTTTTTTGGGAGTAGTCAAGTGTTTTAAATTTCCCTGTTTTATCGATGGCATGCTAATTATTTTTTTCAGTTTATGAAATTATTATACTATTTTTTATGAAATAAACGCATGCAACGTGTTTTGTAATAAATGTGTATTTTAAAGTGTGTTTTGATTAATGGCATAATATAACTTGGTAAATACCATCTTTTGAATAATCTGGTGAACATAATTGAGCTCTAGTTCACGATCATTGTAAATGATGCGTGCGTCCTAGAGTTGACGCCATGGGGGAAGGTCCCTAAACCTGCGCAGGGCCGTTCGGCCTATTTAGACCGTAACGAGATGATCTAGGATAATTCAAATTCGAGGCACGTATATTATAGCTATGACAAGTCCTCACTCATAATATGATGGTTGTTTTAATGATTTATTATTTTAATATTGGGACACGTATATTGCAGCTACGCTAAGTCCTCAGCAGAATAAAACTTGTATTAAAAATGTTTTTCACGAAACTATTGATTATTTTTTTTTATGATTATTATATCATGTATTTTTTTAAATTGTTGATTATTTTTGGAAACGAATATTATGCCATATTTTTAAATGTTATCTGTTAACCCACCTTTGTTTCTGTCCTACTGAGCCAGCGCTCACGTCCCTTTTTCTTTGTGATTTCGAAATGACTACTTTCAGGTGCGGGAGGTAGCAGTTCCTAAAATCGTTGAGCTATTCCGTTTCTACCGAGGATGATGCTATCCATTTTCTCCATCTTCTTCTTTCTGTTTCTCGTTCTGATGTAATGAGACATTAAGTTTGGACTTTATTTCACGTTATTTAAATTCTATGCTTGGGAATATTTATGGTTGGTAATTTTTTTTGAAAACCGATTTTGTGTTTGATTTCCGCATTAAAAGGTATTTACTTTCTACTTTATTTTGTTTTGTGGTTATGATGCTACTTTATAAATAATTAGGCTTAGCTAAATTATAATGTTGACCCGTTGTTTTGGTAATAAATGTTTTCCTTAAATCTCGGGTTGATATTATGATTTGGCTGCTGTGTCACGTGTCTAAATTTTGGGCCGTGACAAATTATGGTATCAGAGCCCAGGTTTTCAAAAGGGTTTTTCATCAAAACGTTTTCTAAAGGGTTTTTCATCAAAACATTTTCAAAAGGGTTTTCATCAAAACGTTTTCAAAATACCCAAGTATAGTTTTCCTTACTCTTAGAAGCTTATAGGATTTCCTCTTCCTTCAATCTTATTCAACAAAATGGCTCGTCTCGGCACGTGTAGTCAGAGGCAGCAGAGAGGCAACGACGAAGAGAACCCCAGAAACACGCAGTCTCAAGGGAGTCAGAATATAGCGGTCCCTACACCGAGCGATCAGCTAACGGCGATGCAGAATCTCACGGCAGCGATACAGGCTCTCCTCACCGTCTTACCTTTTGGAACACCTAACCCAGCTCCTGTAGCCAATGTTGTTCCTAATGAGACCCAGAGAGCGGGGAGTTCTTCTCAGACTCCTCAGCAAACGCCTACCACTGAAAACCCTACCTCTGGAGCAGTACCTACCCAGCCTATGATACATCCTAAACAGGCAGCCCTAACTTTTTTCTTTAAGCCTCACGTACCCACTTTCGACGGCACAGTCACAGAGATGGATGCCGACTACTGGTTTGATGCCATTCGTAAGTAGCTAAAGTTGACCGCTACACCCGCAGAGTTCTGGGTTGAGTTTGCTTCCAACAAGCTGGTGGGTCTAGCCTCTACCTGGTGGGCTAGTATCGAGGATGGTTTGACAGAGGAGCAGAGGTTTTCTTGGACAGTTTTTGAGGAGCGTTTTCACGAGCGTTTCTTTTCAGCTCAGTTTCGCGATAGAAAAGCTAGGGAGTTCGTCCGTTTGAAGTAAGGGTCTATGTCAGTGTGGGAATATGAAGCCAAGTTCACTGAGTTGGCCCGGTATGTGAAGAATCAGGTTTTGGATGAAGCTACTAAGTGTCTCCGCTTTGAGGAAGGGCTTAGCCTCTATGTGAAGAGGGGTGTACAACCATTCCAGATCAGGGATAGCTACCAGCAGATAGTTGCTAAGGCGTTGACAGTGGAAGAGGGCGACAAGGAGTTCCTTGAAACTTGTAACAAAAACAAGTCTGGACCAATCCGCAACAAGCCTCAACACAAGCCCCAGACTCCTTACCAGAAGAACCAACAATCTCAGGGGTCAGGTTCTCATCAGTCTTCTGGACAGCGACAGGGTCGGGTGAATGTGATTACCTACTTCGAGTGTGGTGATGAAGGCCACAAAAGAAATGTCTGCCCGAAGAGATAGTCGAGAGACAACGCTCATAGACATCATCATCAGCGGAATCAGAATGGTTTTCCATAGAGACAACAGTTTACTTCCCAGTCTTCGCAGTCACAGCGCCCTCAGCTTCCGGTTCCCTATCAGCCTTAGCACACGAGCCAGTACACTGCGCCTTATGCTTCACATGCTACACCGCTACAACAGTTCCCAGTGCCGAGTTATCAGAGACCACCACCACAGGGTCAGAGTACGGGCTATCAGCGAGGGAATACAGCTCAAAATCGTGGTAAGGCACCACAGGTACATGCTCTTGGAGCTGACAACATGGAGATAGATCATGCACCGACTGCATTAGATGGTATAATTCCTATCTTTGGTATATATGCATATGTTTTGTTTGACACCAGGGCTACACACTCTTTTATAGCCCAACATTATGCTCGTTCACTTGGTTTAAAACTGCAAAATCTTGACTCTCCCTTATGTGTGAAATCCCCGTTGGGCACGACTACTGTTAGTGATGGGTGTCAAGCCTATGTTTATGTTGGGGATGTTTGTTTGGAGGCATCACTTGTAGTAATGCCTATGTTTGCTTATGATGTTATTCTGGGATATGACTGGCTTTCCCGATATGGGATTATGCTTGATTGTCGTAATCGTCGCGTTATCTTTACAACTGATTTCGGACATGTAGTGTCCTATCAGTTAAGCTTAGTTTCAGATGTTGATAGATCTGCTCTGAGGTTAGTGTCAAAGAGTAGACAGGGTATTCTTTGTTTCTTATCCTTGTGTGCGATGGAAGGATCCAGTTCTGAAAAGAGTACCCAACCTATACCTGTTGTCGATAGTTTTCTAGATGTTTTTCCAAAAGCTCTTCCAGGTTTACCACCTCATCAAGAAATAGAGTTTCGTATCGACTTAGTTCCTAGAACAGCTCCTTTTGCTTCTGCTCCGTATCGTATGGCACCTCTAGAGATGAAAGAGTTGCGCAAGCAGCTAGATGAGTTGAAATCGCTGGGCTTTATCCGAGACAGCAACTCACCTTGGGGTTCATCAGTCCTTTTTATGAAGAAAGCCGACGGTTCGCTTCGTCTCTGTGTGGACTACAGAAAGCTCAACAGTGTGACCATCAAAAATAAGTATCCGTTACCACGTATAGATGACTTGTTCGACCAGTTGGGTGGAGCTTGTTTCTTCTCCAAGATTGATTTGAGATCCAGTTATCATCAGCTTCGGGTTAGAGAGGAGGATATCCCGAAGATGGCATTCTGAACGAAGTATGGTAGTTACGAGTTCTTAGTAATGCCTTCCGGTTTGACAAACGCGCCAGCAGCCTTCATGGATATGATGAATAGAGTCTTACGACCTTTTCTTGATAAGTTCGTCATCGTATTCATCGACGACATCCTCATCTATTCCCGAACTCGTGAAGATCATGCATAGCATCTCAGTATAGTTTTACAGACTCTTCGTGAACACCAGTTGTACACCAAGAAAGAAAAATGTGAGTTTTGGATGACAGAGGTTAAGTTTCTCGGACATATCATCTCAGGAGATGGTATATCAGTTGATCCATCCAAGGTTAAAACGATTCTTAAGTGGGAACGACCGAAGATGTTCCAGAGATCCGAAGCTTCTTGGGCTTAGCGGGATATTATCGATGTTTTGTACAGGACTTCAGCAAGCTCGTCGCTCCCCTCACCAATCTGACAAAGAAGGATGTACCTTTCGTTTGGGACAACAGCTGTGAGTCAGTCTTCCAAGAGTTAAAGAGTCGTTTGACGTCTGCACCTATCCTTCTCATTCAGGATCAGGATCAAGTATATGATGTCTATACCAATGCTTCTCATCAAGGTCTTGGAGCAGTCTTGATGCAACAGAACCGAGTTGTCGCTTATGCCTCACGACAGCTGAAACAACACGAACGAAACTACCCTACACATGATCTAGAGTTAGCTGCAGTAGTGTTTGCACTTAAGATTTGGCGTTGTTATCTGTACGGTGCCAGTTTTAGACTGTTTTCAGATCACAAGAGTTTGAAATACCTAGCTACACAGAAAGATCTCAACCTGCGTCAGAGAAGGTGGGTAGAATACATGCAAGACTACGACTTCCAAGTCGAGTACCATCTGGGTAAAGCAAATGGTTGCAGATGCACTAAGTAGGAAAAGAGAGGCAGTTCCCAATCCTGATCATGACGCTTCTATAATGGCTATGCAGATAGATGAGTGGGAAAAGGACAGAGTTCTTACAGCTTATCAGGTTCGTTTTGGCGAAGTTCAGGGTCACCCAGTGTTGTACAACTTAGTGATGGAACCACACTACGTGCAGAGGATCAAGGAGAATCAGTTGGCAGATACACGTTTCGTTGACATCCTAGATAGATTATTAAAGGGCAAGCGTGTTGCAGAGTGGTCGATGGACGCCAGTGGAATTCTTTACAACGAAGGTCGCTTAGCAGTGCCACATATCCCAGAGCTTATACAGGAGATCTTGTCAGAGTTTCATCAGTCGAGGTTCGCCATGCACCCAGGTTGGAACAAGATGTATCAAAACTTAAGACGGCAGCTTTGGTGGAGAGGTATGAAGTTAGATGTGAAGAACTTCATGGCCAACTGTTTGACGTGTCAAAAAGTAAAGGCAGTACGAGAGAGACCCGCAGGTCTGCTCCAACCACTTCCAATACCTCGGTGGAAGTGGGATAGTATAGGAATGGACTTCTTAACCGGCTTACCGAGAGCACAGGATGGATCTGATGAAGTTTGGGTAGTTGTAGATCGTCTCACGAAGACTACGCACTTCATCCCGTTCAAGACGACTTGCACCAGGAACCAGCTAGCCGAGCTTTACATGAGGAACGTAGTCAGATTGCATGGAGTCCCTTCGGTGATCATTTCTGATCGTGATACGCGCTTCAACGCTCGCTTTTGGCAAAGTCTACAGGAAGCTCTAGGCACAGAACTGAACTTCAGCACCGCTTTTCATCCGCAGACAGATGGTCAGTCGGAGTGTCTTATACAGATCCTCGAGGATATGCTACGTGCCTGCGTTCTTGATCTTGGAGATGGATGGAGCAAACACCTCTACATGGCAGAGTTCGCATACAACAACAGTTATCAAGCGAGTATCGGAATGGCACCCTTTGAAGCGTTGTACGGAAAGCCTTGTCGATCACCCATCTATTGGGTTGACAACCAGGAAGCACCCGTTGGTGGACCTGATATAATCCTAGACCAGTACGAGAAGATCGCCATCATCAAACAACGACTTCTAACAGCACAGAGTCGACAGAAGAGCTATGCGATTAACGTAGAAAGCCGTTAGAGTTCGAGGTCGGAGAGTTTGTGTTGCTAAAGGTTTCACTGAAGAAAGGTATCTCTCGTTTCGGAGTTAAAGGGAAGCTAGCACCGCGTTGCATTAGACCTTTCGAGATCATACGCAGAGTTGGTAAGTTTGCATATGAGCTGAAGTTACCCGACACCTTGGGAGTGCACAACGTTTTCCATGTATTGATGCTGACGAAAAGTGCACGAACAGAGTCTGAAGTCATTTCAACAGATGATATAGAAATCCAACCAGATGTCTCTTACGTCGAGGTTCCGGTGAAGATTTTGGATCATAAGGTCAAGCAGCTGAGAACGAAAACAATACCTATGGTAAAGGTTCTTTGGAGTAACCATGGTGAAGAGGAAGCCACATGGGAAACCGAGAAAGATATGCGCGAAAACCATGCTGAATGGTTCGCTAAGCAGTAGAGTACATGTAATGTAGTCGACCTAAGTTTGTTTTGTAACCCTACTCTGTTCATAGTGGTAGATATACCACTATATGTTTTGAAAGGTGCATTTAGACTGCTTAATGAAATGAGAAGTTATTCATATTCTTATTCTCTTCTTTAGTGTGGAGTAATTCTTAAAGTTTCGAGGACGAAACTATTTTTAGTGGTAGATATTTGTGACGCCTTAAATTTTATTTAAGGGTCAATATATATTTTAAATAAAATTAGTGTGCCAAAAATTAATTAAAAATCCTTTTGGAAACCCTAGGTTGGTTTCCTAGTCAAATTCCGCTCAAAAAGTCAACAATTTGAACTTCAAAAAGAAATCCTAAAATATTCGGCCATCACTTGGGATTTTAATTAAAATTTAAATTCCACAAATCCAAGGAGGATTCAAATTCAAATTTCATTCCTTAGATATAAAGAAGAAATTTGGCCATAAAGTGTAGGAAATAAAGGAGATTTTATTGAATTAAAAGCTAAGTCAAAACTCAATCAAAATTCAAATTATTTTTCCTTAAAAACTAAGGAATAATTTTGGCCACTTAAGGGGAAATAAGAGAGAAAACCCTAGCCTCAAAACAGCACAAAAACTTTCCCTTTTGCCCCTTACAATTTTCAGCCAAACAAGGAAGAGAAAGGGAAAGAAAAACCTAGTATAAAAACCCCCTTTTAACTCTCATTCACCCTTCCTTTCACCCTCAAAAATTCGGCCAGCTTTCCCCTCTCTCCTCTCTGAATTTTCTCTCCCAAAACACACCCAAAACAGCAAACAAAACTTACCAAAAGGCAGCTCAAAAAATTCAACAACCTTTGAGACAAAAACAAGGTGAGAAATCAAAACTTTTTTTTCCTTCCTTTTCCTTTTGATTTCAAATCCGAAATTTTATATGGTTTTCTCCACTATTTCCCTACTGTTTTGAAGACTCCAACACTCACAAATTCAGCCAAAAGGGAGACCAAACATCAAAAATAGTGCAGCACAAATAAGGTGTGATTTCTCTCTCAAACCCTAAAATTTTGCCTCATTGATCCCCTTTTCAAAAACCCTATTATCATATGTGTAAGATTTTATGATTTTGTCAATTTGATTCTTAGGTTGTGTTAATGACATATAAATAAGGTTTTCCACAAAATTTCGAGATCATTGGATGAAAATTGAATTGGTTTGAGGCTAATAGAAATTCGGACACAGAAAAACGGAAATCTGGAAAAATTACCATAGGAACGGTAAATTTGTGTCAGCCATAACTTGAGTTTTAAAAATGATTTTTGAGTGATTCTCCAGGCTAAAATTAAATTCAATATGTCCCCTAAATGCCTGCAAAATTTCAGAACCAAACTCATCCGTTTGCCTAGTCAAAATATTTTTCTAAAATAGGCGGACAGAACTGCCAGGTTTTGAACCGAAACTGAAACCCAGATTTTTATGCCTGAAAACAACCCTCGGTTTTTGGCCTAGTTGAATGACCAAATGATGTCTAAAAATTATAAAAATTATATGGAATTAAAGCTACGGATGTCTAGTTTAACATATTAAAAATTTTGAATTTTTGGGATTAAAAATGAATTAATATTAATTTTACAATCAGCCTAAGTCAGTCTGTCCATGTCCAGTAATATCCTAACTTAGAGTTTTTCACAAATTTTAAATCCCAAATATTTATTAAACATTTTGAAATCTTTTGTGGCACACTAAAATGATTGGATGATTATGTCTAGACCTGGACTGATCATATGTTGTGATTATAGGATTTATTTTACGTTCTTGCTGGATTTGTGGATCACGTTATCGTAACGCTTGTGCGATAATCGAGGTAGGACGTTCAAGCCTTTTCTGGGAGTAGTCAAGTGTTTTAAATTTCCCTGTTTTATTGATGGCATGCTGTTTTTTTTTTTTCAGTTTATGAAATTATTATACTATCTTTTATGAAATAAACGCATGCAACGTGTTTTGTAATAAATGTGTATTTTAAAGCGTGTTTTGATTAATGGCATAATATAACTTGGTAAATACCATCTTTTGAATAATCTGGTGAACATAATTGAGCTCTAGTTCACGATCATTGTAAATGATGCGTGCATCCCAGAGTTGACGCCATGGGGGAAGGCCCCTAAACCTGTGCAGGGCCGTTCGGCCTATTTAGACCGTAACGAGATGATCTAGGATAATTCAAATTCGAGGCACGTATATTATAGTTACGACAAGTCCTCACTCATAATATGATGGTTGTTTTAATGATTTATTATTTTAATATTGGGGCACGTATATTGCAGTTACGCTAAGTCCTCAGCAGAATAAAACTTGTATTAAAAATGTTTTTCACGAAACTATTGATTTTTTTTTTATGATTATTATGTCATGTATTTTTTTAAATTGTTGATTATTTTTGGAAACAAATATTATGCCATATTTTTAAATGTTATTTGTTAACCCACCTTTGTTTCTGTCCTACTGAGCCAGCGCTCACGTCCCTTTTTCTTTGTGATTTCGAAATGACTACTTCCCGGTGCGGGAGGTAGCAGTTCCGAAAATCGTTGAGCTATTCCGTTTCTACCGAGGATGATGCTATCCGTTTTCTCCATCTTCTTCTTTCTGTTTCTCGTTCTGATGTAATGATACATTAAGTTTGGACTTTATTTCACGTTATTTAAATTCTATGCTTGGGAATATTTATGGTTGGTAATTTCTTTTGAAAACCGATTTTGTGTTTGATTTCCACATTAAAAGGTATTTACTTTCTGCTTTATTTTGTTTTGTGGTTATGATGCTACTTTATAAATAATTAGGCTTAGCTAAATTATAATGTTGACCCGTTTTTTTCGTAATAAATGTTTTCCTTAAATCTCGGGTTGATATTATGATTTGGCTGCCGTGTCACGTGTCTAAATTTTGGGCCGTGACAACTGATTCGGGTGTGGACTAGGCCCGTGATCAGACCATCCATGATGCAGTGAGCTATACAACGACCGCCAGTACCTGAGCCGTTGGCGCCAAGGATTGTAGCGTCGGCACCGGTACAAGCACCCCCTCCGCGACCAATCGTAAACCCACCGGTAGCAGTGGACATTCCAGTGGTGGGAGATCGAGCTCGTATAGGAGCTAGGGTGTCAGTACGAGCTGTACATGCTTTTAGAGGCGGTCATCTACCTGCATTTGAGGGAGGTCAGCAGGGGATCTCTATGCGGGACTGGCTACATGACATCGAAGTTATCATGCGCCAGTGTGATATAGATGAGGATTGCTGGGTGTTGATGGCCATTGGCACATTCCGTGAGGATGCACGATTATATTGGGAGTATTGTAATCAGGAGATGCTATTAGCAATGGATTGGGCCGAATTTCGCTAAGTCATGCTAGAGCAGTTTCCACAGAAGAGTGCAGCACCAATTGTAGACCCTCCTGAGAGTAGGACAGTATCGCCACCACTGACCATGCCTAAGTATGTTGAAGTTAGAGACTTTGTCCTGAAGGTAGAGAGACAGCAAATGATGTTGAGCAATACTGTACTCTCGTATGTAGTCAGATTTCAGGATAGCGTTGTAAGGACGTGTCCTCTGCCCAACATCACAAATGATGACTTTTGTGACATATTTTGGAAAGGACTCACCATAGACCTACGACAGAGGGTAACCCCTTTATACCCTACTAGTCTGCGTGAGTTTATAGTTACGGTAGCGAAAGTAGAGGAAGAAATGATGATGGAGCGCATGGTGCCCAAGAGGCATGAATAGCTGCTACAAGAAGCAATGTTAGATCACCTGTATGGATCAGGACCGATGGAAAATGACCATGAGGTAGGTCCTTCGAGACAACCAGAGGGTACGGGTTCAGCTGAAGGATCAACGCCGCCTGAGATCGAAAACGGAACGGATGATGAAGAAATGGATCCAATTGAGTTTTGACAATCCTGGAACAACCTCAGTTAGGAGATCAAGTGTAGAAATATATGGGTTATATTAATGTATATATGTTTGTACATGTATATATATGACTGTATCGAAAGGCTATTTTGAGAAAAGCCTTCGAACTGATGTACTTTTGAAATGAAAAGAAATGGCAATCCTATTTTGACATGTTCAATGGATGAAATGTTAAAATTATGTGATGATTAAAACTATATTATTTATATATATATTGTAAAAATATGTTTGTGAAAATCTAACGATGGACTCTTGTGCGATTATAGGAAATAGGAAGGATGGTGGATCTGTGAATCTTGAGGAATATAAGACGGCGTCTAGTCCTGTTGGAGAGAGTGGACGAATTGGAAGCTCTAATAGAAGCCCAAATGAGAGAAAATGCCGAGTTAAGACAAAGACTCGAGCAAATGAAACAGAGACAAGAACAAGGTAAGGGCCAAGATCCACAAATGGCCGCACCAGAACCAGAAGTGCCGCCAGTGGTACCAGAAGAATTAGTACCCCAACCATAACCCAGGGCCAATCCTGAGCCACTATATGAAAGATTTCGATGAATGAGTCCGCCAGAGTTCGAGGGCTCCGCAAACCCTCTGGAAGAAGAGGAGTGGTTGTCTTCACTCCACATAATATTGGAATTTATGGACCTGAACGACCAGGAGAAGATTATGTATGTGTCCTTCATTCTGAAAAAGGATGCAAGGTTTTGGTGGGAATCTATCAAGATGAGAAGAAATATGTATACGATGTCCTGGTTGGACTTTCTAGAGGAATTTAACCAGAAATATTATAATCCTGCACTGTTGTGACCACAACAATGAGAATTCGCTGAGTTGAAGCAGGGAGACATGACAGTAATTGAAGTCTGCAGCAAGTTTGATCAGTTGTCCAGACTGTGCCCATACACTGTCACCACTGAGAGGCAGAAAATCCAGAAGATGCTGGGAATGTTTCATCCTGAGATCTCAGCATT
Organism: Antiaris toxicaria; assembly: GCA_035233585.1. Lineage (NCBI taxonomy): Eukaryota > Viridiplantae > Streptophyta > Magnoliopsida > Rosales > Moraceae > Antiaris > Antiaris toxicaria. The sequence continues at coordinate 55,812,215 of CP141155.1, read as the reverse complement.
GGTGGACAGTGGGTCGACGCCACCTGACATTATAGCTGATTGTATTAGTCGTGCGCTGAGGGTAGAATATTATCTAGTCCGACAAAAGGAAGAGACATAAAAGATTTGTGACACTAAGAAGAAGGAAAAGGTGTTAGCCAAAGCGGTACAAGTTGGGTCCCAGGCCGGACAAAGTAGCAATTCGAATCAGAATACTAAGGCTGGGCAGCCAAGTACTTTCGGTCAACAGTCCCAGGGAAAGAGAAAGGGGAATAATTATGGAAATAGGAACCAGGAGAGGAGAACAATAATGCTGGCCCTACTATTAGAGACTGTGTAGTCTGCGAAAAGAGACATGCAAGCCGATGCAGATTTGCTCCAAATGCCTGTTTCCAATGTGGGAAGGACAGTCATTTTGCCAGAAATTATCTAGAAAATAAACAAAATGTGCAGGGTTCGTCTCATCCACAACAGCAACGTTCCCAGGCACATTCACTGTAGGCTAAAGCTGAAGGTTCATCCCATTCAGAGAGGCAGGAAAGATAAGAACGCTTACCCCAAGCAGATGCTAGAGTCATGGTATACACCAAGGAAGAGGCAGAAGCTAGAACGTCAAATGTAGTGACAAGTCAGCTTTCTGTACTAATAATTTGGCGTCTATTTTATTTGACTCTGGAGCTATGCATTCTTTCATTTCATACCAGTTTGCAAATAGGATAGGATATCCTAAAGACAATATGGGTATGACGTTTAGAACTGCACTACCCTCAGGGGAAGTCCTGATGTCCAATTACTGGTTATCGCATATGCCAATAATTATGGTAAATAGGGAATTGTTTGTAGAATTGATCGTGATGGAGCTTGTCGACTACGATGTAATACTAGGAATGGATTTCCTAGGGAAGTATCAAGCCACGATCGATTGCCAGAAGCGAAAGATAAGGTTTCAACCCGACCAAGAAAAGGGATTTGAGTACGTCGATACGTCACATAGACCAAGGAAGATAATGATCAACTCAATGGAAGCAAGGAGGCTAATGTCTAGCGGTTGTGTTGGATACTTAGCATGTATATTGGACGTGACAAAGGAATGAAAGCTCTAACCCGGAGAGGTTCATATTGTGAAGGAATTCATTGAAGTGTACCCAGAGGAATTACCAGGATTGCCGCCTGAATGAGAAATTTCCTTTGAGATAGAGCTGATGCTAGGAACTGCACCTATCTCAAAGGCACCATACCAGATGGCACCGATAGAGTTAAAAGAGTTACAAGAGCAGCTGAAGGAGCTTCTTGATAAAGGATTTATACGCCTGAGCTATTCCCCATGGGGTGCTCCAGTACTATTTGTCAAGAAGAACGATGGATCATTTTAGATGTGCATCGATTATCGAGAGTTGAATAAGGTCACTATCAAGAATAGGTATCCATTACATAGAATTGACGACTTGTTCGATCGACTAACAGGCACAGTAGTATTCTCCAAGATTGATCTACGATCAGGATATCATCAACTGAGGATCAAGGAGAGTGACATACCTAAAACTGCATTTCAGACCCACTACGGTCATTACGAATTCCTTGTAATGCCGTTTGGGTTAACAAATACACCCGCAGCTTTTATGGAGTTGATGAATCGAGTCTTTAAGGAATATCTGGATAAGTTTGTCATTGTGTTTATCGATGACATTCTCATATATTCAAAGACTCGCAAGGAGCATGAGGAGCATCTGAAAGTTGTCTTGTAGACAATAAGGGAGCATCAACTCTATGCCAAATTCTCCAAATGTGAATTCTAGCTGGATAGAGTATATTTTCTTGGACACGTGGTTTCCAAGGAAGGAATCACTGTGGATCCTGCAAAAGTAGAGGCGATCAACGAATGGCCCACACCGAAGAACGTGACGGAAATACAGAGTTTCTTAGGTCTAGCAGGCTATTATAGAAGATTTGTTGAAGGATTCACGCGACTCGCCGCTCTTATCACAGCACTTACACGCAAGGAAAAGAACTATGAATGGACTGAACAGTGTGAGAAAAGCTTCTAAGAGCTGAAGAAACGGTTAACGAGCGCACCGATACATACACTTTTGGCTAAAGGGGAGATGTTCGTGATATACAGCGACACCTTAAAGATGGGATTAGGAGCCGTCCTGATGCAAGGCGACAAGGTGATTGCCTATGCCTCGCGTCAATTAAAGGACCATGAGAAATATTATCCCACACTTGATTTGGAGCATGCTGCAGTAGTGTTTGCGTTAAAGATCTGGTGACACTATCTATATGGAGCTCAGTGTCAGATTTATACTGACCATCAGAGTCTAAAATATTTCTTTACACAGAAGGAGCTAAATATATGGCAAAGGCTATGGTTGGAGCTGGCAAAGGACTATGATTGTGAAATCCTCTATCATCCAGGAAAAGCCAATCGCGTTGCAGATGCGTTAAGTAGGAAGTCTACTGCTCCGCAGCAACTGCCGATTGGAAAATTTTGAAAGTCATTGCAACAAGAAATCAACATGCTAGAGATAGAGCTAATGGCTGGAAAGCTAACTACATTACAATTAGAGTCAACATTGTATGAAGATATTAGAGAAGCTTAGAAACGAGATCCAAAACTAGCAAGTTTGCATGAGGAAGCGTCTAAAGATGGACTAATCCTACATCAAGGGAGAATTCAAGTTCCAGATGATGAAGGATTAAAAAGGTGAATTATGGCAGAACCCCATGAAACACCCTATTCAGTACATCCCAGAGCCAGTAAGATGTAGCAGGACTTGAAACTGCAATTCTGGTGGAAAGGGATAAAGAAGGATATAGTTGAGTTTGTAAACAAATGTAGGACATGCCAAAAATTTAAGGCTGAACATCGTCATCCAGGCGAAAAGTTAGAGCCGTTGGAGATTCCTGAGTGGAAATGGGAACATATCACAATGGACTTTGTGGTAGGACTACCGAAGACTCGAGAAGGCTATAATGCCATTTGGGTTATTGTAGACAGATTGACAAAGACGGCAAGGTTCATTGCAGTAAAAATAACCTTCTCGTTGGAAAAGTTAGCGAGCTTATAAACAGATATAGCTAAGTTTGTAAACAGATGTATGACATGCCAAAAAGTTAAGGCTGAACATCGTCATCCAGGCAGAAAGTTAGAGCCGTTGGAGATTCCTGAGTGGAAATAGGAACATATCACAATGGACTTTATGGTAGGACTATCGAAGACTCGAGAAGGCTATAATGCCATTTGGGTTATTGTAGACAAATTGACAAAGACGGCAAGGTTCATTGCAATAAAAATAATCTTCTCGTTGGAAAAGTTAGCGAGCTTGTATGTTAACTACATAGTCAGGTTACATGGAGTTCCTAAATCTATTGTGTCAGATCATGATCCACGATTTACTTCAAACTTTTGGACATGTGTGCAAGAGGCTATAGGAACAGAAGTGCGTCTGAGCACAGCATTTCATCTATAGACAGATGGCCAATCTGAGTGAACCATCCAAACGCTAGAAGACATGCTGCGTGTGTGTACAATAGATTTCCCGGGGAGCTGGAATGAGAAACTTCCACTGGTAGAGTTTTCATATAACAACAGCTACTAAGCTTTGATAGGTATGGCAGCCTATGAAGCTTTGTATGGAAGGAAGTGTAGATCACCGATTCATTAGTATGATCTACAAGAAAAACGATTGCATAAGACAGATTTTGTACAAGAAATAGTGGATGCAGTTACAAAAATACAGTAACGAATGAAAATAGCCCAGAGCCGACAGAAGAGCTATGCTGACAAAAGATGAAGAGCCCTGGAGTTCAACGAAGGGGATTTCATATTCCAAAGAGTTTTGCCAATGAAAGGAATAATGCGATTTAGAAAGAAAGGGAAATTGAGTCTAAGATATATTGGACCACATGAGATTATCGAACACATGGGTAAAGTCGCTTATAGATTGGCGTCACCTCCAGAAATGTCGATAGTACATAATGTGTTTCGCATGTTAATGTTATGAAAGTACATATCGGATCCATCCCATGTGCTGAAACATGAACCGATCTAGATTCAGGAAGACCTGACCTATGAAGAAAGACCTGTTCAAATCCTGGCACACGAAGATAAAGTTTTGAGGAATAAAACAATCCCATTAGTCAAAGTGCTAAGGAAAAATCACAATGTTGATAAGGCTACATGGGAATGCGAAGACAAAATTAGAAATTTGTACCCCCACTTGTTTTAAAATTTCAACGACGAAAATTCTATAAAGAGGGGTGAATGTGATAACTGGGAATTTCAGACTCTCGGAGTAGATTAAAATTGTTTGTATGTATTAATTTAAATGAATAAAATATGTAAAAGTTATGTTATAATACTGTTGATAATACTGTGAAAATATTCTGGCAGTATTAGAATGAGTAAGTTCGGGGATGGAAAATCTTACCGAATAGTTTTTGGGCATGACGGTTCGAAATCAGAGCCGAAAACCCTAGAAAATGCATCAAAATATACTAAAACAATAGAAATTTATGGTAGAGAATTCTAACCAAATAGAAGCAAAATAAAACAAACCAATTGCACCGGAGGCACCCAGAACCCGCCTACGCGATTTTGGTAAGTTCCGTTCGATTCAGTTTTTGGTCAAAAATTTGACCATGAATTAATTAGTAAATTAATATGAATAGTAGGATGACATCACCATGTTGATGTCATAAATCCATTTTATTTTTCCTAATTTGGAAAGTAATTTAAAAGGTGTATGGTTAGGATTATCCCACGTTTTGATCAAGGGTTAGGAGCTTGCCAAAATGATGAAAAAAAAAATTTAGGCATTTATCTAAAAGGCCATTCGGCCATGTGGAAAGGGAGAAAGAAAAAAATTCTTCTTCGGCCCCAAAATCATTACTTTTTAGTCCTTGAACAATTAACAAATTGTTGGAAAATTTTGCTAAGAAGTCCTTGGTTTTTGCCTATAAATAGGCATCAAAATTCATAAGAGAAAATAGAAAAATCTAGCCAAATTCTTGCTCTTTTTCAGCCCAAAACTGTGGCCTTTCTCCCCCCATTAAGCCAAAATTTTGTTTAAATTTCACACCAAAATAAGCTTCCATTACATTTTTAGCATCAAGCCATCAACTAGTTAAGGTAAGCTTCAAAATTGAAGCATTTTTCCTTGATTTTCTTTAGAAAATCTGTGGGTTTGAAGAGTGGAAAAACAATGAATTTTTTTTTTTTTTGTAGATGATATGATTTTTTTGATGTTGTAGAATTTAAAGCATGATTTAGGGTTCAAAAACAAGCAAAAATTTTGCATGTTTCCATTGAAAAACTGTCGCATAGTTGGTGTGAAAAGTAAAGTGGAAATCGTTGATTTGATTTAGTGTTTAGAACCATTTGATTTCATGTTGAATTAAGCATAAATTGGAATAAGGAAACAAGAAAAATTGATGTAAATTTTCATGCTAAAACCGTGGGTAATGAACACTAGGAAATGGAAATTTTTAGTGTTGAAAAACATTGATAAAATCGCTAATAAAGAAAACAAAATTTTCTACGTGATTTGTGTGAAAATCTGTGGCTAATGCTAGGGTTGGAATGAAAAGTTTGTTAGGTTTTGATGTTGTTTTATACATTAGAAAACCTAAGAGTGATATGTGATATTTGAAATGTTGTAATGAAAAACTTTGGTGATGATTAACATGATAAACTGAGGTTAGTTTGGAAAAAATTGCTGATTGTGTATGGATGTTTGAATATTGATTTATGTGGAAATTTTTATACAAAGTTTGGAAACTTTGTACAAAATAGGCCTCTGGTATAGTACGTGGCAGGTACAAAGGTTCTGAGGCATACCTAACGACGGGAAAACCTTAAAATATAAGCGGAAATGCTGTCGATATTTTTAAAACGGCATAAGGGCATTTCAGGGAACGAGGGGTAAAAATATATATATATATTAGACTTGGAAAGGAAACTGGGACCCCTCAGTGGATTAGGTTTAAAAATGGAAAACCAACCCAAAAAAGAATTGTAAACCGACCCTTAATGTCTAAAATGCCTGAAACAGGAAAAAAAAAATTTCATGTTAGGGGTATTTTGGGAAACGAGGAAAAATATTAGGCCGGGATAGGAAACCCAAGCCTCTCGAGGACCGAGGGTCGTGGATGGGATGAAAAGCGTTTCAAGAGAAGTGAAAGGGCTATTTGAGGCTCTGAAACGCTCGAAAAACGAGAAACGACCCTAGGTGATGGATGAAGAGTAACCGATGGTCGGAAAATGAACAATTAGAGTTTTTAGCACAAAAAAACTTAAAATGATATAGAAGACTAGGGAATGTTATTTTAAGATAATTGGACTTACAAAATTTGAGAAATACAATAGAACAGAATAATTACGATCCCGAGACTCGATAAGGGCAAAATGGTCATTTTGACCATAAATTTCCTAAAGGCTCGAAAAGGTCCGTAAAGGATCTAGAATAACTTAAATAACATTCTAGGAACCAAAATGGAAATTTTAAGGTTAAAAATCTAGAGTTTAAATAGTACACGGGTGTGTATAGTGAAACACGGACGTGTAAAATAAAACCGAGAGGTACACGGTTAGGGACACGGGCGTGTTGCAGACCGTATACCATATAATGAATTGAAATGTTTTGTAAAAATTATCACAAGTAAATATATTTAACGTGCTAATTAATAGAGAATATTAACTGACAATATTATGTCTGTAGGAAGTCAAATTAGAGATAGAACTGCGGAGGAGTTCCGGAAGTGGACATTAGCGCAGTATTGGTAAGTTCAAGCATTTTCATGTCTGCAGCATGAAATACTGAGTTCTTTTATTATGTACTAGATGTGCATTAGATATAAAGTCCTAAGGACATTTGGAGATTAGTTAGTATAACATATCCTATATAATGAGAAAAGATAATAACTAAGGCCTACGGGGGATGGAGGATAGTGACCTTGAGGTGACGATTAATGTCACTTGATCAAAACTATAATTGAAAGATGGTAATAAGAACCATTAAGGCATATTGTCCCTCCAACATATTGATGGAGGTCTCTCAGGTCCTACGGGGATATAAGGGCTGTGGAGGCCGAAGCTCTAGGGTCGCTCCCTAGGCCCTCCGAGTCAGCGCGCAAGATTAATAACGATATTGCTATAAAAAGAGCTCTATACTAGAAAGTAAATAGATAATGAACCATCAATAGTATGATGAAAACCATAATTGAGCATAACCAAAGAATATACCAAGTATAGTGATTTCGGTTAGGATATGCGAATAGTATCCAATTAAGGTAATGTGAATAGTAATCAGTTAGGGTAACAGTTACTATTCATCAATCAAATGTCAAAGTCACTATTCATCATGAATAGTCTATTCATGATGAATAGTACCATTCATAGGAGATTGAGTTTTCAATATTTTTTAATCCGTGTGATTCTTACTAAGTATGTTTGAACTTACTGAGCTTGTTAGCTCACCAGTTTGTTCATGTTACAGGTAAGAAACCTGTATAGTAGATATATGGATGGCGGTAGGATGTGCGCGTGTCAAGGGATAGGGATTTCACTGTGGATTTAGTCCTGCCAAAAGACTTCCGCTAAGCTTTTTAAGTTAGTGAAAAAAAAAAATGTAGTATAAATATTTTGTATATTATGCATTATGTTATACTCCAAAAGACAACTGAAAGTTAGTATTATATTTTACATGGCCTTTATACTTAGCTTTCTTTTCAAAAAAGTATGTATTAAAATGAAAAAAAAAAATTATGGGCGTAATTTTCAGACCATGAAAAATGAAAGTTTAAGAAAAAGAGTTTTAAACTGACGACCCAGATTCGACACACGAGCTGTCTTGATCGGCAATAATGTTGGTTCATAACAGTTGCGGGTGATCGGAATCGAGGGTGTCACAGGAAAGGCTCATGGTTTTGGGCTGCAAGAAAAGGCATGGGTTTGGCTAAATTTGTCCATTTTTTTGAATGAATTATGATGCCTATTTATAGGCAAAAGTCAAGGACCATTTAGCAAATTTTTCCCAACAATTTGTTAATTGTTCAAGGACTAAAGTGCAACAAGTTTGGGCCAAAAATCAAATTTTTTTCTTTCTTCCTTTCCACATAGCCTAATGGCTTTTTTCGTTATTTTTAAAAAATTTTCAAAGTTAATTTTGGCATGATCTTGGCCATTGATCAAAAGGTGGTTTAATCTTAACCTTACACCCTTTACTATTACTTTCTAAACTTTAAAGTTTTGTATTACAACATCATCCATATGATGTCATCATATTATATATATATTAATCCCCTAATTAATTGGTGGTCAAATTTTGACTGAAAGCCGAACTAAACGGAACTTTACCGAAATCATGTTGGTGGGTTTCAGGCGCCTCTAGTGCGATTTGTTTGTGTTATTTTGCTTCGGTTTGGTCAAAATTCTCTACCGTAAATTTCTATCTTTTAGTGCATTTCAGTGCACTCCCTAGGGTTTTTGGCTCTGATTTCGAACCGTCTCACCCAAATATGTTCGGTAAGATTTTCCATCTCCGAACTCACTCACTTTAACACTGCCAGAATATTTTTACAGTATTCTTAATAATATTAAAACACAAATTTTTCATAATTTATAAATTCATACATACATACAATTTCAGCCTACTCCGAGAATCTAAAATTCCCGTTTATCACAAAATACGTATGTCTTCAAAAGAAAAAAATCCCCTAAAACTTACGGTATAGATTTTAAGCAAGTATTAACAGTTTGCAAGAAAGTATAAGTATCAGTTAAAGTAATAGCAATTTAAAGTGACAGTTTGGGCCACTCAAGGCTCGAGACGTCACAATTAAGGCCGATCAGGACCTCGATTTGTCCTTAATCAAGCTCAAAAAGGAAGCTATGAAGGACCAGGATTCAAAATTTTGAGTCTCTAAGGACGGCATACTCTATTATAGAGATAGGGTATGCGTTCCTATGAATAAGGAACTCAGGAAGCGGATCCTCTCACAGGCTCACAAAATGCCATATTCTGTACATCCCGAGGAAGATAAGATGTACAGGGACTTAAAAGAGAGTTTTTGGTGGCCTAAGATGAACAACGACGTCACTGAGTTCGTTGCCAGAAGCCTCACATGTCAAAGGATTAAGGTAGAACATCAACGATCGGCAGGAGAACTATAGAAAATCGAGCTGCCTAAATGGAAATAGGAGCATATTACAATGGATTTCATAGTTAGATTGCCTAGGATGTCGAGCGGTAATGACACAATCTAGGTAATTGTAGACCGATTGACGAAATCAGCTCGATTTCTAGCTATGAAGCTGAGCTACTATGTGGAAAGATTAGAATAAATGTATGCAGCTCAGATAGTGAGACTACACGGAGTACTGAAATCTATCATCTCAGATCGTGATGGACGCTTCACCTCCGGGTTTTGGCAGAGCGTCCAAGCCTTATTGGGAATCAAGTTAAAGTTTAGCACAAGTTTTCACCCTCAGATTGACGGTCAGTTTGAAAGGACCATACAAACACTGGAGGATATGTTGAGAGCTTGTGTCCTAGACTTCAAGGGAAACTGGGACTAGAAGCTACCATTGATCGAGTTCTTGTACAATAACAGCTACCATTCCTCGATCGGGAAGGCACCGTATGAGGCACGCTATGGAAGAAAATGCCGATCTCCAATTCATTAGTACGAAACCGGAGAGAAACAGCTTACCAGCATGGACTTCATTAAGGATACAACGGCAGATATGAAGCTTATTAGAGAGAGGCTAGATATAACACATAGTTGCCAGAAGAGCTACATGAACAAACACCGTAGACCCCTCGAGTTTTGAGAAGGAGACTCTATTTTTCTCAAGGTAGTACCCATGCAACAGGTGACATGCTTTGGGAAGAAAGGAAAGCTCAATCCTGGATATATAGGACCCTTCAAGATCATCGAGAGAGTTAGGAAGGTGGCTTACAGATTAGCGCTTCTCCCGAATTAGCTTTAGTGCATAATGTCTTTCACGTCTCAATGCTGAAGAAATACATGCTAAATAGTTCGCACATTTTGAGCCAAGAGCCGATTGAAGTACACACCGATCTGACATATAAAGAAAAACTCATGCGGATCTTAGCCAAAGATGATAAAGTACTTAGGAATAAGTTCACACTGCTTGTAAAAGTATTGTGGCGAAACCATAATATGAGGAGGCCACGTGGGAATGGGAAGAAGATATGAGAAAAGACTTCCTAGATTTGTTCGAATTTTCGAGGATGAAAATTTTGTAAGGGGGTAGGTTGTAAGGACCGCCCTATTCATGTAACCTACGTACTGCTTAATAAGAATTCGAGGAATGGATTTGGAATAAATTGGTGTCTTTTAGTGCAAAAGTTAAAGAACACGGTCAAGTACACGACCGTGTAAACGACCGTGAACTGATTGGACTGTGGCAATATTAGAAGCTGTGTGAGTGAACATGGCCATGTAGTATAACACAGTCAAGTACATGATCGTGTAAGTGGCCGGGTACCACTCAGGTAGATGAACGTGTTTCAAAGACATAGGCATGTTGAATAAGTCGACTGGAACACGCTCATGTCCGGAATGTACGCTCACGTGTTGCCTTATACACGCCCATGTAGGAACCTATGTAGGAGACCGTGTATTAAACAGAGAGCTGCTATAAAGACTCTCAAAATACATGAAACTTGATTACTATGTAATGAGTAATTAAGTTGATAAATACAGTATATTTTCTAGTTGAATAGATTAAACAGGTACAGTAACAGTTAATTACTATTCATGTAGTGAAAGGGGCAATCACCCTGTTATGTGTATGAGGGTATAAGATGCATAGTATCAGGAAACTGGTCCAGATGATCATTTCTTAACATAAGACTGGTGAATAGATTATTAGAACACTTGAACCGATCATCTGAGCATAACAGCGATAAATACCCTAGCGGAGGTATAGTATCGAGAACAATGGTCCAGATGACCTCTTCTAGCCCAGAAATTGACAAATCGGAGTCAGAACACTCAGACTAGTCAGTTAAGCAGAAAACAATGGGTAATAAATAGTGAAAAAATGCAATGTCAGATTAATGGCCAAGATGGTCTTAATTTGACCTAAAACTGATATATTAACAATCAGTAGGCTCAATTTGGTCAATTGGGAATAAAATGAGAATTTTTGTTTGACAGATATGCAGTATTGGGATGAGGGTCAAGACGACCTTTTCTCGCCCCAAAACTGATATATTTAGACTCAAAACACCCAAATTAGTCAATCGGACACCTGACACGTTTTTCGAGATGGGGTCACATAGATCCTAAAAATTGGTCAAGACGACCTCAGATGGATATAAAAATGATAAATTTGAAATCAGCACATCCAAATTAGTCAGGAGAGACTATGTTTGAAATTTTACACGGGAACGCCTCGTTTTACGTGTGTAAGGACAACACAGTGTAGACATAACCATAGTATAGGAAATGAATAGTAAAATGAATACAAAATGGGCTCATAGGCAGTACAACCCAACTAGGAATGATCAATACAAAAATTGGATTCAAAAAATCCAATTCCAAGTGGAAACTAGAACATTGCCGAGAGAAGACCGAACACCATAGTAGAGAATTAGACGGCAAAGAGAAGCAAATACAGATGAATTTACCCCTCAAAATTCATGTGCCCTTGCTAAAAAAAGTACCTGTTTTTAGCTACAAAAATAGCCCAAAAGGTGGCAATAAAATACTCTAAATAGGTATGACACCTTTTGATTAATATAAGCTAGAATTTCATCACATGGCCAACAACAAATTTTTTTATTTGGCCCCTCCTTCCATGCTCAGCCCTTGATTTTAGGGAGGCTAAAATGGGTAGGTTTTGTTCCCCATTTAGGCAAATTTGTGACTTAATTAACTGAGTTTAAGTCTATGTAAGATGGGTTAGATTTGCCTGTAAAAGGCATGCCTGACCTAAGGGTGCTACTTTCTTGCTTTTGCACAAAAAACACAACTCTTCTTCCTCTTTTTTTTCTTGCTACAGCCAACCACTTCTAAGCACCTAAATCGGCCATTTTCAATCCAAAAATCCAACCAAAAAACTTATCAAAATTTACCCCCTTCAAGCTTGTGTTAGGAGATTTCAATCTAAGCCATTCCAAGCTCATTCAAGGATAATTTTTTCGAACCAATCTTTATGATTTTTAGTTATTGTTTTAGGTTGATGTTAAGAAAAAATTTTTGGTCTCATTTCTAGCACAAGCTGACCCCAAACCTCCTTGGTTCACATGGCCATTTTTTGTCACCCAAGCTTTGATTCAGTGTGCTTGGTTCATAGCACGAGAGGTAAAACCGAAAACCCTCCTTTTTTGAAGTTTAGTTATTTTTAAGTTTTTGATCAAGCAATTTATGTGTATTTATTTGTGCAATGAGTTGTAATAAGTTTATTTTGAGCCCTTAGCTTTTCATTTTTAAGTTTATGTGGTTGTGTTGTTATGGTTTAAATTTTATGGATGGATACGTATGTGTGTGGACGTTTAGGTGACAGGACACAAATCTGTCCCCAAATTTAGGCCACTAGTTTTGGCCATTTTGACCATGTTAAATTCCAAATTTGGGATTTGGTAAAACGGAGTTTTACGAAAATTTTGTTACAGTCGTTTTTACATCAAATAGCTTTTGTCCAAAAATGATACTAAGATAGGTTTTTGAGTGGTTTTCTTTCGGTGTCCAAAACTAGGACTAAAAATCTAAGCACAAGAATAGTCTCGGGTTTTGTGAAAAATGACCCATTTAAAATTCGAATCGGATCTCGAGCTCAACATGAAAGTTGTAGATCTCATCAAAATCTTTAAGATGACTTATGTGTGTTTTAAAAATTTGGCCGTTTCAGGTTTCAAACAGAGCCATTTTCAAAATAGTGTAAAACTGGAAACTTTTCAAAAACTGAGCATAAGTAGCTGCGGGTTTAGTGAGTTTAGGAGCCGTTAGAGCTTGAATTGAGCTCTAAGATGAACATGAGAATCGTTCATCTCATCGAGGATGAAAAGTTTTATGTTCACCAAATTTATAAACTAAGTCATTTCAAACACTTTTTTAAAACAGTTTCGGTAAGTGGTACAAATACCACCTTTAAAATGCAAACACCAAAATGTATTCTAACATTTTTAAAATAAGAATATGGTTTTAATAAAATGCCCCCACCTTCCAATGGGGTGATAAGGGGATGATTTCAAAGCACATAATTTTTTTGAATTTTTATAAGGCAAACAAGACAATTTTCAAAATAAAACAGTAATGGTAGCCTGGCAGGCTACCACATCCAAACAAGCTTAGTAACCCTGTAGGCTACCTAGTTAACGATGTGCTAGGTAACCAATCAGTTGGCTGGTCGGTCAACTAGTCAAAGACCGAGTTTGAATGATATAGGGAGGAACGATGATTAATTTGTCAAGTAGACAACTTAATCAAATGCGATATAAGTTAGATACCAAATTCCGAAAGTAGAACGGTTGGGTACTGACGGACCTCGGTATCCTACAACGATACAAGTTACGATCACTAACAGTAGTAGTGACCTAAGAATGAAGATAATTAATTTATTGGGTAATAAATTAATTAACCAAGTATAAGGAATTAAACTCACCAAAAGAGAACAAGTTAATACCGACGGCTGTCGGTACCATACGCAATATCTACTTTAGTCACTGACAGTATTAGTGACTCAGCAAGATTATTGATGAGATACATTATTGATGACAAGTAGTTACCTGTAAGTTGACTAAGGTGAGAGTACAAGTTTGTTGCAAACTAGGTAAGTACAACTCCGCCTACAGCATGAGTAAAATGATATTAAATAATGATTTTTATAGTACATTAAGTATGCATACCACGCACAAGTTGTTGCACAGCATGTATAAGAGCATATAGTTTCACAATTTTACGTAGATTAATGAAAGAACAAGTTAGATATCATACATCCTATCGCATAAGATTAGGGATAGCTTAGTAGAGCATATGGCTAGATTAGATAAAAAAGATGGAAATTAAAAAACGTATCGTACTAGCCTTTTCCATTGAAAAGGTTTTTCAAGTTAAAATAAGATGAGATGAGCCTACATTGATGGCTCTTAAGTTAAGTGATCACAGGCATTTTTGATGATCTGCTTGCACTCAGTACTGACACACAGGCCTTGAGCTAGGTATAAGAAAGAAAATAATGTTAAAGCATAAATGAGCATAATCGGATCATGCATTCACATTATGCGTTAGTTATAGTTCATTGTGCTTTTAGCTACAGTAGATATGCATTCAGTTCTCGATGTTTTCTATTATGCATACAATATGTGATGTTCTGCGTTTAGTGATATGTGTTGTTCTGGTATGTGGAATATTTCAGTGAGATGTGTTGGTTTATGACATGCTTATACGGTTTTAAGTATGTATTATGATTTAAACATGTTTTGCAGATGACATGTTGTACTTACTAGGCATAAAGCTCATAGTGTGCGTTCATGCTATAGGTAAGCGTCCTATGGCTTAAACATCAATGGGCGATGACGGTGGCGGAGGCAGATGTGAGGGCAAGGTTATGGATACCACCACAAGTTTAAACTTCTGCACAGTAATAGTATATTTGAATAGTATATTTTGGATAATATATTGTGAGTGGTAATTAGATAAAGAATTTTAAAGGTATGTATGTACGTATAAATGAACTCCCTATGATTTGGACTCCATATTTTAATAGTATACGTACGTGAATAATAAATGCATATGGATATAAAAAAAATGCCTAAAATTATGGTATCTAAGTTAATAAGTTCAAGTAAGTATTAATGGTTTGCAAGTAAGTATAAGTATCAGTACAAGTAGTAGTTTTTAAGTGACGGTCCAGGCCATTAAGGGCTATGGGGCATCACAGTTGCCACGGATTGATGACTTGTTTGATCAGCTTCGAGACGCTGTAGTGTTCTCGAAGATCGATCTGCACTCAGGGTACCATCAACTGCAAATCAGGGATGAAGATGTACCCAAAACAACCTTTAAAACTCGGTACGAACACTACGAGTTCCTTGTTATGTCGTTCAGAAACAAACACCCCAACAGCCTTTATGGACTTGATGAACCATATGTTCAAGGACTTTTTGGATAAGTTTGTCATAGTGTTTATCGATGACATACTTATATTCTCCAAGACGAAGGAGGAGTATGAAGAATACTTAAGGATAGTATTACGTTTATTAAAGGATCACCAACTGCATGCCAAATTCTCAGAGTGCTAGTTTTGGCTAGAGAAGGCTTACTTTCTAGGTCACATAGTCTCTAAGGAGGGAGTATCTGTTGACCCAGCAAAAATTGACGTAGTTAGCGCATGGCCAGCTCCAAAGAAGGCGACAGGGATACATAGTTTCCTAAGCTTAGTGGGATATTACTGGTACTTCATCGAGGGCTTTCAAAAATAGTCGACCTACTTACAGTGCTTACCAAGAAGGGAAACTTTGTGATTTACAGTGATGCATCCAAGACTAGATTTGGAGCTTTGTTGATGCTAAATGGTAGAGTGGCCGCGTACACTTCACGACAGCTCAAGGACCATGAGAAGAACTACCCAACGCATGATCTGGAGCTAGCAGTGGTAGTTTTACACTAAAAATATGGAGGCACTACCTCTATGGAGTCAAGTACGAGATTTACACCGACCACTAGAGCCTCAAGTATATCTTCATGTAGAAAGAGCTCAACGTGAGGCAACAAAGATGGCTAGAGTTGGTAAAAGATTACAACAGTGAGATCCTATACCATTCAGGAAAAGCCAATAAGGTGGCTGTTGCACTGAGTCAAAAACATTCTTCATTGGTTATGGCTATCAGTGCCTTATCAGGAGTGCTACAAAGAGAGCTATGCAGTAACGAGATTAAGATTTTGATGGGGAGATTATTTGAAATGACCTCCAATCGACACTCCTAGAAGAGATCAATATCAGTCAAGACCTTGATGTGTCCCTGATTAAGTCCAGAAAGCAAGCTACAGAGGACAAGGGTTCAGAGTTTAGAGTCTCTAAGGACGGCACACTCTACTACAAGGATAGAGTGTGTATTCCAAAAGATAGCTCATGATGCACCATATTCCGTACATCCAGGGGCAAATAAGATGTACAAGGACCTGAAAGAAAGCTTTTGGTAGCCTGGAATGAAGAATGACATCACCGAATTCGTCACCAGATGCCTTAAGTGTCAGAAGGTTAAGGCGGAACATCAGCAACCGGTAGGAGAATTACAGAAGATTGAGCTGGCCGAATGGAAATGGGAATAGATTACGATGGATTTTGTAGTCAGATTTCCGAGGACATCAAACGACAATGACATAATCTAGGTGATTATAGACAGACTAACGAAATCAACTTGATTTCTAGCCAAGAAAATTAGCTATTCAGTGGAATGACTAGCAAAAATTTATGTAGCTCAAATAGTAAGATTAAACTGACTGCCAAAGTCTACCATCTCAGATCATGACGGAGACTTCACTTCCAGATTTTGGCAGATCGTTTAGGTCGCATTAGAGAACAGATTGAAGTTCAGCACAGCATTTTATCCTCAGACTGACGATCAGTCCGAGAGGACCATACAGACATTAGAGGACATGTTGAGAGCCTGTGTCCTAGATTTCAAAGGAAACTGGGACCAGAACCTACCCTTAATTGAGTTCTCATATAATAACAACTACCATTCCTCGATTAGGATGGCACTGTACAAGGTGCCTTAAGGAAGAAAATGTAGATCTCCGGTTCATTGGTACAAGACTACAGAGAAATGTAGTTAGCATGGACATCATCAAGAATACTATGGCAAACGTGAAGCGGATACGAGAAACATTAGATACAGCACATAGTTGACAGAAGTGTTTTGTCGATAAGCGCCGTAGACCCCTCCAGTTTCAAGAAGGAGACTCAGTCCTTCTCAAGGTGGCACCGATGAAAGGGGTGATGCGCTTTGGAAAGTAAGGAAAATTCAGTCCTAGGTACGTAGGACCATTCAAAATAATCAAGAGAGTCAAGAAGGTGGCTTACAGATTAGCGTTTCCTCCCGAGTTAGCTTCAGTGCACAATGTCTTTCACGTCTCGATGCTAAAGAAGTATATGCCAAATAGCTCCTATGTTCTGAGCCAAGAACCGGTCGAAGTGCATACCGATCTGACGTACGAGGAGAAACCCGTGTGGATTCTAGCCAAAAAAGAGCAAGTACTTAGGAATAAATTTGTTCCGCTTGTAAAAGTATTGTCACAGAATCATAATGTTGAGGAAGCCACGTGGGACCAGGAAGAAGATATGAAAAGAGACTTCCCGAAATTGTTCTAATTTTCGAGGATGAAAATTTTGTAAGGGGACAATTGTATGACCCCCATATTCCTGAAACCTAATTACTATGTAATGAGTAATTAAGTTATTGAATACAACATAATTTTATTGTTTGAATGGATTAAACAGGTAAGGAAACATTTAATTACTATTGATTAAGTGAAAGAGGCGACCAAGAGTGAAATCGGTCCACCTATTATGTGTATATGCGTATAAGACACGCAATACCATGAAATTGGTCCAGACAACCATTTCTTGACACAGAACTGATGAGCTAGTCATTAGTACACTCAGACTAGTTATCTGAGCACAGCAACGATAATTGCCTTGATAGATGTACAGTATTGAGAAAAGTGGTCCAGATGACCTCTTCTCGCCAAGAAACTAACAAAATCGGAGTCAGAATGCTCAGACTAGTAAATTAATCAGAGAACGGTGAATACTGAATAGTAGATAGGCAGTGTCAGGTTAATGGCTAAGACGGCCTTAATTTAACATAAAACTGATATATTTACAGGCAGTAGGCTCAATTTAGTCAATTGAGCACAAAACGTGAAATTTTGTTTGAGAGATATGCAATATCGGGAAAGGGATCAAGACGACCTTTTCTCATCCCGAAACTGATATATTTAGACTCAGTACACTCGAATTAGTCGATTGAGCGCAAAACATGTTCTTCGAGACAGGATCACACAGATCCCAAAAACTAGTCCAAACGACTTCAGATGGACGTAAAACTGATAAACTTAGAATCAACATGTCCAAATTAGTCAGGATAGACTGTGTTTGAAATTTTACACGAAAAAGCCTCATTATGCATGCGCAGAATCAACACAGTATAGACATAACCACAGTACCGTAAGATGAATAGTAAACAAACATAGAATGGACTCATACATGTTACAACCCGACCAAGAATGACTAGAATAGAAATCGGACCAAGGAGATCAATTTTCGATCGAAATCTAGAACACTGCCGAAAAAGGGTCGAATACCAAAAGAAGGAAATTGGATTGCGAAGAGGAGACTTTGCAAATGAATTCTTCCCCTAGAAAACCATGCATATGCAGCACAAACAAAGCAAAATGCAGCCCTTTAGGCATGGAAAAGTTTTCCCTAAAGCAAGAGATTTGATGGCTACTTTTGAATAAAAAAGGGAATAATTGACATGTGACTACACATGCATTTAACGCATTTTGGCCTCAAATTTTAGTTAAGCCCCCTCAGTTTTTGATGGCTGCCAACAACCAAAATTTGTCCCCACTTAAGCTTAGTTAAGTGGCTAAATTGAGGTTGCTTGGAGTTAATTAAACTTGCTTAGTTTTGCCTATAAAAAGGGGTGCTTGGCATTAGATTTTACTTTCTTCTTTTGCACACCAAAAAGCCACCCAAGAAAACACAAGTCTTTCTCCTTTTTTCTTCAAAAAATCTGACCCTTTTCCATAGCCCCAAACACTAAAAAATCTCACCAAAATCCTTACCAAAAATTAGGCCTATTCAAGCTTGTGTTAGAGGCTTTCATTTAAGCTATTTCAAGACCATTCAAGGTAAGTTGCTAGGGTACTTTTTGTGATTTTGGTTAGTTTTATTTAGCTTGACGATAAGAAGAAATTTTTGTGTTTTTTTCTAGCTCAAAAATCGACCCTCCTTCTCACCTAGATCTACACAGATTTGGTCACCCACCCCTTGGTTCGGATTGGTTCATAACACACAAAGGTAAAAACCAAAAACCCCTCTTTGAGGTTTAGTTTCGTTTAAGTTTTGAGATCAAGTGATTTATGTGTATTCATTTGAGCAATGGGTTGTAATAATCTTTATTTTGAGCCCTTAGCATCTTGGTTATGTATTTTTGTGGTTGTGTGCTTATAATAACCCCCATGGTCAGAGAACCTAATTACTATATAATAAGTAATTAAGCTAATGAATATAGTATAATTTGCCAGTTTGAATAAATTAAACAGATATTAAAACGTTTAATTACTATTCATACAGTGAAAGGGGCAACCGAGAGTGAGATCAGTTCACCTTAGTACATGTGAGTGTGCGTGTGAGACATGCAGTATTAAGAAACCGATCCAGATGACCATTTCTTGACATAGAACTGATGAGCTAGTCATCAGTATGCTCAGACTAGTTATCTGAGCACAACAGTGAAATTTTGCTTGATAAATATATAGTATCGAGAAAATGGTCGAGATGATGTTTTCTTGATATAAAACTGATATATTTATAATCAGATGCTCAAATTAGTCATTTGAGCATAAAACATGAAATTCGATTTGAGAGATACGCAGTATTGGGTAAGGGGTCAAGACGACCTTTTCTCAGCCCGAAACTGATATATTTAGGCTTAGAATGCTCAAACTAGTTAGTTGAGCACAAAAGGTAATTTCTAGGTTGGAGTCACACAGATACAAAAAATTGGTCGGGATGACCTCAAATAAATGTAACACTGATATATTTGGACTTGGCACGCCCAAATTAGTCAATTTAGCGCATGTTAAAATTTTCGCACAAATAAGTACTATTCATATGCGGTGCCAATATAGTATATTAGCACAATTACAAACCCGAAAACATGATGTGACACCCTCGATCTCGACCATGCAAAACTGTCACAATCCGACTCCGTTGTCGACTGCGACAACTCGTGCACCTCATCGGGTCATCATAGAAACTCTTTTACTTTGAAACTCTTATTTCACATTTGGCCCAAAATTTGCGCTCATTTTTTTTTTCCTTTTCAAAATACTTTCCTTGCATAAAAACATTATATGAAAGCCAGATAAAATTTAAAACTAAACTTTAGTTGTCTGTTGCACAATACAACATAATTTACAAAGATACATTTTTCTTTAACTTTGTCTCTCAAAACACATTTTCTTCAAACTCTTTCTTTTGATGCTAGTGGAAGACTAGTAGTAGGACCATAATCCACAGTGGATTCCCTATCCCATTGGCACTGCATATCTTGTCGCCATCCAAGTAGTCTACTGGACAGGTTTCTTACCTGCAACATAAATAAACCGCTGAGCTAACAGGCTCAATAAGTTCAAACATACATACTATGAATCACATAGATTAAAAAATATCAATAATAAAACTTCCTATGAATAATACTATTCATCAATGAATAGTACTATTTATCATAAACAGTAACTTTGACTTTTGACTAGTGAATAAGAACTTTGACTCTAATCGATTGCTATTCACGTCACCCAAAATCGAGTCCATTACAGTTAACGTTAGTGTCGGTTATGCACAATTATGCTTAATTATGGCTTTCACCACATTTTTGGCTATTATCTTTGTTTATGTTATGGATTTGAGCTCATTTTCGCCTTGTGCTGTAATATGTGCGCTGATTGTGAGGAGCCTTGGGAGCGACCCTGAGGCTAATTCTCCTCAGTCCATCATCACCCGAAGTGGTCATTATGTCTCGGAAGGACCTATAAACCTCCACCTTATCATGGAGGCTGGTACGCCAAACGTGGTTTCATTACCGTCTTTCAAATACAGTTCCGACAGGTGGCATTAATCATCACCTCAAAGTCAGGAACCATTGTTGCCTGTAGGTCGTGCGCATTCTTTCTTTTAAGGGCGTGTCTTAATTTTAGTCACACTCTTTCTACAGTGTACCCACAGTACACATCTCACTTTATCATTTCTCTGGGTATGTTAGTCTAACTACACCCCAGTGCCCATAAGACTTAACATCTAATGTACAGTTAGTATACAATTAAATATTACAGTATTTCATGTTGCAGACATGAAAATGCTTGAACTTACTACAACTGCGATAATGTCCACCTTCAGAAATCCTCAATAGTTTTGTAACTTTCTCTAGTTTGTATCCCTACAGACAAAGTATTGTCTGTTAATGCCCATCATCATTTATCACATGGGATATATTCATTTTGTGATTAACTTTACAACACATTTCATCTCGTTTTGTGATACACGGCTTGCAACACGTCTTTGTCCAAGCCTGTGTACCTCTCGGATTTCCACAACACGCCCGTGTTTCAATATACACGCCCGTGTACTTATAATTTTTTTTTATTTTTAACTTTAAAATCTTAATTATGGCCCTTAGAATCTTATTTAAAGCATTGTAGATCCTTTACGGTCCTTTCCAAGCCTTTTGGAAATTTTTGGTCAAAACGACTATTTTACCTCTAACGGGTCTCGAGACCGTAACAATTCTGTTCTATTACTTTTTCGAGATTCTCTACGTCCAAATATCACAAAATAATATTTCTTAAGCTTCATTATATTTTTACAGCATTATTTGCTGTAAAATCGTAACTATTCCTCACCCGATCCTCAGGTACTATTCATCTAACACCTAGGGCCGTTTCTCATTTTTCTAGTGTTTCGGATCCTCAAATGGGTATTTCACTACTCTTGAAATGTTTCTCATCCCGTTCCCGAGCCTTGGCTCTCGAGGGGCTCGGGCTTTCTATCCCGTCCTTAATTTTTCCTCTCGTTTCCTAAAATACCCCTGACGTCAATTTTTCCCGTTCTCAGCATTTTAGACACTAGAGGGTCGTTTTACCATTTTTTTGGGTTTAGTTTCCATTACCGATTCTATCCTATCGAGTGGTCTCGATTTTTATTTCCGAGCCTAAACTTTTATCCCTCGTTTCCCGAAATGCCCTTATGCCGTTTTAAAAATTTTGGTAGTATTTTTGCTTATATTTTTAGGTTTCCCCTGCGTTAGGTATGCCTCAGAACCTTTATACCTGTTACGTACTATACCAGAGGCCTATTTTAGACAAAGTTACCAAACTTTACATAAAAATTTTCCACATTAACATCATTCAATCACCACACAAATTTCATCAATTTTCTCAATTATGCCCACAGTTTTTCATGGTAATCAACACCAAGAAATTTTCATCACAAGTCTTATTTATCACCCTTCATTCTTAGGATTTCTAATGTACATTTCAATCATCAAAACCCTAAGAAAATTTTCATTTCAACCCTAGCTTTATGCCACACTTTTTATATCCAAAGCCATAAGAAAATTTTCTCCTATTCCTATGGTCTTTTATCAACATTTCCTCATCAAATACATCACAAAATTTTTCTAATTTTACATGCATATTGGCCATGGGTTTGGTATGAAACATGCATCAAATTTGCTTCTTTCTTGATTCTACAACATGCTTTATCACCATAGCACCAAACCAACATAAACACTAACCAATTCATAAAACTTTTCATCATTTTTCCATACCTACAAAGCCACTGATTTTTTTGAAGAAAATCAATGAAAATTGCTTCAAAATAGTGGCTCACCTTATCAATTTGTCTACTTGATCCTTGGTGTGAGTTTGGAAGCTAGTTTTGTGAAGACATTTTGTTAAAATTTTGCTTGGAAAGGGGGGATACAACACGGCCACAAAGAGGCAGAGTTTGGTTGCAATTTTTTTATTTTTCCAAATGAATTTTCACACCTAATTATAGGCAAAAGGTGGGAGGACCTCTTAGCAATTTTTTCCAACAATTTGGATAATGTTAGGGACTTTTTAGCAATCTTTTTGGGGTCAAAATAAAAATTTTTGGTTGATTTTTTCTTCCTTTGGCTGAAACCTTTTTTCCTTTTTTCTTAAATTTTTTTCAAGCCATTTTGGCTAAATCTTGGCCATTTATCCAAGATTCCATTAATCTTAGCCATTAATGCTACCTAACTTCCTTAATAAGCCTTAATTTCTCATTTAATACGTCATAATTTTGATGTCATCATGACATCACCCAATTAATTCAGACATATTAATTCATGGTCAATGGTTGATCAAAAGTCAAATCGAACGAAATTCTACCAAAATCATATAGGTGGGTTTCTGACACCTCCGGTGCGATCGGTTTGACTTATTTTGCTTCCGTTTGAGCAAAATTCATTACCGTTAATTTTCGTCTTTTAGTGCACTTCGGTGCACTATCTAGGGTTTTTGGTTCCGTTTTTGGGGCCGTCTCACCCGTTTCTGTTCAGGAAGATTTTCCATCTCCGAACTTACACTCTTTAACACTGTTAGAACATTTTCATCGCATTCTAACCAGTATTAATACACAAATTTTTCACATTTTATACATTAAAATTGTTATATACATACAATTTTAAATTACTTTGAGAATCTCAAAATTCCAAGTTATCACATTCACCTCTCCTTATAAAATTTTCGTCCTCGAAAATTTAGAATAAGTGGGGGTACAATTTTCTAATTTCATCCTCGCGTTCCCATGTAGCCTCTTCGATGTTGTGATTTTTCCACAACACTTTGACTAATGGAATCATCTTGTTGCTTAATACTTTTTCCTTTCGTGCCAAAATTTGCATAGGCCGTTCTTCATATGTCAGATCTTCCTGAATCTAGATTGGTTTATGTTTCAGTGTATGGGATGGATCCGATATGGATTTCTGTAACATGGATACATGGAATACATTATGCACTGCCGACATCTCTGGGGGTAATGCCAATTTATAGGCAACCTTCCCAACGCGTTCGATGATTTCAAATGGTCCAATATATCTCGGACTCAATTTCCCTTTCTTATCGAAACACATTATTCCTTTCATTGGTGAAACCCTTAAAAATATGAAATCCCTTCGTTAAACTCTGGGGATCCTCATCGTTTGCCTGCATAGCTCTTCTGCCGGCTCTGCGCAATCTTCATTCATCACCGTATTTTTGCAACTGTATCAGTTGTTGTATGAAATCTGTTTTATGTAGCTACTTTTCTTGTAGATCATACCAATGGACAAGTGATCTACACTTCTTACTGTACGAAATAAATTAGTCAATACGTATCAGAGTGGCGCAGCGGAACAATAAAAATTTTTCTAGATCGTTAAATATCTCAGATGCCATATACAACAAACCAACAACAATTTAAACTCATACCTCAAGGACGCCAATCTGCAGGAGAAGAATGACCGGAGGGCTTCAACCAACTAGCCTTCTCTACTATTCTCCAATTCCCGAATGGCTGAGTGTGTGGGCACTCTGAACCTCGATCGGTATGCTAGCAATGCTAGTCTTCTTTCGCTATCCCAGATCTCTAAAGAACTTATTGTCACGGTGAGTTATGCAACAACAAGCCTGCTCACCTGAGAGTCTGTGGTCTAAGAGAACTGGAGTAGCAGGATCTCTATTTATAGACTTGCATGAGATGTTCCTCTGAATTTGAATTAGATTAGGAGAAGATTTTCTCCCTTATCCACTCACAAAATCTGAAATTATCAAGGCTAAATCCCACTAAAAAATTCGGCCACTTTCTCAAGATTTTGTGTTCAAAATTCAAACAGGATTTTAACTAGAATTTTATCTCCTCTCAACCTGTGATAACCGGGAATTTTAGATTCTCGAATTATGTTAAAATTGTATGTGTATAACAATATTAATGAATAAATTGTGAAAAAGTTGTATTCCAATACTGTTGTGAATAGTGTAAAAATATTCTGGTAATGTTAAAGTGTGTGAGTTCGGGGATGGAAAATCCTACCGGACATAATTCGGTGAGATGGTTCGAAATCAGAGTCGAAAACCCTAGAGAGTGCATTGAAATGTACTAAAACAATAGAAATTTATGGTAGAGAATTCTGATCAAACTGAAGCAAAATAAGACAAACCGACCGCACTAGAGGTGCTGAGAACTCGCCTACGCGATTTCGGTAAAGTTTCGTTCGGATCGGATAACAGTCAAAAATTGACCACGAATTAATTAGAGAATTAATATGAATAGTTGATGACATCACTATGATGATGTCATAAAGCCAATTTATTTTCATCAAATTAGAAAGCATTTTGAAAGGTGTATGGCTAGGATTGTTTTGCTTTTTAATCAAAGGCCAAGATCATGCCAAAATGCACCTTGAAAAAAATTAAAAAAATTTCTGGGATTTTGTTGAAAGGCCATTCGGCCATGTGGAAAGGGAGAAAGAAAAATTTTATTTTGACCCCAAAACCTTTACTTTTTGATCCTTGAACAATTAAGAAATTGTTGGAAAAAAATTGCAAACAGGTCCTTGGTTTTTGCCTATAAATAGGCATCAAAATTCAAGCAAAAAATTGAAAAAAAAACAACTGAACTCTTGCTCATTTTTTTTCAGCCAAAATCGTGAGTTATCCCCCCCTTAAACCAAAAATTTTATTTTCAATTTCACATCATATCTAGCTTGAATTGCATTTCCAACATTAAGGCAACAACTAATCAAGGTAAGCTTCAAATTTGAAGCATTTTCCTTGATTTTTTTTCATTGAAAACTGTGGGTTTGGAAGGTTGAAAAAAAATGGAAAAAAATTGTTGATTTGTTGATTCTAGGATTGGTTTGATGTTGTGATATTCAAAGCATGAATTAGGATAGAAAAATAAGCAAAAATTTTGCATGTTTTCCTTGAAAATCTGTGGCTTCCTTGGTGTGAAAATTTCATGAGTTTTGTTATTTTAATTTAGTGTTAATGTTCATTCAATTATAAGTTAAGTTAAGCATGAAATGGACTTAAGAAACAATAAAAGTTTGATGTAGAATTCTTGCTAAAACCGTGGGCATGAACATGATGAAATGGGAAAATTTTCAATGTTGATAAAAGTTGATAAAAACCCTAGGAAAGAAAGTGAAATTTTCTTTCTATTTATGCATAACATACGTGGCTATAATTAGGGTTAGAATGCATGTTTTGTTAAGTTTTTGAATGTTGTTTTATACATTGGGAAGCATAAGGATAATATGTTGTGACGAAAACTAATTAGACGTGAATACATAGTAAACCAAGGCTAGCTTGGAAAAAAATAATAATAATGTGTGTTGTGACTTGTGTTAATTTCTAAATGTTGAATCATATGGAAAGTTTTTATACAAAGTTTGGAAACTTTGTATAAAATAGGCCTCTGGTATAGTACGTGGCAGGTACAAAGGTTCTGAGGCGTACCTAACGCCAAGAAACCTTAAAATATAAGCGGAAATACTGCCGAAATTTCTAAAATCAGCTTAAGGGCATTTCCGGAAACGAGGGGTAAAAATATTGAACTCGGGAGGGAAACCGAGACCCCTCGGTGAATTATGATTAGAAATGGAAAACCAACCCAAAAGGAATAGTAAACTGACCCTAAATCACTAAAATGCCTAAAACAGGAAAAAAATTGATGTTAGGGGTATTTTGGAAAACGAGAGAAAATTTTAGGTCAGGATAGGAAACCCGAGCCTCTCGAGGACCGAGGGTCGGGGACGGGATAAATAACGTTTAGTAAATAGTGAAAGGGCCATTTGAGGCTCCGAAATGCTCGAAAAATGAAAAAATGACCCTAGGTGATGGATGAATAGTAACCAAGGGTCGGGAAAAATGAAGTTGAGATTTTGCAGCAATTTAAGCTGTAAAATGATACGAAAGCTTAGGAAATATTATTTTAAAATAATTAAACTTTGAAAACTTGGAAAAAAATGATAAAATAAAGCAAACTATGATCTCGAGACCCGTTAGGGGCAAAATGGTCATTTTGACCAAAAATTCCCGAAAAGGTACGGAAAGAATCCCCAAAAAAAACCTAGAATAACTTAGAAAAAATTCTAAGGCTCAAAATAAATATGATAGAGTTAAAAGTCTAAAAATTTTGAGGAACACGGGCGTGCAAAGGGATACACGGCCGTGTTTAGGAAAAATTTTATAACCCGAGAGGTACACGGGCTGGAACACAGGCGTGTTGCAGACTGTATGCCACAAACCAAATTTAAATGTGTAGAATTGTTAGGTAAAATAAATATATATTTTAGATGATAATAAAACAGGGTATTAACAAACACTATTATGTCCGTAGGAACCCAAAATAAAGATAGAACTGCGGAGGAGTTCTGGAAGTGGACACTAGCGCAGTATTGGTAAGTTCAAGCATTTTCGTGTCTGCAACATGAAATACTGTGTGAACCTATTCTATACTAGCTGCTCACTAGATATAAGTTCTTATGCACATTTGGGGATTAGTTAGTATAACATACTCCAAATAACGAGAATAAGTAAGACCTACGGGCAATGGGGGATAGTGACCTTGAGGTGATATATATGATCACTTGGTCAAAACTATAAACTAAAAGATGGTAATGAAACCATTAAGGCGTACCGCCCCTCCAACATAGTGGTGGACGTTTGTCTAAATCCTACGGGGTTATCAGGGTTGTGGAGGACGATGTTCTAAGGTCGCTCCTTAGACCCTCCCAGTCAGCGCACTAATAATCATCGGTACTGTCATAAATAGAGTTCTACACTAGAAATCTAATAGAAAACAAGCAATCACAAAATGGAACAAAAATCATAATTGAGCATAACTAAAATTACACTCGGTTAGGATAGGTGAATAGTACACAGTTAGGGTAACTGGTACTATTCACCGGTCAAAGGTCAGTTATACTGTTCATGGTGAATAGTACTATTCATGGTGACTAGTACTATTCATAGAAGATTGAGTTTTTCTTGTCTTTGAATCAATATGATTCTTAGTATGGATGTTTGAACTTACTGAGCCTGTTAGCTCATCGGTTTGTTCATATTGCAGGTAAGAAACCTGTCCAGTAAATTTCTGGATGGCGGCAGGATGCAAACATGTCGAGGGATAGGGAATTCACCGTGGACATGATCCTGCCATAAGTTTTCCGTTGAGCTTTTTGAGTAAAGAAAATATGTTTGCAGGCAAAGCATACAATATATAGATATTATATATGTTACCAAATATGTTGTACTTATTCTGACATGAAAAAGTCAGTATTATATTTTACATCGCTTTCTTACTTGACAATCATAAGAAAAAAAAAGTATGTATTAAAGAAAAAAAAAATTTAGGGTGAAATTTTAGGCCCTAGTGTTTAAAAAGAATTAGTAAAAGAGTTTAAAACTGACGACTCAAATTCAGCACACAAACGGTCTTTGTCGACGATAGAGTCGATTCATGACGGTGCTGAGTGGTTGGAATCTGGGGACGTCACACAACCAACCAAAAATCCTAAAATCTCTTTAGGATTTCCTCAAATATTTTTGGCCATAAAAGATAAGGGAAGAATCAAAATTCCACTAGGATTTTCAAGCTTAAATCTTATCCCATCCTTATCCAAAATAACTGAAAATCTACATGGGATATGCCCTTAAAAATTTGGCCATAATCAGGGAGGAGAGAATCCAAATTCAACTGGGATTGAAACTTGAATTTTTCCCTGAACCTTATCTAAAAAAAATCTGAAAATTCCATGAGGATAATCCTCAAAATTTTCAACCAAGTTTGTTAGGATTTGGGTTCAAAATTCAAGTAAGATTCAAACAAGATTTTCCTCTCCATATCCAACTCAAATTCGAATTTCATTCCTTGTAGATTTACCACAAGAAATTCGAATCTTACTTGGACTGTGATTCAAAATTCAAATTTCAAAATCCACAAAACAGTTGTATTTCAAATTCTTGTTCTCATGGATAATTTTCTACAACTCCAATCCAATCACAAATAAAATCATGGCAACTTTATTTGGAGTTCAAATAATTGTGTACTCTATTATCTAAAACAAAATTTGAATTCAACCGGAGAGAATCTTGTCCACTATCCTTATCCTATGTCAACACCATCCATGCATAATCAACTAGCCAATAGCATACACAAATCAATTTGCCAAACATTAAGGAATTATGTGGAGCTAGTAGAAGGACCAATTGGACACATATAATCGGGCTCCCGCGAATCCATATGATCACCATTCTTTACCGAATAACCCAATCATATGATCACTAATTTCAGAGTCTCACCACTATAAACCTGAAGCTGAACTCTCAATTATATATCGTATTACGTAAGCCTGTGACAAGCTATCGTCTGATGACCTTGTCATGTATGCAGAACCCTCATATGATATCCATGATCAGCCTAAGATCAAAGTCTGTTCAATCCTACTGATCAGGCTATCTTAAAGTTCCATTATACTACCGAATAAAGAAAATGATTATTCACCATATGTGAATAAGAAGTCATCCGCCCAGCAGACGACTCAAGGCCTTGTCTATTTTCACATCCAGTACAATGCCTTTAAGAGGATACCCTTGACTCCTTATTAGAGCTATGATTCTGATATCTATAAACAAGTCCTTCATCGTATACAAGTCATGCACCGAACGAACCGGTCTATAAGCTTACTACCTCTGAGACGCGTTAGCTATTGGAACATCAAAGTACACAAGTCATATACATGAAGCTGTTCATCCACTCAGGATTAAGGTTACTACACAATGAACGTCAAAAGTAGATCGATCCCCTCATGGCGGACTGCATACATCAATCATACTTTAGTCCCGGTCTAATATGTCGCCACTAAGTAACATATCTATGTCTCTACTTGGGAGTCTAGCTGTAGACAGTCAAGACAAACTGTCCCTACCATGGCTTTAGACAACATAATAGTCCTAACATGAGTTAGATGCTCCATCTAACCCCATAGACTACAGACCTTAGTTTAGACTGCTTACTTTAGAACATTGTCTTCTCGCATACAAAAGTCCATTGCATGCAACATTCTAACAGTTTTAACACAAGCAGTCAGGGAGCCATATTTGCTTACATTTACTTTAACATATAAATAAAATGAGGACAGACAGCAATGTAATGAATAACCTCTATATATAATTTTCTTATCCATTTCAAAATAAATATGTCAAAATGTCTCTAACGCTTAGGGCATTTCCTAACAATCTCCCATTTGCCCTAAGCCAGCAGATGTGCCATGTTATGCATCCCCATCGCCTCTACATGCCTCTCAAAGCTTCTAGCCACCAAAGTCTTAGTAAAGGGATTGGCAATGTTGTCCTCGGACGTAATTTTACATATATCTACTTGGCCTATCTTCACGTGCCCTCTAATAATATGATATCTTCGATCTATGTGCTTGGTCCTCTTGTGGTGCTGAGATACCCTTGTTAGGAAATGCCCTAAGTATTAGAGACATTTTGATGTATTCATTTTGAACTGGATAATAAAATTATACATAGAGGTTATTCATTACATTGCCATCTGTCCTTATCTTATTTACATGTTAAAGTAAATGTAAGCAAATATGGCTCACTGACTGCTTATGTTAAAACTGTTAGAACGTTGCATGCAATGGACTTTTGTATGCGAGAAGACAATGTTCTAAAGTTAGCAGTCTAAACTATGGTCTGTAGTCTATGGGGTTAGACCGAGCATCTAACTCATGTTAAGACTATTATGTTGTCTAAAGCCTTAGAGGGGACGGTCTGTCTTGACTGTCTGGAGCTGGACTCCCAAGTAGAGACATGGATATGTTGCTTGGTGGTGACATATTAGACCGGGACTAAAGCGTGATTGATCTACGTAGTCCGCTATGAGTGGATCAATCTGCTTTTGACGTTCATTATGCAATAACCTTAATCCTGAGTAAATGAACTACTTCATGTATATGACTTGTGTACTTTGATGTTCCAATGGCTAAAGCGTCTCAGAGGGTAGTAAGCTTATAGACCGGCTCGTTGGGTGCATGACTTGTATACGATGAAGAGTTTGTTTGCAGATATCGGAATCATAGCTCTGAGGAGTTAAAGGTATCCTCTTAAAGGCATTATACTGAATGTGAAAATGGACAAGGCCTTGGGTCGTCTGCTGGGCGGATGACTTCTTATTCACATATGGTGAATAATCATTTTCTTGATTCGGTAGTATAATGGAACTTTAAGATAGCCTGATCAGTAGGATTAAACGGACTTTGACCTAAGGCTGATCATGGATATCATATGAGGGTTTTGCATATATGACAAGGTCATTGGATGGTAGCTCGTCACAGGCTTACGTAATACGGTATATAATTGGGAGTTCAGTTTCAGGTTTATAGTGGTGTGACTCTGAAATTAGTGATCATATGATTGAGTTGTTCGGTACAGAATGATGATCATATGGAATCACGGGAGCCCGATTATATATGTCCAATCAGTCCCTCTACTAGCTCCACATAATTCCTTAACGTTTGGCAAATTGATTTGTGTATGCTATTGGCTAGTTTATTATGCATGGATGGTGATGTCACAGGATTAGGATGGTAGACAAGATTCTCTCCGGTTGGATTCAGATTTTGTTTTGGATAATAGAGTACACAATTATTCGAACTCCAAATAAAGTTGCCATGATTTTATTTGAGATTGGATTGGAGTTGTAGAAAATTATCCATGAGAACAAGAATATGAAATACAACCGTTTTGTGGAATTTGAAATTTGAATTTTGAAATTTGAAATTTGAATTTGAAATTTGAAATTTGAATTTTGAATTTGAAATTTGAATTTGAAATTTGAATTTGAAATTCGAATTTGAAATTTGAATTTGAAATTTAAATTTGAAATTTGAAATTTGAAATTTGAAATTTGAATTTGAAATTTGAATTTGAAATTTGAAATTCAAATTTTGAATCACAGTCCAAGTAGGATTCGAATTTGTTGTGGAAAATCCACAAGGTTTGAAATTCGAATTTGAGTTGGATTTGGAGAGGATAATCTTGTTAGAATCCTACTTGAATTTTGAATCCAAATCCCAACAAATAAGGGACGAAATTTTGAGGATAAACCTCATGAAAGATTTCGGATTTTGTGGATAGGATTCAAGGGAATATTCAAGCTTTAATCCTAGTTGAATTTGGATTCTCTCTCCTCCCAAAAGTGGCCGAAATTTTGGATCCCTAATCCTAGGAAATTCGGTTATTTTTGGATAAGGATAAGATGAGATTTAGCTTGAGAAATCCTAGTGGAATTTTGATTCTCCTTTATCCTAAAAGTGGCCGAAAATTTGGAGAGATTTTCTCCTTGTGAATTTCGGATTTTTTGGTTGGAAAAGGGAGATAAGATTCTAGCTAAAATCTTGTTAAGATTTGGATTGGATTTATCTAGCAAAAACCGAATTTATTTGGGAGATTTTCCCTTTGGAAAATTCGGATTTTTTGGGTTTGGATAAGGGAAAATATCTTTTCCTAGTCCAATTCGAATTCAGAGAATCACCTCATGCAGGTCTATAAATAGAGGTCCTGCCACTCCAGTTCTCTCAGACCACAGACTCTCAGGTGAGCAGGCTTATTGTTGCACAGCTCATCGTGACAATAAAGTTCTTTAGAGATCTGGGTGGTCGGAAGAAGACTAGCAGTGCTAGCATACCGATCGAGGTTCAGAGTGCCCACACACTCAGCCATTCGGGAATTGGAGAATAGTAGAGAAGGCTAGTTGGTTGAAGCCTCCGGTCACTCTTCTCCTGTTCATTGGCGTCCTTGAGGTATGAGTTTTAATTGTTGTTGATTTATTGTATATGGCATCATGAGATATTTAACGATCTAAAAAATTTTTATTGTTCCGCTGCGCCACTCTGATACGTTTTTACCGGTTTATTTTCCTACAATTGGTATCAGAGCCATCTCATGACTATGCCATATATGTAAATTAGACAATTACTTAGTCTTTTTATTTATGTATGGATTTGATATTTAGAGAGTGGCATTCTAGGGTTCCTTTATGTTGTTATCATGTATTATGTATAAAGTATGTGGTTATTTTAATTTTTTGAATTATTATAAGCATGCTTGTTTATGCCGGTTATGGTTCCTTAGAATTTAGAAAAATTGTATCTAGGAATTTTTTATGTAACCATGGGAGCAGTTTATTTACACTGTAATTTTCCCATGGATTTTAATTTTTGTCTCTTAGAATTTTTATGGATAGAATTTTGTACACCGGAAACGGTATAGGAATTTTTTATGTAATTATTCTTGGAGGAGATTGAAGATTGAAGACCGTAATTTATTTTTCCCAAAAGTTAAATTTAATTTAAAGGTTGAAATTTTTGATTGTGTGGAAAATTTCAATTTAATTGGGATTCAAATTAATTTTTGGAGATCCTAAAAGGTAAATTGGAATATGGCACGAAAATCGAGACACGACCCCTCGGGATAGGCCGACAAACCTTGGTGGGGCTGCAGCCCCTGCCCTCGGGTAGGATGGGGCTGCGGCAGCCCCTGTGCAGGCCCACACCACCCACGGCCGCAGGCTCTGCCTGCAGCCAGGGGTGGCCGTGGCCTGCCCAAGGCTGGCTGCAGCCTGGGCGTGCAGCCACTGGCTGCAGGCGCTGCCTGCAGCCTGCCGGCTGCTGCGCCCAGTCTGGGCGTGCAGCCTGGCGCTGCAGGCTTGGCCTGCAGCCCGGCAGGGCTGCACAAGGGGCAGCCGTGGGCTGCCAGCCCCTCCGGGGTTGGTGGCTGCCCACGGCGGCTGCCGCCTT
This sequence comes from Antiaris toxicaria, assembly GCA_035233585.1. Lineage (NCBI taxonomy): Eukaryota > Viridiplantae > Streptophyta > Magnoliopsida > Rosales > Moraceae > Antiaris > Antiaris toxicaria. The sequence goes on along the minus strand of CP141155.1, from coordinate 55,778,598 downwards.
CACGGGCGGCGGAGCGGCGGTCCAAAATCAGAAAATTTTGATTTTAAATTTGAGATTTAATTTTAAATCATGTTTAAAAATATGTAATTAAAAATTTGAAATTTTTGAAATTACATATTATTATACATGATGATTAAAATTGTTTAAAATTTGAATTAGAAATTTAAATTTGAAATTCGAATTTGGAATTTGAATTTGAAATTTAAATTTTGGAGATTTAAATTTTAAATAATTCAAGGGATGAGAAATAAATGGAGAGGCTACATAAAGATGGATACAAGAAGACGGAACAAAATTCAAGACCCAAAGAATGTTTTGGATGGAATTTTGTAATCTTTATTTTCTTTGTTCTAGGATGGAACCATAGCTTGGTTATTCTGTCAATTATTTTTTCTGTGATATGTCATGGATGTATAAATATGTATTGATGGATGTTTTGTATGCATATTTGATAACATGTCATATAGGATAGGTGAGTGCCGCTCATACTATATTGATCATACATAATTTGTCAAAACTTGCATGTTTTTCAAAATATTGAGTGGGAGAGGGTTTCAAACAAAACCCACGGCCTCCATTGTTGATCCATATGTGAAAGCATGGTAACGCCTCGCGTCAGTTCCGACCTGACCACACCCTTCGGTAGGTGTTTACCGCCGCCGGTATACTAGATTGGATCTCCTATGTGGAAAACGTGTTCGGGTGCGATTCTATTCATGACCACCCCTCGGTGGCTTGGTAGGACGTGGATCGGGCTACGTAAACAATGGTTATACACTCAAGACTCGTTTAGTTATTAACCTTCCCTAGAAGCTCTGTTAACTAAACTGGTGGCCAAATAAGCGGTTATTAATATATGTCTTAACCTTGGAGGATTTAAGGTAACATATATTAATTGGACGGGGTCCATGTTCCGGCTATTTGTTCTCATGACCACCCCTCGGTGGCTTGGGGCAATAGGTGCTGAGAATTACCGTTGCAATGCTACATTTTTTTCAAGTTTCATGTAGGAACATACTTGTATGTTTTATTTGCTAAATTATCTGCATATTTGCTTGGGCTTTGTAATGATGTCTAGTATAATTTTATTTCAGTTCAAAATGTCACCGACACCCCTCATTTCGATACTTACTGAAAATAAGTTGAATGGCGACAATTATAAAGATTGGAAAAGAAATCTATTAATAGTTCTCAGCTGCGAGAGACACAAGTTCGTACTGGACGAACCATGCCCACCTGGGCCCAAACCTGACACACCACTTGAGGAGGTCCCGGTTGCCTATAATCGTTGGAGAGAATCCAATGAAATAGCTCGATGCTACATCCTTGCTAGCATGACGAGTGCTTTACAAAAGCAGCATGAGACTTATCAAGTTGCTGGGGAGATCATGGATAATCTGGAGGACATGTTCGGAGGCCAAGAAAAATTGGCTCGACAGTCCGCTATCACCAGCATTATGAACTCCAAGCAAAAGGCTGGTGCTCCGGTGAAGGACCATATGATTACTCTAATGGGATTCTTCGCTGAGGCTGCCGAGAATGGTGCTGAGTTGGACTATAACACCCAGATCGAGATGGTGTTCAAGACTCTGTCTAAAGATTTTGTGGGGTTTAAGGCCGCATACAATCTGGCGACAAAGGAGTTAGGACTTACCGAGCTCATGAAGCAACTTCAGGCTTATGAGCGGATGATCAGGGATGAGGATGTGGTCCGACCTAAAGGAGAGGCCAATTTGGCGGAATCTTCCAATCCCTCACGGAAGAGGAAGAGGCCAAATAAGAAGCAAGTGGCTTCCAGTTCTTCTAATCCTCCTGTCTCGGACGGGAAGAAGAAGAAGAAGAACAAGAAGCCAAAGGACCCTAAAAAGTCTAAATGCTTCCACTGTGGGAAGGTAGGTCACTTCAAGAAGGCTTGCCGGGAATTCCTAGCCTCCAAGGGCAAGGAAGGTAAGGAACTTCATTACTTAGAAGCGTGTTTGGTGGAAGAATCGAAAGACACATGGGTCATTGATTCGGGCGCCACTAATCATGTTTGTGTTTCGATGCAGGGGTTCGTGGAAACGAGAAGTCTACATGATAGGAGCCTCTCGTTGCGGACTGGAGATGGTAGCTTTGTGGTGGCTGAGGCAGTGGGAGACGTTCATCTTTATTTTGATCAATTTAGGTTTATTTTATTGAAAGACTGTTTTTATGTTCCTAATTTTAGGAGGAACCTTATATCGGTAGCTTGTTTAATAAAGGATTCTTATTCAGTTTCTTTTAGTAAAAGAGTTGATATTCGTAGAAATAAGTCTTTTATCTGTTCTGGATGGATGGATGGAAACCTATATTTGATCAGACCAAAGATGTACTCACTGCTTGACACTGAATTAATTGATAACTCTAAAAGGTTGAAAGTTTCTCACTCTAACAAGGCGTATCTTTGGCATTTAAGACTTGGTCATATTAATCAGGATAGGATTCAAAGATTGGTGAAAGACGGTCCTCTGGAATCTCTGGAGGAGGTACGACTTCCCCAATGTGAGTCTTGTCTAGAGGGTAAGATGACTAAGAGGTCTTTTGGAGCTAAGGGTACAAGGGCACAAGAGCTCTTAGAAATTGTGCACACTGACGTATGTGGCCCCATGAACGTCACAGCACGAGGAGGGTTCGAGTACTATGTCTCTTTCATAGATGATTACTCGAGGTATGGATATGTGTATCTGATGCACCGCAAGAGCGAAACCTTTGACAAGTTCAAAGAGTATCGTGCGGAAGTGGAAAAGCAATTGGATAAATCCATAAAGACACTTCGATCTGATCGAGGTGGCGAATACCTCTCCGATGAATTTCTAGGACATCTTGTAGAGAATGGGATATTATCCCAATTGACTGCACCTGGTACTCCACAACAGAATGGTGTAGCCGAAAGGAGAAACAGGACCTTATTGGATATGGTACGGTCCATGATGAGTTACTCAACGCTGCCATTATCATTTTGGGGACATGCTTTACAAACGGCGTGCTATATTCTGAACCAGGTTCCGAGCAAATCAATTCCTAGAACTCCGTATGAATTGTGGCGTGGCAGGAAGCCCTCCCTTGGACATATGAGAATATGGGGCTGCCCGGCACATGTACTGGATGGGGATGCGAAGAAGTTGGAACCAAGATCAGAATTGTGCATGTTTGTAGGGTATCCAAAAGGAACTAAAGGAGGTCTGTTCTATAACCCGAAGGAACAAAAGGTCATTGTCTCAACCCATGCGACATTCTTGGAGGAAAGTCACATGAATGACTTTAAGCCTCGAAGCAAAGTGGTGCTAGAGGAGTTATCGGGTGAAAGAACTGCTCCACAGATTTCGGTCTTGGACGCAAGTCCGAGTTCCAGTGAAAGACCTGCAGACGATCAACAATTTAGGGTGCCTCGTCGTAGTGGGAGGGTTTCGAAGAAACCTAATTTCTTTATGTATGATGCTGAGGTATACCAGGCCGAGGCTCATGAGCATGAGGAAGATCCGGTCACATATGATGAAGCTATAAAGGATGTTGATTCTAGATCTTGGAAACAGGCTATGAACAATGAGATGGATTCTATGAAATCCAACTCTGTTTGGGAACTTGTAGATTTGCCGGATGGGATAAAACCCATTGGATGCAAATGGGTCTACAAAAGAAAGAAGGATGCGGAAGGGAGAGTGGAAACTTTCAAAGCTAGACTGGTTGCAAAGGGATACACGCAAAAGGCTGGAATCGATTACGAGGAAACCTTTTCGCCTGTTGCTATGCTGAAGTCTATCCGTATTCTTCTGTCCATTGCTGCGGCTCTCGATTACGAGATCTGGCAAATGGATGTCAAGACGGCATTCTTGAATGGCCATCTTGAAGAGTGTATCTATATGATACAGCCCGAAGGGTTCGTAGCAAAAGGCCAAGATAAGAAAGTCTGCAAGTTGCTTAGATCCATTTATGGATTAAAGCAGGCATCCCGCTCATGGAACCAGAGGTTTGATCAAGCGATTAAGACATTTGGTTTTGAGCAGAACGTTGATGAACCTTGTGTTTATAAACGTATTAAGGATGGAAAAGTGGTCTTTCTGATACTCTATGTTGATGATATACTACTCATTGGGAATGATGTAGGGAACTTATCATCAGTCAAGCTTTGGTTACACCAGCAGTTTGACATGAAGGACTTGGGAGAAGCTAATTATGTTCTAGGCATTCGTCTCTTCAGAGATCGAAAGAACAAAATGATAGCATTATCCCAAGCTTCATACATAGATAAAATAATTGACAAATATGCAATGCTAGAGGCAAAGAAAGGCTCACAACCTTCTATTGCCGGTTTAACTCTTTCATTGGATGACTGTCCCAAGACATCGGAAGAAAGAGAGCGTATGAGTAAGGTCCCTTATGCATCCGCTGTGGGTAGCCTTATGTACGCTATGCTTTGCACTCGCCCGGACATATGTTTTGCAGTAGGTATGGTGAGTCGATATCAAGCGAATCCTGGAACCAAGCACTGGCAAGCAGTAAAGCATATACTCAAGTATCTTAAGAGAACGAGGGATTATATGCTGGTGTATTCTGGAGGGGACCTAACACCCGTAGGATACACGGACTCAGACTTCCAGACTTGCAAGGATTTGAGGAAGTCGACATTAGAGGGCATGTGGAGACAGGATGAGTGGATGTATGTAAGATCGCGTCCAAGGACAACATTGCCGATCCCTCTACTAAGACTTTGGTAGCTAGAAGCTTTGAGAGGCAAGTAGAGGCGATGGGGATGCGTAACATGGCACATCTGCTGGCTTAGGGCAAGTGGGAGATTGTTAGGAAATGCCCTAAGTATTAGAGACATTTTGATGTATTCATTTTGAACTGGATAATAAAATTATACATAGAGGTTATTCATTACATTGCCATCTGTCCTTATCTTATTTACATGTTAAAGTAAATGTAAGCAAATATGGCTCACTGACTGCTTATGTTAAAACTGTTAGAACGTTGCATGCAATGGACTTTTGTATGCGAGAAGACAATGTTCTAAAGTTAGCAGTCTAAACTATGGTCTGTAGTCTATGGGGTTAGACCGAGCATCTAACTCATGTTAAGACTATTATGTTGTCTAAAGCCTTAGAGGGGACGGTCTGTCTTGACTGTCTGGAGCTGGACTCCCAAGTAGAGACATGGATATGTTGCTTGGTGGTGACATATTAGACCGGGACTAAAGCGTGATTGATCTACGTAGTCCGCTATGAGTGGATCAATCTGCTTTTGACGTTCATTATGCAATAACCTTAATCCTGAGTAAATGAACTACTTCATGTATATGACTTGTGTACTTTGATGTTCCAATGGCTAAAGCGTCTCAGAGGGTAGTAAGCTTATAGACCGGCTCGTTGGGTGCATGACTTGTATACGATGAAGAGTTTGTTTGCAGATATCGGAATCATAGCTCTGAGGAGTTAAAGGTATCCTCTTAAAGGCATTATACTGAATGTGAAAATGGACAAGGCCTTGGGTCGTCTGCTGGGCGGATGACTTCTTATTCACATATGGTGAATAATCATTTTCTTGATTCGGTAGTATAATGGAACTTTAAGATAGCCTGATCAGTAGGATTAAACGGACTTTGACCTAAGGCTGATCATGGATATCATATGAGGGTTTTGCATATATGACAAGGTCATTGGATGGTAGCTCGTCACAGGCTTACGTAATACGGTATATAATTGGGAGTTCAGTTTCAGGTTTATAGTGGTGTGACTCTGAAATTAGTGATCATATGATTGAGTTGTTCGGTACAGAATGATGATCATATGGAATCACGGGAGCCCGATTATATATGTCCAATCAGTCCCTCTACTAGCTCCACATAATTCCTTAACGTTTGGCAAATTGATTTGTGTATGCTATTGGCTAGTTTATTATGCATGGATGGTGATGTCACAGGATTAGGATGGTAGACAAGATTCTCTCCGGTTGGATTCAGATTTTGTTTTGGATAATAGAGTACACAATTATTCGAACTCCAAATAAAGTTGCCATGATTTTATTTGAGATTGGATTGGAGTTGTAGAAAATTATCCATGAGAACAAGAATATGAAATACAACCGTTTTGTGGAATTTGAAATTTGAATTTTGAAATTTGAAATTTGAATTTGAAATTTGAAATTTGAATTTTGAATTTGAAATTTGAATTTGAAATTTGAATTTGAAATTCGAATTTGAAATTTGAATTTGAAATTTAAATTTGAAATTTGAAATTTGAAATTTGAAATTTGAATTTGAAATTTGAATTTGAAATTTGAAATTCAAATTTTGAATCACAGTCTAAGTAGGATTCGAATTTGTTGTGGAAAATCCACAAGGTTTGAAATTCGAATTTGAGTTGGATTTGGAGAGGATAATCTTGTTAGAATCCTACTTGAATTTTGAATCCAAATCCCAACAAATAAGGGACGAAATTTTGAGGATAAACCTCATGAAAGATTTCGGATTTTGTGGATAGGATTCAAGGGAATATTCAAGCTTTAATCCTAGTTGAATTTGGATTCTCTCTCCTCCCAAAAGTGGCCGAAATTTTGGATCCCTAATCCTAGGAAATTCGGTTATTTTTGGATAAGGATAAGATGAGATTTTGCTTGAGAAATCCTAGTGGAATTTTGATTCTCCTTTATCCTAAAAGTGGCCGAAAATTTGGAGAGATTTTCTCCTTGTGAATTTCGGATTTTTTGGTTGGAAAAGGGAGATAAGATTCTAGCTAAAATCTTGTTAAGATTTGGATTGGATTTATCTAGCAAAAACCGAATTTATTTGGGAGATTTTCCCTTTGGAAAATTCGGATTTTTTGGGTTTGGATAAGGGAAAATATCTTTTCCTAGTCCAATTCGAATTCAGAGAATCACCTCATGCAGGTCTATAAATAGAGGTCCTGCCACTCCAGTTCTCTCAGACCACAGACTCTCAGGTGAGCAGGCTTATTGTTGCACAGCTCATCGTGACAATAAAGTTCTTTAGAGATCTGGGTGGTCGGAAGAAGACTAGCAGTGCTAGCATACCGATCGAGGTTCAGAGTGCCCACACACTCAGCCATTCGGGAATTGGAGAATAGTAGAGAAGGCTAGTTGGTTGAAGCCTCCGGTCACTCTTCTCCTGTTCATTGGCGTCCTTGAGGTATGAGTTTTAATTGTTGTTGATTTATTGTATATGGCATCATGAGATATTTAACGATCTAAAAAATTTTTATTGTTCCGCTGCGCCACTCTGATACGTTTTTACCGGTTTATTTTCCTACAACCCTTGTGTTGGCAATAGCCCCAGTGTTATCACAGTAAAGTGTGATAGGCTTGTCAACACCCGGAATGACCTCAAGGTCTCTTAAGAACTTGCGGAGCCAAACCGCTTTTTTAGATACCTCAGCCGTAGCCACATACTCAGCCTCCGTAGTAGAGTCAGCTATGTAGCCCTGCTTCACGCTTCTCCACATAATGGCTCCTCCTTCGAGCAAGAACACTGATCCAGATGTTGATTTCCTCGAATCCTTGCAAGTCTAGAAGTCTGAGTCTGTAATGACCGCCATTTTTATGGCACCTACTTACCATGTAATAAGTCATTAAGGAATAAAATGGACATAATTTAATGTCTTTTAGTGCAAATTTAAGAAATACGGTCAAGTACAAGATCGTGTAAGAGGTTGTGTACCGCTCAGATAGATGAATGTATTTCAAAGACATGGTCGTGTTGAGTAGTCTCAACTAGTACATGCCCGTGTCTGAAATGTACACGCCCGTGTTGCGTTGCACACGCACGTGTAAGAGTCCGTGTAGAAGGCTGTGTAATGAGCCGAGAGCCACTGTAATGACTCTCATGAATTATGAAACTTAATTACTATGTAATGATGTAATTAAGTTAATAAACACAGTGTGCTTTTCAGTTGAATGAATTAAATGGGAATAGTAACGTTTAATTACTATTCATGCAGTGAAAAGGGCAACCGACAGTGAAATCGGTCCACCCTATTATGTGAGTATGCGTTGAGACACGCAATATCAAGAAACCGGTCTAGACGACCATTTCATGATACAGATCTGATGAGCTAGTCATCAATACGCTCAGATTGGTCATCTGAGTGCAGCAGTGATAATTGCCCTAATAGATGTATAGTATCGAGAAAAGCAGTCTAGATGACCTCTTCTCGCCCATAGACTGACAAAATCAAAGTTAAAACGCTCAGATTAGTCAATCGGGCACCTGAGACGTTTTTTGAGACGGGGTCATACAGATCCCGAAAACTGGTCTAGAAGACCTCAGATGGACGTAAAACTGATAAATTTGAAATCAGCACGTCCAAATTAGTAAAGGGAGACAGTGTTTGAAATTTCACGCAAAAATGCCTCGTTATGCGTGCGTAGTGTCAACACAGTGTAGGCCTAACCACGGTATCAAGAAATTGGTCAAGATGACCTTTTCTTGATATAAAACTGATATATTTGGAATTAGAATGCTCAAATTAGTCATTTGAGCACAAAAAGTAATTTTTGATCGGGAACCATGCAGTATCAGAAAACTGGTCGAGACGACCTCGGATGAAGATAAAACTGATATATTTGGGTTCAGCACGCCCAAATTAGTCAGTATAGCCTATCTTAAAATTTTTCAAAAAATTAGTATAAAGGGGTCGAAATTTTTAGATTTTTGTAAAAAGGGGCCCATTATTTTTTTTCCTATCTTTTTCTCCCCCACACCACACGAAGATGAACAGTGACCGACCATCGAATCCGGCCTCCGTTTTCAACACCGCCGGCACCATTGGAAAGCTCTCGACAAGCTGAGTCCAACGGTGTGCCGAGTCGACGGAACCGACGTCGGAGAACGCCGCACGCGCCGCCTAAAGCCGCCGGTGGCCAAATTTTTCAAACCGTGATTTCTCCACTGTCCGACATCCAAATGCCACGATTCTGGTCCCAATGGATTTGTGGTGAAGAGTAGAACAAATCCCAAGCTTCATTTCACGTCAACAGCCACCGGATCGCACCGCCCAAGGTTCGCCGTCGCCGTCACCATCGCCACCGTCGAATCTCGCTATTCCGGCGGAGTTGAGTTGCAAGGTCGGTATCAAAATGCTCAGAACAACACGTAGATCAAAAGCCCCAAATCAATTTTGGGCAACAACGCCAGAAAATGAAGATCCAACACCGCCACCATCGCCGACTTTTCGAGGGTCGATTTCCGGTGATAGGATCCTCGATTGGTGAAATTAACACCACTAATGGGTTCCTCTCGTCGAGCTCTTCAAGATGGTGGTCACCACTCCCATCGCCGCCGTGGTCAACGCCGGTCAACGGTCGGTCAACGTCGGTCAACGCCGATCCGGAGACTGAAAATTGAAGAATGGCTCGTTGTCCTATTTTCGACGTTCCGAACACATTCGCGGCATCAGAGTTTCAAAAGTGAAGAACGACGATTCAAAGATTGTGCGATCGAGATCGAATGGTTCACTCGACCGCCGACGGGAACGATTTTGATAGTGGTTTTGATCTCTTGATTCCTCAATTTATTATTAGAAATAATTATGTATTAATTATGGTTTACTGACTTGAGGAATTGTAAGAAAAAGGGATGAAATGTCGAAAAAGAGAATGTGAGGAAATGTGAATATTTGTACGTAAAAAGCAGACATTTTACGTAAAAATTAGGCCTCTGGTTTAGTACTTGGCAGGTTAGAATAGGTTAGATGGTTTTGAGGCGTTTGCTAAACGCCGGAAACCCAAAAATTAAGCGGAAATGCTGCCGAAATTTCTAAAACGGCACAAAGGGGTATTTTAGGAAACGAGGGGTGAAAATGTGATCGGGATGGGAACCCAAGCCCCCTCGATGACCTAGGTCCAGGAAAGAAGGACGGACGTTTACAGGATTAGTGAACCGCCCAATTAGAAATCTCGAAATGTAAGAAAACGACCCCTAGATCGGAATAGTGTCACCCAAGGGATGGGTGTGATCTAAGTATAAAATTTGGGGCGATTACATCGGTAATGGTAACCCGACAGGCTAAATGGTCATACGGGAGGTATTCAGTCAGTTGATTGGTCGGTTAGTCAGTCAAGGGCCAAGTCTGAATGGGATAGTGAGAGACAGTGATTAATTTGTCAAGTAGACAAATTAATCAAGCACGATTAAAAATTAGATATCAAATTTCCCAAAGTAGAGCAGTTGGGTACCGATAGGCATCAGTACCACACAACGATAAGTTTATTAGTTCCTAACGATAGAGTGACCTAAGAGCGATGTTAATTAATTTATTGGGTAAATAAATTAATTAACAATGATTAGAAAATCAAATTCTTAAGAAGAGGGCAATTAGTACCGATAAGGATCGGTACCTTATAACGAGAACTTTTATTAGTCACTAATGACCACGGTGACCTAAGAGTGAATGTTAATGTAATGCATTATGATTACAGGGAGGTACCTGTATTGTGACGAAGGCGAGAGTATAAACTGTCTGCTGACAGGTAAGTACAACTCCGCCTACAGCATGGATAAAATGAATTTAAAATGATGCTTTTCCAGTATTTTAAGTATGTATCTTGCACACGATGCTGCACAGCATACATAAGAGCATATAGTTTCACAATCGAGTAGATTGATGAAAGAACAAGATAGAAGCCATAGATCCCTACCGCGTAGGATTGGGGATAGCTTAGAGAAGCGTATGGCTAGAACAGTTAAACAAGATGGAAACAAGTAGGTGTGTCGTACCGGCTCCTTCAGTCGAAGGGGTTTCCAGTTAAAGAAAGTTAAGGCCAAAAGTTGAGCATCAGTTGATGGCTCTTTGGCATTAGTTGACCTCGGGCGTTACCGTTGGTCTGCGCCCACACAGTACTGACACATGGGCCCTAAATAGACAAGAAAAGAAAAGAGAAATTTGAAGCATAAATGAACATAACCGGACCATGCATTAGTTATAGTTCGCTATGCTTTATTTTTCAGTAGAGTGCATACAGTACACGATGCTTCTGCCATGCATAAAGTATGTGAAGTTTTATATTCAGTGTTATGACATGTTATGTGATGACATGATATGTGAGCTGATATGTGATATGCTTATATGGTATGTGATTTATTCAGTGATATATATCATGCTTACGATTTTAAGTATGTGTTATGTTTTAAACATGTTTTACGGTTAACATGTTGTACTTACTGGGCGTAAAGCTCACGGAGTGTGTTCATGCTGTAGGTAAGCTTCCTATAGCGCAAACACCAAGGGGCGATGATGGCGGCGGAGGTGGATGTGAGGATGAGGTTATGGATACACCGCGAGTATTCTTCCGCACAGTATGAGTAAATAGTATTTTGAACGGTGACAGTTAAATAGTATTTTGAATAGTAAAGATTAATTGGTATTTTGGAACAGTAAACAGTATATGTATGAATAGTATATTTAAATAGTATCTGGTGAATATTAATCAGATAAACAAGTATATAAGTGTGTATGTATAATTGAAATCCTTATGTTTTTCAAATTCTGCATTTTAATAGTATACGTATGTGAATAGTAAATACGTATGTGTATATTAAAAAAAAATCCCTCTAAATTTATGGTATTAAATTCAGCAAGTTTAAGTATCGGTTTTAAAGAGGAAGTATAAGTAAAAGCTAAATAAGCAAGTAATAGAGTTTACAGTGACGGTCCGGGCCGCTGAGGGCACGGGGCGTCACAGAGTCTATGTATCCTATGAGTGTTAGGTCCCCTCCAGAATACACCAGCATATAATCCGTGTTCTCTTATGATACTTGAGTATATGCTTTACTGCTTTTCAGTGCTTGGTTCCAGGATTCGCTTGATATCGACTCACCATACCTACTACAAAACATATGTCCGGGCGAGTGCAAAGCATAGCATACATAAGGCTACCCACAGTGGATGCATAAGGGACCTTACTCATACGCTCTCTTTCTTTCAATGTCTTTGGAAAATCATCCAATGAAAGAGTTAGACCAGTAATAGAAGGTTGTGTACCTTTCTTTACCTCTTGCATTGCATATTTGTCAATTATTTTATCTATGTATGAAGCTTAGGATAATGCTATCATTTTGTTCTTCCAATCTCTAAAGAGACGTATGCCTAAAACATAATTAGCTTCTCCCAAGTCCTTCATGTCAAACTGTTGGTGTAGCCAAAACTTGACCGATGATAAGTTCCCTACATCATTCCCAATGAGTAGTATATCATCGACATAGAGTATCAGAAAGACCACTTTTCCATCCTTAATAAGTTTATAAACACAGGGTTCATCGATGTTCTGCTCAAAACCGAAAGTCTTGATCGCTTGATCAAATCTCTAGTTCCATGAGCGGGATGCTTGCTTTAATCCATAAATGGATCAAGCAACTTGCAGACTTTCCTTTCTTGGCCTTTCGCTACGAACCCTTCGGGCTGTATCACGTAGATACATTCCTCAAGATAGCCATTCAAGAATGCCGTCTTGACATCCATTTGCCAGATCTCGTAATCGAGAGTCACAGCAATGGACAGAAGAATACGGATAGACTTCAGCATAGAAACAGGCAAAAAGGTTTCATCGTAATTGATTCCAACCTTTTGCATGTACCCATTTGCAACCAGTCTAGCTTTGAAAGTTTCCACTCTCCCTTCCGCATCCTTCTTTCTTTTGTAGACCTATTTGCATCCAATGGGTTTTATCCCATCCGGCAAATCTATAAGTTCCCCAACAGAGTTGGATTTCATAGAATCCATCTTATTGTTCATAGCCTGTTTCCAAGATTTAGAATTAACATCATTTATAGCTTCATTATAGGTGACCGGATCATCCCCATACTCATGAGCCTTTGCCTGGTATACCTCAGCATCATACATGAAGAAATTAGGCTTCTTTGAAACCCTCCCACTATAACGAGGCACCCTAAATTGTTGATCGTCTGCAGGTCTTTCACCAGAACTTAGACTTGCATCCAAGACCAAAACCCGTGGAGCAGTTCTTTCACCCGATAACTCCTCTAGCACCACTTTGCTTCGAGGCTTAAAGTCATTCATGTGACTTTCCTCCAAGAATGTTGCATGGGTTGAAATAATGACTTTTTGTTCGTTTGGGTTATAGAACAGACCTCCCTTAGTTACCTTTGGATACCTTACAAACATGCATAATTCTGATCTTGGTTCCAACTTCTTCGCATCCCCATCCAGTACATGTGTCGGGTAACCCCATATTCTCATATGTCTAAGGGAGGGCTTCCTGCCACACCACAATTCATACGGAGTCCTGGGAATTGACTTGCTTGGAACCTAATTCAGAATATAGCACGCCATTTGTGAAGCATATCCCCAAAATGATAATGGCAGCGTTGAATAACTCATCATGGACCGTACCATATCCAACAAGGTCCTGTTTCTCCTTTCGGCTATACCATTTTGTTGTGGAGTACCAGGTGTAGTCAATTAGGATAATATCCCATTCTCTACCAGATTTCCTAGAAAGTCGTCGAAGAGGTATTCACCACCTCGATCAGATCGAAGTGTCTTTATGGATTTATCCAATTGCTTTTCCGCTTCCGCACAATACTCTTTGAACTTATCAAAGGTTTCACTCTTGCGGTGCATCAGATACACATATCCATCCTCAAGTAATCATCTATAAATGAGACATAATACTCGAACCCTCCTTGTGCTGTGACGTTCATGGGGCCACATACGTCAGTGTGCATAATTTCTAAGAGTTCTGGAGCCTTAGTACCCTTAGCTCCAAAAGACCTCTTGGTCATCTTTCCCTCTAGACAAGACTCACATTGAGGAAGACGTACCTCCTCTAGAGATTCTAGAGGACCATCTTTCATAAACCTTTGAATCCTATCCTGATTAATATGACCAAGTCTTAAATGCCAAAGATACGCCTTGTTAGAGTGAGAAACTTTCAACCTTTTAGAGTTATTTATTAATTCAGTGTCAAGCAGTGAGTACATCTTTGGTTTGATCAAATATAGGTTTCCATCCATCCATCCATCCATCCAGAACAGATAAAAGACTTATTTCTATGAATATCAACTCTTTTACTAAAAGAAACTGAATAAGAATCCTTTATTAAACAAGCTACCGATATAAGGTTCCTCCTAAAATTAGGAATATAAAAACAATCTTTCAATAAACTAAACCTAAATTCATCAAAGTAAAGATAAATTTCTCCCACCGCCTTAGCCACCACCAAGCTGCCGTCTCCAGTCCGCAACGAGAGGCTCCTATCATGTAGACTTCTCATTTCCACGAACCCTTGCATAGAAACACAAACATGATTAGTGGCCCCCAAATCAATGACCCAAGTGTCTTTCGATTCTTCCACCAAACATGCTTCTAAGTAGTGAAGTTCCTTACCGTCCTTGCCCTTGGCGGCTAGGAATTCCCAGTAAGCCTTCTTGAAGTGACCTACCTTCCCACAGTGGAAGCATTTGGACTTTTTAGGGCCCCTGGGCTTCTTGTTCTTGTTCTTCTTCTTCCCATCTGAGACAGGAGGATTAGAAGAACTGAAAACCGCTTGCTTCTGATTTGGCCTCTTCCTCTTCCGTGAGGGTTTGCAAGATTCTGCCAAATTGGCCTCTCCTTTGGGTTAGACTGCATCCCCATCCCTGATCATCCGCTCATAAGCTTGGAGTTGCTTCATAAGCTCGGTTACTCCTAACTCCCTTGTCGCCAGATTGTATGTGGGCTTAAACCCTACAAAATCTTTAGATAGAGTTTTGAACACCATCTCGATCTAGGTGTTGTAGTCCAACTCAGCACCGTTCTCGACAGCCTCAGTGAAGAATCCCATTAGAGTGATCATTGGTCTTTCACCGGAGTACCTGCCGTTTGCCTGGAGTTCATAATGCTGGTTATAGCAGACTATCGAGCTAATTTTTCTTGGCCTTCAAACATGTCTTCCAGATTGTCCATGATCTTCCTAGCAACTTGATAAGTCTCATGCTGCTTTTGTAAAGCACTCGTCATGCTAGCAAGTATGTAGCACCGGGCTATCTCATTAGATTCTCTCCAACGAGTATAGGCAACCAAGATTTCCTCAAGCGGTGTGCCAGGTTTGGGCCCAGGTGGGTATGGTTCGTCCAGCACGTACTTGTGTCTCTCGCAGCTGAGAACTATCAACAGATTTCTTTTCTAGTCTTTATAATTATCGCCATTCAGTTTATTCTCAGTAAGTATTGAAATGAGGGGTGTCGGTGACATTTTGAACTGAAATAAAATTATACTAGACATCATTACAAAGCCTAAGCAAATATACAGATAATTTAGCAAATAAAACATACAAGTATGTTCCTACATGAAACTTGAAAAACATGTAGCATTGCAATGGTAATTCTCAGCACCTATTGCCCCAAGCCACTGAGGGGTGGTCATGAGATAAATAGCCTAAACATGGACCCTGTCCAATTAATATATGTTGCCTTAAATCCTCCAAGATTAAGACATATATTAATAACCGCGTATTTGGCCACCAGTTTAGTTAACAGAGCTTCTAGGGAAGGTTAATAACTAAACGAGTCTTGAGTGTATAACCATTGTTTACGTAGCCCGATCCACGTCCTACCAAGCCACCGAGGGGTGGTCATGAATAGGATCGCACCCGAACACGTTTTCCACATAGGAGATCCAATCTAGTATACCGGCGGCGGTAAACACCTACCGAGGGGTGTGGTTAGGGCAGAACTGACGCGACGCGTTACCATGATTTCATGTATGGATCAACAATGGTGGTCGTGGGTTTTGTTTGAAACCCTCTCCCACTCAATATTTTGAAAAATGTGCAAGTTTTGATAGATATGTATGATCAATATAGTATGAGCGGCACTCACCTATCCTATATTGCATATTATCAAATATGCATATAAAACATCCATCAATACATATTTATACATCCATGACATATCACAGAAAAAATAATTGACAGAATAACCAAGCCATGGTTCCATCCTAGAACAAAGAAAATAAAGATTACAAAATTCTATCCAAAACATTCTTTGGGTCTTGAATTTTGCTCTGTCTTCTTGTATCCATCTTTATGTAGCCTCTCCATTTATTTCTCATCCCAAAAATCATTTAAAATTTAAATTCCAAAAATTCAAATTTCAAATTCAAATTTCAAATTTCAAAATTCAAAATTCAAAATTCAAATTTCAAAATCAACAAAACAGTTGTATTTCATATTCTTGTTCTTATGGATAATTTTCTACAACTCCAATCCAATCTCAAATAAAATCATGGCAACTTTATTTGGAGTTCGAATAATTGTGTACTCTATTATCCAAAACAAAATTTGAATTCAACCGGAGAGAATCTTGTCCACCATCCTTATCCTATGTCAACACCATCCATGCATAATCAACTAGCCAATAGCATACATAAATCAATTTGCCAAACATTAAGGAATTATGTGGAGCTAGTGACTAATTGGACATATATAATCGGGCTCCCGCGAATCCATATGATCATCATTCTTTACCGAACAACTCATTCATATGATCACTAATTTCAGAGTCACACCACTATAAACGTGAAACTGAACTCCCAATTATATATCGTATTACGTAAGCTTGTGACAAACTATCGTCCAATGACCTTGTCATGTATGCTGAACCCTCATATGATATCCATGATTAGCCTTAGGTCAAAGTCCGTTCAATCCTATTGATCAGGCTATCTTAAAGTTCCATTATACTACCAAATAAAGAAAATGATTATTCACCATATGTGAATAAGAAGTCATCTACCTAGTAGATGACCCAAGGCCTTGTCTATTTTCACATCCAGTATAATGCCTTTAAGAGGATACCCTTAACTCCTTATTAGAGCTATGATTCCGATATCTATAAACAAACCCTTCATTGTATACAAGTCATGCACCCAATGAACCGGTCTATAAGCTTGCTACCTCTGAGACGCATTAGCCATTGGAACATCAAAGTACACAAGTCATATACATGAAGCTGTTCATCCACTCAGGATTAAGGTTACTACACAATGAACGTCAAAAGCAGATCGATCCACTTATAGCGGACTACGTAGACTAATCATGCTTTAGTCCCGGTCTAATATGTCACCACCAAGCAATATATCTATGTCTCTACTTGGGAGTCTAGCTCCGGATAGTCAAGACAAACCGTCCTCCCCATGGCTTTAGACAACATAATAGTCTTAACATGATTTAGATGCTCGGTCTAACCCCATAGACTACAGACCTTAGTTTAGACTGCTTACTTTGCATACAAAAGTCCATTGTATGCAACGTTCTAACAGTTTTAACACAAGCAGTCAGGGAGCAGTATTTGCTTATATTTACTTTAACATGTAAATAAAATAAGGACAGACAGCAATGTAACGAATAACCTCTATATATAATTTTATTATCCAGTTCAAAATAAATACATCAAAATGTCTCTAACGCTTAGGGCATTTCCTAACACTTTCCATATAAAGCTTGCTAGGGTGCCATTCTTATAGAAGCTTGGTAGCTATTATTATATGAAAATTCTACCAATGGAAGTTTTTCGTTCTAGGTTCCCTGGAAATCTATTGCACATCCACGAAGCATGTTTTCTAGCGTTTGGATCGTTCGTTCACATTGCCTGTTTGTTTGTAGATGAAATGCTATACTTAGACATACTTTCATTCCCATGGCTTCTTGCACGTACTTCCAGAAATTCGAAGTGAATCGTGCATCACGATCCGATACAATAGACTTAGGAACACCATGTAACCTGATGATATGGTTTACATAGAGACTCACCAACTTTTCCAATGAAAAGTCATTTTCACTACTATGAACCTTGCCGTTTTTGTTAATCTGTCGACAATAACCCAAATGGCATTGTAGCCTTCTTGGGTTTTCGATAATCTTACCATAAAGTCCATCGTAATATGTTCCCATTTCCATTTAGGAATCTCTAACGGCTCAAATTTTCTGCTTGGATGTCGGTGTACAGCCTTAACTCTTTGGCATGTCTTACATCGACTTACAAATCCTACAATGTCCTTCTTCATCCTTGTGATGCCCCCTATCTCGGCCATGCGAAGCCGTCACAATCTGACTCCATAGTTGATCGAGACAGCCCGTGCACCTCATCGGGTCATCATTTAAAACACTTTTACATTGAATCTCTCATTTTACAGGGCCCAAAATTTTCACCCATAGTTTCTTTTCTTTTTAAAATACTTTCCTCACATGAAAGCCAAGTGTGAAAGCCATATAAAATTTAAAACTAAACTTTTTGTTGTCTTTTTGCAATACATTGCAGTATTTACAAAAATACATAATCTCAACTTTGTTTCTCAAAAATACATTTTCTTCATCTCTCTCTCTCTTGACGCTCAGCGGAAGACTGGTAGCAGGACCATAATCTACAGTGGATTCCCTATCCTATTGACACTGCGTATCCTGTTGCCATTCAGGTAATCTACTAGACAGGTTTCTTACCTACAACATGAACAAACCGGTGAGCTAACAGGCTCAGTAAGTTCAAACATGCATAATATGATCACATAGATTCAAAAATATCAAAAATAAAATTTCCTATGAATAGTATTCTTCTCTCATGAACAGTACTTTGACTTTTGATCGATGAATAGTAATTTTGACTCTAACTGGTTACTATTTACGTCATCCTAGCCAAGTCCACTACACTTAACGTTAGTGTCGGTTATGCTCAATTATGCCCAATTATGGCTTTCATCACATTTTTTGCTATTATCTTTGTTTATGTTCTGGTATTGAGCTCATTTTTGCCTTGTACTGTCTTCATGTGTGCACTGACTGTAAGGGGCCTTGGGAGTGACCCCTGAGGCTAATCCTCCCTAGTCCAACATCACCCGAAGTGGTCATTATGTTCCCGTTGGACTTATAAACCTCCACCTTATCATTGGAGGCCGGTACGCCAAACATGGTTTCATTACCGTCTTTCAATTACAGTTCCAACCGGGTGGCATTAATCATTACCTCAAAGACAGGAACCATTGTTGTCGGTAAGTCTTACACATTCTTTCTTTTAAGGGTGTGTCTTAAATTTAGTCATACTCCTTCCATAGTGTACCTACAGTACACATATCAATTTATCATTTCTTGATATGTGTTAGTCTATCTATGCCCTAGTACCCGTAGGACTTAATATCTAATCTACAATTAGTATATAAATAATTATCACAGTATTTCATATTGCAAACATGAAAATGCTTGAACTTACCACAACTGCGATAATGTCCGCCTTCGAAAATCCTTCGTAGTTTTGTTATCTCTTCTAGTTTGGGTCCCTACAGATAAAGTATTTTCTGTTAATACCCATCATCAATTTTCACTTTGGATATATTCATTTTGTTATAAATTTTACAACACATTTCATCTCTTTATGTGGTACACGGCTTGCAACACGCCTATGTCGAAGCTCGTGTACCTCTCGGGTTTCCACTACACGCCCGTGTTT
Organism: Antiaris toxicaria; assembly: GCA_035233585.1. Lineage (NCBI taxonomy): Eukaryota > Viridiplantae > Streptophyta > Magnoliopsida > Rosales > Moraceae > Antiaris > Antiaris toxicaria. Next base: position 55,759,133 of record CP141155.1, on the reverse strand, counting down.
AAATGTACATGCCCGTGTACTTATAAATTTTAGATTTTTAACTTTAAAATCTTAATTATGGCCTCTAGAATCTTATTTAAAGCATTCTAGATCCTTTACAGTCATTTCCGAGCCTTTCGAAAATTTTTTGTCAAAGTGACCATTTTACCCCTAATGGATCTCAGGACTATAACAATTCCATTCTATTATTTTTCCAGGATTTTCTAAGCTCAAATATTATAAACTAATATTTGTTAGGTTTTGATATATTTTTACAGCATTATTTGCTGCAAAATCGGTAACTATTCCTCACCCGACTCTCAATTACTATTCATCCGACACCTAGGGTTGTTTCTCGTTTTTCTAACGTTTCGGAGCCTCAAATGGGTATTTCACTACTCTTGAAGCGTTTCTCATCTCGTTCTCGAGCCTTGGTTCCCGATGGACTCGAGTTTTCTATCCCGTCCATAGATTTTCCCCCTTGTTTCCTAAAATACTCCTAACATCAATTTTTCCCATTCTCGGCATTTTAGACATCGAAGGGTCATTTTACTATTCCTCTTAGGTTTGATTTTTCATTACCTACTCTAACATACTGAGGGGTCTCGATTTCCTTTCCGAGCCTATATTTTTATCCCTCGTTTCCCAAAATGCCCTTATGCCGTTTAAGAAATTTCGACAGCATTTCTGCTTATATTTCTAGGTTTTCCCGGCGTTAAGTATGCCTCAGAACCTTAGTACCTGTCACGTACTATATCGAGGCCTATTTTATGCAAAGTTACCAAACTTTACATAAAATTTTTTCACATTAACCATCATTCAGTCACAACACAATATTCATGATTTTTCTCATAATAACCAACGGTTTTCACATCGTAATCAACACCATAATTTTTTTTTTCACAAGGCTCATTTATCACCATTTACTCTTAGGGTTCCTAATGCACAATTCAACATTAAAAACCTAAGAAATTTTCATTCCAACCTAGCCATTACATGCCACGGTTTCATGTTCAAATCCATAAGAAAATTTTCTCTTATTCCTATGGTCTTTCATCAACATTTCCTCATCAAATTCATCACAAAATTTTTCTCATCTTCTCGCACATAAGCCCATAGATTTCATAGGAAACATGCCACAAAATTTGCTTGTTTCAAGTTTCTAAATCATGCTTTCATCACTAGAACACCAAATCAACATAAACACTAAAATAATTCATCAAATTTTCAACATTTCCCCACACCAATAAGCCACAGTTTTCATGTAGAAAATCAATGAAAAATACTCCAAATTGGTGGCTCACGTTAACAATTTGTCTTCTTGATCCTTGGTGACAGTTTAGAAGCTAGTTTTGTGAAGAAAATTTGTCAAAATTTTGGCTTAAGGGGGAGGATGATTCACAGTTTCAAGGAGGCAGAATTTGGCTGCATTTCAACATTTTTTTTCAAGTGAAATTCTTCATCTATTTATAGGCAAATGGTAGAGGACCTACTAGCAAATTTTGCCAACAATTTGTTAATTGTCTAAGGACTTTTTAGCAACATTTTAGGGGTAAAAATAAAAATTTTTGACAGAATTTTTTCTCCTTTGGCCGAACCCCTTTTCTCCCATTTTCTTAATTTTTTTCAAGCCATTTTGGCTTAATATTGGTCATTGATCCAAGATTCCATTAATCTTAGCCACTAATGCTACCGAACTTCCTTAACAAGCCTTAATTATCTATTTAATACGTCACATTTATGATGTCACCACGACATCAACTAATTAATTCATATATTAATCGTGGTCAAAGTTTGACCAAAAGTCAAACCAAACGGAAATTTACCGAAATCGCGTAGGCGGGTTTCTGATGCCTCCGATGCGATCGGTCTGCCTTATTTTTCTTCCATTTCACCAGAATTTATTACCGTAAATTTTTGGTTTTTAGTGCACTTCGGTGCACTCTTCAGGGTTTTTGGCTCCGTTTTAGGCCGTCTCACTCATTTCTGTTCGGGAAGATTTTCCATCTCTGAACTCACTCTCTTTAACACTGTTAGAATATTTTATTGCATTCTAACTAGTACTAGAACACAACTTTTTTACATTTTATATATTAAAATTATTATATACATACAATTTTAAATTTCTCCGAGCATCTCAAAATTCCTGGTTATCACAATCCCTTTCCATCAGTATTGCAACTTTAAATCCTAGTACATCTTACTGGCTCTGGGATGCACTGAATATGGCGTTTCATGGGCTTCTGCCATAATCTGCCTTCTTAATCTGTCATCATCGAGAACATGAATTCTTCCCTGATGCAGGATCAATCCATCCTTGGACATTCCTTCCTGAGGATTTGCTAGTTTAGGATCTCGCTTTTGAGCCTCTCTAATGTCCTTGTATAATGATGATTCCAATTGAAGTGCAGCCAATCTTCTAGATATCAACTCCAACTTCAATGCGTTGATCTATTACTGCAATGGTCTTGGCAAATTTTCAATCGGCAGTTGCTGCGAAATAGCAGATTTTTGACTTAACGCATTTACCACATGATTTGCTTTTCGGGATGGTAGAGGATCTCATAATCATAATCCTTTACTAGTTTCAACCATCTCCTCTATCGCATTTTTTACTCCTTCTGCGTGAAAAAGTACTTTAAACTCTGGTGGTCAATATAAATCTGACACTGAGCTCCATATAAACAGTGTCGCCAGATCTTAAGTACGAACACTACTATGACAAGTTCCAGATCGTGTATGGGATAATTTCTCTCATGGTCCTTTAATTGACATAAGGCCTGTGCTATCACCTTATCGCCTTGCATCAGGATAGCTCCTAATCCCATCTTTGATTTGTCATTGAAAATCACAAACATCTCCCCTTCAGTAGGAAGTGTAAGGATTGGTGCACTCATTAGCCGTTTCTTCAGCTCTTAGAAGCTCCTTTCGTACTCATCAGTCCACTCGTACCTCCTCTCCTTGCACATCAAAGCTATGAGAGGTGCAGCAAGTCATGCAAATCCCTCTACAAATCTTCTATAGTAGCCAGCTAAACCTAAGAAACTCTATATTTTGATCATGTTTCTAGGTGCAAGCCATTCATTGATCGCCTACACTTTGGTAGGATCCAGGGTGATTCCTTCCTTGGAAGCCACGTGTCCGAGGAAATGTACTCTATCTTGCCAAAATTTGCACTTAGAGAATTTTGCATAGATTTGGTGCTTCTTTATCGTCTGTAGAACGATCTGTAGGTGTTCTTCATGCTCCTCACGAGTCTTTGAATATATAAGTATGTCATCGATAAACACAATCATAAACTTATCTAGAAGCTCCTTGAAGACTCGATTCATCAGATCCATAAATATAGCTGGTGCATTTGTCAACCCAAATGGCATCACCTTAGATTCATAATGACCGCAACGGGTCCTAAATGCGGTCTTCAAAATATCACTCTCCTTGATCCCCAGCTGATGATATCTTGATCACAGATCGATCTTGGAGAATACTGCTGCGCCTTTGAGTTGATCGAACAAGTCATCAATTCTAAGTAATGGATACTTATTCTTGAGAATGACCTTGTTTAATTCCTAGTAATCTATACACATACAAAATGTTCCATCCTTCTTCTTGACAAACAACACAGGAGCACCCTATGGGGAATAGCTCAGATGTATGAATCCCTTGTCAAGAAGATCTTTTAATTGCTCTTGTAACTCCTTCAACTCCACCGGTGCCATTCGGTATGGCACCTTTGAGATAGGTGCAGTTCCTGGCATCAATTCGATCTCAAAGGAGATCTCTCATTCTGGCGGTAATCCTGGTGATTCTTCTGGAAGACATCAAGGAACTCATTCATAATAGGAACATCTTCAGGTTGAAGCTTCTATTCCTCCATTGCATCCACTATGTACGCTAAGTATCTAGCGCAGCCGCTAGATACTAGCTTTCTTGCTTTTATCGAGTTGATCATCATCTTCCTCAATTTGTGCGATGAACTGACATATTTAAAGCCATCTTCTTGGTCGGGTCAGAACATTATCTTCCGCTTCTGGCAATCGATCGTGGCTTGATACTTCCCAAGGAAGTCCATTCTTAAGATTATATCATAATCAGCCAATTCCATTACGATCAATTCTCCATATAGCTCCCTATTTGCCATAATTATTGGTACATGGTGTAACCAGTAATTGGATATCAACACTTCGCTTGAGGGGAGAGCTATTCTAAAGGTTATACCTATGTTGTCTTTAGGATATCCTATCTTGTTCGTAAACTCGTATGAAATAAACAAATGCGTAGCTCCAGAAGCAAATAAAATAGACACCAAATGATTAGCAATAGAAAGCTGACCTGTCACTACATTGGTTGTCTTGGCTTCCGCATCCTCTTTGGTGTAGACCATAACTTGAGCATCTGCACGAGGCAAGCGGTCCAGTCTTTCTTGCTTCTCCGAAGATGAAGACCCATCAATCTTTGCCTGTAATGCATGAGCTTGGGGACGTTGCTACTATAGCTGAAATGTTCCCTGCACATTTTTTCGATTCTCAGGACAGTTCTTGGCAAAAAGGCCTTCCTTTCCACACTGAAAACAGGCATTCAGAGCAAGTCTGCACCGGCCTAAGTGTCTCCTCTTGCAGACAACATAGTCACGAACAACAAATAAAGCATTGTTGTTCAACGTCTGCTGTTGATTCCTGTTCCTGCAATTATTCCCTTTCCTCTTTCCTTAAGGCTATTGGCCAGAAGTGTGACAACAGGAAAATTTAATCATTCTCGGAGACTATGTACAATGTATGTGAACAGTGATTTCTAAGTTTTAAACTGTAAAATAAATGATTTAATGCTGTTTAGAATGTGATAAAATGTTTAGCAAGGTTAAGAATCATGAATTCGACTGTAGAAAATTTTATCCATTCGAAACGGGGGAAAATGGTACCAAGTTGGAATCAAAAGCCCTAACAAAAGTATGTGTTTCACTAAAAGATGAAAAATTTTAGACTGTATTTTTGGCAAAATGAAAGTATATTAGGGCAAACTGAGCACGCGGATGGCCTCAGAAAACCTCCAATGCGATTTCGGCAAAATTTGGTCGGGGGTAATTTTCAGTTGGATTGGAACCGAAAACCAACTAGAAGTAAACTAGATTCTAATGGGATGACCTCATTAGCATGATGTCATAATTAAATTAATTATGTTAATGGTGGAAAGAAATCCAAGCTTTAATGGCTAGGATTTAACACTTTTTGATCCAAAGGTTGAGATTAAGCCAAAATGCCATAGATTTTATTTAAATTTCTTGGATAAATCCAAGCAAAATGAGCAGTTTAGACAGCTGGAAAACAACAAGAAAAAGATGCAAAAAGACCCTTCAAAAGTTGCAACTAAGTCCCCAAAGTTTTGCCAAATTGCCAACTAGTTTGCAATTAAATCCCTCACTTTATGGGCTGCTATATATACCATTTTGCTGCTGAAAATTCACGTGGAAACAGCCAAATAAAATTTGAAAAACAAGCAGCCTTTGTTCCCCATTAAAACCGTGAGATCCCCACCCATTTACAAGCCAAAAATCTTCAAGTTTTGGTGTTCAAGATCATCTTTAAGTGGCATGAAGTATTTCTAGCAAGTTAACCTTCAAAAAATTCAGTTTTTCTTTCTTCTTTTTGGCCGAAAAACAGCGGCTGGAATAGTGAATTTATTGATGAAAAAGTTTGGGTTTTATGTTGTTGTTTATGTATTAGAGTATGGCTATGATTGAAACAAGTTTTGGTGATGAATTTGATGAGTTTGGAATGCAAAAGCCTGAATTCCTATGTTTTCTTAGTGTAAAACCGTGGCAATATATAGGGCTAAGGCTGAAAAAAAAAATTTGTTTTGCTATGGTTGTATTGGTTTTAAATGAAATCTATGTAAGTTGAATTTGTAAACAAAAATTTTGGTTGAATTTTTCAAAGAAAAATCCGTGAGTTAAGGTTAGGTTTTAGTGAAAGATTTCCATGAAAATTTGGTGTTTTGTGTATGAAAACATGTTTTGGTAATTGGAATGGTGTAATGGTGTAATTAGAAATTTCGAAAAATATTTTTGTGGATGTGTTATGGTGAGGCCGTGGTGTATATATGTGAAAGATAGAAAAAATTTTATGAGAATATGTTGTTGTTTTATGGTTTGAAAGCATAGGAATTGTATAAGTTTTATTTAAAAACTTGCATGTGAAAGATTAAAAAGAATCATTCCTAAGGGCACCTAATTTTTACTAAAATCCTATATGTTAAACCTAAGGTTGTCAAGGGTTGATAATGGGATTAAAATTTATTGGTTAACCTATATGTTGAAACCGTGGAGTTAAAATGAAATATAAGGCTAAATGTGATGCAAATTGGTTTTAAAATTCATGTTTTGGTCAATGAATATTATGTTGAAATTTTTGTGCAAAAAGTTAGTACTTTTCCATAAACATTAGGCCTTTGGTATAGTACTTGGTAGATTAGTTAGGATAGATGGTTTCGAGGTGTTTCCTAAACACCGAAAGCCTTAAATTTCAGTAGGAATGCAGCCGAAATTTTTTGGACCACACGAGGGGTATTTTTGGAAACGAGGGGTAAATTAGGATTGGAAAAGAAAACCTGAGCCCCCTCGATGACCGAGATCAAGGGAAAGGGGAAGGATGAACGTTTTAAGAACTAGTAAAACGTCCATCCGGAGCTCAGAAACGATAGAAAAACGAGAAAACGCCCCCTAGGTTAGAATAGTACCACCCGAGGGTCGGGTGATAAAAACTTAGCAATTTTATAATAATTAGGGTTGTAAAAATTTACCAAAGCTTAGGAAAATTATTTTAAGATTTTTAAGTTCAAAAAATTCCGTTAGAACGGTAAAATAAAATAGTTATGGCCTAAGGACCTGATAGGGGCAAAATGGTCATTTTGACCAAAAATGTGTAAATTGGTTAAAACGAACCATTAAAACCCTAGAATCATAGAATTAAGAATTTAGAAGTCAAAATCAAGTTCAGGGTCTAAGAAAATTAAGATTTACAACGAAAACCCGCTAGGGCCGGGAAAGTCAAAGTTACTATTTCGATCAAAGTTACTATTTATGACCCTGACAAAAATTTAGGAAAAGAGCCGTTAGGACCCGAAATGATCCAATATAGATAGAATTAAGATTTTTAAAGCCAAAAATACAGTTTAAAAAGGGAAAACCACAGTTAGGGGTAAAATGGTTATTTTACCTGAAAATTTTAGAAAAAGCTTAAAATGAAATATTAAAACATAAAAATGTAGAGTAGGGTATGAAAAGTTAATTTTAGATATTTTATTAAATTTAAATATCTAAAATGTCAGTACGAATAACCGGTGTATACCTCGGTTATAGCAACTCAGCGGATAGGCGACAAGAGATCGTTGGTGGAAGTCAAGGTAAGGACGTTAGCAAATTTTCTGTAAGTTCAGACATTTAATTGTCTACAACATGAACAATTATAATATATTTATTTATTTTAAATTATAAAATATGTAGTTATATAAATTAATGCATGACACACTAAATCAGTGCAGAATGCATTAAGAGTAATAATTGAAACTACAGTTACTGAGAAAAATTAAGACATGTAATATAAGGGTTTCGGATCGAGTCATATTGAAAATGTCACAGGACTGGAACTGTATGAAAGAAGGTATCAACACCATTTATTGGCGTACCAGCCTTTCGACCTACGAGAAGGTTTCCTAAGTTGTTTTAGACTGTAGAGGAGTGGCCAGTGGGTCGCACCCCAGCGTCCCTCTCAGTCAAGCGTGTAAAACAGTACGACCAACATTGGGGCCCAAAACTAGAACCTAAAATAAGATAATGACCTAAGATTTAAATTGTTCTCATAACCAAGCATAAGTTAGCATAATATGTTTTACAGTATAGGTGAAGCTAACATGTCTTAAGGTTTAGGTTAAGGTTGCTATTCTCTTTGACTCACTATGGTTTATATTATTGATTGTTATGTTTGAACTTACTGAGCCTGTTGCTCACCAAGTTGTTCATGTTGTAGGTAAAAAGCCTGTATACCATTAGATCTCTGATTGACGCCGAGATGGACATGCATGAGCAAGAGGACTGGGCGAGAGAAATGGTCCAACTACACGACTTCCCCTAAGCAGCATTATGCAAATTTTTGAAGTATTATAATATAGTGTAAAATAAGTTTGTATTATGTACAACATCTACTATAGTACTCGTAACATAGTATTATGACTTTTTATACTGCTAGTTAACTTTCACAAAAATATATAGATTTATTAAACGGAAAGAGTTTTATCAAGTTAAAAAGAAAGTTAAAAAAAATCAATCAAGGAATTGACGACTCATAAGAATACAAATTATTACAACTGACCTTAAAGTTGGTTGTAATAACTCTGGAAAATCCCTATGTATAGGGGGTCGTCACATTTGGTATCCGAGCATGGTTGACCATATCCCGCCTGGCATCATGCACATCCAGCTCACTCATCCAAGTAAGTTAATTTTCTTTTTAGGTTAATAAATGTTTATTCATTAGGAATTAAACATTTTGTAGGGAACGAGATGACTAGACCCCCCTATATGCACCCGCAACCATATAGTACCAAAGGGCCACCATGGATATGGACCAGGCCTATCATCAGGCCACCTCCAGCCGATCATACGGTGATAAGACCTCCAGTACCCGAGAGGCTAGCTCCACGGGTAGTTGCACCGACCACCCCTAGAGCTCTGATTCCACCACCAGTACCTCAGCCACAAGTAGTGATTGACATACCAGTGGTAGGTGGACGTCATCCGATAGGGACTAGGGTTTCCACACGAGCTGTATGTACATTTAGAACTAGTCAGCCTCCGTATTTCGAGGGGAGTCCACAGTCTATGAGAGCGCAGGATTGGCTCCATAAGATAGAGATGATACTGCAAATATGTGATATTGATGAAGACCATTGGGTGATACTAGCAGTGAGTAAATTCCAAGGAAACGCTAGGATTTATTGGGATTACAGCGACCATGATGAGCTGTTAGGGCTCAACTGGGCTGACTTTCAATAGGAAGTGTTAGCTTAGTTTGTTCAGATCAGTCCAGTTACCTCTCGCACTGTGCAGAGACCTAGAGGGAGTACTCCACCGTCTCACATGCCTCGCCTTGCTGAGATACGAGAGTTCATCCAACTAGCAGATACATTGCAGATGGCATTTGGGGACACCGGACTCACATATGTTTCGAGAAGAATATAATAAAGAGATGTCCTATACCTAATGTCACAGCAGAGGAGTTTTATGAGCTGTTTTCGAGAGGACTTCCTATAGAGATCAGACAGAGGGTAAACTTGCCGCACGCCGGTACAGTTCGGGAGTTCGTGGAGATGGCTATTGAGGTTGAAGAAAAGCTGTTAGAAGAGCGTGTCGATAGAATGATGAGTGAGAAAGGATGACGAGAATGTTTACAACAGCATCTTTTCGGACCAAGGTCGATGACAAATGATCACGAGGCAGGTCCTTCATAGAGACATATGGAGGGTAGTGCGGAGCAAGGAAACCTGTCTAGAGAAAGGGACGTTGCAGATGCAAATGAAGAAAATCCAAAGGAGTTCCCTGCTGATTAGAGTGAATAGGGAATGGATATATGATATGTATATATGTATATATGTATATATGTGACTTCATGATAATATGTAAAGTAGTGACTTATGTCTGTAAATATTTATGTATGATATGTAAAGACATGAATGAATGAAATATGGCAATGATGATCTGACTTTTGTTTCACATTGCGTCATATGAGATTTCACAAATTTGTTGAAATTATATAAATGCATTGTCAAAAAGAATTTTAATAATCGACTTTTATGTTATTTAGGATAAGAAGATACAATATGAATACTCAAAGAAGAAGACATGCTCCCCAACTTGACCCAATGGAAGAGATACGAACTCTTCTAGAACTACAAAGGAAAGAAAACGCGAAATTACGACAGTGACTAATTGCCTTGGAGCAAAGGCAAGCTCATGCAGAAGAAGTTCAGGCGCCACAGGCGGATGTGGCAGAGCCACTTATGCCACCACCTATTGCTCCAGTAGTTCAAGTACCTCAACAGATTATCAATCCAGAACCATTATATGAACGATTTCGTCAAATGAAGCCGTCGGAGTTCGAGGCACGATAGACCCTCTTGAAGCAGAGGCATGGCTTTCTTCGCTACAGATGATAATGGGTTTTATGAACTTAACAGAACAGGAAAAAGTATTATGTGTGTTGTTTGTTTTAAGGAAGGACGCTCGGTTTTCGTGGGACACAGTCCAATTAAGAAGGGACGTTACCACCATGACCTGGGATGATTTCCTGGAGGAATTTAACCAAAAATACTATGATCCTACTTCTTTGAGACCACAGCAGAAGGAATTTATAGAATTAAAGCAGGGAAGTATGACGGTTAGTGAAGTATGTCGAAGATTCGACCAGCTTTCTCGATTGTGCCCTTATGTGGTACTAACAGAGTGGGAAAAGATCCAGAAGCTGATCAGCACTTTCAGACCAGAAATCTCAATGATGGTTGATAGCGGATAGATACCTCCAACCACAGTGGCTGACTGCATTAGCCGGGCTCTCAGAGCAGAGTTTCATCTGGCTGGGCAAAGAGAAGAGAAAAAGAAAGTTTGGGAAGTGAAGAAAAAGGAAAAGCTGTTGATTAAATCTACTCGGGCCGGAGGTTAGACTGGCCAGGGTAATAAGGCTACCCAAGCGAATAAATCAGGTCAAATAGGCAGTCAAAGTATATCTCAACAACAGAAACGGAAGGGCAACTTCTCTAATAATCAGTGAAATCAATCAAAGAAGCCTAATGCGAATGCTAGAACGACCTACCCCACCTATGTAACTTATGGGAAGAAACATCAGGGTCAATGCCAGTATGGTGCAAATGCTTGCTACCTATGTGGGAAAGAAGGTCATTTCGCGAAGAATTGTCCGACCAATCAATCCAATACTCAAAGGTCTTTCCAACCATAGTGACAATTCCCTCTACGGCAACAGCCTCAGCAAATGCATGCTCTGCAGATCAAGAATGAAGGGACTTCGGCAATGGCATCGGAAATAGCTGAACGACAAGAGTATATGCCGCATTCTGATGCTCGAATGATGACCTGTAAGAAGGAGGATGCGGAAGCAGGGACATCCAATGTGGTTACAGGTCAGCTTTCTATCCTAACCACATGGCATGTGTTCTTTTTGATTCTAGTGCATCGCATTCCTTCGCATTGTATGGATTTGCTGCAAAGATAGAACATGCTAAGGATAGAAAGGGAACAACATTTAGAACCGTGTTGCCTTCAGGTGAAGTGTTATTGTCAGATTATTGATTACGACATGTACCAGTAATTGTGGCAGATAGGGAGCTATTTATTGATCTCATAGTTATATAGTTAGCAGACTATGATGTCATCTTAGGAATGGACTTTTTAGGAAAATATCAAGCCACCATTAAGTGTCGACACCAGAAAGTGGTTTTTGAGCCCGATGAAGAAAAGAGTTTTGAATATGTCGATTCCTCTCACCGACCAGGAAGAATGATTAGTTCGATGGAAGCGAAGAAGTTGCTCTCCAATGGCTGTACGGGATACTTGGCGTACGTAAAAAATGTAATGGAAGAAAAGAAGATTCAACCGAAAGATGTCCCAATCGTTAATGAATTCCTCGACGTATTTATGGAAGAATTGCCAAGAATTCTACCAAAACGGGAAATTTCCTACGAGATCGATCTGATGCCAGGGACTGCACCGATTTCTAAGGCACCGTATCGAATGGCACCAGTGGAGCTGAAGGAACTACAATTGCAACTAAAGGAGCTATTGGACAAAGGGTTTATTCTCCCAAGTTACTCACCATGGGGTGCTCCAGTTTTATTCGTCAAAAAGAAGGATGGAACCCTTAGAATGTGTATCGACAATCATGAATTAAACAAGGTCAGAATCAAGAATAGGTATCCATTGCCTAAGATTGATGACCTGTTTGATTAGTTGAAAGGCACGACAGTGTTTTCAAAAATTGATTTGCGTTCAGGGTACCATTCATGGATCTAATGAACCATGTTTTCAAAGAATTCTTAGATAAGTTTGTCATTATTTTTATTGATGACATCCTTATTTATTTAAGAACTTGAAAGGAGTATGAAGAGCACCTACGGATCGTTCTACATGCATTAAGAGATCATTAGCTATATGCAAAATTTTCCAAATGTGATTTTTGGTTGGGTCAGGTACATTTTCTCGGGCATGTAGTCTCTAGAGAGGGATATCTATGGATCCAACAAAAATCGAAGCTGTTAATAACTAGCCAGTACCAAAAAGCGTAACAAAAATTCGTAGCTTTCTGGGATTAGCTGGGTATTATAGAAGATTTGTAGAAGAATTTGCAAGACTTGCCATACCTCTCACTGCATTAACACGGAAAGAGAAAAAGTATGAGTGGACAGAAGAATGCAAAAAAAAAAATTTAGAGAGTTAAAGAGGCGTCTGACTAGTGCACCAATCCTTATGCTCCCAATCGAAGGAGAAGGATTCGACATCTATAGTGATGCTTCGAAAGTAGGCCTAGGAGCAGTTTTGATGCAAAAGGATAAGGTAATAGCTTATGCTTCATGCCAGTTGAAGGACCACGAGAAGAATTACCCCACGTATGATTTGGAGCTAGCTACAGTGGTGTTCACACTTAAAATTTGGTGACACTACCTTTATGGAGTTCGATGTCAAATTTTCACGGATCACCAAAGCCTGAAGTACTTTTTCACTCAAAAGGAACTAAACATGCGACAAAGAAGATGGCTAGAGTTGGTTAAGGACTACGATTATGAAATCCTCTATCATCCCGGAAAGGCAAACCGTGTAGCAGATGCTTTGAGTAGGAAGTCAATGATTCTGTAATGGTTGCCAATAGAAGAATTGCCAAAGTACTTGTAGAAGGAGATCAACGCATTGGAGTTGGAGATAATATCTGGAAGATTATCCACACTTCACTTGAAGTCATCATTATTTGAAGAAGTCAAGAAGGCTCGGAAACGAGACCCACAAGTGACAAAGTTTCGAGAAATGATTTCTAATGACTCGAAGTCTGACGTGAGTGTTTCTGATGATGGAATGGTTCTAAAATAGGGACGAATCTATGTTCCAGCCAATGACGAAATAAAAAGGCGGATCATGACAGAAGCCCATGAAACACCATATTCAATGCATCCTGGAGCCACCAAGATGTATCAAGATTTAAAATTACAATTTTGGTGGAAAGGGATGAAAAATGATATTGTGGTTTTTATGAGTAGATGCATGACTTGCCAAAAAGTCAAGGCAGAACATCAGCATCCAAGTGGAAAATTAGAGCCTTTGGAAATTCTGGAATGGAAGTGGGAGCACATCACAATGGATTTCATAATGGGACTACCTAAAAGGCGTGAAGGCTTTGACGCTATTTGGGTTATCGTGGATTGCCTGACAAAGACTGCTAGATTTGTAGCTGTGAAGACAACATATACGTCAGATAAATTAGCAAATTTATATATGACCCATATCATTAGATTACATGGAGTATCGAAATCAATTGTCTCAGATAGGGATGCCCGATTCACTTCAGCATTCTGGGAATGTGTACAAGAAGCGATGGGAACAGAGTTATGACTCAGTACTGCTTTCCACCCACAAACAGATGGACAGTCTGAGCAAACTATTCAAATGTTAGAAGACATGCTCTGTGCTTATGTGATAGATTTTCCTGGAGTTTGGAATGAAAAGCTACCTCTAGTGGAATTCTCCTACAACAACAGTTACCAAACTTCCATCGGAATGGCACCTTATGAGGCATTGTATAGACAGAAATGTAGGTCACCTATTCATTGGTATGATCTATGAGAAAAACAGCTACACAAGACCGACTTCACTCGAGAAACTTCAGATGCAATCGTGAAGATTCAACAATGAATGAAGATGGCACAAAGCCGGCAGAAGAGTTATGCGGACAAGCGACGAAAATCTCTAGAGTTTAACGAAGGAGATTTCGTATTCCTTAAGGTATCACCAATGAAAGGCATAATGCATTTCGGTAAGAAGGGAAAATTGTGTCCAAGGTATATTGGACCATTTGAAATTATCAAACGTATTGGAAAAGTGGCCTACAAGTTGGCATTACCTCCAGATTTGTCAGCTATGTCATAATGTTTTTCATGTGTCCATGTTGAGAAAATATGTATCAGATCCATCACATGTACTGAAGCATAAACCAGTGCAAATTCAAGATTATCTGACATATGAAGAACAACCTGTGCAAATTTTAGACTGCGAGGAGAAAGTACTAAGGAACAAGATAATCATGCTAGTCAAAGTACTCTGGAGAAATCATAGTGTCGAAGAGGCCACGTGGGAACAAGAAGACAACAAGAAAGTTTTGTACCCCTACTTGTTTTAATTTTCAGGGACGAAATTCTATAAAGAGGGGTGAATGTGACAACAGGGAAATTTAATCATTCTCGGAGACTATTTACAATGTATGTGAACAGTGATTTCTAAGATTTAAATTGTAAAATAAATTATTTAATACTGTTTAGAATGCGATAAAATGTTTAGCAAGGTTAAGAATCATGAATTCGACTGTAGATAATTTTATCTATTCGAAACAGGGGAAAATAGTACCAAGTTGGAACCGAAAACCATAACAAAAGTATGTGTTTCACTAAAAGATGAAAAATTTTAGACTGTATTTTTGGCCAAATGACAGTATATTAGGGCAAACTAAGCATGCGGATGGCCTCAGTAAACCTCCGGTGCGATTTCGGTAAAATTTGGTCAGGGGTAATTTTCGATTGGATTGGAACCGAAAACCAACTAGAAGTAAAGTAGATTCTAATGGGATGACCTCATTAGCATGATGTCATAATTAAATTAATTATGTTAATGGTGGAAAGAAATCCAAGCTTTAATGGCTAGGATTTAACACTTTTTGATCCAAAGGTTGAGATTAAGCCAAAATGCCATATATTTTATTTAAATTTCTTGGATAAATCCAAGCAAAATGAACTGTTTAGACAGCTGGAAAACAGCAAGAAAAAGATGCAAAAAGACCCTTCAAAAGTTGCAACTAAGTCCCCAAAGTTTTGCCAAATTGCCAACTAGTTTGCAATTAAATCCCTCACTTTATGGACTGCTATATATACCATTTTGCTGCTAAAAATTCAAGTGGAAACAGCCAAATAAAATTCAGAAAACAAGAAGCCCTTGTTCCCCATTAAATCCGTGAGATCCCCACCCATTTACAAGCCAAAAATATTCAAGTTTTAGTGTTCAAGATCATCTTTAAATGGCAAGAAGTATTTCTAGCAAGGTAACCTTCAAAAAATTCAGTTTTTCTTTCTTCTTTTTGGTCGAAAACAGCGGCTGGAATAGTGAATTAATTGATGAAAAAGTTTGAGTTTTATGTTGTTGTTTATGTATTAAAGTATGGTTATGATTGAAACAAGTTTTGGTGATGAAATTGATGAGTTTGGAATGCAAAAGCCTGAATTTTTCCTATGTTTTCTTAGTGTAAAACCGTGGCAATATATAGGGCTAAGGTTGAACAAAAAATTGTTTTGCTATGGTTGTATTGGTTTTAAATGAAATCTATGTAAGTTGAATTTGTAAACAAAAATTTTGGTTGAATCTTTCAAAGAAAAATCCGTGAGTTAAGGTTAGGTTTTAGTGAAAGATTTCCATGAAAATTTGGTGTTTTGTGTATGAAAACATGTTGTGGTAATTGGAATGGTGTTATGGTGTAATTAGAAATTTGGAAAAAAAAATTTATGCATGTGTTATGGTGAGGCCGTGGTGTATATATGTGAAAGATAGAAAAAAATTTATGAGAATATGTTGTTGTTTTATGGTTTGAAAGCATAGGAATTGTATAAGTTTTATTTAAAAGCTTGTATGTGAAAGATTAAAAAGAATCATTCCTAAGGGCACCTAATTTTTACTAAAATCCTACATGTTAAACCTAAGGTTGTCAAGGGTTGATAATGGGATTAAAATTTATTGGTTAACCTATATGTTGAATCCGTGGAGTTAAAATAAAATATAAGGCTAAATGTGATGCAAATTGGTTTTAAAATTGAAGTTTTGGTCAATGAATATTATGTTGAAATTTTTGTGCAAAAAGTTAGTACTTTTGCATAAAAATTAGGCCTCTGATATAGTACTTGGTGGATTAGTTAGGATAGATAGTTTCGAGGCGTTTCCTAAACGCTGGAAGCCTTAAATTTCAGCGGAAATGCTGCCGTAATTTTTTAGACCACACGGGGGGGTATTTAGGAAACGAGGGGTAAATTAGGGTCGGAAAAGAAAACCTGAGCCCTCTTGATGACCTAGACCAAGGAAAAGGGGAAGCATGAACGTTTTAAGAATTAGTAAAATGTCCATCTAGAGCTCAGAAACGATAGAAAAACGAGAAAACGCCCCCTAGGTCAGAATAGTACCACCCGAGGGTCAGGTGATAAAAACTTAACAATTTTATAATAATTAGGGTTGTAAAAATTTACCAAAGGTTAGAAAAATTATTTTAAGATTTTTAAGTTCAAAAAATTCTGTTAGAACGGTAAAATAAAATAGTTACGGCCCAAGGACCCAATAGAGGCAAAATGGTCATTTTGACCAAAAATGTGCAAATTGGTCAAAACGAACCATTAAAACCCTAGAATCATAGAATTAAGAATTTAGAAGTCAAAATCAAGTTCAGGGTCTAAGAAAATTAAGATTTACAACGAAAACCCGCTAGGGTCGGGAAAGTCAAAGTTACTATTTTAGTCAAAGTTACTATTTATGACCGCGACAAAAATTTAGGAAAAGAACCGTTAGGACCCGAAATGATCCAATACAGATATAATTAAGATTTTTAAGGCCAAAAATACAGTTTAAAAAGAGAAAACCACAGTTAGGGGTAAAATGGTAATTTTACCTGAAAATTTTAGAAAAAGCTTAAAAAGAAATATTAAAACATAAAAATATGGAGTAGGGTATGAAAAGTAAATTTTAGATATTTTATTAAATTTAAATATCTAAAATGTCAGTATGAATAATTGGTGTATACCTCGATTATAGTAACTCAGCAGATAGGCGACAAGAGATCGTTGGTGGAAGTCAAGGCAAGGACGTTAGCAAATTTTCTGTAAGTTCAGATATTTAATTGTCTGCAATATGAACAATTATAATACATTTATTTATTTTAAATTATAAAATGTGTAGTTATAAAATTAATTCATGACACACTAAATCAGTGTAGAATGCACTAAGAGTAATAATTGAAACTACACTTACTAAGAAAAATTAAGACATGTAATATAAGGGTTTCGGATCGAGTGATATTGAAAATGTCATAGGACCAGAATTGTATGAAAGAAGGTAACAACACCATATTGGCATACCAGCCTTCCGACCTACGGGAAGGTTTCCTAAGTTGTTTTAGACTATAGAGGAGTGGCTAGTGGGTCGCACCCCAACGTCCCTCTCAGTCAAGCGCACAAAACGATACGACCAACATTGAGGCCCGAAACCAGAACCTAAAATAAGATAATGACCTAAGATTTAAATTGTTCTCATAACCAAGCATAAGTTAGCATAATATGTTTTACAGTATAGGTGAAACTAACATGTCTTAGGGTTTAGGTTAAGGTTGCTATTCTCTTTGACTCACTATGGTTTATATTATTGATTTTTATGTTTGAACTTGCTAAGCCTATCGCTCACCAAGTTGTTCATGTTGTAGGTAAAAAGCCTGTATACCATTAGATCTCTGATGGATGCCGAGATGGACATGCATGAGCCAGAGGACTGGGCGAGGGAAATGGTCCAACTACATGACTTCCCCTGAGCAGCATTATGCAAAGTTTTGAAGTATTTTAATATAATGTAGAATAATTTTGTATTATGTACAACATCTACTATAGTACTCGTAACATGGTATTATGACTTTTTATACTGCTAGTTAACTTTCACAAAAATATATAGATATATTAAATGATAAGAGTTTTATCAAGTTAAAAAGAAAGTTAAAAAAAAAAATCAATCAAGGAATTGATGACTCATAAGAACAAAGATTATTACAACTGACCTTAAAGTTGGCTGTAATAACTCTGGAAAATCCCTACATAGAGAGGGTCGTCACAAGAAGTACTTGATTGTCTGGCCTTAGTGTTCGGATTCAGCTTACTTCCTTGTCTGACCTGGGATCCAGTTTATGTAGCTTTTTCCAATATTTTCTCCTTCTTTTAAGCATCCCAGATCTTTTCCTTCTCTTCCCTTTGTCGAGCTATATGACGTTCGCCCTTCCTACGAGGCCATACGTGGTCAGGCTCTAAAGCCGACTGCGATAGACAGTCGCCTCATGGGTCGTTGACATCTTACTTTTAACTTGCTTTCTTTAACATACTTATTTGAATGTAAAAATTGAGAATTTTTCTTCTCAAAACTTTAAAATTTAAGCTTGAAAACTGTATCATTATCAAACATTTACTATAATAAACATTTTACTTTATTATAACTTTACATACATCATAAAACATCATTTCAATATCCGTTTCAATACTTTCTTTAAGCAGCTTAGTGGAAGACTCATAATAATACCATAACCCTCGCCCAGTCCCTTGGCACATGCAAATCGCATTCGTCATCCATCACTTGTTTTATTTTCGTGCAGGATGCTTTCCTACAACATAAACAAACTTGTGAGCGACAGGCTCAATAAGTTCAAACATACATTTATAACATATGTATACTCTTAACCTTTTGAACAAAGCATATCTGATAACAACTGTGGCATCAGAATATTAATATAATATATATCATACATTGTTTCACCTTTATACTTTTCATACATAACATGATCAACATACTTGTACATACCTGAATATAATTTACATCATAATCCTACTTTCATACTTAACATACTTAACATACTTTACATCGTAAACATATCATATTTTACACGTAGCATACTTGGAAACATAATATACTTAATGTATGTTTGCACACCGTAACCATAACATACTTGAAACACAACATACTTAATGTATGTTTACACATCGTAAATATAACATATTTAACATACTTATTATCGTGAAAATACTTTCATATTTAACATAATGAACATACTTATTATACCTAAATGCATAAAACTTCATACATATACTTAAGTGTCGTAAACATACTTACGTGTACTTAAATATCCTTAACATCATAACATACTTTCATACATACAAAACATTGTGTACAGATATTATTCATTACTTAAACATTCATATTTAAACATAACATACTTATTTAACATCATATAGAACATACTTAACATAGTATGATTGACTTATGCATATTAACTTATGTGTAATAGTTATAATGTATCATATGCATAACACGGACGTTAATCACATTATACTTGTTTATTTCCATGAATAGTACTATTTACTGTGAATAAAAATCTTATAATGTTTTGCTTGCTTAACATTCATACTTAGATGTATTTAACATCATTCATACCATATCGGACAGAACATATCTGATGCCAATTATGGCATCATAACATTAACACAACATATATTATACATTACTTTAAATTTCATACTTAACGTATATAACATTAAAACATACTTAATAGACATAACATCGTATACATACTTAACATCTTTAACATCGTGAATAAACTTTCATACTTAATGTTCTTGAACATCACATAACTCAAATATAGCATACTTAATATATGCCTAACATCTTAAGCATATCATACTTAAACATCACATAAAACATGGCACACACATATCAATTAAACCTAGCATACTTAATGTATACTTAAACATTGCAAATATACTTAAAATTGGAAGACTGACTTATGCATATCAAATTATGCATATCATAACATAAGTATACATGTTAGTCTCATTATACTTGTCTACTTTTCATTCATTCATTTTCATTATTCTTTTGTTCTTTCTTTCTTTCATGTCATTCTTTTCTTTTCTTTTCTCGCTTAACTTTCATTTTTATTTTTCGTTCTTTCTTTTATATCATATCATTCTTTTCTTTTCTTTTCTTAGCTTTTTCTTAACTTTTCTTTGCTTTACTTTCTTTCCTTTTTCTTTTCTTTCACTGATCTTTACTTGTCTTTTCTTTCATTTTCTTTCTTTCACTTTCTCTTGTGGCCCTATGGTTGGACGTACCTAGTGCGGGCGGACTAATGGGGGAACGTGGGAGCTACCCACCAATCAACCTCACGGTCAGATCCATCGTGTTTTATAGATGGATTACAACTACCACGCCTTTCGGGGTAGGGTCAGCCAACTACCTCTCTTTTGGGGTAGCACCACATTCTGTGTGGAGACAATAGACCTAAAAACCTCCCTTATGAAGGCCAGTATGCCAACCTTAACTTTTCAGTCTTATTATCTTGCTTATCTTTCTCTTTTCTTACTTTATCTTTTCATTCGTACATTCATTCTCTCTTTCTTTCATTTCATTTCTTTCTTTCTTTCTTTCGTTTCTTTCATTTCTTTCATAAGCATTTCATAAATCGTTTCTTTCTTTCATAACACTTAAACATAGACCTAACATAACATGTCAGTTCATGTTGCAGACAAGTAAATGCTTGAACTTGCAATTACTTGCTAGCATCTCCTTTCTTGCTCTCTGGATCCGCAGACATTCCTTCATTCCGTCTAGATCGGGTCCCTATAACCGAAATAATCATGGTTATTTTCATTATTTCTTTCATGCATAAAACTAAACAAAACATAAAAATTCTACGTTTTATTTCCCGATTGTAAATTTAGGGGTCTAATATCCTATTTATAACTTTTCTGCTAAACTTTGGCAAAATTACCATTTTGCCCCTAACGTGATTTTTCATCGTAACCTTACTTTTCTTTGATTTACAACTTAATTATGGCCCTTAGAATCTTAATTAAGCCATTTTAAATCCATTAGGGCCTTTTTCTATCATTCTTGGAATTTTCGATCAAAATGACCATTTTGCCCCTAATAGGTCTTTAGGTCATATCATTTTCATTTTAATGCCTAGACTGGATTTTCTAAGCCCAACAATCATAAAATAATTTTTCTTAGGCTTTACGGAGCTTTTACAGCATTAATTACTGAAATTCTTAGTTTACTAATCCTTAAAACATCCATCATCCTTTTATTGAGCCTAACTCATTCATTGATCCTTAAAATCATTTGAGGGGGCTTGAGTTTTCATCCCAACCACATTTTTACCCTTGTTTCCTAAAATACCCTTTTGTGCCATTTTAGAAATTTCGACAGCATTTCCACTTAATTTTTAGGTTCTCGGCGTTTAGGAAACGCCTCGAAACTATCTAACCTACTTCTATTTTACCACGTACTATACCAGAGGCCTATATTTTTACCTAAAACTCAACTTTTATGTAAAAATCTTTACATTTTACACATTTTATTTTTCATCATTTTCATTCATTTTTCTTACAATTTCACATGCCAAATTACATAATTAATGCATAATCATTCCAAAACATAAATTAAACAATGAAGGGACCAAAATCACTGCCGAAATCATTCCATCAGCGATCGAACAAACCATTCAGTTTCGCGTGCACAAAATTTAATTCTCCGTTCTTCACATTTGAAATTCCGTCTTACAATTCCGACACCACGGACGTGTCTGGATCGTCGAAAACATGCCAACGGGCCATTCTTCAATTTTTGGTCATCGGGTCGCTGTTAACCGGCATTGACCGGTGGCGGTGAGGAAAAAGGAGGCCACCATCTCATAGATCTCGACGTGACGAACCCATTGGTGGTGTCAATTTCACCAATTGAAGCTCCTATTGTCGAAAATCAACCTTCGAAAGTGTGACGGCGGCAGCGATGTTGGTTCTCTATTATGCCGGCTTTGTTGCCCAAAATTGACTTAGAGCTTTTGTTCTACTCTTTATTACGATAATTTTGATACCCACCACGTCACTCAACTCCACCAGAATCATCGGATTCCACGGCGGTGATGGCAACGGCGACGGACAAACTTGGGCGGCGTGATCCGGTAGCCGTTGAGCTGAAATGAAGCTTAGGTTTTGTTCTACTCTTCACCACAAATCCATTGGGACTGGAATCGTGGCATTTGGACGTCGGACATCGATGATACGGCAGTGAGAAGTTTTCAGCCACAGGCTGCTTCGGGCGGTGCATGCGGCTTCCTCTGGCGGCTGTTCAGTCGCGTCGACCCACCGTTGGACTCAGCTCGATGAGATCTTTTCAACGATATCGACGGTGTCCAAAACGAACACCGTTTCCAACTCTTCGGTACTGTTCATTTTCGGTGATGGTGGGGGAGAAAAAGAAGAGAGAAGAAAGTTTGGGGCTTTTTCATAAAAATCCAAAATTCCCCCTTTTTATACCCCTTTTTTTTTTTTTTTAAATTTTAACATAGGCTGTAATGACTAATTTGGGCGTGCTGAACCCAAATATGTCAGTTTTATTTTCATTCGTGGTCATTTCGACCAGTTTTTTGGTACTGTGATTTTCCAATCAAAAATTAATTTTTATGCCCAATTAACTAATTTAAGCATACGGATTGGCTATACTGACTAATTTTGTGGCATCCCCGAATCCAACCACGCAAAACTGTCAAGATCCGACTCCATTGTCGTCCAAGACAGCCCGTGCACTGAATTCGAATCACCATTTTAATACTCTTTTTCTTAAACTCTCATATTTTTAGGGCCCGAAAATTTCACCCATAATTTTCTTTTTCTTTTTAATACATACTTTCTCGAAAAGAAAGCTAAGTATAAAATCCATGTAAAGTACAATACTAACTTTTAGTTGTCTTTTTGAGTACAACATAATGTATAATATACAAAATATTTATACCACTTTTTTTTTGGCACATTCTCTTTAATTTACTAACTCTCAAATCTCAGTGGAAGACTTATGGCAGGACCAAGTCCACGGTGAATTCCCTATCCCTCAACATGCACACATCCTGTCACCATCCATATACTCTACTGGACAGGTTTTTTACCTGCAACATGAACAAACTGGTGAGCTAACAGGCTCAGTAAGTTCAAACATACTTAGTAAGAGCCACACGGATTCAAAAACATTAAAAACCCAGTTTCCTATGAATAATACTATTCACCATGAATAGTAACTTTGATATGGAATGAGGATAACCATTCATCTGCTTCTAGAGGGTTTGTGGAACCCTCGAACTCCGATGGCTTCATTCCTCGGAATCTTTCATATAGTGGTTCATGGTTGACCTGGGGTTGTAGTTGGGGTTCTATTACTTTTTCTGGTACTACTGGCGGCACTTTTGGTTCAAGTGCGGCCATTTGTGGGTTCTGGCCCCCTTCTTGGCCTTGTCTTTGCTCCATTTGCTCTAGTCTTTGTCTTAGTTCAGCATTTTCTCTCATTTGAGCCTCAATCAAAGCTTGTAACTCGTCCACCCTTTCTGGCAGGACTGGATGCCCTCTCATGTTCCTCAGGTTTCATGGATTCACCATCTTTTCTACTTCCTATAATTGCATGAGAGTCGATCGTTAGATTTTCACAAACATACTTTTACAATATAAGTTAAAATAGTTTTATTCATCACATGATTTCAACATTTCATCCATTGAACATGTCAAAATATGATTGTCATTTCTTTTCATTTCAAAAATTTTTAAAAGTACATCAGTTTGATGGCTTTTTTTTTTTTTTTTTAGAATAGCCTTTCGATACAGTCATATATACACATATACAGACATATATACATTTATACGTCACATGTACTTCTATACCTAATCTTCTAGCTGAGGTTGCTCTGGAATTGTCAAAAATTCAATTGGATCCATTTCTTCCTCATTCGTTCCATTTCCGGCCTCAGACGGTGTTGATCTTTCAACTGGACCCGTACCCTCTGGTTGTCTAGATGGAGCAGCCTCATGCTCATTTGCCATCGGTCTAGATTTGTATAAGCGATCTAACATTACTTCCTATAGCAACTATTCATGCCTCTTGCGCACCATGTGCTCCATTATCATCTCCTCGTCTACTTTAGCTACAGTGACAATAAACTCACGCAAAGTAGTAGGGTGTAAAGGAGTCACCCCCTATCATAGGTCAATAGTGAGTCCCTTCCAAAATATATCACAAAAATCCTCCTCTGTGAGGTTGGACAGGGGACATGTTCTTACGACGCTATCCTGAAATCGGACTGCATATGTGAACACCGTCTCGCTTAACATCATCTACTGCCTCTCTGCTCGAAGAATGAAATCTCTGACATCTGCATACTTGGGCATAGTCGATGGTGGCAGCACTACCCTACTCTCAGGAGGTTCTGACACTGGTGCTGA
Organism: Antiaris toxicaria; assembly: GCA_035233585.1. Lineage (NCBI taxonomy): Eukaryota > Viridiplantae > Streptophyta > Magnoliopsida > Rosales > Moraceae > Antiaris > Antiaris toxicaria. The sequence goes on along the minus strand of CP141155.1, from coordinate 55,734,788 downwards.
ACTCCTCTGCGGAAATTGCTCCATCATTATTTGGCGAAACTCAGCCCAATCTAGTGCTAACAGCATGTCCTGATCACAGTATTCCCAATATAACCTTGCATCCTCACGGAATGTGCCAATGGCCATCAATACCCAGCAATCCTCATCTATGTCGCACTGGCACATGATCGTCTCTACATCACGTAGCCAGTCCCGAGCAGAGATCCCCTACTGACCTCCCTCGAACATAGGTGGATGACTGCCTCTAAAAGCGTGTACTGCTAGCATTGATACTCTAGTTCCTATACGAGCTCGATATCCCACCATTGGAATATCTACCACTACTGGTGGGTTTACAATCGGTCGAGGGGGTGGTGCTTGTACCGGTGTCGGCGCTACAATCCTTGGCGCTAACAGCTCAGGTACCGATGGTCATTGTACTGCTCACAGAATCATAGATGGTCTGATTACGGTCTAGTCTACACCCAGATCAGTCCTCTCAGTTGGTATGGGTGAGGTCTCAGGTACAGTGGTCTAGTCATCATATGGCCTACAAGATTATATAAACTTAAATAAACAGAAAATTAACTAACTTAAAGAAAATTAACTTACTTGGATCGACGAGCAGATCGCGCTTCATGCCAATAGGGATATGGTTAACCGCTCCCCGAATCCAACCACACAAAACTGTCAGGATCTGACTCCATTGTCGTCCAAGACAGCCCGTGCGCCGAATCTGGATCACCATTTTAAAACTCTTTTTCTTAAACTTTCATTCTCTTGGGGCCCAAAAATTTCACCCATAATTTTCTTTTTCTTTTTAATACATACTTTCTCGAAAAGAAAGCTAAGTATAAAAGCCATGTAAAATACAATACTAACTTTTAGTTGTCTTTTTGAGTACAACATAATGTATAATGTACAAAATATTTATATCACATTTTTTTGACACATTCTCTTTAATTCACCAACTCTCAAAGCTCAGCGAAAGACTTATGGCCGGACCAAGTCCACGGTGAATTCCCTATACCTGGACACACGCACATCCTACCGCCATCCGTATAGTCTACTGGACAGGTTTCTTACTTGCAACATGAACAAACTAATGAGCTAACAGGCTCAGTAAGTTCAGACATACTTAGAAAGAATCACACAGATTCAAAAACATTAAAAACTCAGTTTCCTACGAATAGTACTATTTATTATGAATAGTACTATTCACTATGAATAGTACTATTCACTATGAATAGTGACTTTGATATTTGACTAATGAATAGTAACTGTTACCCTAACAGGTTACTATTCACATTACTTTAACTGAGTACTATTCACATTAGCCTAATCGATTACTATTCTAATCGGTTACTATTCATATCTCTCTAACCGAGTTCGTTATACTTAGTGTAAGCTTCGGTTATGCTCAATTATGGCTTTCATCATATTATTGGTTATTCTTTCTCTATTCATACTCTGGCATTGAGCTCTTTTATGGCAGTACCTATAATTTATCTTGTGCGCTGACTGGGAGGGCCTAGGGAGCGACCCTAGAGCTTCGGCCTCCACAGCCCTTATTATATCCCCGTAGGACTGGAAAAACTTCCATCACAACATTGGAGGGGTGGTATGCTTTAAATGGTATTATTACCATCTTTCAATTATAGTTTTGACCAGGTGACATTAATCGTCACCTTAAGGTCACTAACCTCCATCACCCGTTGGCCTTAGATATTTTGTTCCTGTTATTATGTGGGACCTGTTATACTAACCAATCCTCAAATGTCCATGAGACTTAATACCTAGTGTACAACTAGTACATAACAGAGTAATACAGTATTTCATGTTGCAGACATGAAAATGATTGAACTTACCAATACTGCGATAATGTCCACTTCCGGAACTCCTCCGTAATTCTATCTCTAGTTTGGGTTCCTATAGACATAATATTGTCTATTAATACCCTATATTAATTATCACTTTAATATACATTCATTTCACTTAATAATTCAACTTATTTTAATTTTATTTGTGGTACATAACCTGCAACATGCCCGTGTCCCAGCCCGTGTACTTCTCGGGTTCACTTTACACGGCCGTATTTCACTGTACACGCCTGTGTATTATTTAAACTCTAGATTTTTAACTCTAAAATCTTTATTTTGGGTCCCAGAATTTTATTTAAGTCATCCTAGGTCCTTTAGGGTCCTTTCTGAGCCTTTCAGAAAGTTTTGGTCAAAATGACCATTTTGCCCTTGACGGGTCTCGGGACCGTAACTATTTCGTTCTATCATTTTTCTTAAATTTTCTAAGCCCAAATATCTTAAAATAATATTCTCTAGGCTTATGTACTATTTTACAGCTCAATTTGCTAAAAAAATCTCAACTATCTATTTTCTCGGCCCTCGATGCTATTCATCCATCACCTAAGGTCGTTTCTCGTTTTTCGAGTGTTTCGGAGCCTCAAATAGCCATTTCACTACTCCTGAAATGTTTTTCATCCTGTCCCTGGCCCTCGGTGCCCAAGAGGCTCGGGTTTCCGATCCCGACCTAATTTTCTTCCCTCGTTTCCCAAAATACCCTTAACACGAATTTTTTTTCCTGTTTTAGGCATTTTAGTCATTAAGGATCGGTTCACTATTCCTCCTAGGTTGGTTTTCATCCTAATCCACCAAGGGGTCTCGGTTTCCTTCCCAAGTCCAATATTTTATCCCTCGTTTCCCGAAATGCCCTTATGCCGTTTTGAAAATTTCGGCAGCATTTCTGCTTGTATTTTAAGGTTTCCCTGGCGTTAGGTACGCCTCAGAACCTTTGTACCTGCCACATACTATACCAGAGGCCTGTTTTATACAAAGTTTCTAAACTTTGTATAAAAATTTTCTACATTAATGAATATTCAAAAATCAACCCTCAACGTCAAATTTTTTCCAAACCAAGCCTTGGTTTATCATATTAATCATCACCAATTGTTTTTCATCACAACCTTTCAATTTCACATATCACTCTTAGGTTTTCTAATGTGTAAAACAACATCAAAACCTAACAAAATTTTCATTCCAACCCTAGCTTTACCCACGGATTTTTCATGTAAATTCTCAAAGAAAATCGTGTTTTCTTTCCTAGGGTTTTATCAACATTATTCAACACTAAAAATTTCCATTTTCTAGTGTTCATCACCCACGGATTTAAGCATGAAAATACATCCAATTTTCTTGTTTCTTGATTCTAATTCATGCTTAATTCAATATGTTACCAAATGAACATAATTACTAAACCAAATCACCAATTTCAAATTCATTTTTTTCACCAATAATGCCATGTATTTTTTCATGAAAATATGCAAAATTTTTGCTTGTTTCTTAACCCTAAATCATGTTTCAAATTCTAAAACACCAACTAATCATGACACCAACAAACATCAATTTTTTATTAATGTTTCTACAACTTCATACCCACGGATTTTTACTAAGAAAATCAAGTAAAATTGCTTCAATTTGGAAACTTACCTTATCTATTTGATTGCTTGATGCTAGAAATGTAATGGAAGCTAATTTTGGTGTGAAATTTTGGACAAAATTTGGCTTAAATGGGGGGAAAAGCCCACTGTTTTTTTGGCTGCTTAAGAATGGCAAGAGTTTGGCCAATTTTTTTCACTTATTTGAATGGATTTTGAAGCCTATTTATAGGCAAAAGCTAAGGACCATTTTGCAAATTTTTCCCAACAATTTGCTAATTGTTCAAGGACTAAAATGCTATAATTTTTGGCCAAAAATCAAAATTTTTTTGTTATCTTCTTTCCATATGGCCAAATGGCCTTTTTTCTATATTTCTAAAAAAAATTTCAAGGTTATTTTGGCATGATCTTAACCCTTGATCTCAAGGAAAACAAATCCTAGCCGTACACCTTTTACATCTTACTTTCCAAGCCTTTATAAAAAAAAAACATTTATGACATCACTTATATGATGTCATCTTATTATATATGAATTAATTCACTAATTAATTTGTGATCAAATTTTGACCGAGAGTCAAACCTAACGAAACTTTACTGAAATCATGTAGGCGGGCTCGGGGCGCCTCTGGTGCGATCAGTTTGTTTTATTTTGCTTCCGTTTGATCAAAATTCTCTACCATAAATTTCTATCTTTTTAGTGCATTTTAGTGCACTCCCTAAAGTTTTTGGCTCAGTTTTCGAACCGTCTAGCCCAATTTTGGTCGGTAAGATTTTCCATCCCCGAACTCACTCACTTTAACACTACAGGAACATTTTTACAATATTCACAACTGTATTAAAACATAACTTTTTCATATTTTATTTATTAAAATTGGTACATATATACAATTTTAATTTACTCTGAGAATCTAAAATTCCTAGTTATTACAAATTTGGGCGTGGTGAACCTAAATATATCAGTTTTAACTTCATTCAAGGTCATCTCGATTAATTTTCTGGTACTGCATGTTTCCTGATCAAAAATTATATATATATACATATATATATTTTTTACACGGTCTATGACCATATGCCTCTCTTTCTAAATAATTTCTCCTTTACACGGTCGTGTAACATGGCCGTGTAACTGTATATGAATACACGGTCTGCTACACGGTCGTGTCTCTGGCCGTGTACCTTTCTGTAATTTGATTTTCCTCACTACGTCGCCATGTAGCTTAGCCGTGTTTGGGTTTCATTATCATTACACGGCCATGTTCCTCTAGTACATGCCCATGTACTGTTAAAAATTACATTTAACGTTAAAAAATTACACTCATACACACATAAAATCACTACATTTCACATTTTAAACATGAAATTCATCGTGTACATTCTATGTATCGATTTTTCGAGAATGATGAAGTTTCCTAGGTGTCACAAGCTAGGTGATACTCAGCTCTCAAAGCTTGACTTACACAGTCAGCTACAGTAGTTGGCGATGTTAACCCACTATCTACTGAAGCTGCGATGTCAAGTCTAAACATCTCTAACATCTTTTGGATCTTCTCCCTCTCAGTAGGGACAACATATGGACATAAATGAGATAGTTGGTCAAACTTTTGACAAACCTCACTCACTGTCATATTTCCCTGTTTCAATTCTACAAACTCCCTCTGTTGGGGTCGCAGCAATGCAGGGTCAAAGTATTTCTAATTAAATTCCTCTAAGTAGTTTACCCATGACATCATAGCCATGTTCCTTCTCATTTTGATAGTATCCCACCAAAATTTTGCATCTTTCTTTAATACAAAAGATACACACATTATTCTTTCTTGATCATTCAGATTCATAAATTCAAGGATCATGTAGAGTGAAGACAACCACTCCTATGCTTCTAGTAGGTTTGTAGAACCCTCGAATTCGGGCAGCTTCATCCAGTGAAATTGTTTATAAAGTGGTTCCTTATTAACTCGGGGTTGCAGTTAGGGTTCTACTACTATTTCAGGTACAACTGGTGGCACTTCTTATTCAGGTGCAGCCATTTGAGAGGTTTGGCCTTCTTCTTGGCCTTTTCTCTATTCCATTTGTTCTAACCTCTACCTTAGCTCAGCATTCTCTTTCATCTGAGCTTCTATCAGGGCTTGTAATTTATCTACCCTTTCTGAAAGGACAGGATGCCCTCTCATATTTTGTAGGTTACGTGGGTTCACCATCTTTTTCTACTTTCTATAATCGCATGAAAATCAATCGTTAGATTTTCAACAAACATATTTTTACAATATAAGTAAAAATAGTTTCAATCATCATATAATTTCAAACATCTCATCATTTTGACATATCAAAATTTCATGTCATTTCATTTCAAAATTTTCATATACACATTAACTCGAAGGCTTTTCTCAAAACAGCCTTTCGATATAGTCATACATGAACGTATATAGACATATATATTTATACGTCTTATATGTTTTCACATCTAGTCCCCTGGTTGAGGTAGGTCTGGAACTATCGAAACTTCTTCCAGATCCTCATCATCCTCATCCGTACCATTCCTGGTCCCGGATGGCGTCGATCCTCTAGTGGGACTCGTACCCTCTTGTCACCCCGACGGGCCAGCCTTATGGTCATTTTCCATAGGTCATGCTCTATAAAGATGATCTAGCATTGCATCTTGCAATAACTGTTCATGTCTCTTGCACACAATGCGCTCCATCATTAGTTCTTCTTCTACTTTAGCTACCGTAACTATAAACTCTCTTAACGTAGTAGGATATAAAGGGGTTCCCCTTTGTTGTAGATCTATAGTAAGCCCATTCTAGAATATGTCACAAAAATCCTCATCAGTGAGGTTAGATGTAGGACATCTTTTCATAATGTTCTCTTCAAACCATACTGCATAAGTGAAAACAGTATCACTCAGTAGCATCTGCAGTCTCTCTGCTCGGAGAACAAACTCTCTAATGTCTGTGTATCTGGGCATAGCAGGTGGCGGTGTCACCACCCTACTCTCTGGAGGGTCTGGAACCGGTGTTGGACACTTTGGCAGGAATTACTGTATCATAATGTGTCTAAACTCGGCCCAGTCAAGCCCTAACAGCATGTCTTGGTCACAACACTCCCAGAACATCCGAGCATCCTCACGAAATGTACCAACTGTTAATAGGACCCAGCAGTCCTCATCAATGTCACACTGGCGCATAATCGTCTTTGCGTCATGCAGCCAATCTTTGGCAGAGATCCCCTATTGACCTCCCTCGAAGGTGGATGGATGACTACCTCGGAAGGCATGTACCACTCGTACTGACACTCTAGCTCCTACATGGGCTTGTCTTCTAACAACTGGAATATCTATGGTGACTGGTGGATTAACTACCAGTGGAGGAGGTGGTGCTTGAATCGTTGCTCTAACTTGTGGCGTTGACAGCTCAGATGTCGGCGGTCGATGTATCGGTCGTTGAATCATGGATGGCCTAATCACAGACCTGGTCGATACCCGGATCGATCCTCTCGGTCTGTATGGCTGATGTCGCACATATGGTGGCCTAGTCATTGTATATCCTATAAAATAAATAACCTCATATAAAAATTATTTAACTAACTTAAAGAGAGCTAACTTGCTTGGATTTAAGAGCAGGCTGGGTTTTGTGCCAATAGGGATATGGTCAACTGCTCTGATACCAACCCGTGATGCCCTCAATCTCGGCCATGCGAAACTGTCACAATCCAACTCTGTTGTCGACTGCGATAGCTCGTGCACCTCATCGGGTCGTCATAAAAACTCTTTTACTTTGAAACTCTTATTTCACATTGGGCCCAAAATTTATGCCCATTTTTTTCCTTTTCAAAATACTTTCCTTGCATAAAAGTAATGTATTAAAGCCAGATAAAATTTAAAACTAAACTTTAGTTGTCTATTGCACAATACAACATAATTTACAAAGATACATTTTACTTTAACTTTGTCTCTCAAAACACATTTTTTTCAAACTCTCTCTTTTGACGCTCAGCGGAAGACTAGCAGCAAGACCATAATCCATAGTGGATGCCCTATCCTATAGCGGCCCGCCTTTCATAGTGATCATACAATGCTATTACAGTTAAGCTTCATAGCTAACTACGATAGATTGTACTCTCATGGGTCGCCGGCTAATCTATCTCTCTTTAAAACATAGTATTTTTGGGGGAAATTTTAATTTTTTTTACATAACATAAAACATTATCCACTATTCACTTTGTTTGCAAGTACGAAATAATTTACATAATACAGTACTTTCATAAAATACATATTATTACAAAAGAACTGTTTTCTTTCTCTCTCTTTTGATGCTCAACGAAAAACTCTGAAAGGACCATATCCCTTGGCTTCCCATCCCATTTGACACTTGCTATCCCGTTTGCCATCCAGTCATACAAAGCTAGTGAGCTGGTTGCTTACATGCAACATGAGCAAAATGATGAGCTACTAGCTCAGTAAGTTCAAACATGCAAGAAATAAAATTTCTATAAATAGTACTATTTATCATAAATAGTAACTTTGACCACTATACATCATGAATAGTGGCTTTGACCACAACATAATATATCAGTAGTACATCAACCTCAATGTTAGTACTCCCACGAAACTGTCTTATGCTCGATTATGACATAGTTTTAGTTTTAGGTAATTGTCCTTATTTACGTTCTGGTTTTGAGCTCATGTTGACCATACCATTTTAGTGTACATGACTGGGAGCGGTACATTAGTGCTGACCTCCACAGCCTTAATCTCATCATCATAGCCCCGAAGGCAAAGTGTACCTCTCCCGTACGGAAGGTTGGTACGCCAAAGGTGGTTTCATTATCGACTTTTTAAAATTCTAACCCGGTGACTTCATATTGTCCCGTGATTATGAATGATTCACATCTTAATTTCATGTGAGTGAGTCTCATTAACCTCGCTCTGGGGCCCGAAGCACAATTTATTATGTGTCCCATTTGTGAATAGTACCCATAGCACATTTTGTCTCTCTCTCTGTTTTATCATAATGCCCGTAGCACATATGTACCTAACTTATAGTTAGTACATCAAAGTTAGCAATAATAATGCTACATGTTGCAAACAAATAGATGTCTAGACTTACAGTACGTCTGCTAGTGTCTACTTCTTGGGATCCTCCAACGTCCCTTTTCTTAGCTGGTTTTGAGACTTTACAGACAAAAACCTTGTCTGTTAATTTCATTTTCATTTATAGCTTTATTTAAATAAAAAGCTCAAATTTGGTCTTAAAACCATTAATTAAGTTTTATGATAGCTTTCTAATCTTTATTAACCATTTTCACATTTTTTCCCTAACTTTTGTAAAATTACGATTTTACCCCTAAATTTTGACAAAATTACAATTATACCCTTGATGGGATTTTCTCGACTTAACAATTTACTTTTGATGCTTAGGAACTTTATTCTACCATTCCGGGGTCTTTAGGGCTCTTTTTCCACCTTCTGGAAAATTCTGGTCAAAATGACCATTTTGCCGCTATCGGGTCATTTTACCGCAAATTCTCATTCTAGATTCTTAGACTTAATATTCTAGGCCCAAAAATCCTCAAATCATCTTTTAAAATTTTACTGGACCTTTTCTGGAAAATTTTCTTTCATTATCCCAAATTTTCACTTCCCGGCCCTTGGAAAGTAATATTCCGACCCTTATGTCGGTTTCGTGTTTTTTTCTATCGTTTCAGAGCCTCAAATGAGCGTTTTACTATTACTTAAAACGTTCATTTAGACTTTCCCGATTTAGGTATCTGAGGCTCGGATTTTCCTTACCCGACTTGGACCTTTGCTTCGTTTTCCAAAAACGCTCCCCCTCAGGGTCGGTTTTTAGTTTCACTCGCGTTCTACATTTTCAAGGGGATAGGTTACTATTCACAAACACCCCTTAGGTTTCCTAATTCAATTTTCCTTAAGGGACTCGGGTTTTTGACCCGACCCTAAACTTTTACTCTCGATTCCCCTTTTTGCCCTTAATGCTATTTTTGAAATTTCGGAAGCATTCCGGCGTAAATTTAAGGTTACTGGCGTTAGGTACGCCTCGAACCATGTGTACCTGTCACATACTATACCAGCCTATTTTATGTAAAAGTTTCCCAAACTTTTACATAAAAATTTGCACAATTACCAATTTATAAATCAACCACAATGTACAAAAATTTTTCCACTTGCCCCCTTAATTAAGCCACGGTTTTGAACTTACCAAACCTAGCAAATTTTTTCTTCATTTTCACTACATTATGCAGGTTTTTACACTTAAACCATAACATAATTTTTTATTCCAAATCAGCCCTTAAATTCCAAATTTTCTTCACCAAAACTCTAAACCAATAACTGGTTTTCCACTTACGGTTTTCACACCAATTTTTATCAATTTTTTTTCCTAAGCAAATTCAATATGAAATTTATGTTTCCAAACTTCCAAAACATGTTTTCACACAATATAACAACATGTTCAACAAAATTTCATCACCAATAACACCCCTTTGAACCCACAGATTTCATAGGGAAAAACATGCCAAACTTAAATTTTTTTCATGCAATTCCAATACATGAATTACCTAAATCAACATATCACAAAACCAACACTTAAATTCAACAAATCAACACCAATTTTTCATCATTTTCTTCACATCATGCCCATGGATTTCATAACCAAAAATGGGGAAGAAAATTCAAATTTCAAGGCTCACCTTGTTCACTTGGATGCTAGCAACTTAAACTTGACTTCTTGCTTCCAAAAACTTGAAGATATCCTTCGATTTACCAAGGAGGCTCACGTTTTCTTCTTGGAACAAAACTTAGAAATTTTTTGCATGGTTTTCTTTTGGTTGTGTTTTGCTAAGGTTTGGCTTCTCAAAATGGCCGAATCTTTTATGTTAAGGAAGCCAATTACTTTGGCAAATTTTGGCATGATTCACACTTAACAACCAATAAGCATTTGACACCTTTCATGGCAATTCTTTCCACCATTTTTCAAAAATCAAAAAGATGGCATTTTGGCCTAATCTTGACCATTAGATCAAAAGTGCATTAAATCCTAGCCATCCACCTTACTACCACCATAATTATTCACTTAATATTCACTTTAATGACATCATCAATGATGAGTCATACTCTTGACTTGTTGACCTTACTATTCACATCATTTTTTGACCGAAATTTGACCTGAGCGAAATTTTCCCAAAATCGCCCTAGTGGGTTCCTGAGGTCTCCGGTACAGTCGGCTCAATTTATTTTGCTTCCGTTTGATCAAAATCAATTCCAGAAGTTTTTTTGTCTTTTAGTGCACCATAGGCACCGGTTAGGTTTTTTAATCTCGTTTTGACGCCGTTTTACCCGTTTTGATTGGGCAAAATTTCTCAACACCGAATTATTATCTGTCAGCATTGTCATAACATTTTTGTACGTTCTAAACAATATAAATTCATTTATTTTACTCTTTAAATAGTACAAGTTGTCACACATATACAATTGTATATTTTCTTCTGAGAATGCTAGAAATTCCTAGTTATCACATTCACCCATCCTTATAAAATTTTCATCGTCAAAAATTAGAACAAGTGGGGGTATAAACTCCTTATCTTTGTTTCTTGTTCCCACGTAGCTTCTTCAATGTTGTGATTTTTCCACAAAATCTTCAGTAGTGGGATTGTCTTATTCCTCAGTACTTTCTTTTCACGAGCCAGTACTAGAATAGGTTGTTCTTCATATGTCAAATCCTTATGGATTTGAATGGGTTTATGCTTTAACACATGGGATGGATCTGGTACATACTTTCTCAGCATGGATACATGAAATACATTCTGCACTGCCGACAATTCGGGAGGAAACGCTAATCTGTAAGTGACCTTTCCAATGCGTTCGATGATTTCATAAGGTCCGATATATCTTCGACTCAGTTTTTCCTTCTTACTGAAACGCATAATCCCCTTCACAGGTGATACCTTAAGAAACACGAAGTCTCTTTCATTAAACTCCAAGGATCTTCGCCTCTTATTCACATAACTCTTTTGTTGACTTTGCATAATTTTCATTTGACGCTAAATTCTTGCAACGGCATCAAATGTTTCTCATATAAAATCCATCTTATGCAGCTGTTTCTCTCATAAGTCATACCAATGTATCGGCGATCTGTATTTCCGTCCATAAAGAGCCTCATAAGGTGCCATTCCTATGGAAGCTTGGTAACTATTATTATACGAGAATTCAATTAATGGTAACTTCTCATTCCAGATTCCCACAAAATCCATTACACAAGCTCGAAGCATGTCCTCTAATGTCTAAATGGTCCGCTCTGACTGTCCGTCTATTTGTGGATGAAATGCCATACTGAGTCTCAATTCAGTACCCATGGCTTCTTGCACAGACTTCTAGAGATTCAAAGTGAATCATGCATCTCGATCTGATACAATGGATTTTGGTACTCCATGTAATCTGACAACATGAGCTATGTACAACTGAGCCAACTTTTCCAATGAAAAATTCATCTTGGCAGCTATGAACCGTGCCATCTTAGTCAATCTGTCTACAATAATCTAGATGGCGTCATAACCCTCTCGGGGTTTTGGTAGTCCCACTACATAATCCATCGTGATATGTTCCCATTTCCATTCAGGAATCTCCAAAGGTTCCAATCTTCCTACTGGATGTTTATGTTCAGCTTTGATTTTCTGACAGGTCATGAATCTGCTCACGAATTTTGCTATATCGTTCTTCATCCCTTTCCACCAGAACTGTAACTTCAAGTCTTGATACATCTTACCAGCTTCGGGATGAACTGAATATGGTGTCTCATGGGCTTCTGACATGATCTGCCTTCTAAGTTCCTCGTCAACCGGAACATTAATTCTTCTTCGATAGAGGATCATTCCATCCTTGAAGATTCCTTCTTGAAAATTTGTCATTCTTGAATCTCTTCTTTGAGCTTCCTTGATATCCTCAAACAACGATGATTCCACTTGGAGTGCAGCCAATCTTCAGGATATCAGCTCTAATTTCAAAGAATTTATCTCCTGCTGCAATGGTTTTGAAAGCCTTTCTATCGGTAGCTGGTGCGATATGGTAGACTTTCTACTTAGCATCTGCTACATGGTTGGCCTTCTTGTAGGAAAATAAATCAGTAAAAACGTATCAGAGTGGCGTAGTGGAACAATAAAAATTTTTTATATCGTTAAATATCTCATGATGTCATATACAATAAACCAACAACAATTAAAACTCATACCTCAAGGATGCCAATCTTGCAGGAGGAGAATGACCTGAGGGCTTCAACCAATAGCCTTCTCTACTATTCTCTAATTCCTGAATGGCTAAGTGTGTGGGCACTCTGAACCTTGATCGGTATGCTAGCACTGCTAGTCTTCTTCTGACCACCCAGATCTCTAAAGAACTTATTGTCATGGTAGGCTGTGCAACAATAAGCCTGCTCACCTGAGAGTCCGTGGTCTGAGAGAACTGGAGTGGCGGGACCTCTATTTATAGACCTGCATGAGGTGATTCTCTAAATTCGAATTGGATTAGGAGAAGATATTCTCCCTTATCCACAAGCGCAAAATCTGAATTTTCTAAGGGGAAAATCCCAATAATAAATTCGGCCACTTTAGGATAATTCCAATCCAAATCTAAACAAGATTTTAACTAGAATTTTATCCCCCTTTTTCAACCAAAAAATCTGAAAATTCAAGGGAAAAATCCCCACAAAAAATTTGGCCACTTTTGGATAAGGGAGAATCAAAATTCCACTAGAATTTGCAAGCTTGAATCTTATCTCATCCTTGTCCAAAATAACCGAAAATCTCCTAGGAGATTTACTTCAAAAATTCAGCCATTATCAAGGAGGAGAGAATCCAAATTCAACTTGGATTGAAACTCGAATTTTTTCTTGAACCTTATCCACAAAAATCTGAAAATCCATTGAGGATAATCCTCAAAATTCTCGTCCATATTTGGTTAGGATTTGGATTCAAAATTCAAGTAGGATTCTAACAAGATTTTCCTCTCCATATCCAACTCAAATTCGAATTTCATTCCTTATGGATTTACCACAACAAATTCGAATCCCACTTGGACTGTGATTCAAAATTTGAATTTCAAATTTCAAATTCGAATTTCAAATTCAAATTTTAAATATCAAATTTCAAATTTCGAATTTAAATTTCAAATTCAAATTTCAAATTTCAAATTTCAAAATTCAAATTTCAAAATCCACAAAACAGTTGTATTTCGAACTCTTGTTCTTATGGATAATTTTCTACAACTCTAATCCAATCTCAAATAAAATCATGGCAACTTTATTTGGAGTTCGAATAATTATGTACTCTATTATCCAAAACAAAATCTGAATCCAACCGGAGAGAATCTTGTCTACCATCATAATCCTATGTCAACACCATCCATGCATAATAAACTAGCCAATAGCATATACAAATCAATTTTCCAAACGTTAAGGAATTATGTGGAGCTAGTAGAGGGACTAATTGGACATATATAATCGGGCTCCTGTAAATCCATATGATCGTCATTCTTTACCGAACAACTCAATCATATGATCACTAATTTCAGAGTCACACCACTATAAACCTGAAGCTGAACTCTCAATTATATACCATATTACGTAAGCCTGTGACAAGGTATCGTCCAATGATCTTGTCATGTATGCAGAACCCTCATATGATATCCATGGTCAGCCTTAGGCCAAAGTCCGTTTAATCCTACTGATCAGGCTATCTTAAAGTTCCATTATACTACCGAATTAAGAAAATGATTATTCACCATATGTGAATAAGAAGTCATCCACCCTGTAGATGACCCAAGGCCTTGTCCATTTTCACATTCAGTATAATGCCTTTAAGAGGATATCCTTAACTCCTAGTTAGAGCTATAATTCTGATATCTGTAAACGAACCCTTCATCGTATACAAGTCATGCACCCAACGAACCGGTCTATAAGCTTACTACCTCTGAGACGCTTTAGCCATTGGAACATCAAAGTACACAAGTCATATACATGAAGCTGTCCTTTTACTCAAGATTAAGGTTACTACACAATGAACGTCAAAAGCAGATCGATCCACTCAAAGCGGACTTCGTAGATCAATCATGCTTTAGTCCTGATCTAATATGTCACCACCAAGCAACATATCTATGTCTCTACTTGGGAGTCCAACTCCAGACAGTCAAGACAAACCGTCCCCTCCACGGCTTTAGACAACATAATAGTCTAAACATGACTTAGATGCTCGGTCTAACCCCATAGACTACATACCATAGTTTAGACAGCTAACTTTAGAACATTGTCTTCTTGCATACAAAAGTTCATTGCATACAACGTTCTAAAAGTTTAACATAAGCAGTCAGGGAGCTATATTTGCTTACATTTACTTTAACATGTAAATAAAATGAGGACAGATAGCAATGTAATGAATAACCTTTATATATAATTTTATTATCTAGTTCAAAATAAATACATCAAAATATCTCTAATGCTTAGGGCATTTCCTAACAATCTCCCACTTGTCCTAAGCCAGCAGATGTGCCATGTTACGCATCCTCATCGCCTCTACGTGCCTCTCAAAGCTTCTAGCCACCAAAGTCTTAGTAAAGGGATCGACAATGTTGTCCTCGGACATGATCTTACATACATCTACTTGTCCTGTCTCCACGTGCCCTCTAATAATATGATATCTCCGATCTATGTGCTTGGTTCTCTTATGGTGCTAAGATTCCCTTGTGTTGGCAATAGCCCCAGTGTTATCACAGTAAAGTGTGATAAGCTTGTCAACACCCGGAATGACCTCAAGGTCTCTAAAGAACTTGCGGAGCCAAACCGCTTCTTTAGATGCCTCAGCCGCAGCCACATACTCAACCTCCATAGTAAAGTCTGCTGTACAGCCCTGCTTCATGCTCCTCCACACAATGGCGCCTCATCCGAGCAAAAACACTGATCTAAATGTCGATTTCCTCGAATCCTTACAAGTCTGAAAGTCTGAGTCCGTGTATCCTACGGGTGTTAGGTCCCCTCCAGAATATACCAGCATATAATCCCTCGTTCTGTTAAGATACTTAAGTATATGCTTTACTGTTTGCCAATGCTTGGTTCCAGGATTCGCTCGATATCGACTCACCATACCTACTGTAAAACATATGTCCGGGCGAGTGCAAAGCATAGCATACATAAGGCTACCCACAGCGGATGCATAAGGGACCTTACTCATACGCTCTCTTTCTTCCAATGTCTTGGGACAGTCATCCAATGAAAGAGTTAGACTAGCAATAGAAGGTTGTATGCCTTTCTTTGCCTCTTGCATTGCATATTTGTCAATTATTTTATCTATGTATGAAGCTTGGGATAACGCTATCATTTTGTTCTTTCGATCTCTGAAGAGACGAATGCCTAGAACATAATTAGCTTCTCCCAAGTCCTTCATGTCAAACTGTTGGTATAACCAAAGCTTGACCGATGATAAGTTCCCTACATCATTCCCAATGAGTAGTATATCATCGACATAGAGTATCAGAAAGACCACTTTTCCATCCTTAGTACATTTATAAACACAGGGTTCATCAACGTTCTGCTCTAAACCAAATGTCTTAATCGCTTGATCAAACCTCTGGTTCCATGAGCGGGATGCTTGCTTTAATCCATGAATGGATCTAAGCAACTTGCAGACTTTCCTTTCTTGGCCTTTTGTTACGAACCCCTCGGGCTGTATCATATAGATACACTCTTCAAGATAGCCATTCAAGAATGTCGTCTTGACATCCATTTGCCAGATATCATAATCGAGAGCCGCAGCAACAAACGGAAGAATACGGATAGACTTCAGCATAGCAACAGGCAAAAAAGTTTCATCATAATCGATTCCAGCCTTTTGCATGTACCCCTTTGCAACCAGTTTAGCTTTGAAAGTTTCCACTCTCGCTTCCGCATCCTTCTTTCTTTTGTAGACCCATTTGCATCCAATGGGTTTTATCCCATCCGGCAAATCTACAAGTTCTCAAACAGAGTTGGATTTCATAGAATCCATCTCATTGTTCATAACCTGTTTCCAAGATTTAGAATCAACATCATTTATAGCTTCATCATAGGTGACCGGGTCATCCTCATGCTCATGAGCCTCAGCCTGGTATACCTCAGCATCATACATGAAGAAATTAGGTTTCTTCGAAACCCTTCCACTATGATGAGGCACCCTAATTGTTGATCGTCTACAGGTCTTTCACGAGAACTCAGACTTGCGTCCAAGACTGAAATCTGTGGAGCAGTTCTTTCACCCGATAACTCCTCTAGCACCACTTTGCTTCGAGCCTTAAAGTCATTCATGTGACTTTCCTCCAAGAATGTCACATGGGTTGAAACAATGACTTTTTGTTCCTTCGGGTTATAGAACAGACCTCCTTTAGTTCCTTTTGGATACCCTACAAACATGCATAATTCTGATCTTGGTTCCAACTTCTTCGCATCCCCATCCAGTACATGTGCCGGGCAATCCCATATTCTCATATGTCCAAGGGAGGGCTTCCTGCCACACCACAATTCATATGAAGTTCTGGGAATTGATTTGCTTAGAACCTGGTTTAGAATATAGCACGCCGTTTATAAAGCATATACCCAAAATGATAATGGTAGCATTGAATAACTCATCATGGACCGTACCATATCTAACAAGGTCCTGTTTCTCCTTTCGGCTACACCATTCTATTGTGGAGTACCAGGTGTAGTCAATTGGGATAATATCCCGTTTTCTACAAGATGTCCTAGAAATTCATCGGAGAGGTATTCGCCACCTCGATCAGATTGAAGTGTCTTTATGGATTTATCCAATTGCTTTTCCACTTCCGCGCAATACTCTTTGAACTTTTCAAAGGTTTCGCTCTTGCGGTGCATCAGATACACATATCTATACCTCGAGTAATCATCTATAAAAGAGACATAATACTCGAACCCTCCTCATGCTGTGACGTTCATGGGGCCACATACGTTAGTGTGCACAATATCTAAGAGCTCCTGAGCCATTGTACCCTTAGCTCCAAAAGACCTCTTAGTCATTTTACCCTCTAAACAAGACTCACATTGAGGAAGACGTACCTCCTCCAGAGATTCCAGAGGACCGTCTTTCACCAATCTTTGAATCCTACCCTGATTAATAAGACCAAGTCTAAAATGCCAAAGATACGCCTTGTCAAAGTGAGAAACTTTCAACCTTTTAGAGTTATCTATTAATTCAGTGTCAAGCAGTGAGTACATCTCTGGTTTGATCAAATATAGGTTTCCATCCATCCATCAAGAATAGATAAAAGACTTATTTCTACGAATATCAACTCTTTTACTAAAAGAAACTGAATAAGAATCCTTTATTAAACAAGCTACCGATATAAGGTTCCTCCTAAAATTAGGAACATAAAAACAGTCTTTCAATAAAATAAACCTAAATTGATCAAAGTAAAGGTAAATATCTCCCACTGCCTTAGCCACCACTAAGCTACCATCTCCAGTCCGCAACGAGAGGCTCCTATCATGTAGACTTCTCGTTTCCACGAACAGCTGCATAGAAACACAAACATGATTAGTGGCACCTGAATCAATGACCTAAGTGTCTTTCGATTCTTCCACCAAACAAGCTTCTAAGTAGTGAATTTCCTTATCTTCCTTGCCCTTCGCAGCTAGGATTTCCCGGCAAGCCTTCTTAAAGTGACCTACCTTCCCACAACGAAAGCATTTGGACTTTTTAGGGTCCCTGGGCTTCTTGTTCTTGTTCTTGTTCTTCCCATCCGAGACAGGAGGATTAGAAGAACTGGAAGCCGCTTGCTTTTGGTTTGGCCTCATCCTCTTCCGAGAGGGTTTGGAAGATTCTGCCAAATTGGCCTCACCTTTGGGTTGGACCGCATCTCCATCCCTGATCATCCGCTCATAAGCTTGAAGTTGCTTTATGAGCTCGGTTAGTCCTAACACCCTTGTCACCAGATTGTATGCTGCCTTAAACCCCACAAAATCTTTAGACAGAGTTTTAAACACCATCTCGATCTGGGTGTTATAGTCCAACTCAGCAACGTTCTCCGCAGCCTCAGCGAAGAATCCCATTAGAGTAATCATATGGTCCTTCACCGGAGTACCTGCCTTTTGCTTAGAGTTCATAATGCTAGCGATAGCGGACTGTCGAGCCAATTTTTCTTGGCCTCCGAACATGTCCTCCAGATTGTCCATGATCTCCCTAGCAACCTAATAAGTCTCATGCTGCTTTTTTAAAACACTCGTCATGCTAGCAAGCATGTAGCATTGAGCTATATCATTGGATTCTCTCCAACGAGTTTAGACAACTGGGACCTCCCCAAGCGGTGTGTCAGGTTTTGGCCCTGGTGGGCATGGTTCGTCCAGTACAAACTTGTGTCTCTCGCAGCTGAGAACTATCAACAGATTTCTTTTCTAATCCTTATAATTATCGCCATTCAGTTTATTCTCAGTAAGTATTGAAATGAGGGGTGTCGGTGACATTTTGAACTGAAATAAATTATACTAGACATCATTACAAAGCACAAGCAAATATACAGATAATTTAGCAAATAAAACATACAAGTATGTTCCTACATGAAACTTGAAAAACATGTAGCATTGCAATGGTAATTCTCAACACCTATTGGCCCAAGCCACCGAGGGGTGGTCATGAAAACAAATAGCCAGAACATGGTCCCCGTCCAATTAATATATGTTGCCTTAAATCCTCCAAGGTTAAGACATATATTAATAATCGCTTATTTAGCCCCCAGTTTAGTTAACAGAGCTTCTAGGGAAGGTTAATAACTAAACGAGTCTTGAGTGTATAACCATTGTTTACGTAGCCCGATCCACGTCCTACCAAGCCATCGAGGGGTGGTCATGAATAGGATCATACCCGAACATGTTTTCCACATAGGAGATCAAATCTAGTATACCGGCCGCGGTAAACACCTATCGAGGGGTGTGGTCAGGGTAGAACTGATGCGAGGCGTTACTATACTTTCACATATGGATCAACAATGGAGGTTGTGGGTTTTGTTTGAAACCCTCTCCCACTCAATATTTTGAAAAACATGCAAGTTTTGACAAATTATGTATGATCAATATAGTATGAGCGGCACTCACCTATCCTATATGACATGTTATCAACTATGTATATAAAACGTCCATCAATACATATTTATACATCCATGACATATCACAGAAAAAATAATTGACAGAATAACCAAGTCATGGTTCCATCCTAGAATAAAGAAAATAAAGATTACAAAATTTCATCCAAAGCGTTCATTGGGTCTTGAATTTTGTTCCGTCTTCTTGTATCCATCTTTATGTAGCCTCTCCATTTATTTCTCATCTCATGAATCATTTAAAATTTAAATTTCAAAAATTTAAATTTTAAATTCAAATTCCAAATTTGAATTTCAAATTTAAATTTCAAATTCAAATTTTAAACAATTTTAAACATCATGTATAATAATATGTAATTTCAAAAATTTCAAATTTTCAATTACATATTTTTAAACACGATTTAAAATTAAATCTCAAATTTAAAAATCAAAATTTTTTTTTTCAATTTTTTTTGAACCGTTGCACCACCGCCCCCAGAGGCGACAGCCGCCGTGGGCAGCCCCCGGGGGGCCTGGTAGCCTACAGCCGCCCATGTGCAGCCTTGCCGGGCTGCAGGCCAAGCCTGCAACGCCAGGCTACACGCCCAGGCTACGGCCAGCCTTGGGGAGGCCGCGGCCACCCTCGGCTACAGGCCAAGCCTGCGGCCGTGGGTGGTTATGGCCTGCACAGGGGTAGCCGCAACCCATCCTGCCCGAGGGCAGAGTCTGCAGCCCCACCAAGGCCCGACGGCCTATCCCGAGGGGTCGTGTCTCGATTTTTGTGTCATATTCTAATTTACCTATTAGGATCTCCAAAAAATTAATTTGAATCCTAATTAAATTGAAATTTTCCACACAATCAAAATTTCAACCTTTAAATCAAATTTAACTTTTAGGAAAAGTAAATTACGGTCTTCAATCTTCAATCTCCTCCAAGAATAATTACATAAAATTTCCTAAACCGTTTCTGGTGTACAAAAATTCTAACCATAATAATTCTATGAGACAAAATTAAAATCCACGGGAAAATTACAGTATTAAAAAACTGCTCCTATGGTTACATAAAAAATCCTAGATGCAATTTTTCCAAATTCTAAGGAACCATAATCGGCATAAACAAGCATGCTTATAATAATTCAAAAAATTAAAATAACCACGTACTTTATACATAATACATGATAACAACATAAAGGAATCCTAGAATTCCACTCTCTAAATATCAAATCCATACATAAATAAAAAGACTAAGTAATTATCTAATTTATATACGTGGCATAGTCATGAGATCTCTCTGATACCAACAGTAGGAAAATAAATCGGTAAAAATGTATCAGAGTGGCACAGCGGAACAATAAAAATTTTTTTAGATCGTTAAATATCTAATAATGCCATATACAATAAACCAACAACAATTAAAACTCATACCTCAAGGACGTCAATCTTGCAGGAGGAGAATGACCTGAGGGCATTAACCAATTAGCCTTCTCTACTATTCTCCAATTCCCAAATGGCTGAGTGTGTGGGCACTCTGAGCTTTGATCGGTATGCTAGCACTGATAGTCTTCTTCCGACCACCCAGTTCTTTAAAGAACTTATTGTCACGGTGGGCTGTGCAACAATAAGCCTGCTCACCTAAGAGTCCGTGGTCTGAGAGAACTGGAGTGACATGACCTCTATTTATAGATCTACATGAGGTGATTCTCTAAATTTGAATTGGATTAGGAGAAGATATTCTCCCTTATCCACAAGCACAAAATCTGAATTTTCCAAGGGGAAAATCCCAACAATAAATTCAGCCACTTTAGGATAATTCCAATCCAAATCTAAACAAGATTTTAACTAGAATTTTATCTCCCTTTTTCAACAAAAAAATCTGAAAATTCAAGGGGGAAATCCCACAAAAAATTTGGCCACTTTTGGATAAGGGAGAATCAAAATTCTACTAGGATTTACAAGCTTGAATCTTATCTCATCCTTATCCAAAATAACCGAAAATCTCCTAGGAGATTTACTTCAAAAATTCGGCCATTATCAGGGAGGAGAGAATCCAAATTCAACTGGGATTGAAACTTGAATTTTTTCTTCAACCTTATCCACAAAAATTCAAAAATCCATTAAGGATAATCCTCAAAATTCTCGTCCATATTTGGTTAGGATTTGGATTCAAAATTCAAGTAGGATTCTAACAAGATTTTCCTCTCTATATCCAACTCAAATTCAAATTTCATTCCTTGTGAATTTACCACAACAAATTCGAAGCCCACTTGGACTGTGATTCAAAATTTCAATTTCAAATTTCAAATTCGAATTTTAAATTCAAATTTTAAATTTCAAATTTCAAATTTCAAATTTCAAATTTAAATTTCAAATTCGAATTTCAAATTTGAATTTCAAATTCAAATTCCAAATTTCAAATTTCAAAATTCAAATTTCAAAATCCACAAAACAGTTGTATTTCAAACTCTTGTTCTCGCGGATAATTTTCTACAACTCCAATCCAATCTCAAATAAAATAATGGCAACTTTATTTGGGGTTCGAATAATTGTGTATTCTATTATCCAAAACAAAATCTGAATCCAGTCGGAAAGAATCTTGTCTACCATCCTAATCCTATGTCAACACTATCCATGCATAATAAACTAGCCAATAGCATACACAAATCAATTTGCCAAATGTTAAGGAATTATGTGGAGCTAGTAGAGGGACTAATTGGACATATATAATCGGGCTCCTGTAAATCCATATGATCATCATTCTTTACCGAACAACTCAATCATATGATCACTAATTTCAGAGTCACACCACTATAAACCTGAAGCTGAACTCTCAATTATATACCGTATTACGTAAGCCTGTGACAAGCTATCGTCCAATGATCTTGTCATGTATGCAGAACCCTCATATGATATCCATGGTCAGCCTTAGGCCAAAGTCCGTTTAGTCCTACTGATCAGGCTATCTTAAAGTTCCATTATACTACCGAATTAAGAAAATGATTATTCACCATATGTGAATAAGAAGTCATCCACCCTGTAGATGACCTAAGGCCTTGTCCATTTTCACATTCAGTATAATGCCTTTAAGAGGATATCCTTAACTCCTAGTTAGAGCTATAATTCTGATATCTGTAAACGAACCCTTCATCGTATACAAGTCATGCACCCAACGAACCGGTCTATAAGCTTACTACCTCTGAGACGCTTTAGCCATTGGAACATCAAAGTACACAAGTCATATACATGAAGCTGTCTTTTTACTCAAGATTAAGGTTACTGCACAATGAACGACAAAAGCAGATCGATCCACTCAAAGCGGACTTCGTGGATCAATCACACTTTAGTCCCGGTCTAATATGTCACCACCAAGCAACATATCTATGTCTCTACTTGGGAGTCCAGCTCTAGACAGTCAAGACAAACCGTCCCCTCTAAGGCTTTAGATAACATAATAGTCTTAACATGAGTTAGATGCTCGGTCTAACCCCATAGACTACAGACCATAGTTTAGACCGCTAACTTTAGAATATTATCTTCTCGCATACAAAAGTCCATTGCATACAACGTTCTAACAGTTTAACACAAGCAGTCAGGAAGCCATATTTGCTTACATTTACTTTAACATGTAAATAAAACGAGGATAGATAGCAATGTAATGTGTAACCTCTATATATAATTTTATTATTCAGTTCAAAATAAATACATCAAAATATCTCTAATGCTTAGGGCATTTCCTAATACTTCCCTGGATGATATAGGATTTCACAATCATAATCCTTTACCAGTTCCAACCACCTTCTTTGTCACACATTGAGCTCTTTTTGTGTGAAAAAATACTTCAGGCTTTAGTGATAAGTAAAGATCTAACATAGGGCTCCGTAGAGATAGTGTCACCAAATTTTAAGTGCAAACACTACTGCAGCAAGTTCAAGATCATGTGTAGGGTAATTCTTTTCATGGTCCTTTAATTGACTTGAAGCATAGGCAATTACCTTGCCACGTTGCATCAGAACTGCTCCCATTCCTATTTTAGATGCATCACTATAGATCACAAACTTCTCCCCTTCAGTGGGAAGCGTAAAGATTGGTGCGCTTGTCAGCCGTCTCTTTAACTCCTGGAAGCTTCTTTCGTATTCCATAGTCCACTCATACTTTCTTTCCTTGCAGATAAGAGCAGTAAGAGGTGCAGCTAAACGCGCGAATCCCTTTACAAATCTCTGATAATAGCTAGCTAACCCCAAGATACTGTGTATTTCTATCAGGCTTTTGGGTGTAGGCCATTGGTTAATTACATCTACCTTCGTTGGATCTACAGCAATTCCTTCCTTGGATACAATATGTCTGACGAAATGTACTTTATCCAGCCAAAGCTCACATTTCGAGAATTTGGCATACAGTTGATGCTTCCTTATCATATGGAAAATGATCCTCATATGCTCTTTGTGGTCCTCATGAGTCTTTGAGTATATAAGAATGTCATCAATGTATACAATGACAAACTTATCCAAATGCTCCTTAAAGATTCTGTTCATCAAGTCCATGAACGCTGCTGGCACATTTGTTAATCCGAATGGCATCGTAAGGAACTCATAATGACCATAACGAGTCCTAAACACTATTTTAGGAATATCACTTTCTTTAATTCTCAGCTGGTGATATCCTGATCGTAAGTTGATCTTGGAAAATATCACTACGCCTTTTAACTGGTCGAATAAGTCATCAATTATAAGTAACGGATACTTATTTTTTATTGTAACCTTATTCAACTCCTGGTAATCAATGCATAACCGGAATGTTCCATCCTTTTTCTTGACGAACAACACAGGTGCACCCCACGGTGAATAACTAGGTCTGATGAATCCTTTGTCCAAAAGCTCCTTCAATTGTTCCTGTAGCTCCTTTAACTCCACTAGAGCCATGTGGTATAGTGCTTTGGAAATAGTTGCCATTGCAGGCATCAACTCAATTTCGAACAAGATTTCCTGCTCTAGAGGTATCCCTGGTAACTCTTCTAGAAATAAGTCAAGAAATTCATTAACAACAGGAACATCTTCAGGTTGAAGCTTCTGTTCCTCTGTAGTATCTATCACATATGCCAGATATCCCATATAACCACTAGCCATCAGCTTACTTGCTTTCATTGAACTGATCATCATCTTCCCGGGTTTTTGAGAAGCATCTGCGTATTCAAAACTCTCTTCTTTGTCGGGTTGGAATACTATTTTTTTTATTTCGACAGTCGATCGTAACTTGATATTTCCCTAGGAAATCCATGCATAGAATCACATCGTAATCCATGATCTTCATTATAATCAACTTTGCATATAGTTCCCTATTTGCCATATATGCTGGTACATGAGGTAGCCAGTAATTGGACAACAATACTTCCCCAGGGGGTAAAGCTGTCTTAAATATATTTCCCATATTGTCCTTAGGATGTCCTATCTTATCAGCAAATTCATTGGAAACAAAAGAATGCATAGCACTAGAATCGAATAGTATAGAACCTATATGACTAGCTATAGGAAGCTGACCTGTCACTACATTTGATGTTCTTGCCTCTACATCTTCCTTGGTGTAGGCCATTACACGAGCATCAACATGTTGCATACGTTCTTGGCGTTGTGGCCTTACTGGAGACTCTTCAATCTTGGCTTGAACGAAATGAGCTTGTGGGCGTGTCTAGTGCGGTTGGGAAGTGCCTTGTGCACCCTGCCTATTGCTTGGACAATTCCTGGCATAATGACCTTCCTTTCCACATTCATAACAAATAAGTGGCCCAAATCTGCATTGCGCAGAATGTCTCTTCCCGCATGTAGGACAATTTGGTACATTAGATTCCACATTTCCAACTGTTCGTCGCTGCTGGTTTCGATTATTTGACCGTCGATTTCTAGTAAAATTGCCTTTCCTCTTGTTTTGCTGGGATCCTTGATTATTTCCCTGGCCTGATTTAGCATTCTGATTAGGCTTACTAGATTGACCAACTTGTGTAAACTTAGCCAATGCCCTCTCCTTCTTCTTGATCTCCCAATTCTTCTCTCTTTCCTCCTTTTGTCGGGCTACATGAAACTCAGCCCTCATAGCACGGCTAACACAATCTGCCACAGAAGTAGGCGGTATCGATCCAATATCTACCAATGCCGCAATTTCTGGCCTGAACATGCCGATCATCTTCTATATTTTCTCCTTCTCAGTAGGGACTACAAAGGGACGTAAGCGGGATAACTGATTGAACTTTCGACAAACTTCACTCACCGACATATTTCCCTGTTTCAATTCTAAGAACACTTTCTGCTGTAGTCTCATAGATGCAGGATTATAGTACTTCTAGTTAAATTCTTCTAGAAATTCTGCCCAACTCATGGTAGACACATTTCTTCTCAGTCGCACAGTGTCCCACCAAAAACGAGCATCTTTCCTTAACACAAAAGACGCATATGTGACTTTCTCCTGGTCAGTTAGATTCATGAATTCCATAATCACTTGTAATGATGACAACCCAGTCTTCAGCCTCTAGACGATTTGTAGAACCTTCAAATTCTGGCGATCTCATACACCTGAATCACTCATAGAGGGGTTCCAGATTTACTACTGATGGCGGTTTAAGAACTCTCTCATGTACGTCAGTTGGAGGGATCGTCGGATTTACCTCAGCTTCCTGTTCTACTTGGGTCCCTTTAGAACCTTGCCACTATTCTAAATCCTCTACTCGTTGTCTTAGCTCAGCATTTTCTTGCGTCTGAGCTTCCAATAAAGCTTGTAACTGCTCTACTCTTTCCACGAGATTAGGACGTTGTCCTCGTCTCTCTTGTTGATTTGGCGTATCCACCATCTTGCCTATTATCCTATTATAGCACGAAAATCCACCATTAGGTTTTCCATGACCACCTTCATAAAATCATATAAATTTATGAAATTCAGGGTAACGCAAAGCCACATCATCATAACACATCATCGTATAACATATAATCATTTTGATATTTCATTCATAGCAAAGCTTTTATATATCATACATAACCATCACCAGTCATATATACATAGGCCATCATATACATCTTGGCCACAAGTCTATACAAGACAGCTTACATCAAAAAGCTACATATATACATGTGCATAATTTTCATATCACACATCTCCATGATCTGGGACTAGAGGAAACTCTTCAAGATCCTCTTCGTCATCTTCAGAGCCACCATCATTCCTAGGCGATGCTCCCTGGCCAGCGTTAACCTCATTTCATGGTCCAGAAGGACCAGCCTCATGGTCATCCATCACTCGCCTTGGTCCAAAGATATGTGCCAACATCACATCTTGAAACTCTGCCTCACGTCAGCTTTGTGTCAGGTGTTCCACTATCAATTCCTTTTCAATCTTCATCACTGTGACTACAAATTCACGAAGCGTGAGAGGATATAACTGACTCACCCTCTGCCTCAGCTCTGTAGGCAGTCCCTTCCAGAAGAGGCCATAACAATCCTCCTCTGTAAGGTTAGGCAACGGGCATCTTCTCCTAATATGTTCCTCAAAACGTACGACGTAGGTTATCACTGTATCGTTGGGTAACATCAAAGTCCTCTCTGTTTGAAGAATATAATCCTTGACATCATTAAAGCTAGGATACGCAGGTGGAATTACCTCTCGACTCTCCGAAGGTGCTGGAACAGGTGTCGAATACTTAGGTGGAACCTGCTCAACCATCCGCTGTCGAAACTCAGCCCAGCTAAATCCTAACAAAATCTCTTAATCACAATAATCCCAGAATAATCGAGCATCTCCCTGAAACATACTCACTGCCAACTGGATCCAACTCTCTTCATTAATATCACACAACCTCATAATCCTCTCTACTACATGGAGCCAATCCTTTGTCTCCATCAACTATCGTCCACCATCAAACATAGGGGGACTACTAGCTCTAAATGCCTGTACCGCTCGAACCAAAACTCTCACACCAATGTGTTGGCGTCCACTAACAACTGGAATGTCTACTACTATAGGTGGAGGAAGTACTACGTCTATAGGGGCTGGTACTGCTACTGGTACTACAGGCCTCTCTGGAACCGGGGGTCTAAGTGTTGAACGTTGGGAAATAGACGGCCTCACAATAGGTCTCATCCATACATGTAACACCCCTCTCGGCCGTGGTAGCGGCGGTCTCGCATAAGGAGGTCTAGTCATCTGCTGCCTCTAAGATAATTATTTTCATATGAGAAAATAATTAACTAAGTTTAAGTAAACTACTTGGATTGCGTGCAGGATGCGTGAAGTGTCAAATCAGGATATGGTCAACTTTACTCTGATACCAACTGTTGCAGCCCACCCTTCATAGAGATCATACAATGCTATTACAGTTAAGCTTCATAGCTAACTGCGATAGATTGTACTCTCATGGGTCGCCGGCTAATCTATCTCTCTTTAAAACATAGTATTTTTGGGGGAAATTTTTTTTTTACATAACGTAAAACATTATCCACTATTCACTTTGTTTGCAAGTAGAGAGTAATTTACATAATACAGTACTTTCACAAAATACATGTTATTACAAAAGAACTGTTTTCTTTCCCTTTCTTTTGATGCTCAGTGAAAAACTCTGACAGGACCATATCCCTTGGCTTCCCATCCCATTTGATACTTGCTATCCCGTCCACCATCTAGCCATACAAAGCTAGTGAGCTAGTTGCTTACCTGTAACATGAGCAAAATGACGAGCTACAGGCTTAGTGAGTTCAAACATGCAAGAAATAAAATTTCTATAAATAGTACTATTCATCATAAATAGTAACTTTGACCACAATGTAGGACATAAATCAGTAAAAACATATCAGAGTGGTGCAGTGGAATAATAAAAATTTTTCAAGATCGTTAAATATCTCATGATGTCATATACAATAAACCAACAACAATTTAAACTCATACCTCAAGGACGCCAATCTGTAGGAGGAGAATAACCGGAGGGCTTCAACCAACTAGACTTCTTTACTATTCTCTAATTCCTGAATGGCTGAGTGTGTGGGCACTCTGAACCTCGATCGGTATGCTAGCACTGCTAGTCTTCTTCCGACCACCCAGATCTCTAAAGAACTTATTGTCACGGTGAGTTGTGCAATAATAAGCCTTCTCACCTGAGAGTATGTGGTCTAAGAGAACTGGAGTGGCAGGACCTCTATTTATAGACTTGCATGAGGTGATTCTCTGAATTCGAATTGGATTAGAAGAAGATATTCTCCCTTATCCACAACCAAAAAATCTGAATTTTCCAAGGGGAAAATCCCAACAAACTTTCAGCCACTTGAAAACAAAATTTTGTTTTCAATTTCACACCAAACCTAGCTTGAATTGCATTTCCAATCTCAAGTCATCAACTAATCAAGGTAAGCTTCAAAATCGAAGCTTTTACTTTGATTTTCCTTAGAAAATCCATGGGTTTAGAGTGTTGAAAAACAACGAAAAAATTATTGTTTTGTTGATTCTATGATTGGTTTGATGTTGTAGTATTTAAAGCATGAATTAGGGTTTAGAAACAAGCAAAAATTTTGCATGTTTCCTTTGAAAAACTGTGGCTTCAATGGTGTAAAAAATGCATGAGTTTTGATGTTTTGATTTAGTGTTTATGTTCATTCAATTATGTGTTGAATTAAGCATGAATTGGAATAAGGAAACAAGAAAATTTTGATGTAATTTTCTTGCTAAAACCGTGAGCATGAACATTAAGAAATGAAAAATTTTTAATGTTGAAGAATGTTGATAAAAACCCTAGGAAAGAAAATGAAATTTTCTATGTGTTTATGCATAAAAATCCGTGGCTATGCTAGGGTTAGAATGCATGTTTTGCTAGGTTTTTGATGTTGTTTTATACATTAGAAAACCTAAGAATGTTGTGATGTGATTAATTAGTAAACTGAGGCTAAGTTGAAAGAAAAATGTTATGGTTTGTGTTGGTTTCTGAATGTTGAATCATGTGGAAAATTTTTATACAAAATTTAGAAATTTTGTATAAAATAGGCCTCTGGTATAGTACGTGGTAGGTATAAAGGTTCTGAGGCATACCTAACGCCGGGAAACCTTAAAATATAAGCAGAAATGCTGCCAAAATTTCTAAAATCGGCTTAAAGGCATTTCGGGAAACGAGGGGTAAAAATATTGGACTCGGGAAGGAAACTAAGACCCCTCGGTGAATTAGGATTAAAAATGGAAAACCAACCCTAAAGGAATAGTAAACCGACCCTAAAAGACAAAAATGCCTAAAACAGGAAAAAAATTCATGTTAGGGGTATTTTGGGAAACGAGGGAAAAATGTAGGTCGGGATAGGAAACCCGAGCCTCTCGAGAACCGAGGGTCGAGGATGGGACAAATAACGTTTCATGAGTAGTGAAAGGGCCATTTGAGGCTTCGAAACACTCGAAAAATGAAAAAACGACCCTAGGTGATGGATAAATAGTAACCGAGGGCCGAGAAAAATGAGGTTGAGATTTTGCAGCAATTTAAGCTGTAAAATGATACAGAAATCTAGGGAATATTATTTTAAAATAATTAGACTTACAAAATTTGAAAAAAATTATAGAACGGAATAGTTACGATCCCGAGACCAGTTAGGGGCAAAATGGTCATTTTGACCAAAAATTTCTGAAAGACTCAGAAAAGACCCTAAAAGACCTAGAATAACTTAGATAAAATTTTGAGACTCAAAATAAAGGTTTTAGAGTTAAAAATCTAAAAATTTCGAAGAACACGGGCGTGTAGAAAAAAATACATGCACGTATACATAAAGAATTTTTCAATCCGTGAGGTACACGGGCTTGAACACGGGCGTGTATTAAGCTGTGTATAGTTACACGGCTAAGATAGAAAACAACATGGTCGTGTAAAGTAAACCCAAGAAGTACACGGGCTGGGACATGGGCGTATTTCAGGCTGTGTACCACAAACAAAATTTAAAAGTATTGAATTATTAAATGAAATAAATGTATATTTAAAGTGATAATTAAAATAGGGTATTAGTTATGTCTGTACGAACCCAAAATAGAGATAGAACTATGGAAGAGTTTCGGAAGTGGACACTAGCGCAGTATTGGTAAGTTTAAGCATTTTCGTGTCTGTAACATGAAATACTGTGTTGATCTATTCTGTACTAGATATACACTAGATATAAAATCCTATAAGCATTTGGGGGTTAGATAGAATAATATATCCCAAATAACGAGTATAAGTAAGACCTACAGGCAATGGAGGATAGTGACCTTGAAGTGACATATAAGATCACTTGGTCAAGACTATAAATTGAAGGATGGTACTGAAACCATTAAGGTGTACCGCTCCTCCAACATAGTGGTGGAGGTTTGTTTAAATCCTACGGGGTTATCAGGGTTGTGGAGGTCGATGTTCTAAGGTCGCTCCTTAGACCCTCCTAGTCAGCGCGCTAATAATCATCGGTACTGCCATAAACAGAGCTCTAAACTAGAAATCAAATAGAGAATAAACAATCAACAAAATGATAAAAATCATAATTGAGCATAACCGAAGTTTACATTAGAGTAATGTAAATTCGGTTAGAATATGTGAATAGTACCTAGTTAGGGTAAAGTAAATAGTAACCAGTTAGGGTAACTGTTATTATTCATCAGTCAAAGGTCAAAGTTACTATTCATGATGAATAGTACTACTCATAGGAGATTGAGTTTTTAGTGTTTTTGAATCGATATGATTCTTACTATGTATTTTTGAACTTACTGAGCCTGTTAGCTCATCAGTTTGTTCATGTTGCAGGTAAGAAACCTGTCCAGTAGATTCCTGAGTGGCGGTAGGATGCGAGCGTGTCAAGCGGATAGGGAACTCACCGTGAACTTGGTCCTGCCATAAGTTTTGTACTAAACATTTTGAGTTGAAGAAAATAAATTTGGAAGCAAAATATACAATACATATATATGTACTATATGTTGTATATTATTTTGTACTTTATTAAGACATATAAAAGTTAGTATATGGCATGGCTTTCTTACTTAGTTTTCTTAAGAGGAAGTATGTATTAAAGAAAAAAAAAATTATGGGCAAAATTTTAGGCTCTGATATTTAAAAGTTGTGAGCAAGAGAGTTTAAATGACGACCCAAATTCGGCACACGAACGGTCTTGGTCGGCCATAGAGTCGATTCATGACAGTTGCGAGTGGTCCGAATCAAGGGGCATCACAGGTTGGTATCAGAGTGGTTGACAATATCCCTATTGACATGAAGCGTGATATGCTCGTCAATCTAAGTAAGTTAGCTTCTTTAAGTTAGTTAACTTTACATTTATTCAAAATTATATATATTTTGTAGGACCTAATATGACTAGACCACTGTATGTGAGACCTCATCTATACCGACCTAGAGGACCAATCGGGGTATGGACTAGACCCGTGATCAGACTGTCCATGATGTGACGAGTGATGCAGCGACCACCTGTGCCTGAGCCACTAGCACCGAGGATAGTAGCACCGGCACCAGTACAAGCACCACCCCTACGACCGATAGTGAACCCCCCCGTAGCAGTAGACATTCCAATGGTGGGAGATCGGGCTCGTATAGGAGCCAGAGTGTCGGTATGAGCTGTACATGCGTTTAAAGGCAGTCATCCACTGGCGTTCGAGGGAGGTCAGTAGGGGATCTCTATGAGAGATTGGCTGTATGACATTGAGGCCATCATACGCTAGTGCGATGTACATCAGGATTGCTGGGTTTTGATGGCCATTGGCACATTCCGTGAGGATGTACAGTTATATTAGGAGTATTGTGATCAGGAGATACTACTAGCAATGGATTGGGTCGAGTTTCACCAAGTCATGCTAGAGCAGTTCCAACAAAAGAGTGCTGCACCAGTGGTAGGCCCTCTTGAGAGCAGGACAGTATCACCACCACCGGCTATGCCCAGTTATGTGGATGTCAGAGACTTTGTTCTGAAGGCAGAGAAGCAGCAGATGATGTTGAGCGATACTGTATTTTCATATGTAGTCAGATTCCAAGATAACATCGTAAGGGCGTGTCCTCTAACCAATATCATAAATGATAACTTTTGTGACATATTTTGGAAGGGACTCACCCCAGACCTACGACAGAGAGTAACCCCTTTATACCCTGCTACCTCACGCGAGTTTATTATCGATGTAGCCAAGGTAGAGGATGAGATGATGATGGAGCGCATAGTGCACAAAAGGCGTGAACAGTTGTTACAAGAAGCAATGTTAGACCACCTATACGGATTTACGCTGATGGCAAACGATCATGAGGTAGGTCCATCAAGACAACCAGAGGGAGCAGATCCAGCTGAAGGCTCAACGCCATCTGAGGCCAGAAACGGAACAGACAATGAGGAAATGGATCCAATCGAGTTTTTGTCGATTCCAGAACAACCTCAGCTAGGAGATTAGTGTAGAAATACATGTGTGGTATAGATATGTATATATAACTATATATGTGTATATATGACGGTGTTGAAAGGCTATTTTAAGGAAAGCCTTCGAACTAATGTACTTTTGAAATGAAAGAAAATGATAACCATATTTTCATATATTCAATGTGTGAAATGTTGAAATTATGTGATGATCAAAACTATTTGTACTTATATTGTAAAAATATGATTGTGAAAAACCCAATGATTGATTCATATGCGATTTTATGAAATAGGATAAAATGGTGAATCCAAGAAATTTATGGAATATACGAGGACGTCCAGTGTTGTTAGAACGAGTGGACGAGCTAGAAGCCTTAATAGAAGCTCAAATGAGAGAAAATGCTGAGTTAAGACAAAGACTCAAGCAAATGGAGTAGAGATAGGAACAGGAAGAAGACCAAGCACCACAAATGGCCGCACCAGAACCAGAAGTGCTGCCAGTGGTACAAGAAGAAGTAGTACAACCCCAACCACAACCCAGGGCCAATATTGAGCCATTATATGAAAGATTCCGACGTATCAGGCCACTAGAGTTTGAGGGCTCCACAAACCCCCTAGATGCTGAGGAGTGGTTGTCTTCACTCCACACAATATTGGAGTTTATGGAGTTGAATGACCAGGAAAAGATTCTGTGTGCGTCCTTTGTTCTAAAAAGGGATGCAAGGTTCTGTTGGGAGTCGGTTAAGTTAAGAAGAAACATGTATACCATGTCTTGGTTGGATTTTCTGGAGGAATTCAATCAAAAATATTATAATCCGGCACTGTTGCGACCACAACAAAGAGAGTTCACAGAGCTAAAGCAAGGGGACATGGCAGTGATAGAAGTCTGCAACAAGTTTGATCAGTTGTCTAGACTATGCCCATACACTGTCACCACTGAGAGGGAGAAAATCCAAAAGATGTTAGGGATGTTTCACCCCGAGATCTCAGCATTGGTGGACAGTGGGTTGACGCCGCCTAACACTGTATCTGATTGTGTTAGTCGTGCACGAAGGGTAGAGTATTATCTGATCCAACAAAAGGAAGAGAGAGAGAAGGTCTAGGATGCGAAGAAGAAGGAAAAGATCTTGACCAAAGCTATACAAGCTGGACCTCAAACTGGACAAAGCAGCAAGCAGAATTCGATTGTCAAGGCTAGACAGCCAAGCACTTCTTGTCAGCAGTCCCGGGGAAGAGAAAAGGAAACAATTCTGGGAACAGGAACCAGCAGAGGAGAACAAACAATAATGCTAGCCCTATGGTTCGAGATTTCTTGAACTGTGGGAAAAGACATTCGGGTCAATGTAGACTGGCCCCAAATGCCTGTTTTCAATGTGGGAAGGACGGTCACTTTGCCAAAAACTATCCAGAAAATAGGCAGAACGTGCAAGGGTCATCTCAGTCACAACAACGTCCCCGGGCACATGCATTACAGGTCAAAGCTGAAGGGTCATCCCATTCGGAGAGGCAAGAAAGACAAGAACGCTTGCCTCGAGCAGATGCGAGAGTTATGGTCTACACAAAGGAAGAAGCAGAAGCCGGAACATCAAATGTACTGACAGGTCAGCTTTCTGTCACTAATAATTTGGTGTCTGTTTTATTTGACTCGGGAGCTACACATTCCTTCATTTCATACCAATTTGCTAATAGGATAGGATATCCTAAGGACAACATGGATATGACATTTAGAACTGCATTACCCTCGGGGGAAGTCCTGATTTCCAATTACTGGTTACCGCATGTGCCAATAATTATGGCAAATAGAGAGTTATTTGCAGAATTGATCGTGATGGAGCTTGCCGACTATGATATAATACTAGGAATGGATTTCCTAGGGAAGTATCGAGCTACGATCGATTGCCGGAAGCGGATGATAAGGTTTCAACCTGACCAAGAAGAAGGATTTAAGTATGTCAATATGTCATGCAGATCGAAAAAGATAATGATCAACTTAGTGGAAGCAAAGAGGCTGATGTCTAGCGGTTGTGCTGGTTACGTAGCATGCATATTGGATGTGACGAACGAACCAAAGCTCCAACCTGAAGACGTTCCTATTGTAAAGGAGTTCATTGATGTCTTTCCATAGGAATTACCAGGACTGCCGCCTGAACGAGAAATTTCCTTCGAAATCGAGCTGATGCCAGGAACTGCACCAATCTCAAAGGCACCATACCGGACGGCACCGGTAGAGTTAAAAGAATTGCAGGAGTAGCTGAAGGAACTTCTTGACAAAGGATTCATACGCCCAAGTTATTCCCCATGGGGTGCTTCAGTGCTGTTTGTTAAGAAGAAAGTTGGCTCATTTCGGATGTGCATCGATTATCGGGAACTAAACAAGGTTACTATCAAGAATAGGTATCTGCTACCTATGATTGATGACCTGTTCGATCAACTCACAGGTGCAATAGTATTCTCCAAGATTGATCTGCGATCAGGCTATCATCAACTGAAGATCAAGGAGAGTGACATCCACAAGACCGCATTTCAGAACCATTATGGTTATTACGAATTTCTGGTAATGCCGTTTGGGTTAACAAATGTGCCAGCAGCCTATATAGACCTGATGAATCGAGTCTTTAAGAAATATCTAGATAAGTTTGTTATTGTGTTTATCGATGACATTCTTATATATTCAAAGACTCGCAAGGAGCATGAGGAGCATTTGAGGATTGTTCTGCAAACGATAAGGGAGCATCAACTCTATGCCAAGTTCTCTAAATGTGTATTCTGGCTAAATAGAGTACATTTTCTCGGACATGTGGTTTCCAAGGAAGGAATCGCTATGAACCTGCGAAAGTGGAGGCGATCAATGAATGGCCCGTATCTAAGAGCGTGATTGAAATATGAAGTTTCTTAGGTCTGGCTGGCTATTATAGAAGATTCGTTGAAGGATTTGCGTGACTTGCCGCTCCTATCACAGCACTTACACGCAAGGAAAAGAAGTACGAATGGACTGAACAGTTCGAGAAAAGCTTCCAAGAGCTGAAGAAACGACTAACGAGCGCGCTAATACTTACACTTCCAACGGAAGGGGAGATGTTCATGATGCAAGGCGATAAGGTGATTTGATAATGTAACCGAAGTTTACATTAGAGTAACGTAAATTTGGTTAGAATTTATGAATAGTACCCAGTTAGGGTAAAGTGAATAGTAACCAATTAGGGTAACTATTACTATTCATCGATCAAATGTCAAAGTTACCATTCATGGTGAATAGTGCTATTCATGGTGAATTGAGTTTTTAGTGTTTTTGAATCGATATGATTCTTACTATGTATGTTTGAACTTACTGAGCCTGTTAGCTCATCAGTTTGTTCATGTTGCAGGTAAGAAACCTGTCCAGTAGATTCCTGGATGGCGGTAGGATGCGAGCATGTCAAGGGGATAGGGAACTCACCGTGAACTTGGTCCTACCATAAGTTTTCCGATGAACATTTTGAGTTGAAGAAAATAAATTTGGAAACAAAATATACAATACATATATATGTACTATATGTTGTATATTATTTTGTACTTTATTAAGACATATAAAAGTTAGTATATGGCATGGCTTTCTTACTTAGTTTTCTTAAGAGGAAGTATGTATTAAAGAAAAAAAAAATTATGGGCGAAATTTTAAGCCCTGATATTTAAAAGTTGTGAGCAAAAGAGTCTAAAGTTGATGACCCAGATTCGGCACACGAGCGGTCTTGGTCAGCCATAGAGTCGATTCATGACAGCTGCAGGTGGTCGGAATCAGGGGGCGTCACATAAACTGTTTCTGGTGTACAAAAACTCTAACCATAATAATTCTAAGAGACAAAAAAAATTAAAATCCATGGGAAAATTACAGTGTTAATAAACTGCTCCCATGGTTACATAAAAATTCCTAGATACAATTTTTCTAAATTCTAAGGAAACCATAACCGGCAAAAAAACAAGCATGCTTATAATAATTCAGAAAATTAAAATAACCATATACTATATACATAATCCATGATAACAACATAAAGGAATCCTAGAATGCCACTCTCTAAATAACAAATCCATACATAAATAAAAAGACTAAGTACTTGTCTAATTTATGTACATGGCACAGTCATGAGATGGCTCTGATACCAATTGTAGGACATAAATCAGTAAAAACGTATCAAAGTGGCGCAGCAGAACAATAAAAATTTTTCAAGATCGTTAAATATCTGATGATGCCATATACAATAAACCGACAACTATTTAAACTCATAGCTCAAGGATGCCAATCTGCAGGAGGAGAATGACCGGAGGGCTTCAACCAACTAGCCTTCTCTACTATTCTCCAATTCTCGAATGGCTAAGTGTATGGGCACTCTGAACCTCGATCAGTATGCCAGCACTGCTAGTCTTCTTCCGACCACCCGGATCTCTAAAGAACTTATTGTCACGGTGAGTTGTGCAACAATAAACTTGCTCACCTGAGAGTCTGTGGTCTAAGAGAACTGGAGTGGCAGGACCTCTATTTATAGACTTGCATGAGATAATTCTCTGAATTCGAATTAGATTAGGATAAGATATTCTCCCTTATCCACAACCAAAAAATCTGAATTTTCCAAGGGGAAAATCCCAACAAACTTTCGGCCACTTTAGGATTATCAAATTCAAATCTAAACAAGATTATCACTAGAATTTTATCTCCCTTTTTTCAACCAAAAAATCTGAAAATCCTTAAGGATTTCCACCAAATATTTTCAACCACAAAAGATAAGGGACGAATCAGAATTCCACTAGGATTTTCAAGCTTGAATCTTACCTCATACTTATCCAAAATAAACCGAAAATCTACAAGAGATCGTCCCTCAAAATTCGGCCATAATCTAGGGAGGAGAGAATCCAAATTCAACTAGGATTGAAACTTGAATTTTTCCCTAAACCTTATCCACAAAAAATCTGAAAATTCCATAAGGATAATCCTCAAAATTTTCGTCCATTATTGTTAGGATTTGGATTCAAAATTCAAGTAGGATTCTAACAAGATTTTCCTCTCCATATCCAACTCAAATTTGAATTTCATTCCTTGTGGATTTACCACAAGAAATTCGAATCCTACTTGGACTGTGATTCAAATTTTGAATTTCAAATTTCAAATTTCAAATTTCAAATTCAAATTTCAAATTTCAAATTTAAATTTCAAATTCAAATTTCAAATTCGAATTTCAAATTCAAATTTCAAATTTCAGAATTCAAAATTCAAATTTCAAAATTCAAATTTCAAAATCCACAAAATAGTTGTATTTCAAATTCTTGTTCTCATGGATAATTTTCTACAACTCCAATCCAATCTCAAATAAAATCATGGCAACTTTATTTGGAGTTCAAATAATTGTGTACTCTATTATCCAAAACAAAATCTGAATCCAACCGGAGAGAATCTTGTCCACCATCCTAATCCTATGTCAACACCATCCATGCATAATCAACTAGCCAATAGCATACACAAATCAATTTGCCAAACATTAAGGAATTATGTGAAGCTAGTAGAGGGACCAATTGAATATATATAATCAGGCTCCCGCAAATCCATATGATCATCATTCTTTACTGAATAACTCAATCATATGATCACTAATTTCAGAGTCACACCACTATAAACCTGAAACTGAACTCCCAATTATATACCGTATTACGTAAGCCTGTGATAAGATATCGTCCAATGACCTTGTCATGTATGCAGAATCCTCATATGATATCCATGATTAGCCTTATGTCAAAGTCCGTTTAATCCTACTGATCAGGCTATCTTAAAGTTCCATTATACTACCAAATAAAGAAAATGATTATTCACCATATGTGAATAAGAAGTCATCCGCCTAGTTGACGACCCAAGGCCTTGTCCATTTTCACATTTAGTATAATGCCTTCAAGAGGATACCCTTAACTTCTCATTATAGCTATGATTCTGATATCTGTAAACGAACCCTTCATCGTATACAAGTCATGCACCCAACAAACTGATCTATAAGCTTACTACCTCCGAGACGCTTTAGCCATTGGAACATCAATGTACACAAGTCATATACATGAAGCTGTCCATCTACTCAGGATTAAGGTTACTATATAATGAACGTCAAAAGCAGATCGATCCACTCAAAGTGGACTTCATTGATCAATCACGCTTTAATCCCGGTCTAATATGTCACCACCAAGCAACATATCTATGTCTCTACTTGGGAGTCTATGCCCCAGACAGTCAAGACAAACCGTCCCCTCCAAGGCTTTAGACAACATAATAGTCTTAACATGAGTTAGATGCTCGGTCTAACCCCATAGAACATTGTCTTCTCGCATACAAAAGTCCATTGCATGCGACGTTCTAACAGTTTTAATAAAAGCAATCAGGGAGCCATATTTGCTTACATTTACTTTAACATGTAAATAAAATGAGGATAGACAGCAATGTAATGAATAACCTCTATATATAATTTTATTATCTAGTTAAAAATAAATACATCAAAATGTCTCTAATGCTTAGGGTATTTCCTAACACACAACACAGTATATCAGCAGTACATCAACCTCAATGTTAGTACTCCCACGAAACTATCTTATGCTCAATTATGGCATAGTTTTAGTGTCTGTACATGACTGGGAGCGGTACATTAGTGCTGACCTCCACAGTCTTAATCTCATCATCATAGCCCGGAAGGCAAAGTATACTTCCCCTATACAGAAGGCTGGTAAGCCAAAAGTGGTTTCATTACCGACTTTTTAAAATTCTAACCCGGTGACTTCATATTGCCCGTGATTAGGAATGGTTCACATCTTAGTTTCATGTGAGTGAGTTTTATTAACCTCGCTCTAGTGCCCGAAGCATAATTTATTATGTGTTCCATTTGCCAATAGTGCCCGTAGCACATTTTTTCTCTCTCTCTCTATTTTATCATAGTGCCCGTAGCGCATACATACCTAACTTATAGTTAGTACATCAAAGTTAGCAATAATAATGCTACATATTACAGACAAATAAATGTTTAAACTTATAGTACATCTGCTAGTGTCTGCTTCTTGGGATCCTCCAACGTCCCTTTTCATGGCTGGTTTTAAGACCCTATAGACAAAAACCTTGTCTGTTAATTTCATTTTCATTTTTAGCTTTTATTTTAAATAAAAAGCTCAAATTTGGTCTCAAAACCTTTAATTAAGCTTTATGACAGCTGTCTAAGCTTTATTAACTATTTTCATATTTTTCTCCCAACTTTTGTAAAATTACGATTTTACCCCTAAATTTTGAAAAAATTACAATTATACCCCTGATGGGATTTTCTTGACTTAACTTTCACTTTTGATGCTCAGGAACCTTATTCTACCATTCCAGGGTCTTTAGGGCTCTTTTTCCACTATTTGGAAAATTCTGGTCAAGATGACCATTTTGCCCCTATCGGGTCATTTTACTGTAAATTCTCATTCTAGATTCTTAGACTTAATGTTCTAGGCCCAAAAATCCTCAAATCATCTGTCAAAATTTTACCGGACCTTTTTCAAAAAATTTTGTTTCATTACCCCAAATTTTCACATCCTGGCCTTCGGAAGGTACTATTAAGACCCTTACGTCGGTTTCATGTTTTTTTTTCTATCGTTTCGGAGTCTCAAATTAGCGTTTTACTATTACTTAAAATGTTCATCTAGACATTCCTGATTTAGGCCTCCGAGGCTTGGATTTTCCTTACCTGACTCAGACCTTTGCTTCGTTTTCCAAAAATGCCCCGCCTTCCCCTTGGGGTTGGTTTTCAGTTTCACTCGCGTTCTACATTTTCAAGGGGATGGGTTACTATTGACGAACCACCCCTTAGGTTTCCTCATTCAATTTTCCTTAAGGGACTCGGGTTTTCGACCCAATCCTAAACTTTTACTCTCGATTCCCCTTTTTGCCCTTAATGCCGTTTTTGAAATTTCGACAGCATTCCGGTGTAAATTTAAGGTTACCGGCGTTAGGTACGCCTCGAATCATGTGTACCTACCACGTACTATACTAGAGTCCTATTTTATATAAAAGTTTCCCAAACTTTTACATAAAAATTTGCACAATTACCAATTTATAAATCAACCATAATGTATAAAATTTTTTTCACTTCTCCCCCTTAATTAAGGCACGATTTTGAACTTACCACACCTAGCAAAATTTTTCTTCATTTTCACTACATTATGCACGGTTTTTATACTTAA
Organism: Antiaris toxicaria; assembly: GCA_035233585.1. Classification (NCBI taxonomy): domain Eukaryota; kingdom Viridiplantae; phylum Streptophyta; class Magnoliopsida; order Rosales; family Moraceae; genus Antiaris; species Antiaris toxicaria. The sequence continues at coordinate 55,693,669 of CP141155.1, read as the reverse complement.
ACCATAACATAATTTTTTATTCCAAATCCGTCCTTAAATTCCAAAATTTCTTCACCAAAACCCTAAACCAAGAACCGGTTTTCCACTTAGGGTTTTCACACCAATTTTCATCAAATTTTTTTCCTAAGCAAATTCAATATGAAATTTATGTTTCCAAACTTCCAAAACATGTTTTCATACAACATAACAACATGTTTGACAAAATTTCATCACCAATAACAACCCTTTGAACCCACGGATTACATGGGGAAAAACATGCCAAACTTAAATTTTTTTCATGCAATTCCAATACATGAATTACCTAAATCAACATATCACAAAACCAACACTTAAATTCAACAAATCAACAACAATTTTTCATCATTTTCTTGGCATTACACTCACGGATTTCATAACCAAAAATGGGGAAGAAAATTCAAATTTCAAGGCTCACCTTGGGAGCGACCCTGAGGCTAATCCTCCTTAGTCCATCATCACCCGAAGTGGTCATTATATCCCTGAAGGACCTATAAACCTCCACCTTATCATTGGAGGCCGGTACGCCAAACAGGGTTTCATTACCGTCCTTTAAATACAATTCCAACCGAGTTGCATTAATCATCACCTCAAAGTCAGGAACCTTTATTATCCGTAGGTCTTACACATTCTTTCTTTTAAGGGTGTGTCTTAATTTTAGTCATACTCTTTCTGTAATGTACCTATAGTACACATCTCACTTTATCATTTCTCTGGGTGTGTTAGTCTAGCTACACCCTCGTGCCCATAGGACTTAACAGCTAATGTACAGTTAGTACATAATTAAATATTACAGTATTTCATGTTGCAGACACGAAAATGCTTGAACTTACCACAACTGCGATAATGTCCACCTTTGGAAATCCTCAGCAGTTTTGTTACTTTCTCTAGTTTGGGTCCCTACAGATAGAGTATTGTCTGTTAATGCCCATCATCATTTATCACATTGGATATATTCATTTTGTGATTAACTTTACAACACATTTCATCTCGTTTTGTGATACACGGCTTGCAACACGCCCATGTCCAAGCCCGTGTACCTCTCGGGTTTCTAGTACACGCCCGTGTTTCAATGTACACACCCGTGTACTTATAATTTTTTTGATTTTTAACTTTAAAATCTTAATTATGGCCTATAGAATCTTATTTAAAGCATTCTATATCCTTTACGGTCCTTTCTAAACCTTTCGAAAATTTTTGGTCAAAATGACCATTTTACCCCTGACGGGTCCCGGGACCGTAACAATTTCGTTCTATTACTTTTCCGGGATTTTCTAAGCCCAATATCATAAAATAATATTTCTTAGGCTTCACTATATTTTTACAGTATTATTTACTGCAAAATCGATAACTATTCCTCACCCGACTCTCGGGTAGTATTCATCCGACACCTAGGGTTGTTTCTCATTTTTCTAGTGTTTTGAAGCCTCAAATGGATATTTCACTTCTCCTGAAACGTTTCTCATCCCGTTCCCTAGCCTTGGTTCTTAAGGAGCCCGGGTTTTCTATCCCGTTCTCAATTTTTTCCCTTGTTTCCTAAAATACCCTGACGTCAATTTTCCCCGTTCTCGGTATTTTAGGCACTAGAGGGTTGTTTTACTATTCTTTCTGGGTTTAGTTTCCATTACGGATTCTATCCTACTGAGGGGTCTCGGTTTTTATTTTTGAGCCTACATTTTTACCCCTCGTTTCCTGAAATGCCCTTATGCCGTTTTGAAATTTTCGGCAGTATTTCTGCTTATAATTTTAGGTTTCCTCGGCGTTAGGTATGCCTCAGAACCTTGGTACTTGCCACGTACTATACCAGAGGCCTATTTTATGCAAAGTTACCAAACTTCACATAAAACATTTCCACATTAAAATCATTCAATCACCACATAAATTTCATCAATTTTCTCAATTATGCCCATGGTTTTTCATGGTAATCAACACCAAGAAATTTTCATCACAAGTGTTATTTATCACCCTTCGTTCTTAGGATTTCTAATGTACATTTCAATCATCAAAACCCTAAGAAATTTTTCATTTTAACCCTAGCCTTATGCCATGGTTTTTATATCCAAAGCCATAAGAAAATTTTATCCTATTCCAATGGTCTTTTATCAACATTTTCTCAACAAATACATCACAAAATTTTTCTCATTTTCTCATGTATATTCACCACGAGTTTGGTATGAAACATGCATCAATTTTGCTTGTTTCTTGATTCTACAACATGCTTTATTCACCGTAGACCAAACCAACATAAACACTAGACAATTCATCAAACTTTTCATCATTTTTCCACACCTACAAAGCCACAGATTTTTTTGAAGAAAATTAATGAAAATTTCTTCAAAATAGTGGCTCGCCTTATCAATTTGTCTTCTTGATCCTTGGTGTGAGTTTGGAAGCTAGTTTTGTGAAGAAATTTTGTCAAAATTTTGCTTAGAAAGGAGGAATGGTACACGGCCACAAAGAGGTAGAGTTTGGCTGCAATTTTTTGATTTTTCCAAATAAATTTTCACACCTATTTATAGGCAAAAGGGTGGAGGACCTCTTAGCAATTTTTCCCAACAATTTGGATACTGTTTACGGACTTTTTAGCAATCTTTTTGGGGTCAAAATAAAAATTTTTGGATGACTTTTTCTTCCTTTGGCCGAACCCCTTTTTTCCCTTTTTCTTAAAATTTTTTTAACCCATTTTGGCTAAATCTTGGCCATTGATCCAAGATTCCATTAATCTTAACCATTAATGGTACCTAACTTCCTTAATAAGCCTTAATTTTTCATTTAATACAGCATAATTTTGATGTTATCATGACATCACCCAATTAATTCATATATATTAATTCATGGTCAATGGTTGACCGAAAGTCAAACCGAATGGAATTTTACCGAAATCGCGTAGGCGGGTTTCTAACGCCTCCGGTGCAATTGTTCTTCCTTATTTTGTGTCCATTTGATCAAAATTCATTACCATAAATTTTCGTCTTTTAGTGCACTTTGGTACACTCTCCAGGGTTTTTGGCTCTGTTTTTTGGGCCATCTCACCCGTTTCTGCTCGGAAAGATTTTTCATCTCCAAACTTACACTCTTTAACACTGTTAAAACATTTTTATCGCATTCTAACCAACACTAAAATACAACTTTTTCACATTTTAATATGAGATGATTTGAGGGCTACGAAGTAAAGTAAGTTCGATCCAAGGGCCTAAATTTGGCCAACAATTGCACGAAAAAATTTTGGGAAAGATTGTTAATTTGGACAAATATGTGACTTAAGAGCAAAAAGCTCCCATTTTTCCTCCCATTCTCTCTCCCCCCCCCACCATAACACTGTGCATGCACTGTAACTGACCATTGGAAACGACGTCCATTTTTGACATTGTCAGTACCATTGGAAAGCTCTCGCTGAGCTAAGTCCAATGGCAGGTTGACGTGACGAAACCACCGCTAGAGGAAGTCACACGCACTGCCCAAAGCTGCCAGAATGCATGATTTTCCCGATGCCGTAACTCCACCGTCCAACCTCCGATGGAGATGATTCTGGTCCTGAAAGATTTGTGGTGAAGAGGAGAACAAAACCCATACCTATTTCACCTCAACGGCCACCGGATCATACCACCCAAGTTAGCCCCATCGTCGTCGTGTCACTGTCGTGAAAGTTACTGATTTTGGTAGAGGTGAGCGACACCACCGGGCTTAAAATTCTTAGAAAGGTGTGAAATATCAAAGTCCCAAGTCAATTTAAAGAAACCACCATGGCACGGCAGAGATTGGAGCTCACCGTCGCCGCCTACCGTTGGAGGCTCGATTTTCGACGATGGGAGTTCTGTTTTGGTAAATTGACTCTGCGATTTGGTACCGATCTTGGCCCACACAGATGCCGGTCAATGGTCAGTCAATGCCGGTCAACGATGACCCAGTCCCCGAAATTTGAAAAATAGCTCATTGACCTATTTCTGACGTTTCGGACACATCTGCGGCATCAGATTTGCAAATTGGAATTTCAAAAGTGAAGAATGATGATTCAAAGATTGTGCGGTCGAGAACGAACAGCTCTTTTGATCGTCATGGGAACAATTTTGGCAGTGATTTGGATCCCTTTATTCCTCATTTTATTATTGCAATAATTATGTATTAATTATGGATTATTGGCTTGAGAAATTATAAGAAAAAAGGATGAAATGTTGAAAAAGAAAACGTGTAGAAATGTGAATATTTTTACGTAAAAAGTGGAGTTTTTACGTAAAAATTAGGCCTCTGGTTTAGTACGTGGTAAATTAGAATTGGTTAGATGGTTTTGAGACGTTTCCTAAATGCCGGGAACCCAAAAATTAAGCGGAGATGTTGTTGAAATTTCTAAAACGGTACAAAGGGGTATTTTAGGAAACGAGGGGTAAAAATATGATCAGGATGGAAACCGGAGCCCCCTCGGTGACCTAGGCCTAGGAAAGAAGGGTGGACGTTTTGAGGATTTGTAAACCGTCCTTTCGAAATCTCAAAATGCAAAGAAAATGAAAAAAAAAAGACCCCTATGTCGGAGTAGTACCACCTAAGGGATAGGTGTCAGCTAAGTACAAAATTTGGGCCAATTAAATCAGTAAACGTAACCCGATAGGCTAAACAGTCAATATGCGGGTAACCAGTGAGTTCATTAGCCGGTTAACTAATCAAACCTGAGATAGGAAGATGTAGAGCTACATTAATTAATTTTTTAGGAAAATAAATTAATTAGCTATGATTAGAAATTAGAAATCAAACTCTCAAGAAGAGATCAGTTCGTACTGATAAGGATCGATACCACATAATGATAAAATTTTTATTAGTCACTAACGACCATAGTGACCTAAGAGCGAGTTTAACATAAATGCATTATGATTATAGGTAGAGACCTATAACTTGACGAGGCGAGGTACAAATTTGTCTGTAGATCAGGAAAGTACAACTCTGCCTATAGCATAAGCAAAAATGAGTTTAAAGTGTTGTTTTTACTCTCTGTTAAGTATGCAAATCATGTATGGTTGTTTCGTAGCATGATAGAAGAATTTATAAGTTCATAATTGCATAGATTAATGAATAGTATAAGCTAAATGCCATTACATCCCTATCGCGTAAGATTAGAGGATAGCCTAGTAGAGCTCATAGCATATCAGGCATAACTACAGAATTGGGTAAGGAAATTAGGGTGTCGGTATAACGGCCCATGACTTATAATGGGTGCAAGGCCCATAACTTATAACGGGCGCAAGGCCCATAATATTTATATGTATAATGGATGCAAGGCCCACAACTTATACCAGGCGCAAGGCCTACATTAATTATATAAATATAACAGGCTCAAGGCTCACTATGATCATAGACATTTCCGATGATCCGCGTGTAGTGATACTGACACCAAGGCACTTTAGATAAGAAAAGATAATGCAAAATGAAGCATAAATTGAGCATAATCGATTCATGCATTGTTCACGTTATGCCCTAGAGACAGTTATAGCGTGCTTCTTAGTTACATGACATGATATGTCCCCATGGTATACATTTTGTGATATGCTACATAATATGTTTCCATGTCCTGTATGAATGTGTGACATGCTTGAAAGTTTTGTATATGCCTTATAGTATGGCCTATGTTTTAATCCATGTTTTGTGGATAATATGTTGTACTTACTTGTTGTAAAGCTCACAGTGTGTGTTCATGCTATAGGTAAGAGACCTGCAAGCTAGACATTGATGGGTGATGACGGCGGCAGAGGCGGGTGTGAGGGTTGAGGTTAGGGATACCACCATCAGTGTTAACTTCCGCATGATATTGAAAAATCAATCTCATGTTTTGAGCAGTTTAATCGCTTTAAGTATGTATGTATTTTGAAACCCAGTTGTATCTTGATCTTTATGTAATTGTAATATATGTACGTAAATAGTAGAACGTACTATTCAAAAAAAATCCCCTAAAATTAAATATTTAGATAAACAGTTTTCAGCAAGTTAAGTATGTTCAAGTAAGTTTAGTTGAAGTTAAGTAGTTTTAAGTGGCGGTTCACGGCCACCAGAATGGTCTGGGTCGTCACAGTTGGTATCAGAGCGGTATCCTGCCACCCTACCTCACATCACCACGTGCCTGCGTCATCTGTTCAAATAAGTTAGTTTTTATTTTTCGGTGTTAGTATGTGAGTTAACGTTTAAGTTATAATAGGCGACCATGGCTGCATCAGTAGACCCCATACACCAACCGGCCGACAAGGATCTCATGGCCGAGCATCAGCTAGAAGCACTTGGGGATGATGGGGAACCGATGGAAGAACCCGAACCAGCCCCTCTGTCTCTCGAACACCCTTTAGAAGTGGACAGTAACGAGGACCTTCCTGACGCCCATTCTGAGGATGAGGAGATGGGTGACGATGAAGAAAAGGAGATCCCTAACTACTTCAGCGATGAAGAATGGATGGAGATGTATGAACCTCAAGTCATTACAGTCAGTGATGACGAGGCTAGTTCTGGTATTAAGGACGAGGAGGACCCAGAGGAGTTCCCCTTTGATGAGAGCGACAATGAGGAGATCTCCGATGCAGAGTCCAGACTATCCTCGGAGTAGTAGCAACTACTTTAGCAGAGCCATGTATAAGTATGAGGGAAGTAGTAGCTTTTCCTACTAGACTTAGCCTAAAATATCCTCTTGGGATTATATACTAGGAAGTGTGCTTCACTCCTACCAGACTAGAACTGTGTACATATTTTTGTGAAAATTTTATGAAAAACAGTATAGTAATGCCTAAGGGCCTAGATATGATATTCCACACATGACCATAGCGTGACAGAAAGTGCAGGACGAATCTTGACGCCCAGACGATGTTTTAGTGCAATACGACAAATTGCATTGAACATCACAGCATAAGAAAAAGAAAGATATAGTGTATATATATATCTATGATAGTTGAGTAAGAAGGAAAATGATAGGTGACATGATTTCCAAGTATGGAAACAAAAGACTCATAATTTTCTTTCTCACTGTATAATAGGGTTATGTAGGAAAGCATGGCAAGAACACGAGCACAGACAAACCAAGCATCCCGAGAGGATGAATTGATGGCACAGCTCATAGCTATGTAAGAGATGATAGAGAACCAACAACGTGACCTAAACCTGCTCAGAGAGTAGCTAGGCCAACAAAACCAGGCACCACAGACAGAAGAGGTGTCAGGCCAAGAGGTTCCAGTAGCCCCAGAATCTCTGAGGGAATAAGCAGCTCCCCTAACCCAGGTGGTATCAGTGCCCTCAGCAATAGCCACTCCCACAGCAACCAATATTCTTCTACCAACCCCTAGGGAAAGCGACTTGTATGCGAGATTCCGGCGCATGAAAGCACCAGAGTTCGAAGGCACTACCAATCCCATAGAGGCCGATGATTGGCTGATAGATATCCAAGTAATCTTGGACTCTACGGGACTAATCGATAGAGAAAAGGTGATGTGTGTGTCCTTTGCCCTACGCAAGGGGGCACGACAGTGGTGGAAGACGGTAGCTATCAGGAGTAATGTCAGTGAAATTAGCTGGATAGAATTCATAGATAAGTTCAAAGAGATGTACTTCAACGACGAGGTACTAATGGCACAGCAAGATGAATTCAACAACCTGCACCAAGGCAGTATGACTGTCATAGAGGCAGTTAGGAAGTTTAAACAACTGGCTCAACTTTGTCAAGATTTAGTGCCTACGGAAAAAGAGAGGGTCAGAATAATGCTGAAAATGTTCCGAACAGACATCGCAGTGTAGGTCTACAACGGAAGCCATGGACCAATGATAGTAGCAGAGTGTGTCAGCAAAGCTATCTAAGTCGAATACTAGTTGGCTCAGGATAAGGAGTGAAGGGCTCAGATCTTCAAAGCCCGAAGGAAGGAAAAGATGTAAGCTAAACAGGCTAAGAGGAAGCAGAACCCCAAGCCCGAGCCATACCATAGAGGGTAGAATGTGGGGACCGACCAACATAACAAGCAGTCCCACAATAACAACAAGCAGAAGGGGAATCAGGGCAACCAAGGATCACAGATGAATTTTCCCTAGAAGACAAACAATAGGGAAGGAAATGGCAACCAACACCTGTTATGCCCGAAATGTGGAAGAAAGCACCCAAGAGAGTGTTGACAGGGAATGAGTGGCTATTTTATTTGTGGCAAGGAAGGCCACTGTGCCAAAAACTATTACTTCAACCCATAGAACCCGCAAAGCCAAGCCCGTACAATAAATGGCCAACTTCACATCGCCCAAACCAGGATTAAAGGCCCTTCGATCACCCAAGGTAAACTGGAGGCTCCGAACACCCAGGGAAGAATCTATGTTTACATGAGGGATGATGCCAAAGTTGGAACTTCAATAGTGGTGACAGGTCAACTTTCTATCGCCAACTTAGCTGCATTAGTTTTGTTTGATTCTAGAGTCACCCATTCGTTTGCATCATCAGAATTCGCTAGAAAGCTAGATAGGATCTTAAATAAAATGGAACAGACCTTCCAAACTGCACTTCCCTTAGGAGAGGTTTTGTTGTCTAATTACTGGATGCGTCATGTGCCAGTAATTATCTGCGGATGAGAATTGAGTGTTAACCTGGTCGTCATCGACATGTACAACTATAATGTAATTGTGGGGATGGACTTCCTCATAAAGTACAATGCTGTCATAGACTATCGAAGGCTGGAGGTTACTTCTGAACCAATTGAATGTAAAAAGTTCATCTATAAGGGTTTGATGCTGAAGCAGCCAAAGATGATGATCTCAGCGATGAAGGCTCACAAGTTGATATCCAGCGGATGCACCAGCTTCCTAGTACACATAGTGGACAAGATTCAAGAAGTAGAGATAGAACCAGATAGTGTACCAGTAGTTAGGGAATTCATGGAAGTATTTCCAGAAGATCTTTCAGGACTTCGGCAAGAGCGTGAGATTTCATTCGAGATTGAACTTCTGCTAGGATCAGCCCCCATTTCCAAGGCCCTATACCGAATGGCCCCTGCCGAGCTAAAGGAGCCCCAAGCCCAGCTGAAGGACTTGATGGACAAGAGATTCATTCGATAAAGCTGTTCAACTTGGGGAGCACCCGTGTTATTTGTGAAAAAGAAAGATGGGACACTGAGAATGTGCATAGACTACAAGGACCTGAACAAAATCATGATCAAGAAAAAGTACCCGTTGCCGTGGATTGACGACTTGTTTGATCAGCTCCGAGATACTGTAGTGTTCTTAAAGATCGATCTGCACTCAAGGTACCATCAACTGTGAATTAGGGATGTGGATATACCCAAAACAACCTTCTGCATGTAGTACGAACACTAGAAGTTCCTTGTCATGTCATGTCATTCAGACTGACAAATGCCCTAGCAGCCTTTATGGACCTGATGAACTGCATGTTCAAGGACTTTTTAGATAAGTTTGTCATTGTGTTCATTGATGACATACTTATATACTCTAAGATGAAGGAGGAGCACAAAGAGCACTTAAGCACCGTCTTGCGTATGTTACGAGACCACTAGCTGTATGCCAAGTTCTCCAAGTGCGAGTTTTAGCTAGAAAAGGTCCATTTCTTAGGCCACATAGTCTCCAAGGAGGGAGTATTCATCGACCCAACAAAAATTGTTGCAGTTACTGTGTGGCCAACTTCGAGAAACGTGACGGAGATCCACAATTTCCTAGGCTTAGCGGGATATTACTGGCACTTCATCAAGGGTTTTTAAAGCTAGCCGTATCACTCACAGTTCTCACCAGGAAGGGAAAGAAGTTCGAGTGAACTGACAGGTGTGAGGAGAGTTTTCAAGAACTAAAACGAAGACTCACCGGCGCCTTAGTATTGATAATTCTAGATGCTAGCCAAGGGAACTTTGTGATCTATAGCGATGCATCTAAAATCAGGTTAGGAGTCATGTTGATGCAAAGCAGTAGAGTAGTCGTGTATGCTTCATGACATCTCACTATGATCATGGACGTTTCCGATGATCCGCGCACAGTGATACTGACACTAGGGCCCTTTAGATAAGAAAAGATAATGCATAATGAAGCATAAATTGAGTATAATCGGTTTATGCATTGTTCATGTTATGCCCTAGAGATAGTTATAGCATGTTTCTTAGTTACATGACATGATATGTCCCCATGGTATGCATTCTATGATATGCTACATAATATGTTTCCATGTCCTATGTGAATGTATGACATGCTTGATAGTTTTGTATATGCCTTATAGTATGGCCTATGTTTTAACCCACGTTTTGCGGATAATATATTGTACTTACTTGGCGTAAAGCTCATAGTGTGTGTTCATGTTATAGGTAAAAGACCTGCAAGCTAGACACTGATGGACAATGATGACGGCAAGGGCGGGTGTGAGGGTTAAGGTTATGGATACCACCACCAGTGTTAACTTCCGCACGATATTAAAAAATCAATCTAATTTTTTGAGTAGTTTAATAGCTTTAAGTATGTATGTATTTTGAACCTCAGTTGTATTTTGACCTTTTTGTAATTGTAAGGTAAATATACATACATAAATAGTAGAATGTACTATTCAAAAAAAATCTACTATAATTAAACTATTAAGATAAATAGTTTTAAGTAAATTAAGTATGTTCAACTAAGTTCAGGTTATGTTAAGTAATTTTAAGTACGGTTCAGGGCCACCAGAATGGTCTGGGTTGTCATAGTGCTTGAGCTTTAAGTTTTGTAGATGGATGTGTGAATCGACATTTTAGGGTTGGCTGGGAACCAACCTGTCCCAGTTTTTAGGCCATGGGTTTGGCTATTTTTGAGCACGTTACAGTCTGATTTTGGGAATTTGTAAAACATGAAATTTTAAAGAAATTTCATTACGAGCGTTTTTGTGTCAAATAGCCTTTGGCCAAAAATGGCTCTAAGTGTGACGTCTTGAGCCCTTAGTGGCCTGGACCGTCACTTAAAAACTACTACTTGTACTGATACTTATACTTTCTTGCAAACCATTAATACTTAAAATCTATTTACTTAGATACCCTAATTTTAGGGATATATTTTTTTTATTCTTTTTTTTTTGTTTTCTTACGTATTTACTATTCACATATGTATACTGTTAAAATGTGGAGTCTAAAACATAGGTAGTTCAATTATACATACATACTTATACTGACTATTAAATAAATACTATTCAAAATACTGTTCAACTATTACTATTCAAAAATACTGTTTAACTATTACTATTCAAAAATACTGTTAGCTCAAGCTGTGCGGAAGATATACTCATTGTTTATCCATAACCTCGCCCTCACATCCACCTCCGTCGCCGTCATCGGCCATTGTGGTTTAAGCTATAGGACGCTTACCTACAGCATGAACACACTCCGTGAGCTTTACGCCCAGTAAGTACAACATGTTAATCGCAAAATATATTTAAAATTTAGTACATACTTAAAATCATATAAACATGTCAGTTATCAACATATACCACATATTACATATCAGATTATCATATATCATGTCATTGGATACAAAACTTCACATACTATATGAATAGCAGAAATATCATGTACTGAATGCATCTTACTATAGCTAGAAGCATAGTAAACTATATCGTGAATAATGCATGGTCCGATTATGCTCACTTTATGTTTCAGTGTTCTTTTTCTTTCTCTTGTCTACTTAGTGCCTGTGTGTCAATACCGTATACGCGCAGACTATCGGTAACGCCCATGGCCAACTTAAACGAAGAGCCATCAACTGATGCTCAACTTACTTTAACTTGAAAAACCTCTTCAACTGAAAAGGCCGGTACGACATGCCCATTATTTCCGACTTGTTTACTGTTCTGGCCAGAAGCTTTACTAAGCTATCCCTAATCTTACGCGATATGGATGTATGGCATTTAACTTCTTTTTCATCAATATATGCAATTGTGAATTATATGTTCTTCAATATGCTGTGCACAACTGTGCATAGATGCATACTTAAAATACTGTAAAAACCATCATTTAAATTCATTTTATTCATGTTGTAGGCGGAGTTGTACTTACCTAGTTGCAAGCAACTCATACTCTTGCCTTTATCAGATTACAGGTAACAACCTGTCAACATAACGTACTCCATTAACACTTTTGCTGAGTCACTAATACTATTAGTGACTAAAGTAGATAAAGTCGTTTGGTACCAATTGCCATTAGTACTAACTCACTCTCTTTTTAGAGTTTGATTCTCTAGGCGTGATTAATTAATTTATTACCCAACAAATTAATTAATGTCAGTCTTAGGTCACCTTTGTCGTTAGTGACTATTACTTGCATCGTGGTATGGTACCGAGGCCTATCGATATCCTACTGCTCTACTTTGGGAAATTTGGTATTTACTATCTATCGTGTTTGATTAAATTGTTTGCTTGAAAAATTAATCATCATTCCTCACCATTTCATTCAAAACATGGTCCTTGACTGGTTGTCGACCAGTCAACTGATCGGATACCTCGCACGTCGTTAAGTAGATAGCCTACTGGGTTACTATTGCTTGTTTGGTGTGGTAGCCTACCGGGCTACCCACACTACCTTGGTTATTTTTGAAAATCGTTTTGGTTGACTTATAAAAATTCTTGGAAAAATTTTGCATTCTTTGGAACCGTCCCCTTATCACCCCATTGGAAGGTGGGGGCATTTTATTAAAACCATTTTTTTATTTTAAACAATGTAAAATGCATTTTGGTGTTGTATTTTAAATGGTTTTTGAACCACTTACCAAATCCATTTTAAAAACTTATTCGAAACGACTTAGTTTGTAAATTTGGCGAACATGAAATTTTTTGTTCTCGTCTCATGTTCATCTCAGAGCTCAAATCTAACTTAAACAGGTCCTAATCTAACTAAACATGTGGCTATTTGGGCCTAGTTTTTGCAAAAATCTCAGTTTTATGCTATTTTGAAAATGGCTCTATTTGAGAACCGAAATGGCCAATTTTTAAAACACGCATAGGTCAACTTAAAGGTTTCGACGAGATTTACAACTTTTGTGTTGGACTCGAGATCCGATTCATACTCTAAGTGGTCCACTTTTAGCAAAACCTGAGACTGTTTCTAGTGCTTGGATTCTTAGTCCCAGTTTTGGACACCGAATGAAAACCACTTGAAAAACCTATCGTAGTATCGTTTTTGGCCAAAACCTAACACAAAAACGATCGTAACGAAATTTTCTTAAAATCTGATTTTACCAAATCCCAATTTTGGACCCTAAGGGGGTCAAAATGGCCAAAATCCATGGCCTTATTCTGGGGACAGATTGTGTCCAGCCACCTAAAAAAAATTCATGCTCACATGTGCATACATCCATTCGTAAAAATGTAAACACAACCAAACAACCACAAACTTAGAAATAGAAATCTAAGGGCTTAAAATAAACTTATTACAACCCATTTGCATAAACAAATACACATAAATTTCTTGATCAAAACTTAAAACAACTAAACCACCAAAAAGGGTTTCGGTTTTACCTCTTATGCTATGAACCAAGCACAAATCCGATTCAAGGGCTTGAGTGACCGAAATGGCTATGTGAGTCAAGGAGCTTGGGGGGGTTAATTTTATGCTACTTAATTGTTCACATTTTTAGCTTAATCAAGGGATAAAAACCTACCCATTTCAGCCCCATAATGGTCGTGGGATGTGCATGGAAAGAGGGCTAAATTTTAAAAAATTTCTTTGACCATGTGATGGAAAACTTGGTTATTTTATTCAAAAGGTGTCATAGCCTTTTTGATTAGTTTAATCTCACTTTTGGGCTACTTGTGTAGCCAATTTCATCTACTTTTTCGGCTAGGATATATGATTTTTAAGGTCAAAACTTATCTGCATTTGGTTCTCTTTACAATCTAATTTTCTACTGTAGTGTTCGTCATTTCTCGACAGTATTCTAATTTTTACTCAGAATTGGATTTTCTGAATCTAATTTTTATACTGTTAATTCTTGGTTGGTTTATACTATCTAATAGCCCATTCTGTACTAGTTTACTATTTATTTCCTATATTGTGGTTATATCTACACTGTGTTGTCCTTGCGCACGCAAAACGAGGCGTTCTGGTGTGAAATTTTCAACATAGTATCTCTTGACTAATTTGGATGTGCTAATTTCAATTTTATCAGTTTTACGTCCATCTGAGGTCGTCTGGACCAGTTTTTAGGATCTATGTGACCTCATCTCGAAAAACATGTCAGGTGCCCGATTGACCAATTTGGGCGTTTTGAGTCCAAATATATCAGTTTCGGGCCGAGAAAAGGTCGTCTTGACCCTCATCCCGATACTGCGTATCTCTCAGACCAAATTTTACATTTTGTGCTTAGTTAACCAGATTGAGCCTGCTGACTACTAATATATCAGTTTTATGTCAAATTAAGGCCATCTTGACCATAAATCTGACACTGCGTTTTTTACTATTCACTATTTTCTGTCTGACTAAATAGTCTGAGTGTTCTGACTCTGATTTGTCAGTTTCTAGGTGAGAAGAGGTCATCTTGACCTTTGTTCTCGGTACTATACCTATGCTAGGGTATATCTCATTGTTGTGCTCAGATATTCGGTCCGAGCACTATGGTGATCTACTCACCAGTCTTGTGTTAAGAAATGACCGTTTGGACCAGTTTCCTGATATTGCTCATCTTGTACACTTATACACATAATAGGGCTGACCGATTCACTGTTAGTCGCCCCTTTCACTGCATGAATAGTACCAGTTGAGAATGCTCAACATAGCCGTGTTGTGGAAACATGTTCTTCTACTCGAGCGGTACACGATCTCTTACACGGCTGTGTACCTGACCATGTTAATCAATATTACATTAAAAGGCATCAAATTAACCTAAATTCCTTCCTTAATTTATCATTATATAGAATTTAATTTACAAGAATGAGGTGGTCCTCACACTAAGATAGGTTTTCGAGGCAGTTTTCAACTGGAGTTCAAAATTGGAATTGAAATCCTGAGCAACAAGAACACCCTTGGATTTTTATAAAAATGACCAACTTAGAGTCCGAACTGGACTCCGAACTCAATACAAAGGTTTTAGATCTCATCGAAATCTTTAAGTGACTTGCACGAGTTTTAAAAATTTGGTCATTTTAGAACCCAAACAGAGTAGTTTTAAAACAAGCATAAAACTGGAATTTTTCTAAAACTAGGCAGGAGTGTTAGCTATGGGTTTTGAGTGTTTCGGACCTATTAGAATTTGAATTAAGCTCCGAGGTTAACACAGAAGTTGTCCATCTCGTCGATGACTAAAATTTTCATTCGGCAAATTCACAAATTAAACAAGTTTTAAACAGTTTTCAGAAAATAGTTCAAGAATGACCTTTACACATGAACACCAAAATATGTTCTCTTTAAACAGGAAAATAGTTCAAAACTTAATTTTGTGCTTAAAACAAGACAATAGTTGAAACAAGAAAATGTATTACACAAACTCGATTGTTTTAAGCAAGTTTTGCACAGTTTTTTGAAAAAGGGTTCAAGAACACCCTTATCAAATGAACACCAAACTGTGTTCTTTTCCTTTTAAAATGGAAAAATGGTTTTGATAAAACAACCCCACCTTCCAACGGGGTGATATGGAAACGATTCCAAAGAGTATAGATTTTCCCCAAAATTTTATAAGATTTCTAAAACAATTTTCTTAAAAAAAAAAAGGGGGGGCAGAGGTAGCCCGATTGGCTACTACACCAAATACGCAAAGTAACCCGATAGACTACATAGTCAACGATGCACAAGGTAACCGGTCAATAGACTGGTCGGTTAACCAGTCGAGAACCGAGTTTGAACGGGATAGTAAGAGACGGTGATTAATTTGTCAAGTAGATAAATTAATCAAGCATGATTAGAAATTAGACACCAAATTCCTAAAGTAGAGCAGTTGGGTACCAATAGGCATCGGTACCATACAACAATGAAATTTATTAGTCACTAACGATAGTAGTGACCTAAAAGGGACGTTAATTAATTTATTAGGTAATAAATTAATTAACCATGATTAGAAAATCAAACTCTCAAGAGGACAGTGGCTGGTACTAATAAGGGTCGGTACTACATAATGATAGAATTTTATTAGTCACTAACGGCCATAGTGACCTAAGAGTGAGTTTTAATGAAGATGCGTTATGATTATAGGTAGATACCTGTATTGTGACAGAGGCAAGAGTACAAACTGTCTGTTGATAGGTAAGTGCAACTCTGCCTACAGCATGAGCAATAATAAGTTATGCAAATCATGTATGATTATTGCATAGCATGATAGAAGAGTTTATAAGTTCACAATCACATAGACTAATGAACAGTTTAAGTTAGATGTTGTTATATCCCTATCGCATAAGATTAGGGGATAACCTAGTAGAGCTCATGGCATATCAGGCATAATTCCACAATTGGGTAATTATTAAGTGTGTTGTACCAGCCTTTTTCGCTTGAAGAGGTTTTCAGTTTAACTATGATGAGCCTCAGTCGATGGCTCTTAATACATAACGAGCCTAAGTCATGGCTCAAAAGAAAATTTATGGTCTCGGTTAATCCATATATCTGTGCACATCCGGTACTAATGCATGGGCCCTCAGCAAAGTGGCCCTCAGCAAAGTAAAGAAAGATAAAGAATAATGAAACATAATTTGAGCATAATCGATTCATGCATTATTCACATTATGCCCTAGATACAGTTAGAGCATGCTTTTTAGTTTCAATGTAGTATGCTCTTAGTTCATGACACAATGTGTTGTATGATATGTATTATGTGATATGCTATATGTTTCGTTTCCATGTTATGTGTCATGATCTGACATGGTTGATAGTTTTAAATATGCCTTGAGTATAGCGTATATTTTTAAAGCATGTTTTGCAAATAAATATGTTGTACTTGCTAAGCGTAAAGCTCACTGTTTGTGTTCATACTGTAGGTAAGAGACCTACAAGCTAAACACTGATGGATGATGATAGCGACAGAGGTAGGTGTGAGGGTTGAGGTTATGGATGCCACCACTAGTGTTAACTTGCGCATAATATTGAAAAATCAATCTCATGTTTTGAGCAGTTTAATAGTTTTAAGTATGTACATATGTTGACCCCAGTTGTATTCAGGCTTTCATATGTTTGTAAGTATATGTAAGTACGTAAATAGTAAAACATACTATTTAAAAAAATTCCCATTTTTACAGTATGAAGATAAGTAGTTTTAGGCATAGGTTTGAGTATCAGTTTTCAAGCCAGATAAAATAAGTAACTATTCTTTAAGTAAGAAAGAATAGTTCTCAAGTAAGTCCAGTTTTAAAGTAAAGCTAGTAAGAGAAGTTTTAAGCGACGGCTCGGGGCCACTCAGGGATCCGGCCTATCACAAAAATTTGGCAAACGTTTATGTGATCCATATCGTTAGGCTACATGGCGTTCCTAAATCCATTGTGTCGGATCGAGATGCATGATTTACTTCGACCTTTTGGAAATGTGTACAAGAAACCATGGGAATGGGATTACATCTTAGTATGACCTTTCATCCGTGGACAAACAGATAATCTGAATGGAGTATCCAGGCGCTAGAAGACATGCTTCACGCGTGTATAATGGATTTTCTAGGAAACTGGAACGAAAAACTTCCTTCGGTAGAATTTTCATACAACAATAACTACCAAGCTTCTATAGGAATGGCACCCTATGAAGCTTTGTATGGAAGAAAGTGTAGATCACCCATCCACTGGTATGATCTCCAAGAAAAGGAACTGCACAAGATGGATTTCGTGCAAGAAACAACAGATACAGTTGCAAAGATATAGTGGCGAATGACCATTGCACAAAGCCAGTAGAAGAGTTATGTAGATAAACAATGAAGATTCCTAGAGTTTAATGAAGGGGATTTTGTATTCCTAAAGGTTTCGCCAATGAAAGGAATAGCGTGTTATAGTAAGAGAGGGAAATTAAGTTCGAGATATATTCAACCATTTGAAATCATCGAACGTATTGGAAAGGTTGCCTATAAGTTGGCATTACCTCCAGAGATGTCGGTAGTACACAATATGTTCCACGTATCTATGTTGCAAAAGTACATACCAGTGTGATAATCGAGAATTTTAGATTCACGGAGTACATTAAAATTGTATGTGTGTACCAATTTTAATAAATAAAATATGAACCAGTTGTGTTTTAATACTATTATAAATACTATAAAAATTTTCTGGTGGTGTTAAAGTGAGTGTGTTCGGAGATAGAAAATCTTACCAAACAGAATCGGGTGAGACGGTTCGAAAACGGGGCCAAAAACCCTAGAGAGTGCACTAAAGTACACTAAAAAGATAAAGATTTATGGTAGAGAATTTTAACCAAACGGAAGCAAAAAAAAGCAAACTGATCACACCGGAGGCACCCGAAACCCGCCTACGTGATTTCAGCAAAGTTTCGTTCGGTTTGACTTTCGGTCAAAATTTGACCGTGAATTAATATACGAATTAATTCATTGATGACATCACATTTATGATGTCATAAATAGAAATTTCATAGCTTGGAAGGTAAGGTTAAGTATGTGTAAGGCTAGGATTTGTTGCTTTTGTGATCAAAGGCCATGATCTAGCCAAAATGGCATTGAAAAAAATTTGAAAAAATTTGGTAAAATGGGATTCGGCCACCTAGAAAGAGGGCAGCCAAAAATTTTCAATTTTGGACCAAAAAGTTTGCATTAAAGTCCCCTGAGGACTAAAAAATTTTCTATGGTGTTTTAGCATAAAAATCCGTGGTTAATGCTAGGATTGGAATGAAATTTTCTTAGGTTTTAATGTTGATATGTGCATTGGAAAACCTAAGAGTGATATGTGATATTTGAATGTTGTGATGTAAAATATTTGGTGTTATTAATCATGACAAACCAAGGCTATGATTGGGGAAAATTTTGATGATGTGTGTTGTATTTGAATATTGGTTAATGTGGAAAATTTTTATACAAAATTTGGTAATTATGTATAAAATAGGCCTCTGGTATAGTACATGGCAGGTACAAAGGTTCTGAGGCGTTCCTAACGCCGAGAAAACTTTAAAATACAAGCGGAGATGCTGCCGAAATTTCTAAAACGGCATAAGGGCATTTTGGGAAACGAGGGGTAAAAATATTAGACTCGAAAAGGAAACTGAGGCCCCTCTGTGGGTTAGAATTTAAAAAGGAAAAACAAACCAAGAGGAATAGTAAACTGACCCTTAATGACCAAAATGCCTAAAACGGTAAAAAATTCACGATAGTGGTATTTTAGGAAACGAGGAGGAAAAATTAGAACGGGATAGAAAACCCGAGGCCCTCAGGAACCGAGGCTCGGGGATGGGATGAAAAATGTTTTAGGAGTAGTGAAATACCTATTTGAGGCTCCCAAATGCTAGAAAAACGAGAAACGACCCTAAGTAATGGATGAATAGTAATCGAAGGTCGAAAAATGAATAATTGTGATTTTGTAGCTATTAAAGTTGTAAAATGATATAGAGGCCTACGGAATATTATTTTATGATATTTGGGCTTAGAAAATTCTGGAAAAATAATAGAATGGAATAGTTGCGGTCTAGAGACCCGAAAGTGGCAAAATGGTCATTTGGACCAAAAATTTATGAAAGACTCAGAAAGGATTGTAAAGGATCTAGAGGGACTTAAATAAAATTCTAGAACCCAAAATAAAGATTTTAGAGTTAAAAATCTAGAGTTTAAATAGTACACGAGCGTGTACAGTGAAACACGACTGTGTAGAATGAAACAGAGAGGTACACGGGCAGGGACAAGAGCGTGTTGCAGACCGTGTACCACATAAAGAGTTGAAATGTTTTGTAAAAATTATCACAAAATAAATATATTCAAAGTGATAATTAATAAAGGGTATTAATAGACAATAGTATGTCTGTAGGAACCCAAACTAAAGATAAAACTACGGAGGAGTTCCGGAAGTGGACATTATCATGGTGGTGGTAAGTTCAAGCATTTTCATGTCTGCAGCATGAAATACTGTATTATTTCATTATGTACTAGTTGTACATTAAGCATTAAATCCTATGGACAAGGGGGGATTAGTTAGTATAACACATCGCACATAATAAGAGAAAGAGAATATCCGAGGCCTATGGACGATGGCGGTTAATGACCTTGAGGTGACGATTAATGTCACTTGGTCAAAATTATAATTGAAAGATGGTAATAAAACCGTTTAAGACATACTGCCTCTCCAATGTTGTGGTGGAGGTTTTTTAGATCCTACAAGGATATAATAAGGGCTGGAGAGGAAGAAACTCTAGGGTTGCTTCCTACGCCCTCCGAGTCAGTGCACAAAATAAATTATCGGTACTGCCACATTGAGCTCAACACCAGAATATAAATAGAGAGAATAGTCAATAATGTGGCGAAAGCCATAATTGAGCATAACCGACACTAACACTAAGTGTAGTGAAATCAGTTAAGATAATGTGAATAATAACCGATTAGAGTAATATGAATAGTAATCGGTTAGGGTAATATGAATAGTAATCGATTAGAGTAATGTGAATAGTAATCGGTTAGGGTAAAAGTTACTATTATCGATCAATGGTCAAAGTCACTATTCATAGATAAATAGTATTTTTCATAGGAAATTGTAATTTTGATGTTTTTGAATCTATGTGATTCTTATTAAGTATGTTTGAACTTACTGAGCCTGTTAGCTCATCGGTTTGGTCATGTTGCAGGTAAGAAACCTGTCCAGTAGACTATATGGATGGGGACAGGATGTGAGCGTGTCAATAGGATAGGGAGTCGATTGTGGATTTCAGTCCTACTACCAGTCTTCCGCTGAGCAATAAGTTAGTGAATTGAAGAGAATGTATTTTGAAAAACACAGTATATATATATCGTATGCTGTACATTATGTTGTACTCAAAAAGACAACTAAAAGTTTAGTATTATACTTTAAATGGCTTTCATACTTAGCTTTCTTTTAAGGAGAATATGTATTAAAAAAAATTATAGGTGAAATTTTGGGCCCTGAAAAATAAGAGTTGCGAGAAAAAGAGTTTTAAATGGCGATCCGGATTCGACACACGGGCTGTTTTGGTTGGCAACAGAGTCGGTTCATAACAGTTTCGCGTGGTTGGATTCGGGGGCGCCACAGGTTGGTATCAGAGCAGTTCACCATATCCCTATTGGCATGAAACGTGACCTGCTCATCAATCCAAGTAAGTTAGCTTTCTTTAAGATCAGTTAACTTTTCATTTGTACGAGGTTATATATTTTTGTAGGATATACGATGACTAAACCCCCTTATATGAGACCCCACCCATATCGACTGAGAATACTGATTCGGGTATGGACTAGACTCGTGATCAGATCGTCTATGATCCATCGAGTAGTGCCTCCATCACCAATACCTGAGCCGCTAGTGCAAAGAATAGTAGCACCGGCACCAGTACAAGCACCACTTCCTCGACCGGTTGTAAATTCACCAATAGCTGTAGATATTCCAGTGGTGGGAGGATGTGTTCATGTAAGATCTCGAGTATCGGTATGAGCGGTACATGCCTTCAGAGGTAGTCATCCACCCACTTTTGAGGGAGGTCAAAAGGGGATCTCTACTTGAGATTGGTTATATGACATAGAGACGATTATGCGTCAGTGTGACATAGACGAGGATTGCTGGGTGCTCATGGCAGTGGGCACATTTCGTGAGGATGCACGGATATACTAGGAGTATGGTGACCAGGAGATGTTGTTGGGACTAGATTAGGTTGAGTTTCGACACATTATGATACTACAGTTCCTGCCGAAGAGTCTAGCGTCGCCGGTTCCAGACCCCTCGGAGAGCAGGGTAGTGACTCCGCCACTAGCTATGCCTAGATATACTGATGTGAGAGAGTTTGTTCTTTGAGCTAGGAAACTTTAGATGCTACTGAGTGATACGGTGTTCATTTATGTAGTACGGTTTGAGGAGAACGTAGTGAGGAGATGCCCTATGTCTAATCTTACCGAAGAAGATTTTTGTGAAATTTTCTGGAAGGGGCTCACTATAGATCTGTGACAGAGGGTAACCCCTTTATACCCTACCACTTTATGAGAGTTTATTGTTACTATAGCTAAAGTGGAGGAAGAACTGATGATGGAGCGCATGGTGTGCAAGAGGCGTGAACAGTTATTATAGGAAGCAATGTTAGATTGCTTGTATGGATCGAGACCTATGGCATACGATCACGAGGCTAGTCCATCAAGACAACGCGAGGGTATGGGTCCTGCTGAGGGATCAACACCATCCGAGGCCGAAAATGGCACGGATGAGGATGGAGTGGATCTAGAGGAATTTTTGACAATTCCAGATCAACCTCAGCCAGGAGACTAGATGTAGAAATTTTTGTGATGTATAAAAATATATATATCTGTATATGTGTATATATGACTATATCGAAATGCCATTTTGAAAAAAGCCATCAAGTTGATGTATATTCAAAAATTTTGAAATGAAATGAAATGACAATCATATTTTGACATGTTCAAATGATGAAATGTTGAAATGATGTGATGATTAAAACTATTTTTACTTATACTGTAAAATTATTTTTGTGGAAAATATAACGATCGATTTTCATGCGATTATAGGAAATAGAAAAAATGGTGAATCCGCGAAACCTGAGAAACATGAGAGGGTGTGTAATAACCGGGAAATTTTACTGTTCTCGGAATATTGTAGATTGCTTGTACATGATGAATTTCATGTTTAAAATGTGAAATGCATGATTAATATTGTGTAGAACGAGATAAAATGTTCTAACGATATTATAAATTAAGAATTCAGTGATGTAAAAGCATGCTGAATTGAGCTGGGGAAAAATAGTGAACTGTAAACCCTAGTAGGTGACTCAGGGTAAGCTGAGTGCACAAAAAGATAAAATACTGATAGTAGTGATTTTAGACGTGAGTGCATGTGTGTGTTACACACATTATTGAGAAGTTGGTCTAGATGACCCCTTATCTACCTAAAATTGATATGTTTAGATTCAGCATGCTCAAATTAGTCAATTGAGCATAAAAAGTAACATTTGACCTGGACATATGCAGTATCAAGAAATTGGTCAAGATGACATTTTCTTGATATAAAACTGATATATTTGGAATAAGAATGCTCAAATTAGTCAATTGAGCACAAAACGAGAATTTTGACCGGGAAATGTACAGTACCAGAAACTGACCGAGATGACCTCGGATGACGACGAAACTGATATATTTGGATTCAAGATGTCCAAATTAGTCAATATAGCCTATTAGAATGCTCAAATTAGTTAATTGAGCACGAAGGGAAATTTTGACCGGGAATTCGCAGTGCCGGAAACTGGTCGAAATGATCTCGGATGGAAATAAAATTGATACATTTGGGTTCAGTACGCCCAAATTAGTCAGGATAGCTCATGTAGAAATTTTGGACAACAAGTGTATAAAAGCTCGAAATTGCATAAAAGGCCCCGCAATTACCCTTTTCTAGATTTTTCTCCCCCACACCAACACCGTCGGTGAATAGTGATCGACCATCGGAAACGATGTCCGTTTTCAACATTGCTGGTCTCATTGGAAAGCTCTCGACGAGCTGAGTCCAACGGTGTGCTGAATCGATGGAACCGACGCCGGAAAACGCCACACGCGCCGCCGAAGCAGCCAGTGGCCGGAAATTTCAAACGGCCGTATCTCCACCGTCCGACCTTCGATCAACACGATTCTGGTCCCAAAAGCTTCGTCTTGAAGAGCACTACAAAACCCAGCCAGTGGTTCATCTCAACGGCCATCGGATCGCGCCACCCGAAGCCGTACCGTCGTCGCTGCGAAGCCGCCGTGGAATCCGTCGCTTCAGGCCGAGTCGAGGGACACCGTTGGTGTCAAAATACTCAGAAGATGATGGGAGAAAAAAAGCCCTCAAACAATTTCGGGCAACAACCCCAACACGACGGAGATTCAATGCCGTCGCCGTGGGTCGAGTTTTCGAGGTCGATTGTCAACGATCAGAGCCTCCAATGGTGAAATAGACACCACCAATGGACTCCTCTCGTCGAGATCTTCAAGGTGGACACCTCCGTTGTTCGCGTCGCCGACGTTCGCAGCCGATCAACGCGGTCAACGCTGGTCAACGGCGACCCGGGGGCGGAAAAATGAAGAATGGCCCGTTGGCCTGTTTTCAACGTTCTGGACACATCCGCGGCATCAGAATTGACAACAGGGATTTTGAACGTGAAGAACAGTGACAAAAATTTTGTACGGCCGAGACCGAACGGTTCGTCCGATCGCCGACGGGACGATTTCGGTAGCGATTTTGTTTCCCTTCATTCCTTATTTATGTATTGGAATGATTTATATGTAATTTGTATTCAAATTGTAAAAAGAAAAGAAAAAGAAAAGAGTAAAATGAATGAAATGTCAGAAAAAGAAAATGTATGGGAAATGTGAATATTTTTACGTAAAAAGTTGAGTTTTACGCAAAAATTAGGCCTCTGGTATAGTACGTGGTAGATTAGACTAAGTTAGATGGTCTTGAGGCATTTCCTAAACGCCGGAGACCTAGAAATTTAGTGGAAATGCTGCCGAAATTTTGAAAACGGCACTATGGGAATTTTGGTGAAAAACGAGAGGCAAATTGTGTTCGGTAACGGAAACCGAGACCCTTCGATGAGTTAGGCTTGGAAAATGGGAAAATGAACCTTTGAGGAATAGTAAACCATCCCTCTGAGGTTGTGAAAATGTAAGAGAATGGGAAAACCAATGTCAAGGGTATTTTAGGAAATGAACACGGAAAGTAAATTTTGACCGAGAAATGTACAGTACCAGAAACTGACCGAGATGACCTCGGATGACGGCGAAACTGATATATTTGGATTCAGGACGTCCAAATTAGTCAATATAATCGATCAGAATACTCAAATTAGTTAATTGAGCACAAAGGTAATTTTTGATCGGGAATTCGCAGTATCGAAAACTGGTCGAAATGATCTCGGACGGAAATAAAATGGATATATTTGGGTTCAGCACGCCCAAATCAGTCAGGATAGCTCATGTTGAAATTTTGGACAAAAGGGGTATAAAAGGGCAAAATTGCAGAAAAGGCCCCATAATTTTCAGTTTCTAGATTTTCTCCCCCACACCTACGCCGTCGGTGGACAGTAACCGACCATCAGAAACGGTGTCCGTTTTCGACACCGCCGGTCTCCTTGGAAAGCTCTCAACGAGCTGAGTCCAACGGTGTGCTGAATCGACGAAACCGACGCCGGAGAACGCCGCACGCGCCGCCTGAAGCTGCTGGTGGCCGGAAATTTCAAACTGTCGTATCTCCGCCATCGGACCTCCGATCGACACAATTCCGGTCCCAAAAGCTTCGTCTTGAAGAGTAGAACAAAACCCAAGCTTCATTTCGGCTCAACAGTCACCGGATCGCACCGCCCGAAGCCGTGCTGTCGCCGTCGTGAAGCCACCGTGGAGTCCGTCGTTTCCGGCCGAGTCGAGGGACACCGTGGGTGTCAAAATGCTCAGAGAAGAACGGGGAGCAAAAGCCCTCAAACAATTTCGGGCAACAACCCCGGCACGGCGAAGATTCAATGCCACCGCCGTGGGTCGAGTTTTGGAGGCCGATTGTCGACGATCGGAGCCTCCAATGGTGAAATTGACACCACCAATGGACTCCTCTCGTCGAGACACTCAAAGTGGACACCTCCATTGTTCACGCCACCGCCATCCGCCGCCGGTCAACGCCGGAGTCAACGTCGGTCAACACGGTCAACACCGGTCAATGGTGACCCCGGGGGCGGAAAAATGAAGAATGGCCTGTTGGCCTATTTTCGACGTTCTGGACACATCCGTGGCATCAGAATTGCCAACCGGGATTCCGAACGTGAAGAACTGAGACAAAAAGTTTGTGCGATCGAGACCGAACAGTTTGTCCAATCACCGACGGGACGATTTCGGTAGCGATTTCGTTTCCCTTCATTCCTTATTTATGTATTGGAATGATTTATATGTAATTTGTATTCAAATTGTAAAAAGAAAAGAAAAAAGAAAAGAAATGAGTAAAATGAATGAGATGTCAGAAAAAGAAAATGTATGGGAAATGTGAAAATTTTTACGTAAAAAGTTGAGTTTTACGTAAAAATTAGGCACTTGGTATAGTACGTGGTAGATTAGACTAAGTTAGATGGTTTTGAGGCCTTTCCTAAACGCCGGAGACCTAGAAATTTAGCAGGAATGCTGCCGAAATTTTGAAAACGGCACTATGGGAATTTTGGTGAAAAACGAGAGGCAAATTGTGTTCGGTAACAGAAACCGAGACCCTTCGATGAGTTACGCTTGGAAAATGTAAAAATGAACCTTTGAGTAATAGTAAACCATCCCTCTGAGGTTGTGAAAATGTAAGAGAACGGGAAAACCAATGTTAAGGGTATTTTAGGAAATGAAAGGTAAATTTGAGGTCGGGATGAAAACCTGAGCCCACTCTGTAATAACCGGAAAATTTTACTGTTCTCGGAATATTGTAAATTGCATGTACATGATGAATTTCATGTTTAAAATGTAAAATGTATGATTAATATTGTGTAGAACGAGATAAAATGTTCTAACGATATTACAGATTAAGAATTCGGTGATGTAAAAGCATGCCGAATTGAGCTAGGGAAAAACAGTGAACTGTAAACCCTAGTACGTGACTCAGGGTAAGCTGAGTGCACAAAAAGATAAAATACTGATAGTAGTGATTTGAGGCGTGAGTGTGTGTGTGTGTGTTGCACATAGTAATGAGAAGTTGGTCTAGATGACCTTTTCTTGACCTAAAATTGATATATTTAGATTTAGCATGCTCAAATTAGTCAATTGAGCATCAAAAGTAATATTTGATCCGGAGATATGCATTATCAAGAAATTGGTCAAGATGACATTTTCTTGATATAAAACTGATATATTTGGAATCAGAATGTTCAAATTAGTCAATTGAACACGAAAAGTAAATTTTGACCGAGAAATGTACAGTACCAGAAACTGACCGAGATGACCTCGGATGACGGTGAAACTGATATATTTGGATTCAGGACGTCCAAATTAGTCAATATAGTCAATCGGAATAGTCAAATTAGTTAATTGAGCGCAAAGGTAATTTTTGATCGGGAATTCGCAATATCGAAAACTGGTCGAAATGATCTCGGATAGAAATAAAACTGATATATTGGGGTTCAGCACGCCCAAATCAGTCAGGATAGCTCATGTTGAAATTTTGGACAAAAAGGGTATAAAAGGGCGAAATTGCAGAAAAGGCCCCATAATTTTCAGTTTCTAGATTTTCTCCCCCACACCTACGCCGTCGGTGAACAGTAACCGACCATCGGAAACGGTGTCTGTTTTCGACACCGCCGGTCTCCTTGGAAAGCTCTCAACGAGCTGAGTCCAACGGTGTGCTGAATCGATGAAACCGACGCCGGAGAACGCCGCACGCGCCGCCCGAAGCTGCCGGTGGCCGGAAATTTAAAAACAGCCGTATCTCCGCCGTCCGACCTCCGATCGACACGATTCCGGTCCCAAAAGCTTCGTCTTGAAGAGTAGAACAAAACCCAAGCTTCATTTCGACGCAACAGTCACCGGATCGCGCCGCCCAAAGCCGTGCTGTCGCCGTCGTGAAGCCACCGTGGAGTCCGTCGTTTCCGGTCGAGTCGAGGGACACCGTGGGTGTCAAAATGCTCAGAGAAGAACGGGGAGCAAAAGCCCTCAAACAATTTTGGGCAACAACCCCGGCACGGCGAAGATTCAATGCCGCCGCCGTGGGTTGAGTTTTCGAGGCCGAGTGTCGACGATCGGAGCCTCCAATGGCGAAATTGGCACCATCAATGGACTCCTCTCGTCGAGATCCTCAAAGTGGACACTCCATTGTTCGCGCCGCCGCCGTCCGCCGCCGGTCAACGCCGGTCAACATGGTCAACGCCGGTCAATGGTGACCTCGGGGGCGGAAAAATGAAGAATGGCCTGTTGGCCTATTTTCGACGTTCTGGACACATCCGCGGCATCAGAATTGCCAACCGGGATTCCGAACGTGAAGAACGGAGACAAAACGTTTGTGCAATCGAGACCGAACAGTTTGTCCGATCACCGACGGGACGATTTCGGTAGCGATTTCGTTTCCCTTCATTCCTTATTTAGGTATTGGAATGATTTATATGTAATTTGTATTCAAATTGTAAAAAGAAAAGAAAAAAGAAAAGAAAAGAGTAAAATGAATGAGATTTCAGAAAAAGAAAATGTATGGGAAATGTGAAAATTTTTACGTAAAAAGTTGAGTTTTACGTAAAAATTAGGCCCTTGGTATAGTACGTGGTAGATTAGACTATGTTAGATGGTTTTGAGGCCTTTCCTAAACGCCGGAGACCTAGAAATTTAGCAGGAATGCTGCCGAAATTTTGAAAACGGCACTATGGGAATTTTGGTGAAAAACGAGAGGCAAATTGTGTTCGGTAACAGAAACCGAGACCCTTCGATGAGTTAGGCTTGGAAAATGGGAAAATGAACCTTTGAGTAATAGTAAACCATCCCTCCAAGGTTGTGAAAATGTAAAAGAACGGGAAAACCAATGTTAAGGGTATTTTAGGAAATGAAAGGTAAATTTGAGGTCGGGATGTAAACCTGAGCCCACTTTGTAATAACCGGGAAATTTTACTGTTCTCGGAATATTGTAAATTGCATGTACATGATGAATTTCATGTTTAAAATGTAAAATGTATGATTAATATTGTGTAGAACGAGATAAAATGTTCTAACGATATTACAGATTAAGAATTCGGTGATGTAAAAGCATGCCGAATTGAGCTAGGGAAAAACAGTGAACTGTAAACCCTAGTACGTGACTCAGGGTAAGCTGAGTGCACAAAAAGATAAAATACTGATAGTAGTGATTTGAGGCGTGAGTGTGTGTGTGTGTGTTGCACATAGTAATGAGAAGTTGGTCTAGATGACCTCTTCTTGACCTAAAATTGATATATTTAGATTTAGCATGCTCAAATTAGTCAATTGAGCATCAAAAGTAATATTTGATCCGGAGATATGCAGTATCAAGAAATAGGTCAAGATGACATTTTCTTGATATAAAACTGATATATTTGGAATCAGAATGTTCAAATAAGTCAATTGAACATGAAAAGTAAATTTTGACCGAGAAATGTACAGTACCAGAAACTGACCGAGATGACCTCGGATGACGGCGAAACTGATATATTTGGATTCAGGACGTCCAAATTAGTCAATATAGTCTATCGGAATACTCAAATTAGTTAATTGAGCACAAAGGTAATTTTTGATCGGGAATTCGCAGTATCGAAAACTGGTCGAAATGATCTCGGATGGAAATAAAACTGATATATTTGGGTTCAGCACGCCCAAATCAGTCAGGATAGCTCATGTTGAAATTTTGGACAAAAAGGGTATAAAAGGGCGAAATTACAGAAAAGGCCCCATAATTTTCAGTTTCTAGATTTTCTCCCCCACACCTACGCCGTCGGTGAACAGTAACCGACCATCAGAAACGGTGTCCGTTTTCGACACCGCCAGTCTCCTTGGAAAGCTCTCAACGAGCTGAGTCCAACGGTGTGCTGAATCGATGAAACCGACGCCGGAGAACGCCACACGCGCCGCCCGAAGCTGCCGGTGGCCGGAAATTTAAAAACAGCCGTATCTCCGCCGTCCGACCTTCGATCGACACGATTCCGGTCCCAAAAGCTTCGTCTTGAAGAGTAGAACAAAACCCAAGCTTCATTTCGACGCAACAGTCACCGGATCACGCCGCCCAAAGCCGTGCTGTCGCCGTCGTGAAGCCACCGTGGAGTCCGTCGTTTCCGGCCGAGTCGAGGGACACCGTGGGTGTCAAAATGCTCAGAGAAGAAAGGGGAGCAAAAGCCCTCAAACAATTTCGGGCAACAACCCCGGCACGGTGAAGATTCAATGCCGCCGCCGTGGGTTGAGTTTTCGAGGCCGATTGTCGACGATCGGAGCCTCCAATGGTGAAATTGACACCACCAATGGACTCCTCTCGTCGAGATCCTCAAAGTGGACACCTCCGTTGTTCGCGCCGCCGCCGTCCGCCGTCGGTCAACGCCGGTCAACACGGTCAAAGCCGGTTAATGGTGACCCCAGGGGCGGAAAAATGAAGAATGGCCTGTTGGCCTATTTTCAACGTTTTGGACACATCCACGGCATCAGAATTGCCAACCGGGATTCCGAACGTGCAGAACGGAGACAAAAAGTTTGTGCGATCGAGACCGAACAGTTTGTCCGATCACCGACGGGATGATTTCGGTAGCGATTTCGTTTCCCTTCATTCCTTATTTATGTATTGGAATGATTTATATGTAATTTGTATTCAAATTGTAAAAAGAAAAGAAAAAAAAAAGAAAAGAGTAAAATGAATGAGATGTCAGAAAAAGAAAATGTATGGGAAATGTGAAAATTTTTACGTACAAAGTTGAGTTTTACGTAAAAATTAGGCCTTTGGTATAGTACGTGGTAGATTAGACTAAGTTAGATGGTTTTGAGGCGTTTCCTAAATGCCGGAGACCTAGAAATTTAGCAAAAATGCTGCCGAAATTTTGAAAACGGCACTATAGGAATTTTGGTGAAAAACGAGAGGTAAATTGTGTTCGGTAATGGAAACCGAGACCCTTCGATGAGTTAGGCTCGGAAAATGGGAAAATGAACCTTTGAGGAGTAGTAAACCATCCCTCCGAGGTTGTGAAAATGTAAGAGAATGGGAAAACCAATGTCAAGGGTATTTTAGGAAACGAAAGGTAAATTTGAGGTCGGGATTAGCATAACAAACGTTTCAGGAGTAGTGAAATGCCTATTTAAGGCTCCGGAACGCGAGAAAAACGAGAAACGACCCTAGGTGTCGGAATAGTATCTCCCGAGGGCCGGATGACCAATAGTCGTCTATGGAACAGCAATGGATGTTGTAAAAGGGTGTAAAAGTTTAAGAAATATTATTTTATGATATTTGGGCTTAGAAAATCCTGTTAAAAGTCACAGTAAGCATATAACGGTCTCGAGACCCGTCAGGGGTGAAATGGTCATGTTGACCAAAAATTTCCAAAAGGCTCGGAAAGGACCGTGAATGCCTAAGGATAGTTAAAATGAAATTATAAAAGTTAAATTTGGGTCTTAAACCAATAAAAAGTAGGTTTATGATGAGAAATCAAATCAGGGACAAAATGGTAATTTTGCCAAGAGTTAGTATAAAAAATGGAAAATGGGATTTTAGATTCCTAAGACCATTTACGGGAAATAAAACGTAGAATTTTTATGTTTTACTAAATTTTGAATATGAAATGAAGATTTAGAATAACCGTGGTTATTCCGGATATAGGAACCCGATCCAGACGCGGCAAAGGAACGTCTGCGGAGCCAGGGAAGGAAATGCTAGAGAAAGTATCAGTAAGTTCGAACATTTAATTGACTGCAACATGAATAGACTATTATGTCTAAGTGTGATATGTGTAAGTTCAAGCATTCATTGGTCTGCTCATGAATATTCTGATGTTGTTCATTATATGAATGAATTGATCTGTTATGTCTAGGTTTATGTGCTATATGAATGTTTCATAGCGCGATGCTATGATAAATGTTTGGTAAGCTCATATATTTATATGTTTGCAGCATGAATTACTATTTGATTGATTTAAGTACTTTTCGTACAAACTTGTAAAGTCCTACGGGCAATAGGGGTGTAGTTAAACTAACTCACTTAATGAAATGAGAAATTAAAAAGTGTATAAATAATACACTATAGAGAAGTGCTAGGGCACTATAGTGTGGTTAATTAAAAACACACACAAAGAAATAAAGGTAAAGACCTACGGGCAATAAGGGTTCCACCGTAGGACGATTCATATGAATGCCACCGGTGGGAAACTATAAGAAAGATGGTAATGAAACTACTAAGGTGTACCGCCCCTCCAACATAGTGGTGGAGGCTTTTCTCAGATCCTACAAGGATATCAAGGCTGTGGAGGCTGATGTTCTAAGGTCACTCCTTAGACCCTCCCAGTCAGCGCGCTAATAATCATCGGTACTGTCATAAACAGAGCTCTAAACTAAAAATCAAATAGGGAATAAACAATCAATAAAATGATAAAAATCATAATTGAGCATAACCGAAGCTTACGCTAGAGTAATGTAAATTCGGTTAGGGTATGTAAATAGTACCCCGATAGAGTAAAGTGAATAGTAACCAGTTAGGGTAACTATTACTATTCATGGTGAATAGTATTATTTATAGAAAATTGAGTTTTAGTGTTTTTGAATCAATATGATTGTTACTATGTATGTTTGAACTTACTGAGCCTGTTAGCTCATCAGTTTGTTCATGTTGCAGGTAAGAAACCTGTCCAGTAGATTCTGAATGGCGACAGGATGCGAGCGTGTCAAAGGGATAGGGAATCCACTGTGGATATGGTCCTGCTACAAGTTTTCCGCTGAGCGTTGAAAAAAAAGAGACATATATTGCAAAAAGATTTGAATTATGTATTGTGTATAAACTATATTTGTACTTTTAAAAAGTGACAAACATAATTCAGTTTAATTACGTTATGTTTACAAACAAGAAAAAGTATTTAAAAAAAATGATTCCAAATTTCACAAAGGGTTTAAAGGAAATAAAAGAATTTAGGCGACCCAACGAAATTCACGAGCTATTTTAGTCGGCTAAGGAGCTTGATTGTAATAGTTTCGGTGGACCGAGGTCGGGGGCGCCACACACTCGGTGTCTAAGGCTCAGGATTAGCATAACAAACGTTTCAGGAGTAGTGAAATACCCATTTAAGGCTCCGAAACGTGAGAAAAACGAGAAACGACCCTAGGTGTCAGAATAGTACCACCCGAGGGTCGAATGACCAATAGTCATCTATGGAACAGCAATGGATGCTGGAAAAGTGTGTGAAAACTTAATAAATATTATTTTATGATATTTGGGCTTAGAAAATCCTGTTAAAAGTCACAGTAAGCATATAACGGTCCTGAGACCCATCAGGGGCAAAATGGTCATTTTGACGAAAAATTTCTGAAAGGCTCGGAAAGGACGTTGAGTGCCTAAGGATAGTTAAAATGAAATTATAAAAGTTAAATTTAGGTCTTAAACCAACAAAAAGTAGGTTTATGATAAGAAATCAAATCAGGGGCAAAATGGTAATTTTGCCAAGAGTTAGTGTAAAAATGGAAAATGGGATTTTAGATTCCTAAGACCATTTACGGGAAATAAAACGTAGAATTTTTAAGTTTTACTAAATTTTGAATATGAAATGAAGATTTAGAATAACCGTGGTTATTCTGGTTATAGGAACCCGATCCAGACGCGGCAAAGGAACGTCCGCGGAGCCGGGGAAAGAAATGCTAGCGAAAGTATCTGTAAGTTCAAACATTTAATTGACTGCAACATGAATAGACTATTATGTCTAAGTGTGATATGTGTAAGTTCTAGCATTCATTTGTCTGCTCATGAACATTCTGATGTTGTTCATTATATGAATGAGTTGAATGTTTCATAGCGCGATGTTATGATAAATGTTTGGTAAGCTCAGATATTTACATGTCTGCAGCATGAATTACTATTTGATTGATTTAAGTACTTTTCATACAAACTTGTAAAGTCCTACGGGCAATAGTGGTGTAGTTAAACTAAATCGCCTAATGAAATGAGAAATTAAAAAGTGTACAAATAATACACTATGGAGAAGTGCTAGGGCACTATAGTGTGGTTAATTAAAAACACACATAAAGAAATAAATGTAAAGACCTACGGGTAATAAGGGTTCCACCGTGGGACGATTCATATGAATGTCGCCGGTGGGGAACTATAAGAAAGATTCTAATGAAACCACTAAGGCGTACCGCCCCTCCAACATAGTGGTGGAGGTTTTTCTCAGATCCTACCAGGATATCAAGGCTGTGGAGGCTGATGTTCTAAGGTCGCTCCTTAGACCCTCCTAGTTAGCGTGCTAATAATCATCGGTACTGCCATAAACAGAGCTCTAAACTAGAAATCAAATAGAGAATAAACAATCAATAAAATGATAAAAAAAACCATAATTGAGCATAACCGAAGCTTACGCTAGAGTAATGTAAATTCGGTTAGGGTTTGTGAATAGTACCCCGATAGAGTAAAGTGAATAGTAACCGGTTAGGGTAACTGTTACTATTCATCAGTCAAAGGTTAACATTACTATTCATGATAAATAGTACTATTCATAGGAAATTGAGTTTTAATGTTTTTGAATCAATATGATTCTTACTATGTATGTTTGAACTTACTGAGCCTGTTAGCTCATCAGTTTGTTCATGTTGTAGGTAAGAAACCTGTCCAGTAGATTTCTGAATGGCGGCAGAATGCGAACGTGTCAAAGGGATAGGGAATCCACTGTGGATATAGTCCTGCTACAAGTTTTCCGCTGAGCGTTGAAAGAGGAGATTTAAATAAAGAAAAGACATGTATTGCAAAAAGAGTTGAATTATATATTTTGTATAAAGTATGTTTGTACTTTGAAAAGTGACAAACATAGTTCAGTTTAAATACATTATATTTACAAACAAGAAAAAGTATTTTAAAAAAATGATTCCAAATTTCACAAAGGGTTTAAAGGAAAGAAAAGAATTTAGGCGACCTGACGAAGTTCACGAGCTATTCCAGTCGGCTAAGGAGCTTGATTGTAATAGTTTCGGTGGACCAAGGTCGGGGGTGCCACAGGTGGTATCAGAGCGAGCTTGACCATATCCCTCTTGGCACGAGAGGTAACCTGCTCGTCTATCCAAGTAAGTTAGCCTAGTTTTGAATTAGTAGTTGTTTATTTATAGGAAAATAAATGACTTAGATGAAATGAGATGACGAGATCAATGAATGTGGACTCACGATTGTATAGTGCTAGTGGACTACCACAATACGGCTATTCAGAGTTCGAGATAGAGAATTACCATGATTATGATCGTATAGTACTAGAGAATGAATGAAGAAAACTGCTCAGAGAAGAAATGAAGATTCCCATCAAGTTATATAGAACTCCAATGTCAGCTGCCCGCAAAGTTTGGAGTGGCAAACAGTCCTTCAGAATTTCATAGGAAGGCAACATTGGTGTCACGTTATTGAAATGATTTTCTGGTTGTGTACAATTAATCGGGATGATGGGTCTTATTGGCTGTTGACAATGCTTTTCATTCAGATACTCTCGTGTGTATTGGGATTCTTCTGACCAGGAGTAGCGCTTAACTGGATCAAGTTTCACCATGCCACGATTGAGTAAATCTTCTCTCGGAAAGAGTCTAACATCAGCCCCAATTCCTTAAGGCCAAACAGGGTGTCACTTCTAACATCACCTGAGTTCCTTAGAGTTACGAACATACGAGAATTAGTTCATCGGACTAAGAAACTACAGTCGATGTCCGGTGACATAGTTCTAACGTATGCTGTGCGCTTTGAGGAACTGATGAATCCCCTCCAATTTGCATGGAATTCACGATGGAACGAAAGCTGAGACGAGCATAGATCAAGAAATGTCTATAGGTGAACGATCTAGCTAAAGAAGAAGATCTGTAAAAGTTTTCTGTAGACCAGGAAAATTAGATGTATTAGGCTATATATATATATCCTTTATGTTATATTGAAATGTTATGTAATGACATGTATGTAGTGACATGTGTGTGATTAATTGTTATGAACTGTCAAAATGTGTTGATATAATATTATGAGTTTTGTTGTTTTATCCTGTATGAAAAGGCATAATATACGATAAATGGGCCATGTGCATTTATTGCGCTAGAAATGGTCCGGATGAAGAGAAAGAAGATCCTAAGGAATTTCCCTTTGAAACCGGATCGATAGAATGACTAAAATGTAGAGTGGTACATATGTGTATATATGTATACTCAATGTAAAAGAGGCTGTTGTATATACAAGGCCTTAATATTGATTTGTATGTGAACATTATAAAACGAGTTATAATAATGCCTTACGATGATATGGCATTAGGATTTCTTTGAACTTCGGGAAATCTTAAAAAATTTTGTGATATATATATATATACATTGAAAATCTAATG
Source organism: Antiaris toxicaria (assembly GCA_035233585.1). NCBI lineage: Eukaryota > Viridiplantae > Streptophyta > Magnoliopsida > Rosales > Moraceae > Antiaris > Antiaris toxicaria. The sequence continues at coordinate 55,657,598 of CP141155.1, read as the reverse complement.
ATTGATTTTCAAACGATTATAGGGAAATAGAAAATATGGTGAATACATGTGGTTAAGAAAGTATGAGTAAATGTCTCACCCTGTCAAAAAGGGCAGAGAAATTATAAGGCCTTTTAGAGGTCTAGATGCAAGAAAATGCTGAATTAAGACGGCGTTTAGATGAGATAGAACCTAGGCAGGATGCTGAGGAGGTTCAGCCACCACTGACCCTTACAGTTGGATAGGTAGTACATTACCGTTGTTCCTGAAAGGATACAGGAACTACGGTCAATAGTAAATCAAGAGTTATTATATAAGCGATTCCATGGAATGAAACCTCTAGAATTTGAGGGCTTTACAGATCTTTTGAAAGCAGAAGAATGATTTTCCTCTATATAGATGATTTGAGACTCCATAAACTTGAAAGAGCAAGGAGAAGGTTCTGCGTACGTCCTTTGTTCTGATAAAGGATGCTAAGTTCTGATAGAACATTGTTAGAATGAGAAGAGATGAGACTACTGTGAACTAGAATGAATTTCTGGTTGAATTTCATTAGATATATTATGATCCTGCATTACGGAAACCATAACAAATAAAAAATTAACCGCATTAAAGCAAAGATATGTATCAGTGAGTGAAGTGCATCATAAATTGATCAATTGTCCAAATGATGCCCTTACGTTGTAATTATTTAGAGGGAAAAGATATAAAGAATGATTGGAATGTTCCAACCAAAGATCTTTGCTTTGGTGGATAGTGGTCTAATACCACCACCTTCAATGACAGACTACATCAGTCGCGCTCGGTAGGTTAAATACCAGCGAGCTAGATAGAAAGAAGAAAGAGAAAAAGTTTGAGAAACCTAGAAGAGGGAAAGGACTTTGACTAAATTTTTCTAAGTTGGAACCTAAATTAGCCAAAGCAGTAACCTAATCAGAATGTCAGGCCAGGACAGTTTAACGCTCCAGGCCTATAGTCGTAGAATAAAGGAAAAGGCAAATTTTCTGAGAAAATAAAAACCTAACCTGGGATAATAGAAGACAGCAGAGGAAGCTAACCAATAATATAGGAACAGGTGTATCCAGTTGCACTACAAGTGAGAAGAGGCACTGGCCACAGTGTTGATTTGGCCCCAGTGCATGTGAGCAATGTGGGAAAAGAAGGCCGTTATGCCAGAAACTGACCCACAAATCGGTAGAATACACAGGAAACACTTTAACCATAGCAACAACATCCCAAGCCCGTGTGTTATAGGCTAGATTTGAAAGATCTTTAGTAGTACTGGAAAGACAAGAACACGTAACACGTGCCAATGCTCGTGTCTTGGCGTACACTAAGGAGGATGTGAAAGTAGGAATGTCAAACCTAGCGACAGAATCGATTGTTATAAGATTAGTTGATTATGACGTAATCCTAGGAATGGAGTTCCTAGGGAAATATCAAACCATAGTTGATTACCGGAACAGAAAGATAGTGTTTCAACTAGACGACGAAGAAAGCTTTGAACATGTGGATTCATCACATAAATTGAGGAAGATGATAATTAGCTCGTGAAGTGGGAGTAAGCTAATGTCCAACGATTGAATTGGATATTTGGCCTATGTGTCATAGGTAATACAGGAACAGAAGCTTCACCCAGAAAATATTCTTATGGTCTAAGAATTTCTCGACATTTTTCTTCAAGGAATTACTTAAATTGTCGCCTGAATAAGAAATTTCCTTTGAAATCAAACTCATGCAAAGAACTGCACCCATTTTCAAAGGTGTGGCAGTATTCTCTAAAACTGATTTACGATCAAGATACCATCAACTGAGTGTTCAAGGAATTCCTAGATAAGTTGTCATTGTGTTTATCGATGACATACTTATATATTCATAGACTCATAAGGAGTATGAAGAGCATTTGAGAACTGCTCTGCACATTATGAGATAGCACTAATCCTATGCAAAATTTTCCAAATGCGAATTTTGGCTAGATAAAGTGCATTTTCTAGAACACGTAGTCCCCAAACAAGGAATCATCATAGATCCTGTCAAGGGGAGACGACTTACAAATTGCCTGTACCTAAGACTGTAATGAGAATACAGAATTTCTTAAGTTTGGCTGGCAACTATAGAGGACTTGTGGAAAGGTTCGCATGACTAGCGGCACCTCTTACGACTTTTACATGCAAGGAGAGGTAATATGAGTAGACTGAAGAATGTGAAAAGAGTTTTCGAAAGTTGAAAAATTGACTAACAAGCGTGCCAATTCACATGCTTCTCACAAAAAGGGAGAAATTCATGATATATTGCGATGCATCAAAAGAGAATCTGAATACGTGGCAAAGAAGATGTTTGGAGTTGGTGAAGGATTACAATTGTGAGATCCTCTACCACCTAGAAAAAAATCAATCAACCGTGTGATGGATGCCTTAAGTAGAAAGTCTACTGTTCCATACCAGTAGCCAAAAGAAAAATTAGCAGAACAATTACGACAAGAAATACACTCATTGGAGTTGGAGCTAATATCTGAAAGGTCAGCTGTACTCTAATCAGAGTCATCGCTATTCGAAGACACAAAAAGGGCTCTGAAGCAAGATCAAATCTAATAAGTTATCAAGAAGGGATTTCCAAGGGTGGAATGATCTTAAATTAAGGAGGAATTCATATTCCGACTAATGAAGGATTAATGAGGTGAAGCATAGTAAAAGCCCATAAAATGCCATATTCAGTGCATTTTGGAATGAGTAAAGTATACTAGAAATTAAAATTTCAATTCTAGTGGAAGGAGACGACGAATGAAAGCGCAAAATTTGTGAATCGATGCATGACCGTCAGAAAGTCAAGACTGAACATAAACATCTAGGTGGAAAACTGGAATCATTGGAAGTTCCCGAACGTAAGTGGGAACATATTACGATGAATTTTGTAGTAGAATTATCAAGGACCTAAGAGCGATATAACGCCATCTTAATTATGGTGGATAGATTGATGAAAACCGCAAGAGTCATAGTAGTGAAAATGACTTTTCACTAGAAAAGTTAGTGAATTTCTATGTAAACCATGTTGTCAGATAACATGGTGTCTTAAATTTATCATATTCGATTTAGATGCGTAATTCGCTTCGAATTTCTGGAAGTGCATACAAGGAGTCATGGGAACGAAATTGCATCTTAGTACGGCTTTTCATCCCTAGACGAACGATTAATCTGAGCGAATTACTCGGACACTAGAAGACATGTTTCGTGTCTAAGTCATGGATTTCCTAAGAATTGGAAGGAGAAGTTACTGTTAGAGGAAATTCTCGTATAATAATAGCTACCAAGCTTCTATAAAAATGGTACCCTATGAAGCTTTTTATGGACGAAAGTGTAGATCGCTTACCTATTGGTATGACCTGCGAGAGAAACAGTGGCACAAGACCGATTTCATATAAGAAACATCGGATGTAATTGTGAAAATACAGCGATGAATAAAGAACACACAAAGTCGGTAGAAGAATTATGCGTATAAACGCCGAAGATCCCTAGAGTTTAATGAAAGGGATTTCATATTCTTTAAAAGTATTCCCATTAAAGGGAATAATGTGTTCGGTAAGAAAAGAAAATTTAGTACAAGATGTATTGGACCCTATGAAATTTTTGAACGTGCTGAAAAGGTTACCTATATATTGGTACTACCTTCAGAACTGTCAGCAGTACATAGTGTTTTTCATGAAGGTATGCTAAGGAAACAGGTATCGAATTTATCTCATGTATTGAGGTACGAATCGATTTAGATTCAGGAGGATCTGACATATGAAGAGCAGCTTGTTCAGATTTTACTAGGAAAAATGACACGAGAATGTTATACCCTCACTTGTGCTAATTTTCGAGGATGAAAATTTTATAAGGAGGGGTGAATGTAATAACTGAGAAATTTTACTGTTCTCGGAATATTGTAGATTGCTTGTACATGATGAATTTCATGTTTAAAATGTAAAATGAATGATTTATATTGTGTAGAACGAGATAAAATGTTCTAACGATATTATAAATTAAGAATTCGGTGATGTAAAAGCATGTCGAATTGAGTTGGGAAAAAACAGTGAACTGTAAACCCTAGTAGGTGACTTAGGGTAAGCTGAGTGCACAAAAAGATAAAATACTGATAGTAGTGATTTTAGACGTGAGTGCGTGTGTGTGTTACACACAGTATTGAAAAGTTGGTCTAGATGACCTCTTATTGACCTAAAATTGATATGTTTAGATTCAGCATGCTCAAATTAGTCAATTGAGCATAAAAAGTAACATTTGTCCTGGACATATGCAGTATCAAGAAATTGGTCAAGATGACATTTTCTTGATATAAAACTGATATATTTGGAATCAGAATGCTCAAATTAGTCAATTGAGTACAAAACGAGAAATTTGACCAGGAAATGTACAGTACCAGAAACTAACCGAGATGACCTCGGATGACGACGAAACTGATATATTTGGATTCAAGACGTCCAAATTAGTCAATATAGCCTATCAGAATGCTCAAATTAGTTAATTGAGCACAAAGGTAAATTTTGGCCGGGAATTCACAGTGCCGGAAACTGGTCGAAATGATCTCGGATGGAAATAAAATTGATACATTTGGGTTCAACACGCCCAAATTAGTCAGGATAGCTCATGTTGAAATTTTGGACAAAAAGTGTATAAAAGCTCGAAATTGCATAAAAGGCCCCACAATTACCCTTTTCTAGATTTTTCTCCCCCACACCTACAACGTCGATGAATAGTGATCGACCATCGGAAACAATGTCTGTTTTCGACACCGCTGGTCTCGTTGGAAAGCTCTCGACGAGCTGAGTCCAACGGTGTGCTAAATCGACGGAACCGACGTCGGAGAACGCCACACGCGCTGCCCGAAGCAGCCAGTGGCCAGAAATTTCAAACGGCCGTATCTCTGCCGTCCGACCTTCGATCGACACGATTCTAGTCCCAAAAGCTTCATCTTAAAGAGCACTACAAAATCCAACCAGTGGTTCATCTCAACGGCCACCGGATCGCGTCGCCCGAAGTCACACCATCACCGCCGCGAAGCCGCCATGGAATCCGTCATTTCCGGTCGAGTCGAGGGACACCGTTGGTGTCAAAATACTCAGAAGATGATGGGGAACAAAAGCCCTCAAACAATTTCAGGCAACAACCCCGGCACGACGGAGATTCAACGCCACCGCTGTGGGTCGACTTTTCGAGGTCGATTGTCGACGATCGGAGCCTCCAATGGTGAAATTGACACCACCAATGGACTCCTCTCATCGAGATCTTCAAGGTGGACACCTCCGTTGTTCGCGTCGCCACCAGTCAACGCCAGAGTCAACGTCGATCAACGACGACCCGAGGGCAGAAAAATGAAGAATGGACCGTTGGCCTATTTTTGACGTTCTGGACACATCCGCGGCATCAGAATTGACAACAGGGATTCTGAACGTGAAGAACAGTGACAAAAAGTTAGTGCGATCGAGACCGAACGGTTCGTCCGATCGCTGACGGGACGATTTTGGTAGTGATTTTGTTTCCCTTCATTCCTTATTTATGCATTAGAATGATTTATATGTAATTTGTATTCAAATTGTAAAAAGAAAAGAAAAAGAAAAGAGTAAAATGAATGAAATGTCAGAAAAAGAAAATGGATGGGAAATGTGAATATTTTTACGTAAAAAGCTGAGTTTTAGGTAAAAGTTAGGCCTCTGGTATAGTACGTGGTAGATTAGACTAAGTTAGATGGTTTTGAGGCGTTTCCTAAACGCCGGAGACCTAGAAATTTAGCTGAAATGCTGTCGAAATTTTGAAAACGGCACTATGGGAATTTTGTTGAAAAACGAGAGGCAAATTGTGTTCGGTTTTGGAAACCGAGACCCTTTGATGAGTTAGGCTCGGAAAATGGGAAAATGAACCTTTGAGGAATAGTAAACCATCCCTCCGAGGTTGTGAAAATGTAAGAGAATGGAAAAACCAATGTCAAGGGCATTTTAGGAAACGAAAGGTAAATTTGAGGTCGGGATAAAAACCCGAGCCCACTCGGTGTCTAAGGCTCGGGATTAGCATAACAAACGTTTCAGGAGTTGTGAAATACCCATTTAAGGCTTCGAAACGTGAGAAAAACGAGAAACGGCCTTAGGTGTCAGAATAGTACCACCCGAGGTTCGGATGACCAATAGTCGTTTATGGAACAACAATGGATGCTGTAAAAGCTTAAGAAATATTATGTTATGATATTCGGGCTTAGAAAATCCTGTTAAAAGTCACAGTAAGCATATAACGGTCTCGTGACCCATCAGGGGCAAAATGGTCATTTTGACGAAAAATTTCTGAAAGGCTCGGAAAGGACCGTGAATGCCTAAGGATAGTTAAAATGAAATTATAAAAGTTAAATTTGGGTCTTAAACCAACAAAAAGTAGGTTTATGATGAGAAATCAAATCAGGGGCAAAATGGTAATTTTGCCAAGAGTTAGTGTAAAAATGGAAAATGGGATTTTAGATTCCTAAGACCATTTACGGGAAATAAAACGTAGAATTTTTACGTTTTACTAAATTTTGAATGTGAAATGAAGATTTAGAATAACCGTGGTTATTCCGGTTATAGGAACCCGATCCAGACGCGACAAAGGAACGTCTGCGGAGCCGGGGAAGGAAATGCTGGCAAAAGTATCTGTAAGTTCGAACATTTAATTGACTGCAACATGAATAGACTATTATGTCTAAGTGTGATATGTGTAAGTTCTAGCATTCATTTGTCTGCTCATGAACATTCTGATGTTGTTCATTATATGAATGAGTTGATCTGTTATGTCTAGGTTTATGTGCTATATGAATGTTTCATAGCGCGATGCTATGATAAATGTTTGGTAAGCTCAGATATTTACATGTCTGCAGCATGAATTACTATTTGATTGATTTAAGTACTTTTCGTACAAACTTTAAAGTCCTACGGGCAATGGAGGTGTAGTTAAACTAACTGGCCTAATGAAATGAGAAATTAAAAAGTGTATAAATAATACACTATGGAGAAGTGCTAGGGTACTATAGTGTGGTTAATTAAAAACACACATAAAGAAATAGATGTAAATACCTATGGGCAATAAGGTTTCCACCGTGGGACGATTCATATGAATGTCACCGGTAGGGAACTATAAGAAAGATGGTAATGAAACCACTATGTCGTACCGCCCCTCCAACATAGTGGTGGAGGTTTTTCTCAGATCCTACCGAGGATATCAGGGCTGTGGAGGCTGATGTTCTAAGGTCGCTCCTTAGACCCTCCCAGTTAGTGCGCTAATAATTATCGGTACTGCCATAAACAGAGCTCTAAACTAGAAATCAAATAGAGAATAAACAATCAATAAAATGAGAAAAAAAAAACCATAATTGAGCATAACCGAAGCTTACGCTAGAGTAATGTAAATTCGGTCAGGGTATGTGAATAGTACCTTGATAGAGTATAGTAAATAGTAACCAGTTAGGGTAACTGTTACTATTCATCGGTCAAAGGTCAAAATTACTATTCATGATAAATAGTACTATTCATAGGAAATTAAGTTTTAGTGTTTTTGAATCAATATGATTCTTACTGTGTATGTTTGAACTCACTAAGCCTGTTAGCTCATCAGTTTATTCATGTTGCAGGTAAGAAACCTGTCCAGTAGATTGTTGAATGGCGGCAGGATGTGAACATGTTAAAGGGATAGGGAATCCACTGTGGATATGGTCCTGCTACAAGTTTTCTGCTGAGCGTTGAAAGAGGAGATTTGAATAAAGAAAAGACATGTATTGCAAAAAGAGTTGAATTATATATTGTGTATAAAGTATGTTTATACTTTTAAAAGTGACAAACATAGTTCAGTTTAATTACATTACGTTTACAAACAAGAAAAAGTATTTTAAAAAAAATGATTCCAAATTTCACAAAGGGTTTAAAGGAAAGAAAAAAGTTTAGGCGACCCGACGAAGTTCACGAGCTATTCCAGTCGGCTAAGGAGCTTGATTATAATAGTTTCGGTGGACCGAGGTCGGGGGTGCCACAGGGCGTCCAGTCCTGTCAGAAAGAGTAGATGAACTAGAAGCCATGTTGGAGGCTCAGATCAAGGAAAATGCTAAGCTAAGACAAAGAATAGAACAGATTGAGCAAAGGCAAGGCCGAAAGAAGACCAAAACCCACAAATGGTTGCATTTGAACAAAAAGTGCCACTAATTGAACCTGAAATTGAAATAGTAGAACCATAACCCTAACCTAGAGTCAATTAAGAACCACTTTACGAATGATTCCGACGAATGAAGCTGCCAGAGCTGGAGGGTTCCACAAACCCTTTGGAAGTAGAGGAGTGGTTGACTTCACTCCATATGATATTAGAATTTATACAGCTGAACGATCAGGAAAAGATTATGTGTGTGTCCTTTGTTTTGAAGAAGGATGCAAGATTTTGGTGGGATGAAAGAACGTGTTCATAATGTCCCGGCTAGACTTTTTAGAAGAATTCAATCAGAAATACTACAATCCCACATTGCTTTGACCCTAACAAAGAGAGTTTGCAGAGTTGAAGCAGGGGGACATGTCAGTGATAGAAGTATGTAATAAATTCGACTAACTGTCCCGACTGTGTCCATACACTGTCACCACTGAGAGGGAGAAAATTCAGAAGATGCTGGGAATGTTCCGACAGAAAATCTCAGCATTGGTGGACAATAGGTTGACGCCACCCACGACCATGTTTGATTGTGTTAGCCGTGTGTTGAGGGCTGAATATTACCTGGTTAGATAGAAAGAGGAACAAGAAAAGATTTGGGATGCCAAGAAGAAAGAAAAGGTCTTTGCCAAAGCTGTACAAGTTGGATCTCAAGTTGGACAAACCAGCAAACCAAATCAGGGATCCGGCCTATCACAAAAATTTGGCAAACGTTTATGTGATCCATATCGTTAGGCTACATGGCGTTCCTAAATCCATTGTGTTGGATCGAGATGCATGATTTACTTCGACCTTTTGGAAATGTGTGCAAGAAACCATGGGAATGGGATTACATCTTAGTATGACCTTTCATCCGTAGACAAACAGATAATCTGAATGGAGTATCCAGGCGCTAGAAGACATGCTTCACGCGTGTATAATGGATTTTCTAGGAAACTGGAACGAAAAACTTCCTTCGGTAGAATTTTCATACAACAATAACTACCAAGCTTCTATAGGAATGGCACCCTATGAAGCTTTGTATGGAAGAAAGTGTAGATCACCCATCCACTGGTATGATCTCCAAGAAAAGGAACTGCACAAGATGGATTTCGTGCAAGAAACAACAGATACAGTTGCAAAGATATAGTGGCGAATGACCATTGCACAAAGCCAGTAGAAGAGTTATGTGGATAAACAATGAAGATTCCTAGAGTTTAATGAAGGGGATTTTGTATTCCTAAAGGTTTCGCCAATGAAAGGAATAGCGTGTTATAGTAAGAGAGGGAAATTAAGTTCGAGATATATTCAACCATTTGAAATCATCGAACGTATTGGAAAGGTTGCCTATAAGTTGGCATTACCTCCAGAGATGTCGGTAGTACACAATATGTTCCACGTATCTATGTTGCAAAAGTACATACCAGTGTGATAATCGAGAATTTTAGATTCACGGAGTACATTAAAATTGTATGTGTGTACCAATTTTAATAAATAAAATATGAACCAGTTGTGTTTTAATACTATTGTAAATACTATAAAAATTTTCTGGTAGTGTTAAAGTGAGTGTGTTCGGAGATAGAAAATCTTACCAAACAGAATCGGGTGAGACGGTTCGAAAACGGGGCCAAAAACCCTAGAGAGTGCACTAAAGTACACTAAAAAGATAAAGATTTATGGTAGAGAATTTTAACCAAACGGAAGCAAAAAAAAGCAAACTGATCACACCGGAGGCACCCGGAACCCGCCTACGTGATTTCAGCAAAGTTTCGTTCGGTTTGACTTTCGGTCAAAATTTGACCGTGAATTAATATACGAATTAATTCATTGATGACATCACATTTATGATGTCATAAATAGAAATTTCATAGCTTGGAAGGTAAGGTTAAGTATGTGTAAGGCTAGGATTTGTTGCTTTTGTGATCAAAGGCCATGATCTAGCCAAAATGGCATTGAAAAAAATTTGAAAAAATTTGGTAAAATGGGATTTGGCCACCTAGAAAGAGGGCAGCCAAAAATTTTCAATTTTGGACCAAAAAGTTTGCATTAAAGTCCCCTGAGGACTAAAAAATTTTCTATGGTGTTTTAGCATAAAAATCCGTGGTTAATGCTAGGATTGGAATGAAATTTTCTTAGGTTTTAATGTTGATATGTGCATTGGAAAACCTAAGAGTGATATGTGATATTTGAATGTTGTGATGTAAAATATTTGGTGTTATTAATCATGACAAACCAAGGCTATGATTGGGGAAAATTTTGATGATGTGTGTTGTATTTGAATATTGGTTAATGTGGAAAATTTTTATACAAAATTTGGTAATTATGTATAAAATAGGCCTCTGGTATAGTACATGGCAGGTACAAAGGTTCTGAAGCGTTCCTAACGCCGAGAAAACTTTAAAATACAAGCGGAGATGCTGTCGAAATTTCTAAAACGGCATAAGGGCATTTTGGGAAACGAGGGGTAAAAATATTAGACTCGAAAAGGAAACTGAGGCCCCTCTGTGGGTTAGAATTTAAAAAGGAAAAACAAACCAAGAGGAATAGTAAACCGACCCTTAATGACTAAAATGCCTAAAACGGTAAAAAATTCACGTTAGTGGTATTTTAGGAAACGAGGAGGAAAAATTAGAACGGGATAGAAAACCCGAGGCCCTCAGGAACCGAGGCTCGGGGATGGGATGAAAAATGTTTTAGGAGTAGTGAAATACCTATTTGAGGCTCCCAAATGCTAGAAAAACGAGAAACGACCCTAAGTAATGGATGAATAGTAATCGAAGGTCGAAAAATGAATAATTGTGATTTTGTAGCTATTAAAGTTGTAAAATGATACAGAGGCCTACGGAATATTATTTTATGATATTTGGGCTTAGAAAATTCTGGAAAAATAATAGAATGGAATAGTTGCGGTCTAGAGACCCGACCGTGGCAAAATGGTCATTTGGACCAAAAATTTATGAAAGACTCAGAAAGGATTGTAAAGGATCTAGAGGGACTTAAATAAAATTCTAGAACCCAAAATAAAGATTTTAGAGTTAAAAATCTAGAGTTTAAATAGTACACGAGCGTGTACAGTGAAACATGACCATGTAGAATGAAACAGAGATGTACACGGGCAGGGACAAGAGCGTGTTGCAGACCGTGTACCACATAAAGAGTTGAAATGTTTTGTAAAAATTATCACAAAATAAATATATTCAAAGTGATAATTAATAAAGGGTATTAATAGACAATAGTATGTCTGTAGGAACCCAAACTAAAGATAAAACTACGGAGGAGTTCCGGAAGTGGACATTATCATGGTGGTGGTAAGTTCAAGCATTTTCATGTCTGCAGCATGAAATACTGTATTATTTCGTTATGTACTAGTTGTACATTAAGCATTAAATCCTATGGACAAGGGGGGATTAGTTAGTATAACACATCGCACATAATAAGAGAAAGAGAATATCCGAGGCCTATGGACGATGGCGGTTAATGACCTTGAGGTGACGATTAATGTCACTTGGTCAAAATTATAATTGAAAGATGGTAATAAAACCGTTTAAGGCATACTGCCTCTCCAATGTTGTGGTGGAGGTTTTTTAGATCCTACAAGGATATAATAAGGGCTGGAGAGGAAGAAACTCTAGGGTTGCTTCCTAGGCCCTCCGAGTCAGTGCACAAAATAAATTATCGGTACTGCCACATTGAGCTCAACACCAGAATATAAATAGAGAGAATAGTCAATAATGTGGCGAAAGCCATAATTGAGCATAACCGACACTAACACTAAGTGTAGTGAAATCAGTTAAGATAATGTGAATAATAACCGATTAGAGTAATATGAATAGTAATCGATTAGGGTAATATGAATAGTAATCGATTAGAGTAATGTGAATAGTAATCGGTTAGGGTAAAACTTACTATTATCGATCAATGGTCAAAGTCACTATTCATAGATAAATAGTATTTTTCATAGGAAATTGTAATTTTGATGTTTTTGAATCTATGTGATTCTTATTAAGTATGTTTGAACTTACTGAGCCTGTTAGCTCATCGGTTTGGTCATGTTACAGGTAAGAAACCTGTCCAGTAGACTATATGGATGGGGGCAGGATGTGAGCGTGTCAATAGGATAGGGAGTCGATTGTGGATTTCAGTCCTGCTACCAGTCTTCCGCTGAGCAATAAGTTAGTGAATTGAAGAGAATGTATTTTGAAAAACACAGTATATATATATCGTATGCTGTACATTATGTTGTACTCAAAAAGACAACTAAAAGTTTAGTATTATACTTTAAATGGCTTTCATACTTAGCTTTCTTTTAAGGAGAATATGTATTAAAAAAAAATTATAGGTGAAATTTTGGGCCCTGAAAAATAAGAGTTGAGAGAAAAAGAGTTTTAAATGGCGATCCGGATTCGACACACGGGCTGTTTTGGTTGGCAACAGAGTCGGTTCATAACAGTTTCGCGTGGTTGGATTCGGGGGCGCCACAGGTTGGTATCAGAGCAGTTCACCATATCCCTATTGGCATGAAACGTGACCTGCTCATCAATCCAAGTAAGTTAGCTTTCTTTAAGATCAGTTAACTTTTCATTTGTACGAGGTTATATATTTTTGTAGGATATACGATGACTAAACCCCCTTATATGAGACCCCACCCATATCGACCGAGAAGACTGATTCGGGTATGGACTAGACTCGTGATCAGATCGTCTATGATCCATCGAGTAGTGCCTCCATCGCCAATACCTGAGCCGCTAGTGCAAAGAATAGTAGCACCGGCACCAGTACAAGCACCACTTCCTCGACCGGTTGTAAATTCACCAATAGCTGTAGATATTCCAGTGGTGGGAGGATGTGTTCATGTAAGATCTCGAGTATCGGTATGAGCGGTACATGCCTTCAGAGGTAGTCATCCACCCACTTTTGAGGGAGGTCAAAAGGGGATCTCTACTTGAGATTGGTTATATGACATAGAGACGATTATGCGTCAGTGTGACATAGACGAGGATTGCTGGGTGCTCATGGCAGTGGGCACATTTCGTGAGGATGCACGGATATACTAGGAGTATGGTGACGAGGAGATGTTGTTGGGACTAGATTAGGTTGAGTTTCGACACATTATGATACTACAGTTCCTGCCGAAGAGTCTAGCGTCGCCGGTTCCAGACCCCTCGGAGAGCAGGGTAGTGACTCCGCCACTAGCTATGCCTAGATATACTGATGTGAGAGAGTTTGTTCTTTGAGCTAGGAAACTTTAGATGCTACTGAGTGATACGGTGTTCATTTATGTAGTACGGTTTGAGGAGAACGTAGTGAGGAGATGCCCTATGTCTAATCTTACTGAAGAAGATTTTTGTGAAATTTTCTGGAAGGGGCTCACTATAGATCTGTGACAGAGGGTAACCCCTTTATACCCTACCACTTTATGAGAGTTTATTGTTACTATAGCTAAAGTGGAGGAAGAACTGATGATGGAGCGCATGGTGTGCAAGAGGCGTGAACAGTTATTACAGGAAGCAATGTTAGATTGCTTGTATGGATCGAGACCTATGGCATACGATCACGAGGCTAGTCCATCAAGACAACGCGAGGGTATGGGTCCTGCTGAGGGATCAACACCATCCGAGGCCGAAAATGGCACGGATAAGGATGGAGTGGATCTAGAGGAATTTTTGACAATTCCAGATCAACCTCAGCCAGGAGACTAGATGTAGAAATTTTTGTGATGTATAAAAATATATATATCTGTATATGTGTATATATGACTATATCAAAATGCCATTTTGAAAAAAGCAATCAAGTTGATGTATATTCAAAAATTTTGAAATGAAATGAAATGACAATCATATTTTGACATGTTCAAATGATGAAATGTTGAAATGATGTGATGATTAAAACTATTTTTACTTATACTGTAAAATTATTTTTGTGGAAAATATAACGATCGATTTTCATGCGATTATAGGAAATAGAAAAAATGGTGAATCCGCGAAACCTGAGAAACATGAGAGGGTGTGTAATAACCGGGAAATTTTACTGTTCTCGGAATATTGTAGATTGCTTGTACATGATGAATTTCATGTTTAAAATGTGAAATGCATGATTAATATTGTGTAGAACGAGATAAAATGTTCTAACGATATTATAAATTAAGAATTCAGTGATGTAAAAGCATGCTGAATTGAGCTGGGGAAAAATAGTGAACTGTAAACCCTAGTAGGTGACTCAGGGTAAGCTGAGTGCACAAAAAGATAAAATACTGATAGTAGTGATTTTAGACGTGAGTGCATGTGTGTGTTACACACATTATTGAAAAGTTGGTCTAGATGACCCCTTATCTACCTAAAATTGATATGTTTAGATTCAGCATGCTCAAATTAGTCAATTGAGCATAAAAAGTAACATTTGACCTGGACATATGCAGTATCAAGAAATTGGTCAAGATGACATTTTCTTGATATAAAACTGATATATTTGGAATCAGAATGCTCAAATTAGTCAATTGAGCACAAAACGAGAATTTTGACCGGGAAATGTACAGTACCAGAAACTGACTGAGATGACCTCGGATGACGACGAAACTGATATATTTGGATTCAAGATGTCCAAATTAGTCAATATAGCCTATTAGAATGCTCAAATTAGTTAATTGAGCACGAAGGGAAATTTTGACCGGGAATTCGCAGTGCCGGAAACTGGTCGAAATGATCTCGGATGGAAATAAAATTGATACATTTGGGTTCAGTACGCCCAAATTAGTCAGGATAGCTCATGTAGAAATTTTGGACAACAAGTGTATAAAAGCTCGAAATTGCATAAAAGGCCCCGCAATTACCCTTTTCTAGATTTTTCTCCCCCACACCAACACCGTCGGTGAATAGTGATCGACCATCGAAAACGATGTCCGTTTTCAACACTGCTGGTCTCATTGGAAAGCTCTCGACGAGCTGAGTCCAACGGTGTGCTGAATCGATGGAACCGACGCCGGAAAACGCCACACGCGCCGCCGAAGCAGCCAGTGGCCGGAAATTTCAAACGGCCGTATCTCCACCGTCCGACCTTCGATCAACACGATTCTGGTCCCAAAAGCTTCGTCTTGAAGAGCACTACAAAACCCAGCCAGTGGTTCATCTCAACGGCCACCGGATCGCGCCACCCGAAGCCGTACCGTCGCCGCTGCGAAGCCGCCGTGGAATCCGTCGCTTCAGGCCGAGTCGAGGGACACCGTTGGTGTCAAAATACTCAGAAGATGATGGGAGAAAAAAAGCCCTCAAACAATTTCGGGCAACAACCCCAACACGGCGGAGATTCAATGCCGTCGCCGTGGGTCGAGTTTTCGAGGTCGATTGTCAACGATCAGAGCCTCCAATGGTGAAATTGACACCACCAATGGACTCCTCTCGTCGAGATCTTCAAGGTGGACACCTCCGTTGTTCGCGTCGCCGACGTTCGCAGCCGATCAACGCGGTCAACGCTGGTCAACGGCGACCCGGGGGCGGAAAAATGAAGAATGGCCCGTTGGCCTGTTTTCAACGTTCTGGACACATCCGCGGCATCAGAATTGACAACAGGGATTTTGAACGTGAAGAACAGTGACAAAAATTTTGTGCGGTCGAGACCGAACGGTTCGTCCGATCGCCGACGGGACGATTTCGGTAGCGATTTTGTTTCCCTTCATTCCTTATTTATGTATTGGAATGATTTATATGTAATTTGTATTCAAATTGTAAAAAGAAAAGAAAAAGAAAAGAGTAAAATGAATGAAATGTCAGAAAAAGAAAATGTATGGGAAATGTGAATATTTTTACGTAAAAAGTTGAGTTTTACGCAAAAATTAGGCCTCTGGTATAGTACGTGGTAGATTAGACTAAGTTAGATGGTCTTGAGGCATTTCCTAAACGCCGGAGACCTAGAAATTTAGTGGAAATGCTGCCGAAATTTTGAAAACGGCACTATGGGAATTTTGGTGAAAAACGAGAGGCAAATTGTGTTCGGTAACGGAAACCGAGACCCTTCGATGAGTTAGGCTTGGAAAATGGGAAAATGAACCTTTGAGGAATAGTAAACCATCCCTCTGAGGTTGTGAAAATGTAAGAGAATGGGAAAACCAATGTCAAGGGTATTTTAGGAAATGAAAGGTAAATTTGAGGTCGGGATGAAAACCTGAGCCCACTCTGTAATAACCGGGAAATTTTACTGTTCTCGGAATATTGTAAATTGCATGTACATGATGAATATCATGTTTAAAATGTGAAATGTATGATTAATATTGTGTAGAACGAGATAAAATATTCTAACGATATTGCAGATTAAGAATTCGCTGATGTAAAAGCATGCCGAATTGAGCTAGGGAAAAACAGCGAACTGTAAACCCTAGTACGTGACTCAGGGTGAGTGCACAAAAAGATAAAATACTGATAGTAGTGATTTTAGGCGTGAGTGTGTGTGTGTGTGTTGCACATAGTATTGAGAAGTTGGTCTAGATGACCTATTCTTGACCTAAAATTGATATATTTAGATTTAGCATGCTCAAATTAGTCAATTGAGCATCAAAAGTAATATTTGATCCGGAGATATGCAGTATCAAGAAATTGGTCAAGATGACATTTTCTTGATATAAAACTGATATATTTGGAATCAGAATGTTCAAATTAGTCAATTGAACACGGAAAGTAAATTTTGACCGAGAAATGTACAGTACCAGAAACTGACCGAGATGACCTCGGATGACGGCGAAACTGATATATTTGGATTCAGGACATCCAAATTAGTCAATATAGTCGATCAGAATACTCAAATTAGTTAATTGAGCACAAAGGTAATTTTTGATCGGGAATTCGCAGTATCGAAAACTGGTCGAAATGATCTCGGATGGAAATAAAATGGATATATTTGGGTTCAGCACGCCCAAATCAGTCAGGATAGCTCATGTTGAAATTTTGGACAAAAGGGGTATAAAAGGGCGAAATTGCAGAAAAGGCCCCATAATTTTCAGTTTCTAGATTTTCTCCCCCACACCTACGCCGTCGGTGAACAGTAACCGACCATCAGAAACGGTGTCCGTTTTCGACACCGCCGGTCTCCTTGGAAAGCTCTCAACGAGCTGAGTCCAACGGTGTGCTGAATCGACGAAACCGACGCCGGAGAATGCCGCACGCGCCGCCTGAAGTTGCTGGTGGCCGGAAATTTCAAACTGTCGTATCTCCGCCGTCCGACCTCCGATCGACACAATTCCGGTCCCAAAAGCTTCATCTTGAAGAGTAGAACAAAACCCAAGCTTCATTTCGGCTCAACAGTCGCCGGATCGCACCGCCCGAAGCCGTGCTGTCGCCGTCGTGAAGCCACCGTGGAGTCCATCGTTTCCGGCCGAGTCGAGGGACACCGTGGGTGTCAAAATGCTCAGAGAAGAACGGGGAGCAAAAGCCCTCAAACAATTTCGGGCAACAACCCCGGCACGGCGAAGATTCAATGCCGCCGCCATGGGTCGAGTTTTGGAGGCCGATTGTCGACGATCGGAGCCTCCAATGGTGAAATTGACACCACCAATGGACTCCTCTCGTCGAGATACTCAAAGTGGACACCTCCATTGTTCGCGCCACCGCCATCCGCCGCCGGTCAATGCCGGAGTCAACGTCGGTCAATACGGTCAACGCCGGTCAATGGTGACCCCAGGGGCGGAAAAATGAAGAATGGCCTGTTGGCCTATTTTCGACGTTCTGGACACATCCGCGGCATCAGAATTGCCAACCGGGATTCCGAACGTGAAGAACTGAGACAAAAAGTTTGTGCGATCGAGACCGAACAGTTTGTCCAATCACCGACGGGACGATTTCGGTAGCAATTTCGTTTCCCTTCATTCCTTATTTATGTATTGGAATGATTTATTTGTAATTTGTCTTCAAATTGTAAAAAGAAAAGAAAAAAGAAAAGAAATGAGTAAAATGAATGAGATGTCAGAAAAAGAAAATGTATGGGAAATGTGAAAATTTTTACGTAAAAAGTTGAGTTTTACGTAAAAATTAGGCCCTTGGTATAGTACGTGGTAGATTAGACTAAGTTAGATGGTTTTGAGGCCTTTCCTAAACACCGGAGACCTAGAAATTTAGCAGGAATGCTGCCGAAATTTTGAAAACGGCACTATGGGAATTTTGGTGAAAAACGAGAGGCAAATTGTGTTCGGTAACAGAAACCGAGACCCTTCGATGAGTTAGGCTTGGAAAATGTGAAAATGAACCTTTGAGTAATAGTAAACCATCCCTCTGAGGTTGTGAAAATGTAAGAGAACGGGAAAACCAATGTTAAGGGTATTTTAGGAAATGAAAGGTAAATTTGAGGTCGGGATGAAAACCTGAGCCCACTCTGTAATAACCGGGAAATTTTACTGTTCTCGGAATATTGTAAATTGCATGTACATGATGAATTTCATGTTTAAAATGTAAAATGTATGATTAATATTGTGTAGAACGAGATAAAATGTTCTAACGATATTACAGATTAAGAATTCGGTGATGTAAAAGCATGCCGAATTGAGCTAGGGAAAAACAGTGAATTGTAAACCCTAGTACGTGACTCAGGGTAAGCTGAGTGCACAAAAAGATAAAATACTGATAGTAGTGATTTGAGGCGTGAGTGTGTGTGTATGTGTTGCACATAGTAACGAGAAGTTGGTCTAGATGACCTTTTCTTGACCTAAAATTGATATATTTAGATTTAGCATGCTCAAATTAGTCAATTGAGCATCAAAAGTAATATTAGATCCGGAGATATGCATTATCAAGAAATTGGTCAAGATGACATTTTCTTGATATAAAACTGATATATTTGGAATCAGAATGTTCAAATTAGTCAATTGAACACGAAAAATAAAATTTGACCGAGAAATGTACAGTACCAGAAACTGAACGAGATGACCTCGGATGACGGTGAAACTGATACATTTGGATTCAGGACGTCCAAATTAGTCAATATAGTCTATCGGAATACTCAAATTAGTTAATGGAGCACAAAGGTAATTTTTGATCGGGAATTCGCAATATCGAAAACTGGTCGAAATGATCTCGGATGGAAATAAAACTGATATATTGGGGTTCAGCATGCCCAAATCAGTCAGGATAGCTCATGTTGAAATTTTGGACAAAAAGGGTATAAAAGGGCGAAATTGCAAAAAAGGCCCCATAATTTTCAGTTTCTAGATTTTCTCCCCCACACCTACACCATCGGTGAACAGTAACCGACCATCGGAAACGGTGTCCGTTTTCGACACCGCCGGTCTCCTTGGAAAGCTCTCAACGAGCTGAGTCAAACGGTGTGCTGAATCGATGAAACCGACGCCGGAGAACGCCGCACGCACCGCCCGAAGCTGCCGGTGGCCTGAAATTTAAAAACGGCCGTATCTTCGCCGTCCGACCTCCGATCGACACGATTCCGGTCCCAAAAGCTTCGTCTTGAAGAGTAGAACAAAATCCAAGCTTCATTTCGGCGCAACAGTCACCGGATCGCGCAGCCCAAAGCCATGCTGTCGCCGTCGTGAAGCCACCGTGGAGTCCGTCGTTTCCGGCCGAGTCGAGGGACACCGTGGGTGTCAAAATGCTCAGAGAAGAACGGGGATCAAAAGCCCTCAAACAATTTCGGGCAACAACCCCGGCACGGCGAAGATTTAATGCCGCAGCCATGGGTCAAGTTTTCGAGGCCGAGTGTCGACGATCGGAGCCTCCAATGGCGAAATTGACACCATCAATGGACTCCTCTCGTCGAGATCCTCAAAGTGGGCACTCCGTTGTTCGCGCCGCCGCCGGTCAACACGGTTAACGCCGGTCAATGGTGACCCCGGGGGCGGAAAAATGAAGAATGGCCTATTGGCCTATTTTCGACGTTTTGGACACATCCGCGGCATCAGAATTGCCAACCGGGATTCCGAACGTGAAGAACGGAGACAAAAAGTTTGTGCAATCGAGACCGAACAGTTTGTCCGATCACCGACGGGACGATTTCGGTAGCGATTTCGTTTCCCTTCATTCCTTATTTATGTATTGGAATGATTTATATGTAATTTGTATTCAAATTGTAAAAAGAAAAGAAAAAAGAAAAGAAAAGAGTAAAATGAATGAGATGTCAGAAAAAGAAAATGTATGGGAAATGTGAAAATTTTTACGTAAAAAGTTGAGTTTTACGTAAAAATTAGGCCCTTGGTATAGTACGTGGTAGAGTAGACTATGTTAGATGGTTTTGAGGCCTTTCCTAAACGCCGGAGACCTAGAAATTTAGCAGGAATGCTGCCGAAATTTTGAAAACGGCATTATGGGAATTTTGGTGAAAAACGAGAGGCAAATTGTGTTCGGTAACAGAAACCGAGACCCTTCGATGAGTTAGGCTTGGAAAATGGGAAAATGAACCTTTGAGTAATAGTAAACCATCCCTCCAAGGTTGTGAAAATGTAAGAGAACGGGAAAACCAATGTTAAGGGTATTTTAGGAAATGAAAGGTAAATTTGAGGTCGGGATGAAAACCTGAGCCCACTCTGTAATAACCGGGAAATTTTACTGTTCTCGGAATATTGTAAATTGCATGTACATGATGAATTTCATGTTTAAAATGTAAAATGTATGATTAATATTGTGTAGAACGAGATAAAATGTTCTAACGATATTACAGATTAAGAATTCGGTGATGTAAAAGCATGCCGAATTGAGCTAGGGAAAAACAGTGAACTGTAAACCCTAGTACGTGACTCAGGGTAAGCTGAGTGCACAAAAAGATAAAATACTGATAGTAGTGATTTGAGGCGTGAGTGTGTGTGCGTGTGTTGCACATAGTAATGAGAAGTTGGTCTAGATGACCTCTTCTTGACCTAAAATTGATATATTTAGATTTAGCATGCTCAAATTAGTCAATTGAGCATCAAAAGTAATATTTGATCCGGAGATATGCAGTATCAAGAAATTGGTCAAGATGACATTTTCTTGATATAAAACTGATATATTTGGAATCAGAATGTTCAAATAAGTCAATTGAACAGGAAAAGTAAATTTTGACCGAGAAATGTACAGTACCAGAAACTGACCGAGATGACCTCGGATGACGGCGAAACTGATATATTTGGATTAAGGACGTCCAAATTAGTCAATATAGTCTATCGGAATACTCAAATTAGTTAATTGAGCACAAAGGTAATTTTTGATCGGGAATTCGCAGTATCGAAAACTGGTCGAAATGATCTCGGATGGAAATAAAATGGATATATTTGGGTTCAGCACGCCCAAATCAGTCAGGATAGCTCATGTTGAAATTTTGGACAAAAAGGGTGTAAAAGGGCGAAATTGCAGAAAAGGCCCCATAATTTTCAGTTTCTAGATTTTCTCCCCCACACCTACGCCGTCGGTGAACAGTAACCGACCATCGGAAACGGTGTCCGTTTTCGACACCGCCGGTCTCCTTGGAAAGCTCTCAACGAGCTGAGTCCAACGGTGTGCTGAATCGATGAAACCGACGCCGGAGAACGCCGCACGCGCCGCCCAAAGCTGCCGGTGGCCGGAAATTTAAAAACAGCCGTATCTCCGCCGTCTGACCTCCGATCGACACGATTCCGGTCCCAAAAGCTTCGTCTTGAAGAGTAGAACCAAACCCAAGCTTCATTTCGACGCAACAGTCACCGGATCGCGCCGCCCAAAGCCGTGCTGTCGCCGTCGTGAAGCCACCGTGGAGTCCGTCGTTTCCGGCCGAGTCGAGGGACACCGTTGGTGTCAAAATGCTCAGAGAAGAAAGGGGAGCAAAAGCCCTCAAACAATTTCGGGCAACAACCCCGGCACGGTGAAGATTCAATGCCGCCGCCGTGGGTCGAGTTTTCGAGGCCGATTGTCGACGATCGAAGCCTCCAATGGTGAAATTGACACCACCAATGGACTCCTCTCGTCGAGATCCTCAAAGTGGACACCTCCGTTGTTCGCGCCGCCGCTGTCCGCCGTCGGTCAACGCCGGTCAACACGGTTAAAGCCGGTTAATGGTGACCCCGGGGGCGGAAAAATGAAGAATGGCCTGTTGGCCTATTTTCAACGTTTTGGACACATCCACGGCATCAGAATTGCCAACCGGGATTCCGAACGTGCAGAACGGAGACAAAAAGTTTGTGCGATCGAGACCGAACAGTTTGTCCGATCACCGACGGGATGATTTCGGTAGCGATTTCGTTTCCCTTCATTCCTTATTTATGTATTGGAATGATTTATATGTAATTTGTATTCAAATTGTAAAAAGAAAAGAAAAGAAAAAGAAAAGAGTAAAATGAATGAGATGTCAGAAAAAGAAAATGTATGGGAAATGTGAAAATTTTTACGTACAAAGTTGAGTTTTACGTAAAAATTAGGCCTTTGGTATAGTACGTGGTAGATTAGACTAAGTTAGATGGTTTTGAGGCGTTTCCTAAATGCCGGAGACCTAGAAATTTAGCAAAAATGCTGCCGAAATTTTGAAAACGGCACTATGGGAATTTTGGTGAAAAACGAGAGGTAAATTGTGTTCGGCAATGGAAACCGAGACCCTTCGATGAGTTAGGCTCGGAAAATGGGAAAATGAACCTTTGAGGAGTAGTAAACCATCCCTCCGAGGTTGTGAAAATGTAAGAGAATGGGAAAACCAATGTCAAGGGTATTTTAGGAAACGAAAGGTAAATTTGAGGTCGGGATTAGCGTAACAAACGTTTCAGGAGTAGTGAAATGCCTATTTAAGGCTCCGGAACGCGAGAAAAATGAGAAACGACCCTAGGTGTCGGAATAGTATCTCCCGAGGGCCGGATGACCAATAGTCGTCTATGGAACAGCAATGGATGTTATAAAAGGGTGTAAAAGTTTAAGAAATATTATTTTATGATATTTGGGCTTAGAAAATCCTGTTAAAAGTCACAGTAAGCATATAACGGTCTCGAGACCCGTCAGGGGCGAAATGGTCATGTTGACCAAAAATTTCCAAAAGGCTCGGAAAGGACCGTGAATGCCTAAGGATAGTTAAAATGAAATTATAAAAGTTAAATTTGGGTCTTAAACCAATAAAAAGTAGGTTTATGATGAGAAATCAAATCAGGGACAAAATGGTAATTTTGCCAAGAGTTTGTATAAAAAATGGAAAATGGGATTTTAGATTCCTAAGACCATTTACGGGAAATAAAACGTAGAATTTTTACGTTTTACTAAATTTTGAATATGAAATGAAGATTTAGAATAACCGTGGTTATTCCGGATATAAGAACCCGATCCAGACGCGGCAAAGGAACGTCTGCGGAGCCAGGGAAGGAAATGCTAGAGAAAGTATCTGTGACAACCGGGAAATTCAGGAAATTCTCGGACGAAAATGTACAATTGTATGTATATAACAATTTGTACTATTTAAAGAGTGAAATAAATGTATTTATATTGTTCAGAATATATGAAAATGTTCTAACAATACTGACGAGTAAGAATTCAGTGTTGGAAAAATTCACTGAGTTGAAACGGGTGAAACGGTGCCAAAATCGGCATTGAAAACCCTAACCGGAGCAATAAAAGACGGTAAACTTCCGGGATTGATTTTGATCAAACGGAAGCAGATTAAATTGATCCGACTGCACAGGAGACCTCAGGAACACGCCGGGACGATTTCAGGAAAATTTCGGCTCGAACCGGCATCGGTCAAAAAGTAGTCGAATTAATGTGAATAGTGAAAGTCAAAGTCAACTTTCACTTTTGCATTTATGACATCATAAATCAAGTTTATTAAATGGAATAAATAAGGTGGTTGGTGGCATTAATGGCTAGGATTTAATCACCTTTTGATCTAAAGGCCAAGATTTGGCCAAAAATTACCATTTTTAATTTTTGAAAAATGGAGAAAGAAATGGTGATGAAAGGTGTCAAAATTCCATTGGTTTAGAGCCAAATTAATTGGCTTTCCTTCATGCATAAGTCGGCAAAACTTGGGAATGAAATGGCCGAAACTTTTGCAAGACAAAAACCAAACAAAAATTTTCTAAGTTAACTTCCATGGTGTCTACGTGAGCCACCCAAGGGAAACCAAGCAATCTCTTCAAATTTTCTTCACAAAAAGTGTGTCAAAACACTCCTTGAAGACAAAGGAAGCAATTGATTAAGGTATCTTCCCTTGCACTTGATTTTTTCATGGTTTTTCTTCTTAAAATCCATGGGTGAATAGTGATTGGAAGATGGAAAATTTTTGGTTGTTTTCCATTGAATTGATGTTGGGTTTTGTTAAGGATGTATTAAGGAAGAAAACCATGCAAATTGTGTAAAGAAAAACCAAATTTTGGTTGGTTTTTCAAAGGTAAATCCGTGGGTTACCTTGAGTAACCAATGAGAAAAAAGTTTTGGTTAATGGTTAACATGCTTTCTAAGTTTAATTTGGTGAAGAATTAAGCTTGTATTTCATTATGAAAAGCTTGGAAAAAAATTTCTTGTGTGAAATACATGATGTGGCCGTGGGTTGTTAATGGTTTGGAAGAAAATTTTTGCATGGTTTATGTGGTATTTGGTTGATTGAAATCATGCAATTTAATGTGTAAATGGTGGCAATGTGATTGAAAGAATGAAAACAAAAATGTGTGCATGTTTTCAATTCAATGGCCGTGGGTTTTAGGTGTTTAAAAAACCCTAAGAATTTGGTTGAAAATGCCAAGAAAATGGGCTTGAAAATGTGTAAAAAAATGTGACATTTGAATGGCCTAAAATGCGGTGAAAGTTTGACAAAATTTGGTTCGGTTTTGTTGTGAAAACCGAAACCAAATTAAGGGTAAATTTGTGAAAAAAATGTTGTAATGTGGGTGATAATGTGAAATTGGAAAATTGTGGGCTTTTATGTAAAAGTTTGGAAAACTTTTACATAAAATAGGCTTGTGGTATAGTACGTGGCAGGTACTTATGGTTCGAGGCGTACCTAACGCCGGAAGCCTTAAATTTACGCCGAAATGCTGCCGAAATTTCGAAAACGGCATTCGGGGTAAAATAGGGATTTAAAATAAAAGTTAGGGCCGGGACGAAAACCCCAGTCCCTAACGGAAAAAGTGAATAAGGGTAATTTAAGGGGTGGGTCGTGAATAGTAACCCGTCCCCTTAAAAATGAAAAAAACGCGTGTGAGATTGAAAAACCGACCCCGAGGGGGGGCGTTTTTGGAAATAAAATAAAGGTCCGAGTCGGGAACGGAAAACCCGAGCCTCGGAGACCTAGGTCGGGAAAGTCTAGATGAACGTTTTAAATACTAGTGAAACGTCCATTTGAGACTCCGAAACAATAGAAAATCGCTAAACCGACGTAAGGGTCGGAAAAGTGCTTCCCGAGAGCCGGGAAAACAAGAAGTGGAAATAAAATAGAAACGAACCCGGTAATGATTAGAAAAAAATCAGAAAAGTTCCTGAGAGCCAAAAATGCAGTCTGGATCAATAAAATTCCGTCAGGGGTAAAACTGTAATTTTGCCAAAATATTGGGGCAAAATCGTAATTTTGCAAAAGTTGGGGGAAAACGGTGAAAATAATAAATAAAACCTAAAAAGTTATAAATAGGTTTTATTTAAGCTTTTTAATGAAAAATAAAAGCTATAATTGGGAAAGAAATTAACAGACATAGTTTTGTCTGTAGGATCCCAAAATCGGCCTACAAGGAAGGCGATTCAAGATCCAAGAGAGAGAAAGAGAACAGTCTGATAAGGTAAGTTCAGACATTTACCTGTCTGCAACATATAGCAATATTGTGCTAATTTTAATGTACTAACTATAAGTTAGGTACATATGTGCTACGGGCACTATGACAGAATAGAGAGAGAGACGAAATGTGCTGCGGGCACTATAAGAATGGGACACATGGTTAATTGTGCTTCGGGCACTAGAGCGAGGTTAATGAAACTCACTCACCTAAAATTAAAATGTGAACCATTCCTAACCACGGGACAATGTGAAGTCACCGGGTTAGAATGTTAAAAAGTCGGTAATGAAACCACTTTCTGGCGTACCAGCCTTCCGTATAGGGAGGTACTTTTGCCTTCGGGGCTATGAGATAAGGCTGTGGAGGTCAGCACTGATGTACCGCTCCCAGTCAATGTACTATTTTGCCTTCGGGGCTATGAGATTAAGGCTGTGGAGGTCAGCACTAATGTACCGCTCCCAGTCATGCGCACTTAAATGGTACTGCCAACCGAGCTCAAAACCAGAACGTAATTAAAGATAATGACCTAAAACTGAAACTGTGCCATAATTGAGCATAAGACAGTTTAGTGAGAGCACTAACATCGTGGTAGATGTACTAGTGTGAGACAGTGTTGTGGTCAAACTTACTATTCATCATGAATAGTGGTCAAAGTTACTATTCACGTATGAATAGTGGTCAAAGGTACTATTCACGTTGAATAGTACTATTCATAGAAATTTCATTTCTTGCATGTTTGAACTTACTGAGCCTGTAGCTCACCATTTTTGCTAATGTTGCAGGTAAGCGACCAGCTCAGTAGCTTGTTTGACTGGATGCGGACGGGATGGCGCGTGTCAAATGGGATAACTGGGCGAGGGATATGGTACTGCCAGAGTCTTGCCGCTGAGCGTTAAAGTGAAGGAAAAAAAAAAAAAGGGGGAAACAGTTCTTTCGTAATTATATATATTTTACAAAAGCACTGTATTATTTATATTACTTTGTACCTATCAACAAAGTAAATAGTGGAAAAAGATTTTATATGATGTTTAAAGAAAAAAATTTTTTTTCCCAAAAACGTCATGATTTAAAAAGAGGAGAGAGATAAGCCGGCGACCCATGAGAGTACAATCTATCGCAGTTAGCGATAAAGCTCAACTGTAATAGTATTGTATGATCTCCACAAGGGGCGGGCCGCCACAGTTGGTATCAGAGCAAGGTCTGAGATTGGTCTAGTTTATAATACCAACTGCTGCCACAGTTGGTATCAGAGCGTGGTTTTCGAGTGGCTAAGTTTTGAATACCAATTGCCGTCACAGTTGGTATATCAGAGCAGTGTGACCATATCCCGATTTGACACTTCGCGCATCCTGCACCGCTATCCAAGTAAGTAGTTACTTAAGTTTAGCTAATTATTTTCTTATGTGAAAATAATTATCTTATAGGTAGCACGATGACTAGACCTCCATATGTGAGACCACCGCTACCACGACCAAGAGGGGTATTACGGGTATGGACGAGACCTATTGTGAGGCCGCCCATTTCCCAAAGGCCGGTAGTCAGACCCCCGGTACCCGAGAGACCTCCGGTACCAGTACCAGCACCAGTGCCAGTGCCAGTAGAGATAGTACAGCCACGACCGATAGTTCATCCACCTGTGGTAGTGGACATTCCAGTTGTTGGTGGACGCCAACATATTGGGGTGAGAGTGTCGGCACGGGCAGTACAGGCATTTAGGGCCAGCAGTCCTCCTATGTTCGACGGTGGACGACAGTCGATGGAGACCAAGGACTGGCTCCATGCCGTAGAAAGGATCATGGTGATATGTGACATTGATCGAGATATGTGGATCCAGTTGGCTGTCAGTATGTTTCAGGGAGACGCTCGAGTGTTCTGGCAGTATTGCGACCAGGAGATTTTATTGGGATTCAATTGGGCTGAGTTCTGTCAGCGGTTGGCTGATCAGTTTCAACCTAGGGATCCAGCACCTGCTCCAGCATCTCCAGAGAGACGAGAAGCTGATACACCTGCGTACCCTGGATTCGATGAGGTCAGGGACTACATTCTCCAGACCGAGAGGATGGTCATGCTGTCTGGTGAGACAGTGATGTCTTACGCAGCACGGTTTGAGGAGACCATTCGGAGGAGATGTCCGTTGCCTAACCTCACGGAAGCAAACTGCTGTGAGCTGTTCTGGAAAGGTTTACCCTTGGAGTTGAGACAGAAGGTAATCAAGCCGTTTCCTCCGACGCTCCAAGAGTTCGTGGTGACGATCAGGACGATTGAGAGAGAGATTCTGATCGAGCATCTGACGCAGAGTCGACGAGAGACGCTGGGTCAAGATGAGATGTTTGCACGCATATTCGGGTCGAGAAGAATGATGAATGATCATGAGGCCGGACCGTCTAGACCACGAGGTGATGACTCAGGACAGGGAACATTACCTAGGAGTGGTGACGACTCAGATGAGTCAGATGACGATGAGGATCCGGAAGAATATCCTCTAGTCCCAGACATAGGGAACGAGTGATCAGTAGATGTGTATATGTACATAAGTAGCTTAGAGAGAAAAGCTCTTTTGTATAGACTTGTGGCCATTTTGTACCTCAGGCTGATGTATATATATGACCGGTGATGATTATGTATGACATATAAATGTTTTGCTATGAATGAAATACCAAAATGATTATATGTTGTACGATGATGTGTTACAAGTGATCATGGAGTTCATGAACCTAACCGACCGCGAGAAGGTTGCATGTGCGTCTTTTGTGCTGAGAAAAGATGCTCGGTTTTGGTGGGACACTGTGCGAATGAGGAGAGACGTGTCTACCATGAGTTGGGCGGAATTTCTGGAAGAATTTAACCAGAAATATTACGACCCTGCATCTCTGAGACAGCAACAGAAAGAATTCTCTGAGCTGACGCAAGGGAACATGTCGGTAAGCGAAGTCTGCCGAAAGTTCGACCAGCTTTCCCGTTTATGTCCTTATGTGGTCCCTACTGAGAGGGAAAAGATACAGAAAATGATTGGGATGTTCAGGCCGGAAATTGCTGCATTGGTAGATACTGGACTAGTACCACCTACTTCTGTAGCAGACTGTGTGAGTCGGGCCATTAGAGCTGAGTTTCATGTAGCTCGACAGAAAGAGGAAAGAGAGAAACACTGGGAGGCTAAAAAGAAGGAGAGGGCTTTGGCGAAGTCTACGCAAGTTGGTCAATCGAGCAAGCCTAATCAGAATGCTAAGCCAAGCTAGGGCAATAGTCAGGGATCCCAGCAAAACAAGAGAAAAGGGAATTTTTCTGGGAATCGCCAGGGAAATAATCGAAACCAGCAGCGGAGAACAGCTGGTAATGCAGAGTCTAATGTGCAAAACTGCCCTACATGCGGGAAGAGACATTCTGGGCAATGCAGATTTGGGCCACTTGTGTGCTACGAATGTGGAAAGGAAGGCCATTACGCCAGGAACTGTCCCAATAGGCAGGGTGGACAAGGCACTTCCCAACCGCACCAGGCACGCCCACAAGCTCATTCCCTTCAGGCCAGAGTGGAAGAGTCACCAGTGAGGCCGCAACGCCAGGAGCGAATACAACGTGCTGATGCTCGTGTGATGGCCTACAGCAAGGAAGATGCAGAGGCAGGAACATCAAACGTGGTGACAGGTCAGCTTCCTGTCGCTAGTCATGTAGCCTCTGTACTATTCGATTCCGGTGCTACGCATTCATTTGTTTCCTATGCATTTGCTAACAAGATAGGACTTCCTAAGGATAATATGGGAAGGGTATTTAAGACAGTTTTACCCTCTGGGGAAGTATTGTTGTCCAGTTACTGGTTACCCTATGTACCAGTATATGTGGCAAATAGGGAACTATATGCTGAGTTGATCGTAATGGAGATCATGGATTACGACGTGATTCTAGGCATGGATTTCCTAGGGAAATACCAAGCTACGATCGACTGCCGAAATCGAAAGATAGTCTTCCAACCTGAGGAAGAAGAGAGTTTCGAGTATGTTGATACTTCTCGAAGACCCAGGAAGATGATGATCAGTTCGCTGAGAGCAAGCAAGCTGATAGCCAGTGGTTGCATGGGATATCTGGCATATGTGGTGGATACTACAGAGGAACAGAAGCTTCAAGCTGAAGATGTTCGGGTGGTTAATGAGTTTCTTGACGTATTTCCGGAAGAGTTACCAGGGATACCGCCAGAGAGAGAAATCTCGTTCGAGATTGAGTTGATGCCTGGAACAGCACCTATTTCTAAAGCACCATACCGTATGGCTCCAGTGGAGTTAAAGGAGCTGCAGGTACAATTGAAGGAGCTTTTGGATAAGGGATTCATCAGGCCGAGTTTTTCCCCATGGGGTGCACCTGTGTTATTTGTCAAGAAAAAGGATGGAACATTCCGACTGTGCATTGATTACCGGGAGTTGAATAAGGTTACGATCAAAAATAGGTATCCATTACCTAGAATTGATGACCTATTCGACCAGTTAAAAGGCGCAGCAGTATTTTCCAAAATCGACTTACGGTCAGGATATCACCAGCTGAGAATCAAAGAGAGTGATATTCCTAAAACGGCGTTTAGGACTCGTTATGGTCACTACGAGTTCCTTGTGATGCCATTCGGATTGACAAATGCGCCAGCAGCGCTCATGGATTTGATGAACAGAATTTTTAAAGAGTATCTGGATAAGTTTGTCATTGTATTTATTGATGACATTCTTATATACTCGAAGACTCATGAGGAGCACAAGAAACATCTGAGGATCGTGCTGAATACGATACGGAAGCATCAACTGTATGCCAAATTCTCAAAATGTGAATTTTGGCTGGACAGAGTACATTTCCTTGGACATGTTGTATCCCAGGAAGGTATTGCAGTAGATCCGATAAAGGTAGAGGCAATTAACCAGTGGCCTGCACCCAAGAGTGTGACAGAAATACGCAGTTTCTTGGGATTGGCCGGTTATTATCGGCGATTTGTAGAGGGATTCGCGCGACTAGCTGCACCTCTTACTGCTCTTACACGCAAAGAAAGGAAGTATGAGTGGACTATGGAATGCGAAAGAAGCTTCCAGGAGTTAAAGAGGCGACTGACAAGCGCACCAATCCTTACGCTTCCCACTGAAGGGGAGAAGTTCGTGATCTACAGTGATGCATCGAAAATAGGATTGGGAGCAGTCCTGATGCAAGACGGCAAGGTGATTGCCTATGCTTCCCGTCAGTTAAAGGAGCATGAAAGGAATTATCCTACGCATGACCTTGAACTTGCTGCAGTAGTGTTCGCACTTAAAATTTGGCGACACTATCTCTATGGAGCTCAATGTCAGATTTTCACTGATCACCAAAGCTTGAAGTATTTCTTCACGCAAAAAGAGCTCAATATGCGACAGAGACGATGGTTGGAATTGGTGAAGGATTATGATTGTGAAATCCTCTACCATCCAGGAAAGGCCAACCGTGTAGCGGATGCTCTAAGTAGGAAGTCTACTGTATCGCACCAGCTACCAATAAACAGGCTTCCGAAGCCATTGCAGCAAGAGATAAATTCTTTGAACTTGGAGCTGATATCTGGCAGATTAGCTGCACTCCAAGTGGAATCATCGCTATTTGAGGAAATAAAGGAAGCTCAAAGGCGAGATCCAATTATGGTAAGTGCTCAAGAAGGAATTTCCAAGGATGGAATAATCCTTTATCAAGGAAGGATAAATGTTCCAGCTGATGAGGAACTTAGAAGACGGATCATGTCAGAAGCTCATGAGACACCCTATTCGGTTCATCCCGGAGCGAGCAAGATGTATCAGGACTTGAAGCTACAGTTCTGGTGGAAAGGGATGAAGAACGATATAGCGAAATTCGTGAGCAGATGCAGGACCTGTCAGAGAATCAAAGCAGAGCATAAACATCCAGCAGGAAGATTGGAACCACTGGAGATTCCTGAATGGAAATGGGAACACATTACGATGGATTTTGTAGTGGGACTCCCAAAAACCCGAGAAGGTTATGACGCCATTTGGGTTATTGTTGATAGACTAACCAAGACGGCACGGTTTATAGCTGTCAAGATGACTTTTTCATTGGAAAAGTTTGCTCAGCTATACGTAACTCATGTCGTCAGACTACATGGAGTACCAAAATCCATTGTATCAGATCGAGATGCACGGTTCACTTCGAATTTCTGGAAGTGTGTGCAAGAGGCCATGGGTACTGAATTGAGACTCAGTACGGCTTTTCATCCGCAAACAGACGGGCAGTCAGAGCGGACAATTCAGACGTTAGAGGACATGCTTCGAGCTTGCGTTATGGATTTTGCGGGAAATTGGAACGAGAAGTTACCATTGATTGAATTCTCGTACAATAATAGTTACCAAGCTTCGATAGGCATGGCACCTTACGAGGCTTTGTATGGACGGAAGTGCAGATCACCATTACACTGGTATGATTTGCGAGAAAAGCAGTTGCATAAGACGGACTTCATAAAAGAGACTTCCGATGCAGTTGCTAGAATTCAGCGTCAAATGAAAATTGCGCAAAGCCGACAAAAGAGCTACGCGGATAAAAGGCGGAGATCCTTGGAATTCGATGAAGGAGACTTCGTGTTTCTCAAGGTATCGCCTATGAAGGGGATTATGCGTTTCGGTAAGAAGGGGAAACTGAGTCCAAGATACATTGGACCTTATGAAATTATCGAACGCATTGGAAAGGTCGCTTACAGATTAGCGCTACCTCCAGAATTGTCGGCAGTGCATAACGTATTTCATGTGTCGATGCTGAGAAAGTATATACCAGATCCGTCCCATGTATTGAAGCATGAGCCTATTCAAATCCACGAGGATTTGACATATGAGGAACAGCCTATTCAAGTACTAGCTCGTGAAGAGAAAGTACTGAGGAATAAGGTAATCCCACTAGTAAAGATTTTGTGGAAAAATCACAATATTGAAGAAGCTACGTGGGAACGAGAAGACGAGATGAGGAAATTATACCCCCATTTGTTCTAATTTTCGAGGACGAAAATTTTATAAGGAGGGGTGAATGTGACAACCGGGAAATTCAGGAAATTCTCGGACGAAAATGTACAATTGTATGTATATAACAATTTGTACTATTTAAAGAGTGAAATAAATGTATTTATATTGTTCAGAATATATGAAAATGTTCTAACAATACTGACGAGTAAGAATTCAGTGTTGGAAAAATTCACTGAGTTGAAACGGGTGAAACGGTGCCAAAATCGGCATTGAAAATCCTAACCGGAGCAATAAAAGACGGTAAACTTCCGGGATTGATTTTGATCAAACGGAAGCAGATTAAATTGATCCGACTGCACAGGAGACCTCAGGAACACGCCGGGACGATTTCAGGAAAATTTCGGCTCGAACCGGCATCGGTCAAAAAGTAGTCGAATTAATGTGAATAGTGAAAATCAAAGTCAACTTTCACTTTTGCATTTATGACATCATAAATCAAGTTTATTAAATGGAATAAATAAGGTGGTTGGTGGCATTAATGGCTAGGATTTAATCACCTTTTGATCTAAAGGCCAAGATTTGGCCAAAAATTACCATTTTTAATTTTTGAAAAATGGAGAAAGAAATGGTGATGAAAGGTGTCAAAATTCCATTGGTTTAGAGCCAAATTAATTGGCTTTCCTTCATGCATAAGTCGGCAAAACTTGGGAATGAAATGGCCGAAACTTTTGCAAGACAAAAACCAAACAAAAATTTTCTAAGTTAACTTCCATGGTGTCTACGTGAGCCACCCAAGGGAAACCAAGCAATCTCTTCAAATTTTCTTCACAAAAAGTGTGTCAAAACACTCCTTGAAGACAAAGGAAGCAATTGATTAAGGTATCTTCTCTTGCACTTGATTTTTTCATGGTTTTTC
The DNA here is from genome assembly GCA_035233585.1 of Antiaris toxicaria. Taxonomy (NCBI): domain Eukaryota; kingdom Viridiplantae; phylum Streptophyta; class Magnoliopsida; order Rosales; family Moraceae; genus Antiaris; species Antiaris toxicaria. The sequence continues at coordinate 55,623,905 of CP141155.1, read as the reverse complement.
TTCTTAAAATCCATGGGTGAATAGTGATTGGAAGATGGAAAATTTTTGGTTGTTTTCCATTGAATTGATGTTGGGTTTTGTTAAGGATGTATTAAGGAAGAAAACCATGCAAATTGTGTAAAGAAAAACCAAATTTTGGTTGGTTTTTCAAAGGTAAATCCGTGGGTTACCTTGAGTAACCAATGAGAAAAAAGTTTTGGTTAATGGTTAACATGCTTTCTAAGTTTAATTTGGTGAAGAATTAAGCTTGTATTTCATTATGAAAAGCTTGGAAAAAAATTTCTTGTGTGAAATACATGATGTGGCCGTGGGTTGTTAATGGTTTGGAAGAAAATTTTTGCATGGTTTATGTGGTATTTGGTTGATTGAAATCATGCAATTTAATGTGTAAATGGTGGCAATGTGATTGAAAGAATGAAAACAGAAATGTGTGCATGTTTTCAATTCAATGGCCGTGGGTTTTAGGTGTTTAAAAAACCCTAAGAATTTGGTTGAAAATGCCAAGAAAATGGGCTTGAAAATGTGTAAAAAAATGTGACATTTGAATGGCCTAAAATGCGGTGAAAGTTTGACAAAATTTGGTTCGGTTTTGTTGTGAAAACCGAAACCAAATTAAGGGTAAATTTGTGAAAAAAATGTTGTAATGTGGGTGATAATGTGAAATTGGAAAATTGTGGGCTTTTATGTAAAAGTTTGGAAAACTTTTACATAAAATAGGCTTGTGGTATAGTACGTGGCAGGTACTTATGGTTCGAGGCGTACCTAACGCCGGAAGCCTTAAATTTACACCGAAATGCTGCCGAAATTTCGAAAACGGCATTCGGGGTAAAATAGGGATTTAAAATAAAAGTTAGGGCCGGGACGAAAACCCGAGTCCCTAACGGAAAAAGTGAATAAGGGTAATTTAAGGGGTGGGTCGTGAATAGTAACCCGTCCCCTTAAAAATGAAAAAAACGCGTGTGAGATTGAAAAACCGACCCCGAGGGGGGGCGTTTTTGGAAATAAAATAAAGGTCCGAGTCGGGAACGGAAAACCCGAGCCTCGGAGACCTAGGTCGGGAAAGTCTAGATGAACGTTTTAAATACTAGTGAAACGTCCATTTGAGACTCCGAAACAATAGAAAATCGCTAAACCGACGTAAGGGTCGGAAAAGTGCTTCCCGAGAGCCGGGAAAACAAGAAGTGGAAATAAAATAGAAACGAACCCGGTAATGATTAGAAAAAAATCAGAAAAGTTCATGAGAGCCAAAAATGCAGTCTGGATCAATAAAATTCCGTCAGGGGTAAAACTGTAATTTTGCCAAAATATTGGGGCAAAATCGTAATTTTACAAAAGTTGGGGGAAAACGGTGAAAATAATAAATAAAACCTAAAAAGTTATAAATAGGTTTTATTTAAGCTTTTTAATGAAAAATAAAAGCTATAATTGGGAAAGAAATTAACAGACATAGTTTTGTCTGTAGGATCCCAAAATCGGCCTACAAGGAAGGCGATTCAAGATCCAAGAGAGAGAAAGAGAACAGTCTGATAAGGTAAGTTCAGACATTTACCTGTCTGTAACATATAGCAATATTGTGCTAATTTTAATGTACTAACTATAAGTTAGGTACATATGTGCTACGGGCACTATGACAGAATAGAGAGAGAGACGAAATGTGCTGCGGGCACTATAAGAATGGGACACATGGTTAATTGTGCTTCGGGCACTAGAGCGAGGTTAATGAAACTCACTCACCTAAAATTAAAATGTGAACCATTCCTAACCACGGGACAATGTGAAGTCACCGGGTTAGAATGTTAAAAAGTCGGTAATGAAACCACTTTCTGGCGTACCAGCCTTCCGTATAGGGAGGTACTTTTACCTTCGGGGCTATGAGATAAGGCTGTGGAGGTCAGCACTGATGTACCGCTCCCAGTCAATGTACTATTTTGCCTTCGGGGCTATGAGATTAAGGCTGTGGAGGTCAGCACTAATGTACCGCTCCCAGTCATGCGCACTTAAATGGTACTGCCAACCGAGCTCAAAACCAGAACGTAATTAAAGATAATGACCTAAAACTGAAACTGTGCCATAATTGAGCATAAGACAGTTTAGTGAGAGCACTAACATCGTGATAGATGTACTAGTGTGAGACAGTGTTGTGGTCAAACTTACTATTCATCATGAATAGTGGTCAAAGTTACTATTCACGTATGAATAGTGGTTAAAGGTACTATTCACGATGAATAGTACTATTCATAGAAATTTCATTTCTTGCATGTTTGAACTTACTGAGCCTGTAGCTCACCATTTTTGCTAATGTTGCAGGTAAGCGACCAGCTCAGTAGCTTGTTTGACTGGATGCGGACGGGATGGCGCGTGTCAAATGAGATAACTGGGCGAGGGATATGGTACTGCCAGAGTCTTGCCGCTGAGCGTTAAAGTGAAGGAAAAAAAAAAAAAAAGGGGAAACAGTTCTTTCGTAATTATATATATTTTACAAAAGCACTGTATTATTTATATTACTTTGTACCTATCAACAAAGTAAATAGTGGAAAAAGATTTTATATGATGTTTAAAGAAAAAAAAATTTTTTCCCAAAAATGTCATGATTTAAAAAGAGGAGAGAGATAAGCCGGCGACCCATGAGAGTACAATCTATCGCTGTTAGCGATAAAGCTCAACTGTAATAGTATTGTATGATCTCCACAAGGGGCGGGCCGCCACAGTATCAGTAAGTTCAAACATTTAATTGACTGCAACATGAATAGACTATTATGTCTAAGTGTGATATGTGTAAGTTCAAGCATTCATTGGTCTGCTCATGAATATTCTGATGTTGTTCATTATATGAATGAATTGATCTGTTATGTCTAGGTTTATGTGCTATATGAATGTTTCATAGCGCGATGCTATGATAAATGTTTGGTAAGCTCATATATTTATATGTTTGCAGCATGAATTACTATTTGATTGATTTAAGTACTTTTCGTACAAACTTGTAAAGTCCTACGGGCAATAGGGGTGTAGTTAAACTAACTCACTTAATGAAATGAGAAATTAAAAAGTGTATAAATAATACACTATAGAGAAGTGCTAGGGCACTATAGTGTGGTTAATTAAAAACACACACAAAGAAATAAAGGTAAAGACCTACGGGCAATAAGGGTTCCACCGTAGGACGATTCGTATGAATGCCACCGGTGGGGAACTATAAGAAAGATGGTAATGAAACTACTAAGGTGTACCGCCCCTCCAACATAGTGGTGGAGGCTTTTCTCAGATCCTACAAGGATATCAAGGCTGTGGAGGCTGATGTTCTAAGGTCACTCCTTAGACCCTCCCAGTCAGCGCGCTAATAATTATCGGTACTGTCATAAACAGAGCTCTAAACTAAAAATCAAATAGGGAATAAACAATCAATAAAATGATAAAAATCATAATTGAGCATAACCGAAGCTTACGCTAGAGTAATGTAAATTCGGTTAGGGTATGTGAATATTACCCCGATAGAGTAAAGTGAATAGTAACCAGTTAGGGTAACTATTACTATTCATGGTGAATAGTATTATTTATAGAAAATTGAGTTTTAGTGTTTTTTAATCAATATGATTGTTACTATGTATGTTTGAACTTACTGAGCCTGTTAGCTCATCAGTTTGTTCATGTTGCAGGTAAGAAACCTGTCCAGTAGATTCTGAATGGCGACAGGATGCGAGCGTGTCAAAGGGATAGGGAATCCTCTGTGGATATGGTCCTGCTACAAGTTTTCCGCTGAGCGTTGAAAAAAAAGAGACATATATTGCAAAAAGATTTGAATTATGTATTGTGTACAAACTATATTTGTACTTTTAAAAAGTGACAAACATAATTCAGTTTAATTACGTTATGTTTACAAACAAGAAAAAGTATTTAAAAAAAATGATTCCAAATTTCACAAAGGGTTTAAAGGAAATAAAAGAATTTAGGCGACCCCACGAAATTCACGAGCTATTTTAGTCGGCTAAGGAGCTTGATTGTAATAGTTTCGGTGGACCGAGGTCGGGGGCGCCACACACTCGGTGTCTAAGGCTCAGGATTAGCATAACAAACATTTCAGGAGTAGTGAAATACCCATTTAAGGCTCCGAAACGTGAGAAAAAAGAGAAACGACCCTAGGTGTCAGAATAGTACCACCCGAGGGTCGAATGACCAATAGTCATCTATGGAACAGCAATGGATACTGTAAAAGTGTGTGAAAACTTAATAAATATTATTTTATGATATTTGGGCTTAGAAAATCCTGTTAAAAGTCACAGTAAGCATATAACGGTCCTGAGACCCATCAGGGGCAAAATGGTCATTTTGACGAAAAATTTCTGAAAGGCTCGGAAAGGACGTTGAGTGCCTAAGGATAGTTAAAATGAAATTATAAAAGTTAAATTTAGGTCTTAAACCAACAAAAAGTAGGTTTATGATAAGAAATCAAATCAGGGGCAAAATGGTAATTTTGCCAAGAGTTAGTGTAAAAATGGAAAATGGGATTTTAGATTCCTAAGACCATTTACGGGAAATAAAACGTAGAATTTTTACGTTTTACTAAATTTTGAATATGAAATGAAGATTTAGAATAACCGTGGTTATTCTGGTTATAGGAACCCGATCCAGACGCGGCAAAGGAACGTCCGCGGAGCCGGGGAAAGAAATGCTAGCGAAAGTATCTGTAAGTTCAAACATATAATTGACTGCAACATGAATAGACTATTATGTCTAAGTGTGATATGTGTAAGTTCTAGCATTCATTTGTCTGCTCATGAACATTCTGATGTTGTTCATTATATGAATGAGTTGAATGTTTCATAGCGCGATGTTATGATAAATGTTTGGTAAGCTCAGATATTTACATGTCTGCAGCATGAATTACTATTTGATTGATTTAAGTACTTTTCGTACAAACTTGTAAAGTCCTACGGGCAATAGTGGTGTAGTTAAACTAACTCGCCTAATGAAATGAGAAATTAAAAAGTGTATAAATAATACACTATGGAGAAGTGCTAGGGCACTATAGTGTGGTTAATTAAAAACACACATAAAGAAATAAATGTAAAGACCTACGGGTAATAAGGGTTCCACCGTGGGACGATTCATATGAATGTCGCCGGTGGGGAACTATAAGAAAGATTCTAATGAAACCACTAAGGCGTACCGCCCCTCCAACATAGTGGTGGATGTTTTTCTCAGATCCTACCAGGATATCAAGGCTGTGGAGGCTGATGTTCTAAGGTCGCTCCTTAGACCCTCCTAGTTAGCGTGCTAATAATCATCGGTACTGCCATAAACAGAGCTCTAAACTAGAAATCAAATAGAGAATAAACAATCAATAAAATGATAAAAAAAACCATAATTGAGCATAACCGAAGCTTACGCTAGAGTAATGTAAATTCGGTTAGGGTTTGTGAATAGTACCCCGATAGAGTAAAGTGAATAGTAACCGGTTAGGGTAACTGTTACTATTCATCAGTCAAAGGTTAACATTACTATTCATGATAAATAGTACTGTTCATAGGAAATTGAGTTTTAATGTTTTTGAATCAATATGATTCTTACTATGTATGTTTGAACTTACTGAGCCTGTTAGCTCATCAGTTTGTTCATGTTGTAGGTAAGAAACCTGTCCAGTAGATTTCTGAATGGCGGCAGAATGCGAACATGTCAAAGGGATAGGGAATCCACTGTGGATATAGTCCTGCTACAAGTTTTCCGCTGAGCGTTGAAAGAGGAGATTTAAATAAAGAAAAGACATGTATTGCAAAAAGAGTTGAATTATATATTTTGTATGAAGTATGTTTGTACTTTGAAAAGTGACAAACATAGTTCAGTTTAAATACATTATATTTACAAACAAGAAAAAGTATTTAAAAAAAATGATTCCAAATTTCACAAAGGGTTTAAAGGAAAGAAAAGAATTTAGGCGACCTGACGAAGTTCACGAGCTATTCCAGTCGGCTAAGGAGCTTGATTGTAATAGTTTCGGTGGACCGAGGTCGGGGGTGCCACAGGTGGTATCAGAGCGAGCTTGACCATATCCCTCTTGGCACGAGAGGTAACCTGCTCGTCTATCCAAGTAAGTTAGCCTAGTTTTGAATTAGTAGTTGTTTATTTATAGGAAAATAAATGACTTAGATGAAATGAGATGACGAGATCAATGAATGTGGACTCACGATTGTATAGTGCTAGCGGACTACCACAATACGGCTATTCAGAGTTCGAGATAGAGAATTACCATGATTATGATCGTATAGTACTAGAGAATGAATGAAGAAAACTGCTCAGAGAAGAAATGAAGATTCCCATCAAGTTATATAGAACTCCAATGTCAGCTGCCCGCAAAGTTTGGAGTGGCAAACAGTCCTTCAGAATTTCATAGGAAGGCAACATTGGTGTCACGTTATTGAAATGATTTTCTGGTTGTGTACCATTAATCGGGATGATGGGTCTTATTGGCTGTTGACAATGCTTTTCATTCAGATACTCTCGTGTGTATTGGGATTCTTCTGACCAGGAGTAGCGCTTAACTGGACCAAGTTTCACCATGCCACGATTGAGTAAATCTTCTCTCGGAAAGAGTCTAACATCAGCCCCAATTCCTTAAGGCCAAACAGGGTGTCACTTCTAACATCACCTGAGTTCCTTAGAGTTACGAACATACGAGAATTAGTTCATCGGACTAAGAAACTACAATCGATGTCCGGTGACATAGTTCTAACGTATGCTGTGCGCTTTGAGGAACTGATGAATCCCTTCCAATTTGCGTGGAATTCACGACGGAACGAAAGCTGAGACGAGCATAGATCAAGAAATGTCTATAGGTGAACGATCTAGCTAAAGAAGAAGATCTGTAAAAGTTTTCTGTAGACCAGGAAAATTAGATGTATTAGGCTATATATATATATCCTTTATGTTATATTGAAATGTTATGTAATGACATGTATGTAGTGACATGTGTGTGATTAATTGTTATGAACTGTCAAAATGTGTTGATATAATATTATGAGTTTTGTTGTTTTATCCTGTATGAAAAGGCATAATATACGATAAATGGGCCATGTGCATTTATTGCACTAGAAATGGTCCGGATGAAGAGAAAGAAGATCCTAAGGAATTTCCCTTTGAAACCGGATCGATAGAATGACTAAAATGTAGAGTGGTACATATGTGTATATATGTATACTCAATGTAAAAGAGGCTGTTGTATATACAAGGCCTTAATATTGATTTGTATGTGAACATTATAAAACGAGTTATAATAATGCCTTACGATGATATGGCATTAGGATTTCTTTGAATTTCGGGAAATCTTAAAAAATTTTGTGATATATATATACATTGAAAATCTAATGATTGATTTTCAAACGATTATAGGGAAATAGAAAATATGGTGAATACATGTGGTTAAGAAAGTATAAGTAAATGTCTCACCCTGTCAAAAAGGGCAGAGAAATTATAAGGCCTTTTAGAGGTCTAGATGCAAGAAAATGCTGAATTAAGACGGCGTTTAGATGAGATAGAACCTAGGCAGGATGCTGAGGAGGTTCAGCCACCACTGACCCTTACAGTTGGATAGGTAGTACATTACCGTTGTTCCTGAAAGGATACAGGAACTACGGTCAATAGTAAATCAAGAGTTGTTATATAAGCGATTCCATGGAATGAAACCTCTAGAATTTGAGGGCTTTACAGATCTTTTGAAAGCAGAAGAATGATTTTCCTCTATATAGATGATTTGAGACTCCATAAACTTGAAAGAGCAAGGAGAAGGTTCTGCGTACGTCCTTTGTTCTGATAAAGGATGATAAGTTCTGATAGAACATTGTTAGAATGAGAAGAGATGAGACTACTGTGAACTAGAATGAATTTCTGGTTGAATTTCATTAGATATATTATGATCCTGCATTACGGAAACCATAACAAATAAAAAATTAACCGCATTAAAGCAAAGATATGTATCAGTGAGTGAAGTGCATCATAAATTGATCAATTGTCCAAATGATGCCCTTACGTTGTAATTATTTAGAGGGAAAAGATATAAAGAATGATTGGAATGTTCCAACCAAAGATCTTTGCTTTGGTGGATAGTGGTCTAATACCACCACCTTCAGTGACAGACTGCATCAGTCGCGCTCGGTAGGTTAAATACCAGCGAGCTAGATAGAAAGAAAAAAGAGAAAAAGTTTGAGAAACCTAGAAGAGGGAAAGGACTTTGACTAAATTTTTCTAAGTTGGAACCTAAATTAGCCAAAGCAGTAACCTAATCAGAATGTCAGGCCAGGACAGTTTAACGCTCCAGGCCTATAGTCGTAGAATAAAGGAAAAGGCAAATTTTCTGAGAAAATGAAAACCTAACCTGGGACAATAGAAGACAGCAGAGGAAGCTAACCAATAATATAGGAACAGGTGTATCCAGTTGCACTACAAGTGAGAAGAGGCACTGGCCACAGTGTTGATTTGGCCCCAGTGCATGTGAGCAATGTGGGAAAAGAAGGACGTTATGCCAGAAACTGACCCACAAATCGGTAGAATATACAGGAAACACTTTAACCATAGCAACAACATCCCAAGCCCGTGTGTTATAGGCTAGATTTGAAAGATCATTAGTAGTACTGGAAAGACAAGAACACGTAACACGTGCCAATGCTCGTGTCTTGGCGTACACTAAGGAGGATGTGAAAGTAGGAATGTCAAACCTAGCGACAGAATCGATTGTTATAAGATTAGTTGATTGTGACGTAATCCTAGGAATGGAGTTCCTAGGGAAATATCAAACCATAGTTGATTACCGGAACAGAAAGATAGTGTTTCAACTAGACGACGAAGAAAGCTTTGAACATGTGGATTCATCACATAAATTGAGGAAGATGATAATTAGCTCGTGAAGTGGGAGTAAGCTAATGTCCAACGATTGAATTGGATATTTGGCCTATGTGTCATAGGTAATACAGGAACAGAAGCTTCACCCAGAAAATATTCTTATGGTCTAAGAATTTCTCGACATTTTTCTTCAAGGAATTACTTAAATTGTCGCCTGAATAAGAAATTTCCTTTGAAATCAAACTCATGCAAAGAACTGCACCCATTTTCAAAGGTGTGGCAGTATTCTCTAAAACTGATTTACGATCAAGATACCATCAACTGAGTGTTCAAGGAATTCCTAGATAAGTTGTCATTGTGTTTATCGATGACATACTTATATATTCATAGACTCATAAGGAGTATGAAGAGCATTTGAGAACTGCTCTGCACATTATGAGATAGCACTAATCCTATGCAAAATTTTCCAAATGCGAATTTTGGCTAGATAAAGTGCATTTTCTAGAACACGTAGTCCCCAAACAAGGAATCATCATAGATCCTGTCAAGGGGAGACGACTTACAAATTGCCTGTACCTAAGACTGTAATGAGAATACAGAATTTCTTAAGTTTGGCTGGCAACTATAGAGGACTTGTGGAAAGGTTCGCATGACTAGCGGCACCTCTTACGACTTTTACATGCAAGGAGAGGTAATATGAGTAGACTGAAGAATGTGAAAAGAGTTTTCGAAAGTTGAAAAATTGACTAACAAGCGTGCCAATTCACATGCTTCTCACAAAAAGGGAGAAATTCATGATATATTGCGATGCATCAAAAGAGAATCTGAATACGTGGCAAAGAAGATGTTTGGAGTTGGTGAAGGATTACAATTGTGAGATCCTCTACCACCTAGAAAAAAATCAATCAACCGTGTGATGGATGCCTTAAGTAGAAAGTCTACTGTTCCATACCAGTAGCCAAAAGAAAAATTAGCAGAACAATTACGACAAGAAATACACTCATTGGAGTTGGAGCTAATATCTGAAAGGTCAGCTGTACTCTAATCAGAGTCATCGCTATTCGAAGACACAAAAAGGGCTCTGAAGCAAGATCAAATCTAATAAGTTATCAAGAAGGGATTTCCAAGGGTGGAATGATCTTACATTAAGGAGGAATTCATATTCCGACTAATGAAGGATTAATGAGGTGAAGCATAGTAAAAGCCCATAAAATGCCATATTCAGTGCATTTTGGAATGAGTAAAGTATACTAGAAATTAAAATTTCAATTCTAGTGGAAGGAGACGACGAATGAAAGCGCAAAATTTGTGAATCGATGCATGACCGTCAGAAAGTCAAGACTGAACATAAACATCTAGGTGGAAAACTGGAATCATTGGAAGTTCCCGAACGTAAGTGGGAACATATTACGATGAATTTTGTAGTAGAATTATCAAGGACCTAAGAGCGATATAACGCCATCTTAATTATGGTGGATAGATTGATGAAAACCGCAAGAGTCATAGTAGTGAAAATGACTTTTCACTAGAAAAGTTAGTGAATTTCTATGTAAACCATGTTGTCAGATAACATGGTGTCTTAAATTTATCATATTCGATTTAGATGCGTAATTCGCTTCGAATTTCTGGAAGTGCATACAAGGAGTCATGGGAACGAAATTGCATCTTAGTACGGCTTTTCATCCCTAGACGAACGATTAATCTGAGCGAATTACTCGGACACTAGAAGACATGTTTCGTGTCTAAGTCATGGATTTCCTAAGAATTGGAAGGAGAAGTTACTGTTAGAGGAAATTCTAGTATAATAATAGCTACCAAGCTTCTATAAAAATGGTACCCTATGAAGCTTTTTATGGACGAAAGTGTAGATCGCTTACCTATTGGTATGACCTGCGAGAGAAACAATGGCACAAGACCGATTTCATATAAGAAACATCGGATGTAATTGTGAAAATACAGCGATGAATAAAGATCACACAAAGTCGGTAGAAGAATTATGCATATAAACGCCGAAGATCCCTAGAGTTTAATGAAAGGGATTTCATATTCTTTAAAAGTATTCCCATTAAAGGGAATAATGTGTTCGGTAAGAAAAGAAAATTTAGTACAAGATGTATTGGACCCTATGAAATTTTTGAACGTGCTGAAAAGGTTACCTATATATTGGTACTACCTTCAGAACTGTCAGTAGTACATAGTGTTTTTCACGAAGGTATGCTAAGGAAACAGGTATCGAATTTATCTCATGTATTGAGGTACGAATCGATTTAGATTCAGGAGGATCTGACATATGAAGAGCAGCTTGTTCAGATTTTACTAGGAAAAATGACACGAGAATGTTATACCCTCACTTGTGCTAATTTTCGAGGATGAAAATTTTATAAGGAGGGTGAATGTAATAACTGAGAAATTTTACTGTTCTCGGAATATTGTAGATTGCTCGTACATGATGAATTTCATGTTTAAAATGTGAAATGAATGATTTATATTGTGTAGAACGAGATAAAATGTTCTAACGATATTATAAATTAAGAATTCGGTGATGTAAAAGCATGTCGAATTGAGTTGGGGAAAAACAGTGAACTGTAAACCCTGGTAGGTGACTTAGGGTAAGCTGAGTGCACAAAAAGATAAAATACTGATAGTAGTGATTTTAGACGTGAGTGCGTGTGTGTGTTACACACAGTATTGAAAAGTTGGTCTAGATGACCTCTTATTGACCTAAAATTGATATGTTTAGATTCAGCATGCTCAAATTAGTCAATTGAGCATAAAAAGTAACATTTGTCCTGGACATATGCAGTATCAAGAAATTGGTCAAGATGACATTTTCTTGATATAAAACTGATATATTTGGAATCAGAATGCTCAAATTAGTCAATTGAGCACAAAACGAGAAATTTGACCAGGAAATGTACAGTACCAGAAACTAACCGAGATGACCTCGGATGACGACGAAACTGATATATTTGGATTCAAGACGTCCAAATTAGTCAATATAGCCTATCAGAATGCTCAAATTAGTTAATTGAGCACAAAGGTAAATTTTGGCCGGGAATTCACAGTGCCGGAAACTGGTCGAAATGATCTCGGATGGAAATAAAATTGAAACATTTGGGTTCAGCACGCCCAAATTAGTCAGGATAGCTCATGTTGAAATTTTGGACAAAAAGTGTATAAAAGCTCGAAATTGCATAAAAGGCCCCACAATTACCCTTTTCTAGATTTTTCTCCCCCACACCTACACCGTCGATGAATAGTGATCGACCATCGGAAGCGATGTCTGTTTTCGACACCGCTGGTCTCGTTGGAAAGCTCTCGACGAGCTGAGTCCAACGGTGTGCTAAATCGACGGAACCGACGTCGGAGAACGCCACACGCGCCGCCCGAAGCAGCCAGTGGCCAGAAATTTCAAACGGCCGTATCTCTGCCGTCCGACCTTCGATCGACACGATTCTAGTCCCAAAAGCTTCATCTTAAAGAGCACTACAAAATCCAACCAGTGGTTCATCTCAACGGCCACCGGATCGCGTCGCCCGAAGTCACACCATCACCGCCGCGAAGCTGCCATGGAATCCGTCATTTCCGGTCGAGTCGAGGGACACCGTTGGTGTCAAAATACTCAGAAGATGATGGGGAACAAAAGCCCTCAAACAATTTCAGGCAACAACCCCGGCACGACGGAGATTCAACGCCACCGCTGTGGGTCGACTTTTCGAGGTCGATTGTCGACGATCGGAGCCTCCAATGGTGAAATTGACACCACCAATGGACTCCTCTCATCGAGATCTTCAAGGTGGACACCTCCGTTGTTCGCGTCGCCACCAGTTAACGCCAGAGTCAACGTCGATCAACGACGACCCGAGGGCAGAAAAATGAAGAATGGACCGTTGGCCTATTTTTGACGTTCTGGACACATCCGCGGCATCAGAATTGACAATAGGGATTCTGAACGTGAAGAACAGTGACAAAAAGTTAGTGCGATCGAGACCGAACGGTTCGTCCGATCGCTGACGGGACGATTTTGGTAGTGATTTTGTTTCCCTTCATTCCTTATTTATGCATTGGAATGATTTATATGTAATTTGTATTCAAATTGTAAAAAGAAAAGAAAAAGAAAAGAGTAAAATGAATGAAATGTCAGAAAAAGAAAATGGATGGGAAATGTGAATATTTTTACGTAAAAAGCTGAGTTTTAGGTAAAAGTTAGGCCTCTGGTATAGTACGTGGTAGATTAGACTAAGTTAGATGGTTTTGAGGCATTTCCTAAACGCCGGAGACCTAGAAATTTAGCTGAAATGCTGTCGAAATTTTGAAAACGGCACTATAGGAATTTTGTTGAAAAACGAGAGGCAAATTGTGTTCGGTTTTGGAAACCGAGACCCTTTGATGAGTTAGGCTCGGAAAATGGGAAAATGAACCTTTGAGGAATAGTAAACCATCCCTCCGAGGTTGTGAAAATGTAAGAGAATGGAAAAACCAATGTCAAGGGCATTTTAGGAAACGAAAGGTAAATTTGAGGTCGGGATAAAAACCCGAGCCCACTCGGTGTCTAAGGCTCGGGATTAGCATAACAAACGCTTCAGGAGTTGTGAAATACCCATTTAAGGCTTCGAAACGTGAGAAAAACGAGAAACGGCCTTAGGTGTCAGAATAGTACCACCCGAGGTTCGGATGACCAATAGTCGTTTATGGAACAACAATGGATGCTGTAAAAGCTTAAGAAATATTATGTTATGATATTTGGGCTTAGAAAATCCTGTTAAAAGTCACAGTAAGCATATAACGGTCTCGTGACCCATCAGGGGCAAAATGGTCATTTTGACGAAAAATTTCTGAAAGGCTCGGAAAGGACCGTGAATGCCTAAGGATAGTTAAAATGAAATTATAAAAGTTAAATTTGGGTCTTAAACCAACAAAAAGTAGGTTTATGATGAGAAATCAAATCAGGGGCAAAATGGTAATTTTGCCAAGAGTTAGTGTAAAAATGGAAAATGGGATTTTAGATTCCTAAGACCATTTACGGGAAATAAAACGTAGAATTTTTACGTTTTACTAAATTTTGAATGTGAAATGAAGATTTAGAATAACCGTGGTTATTCCGGTTATAGGAACCCGATCCAGACGCGACAAAGGAACGTCTGCGGAGCCGGGGAAGGAAATGCTGGCAAAAGTATCTGTAAGTTCGAACATTTAATTGACTGCAACATGAATAGACTATTATGTCTAAGTGTGATATGTGTAAGTTCTAGCATTCATTTGTCTGCTCATGAACATTCTGATGTTGTTCATTATATGAATGAGTTGATCTGTTATGTCTAGGTTTATGTGCTATATGAATGTTTCATAGCGCGATGCTATGATAAATGTTTGGTAAGCTCAGATATTTACATGTCTGCAGCATGAATTACTATTTGATTGATTTAAGTACTTTTCGTACAAACTTTAAAGTCCTACGGGCAATGGAGGTGTAGTTAAACTAACTGGCCTAATGAAATGAGAAATTAAAAAGTGTATAAATAATACACTATGGAGAAGTGCTAGGGTACTATAGTGTGGTTAATTAAAAACACACATAAAGAAATAGATGTAAATACCTATGGGCAATAAGGTTTCCACCGTGGGACGATTCATATGAATGTCACCGGTAGGGAACTATAAGAAAGATGGTAATGAAACCATTAAGGCGTACCGCCCCTCCAACATAGTGGTGGAGGTTTTTCTCAGATCCTACCGAGGATATCAGGGCTGTGGAGGCTGATGTTCTAAGGTCGCTCCTTAGACCCTCCCAATTAGTGCGCTAATAATTATCGGTACTGCCATAAACAGAGCTCTAAACTAGAAATCAAATAGAGAATAAACAATCAATAAAATGAGAAAAAAAAAACCATAGTTGAGCATAATCGAAGGTTACGCTAGAGTAATGTAAATTCGGTAAGGGTATGTGAATAGTACCTTGATAGAGTATAGTAAATAGTAACCAGTTAGGGTAACTGTTACTATTCATCGGTCAAAGGTCAAAATTACTATTCATGATAAATAGTACTATTCATAGGAAATTAAGTTTTAGTGTTTCTGAATCAATATGATTCTTACTGTGTATGTTTGAACTCACTAAGCCTGTTAGCTCATCAGTTTATTCATGTTGCAGGTAAGAAACCTGTCCAGTAGATTGTTGAATGGCGGCAGGATGTGAACATGTTAAAGGGATAGGGAATCCACTGTGGATATGGTCCTGCTACAAGTTTTCTGCTGAGCGTTGAAAGAGGAGATTTGAATAAAGAAAAGACATGTATTGCAAAAAGAGTTGAATTATATATTGTGTATAAAGTATGTTTATACTTTTAAAAGTGACAAACATAGTTCAGTTTAATTACATTACGTTTACAAACAAGAAAAAGTATTTTAAAAAAAATGATTCCAAATTTCACAAAGGGTTTAAAGGAAAGAAAAGAGTTTAGGCGACCCGACGAAGTTCACGAGCTATTCCAGTCGGCTAAGGAGCTTGATTGTAATAGTTTCGGTGGACCGAGGTCGGGGGCGCCACAGGGCGTCCAGTCTTGTCAGAAAGAGTAGATGAACTAGAAGCCATGTTGGAGGCTCAGATCAAGGAAAATGCTAAGCTAAGACAAAGAATAGAACAGATTGAGCAAAGGCAAGGCCGAAAGAAGACCAAAACCCACAAATGGTTGCATTTGAACAAAAAGTGCCACTAATTGAACCTGAAATTGAAATAGTAGCACCATAACCCTAACCTAGAGTCAATTAAGAACCACTTTACGAATGATTCCGACGAATGAAGCTGCCAGAGCTGGAGGGTTCCACAAACCCTTTGGAAGTAGAGGAGTGGTTGACTTCACTCCATATGATATTAGAATTTATACAGCTGAACGATCAGGAAAAGATTATGTGTGTGTCCTTTGTTTTGAAGAAGGATGCAAGATTTTGGTGGGATGAAAGAACGTGTTCATAATGTCCCGGCTAGACTTTTTAGAAGAATTCAATCAGAAATACTACAATCCCACATTGCTTTGACCCTAACAAAGAGAGTTTGCAGAGTTGAAGCAGGGGGACATGTCAGTGATAGAAGTATGTAATAAATTCGACTAACTGTCCCGACTGTGTCCATACACTGTCACCACTGAGAGGGAGAAAATTCAGAAGATGCTGGGAATGTTCCGACAGAAAATCTCAGCATTGGTGGACAGTAGGTTGACGCCACCCACGACCATGTTTGATTGTGTTAGCCGTGTGTTGAGGGCTGAATATTACCTGGTTAGATAGAAAGAGGAACAAGAAAAGATTTGGGATGCCAAGAAGAAAGAAAAGGTCTTTGCCAAAGCTGTACAAGTTGGATCTCAAGTTGGACAAACCAGCAAACCAAATCAGAATGCTAAGGCCGGGCAGACAAGTACTTCTGGCCAGCAGTCACAGGGCAAGAGAAAGGGGAATAATTCTAGTAATAGGAACCAACAGCGGAGGTTGAACAACAATGCTAGACCTATTGTTCGTGACTGCGTAGTCTATGGAAAAAGGCATGTAGGCAGATGCAGACTTGCGCCAAACGCCTATTTCCAATATGGAAAGGATGGCCAATTTGCCAGGAATTGTCTTGAAAATAGGCAAAATGTGCAGGGTTCGTTCCAGACACAGCAACAATGACCAACTTAAAGGCGCAACAGTATTCTTCAAGATCGATCTGTGATCGGGATATCATCAGTTGCAGATCAAGGAAAGTGATATCTACAAGACCGCATTTAGGACCTGTTACAGTCATTATGGATTCCTTGTGATGCCGTTTGGGTTAATAAATGCACCAGCTATATTTATGGACTTGATGAATTAAGTCTTTAACGAGTATCTAGATAAGTTTGTTATTGTGTTTATCGATGACATACTCATATATTCAAAGACTCGCGAGGAGCATGAAGAACATTTAAGGATTGTCCTACAGATGATAAGGAAGCATCAACTCTATGTCAAATTCTCTAAATGCGAATTCTGACTAGATAGGGTACATTTCCTTGGACATATAATCTCCAAGGAAGGAATCGCTATGGATCCAGCAAAAGTAGAGGCGATCAATGAATGGCCAGCACCTAAGAATGTGATGGAAATATGAAGTTTCTTAGGTTTAGCTGGCTATTATAGAAGATTTATAGAGGGATTCGCACGACTCGCTGCACCTCTCACTGCTTTAACACGCAAAGAGAGGAAGTACAAATGGACGGAGGTGTGCAAAAGAAGCTTCCAGGAGCTGTAAAGACGTTTAACTAGTGCACCAATTCTTTCACTTCTTATTGAAGGGGAGATGTTCGTGATTTATAGTGATGCCTCAAAGATGGGATTAGGAGCTATCCTAATGCAAGGCGATAAGGTAATTGCCTATGCCTTGCGTCAATTAAAAGACCACAAAAGAAATTATCCCACATATGATTTGGAACTTACTGTAATAGTGTTCACATTGAAGATTTGGTGACACTATCAGTATGGAGCTCAGTGTCAGATTTATACTGACCATCAGAGTTTAAAATACTTCTTCATGCAGAAGGAGCTGAATATGCGACAAAGGAGATGGCTGGAGCTGGTAAAGGATTATGATTATGAAATTCTCTACCATCCCAGAAAAGCCAATCGCATTGCCGATGCATTAAGTAGGAAATCTACTATTTTGCCACAACTGCTGATTGAAAAATTTCCAAGGTCATTGTAATAGGAGATTAACGCGTTGAAGATGGAGCTGATAATAGGAAGATTGGCTACTCTACAATTGGAATCAATGCTGTATGAGGACATTAGAGAGGCCCAAAAATGAGACTCGAAGCTAGTAAGTCCTCAAGAGGGAGTGTCTGAGGAGGGGATAATCCTACATCAAGGACGAATTCATATTCTAGATGATGAAGGACTAAGAAGGTGAATTATGGCAAAAGCCCATGAAACGCCATATTCAGTACACCGTGGAGCTAGTAAGATGTACCAGGATTTGAATCTACAATTCTAGTAGAAAGGGATGAAGAAGGACATTGTGGAATTTGTAAGCAGATGTATGACGTGCCAAAAAGTAAAGGCTGAACATCATCATCCAGGTGAGAAATTAGAATTGTTAGAGATTCCCGAATGAAAATGGGAACATATTATGATGGACTTTGTGGTAGGATTGCCAAAGAGTCGAGAAGGTTATGATGCTATTTGGGTTATTGTCGACAGATTGACAAAGACCGCAAGGTTTATTGTTGTAAAATGACCTTTTTATTGGAAAAGTTAGCAAACTTGTATGTTAACCACATAGTTAGGTTACATGGAGTTCCTAGATCCATTGTGTCAGATCATGATGCATGATTCACATCAAATTACTGGACATGTGTGCAAGAAGCTATGGGAATGGAAGTGCATCTAAGCACATCATTTCATCCGCAAATGGACGGCCAATCTGAGCGGATAATTCAAACACTAAAAGATATGCTCCATGCGTGTATGATAGACTTCTCAGGAAGCTGGAATGAGAAACTTCCATTGGTAGAGTTTTCATGCAATAATAGCTACCAAGCTTCGATAGGTATGGCACCCTATGAAGCTCTATATGGAAGAAAGTGTAGATCGCTGGTTCATTGGTATGATTTACAAGAAAAACGACTGCATAAGACAGATTTTGTGCAAGAAATAGTGGATACAATTACAAAAATACAGCAATGGATGAAAATAGCCCAGAGCCGGCAGAAAAGCTATACGGACAAATGATGAAGATCCTTAGAGTCCAATGAAGGGGATTTCGTATTTCTAAGAGTCCCGTCGATGAAAGGAATAATGTGATTCAAAAAGAAACGAAAATTGAGTCCAAGATATATTGGGCCATATGAGATCATCAAACGCATTGAAAAGGTTACCTATAGATTGGCATTACCTCCAGAAATGTCGGTAGTACATAATGTGTTCCACGTGTCAATGCTGCGGAAGTATATATCGGATCCATCCCATGTGTTGAAACATGAACCGATCCAAATTCAACAGGATCTGATGTACAAAGAGAGGCCTGTTCAAATTCTGGCACGAGAAGAGAAAGTTTTGAGGAACAAAATGATCCCATTAGTCAAAGTGCTGTGGAGAAATCACAACGTTGAAGAGGCTACATGGGAATGAGAAGACGAAATTAGAAATTATACCTCCACTTGTTCTAAATTTTCGAGGACGAAAATTTTATAAGGATGGGTGAATGTGATAACCGGGAATTTTAGATTCTCGGAGTACATTAAAATTGTATGTGTGTACCAATTTAAATAAATAGAATACGAAAAAGTTGTGTTTTAATACTGTTGTGAATACTGTAAAAATGTTCCGGCAGTGTTAAAGTGAGTGAGTTCAGAGATGGAAAATCTTACCAAACAGAATCGGATGAGACGGTTCGAAAACGGAACCAAAAACCCTAGAGAGTGCACTAAAGTACACTAAAAAGATAAAGATTTAAGGTAGAGAATTTTGACCAAACGGAAGCAAAATAAAGTAAACCGATCGCAGCGGAGGCGCCCGGAACCCGCCAATGTGATTTCAGTAAAGTTTCATTCAGTTTGAATTTTGATCAAAATTTGACCACGATTTAATATACGAATTAATTCATTGATGACATCACATTTATGATGTCATAAATAGAAATTTCACAGCTTGGAAAGTAAGGTTAAGTATGTGTAAGGTTAGGATTTGTTGCTTTTGTGATCAAAGGCTATGATTTAGCCAAAATGGCATTGAAAAAAATTTGAAAAAATTTGGTAAAATGGGATTCGGCCACCTAGAAAGAAGGAAGCCAAAAATTTTCAATTTTGGCCCAAAAAGTTTGCATTAAAGTCCCTTGACAACTAGGAAGTTATTGGAAAATTTGCTAAAAGGCCCTTGCTTTTGCCTATGAATAGGCTTCAAAATTCACTTGAAAAAAATGACAAAACTTGGCCGAACTCTTGCCATTTTTGCAGCCAAAGATTCGTGCCCCCTTAGTGGATTTCAAGCAAAAAAATTTCAAAATTTCACACCAAAACTAGCTTTCAATCCAAGTTTAGGCATCAAGAGATCAATTGAGAAGGTAAGTCACCAATTTGAAGCAATTTTCTTTGAATTTTCCTTAGAAAATCCGTGACTTATGTGGTGTGGAAAACATTGAAAAATTTGATGTTTTGTTGATATTTATGATTGGTTTGGTATTCTCGAGTTTGAAGCATGAATTAGGATTAAAAAAAAAAGCAAAATTTGATGCTTGATTTCTTGAAATCCGTGGCTAGTAAGTGCGGAGAAAATGATGAAAGTTTGGTGATTTGCTTTGATGATAACGTGAGTTTGATACTATGTTTATTAAAGCATGAATTGAAATAATGAATCTAGCAATTTTAGTGCATGTTTCATGCTAGAAACTGTGGCTAATAAACACTAGAAAATGGAAAATTTTTAGTGTTGAGCAATGATGAGTAATGTTGGTAAAACCCTAGAAAAGAAAACAAAATTTTCTTTGGTGTTTTAGCATAAAAATCTGTGGCTTAATGCTAGGATTGGAATGAAATTTTCTTAGGTTTTAATGTTGATATGTGCATTGGAAAACCTAAGAGTAATATGTGATATTTGAATGTTGTGATGTAAAATATTTGGTGTTGTTAATCATGACAAACTGAGGCTAAGATTGGGGAAACATTTGATGATGTGTGTTGTATTTGAATATTGGTTAATGTGGAAAATTTTTATACAAAATTTGGTAACTTTGTATAAAATAGGCCTCTAGTATAGTACGTGGCAGGTACAATGGTTCTGAGGCATTCCTAATGCTAGGAAAACCTTAAAATACAAGCGGAGATACTGCCGAAATTTCTAAAACGACATAAGGGCATTTCAGGAAATGAGGGGTAAAAATATTTGACTCAGAAGGGAAACCGAGACCCCTCTATGGGTTAGGATTTAACAAGGAAAACCAACCCAAAAGGAATAATAAACTGACCCTTAATGACTAAAATGCCTAAAACGGAAAAAAATTCACGTTAGTAGTATTTTAGGAAACGAGGAGGAAAAATTAGAACGGGATAGAAAACCCAAGGCCCTCAGCAACCGAGGATCGGGGATGGGATGAAAAATGTTTTAGGAGTAGTGAAATACCTATTTGAGGCTCCCAAACGCTAGAAAAATGAGGAACGACCCTAGGTAATGGATGAATAGTAATCGAGGGTCAGAAAATGAATAATTGTGATTTTGTAGCTATTAAAGCTGTAAAATGATACAGAGACCCAGGGAATATTATTTTATAATATTTGGGATTAGAAAATTCATGAAAAATTATACAATGGAATTGTTGCAGTCCCGAGACCCGACAACGGCAAAATGGTCATTTGGACCAAAAATTTATGAAAGGCTCAGAAAAGATCTAGAGTGACTTAAATAAAATTCTAAAACCTAAAATAAAGATTTTAGAGTTAAAAATCTAGAGTTTAAATAGTACACGGGTGTGTACAGTGAAATACGGCCGTGTAGAATGAAACGAAGAGGTACACGAGCAGGGACACGGGCGTGTTGCAGACCGTGTACCACATAAAGAGTTGAAATATTTTGTAAAAATTATCAGAAAATAAATATATTCAAAGTGATAATTAATAAAGGGTATTAAATGACAATACTATGTCTGTAGGAACCCAATCTAAAGATAAAACTATGGAGGAGTTCCGGAAGTGGGCATTATCGCAATGGTGGTAAGTTCAAGCATTTTCATGTCTGCAACATGAAGTACTGTATTATTTCACTATGTACTAATTGTACGTTAAGCATTAAATCCTATGGACATTGGGGGATTAGTTTGTATAACACATTGTGACGCCTTAAATTTTATTTAAGGGTCAATATATATTTTAAATAAAATTAGTGTGCCAAAAATTAATTAAAAATCCTTTTGGAAACCCTAGGTTGGTTTCCTAGTCAAATTCCGCTCAAAAAGTCAACAATTTGAACTTCAAAAAGAAACCCTAAAATATTCGGCCATCACTTGGGATTTTAATTAAAATTTAAATTCCACAAATCCAAGGAGGTTTCAAATTCAAATTTCATTCCTTAGATATAAAGAAAAAATTTGGCCATAAAGTGTAGGAAATAAAGGAGTTTTTATTGAATTAAAAGCTAAGTCAAAACTCAATCAAAATTCAACTTATTTTTCCTTAAAAACTAAGGGATAATTATGGCCACTTAAGGGGAAATAAGAGAGAAAACCCTAGCCTCAAAACAGCACAAAAACTTTCCCTTTTGCCCCTTACAATTTTCGGCCAAACAAGGAAGAGAAAGGGAAAGAAAAACCTAGTATAAAAACCCCCTTTTAACTCTCATTCACCCTTCCTTTCACCCTCAAAAATTCGGCCAGCTTTCCCCTCTCTCCTCTCTGAATTTTCTCTCCCAAATCACACCCAAAACAGCAAACAAAACTTACCAAAAGGCAGCTCAAAAAATTCAACAACCTTTGAGACAAAAACAAGGTGAGAAATCAAAATTTTTTTTCCTTCCTTTTCCTTTTGATTTCAAATCCGAAATTTTATATGGTTTTCTCCACTGTTTCCCTACTGTTTTGAAGACTCTAACACTCACACAAATTCAGCCAAAAGGGAGACCAAACATCAAAAATAGTGCAGCACAAACAAGGTGTGATTTCTCTCTCAAACCCTAAAATTTTGCCTCATTGATCCCCTTTTCAAAAACCCTATTATCATATGTGTAAGATTTTATGACTTTGTCAATTTGATTCTTGGGTTGTGTTAATGACATATAAATAAGGTTTTCCACAAAATTTCGTGATCATTGAATGAAAATTGAATTGGTTTGAGGCTAATCGAAATTCGGACACAGAAAAACGGAAATCTGGAAAATTACCATAGGAACAGTAAATTTGTGTCAGCCATAACTTGAGTTTTAAAAACGATTTTTGAGTGATTCTTGAGCCTAAAATTAAATTCAAGATGTCCCCTAAATGTCTACAAAATTTTAGAACCAAACGCATCCGTTTGCCTAGTCAAAATATTTTTCTAAGGTAGGCGGACAGAACTGCCAGGTTTTGAACCGAAACTGAAACCCAGATTTTTATGCCTGAAAACAACCCTCGGTTTTTGGCCTAGTTGAACTACCAAATGATGTCTAAAAATTATAAAAATTATATGGAATTAAAGCTACGGATGTCTAGTTTAACATATTAAAAATTTAGAATTTTTGGGATTAAAAATGAATTGATATTGATTTTACAATCAGCCTAGGTCAGTCTGCCTATGACCAGAAATATCCTAACTTAGAGTTTTTCACAAATTTTAAATCCCAAATGTTTATTAAATGTTTTAAAATCTTTTGTGGCACACTAAAATGATTGGATGATTATGTCTAGACCTAGACTAATCATATGTTGTGATTATAGGACTTATTTGACGTTCTTGCTGGATTTGTGGATCACGTTATCGTAACGCTTGTGCGATAATCGAGGTAGGACGTTCAAGCCTTTTCTGGGAGTAGTCAAGTGTTTTAAATTTCCCCGTTTTATCGATGGCATGCTGTTTTCAGTTTATGAAATTATTATATTGTTTTTGATGAAATAAACGCATGCAACGTATTTGGTAATAAATGTGTATTTTAAAACGTATTTTGATTTATGGCATAATATAACTTGGTAAATACCATCTTTTGAATAATCCAGTGAACATAATTGAGCTCTAGTTCACGATCATTGTAAATGATGCGTGCGTCCCGAAGTTGACGCCATGGGGGAAGGTCCCTAAACCTGCGCAGGGCCGTTCGGCCTGTTTAGACCGTAACGAGATGATCTAGGATAATTCAAATTCGAGGCACGTATATTATAGCTATGACAAGTCCTCACTCATAACATGATGGTTGTTTTAATGATTTATTATTTTAATATTAGGGTACGTATATTGCAGCTACGCTAAGTCCTCAGCAGAATAAAACTTGCATTAAAAATGTTTTCACGAAATTGTTGATTATTTGTTTTAAATGATTATTATGCCATGTATTCTTAAATTGTTGATTTTATTTTTGGAAACGAATATTATGCCATACTTTTAAATGTTATCTGTTAACCCACTTTTGTTTCTGTCCTACTGAGCCAGCGCTCACGTCCCTTTTTCTTTGTGATTTCGAAATGACTACTTCCAGGTACGGGAGGTAGCAGTTCCGAAATTCGTTGAGATATCCGTTACTACCGAAGATGATGCTATCTGTTTTCTCCATCTTCGTCTTTATGTTTCTCATTCTGATGTAATAAGACTTTAAGTTTGTACCTTATTTCCCGTTATTTAAATTTTATGCTTGGGAATATTTTATGGTTGGTAATTTCTTTTGAAAACCGATTATGTGTTTGACTTCCGCATTAAAAAGCATTTATTTTCTCCTTTATTTTATTTTGTGGTTATGATGCTACTTTATAATTAGGCTTAGCTAATTATAATGTTGACCCGTTGTTTTTGTAATAAATGGTTTCCTTAAATCTCGGGTTGATATTATGATTTGGCTGCCGTGTTACGTGTCTAAATTTTGGGCCGTGACACACATCCCACATAATAAGAGAAAGAGAATATCCAAGGCCTATGGGCGATAGAGGTTAATGACCTTAAGGTGACGATTAATGTCACTTGGTCAAAATTATAATTGAAAGATGGTAATAAAACCATTTAAGGTGTACCGCCCCTCCAACGTTGTGGTGGAGGTTTTTCAGATCCTACAAGGAAGAAGCTCTAAGGTCGCTCCCTAGGCCCTCCCAGTTAGCGCGCAAAATAAATTATCGGTACTGCCACAATGAGCTCAACACCAAAGTACAAATAGAGAGAATAGTCAATAATGTGACGAAAGCCATAATTGAGCATAATTAACACTAACACTAAGTGTAGTGAAATCGGTTATGATAATGTGAATAGTAACCGGTTAGGGTAATATGAATAGCAACCGATTAGGGTAATATGAATAGTAATCGATTAGAGTAATGTGAGTAGTAACTGATTAGGGTAACAGTTACTATTCATCAGTCAATGGTCAAAATCATTATTTATGATGAATAGTACTATTCACGTATGAATAATACTATTCATAGAAAATTGTAATTTTGATGTTTTTGAATCTATGTGATTCTTATTCAGTATGTTTGAACTTACTCAGCCTGTTAGCTCATCAGTTTGTTCATGTTACAGATACGAAACCTGTCCAGTAAACTATATGGATGGCGGCAGGATATGCGCGTGTCAATGGGATAGTGAGTCCACTATGGATTTCGGTCCTTCTACCAGTCTTCCGCTAAGCGATAAGTTAGCGAATTGAAGAGAATTTATTTTGAAAAACACAGTATATATATTGTCTGCTGTACATTATGTTGTACTCAAAAAGACAACTAAAAGTTAGTATTATACTTTACATGGCTTTAATACTTAGCTTTCTTTTAAGGAGAGTATGTATTAAAAAAAAATTTTGGGTGAAATTTTGGTTCCTAAAAAATAAGAGTTGAGAGAAAAAGAGTTTTGAATGGCAATCCGGATTTGACATACGGGCTATTTTGGTCAACAACAAAGTCAGTTCATGACAGTTTCGCATGGTTGGATTCGAGGGCACCACAATTGGATCCATCTCATGTATTGAAACATGAACCAATTTAGGTCCAGGAAGATCTAACATATGAAGAGTAGCCTATTCGAATTTTGGCACGTGAAGAAAAACTATTAAGCAACAAGACAACCCTGCTAGTCAAAGTCTTACGGAAAAATCACAACATCGAAGAGGCTACGTGGCAGTATGAAGATGATATAAGAATGTTGTACCCCCACTTATTCTGAATTTTCGAGGACAAAAATTTTATAAGGAGGGGTGAATGTAATAATTGGGAATTTTAAGGTTCTCAGAAGAATTGAAAATTTTATGCATATGATAATTTTAATGTATAAAATATGAAAAAGTTGTGTTTTAATATTGTTTAGAATATAATAAAATGTTCTAATAGTGTTAAAGAGTGTGATTTCGGGGATGGAAAATTTTCCCAAACTGAAACGAGTGAAACAGCCCCAAAAACCAAAAGCCCTAGAGAGTGCACCGAATGCCCTAAAAGATGAAAAACTTAGGCTACGTAATTTTTGGTCAAACAGAAGCAAAATAAGGCAAAATCGATCGCATAGGAGATGTCAGAAAACCTGCCTATGCGATTTTGATAAATTTTCACTCGGTTTGACTTTTAGTTAAACTTTGACCATGAGTTAATATAAGGAATTAATTCATTGATGTCATCCATGACATCATGCCATGATGCCATAAATGGGAAATCATGTTTAATAAGGGCGGTAGGTAGATCTAATGGCTAGCATTTAATGTCATCTTGAATCAAGGGTTGGATTTAAACCAAAAATGCAAGAAAAATTTGACAAAAATTTGGGATATTTGGGCTGAATTAGAGTCGGTGGAAGGCTGGAAAAATCAGCCAAAAACTTGCAATTTAGACCTCAAAAAGTTTGCTAAAAAGTCCCTAAAGTTAGGTTAAATTGTTGGACAAATTTGCAACTTGATCCTTCTTCCTCTTGCCTATAAATACATGTGAAAATGGCCATTTGAAATCAACAAAATCGGCCCTTATGCTACCTATTTAAAATCGTGAGCCTTCCTCCCTTTCCAAGCCAAAAATTTAGCAAATTTCTTTACCAAACTTGCATAAAAACACCTCCCAAGCATCAAGTGTTCAAGCTATCAAGGTAACATTCCATTTTGCTTGATTTTCCTTGTGTTTTATTTGAAAAATCTGTGGCTATGGTGGGGGGAATGGATAGTGAAAATTTTAGCTTAAACTTTGTTGTTTGGAGTTGGTTAGGTTGTATGCTAGTTAAAGTGTATTTTGGAAGCTTGAAACAAGCAATTTTATGCATGGTTTCATGCAAAATCCATGGCCTATGTGGAAGAATAGATGGAAAATTTTGTGATGAAATTTGTGTGAAAAGGCTTGATTAGAAACCCTAAGAACAAGAAATTTTATTTAAGGTTATTGGACATGAAAACCATGGCTTTAATCTCAGGTTTCATTGGAAATTTCATCAGGTTTTTGATGTGAAAATATGCATTAAAGACCATAAGATTGAATTGTGATAACTGAGCCTTGTGGTGAAAAATCCTGGTGTTGAAGTACATAGGAAAACCATGGCCAATGTCAAGGAAAAATAATGAATTGATGTGTTGGATTGAATGATTGGTAATGTGGAAAAATTTTACATAAAAGTTTGGTGACTTGGCATAAAATAGGCCTTTGGTATAGTACATGGTAGGTACTAAGGTTCTGAGGCATACCTAACGCGGGAAAACCTAAAATTTAAGCAGAAATGCTGCCAAAATTTTAAAAACGACGTAAACGACATTTTAGGAAACGAGGGGTAAAAATGTCCTCAGAAGTGGAAACCGAGACCCTCGGTACATTAGAGTCGGAAATGGGAGAGTGAACCCTAGAGGAATAGTAAAACGACCCTCTAATGCCTAAAATGCCGAGAGAACAGAAAAAAAATAATGTTGAGGATATTTCATGAAACGAGGTTAAATTTTAAGGACGGGATGGAAAACCCGAGCCTCTTGGGAATCAAGGCTTGGGAATCCGATAAGAAACATTTTAGGAGTAGTGAAATGGCCATTTGAGGCTCTGAAACGTCAGAAAAACGACAAACGACCCTAGGTGTCAGAATAGTGCTACACGGGGTTCGGGTGAGGATTAGTCACCGATTTTGCAGCAATTAATGCTATAAAAATATATCTAAGCCTAAGAAATATTATTTTATGATATTTGGGTTTAGAAAATCTCAAAAAAATGTTAGAGTGGAATTGTTATAGTCTCGAGACCCGTCAGGGGCAAAATGATCATTTTGATCAAAAATTTCTGAAAGGCTCGAAAAGGACCGTAAGTGCCTTAGAATAATTGAAATAAATTTCTATGGGCTAAATTTAAGTTATAAACCAACGAAAAGCTAGTTTAAAGTGAGAAACTATATCAAGGGTAAAATGGTAATTTTGCCAAGAAATTTACGGTAAAGCTAAAAATGAAAAGTTAAACCCTAAGGTCCATCATTAGGGATTTGAACATGGAGTTTTTATATTTTGGTTGCGACTTGAGCCTAAAATTTATATTGGAAATAATCGTGGATAATTTCTGTATAGGAATCCAATCTAGACGAGACGAGAAAACGTCTATGGATATTGGGAAGACAATGTTATTTGAATACTAGTAAGTTCAAACATTTAATTGTTTGCAACATGAAATACTATGATATTTAACTATGTACCATTCATACATTAGATGAAAAGTCCTACGAGCACTAAGGTGTAGTTAAACTAACTCACCTAATGAACTGATAAGCCTGAGATGTGTACTGTGGGTACACTACAGAAAGAGGTGCTACGGCACTAGAGTGTGACTAAATTTAAGATACACATAAATAGAAGAATGTGAAAGTCTTACGGCCATTAAGAGTTCCTGACTATGGGGTGATGAATGCCATCCGGTTGGAACTATAAGAAAGATGGTAATGAAACCACTTTTGACGTACCGACCTCCATAAATAATTAGGGGTTTTTCAGATCCTACGAGGATAAGCTAAGGGCTTAATAGACTGTGGAGGATTGGCTAGCGGGTCGCTCCCTAGGTCCCTCCCGGTGGCGTGCACCATCGGTACGGCAACCACGGGCCCAAAACCAGAACATAAAGAAGATAATGACCAAAAATTGAAATGAAAGCCATAAAAGAGCATAACCGAGCATAATACACACTAAATTTATGTATAATGTACTAGGTCAAAGTTGACGTGAATACTACTCGATCAAAGTCAAATTTACTATTTATTAGTCAAAGTCAAAGTTACTATTTATATATGAATAGTACTATTCATGGAAAATTTTATTACTCATGTTTTTAAGTCTATATGATTCCTAGTATGTATATTTGAACTTACTGAACCTGTTAGCTCACTAGTGTGTTCATGTTGTAGGTAAGAAACCTGTCCAGTAATAGATGTTTTGGACGATGGCAGGATATGCGGTGCCAATGGGATAAGGAATTCCACTATGGATATGGTCCTGCTACCTATGACGTCTCGTGCCTTAAATGGCCCGGACCATCACTAAGAACTACTACTTGTACTTTTATTTAAAACTGATAATTAAACTTACTTACTTAGATACCATAATTTTAGGAATTTTTTTTGAAGGCATACATATTTACTATGCATATACGTATACATTAGAATACAAAATCTAAGTCATAAAGAGTACTATCATACATACATACTTATAAAATCCTTTAACTAATTACTATTTAAATATACTATTCAAAAATACTGTTTACTGTTCCAAAATATACTATTACTCAAAACATTGCAGAAGATAAAACTCGTGGTGGTATCCATAACCTCATCCTCACATCCGCCTTCGTGGCCGTCATTGCCCATTGATGTTTAAGCCATAGGATGCTTACCTATAGCATGAATACACATTGTGAGCTTGATGCCCAGTAAGCACAATATGTCGTCTGCAAAACATGTTTAAATCGTAGTACATACTTAAAACCATATAAGCATGTCAAGTACTATTATACATCACTGAAACATTTCACAGTACCAAAACATCACATAACACTGGATGCAAAATTGAGACATCATATGCGTAACAGATATCATCATGAACTGAATGCATGTCTACTATAACTGGAAGCATAGTGAACTATATCATGAACAATGCATGATCCGATTATGCTCATATTATGCGTCAATGTTCTTTTTTTTTCTTTTCTATGTCTACTTAGGGCTCGTGTGACAGTACCAAGTACGCGCAGACCATCAGAAACGCCCGTGGCCACTTAAACGAAGAGCCATCAACGGATGCTCAACTTACTATAACTTGAAAAACCTCTTCAATTGAAAAGGCTGGTATGACACACTTATTAAATTTCCAACTTATTTATTTGTTCTGGCCATATTCTCTTCTAAGCTGTCCCTAATCCTACGCGATAGAGATATATGGCATCTAACTTGTTCTTTCATCAATCTACTCGATTGTCAAACTATATGCTCTTATACATGCTATGCAATAATGTGTGCATGGTATGCATACTTAACATACTGTAAAATCATCATTTCAAACTCATTTTATTCATGCTGTAGGCAGAGTTGTACTTACCTAGTTTGCAAGCAAACTCGTACTCTCGCCTTTATCAGATTACAGGTAACCACCTATCAACATAACGTACTCCATTAATAATTGCCGCTAAGTCACTAGTACCGTTAGTGATTAACGTATGGTACCGATCGTCGTCAGTACTAACTCTCTCTTTCTCTCCTGAGAGTTTGCTTCTCTATACGTGGTTAATTAATTGCTGCTCTATATGTGGTTAATCAATTTATCTTCCCATAAATTAATTATAGCATTCTTAGGTCTCTTTTACCATTAATGACTATTACTTGCATCGTGGTATGATACCGAGGCCTATCGGTACCCTACTGCTCTACTTTGGGAATTTGGTGTCTAACTTATATCGTGTTTGATTAACTTATCTACTTGACAGATCAATCACCGTTCCTCACCATTTCACTCAAGACACGGTCCTTGACTGGTTTACTGACCAGTCAACAAACCGGTTACCTCGCACATTGTTACTTGGTAGTCTACCGAGTTACTATCGCTTGTTTGGTTTGGTAGCCTACCGGGCTACCATTACTGTGTATGTTCATTTTGAAAATTGTTTTGGTTGACTTATAAAATTCTTGGAAAACTTATGTGCTTTGAAACTGTCCCTTTGCCACCCTGTTAGAAGGTAGGGGACATTTTATTAAAGCCACATTTTCATTTTAAAGTGTGTAAAACACATTTTGGTGTTGTAGTTTAAAGATGGTTTTTGAAGGACAGAACTTTCCATATGTGCTGTGGCGGCCCGCCCCTCGTAGAGATCATACAATACTATTACAGTCAAGCTTTATCACTAATTGTGATAGATTGTACTCTCATGGATCGCTGGCTAATCTATCTCTCTTGTAAAACATGACATTTTTTAGGAAATTTTTTTTTTTAAACATCATATGAAACATCATCCACTATTTACTTTGTTTGCAAGTACAAAGTAATTTACATAATACAGTACTTTCGCAAAATATATATTTACAAAAGAACTGTTTCTTTTTCCCTTTCTCTGTTATCACTCAGCGGAAAGACTCTAGCAGGACCATATCCCTTGCCTCCTATCCTATTTGACACGCGCTATCCTGTCCGCCATCCAGTCATACAAAGCTACTGAGCTGGTCGCTTACCTGTAACAAAAGCAAAAATGGTAAGCTACAGGCTCAGTAAGTTCAAACATGCCAGAAATAAAATTTGTATGAATAGTACTATTCATCTTAAATAGTAATGTTGACACTATTTATTATGAATAGTAACTTTGATCACTATTCATTATGAATAGTAAGTTTGACCACAACACAGTATATCACAGTACATCAACCATGATGTTAGTACTCTCACAAAACTGTCTTATGCTCAATTATGGCATAGTTTCAGTTTTAGGTAATTATCTTATATTATGTTCTGGTTTTGAGCTCAGGCTGGCAGTACCATTTTAGTGCGCATGACTGGGAGCGGTACATTAGTACTGACCTCCACAGCCTTAACCTCATCATCATAGCCCCGAATGAAAAATTGTACATGACTGGGAGTGATACATTAGTGCTGACCTCCACAGCCTTAATCTTACCATCATAGCCCCGAAGGCAAAGTTTACCTCCCTGTACGGAAGGCTGGTACGCCAAAAGTGGTTTCATTACTGACTTTTTAGAGTTCTAACCCGGTGACTTCATATTGCCCCGTGGTTAGGAATGGTTCACATTTTTATTTTAGGTGAGTGAGTTTCATTAACCTCGCTCTAGTGCCCGAAGCACAATTTATTATGTGTCCCATTCACAATAGTGCCAGTAGCACATTTCGTCTCTCTCTCTACTCTATAATAGTGCCCGTAGCACATATGTACCTAACTTATAGTTAGTACATCAAAGTTAGCAATCATAATGCTACATGTTGCAGACAGGTAAATGTCTGAACTTACCTTATCTGTTTCTTCCCCTTTTCTTTCTTGGATCTTTAATCGCTCTCCTTGTGGGTCGATTTTGGGATACTACAGACAAAACCTTATCTGTTAATTTCATTTCCATTTATAGCTTTTATTTTTTTATTAAAAAGCTTAAATAAAACCTATTTATAAATTTTTAGGCTTTATTTAACATTTTCCCCATTTTTCTCAATTTTTACAAAATTACGATTTTGCCCCTATATTTTGGAAAAATTGCAATTATGCCCCTGACGGAATTTTCTCAATCCAGACTGCACTTTTGGCTCTCAGGAACTTTTCTGACTCTTTTTTATTCATTACCGGGTTCGTTTCTATTTTATTTCCATTTTTCACTTTCCCGACCCTCGGGAAGTACTATTCTGACTCTTACGTCGGTTTAGTGATTTTCTATCGTTTCGGAGCCTCAAATGGACGTTTTATTTAAAATGTTCATCTAGACGTTCCCGATCTAGGTCTCCGAGGCTCGGATTTTCCGTACCCGACTCGGACCTTTACTTCATTTCCCAAAAGTGGCCCCCCTCAGGGTCGATTTTTCAGTTTCACTAGCGTTTCACATTTTTAAGGGGATGGGTTACTATTCACGAACCACCCCTTAGCTTTCCTTATTCAATTTTCCTTTAAGGACTCGGGTTTCCGACCCGACCCTAAACTTTTATTTTTAATTCCCTTTTTACACCAAATGCCGTTTTCGAAATTTCGGCAGCATTTCGGCGTAAATTTAAGGCTACCAGCATTAGGTACGCCTCAAACCATATGTACATGCCACGTACTATACCAAAGTCCTATTTTATGTAAAAGTTTCCCAAAATTTTACATAAAAGCTCACACATTTAACAATTCACATTGTGAACCACCATTAACAAAATTTCTTTCAATTTTCCCATTAGGTCTTAGCCACGGTTTTCCTATCCAAAACCTAGCCAAAACTTTTCAATTTTTCAACCAAATTTTAGGCTATTCCAATGTCATTATCTAGCACATTTTCAAGCCAATTTCCATGCCTTTTACAACAAAATTCTTAGGGTTTTTTCAACACACATAACCCACGGCCATTTAAGATAAAACATTCACCAAATTTTTGTTTCATGTTTTCAACCATATAACCATCATTTTCATAATTAAATGCATGATTTAAACTATCCAATCATCAAGTTAATCATGCAAAAATATTCACCAAACCCTAATTACAACCCACGGCCTTTTAGGGTTTTTAATTCCAAAATTTTTCCAAGTTTATAACCATACAAATCATGCTTTGCATTTAACCAAAACATGATTTAAGGCATTACAACACTTAAACAACAACAATTCATCATCAACCACACAAGGTAACCCATGGTTTTACCCTTGGAAAACCAACCAAAACTTTGTTTTTCTTTAAACAAAATGCATGGTTTTTCTTCTAATTAAACCATTAACAAAACCCAAGCACCAAATCAACCAAAACCAACTTAAAATTTTTCATCCTTCACACTATTCATCCCACAGACTTTATGGAGAAAAATCAAGAAAAATTGCAAACCAAAGAAGGTTACTTTGCTTTCTTGCTTCCCTTGACTCCAATGAAGTGTTTGATACCACTTTTGTGATGAAAACTTGGAAGATTAGCTTGGTTCCTCTTGGTTGCTCACGAGTGTTCTCTTGGACACTTAGAAAATTTTTTCTTCTCTTTGTTTTGGTGTGAATAAGCTTCGGCCATTTTGTTCCACAATTTGCCGACTTAAGTAGCAAAGGAAACCAATTAATTTGGCTTCCAACCAATGAGAATTCAACACTTTTCATGCTAATTCTTTCCATTTTTTTTCAAAAAATAAATTTGGCTAATTTTGGCGAAATCTTACCCTTTAGATCAAAAAGTGAATCAATCTTGGCCATTAATGCCACCAACCACCAAATTTAATACATTTAATAATTTGGCTTTATGATGTCATAAATGCAAAGTAAAATGTTGACTTTGACTTTACTATTCATATTAATTCGACTACTTTTTGACCGATGTCGGTTTGAGTCAAAATTTTCCTGAAATCATCCCGGCGGGTTCCTGAGGTCTCCTGTGCAGTCGGATCAATTTATACTGCTTCCGTTTGATCAAAATCAATCCTGGAAGTTTTTCATCTTTTAGTGCACCATGCACCGGTTAGGGTTTTCAATGCCGTTTTTGGCACCGTTCCACTCGTTTCAATTCAGTGAATTTTATCAACACTGAATTCTTACTCGTCAGTATTGTTAGAACATTTTAATACATTCTAAACAATATAATTACATTCATTTCACTCTTTAAATAGTACAAATTGTTATATACGTACATTTGTACATTTTCTTCCGAGAATGCCTGAATTTCCCGGTTGTCACATCCCCCTCCTTATAAAATTTTCATCCTCGAAAATTAGAACAAGTGGGGGTATAAACTCCTCATCTCGTCTTCTCGTTCCCACATAGCTTCTTCAATGTTATGATTTTTCCACAAAATCTTCACTAGTGGGATTGTCTTATTCCTCAGTACTTTTTCTTCACGAGCCAGTGCTCGAATATGTTGTTCTTCATATGTCAAATCCTCGTGGATCTGAATAGGTTCATGCTTCAACACATGGGATGGATCTGGTATATACTTTCTCAGCATCGACACATGAAATACATTATGCACTGCCGATAATTCAGGAGGTAACGCTAATTTGTAAGCGACCTTTCCAATGCGTTCGATAATTTCGTAAGGTCCAATATATCTTGGACTCAGTTTCCCCTTCTTACCAAAACGCATAATCCCCTTCATAAGCGATACCTTAAGAAACACGAAATCTCCTTCATCAAATTCCAAGGATCTCTGCCTCTTATCCGCATAACTCTTTTGTCGACTTTGCGCAATTTTCATTTGACGCTGAATTCTTACAACAGCATCGGAAGTTTCTCATATAAAATCCATCTTATACAGTTGTTTCTCTCGCAAGTCATACCAGTGTATCGGCGATCTGCACTTCCGTCCATACAAAGCCTCATAAGGTGCCATTCCTATGGAAGCTTAGTAACTATTATTGTATGAGAATTCAATTAATGACAACTTCTCATTCCAATTTCTCACAAAATCCATTACACAAGCTCGAAACATGTCCTCTAATGTCTGAATGGTCTGTTCTGACTGTCCGTCTGTTTGCGGATGAAAGGCGGTACTGAGTCTCAATTCAGTACCCATGGCTTCTTGCACACACTTCCAGAAATTCGAAGTGAATCATGCATCTCGATCTGATACAATGGATTTTGGTACTTCATGTAATTTGACTACATGAGTTACGTACAGCTGAGCAAACTTTTCCAATGAAAAAGTCATCTTGACAGCTATAAACCGTGCCGTCTTGGTCACTCTGTCCACAATAACCCAGATGGCATCATAACCTTCTCGGGTTTTTAGGAGTCCCACTACAAAATCCATCATAATGTGTTCCTATTTCCGTTCAGGAATCTCCAAAGGTTCCAATCTTCCTGCTGGATGCTTATGTTCCGCTTTAATTATCTGACAGGCCACGCATCTGCTCACGAATTTCGCTATATCATTCTTCATTCCTTTCCACCAGAACTGTAATTTCAAGTCCTGATACATCTTACTAGCTCCAGGATGAACTGAATATGATGTCTCATGGGCTTCTGACATGATCTGTCTTTTAAGTTCCTCATCAGCTGGAACGTTAATTCTTCCTTGATAAAGGATCATTCCATCCTTGGAAATTCCTTCTTGAGAACTTGTCATTCTTGGATCTCGTCTTTGAGCTTCCTTGATATCCTCAAACAATGATGATTCCACTTGGAGTGCAGCCAATCTTCCGGATATCAACTCCAAGTTCAAAGAATTTATCTCTTGCTGCAACGGTTTCGGAAGCCTTTTTATCAGTAGCTGGTGCGATATGGTAGACTTTCTACTTAAAGCATCTGCTACACGGTTGGCCTTTCCTGGATGATAGAGGATTTCATAATCATAATCCTTTACCAGTTCTAACCATCGTCTTTGTCGCATATTGAGCTCCTTTTGCATAAAGAAATACTTCAGGCTTTAGTGATCAGTAAAAATCTGACACTGAGCTCTATACAGATAGTGTCACCAAATTTTAAGTGCAAACACTACTGCAGCAAGTTCAAGGTCATGCGTAGGGTAATTCCTTTCATGATCCTTTAATTGACGCGAAGCGTAGGCAATCACCTTGCTGCCTTGCATCAGGACTGCTCCTAATCCTATTTTGGATGCATCACTGTAGATCACAAACTTCTCCCCTTCAGTGGGAAGCGTAAGGATTGGTGCGCTTGTCAGCCGTCTCTTTAACTCCTGGAAGCTTCTTTCACATTCCATAGTCCACTCACACTTCCTTTCCTTGTGTGTAAGAGCAGTAAGAGGTGCAGCTAATCGCGTGAAATCCTCTATAAACCTCCGATAATAACCAGCTAACCCCAAGAAATTACGTATTTCCGTCACACTCTTGGGTGCAGGCCATTGGTTAATTTGCATCGACCTTCATCGGATCTATTGCAATACCTTCCTAGGATACAGCATGTCCGAGGAAATGTACCCTATCCAGTCAAAACTCGCATTTTGAGAATTTGGCATACAGTTGATGCTTCCTTATCGTATGCAACACGATCCTCAAATGCTTCTTGTGCTCTTCATGAGTCTTTGAGTATATAAGAATGTCATCAATGAATACAATGACAAATTATCCAAATACTCTTTAAAAATTTTGTTCATCAAGTCCATGAACGCTGCTGGCACATTTGTTAATCTGAATGGCATCACAAGGAACTCATAATGACCATAACGAGTCCTAAACGCCATCTTAGGAATATCACTTTCTTTACTTCTCAACTGGTGATATCCTGATCGTAAGTCAATCTTAGAAAATACCGCTGTGCCTTTTAACTGGTCGAATAAGTCATCAATTCTAGGTAACGGATACCTATTTTTGATCGTAACCTTATTCAACTCCCGGTAATCAATGCACAAACGGAACGTTCCATCCTTTTTCTTGACGAACAACACAGGTGCACCCCACGGAGAATAACTCGGTCTAATGAATCCCTTGTCCAAAAGCTCCTTTAATTGTTCTTGCAGCTCCTTTAACTCCACTGGAGCCATGCGGTATGGTGCTTTGGAAACAAGTGTCGTTCTAAGCATCAACTCAATTTCAAACGAGATTTCTCTCTCTGAAGGTATCCCTGGTAACTCTTCTGGAAATACGTCAAGAAATTCACTAACAATAGGAACATCTTCAGGTTGAAGCTTCTGTTCCTCTGTAGTATTCATCACATATGCCAGATATCCCATACAACCACTGGTCATCAGTTTACTTGCTCTCAGCGAACTAATCATCATCTTCCCGGGTTTTTGAGAAGCATCGACGTATTCGAAACTATCTTCTTCGTCGGGTTGGAATACTATTTTTTGATTTCTACAGTCGATTGTAGCTTGATATTTCCCTACGAAGTCCATGCCTAGAATCACATCGTAATCCATGATCTTCATTATGATCAACTCAACATATAGTTCCCTATTTGCCACATATACTAGTACATGAGGTAGCCAGTAATTGGACAACAATACTTCCCCAAAGGGTAAAGCTGTCTTAAATATTTTTCCCATATACTCCTTAGGATGTCCTATCTTGTCAGCAAATTCATAGGAAACAAAAGAATGCATAGCACCGGAATCGAATAGTACAGAGGCTACATGACTAGCGACAGGAAGCTGACCTGTCACCACATTTGATGTTCCTGCCTCTACATCCTCCTTATTGTAAGCCATCACACGAGCATCAGCACGTGGCACATACTCCTGGCGTTGCGGCCCTACTGGAGACTCTTCAATTCTGGCATGAAGGGAATGAGCTTGTGGGCGTGTTTGGTGTGGTTGGGAAGTGCCTTGTACACCCTGCCTGTTGCTTAGACAGTTCCTGGCATAATGACCTTCCTTTGTACATTCATAACAAACAAGTGGCCCATATCTGCATTGCCCAGAATGTCTCTTCCAGCAGGTAGGATAATTTTGTACATTGGATTTCGCATTACTAGCTGTTCTTCGCTGCTGGTTTCGATTATTTGCCTGGCGATTTCCAATAAAATTGCCTTTCCTCTTGTTTTGCTGGGATCCTTGATTATTGCCCTGGCCTGGTTTAGCATTCTGATTTGGCTTGCTAGATTGACCAGCTTGTGTAGACTTAGCCAAAGCCCTCTCCTTTTTCTTGGCCTCCCAGTGCTTCTCTCTTTCCTCCTTCTGTCGGGCTACGTGAAACTCAGCTCTGATGGCCCGACTGACACAATCTGCTACAGAAATAGGCGGTACCTGTCCAGTATCTACCAATGCAACAATTTCTGGCCTAAACATCCCGATCATTTTCTGTATTTTCTCCCTCTTAGTAGGGACTACATAGGGACATAAGCGGGATAACTGATCGAACTTTTGGCAAACTTCACTCACCGACATATTTCCTTGCGTCAATTCTGATAACTCTTTCTGCTGTTGTCTCAAAGATGCAGGGTCATAATTTTTCTGGTTAAATTCTTCCAGAAATTCTGCCCAACTCATGGTAGACACATTTCTTCTCATTCGTACAGTGTCCCACCGAAAACGAGCATCTTCTCTCAACACAAAAGATGCACATGCGACCTTCTCTTGGTCAGTTAGATTCATAAATTCCATGATCACTTGCAAGGATGACAACCAGTCTTCAGCCTCTAGAGGATTAGTTGAACCTTCAAATTCTGACGGCCTCATATGCCTGAATCTTTCATAGAGGGGTTCCAGGTTTACTACAGTTGCTGTTCAGGAACTCTCTCATGTACAGTAGCTGGAGGGATAACTGGATCTACCTCAGCTTCCTGTTCTACTTGGGTACCTTCAGAACCTTGCCTCTATTCTAACTCCTCTACTCGTTGTCTCAGATTAGCATTTTCCTGCATATGAGCTTCTAGTAAAGCTTGTATCTGTTCTAATCTCTCCATGATATTAGCACGTCGTTCTCGTCCCTCTGGTCGATTTCACAAATCCACCATCTTGCCTATTATCCTATTATGGCATAACAATTCACCGTTAGCTTTTCTATGACCACATTCGTAAAATCATATAAATTTACGAAATTCAGGATAATGTAAAGCCACATCATCGTACAACATATAATCATTTTGATATTTCATTCATAGCAAAATGTTTATATATCATACATAACCATCACTAGTCATATATACATCGGCCATCATATACATCTTGGCCATAAGTCTATACAAAAGGGCTTTTCTCTATAAGCTACTTATGTACATGCATACATCTACTGGTCACACATCCCCTGTGTCTGGGACTAGAGGATATTCTTCTGGATCCTCATCATCATCTGGATCATCTGAGTCATCACCACCCCTAAGCAATGCTCCCTGTCCTGAGTCATCACCTCCTCGTGGTCTAGACGGTCCAGCCTCATGATCGTTCATCGTCCTTCTCGGCCTAAAGATACGTGTCATCATCTCATCTTGACCCAGTTTCTCTCGTCGACTCTGCGTCAGATGCTTAATCAAAATCTCCCTCTTAATCGTCCTGATCGTCACTACAAACTCTTGGAGCGTAGGAGGATATAGCTTAATCACCCTCTGTCTCAACTCCATGGGTAAACCTCTCCAGAAAAGCTCACAATAGTTCACTTCAGTAAGGTTAGGCAACAGACATCTTCTTCTAATAGTCTCTTCAAATCGTGCTATGTAAGACATAACTGTCTCACCAGACAACATGACCATCCTCTCTGTCTGGAGAATATAGTCCCTAACCTCATCAAATCCAGGATACGCGGGTGTATCTACCTCTCGTCTCTCTGGAGGTGTAAGAGTCGGTGTCGGATCCTTAGGCGGAAACTGATTAGCCAATCGCTGACAGAACTCAGCCCAACTGAATCCCAATAGAATCTCCTGGTCATAATAATCCCAGAATACTCGAACATCTCCCTGAAACATACTTATGGCCAACTGGATCCACATCTCTCGATCAATATCACACATCACCATAATCTTCTCTATGGCATGGAGCCAATTTTTTGTCTTCATTGACCGTCATCCACCATCAAACATAGGGGGACTGCTGGCTCTGAATGCCTACACTGCCCAAGCCAAAACTCTCACCCCAATATGTTGGCGTCCACCAACAACTGGAATGTCCACTACTACAAGTGGATAAAGTACCGGTCGAGGCTGTACTACATCTATTGGAGCTGGTGCTGGTGCTGTAGGTCTCTCAGGTACCAGGGGTCTAAGTTCCGGTCGTTGGGAAATAGACGGCGTCATAATATGTCTCGTCCATACCCGTAACACCCTTCTCGGTCGTGGTAGCGGCGGTCTCACATAAGGAGGTCTGGTCACCTTGCTACCTATAAGATAATTATTTTCATATAAGAAAATAATTAACTAAACTTAAATAAACTACTTACTTGGATTGCGGTACAGGATGCGCGAAGTGTAAAATCAGGATATGGTCAACACTGCTCTGATATACCAACTATGACGGCAGTCGGTAATCTAAACTAGTCCAATCGTAAATCCGCTCAGATACCAACTGTGGCGGCCCGCCCCTCGTAGAGATCAGACAATACTATAACAATCAAGCTTTATCACTAACTGCGATAGATTGTACTCTCATGGGTCGCTGGCTAATCTATCTCTCTTGTAAAACGTGACGTTTTTGGGGAATTTTTTTTTTAAATATCATA
This sequence comes from Antiaris toxicaria, assembly GCA_035233585.1. Taxonomy (NCBI): domain Eukaryota; kingdom Viridiplantae; phylum Streptophyta; class Magnoliopsida; order Rosales; family Moraceae; genus Antiaris; species Antiaris toxicaria. The sequence continues at coordinate 55,583,246 of CP141155.1, read as the reverse complement.
TGAAACATCATCCACTATTTACTTTGTTTGCAAGTACAAAGTAATTTACATAATACAGTACTTTCGCAAAATATATATTTACAAAAGAACTGTTTCTTTTTCCCTTTCTCTGTTATCGCTCAGCGGAAAGACTCTGGTAGGACCATATCCCTTGCCTCCTATCCCATTTGACACGCGCTATCCCGTCCACCATCCAGTCATACAAAGCGACTAAGCTGGTCGCTTACCTGCAACATAAGCAAAAATGGTAAGCTACAGGCTCAGTAAGTTCAAACATGCAAGAAATAAAATTTCTATGAATAGTACTATTTATCGTGAATAGTAACATTGATACTATTCATTATAAATAGTAACTTTGACCACTATTCATTATGAATAGTAAGTTTGACCACAACACAGTATATCACAATACATCAATGACGATGTTAGTACTCTCACGAAACTGTCTTATACTCAAGTATGGCATAGTTTCAGTTTTAGGTAATTATCTTATATTATGTTCTGGTTTTGAGCTCAGGTTGGCAGTACCATTTTAGTGCGCATGACTGGGAGCGGTACATTAGGGCTGACCTCCACAGTGTAGGATAATAAATCGGTAAAAACGTATCAGAGTGGCGCAGCGGAACAATAAAAAATTTTTAGATCGTTAAATATCTCATGATGCCATATACAATAAATCAACAACAATTAAAACTCATACCTCAAGGACGCCAATCTTGCAGGAGGAGAATGACCGGAGGCTTCAACCAACTAGCCTTCTCTACTATTTTCCAATTCCCGAATGGTTGAGTGTGTGGGCACTCTGAACCTCGATCGGCATGCTAGCACTGCTAGTCTTCTTCCGACCACCCAGATCTCTAAAGAACTTTATTGTCACGATGAGCTATGCAACAATAAGCCTGCTCACCTGAGAGTCTGTGGTCTGAGAGAACTGGAGTGGCAGGACCTCTATTTATAGACCTGCATGAGGTGATTCTCTGAATTTGAATTGGATTAGGAAAAGATATTTTCCCTTATCCCTAACCAAAAAATCCGAATTTTTCCATGGATAAATCCAACAATAAAATTCGGTTTTCTTAGGATAAATCCAATCCAAATCTAAACAAGATTTTAACTAGAATCTTATCTCCCTTTTTCAACCAAAAAATCCAAAATTTCTAGGAGAAAATCTCCTCATAAATTTCGGCCATTATGGATAAGGGAGAATCAAAAATTCCACTAGGATTTTCAAGTTTGAATCTTATCTCAACCTTATCCAAAAATAACCGAATTTCCTAGGAGAAATTCTCCAAATTTTCGGCCACTTTTCAGGGAGGAGAGAATCCAAATTCAACTGGGATTGAAACTTGAATTATTCCCTTGAATCTTATCCACAAAAATCTGAATTTTCCCATGAGGATTATCCTCAAAAATTTCGTCCACTTTTGTTGGGATTTGGATTCAAAATTCAAGTAGGATTCTAACAAGATTATCCTCTCCAAATCCAACTCAAATTCGAATTTCAAACCTTGTGGATTTTCCACAACAAATTCGAATCCTACTTGGACTGTGATTCAAAATTTGAATTTCAAATTTCAAATTCAAATTTCAAATTTCAAATTTCAAATTTCAAATTTCAAATTCAAATTTCAAATTCAAATTTCAAATTTCAAATTTCAAATTTCAAATTTAAATTTCAAATTCAAATTTCAAATTCGAATTTCAAATTCAAATTTCAAATTCAAATTTCAAATTCAAATTTCAAATTTCAAATTTCAAATTTCAGAATTCAAATTTCAAAATTCAAATTTCAAATTCCACAAAACGGTTGTGTTTCATATTCTTGTTCTCATGGATAATTTTCTACAACTCCAATCCAATCTCAAATAAAATCATGGCAACTTTATTTGGAGTTCGAATAATTGTGTACTCTATTATCCAAAACAAAATCTGAATCCAACCGGAGAGAATCTTATCCACCATCCTAATCCTGTGTCTGTTAGGAAATTCCCTAAGCATTAGAGACATTTTGATGTATTCATTTTGAACTGGATAATAAAATTATACATAGAGGTTATTCATTACATTGCTATTTGTCCTCGTCTTATTTACATGTTAAAGTAAATGTAAGCAAATATGGCTCACTGACTGCTTGTGTTTAAACTGTTAGAATATTGCATGCAATGGACTTTTGTATGCGAGAAGACAATGTTCTAAAGTTAGCAGTCTAAACTATGGTATGTAGTCTATGGGGTTAGACCGAGCATCTAACTCATGATAAGACTATTATGTTGTCTAAAGCCTTGGAGGGGACGGTCTGTCTTGACTGTCTGGAGCTGGACTCCCAAGTAGAGACATAGATATGTTGCTTGGTGGTGACATATTAGATCGGGACTAAAGTGTGATTGATCTACGTAGTCCACTATGAGTGGATCAATCTGCTTTTGACGTTCATTGTGCAATAACCTTAATCCTGAGTAAATGAACTACTTCATGTATATGACTTGTGTACTTTGATGTTCCAATGGCTAAAGCGTCTCAGAGGTAGTAAGCTTATAGACCGGTTCGTTGGGTGCATGACTTGTATACGATGAAGGGTTTGTTTACAGATATCGGAATCATAGCTCTAAGGAGTTAAATGTATCCTCTTAAAGGCATTATACTGAATGTGAAAATGGACAAGGCCTTGGGTCATCTGCTTGGCGGATGACTTCTTATTCACATATGGTGAATAATCATTTTCTTGATTCGGTAGTATAATGGAACTTTAAGATAGCCTGATCAGTAGGATTAAACGGACTTTGACCTAAGGCTGATCATGGATATCATATGAGGGTTTTGCATATATGACAAGGTCATTGGATAGTAGCTCGTCACAGGCTTACGTAATACAGTATATAATTGGGGGTTCAGTTTCAGGTTTATAGTGGTGTGACTCTGAAACTAGTGATCATATGATTGAGTTGTTCGGTAAAGAATGATGATCATATGGAATCACGGGAGCCTGATTATATATGTCCAATCACTCCCTCTACTAGCTCCACATAATTCCTTAACGTTTGGCAAATTGATTTGTGTATGCTATTGGCTGGTTTATTATGCATGGATGGTGATGACACAGGATTAGGACGGTAGACAAGATTCTCTCCGGTTGGATTCAGATTTTGTTTTGGATAATAGAGTACACAATTATTCGAACTCCAAATAAAGTTGCCATGATTTTATTTGAGATTGGATTGGAGTTGTAGAAAATTATCCATGAGAACAAGAATATGAAATACAACCGTTTTATGGAATTTGAAATTTGAATTTTGAAATTTGAAATTTGAATTTTGAAATTTGAAATTTGAATTTTGAATTTGAAATTTGAATTTGAAATTTGAATTTGAAATTCGAATTTGAAATTTGAATTTAAAATTTAAATTTGAAATTTGAAATTTAAAATTTGAAATTTGAATTTGAAATTTGAAATTCAAATTTTGAATCACAGTCCAAGTAGGATTCGAATTTGTTGTGGAAAATCCACAAGGTTTGAAATTCAAATTTGAGTTGGATTTGGAGAGGATAATCTTGTTAGAATCCTACTTGAATTTTGAATCCAAATCCCAACAAATAAGGAACGAAATTTTGAGGATAATCCTCAAGCAAATTTCGGTTTTTGTGGATAGGATTCAAGGGAAAAATTCAAGTTTCAATCCTAGTTGAATTTGGATTCTCTCCTTCCCTGAAAAGTGGTCGAAATTAAGGAGAAAAACTCCTAGGAAATTCGGTTATTTTGGATAAGGTTGAGATGAGATTCAAGCTTGAAAATCCTAGTGGAATTTTTGATTCTCCCTTATCCATAATGGCCGAAACTTTTGTTGAAATTTTCTCCAAGAAAAATTCAGATTTTTTGGTTGAAAAAGGGAGATAAAATTCTAGTTAAAATCTTGTTTAGATTTGGATTGGATTTATCCTAGGAAAACCGAATTTAATTGGGAGATTCTCCCTTGGAAAATTCAGATTTTTTGGTTAAGGATAAGGGAGAAAATCTTTTCCTAGTCCAATTCGAATTCAGAGAATCACCTCATGCAGGTCTAAAAATAGAGGTCCTGCCACTCCAGTTCTCTCAGACCACAGACTCTCAGGTGAGCAGGCTTATTGTTGCACAGCTCATCGTGACAATAAAGTTCTTTAGAGATCTGGGTGGTCGGAAGAAGACTAGCAGTGCTAGCATACTGATCGAGGTTCAGAGTGCCCACACACTCAGCCATTCGGGAATTGGAGAATAGTAGAGAAGGCTAGTTGGTTGAAACCTCCGGTCATTCTCCTCCTGCACATTGGCGTCCTTGAGGTATGAGTTTTAATTGTTGTTGGTTTATTGTATATGGCATCATGAGATATTTAACGATCTAAAAATTTTTATTGTTCTGCTGCGCCACTCTGATATGTTTTTACCGATTTATTTTCCTACAATTGGTATCAGAGCAATCTCATGACTATGCCATGTACATAAATTAGACAATTACTTAGTCTTTTTATTTATGTATGGAGTTGATATTTAGAGAGTGGCATTCTAGGGTTCCTTTATGTTGTTATCATGGATTATGTATAAAGTATGTGGTTATTTTAATTTTTTGAATTATTATAAGCATGCTTGTTTATACCAGTTATGGTTCCTTAGAATTTAGAAAAATTGTATCTAGGAATTTTTTATGTAACCATGGGAGCAGTTTATTAAGACTGTAATTTTCTCAACGATTTTAATTTTTATCTCTTAGAATTTTTATGGTTAGAATTTTTTGTACATCGGAAACGGTTTAGGAAATTTTATGTAATTATTCTTGGAGGAGATTGAAGATTGAAGACCGTAATTTGTTTTTCCCAAAAGTTAAATTTGATTTAAAGATTGAAATTTTGATTGTGTGGAAAATTTCAATTTAATTGGGATTCAAATTAATTTTTGGAGATTCTAATAGGTAAATTGGAATATGACACGAAAATCGAGACACGACCCCTCGGGATAAGCCGACAAACCTTGGTAGGGCTGCAGCACCTGCCCTCGGGCAGGATGGGGCTGCGGCAGCCCCTGTGCAGGCCCACACCACCCCGACCGCAGGCTTGGCCTGCAGCCCAGGGTGGCCGTGGCCTGCCCAAGGCTGGCCGCAGCCTGGGCGTGTAGCCTCTGGCTGCAGGCGCTGCCTGCAGCCTGCCGGCTGCTGTGCCCAGCCTGGGCGTGCAGCCTGGCGCTACAGGCTTGGCCTGCAGCCCGGCAGGGCTGCACATGGGGCAGCCGTGGGCTGCCAGCCCCTCCGGGGTTGGTGGCTGCCCACGGCGGCTGCCGCCTACGGGGGCGGCTGTCCGACGGTCCAAAAATCAGAAAATTTTGATTTTTAAATTTGAGATTTAATTTTAAATCATGTTTAAAAAATATGTAATTAAAAATTTGAATTTTTTTTTTGAAATTACATATTATTACACATGATGTTTAAAATTGTTTAAAATTTCAAATTTAAATTTGAAATTCGAATTTGGAATTTGAATTTGAAATTTAAATTTTTGGATATTTAAATTTTAAATAATTCTTGGGATGAGAAATAAATGGAAAGGCTACATAAAGATGGATACAAGAAGACGGAACAGAATTCAAGACCCAAAGAATTCTTTGGATGGAATTTTGTAATCTTTATTTTCTTTGTTCTAGGATGGAACCATAGCTTGGTTATTCTGTCAATTATTTTTCTGTGATATATCATGGATGTATAAATATGTGTTGATGGATGCTTTGTATGCATATTTGATAACATGTCATATAGGATAGGTGAGTGCCGCTCATACTATATTCACCATACATAATTTGTCAAAACTTGCATGTTTTTCAAAATATTGAGTGGGAGAGGGTTTCAAACAAAACCCACGGCCTCCATTGTTGATCCATATGTGAAAGCATGGTAACGCCTCACGTCAGTTCTGCCCTGACCACACCCCTCGTTAGGTGTTTACCGCCGCCGGTATACTAGATTGGATCTCCTATGTGGAAAATGTGTTCGGGTGCGATCCTATTCATGACCACCCCTCGGTGGCTTGGTAGGACGTGGATCGGGCTATGTAAACAATGGTTATACATTCAAGACTCGTTTAGTTATTAATCTTCCCTAGAAGCTCTGTTAACTAAACTGGTGACCAAATAAGCGGTTATTAATATATGTCTTAACCTTGGAGGATTTAAGGTAACATATATTAATTGGACGGGGTCCATGTTCCGGCTATTTGTTTTCATGACCACCCCTCGGTGGCTTGGGGCAATAGGTGCTGAGAATTACCGTTGCAATGCTACATGTTTTTTCAAGTTTCATATAGGAACATACTTGTATGTTTTATTTGCTAAATTATCTGTATATTTGCTTGGGCTTTGTAATGATGTCTAGTATAATTTTATTTCAGTTCAAAATGTCACCGACACCCCTCATTTCGATACTTACTGAAAATAAGTTGAATGGCGATAATTATAAAGACTGGAAAAGAAATCTATTAATAGTTCTCAGCTGCGAGAGACACAAGTTCGTACTGGACGAACCATGCCCACCTGGGCCCAAAACTGACACACCACTTGAGGAAGTCCCGGTTGCCTATAATCGTGGGAGAGAATCCAATGAAATAGCTCGATGCTACATCCTTGCTAGCATGACGAGTGCTTTACAAAAGCAGCATGAGACTTATCAAGTTGCTGGGGAGATCATGGACAATCTGGAGGACATGTTCGGAGGCCAAGAAAAATTGGCTCGACAGTCCGCTATCACCAGCATTATGAACTCCAAGCAAAAGGCGGGTACTCCGGTGAAGGACCATATGATCACTCTAATGGGATTCTTCGCTGAGGCTGTCGAGAATGGTGCTGAGTTAGACTACAACACCCAGATCGAGATGGTGTTCAAGACTCTGTCTAAAGATTTTGTGGGGTTTAAGGCCGCATACAATCTGGCGACAAAGGAGTTAGGACTAATCGAGCTCATGAAGCAACTACAGGCTTATGAGCGGATGATCAGGGATGAGGATGTGGTCCGACCTAAAGGAGAGACCAATTTGGCGGAATCTTCCGATCCCTCACGGAAGAGGAAGAGGCCAAATAAGAAGCAAGTGGCTTCCAGTTCTTCTAATCTTCCTGTCTCGGACGGGAAGAAGAAGAAGAAGAACAAGAAGCCAAAGGACCCTAAAAAGTCCAAATGCTTCCATTGTGGGAAGGTAGGTCACTTCAAGAAGGCTTGCCGGGAATTCCTAGCCGCCAAGGGCAAGGAAGGTAAGGAACTTCATTACTTAGAAGCGTGTTTGGTGGAAGAATCGAAAGACACTTGGGTCATTGATTCAGGCGCCACTAATCATGTTTGTGTTTCTATGCAGGGGTTCGTGGAAACGAGAAGTCTACATGATAGGAGCCTCTCGTTGTGGACTGGAGATGGTAGCTTTGTGGTGGCTGAGGCAGTGGGAGATGTTCACCTTTATTTTGACCAATTTAGGTTTATTTTATTGAAAGACTGTTTTTATGTTCCTAATTTTAGGAGGAACCTTATATCGGTAGCTTGTTTAATAAAGGATTCTTATTCAGTTTCTTTTTGTAAAAGAGTTGATATTCGTAGAAATAAGTCTTTTATCTGCTTTGGATGGATGGATGGAAACCTATATTTGATCAGACCAAAGATGTACTCACTGCTTGACACTGAATTAATTGAAAACTCTAAAAGGTTGAAAGTTTCTCACTCTAACAAGGCGTGTCTTTGGCATTTAAGACTTGGTCATATTAATCAGGATAGGATTCAAAGATTGGTGAAAGACGGTCCTCTGGAATCTCTGGAAGAGGTACGACTTCCCCAATGTGAGTCTTGTCTAGAGGGTAAGATGACTAAGAGGTCTTTTGGAGCTAAGGATACAAGGGCTAAGGAGCTCTTAGAAATTGTGCACACTGACGTATGTGGCCCCATGAACGTCACAGCACGAGGAGGGTTCGAGTATTATGTCTCTTTCATAGATGATTACTCGAGGTATGGATATGTGTATCTGATGCACCGCAAGAGCGAAACCTTTGATAAGTTCAAAGAGTATCGTACGGAAGTGAAAAAGCAATTGGATAAATCCATAAAGACACTTCGATCTGATCGAGGTGGCGAATACCTCTCTGATGAATTTCTAGGACATCTTGTAGAGAACGGGATTTTATCCCAATTGACTGCACTTGGTACTCTACAACAGAATGGTGTAGCCGAAAGGAGAAACAGGACCTTATTAGATATGGTACGGTCCATGATGAGTTACTCAACGCTGCCATTATCATTTTGGGGATATGCTTTACAAATGGTGTGCTATATTCTGAACCAGGTTCCGAGCAAATCAATTCCTAGAACTCCGTATGAATTATGGCGTGGCAGGAAGCCCTCCCTTGGACATATGAGAATATGGGGCTGCCCAGCACATGTACTGGATGGGGATGCGAAGAAGTTGGAACCAAGATCAGAATTATGCATGTTTGTAGGGTATCCAAAAGGAACTAAAGGAGGTCTGTTCTATAACTCGAAGGAACAAAAAGTCATTGTCTCAACCCATGTGACATTCTTGGAGGAAAGTCACATGAATGACTTTAAACCTCGAAGCAAAGTAGTGCTAGAGGAGTTATCGGGTGAAAGAACTGCTCCACAGATTTCAGTCTTGGACGTAAGTCCGAGTTCCAATGAAAGACCTGCAGATGATCAACAATTTAGGGTGCCTCGTCGTAGTGGGAGGGTTTCTAAGAAACCTAATTTCTTCATGTATGATGCTGAGGTATACCAGGCTGAGGCTCATGAGCATGAGGAAGATCCGGTCACATATGATGAAGCTATAAAGGATGTTGATTCTAGATCTTGGAAACAGGCTATGAACAATGAGATGGATTCTATGAAATCCAACTCTGTTTGGGAACTTGTAGATTTGCCGGATGGGATAAAACCCATTGGATGCAAATGGGTCTACAAAAGAAAGAAGGATGCGGAAGGGAGAGTGGAAACTTTCAAAGCTAGACTGGTTGCAAAGGGATACATGCAAAAGGCTGGAATCGATTACGAGGAAACCTTTTCGCCTGTTGCTATGCTGAAGTCTATCCGTATTCTTCTGTCCATTGCTGCGGCTCTCGATTACGAGATCTGGCAAATGGATGTCAAGACGGCATTCTTGAATGGCCATCTTGAAGAGTGTATCTATATGATACAGCCCGAAGGGTTCGTAGCAAAAGGCCAAGAAAGGAAAGTCTGCAAGTTGCTTAGATCCATTTATGGATTAAAGCAAGCATCCCGCTCATGGAACCAGAGGTTTGATCAAGCGATTAAGACATTTGGTTTTGAGCAGAACGTTGATGAACCTTGTGTTTATAAACGTATTAAGGATGGAAAAGTGGTCTTTCTGATACTCTATGTCGATGATATACTACTCATTGGGAATGATGTAGGGAACTTATCATCGGTCAAGCTTTGGTTACACCAACAGTTTGACATGAAGGACTTGGGAGAAGCTAATTATGCTCTAGGCATTCGTCTCTTCAGAGATCGAAAGAACAAAATGATAGCATTATCCCAAGCTTCATACATAGATAAAATAATTGACAAATATGCAATGCTAGAGGCAAAGAAAGGCTCACAACCTTCTATTGCCGGTCTAACTCTTTCATTGGATGACTGTCCCAAGACATCGGAAGAAAGAGAGCGTATGAGTAAGGTTCCTTATGCATCCGCTGTGGGTAGCCTTATGTACGCTATGCTTTGCACTCACCCGGACATATGTTTTGCAGTAGGTATGGTGAGTCGATATCAAGCGAATCCTGGAACCAAGCACTGGCAAGCAGTAAAGCATATACTCAAGTATCTTAAGAGAACGAGGGATTATATGCTAGTGTATTCTGGAGGGGACCTAACACCCGTAGGATACACGGACTCAAACTTTCAGACTTGTAAGGATTCGAGGAAATCGACATCTGGATTAGTGTTTTTACTCGGAGGAGGCGCCATTGTGTGGAGGAGCATGAACCAGGGCTGCACAGCTGACTCTACTATGGAGGCTGAGTATGTGGCTGCGGCTGAGGCATCTAAAGAAGTGGTTTGGCTCCGCAAGTTCTTTAGAGACCTTGAGGTCATTCCGGGTGTTGACAAGCCTATCACACTTTACTGTGATAATACAGGGGCTATTGCCAACACAAGAGAATCTCGGCACCACAAGAGGACCAAGCACATAGATCGGAGGTATCACATTATTAGAGGGCATGTAGAGACAGGACAAGTGGATGTATGTAAGATCGCGTCCGAGGACAACATCGCTGATCCCTTTACTAAGACTTTGGTGGCAAGAAGCTTTGAGAGGCATGTAGAGGCGATGGGGATGCGTAACATGGCACATCTGCTGGCTTAGGGCAAGTGGGAGATTGTTAGGAAATGCCCTAAGCATTAGAGACATTTTGATGTATTCATTTTGAACTGGATAATAAAATTAAACATAGAGGTTATTCATTACATTGCTATTTGTCCTCGTCTTATTTACATGTTAAAGTAAATGTAAGCAAATATGGCTCACTGACTGCTTGTGTTTAAACTGTTAGAATATTGCATGCAATGGACTTTTGTATGCGAGAAGACAATGTTCCAAAGTTAGCAGTCTAAACTATGGTCTGTAGTCTATGGGGTTAGACCGAGCATCTAACTCATGATAAGACTATTGTTGTCTAAAGCCTTGGAGGGGACGGTCTGTCTTGACTGTCTGGAGCTGGACTCCCAAGTAGAGACATAGATATGTTGCTTGGTGGTGACATATTAGACCGGGACTAAAGCGTGATTGATCTACGTAGTCCGCTATGAGTGGATCAATCTGCTTTTGACGTTCATTGTGCAATAACCTTAATCCTGAGTAAATGAACTACTTCATGTATATGACTTGTGTACTTTGATGTTCCAATGGCTAAAGCGTCTCAGAGGTAGTAAGCTTATAGACCGGTTCGTTGGGTGCATGACTTGTGTACGATGAAGGGTATGTTTGCAGATATCGGAATCATAACTCTAAGGAGTTAAAGGTATCCTCTTAAAGGCATTATACTGAATGTGAAAATGGACAAGGCCTTGGGCCGTCTGCTTGGCGGATGACTTCTTATTCACATATGGTGAATAATCATTTTCTTGATTCGGTAGTATAATGGAACTTTAAGATAGCCTGATCAGTAGGATTAAACGGACTTTGACCTAAGGCTGATCATGGATATCATATGAGGGTTTTGCATATATGACAAGGTCATTGGATAGTAGCTCGTCACAGGCTTACGTAATACGGTATATAATTGGGGGTTCAGTTTCAGGTTTATAGTGGTGTGACTCTGAAACTAGTGATCATATGATTGAGTTGTTCGGTAAAGAATGATGATCATATGGAATCACGAGAGCCCGATTATATATGTCCAATCAATCCCTCTACTAGCTCCACATAATTCCTTAACGTTTGGCAAATTGATTTGTGTATGCTATTGGCTGGTTTATTATGCATGGATGGTGATGACACAGGATTAGGATGGTAGACAAGATTCTCTCCGGTTGGATTCAGATTTTGTTTTGGATAATAGAGTACACAATTATTCGAACTCCAAATAAAGTTGCCATGATTTTATTTGAGATTGGATTGGAGTTGTAGAAAATTATCCATGAGAACAAGAATATGAAATACAACCATTTTGTGGAATTTGAAATTTGAATTTTGAAATTTGAAATTTGAATTTTGAAATTTGAAATTTGAAAATTGAATTTGAAATTTGAATTTGAAATTCGAATTTAAAATTTAAATTTGAAATTTGAAATTTGAAATTTGAAATTTGAAATTTGAATTTGAAATTTGAAATTCAAATTTTGAATCACAGTCCAAGTAGGATTCGAATTTATTGTGGAAAATCCACAAGGTTTGAAATTCGAATTTGAGTTGGATTTGGAGAGGATAATCTTGTTAGAATCCTACTTGAATTTTGAATCCAAATCCCAACAAATAAGGGACGAAATTTTGAGGATAATCCTCAAGCAAATTTCGGTTTTTGTGGATAGGATTCAAGGGAAAAATTCAAGTTTCAATCCTAGTTGAATTTGGATTCTCTCCTTCCCTGAAAAGTGGCCGAAATTAAGGAGAAAATCTCCTAGGAAATTCGGTTATTTTGGATAAGGTTGAGATGAGATTCAAGCTTGAAAATCCTGGTGGAATTTTGGATTCTCCCTTATCCATAATGGGCGAAACTTTTGTTGAGATTTTCTCCAAGAAAAATTCGGATTTTTTGGTTGAAAAAGGGAGATAAAATTCTAGTTAAAATCTTGTTTAGATTTGGATTGGATTTATCTTAGGAAAACCGAATTTAATTGTGGAGATTCTCCCTTGGAAAATTTGGATTTTTTGGTTATGGATAAGGGAGAAAATCTTTTCCTAGTCCAATTCGAATTCAGAGAATCACCTCATGCAGGTCTATAAATAGAGGTCCTGCCACTCCAGTTCTCTCAGACCACAGACTCTCAGGTGAGCAGGCTTATTGTTGCACAGCTCATCGTGATAATAAAGTTCTTTAAAGATCTGGGTGGTCGGAAGAAGACTAGCAGTGCTAGCATACCGATCGAGGTTCAGAGCGCCCACACACTCAGCCATTCAGGAATTGGAGAATAGTAGAGAAGGCTAGTTGGTTGAAGCCTCCGGTTATTCTCCTCCTGCATATTGGCGTCCTTGAGATATGAGTTTTAATTGTTGTTGGTTTATTGTATATGGCATCATGAGATATTTAACGATCTAAAAATTTTTATTGTTCCGCTGCGCCACTCTGATACGTTTTTACCGATTTATTTTCCTACAGTGTCATCACCATCCATGCATAATAAACTAGCCAATAGCATACACAAGTCAATTTGCCAAATGTTAAGGAATTATGTGGAGCTAGTAGAGGGACTGATTGGACTTATATAATCAGGCTCCCGTGATTCAATATGATCATCATTCTTTACCGAACAACTCAATCATGTGATCACTAGTTTCAGAGTCACACCACTATAAACCTGAAACTGAACTCCCAATTATATACCGTATTACGTAAACCTGTGACGAGCTACTATCCAATGACCTTGTCATATATGCAAAACCCTCATATGATATCCATGATCAGCCTTAGGTCAAAGTCCGTTTAATCCTACTGATCAGGCTATCTTAAAGTTCCATTATACTACCGAATCAAGAAAATGATTATTCACCATATGTGAATAAGAAGTCATCTGCCCAGCAGACAACCCAAGGCCTTGTCCATTTTCACATTCAGTATAATGCCTTTAAGAGGATACATTTAACTCCTCAGAGCTATGATTCCGATATCTGCAAACAAATCCTTCATCGTATACAAGTCATGCACCCAACGAACCGGTCTATAAGCTTACTACCTCTGAGACGCTTTAGCCATTGGAACATCAAAGTACACAAGCCATATACATGAAGTAGTTCATTTACTTAGGATTAAGGTTATTGCACAATGAACGTCAAAAGCAGATTGATCCACTCATAGCGGACTACGTAGATCAATCACACTTTAGTCCCGGTCTAATATGTCACCACCGAGCAACATATCCATGTCTCTACTTGGGAGTCCAGCTCTAGACAGTCAAGACAAACCGTCCCCTCTAAGGCTTTAGACAACATAATAGTCTTAACATGAGTTAGATGCTCGGTCTAACCCCATAGACTACAGACCATAGTTTAGACTACTAACTTTAGAACATTGTCTTCTCGCATACAAAAGTCTATTGCATGCAACGTTCTAACAGTTTTAACACAAGCAGTCAGTGAGCCATATTTGCTTACATTTACTTTAACATGTAAATAAGACGAGGACAGATAGCAATGTAATGAATAACCTCTATGTATAATTTTATTATCCAGTTCAAAATGAATACATCAAAATGTCTCTAATACTTAGGGCATTTCCTAACAATCTCCCACTTGCCCTAAGCCAGCAGATGTGCCATGTTACGCATCCCCATCGCCTCTACATGCCTCTCAAAGTTTCTAGCCACCAAAGTCTTAGTAAAGGGATCAGCGATGTTGTCCTCGGACGTGATCTTACATACATCCACTTGTCCTGTCTCCACATGCCCTCTAATAATATGATATCTCCGATCGATGTGCTTGGTTCTCTTGTGGTGCCAAGATTCCCTTGTGTTGGCAATAGCCCCTGTATTATCACAGTAAAGTGTGATAGGCTTGTCAACACCCGGAATGACCTTAAGGTCTCTAAAGAACTTGCGGAGCCAAACCGCTTCTTTAGATGCCTCAGCCGCAGCCACATACTCACCCTCCATAGTAGAGTCAGCTGTGCAGCCCTGCTCCACGCTCCTCCACACAATGGCGCCTCCTCTGACTAAAAACACAAATCCAGATGTCGATTTCCTCGAATCCTTACAAGTCTGGAAGTCTGAGTCCGTGTATCCTACAGGTATTATGTCCCCTCCAGAATACACTAGCATATAATCCCTCGTTCTCTTAAGATACTTGAGCATATGCTTTATTGCTTGCCAGTGCTTGGTTCCAGGATTCGCTTGATATCGACTCACCATACCTACTGCAAAACATATGTCCAGGCGAGTGCAAAGCATAGCGTACATAAGGCTACCCACAGCAGATGCATAAGGGACCTTACTCATACGCTCTCTTTCTTTCGATGTCTTGGGACAGTCATCCAATGAAAGAGTTAGACCGGCAATAGAAGGTTGTGAGCCTTTCTTTGCCTCTAGCATTACATATTTGTCAATTATTTTATCTATGTATGAAGCTTGGGATAATGCTATTATTTTGTTCTTTCGATCTCTGAAGAGACGAATGCCTAGAACATAATTAGCTTCTCCCAAGTCCTTCATGTCAAACTGTTGGTGTAACCAAAGCTTGACCGATGATAAGTTCCCTACATCATTCCCAATGAGTAGTATATCATCGACATAGAGTATCAGAAAGACCACTTTTCCATCCTTAATATGTTTATAAACACAAGGTTCATCAATGTTCTGCTCAAAACCAAATGTCTTAATCGCTTGATCAAACCTCTGGTTCCATGAGCGGGATGCTTGCTTTAATCCATAAATGGATCTAAGCAACTTGCAGACTTTCCTTTCTTGGCCTTTTGCTACGAACCCTTCGGGCTGTATCATATAGATACACTCTTCAAGATGGCCATTCAAGAATGCCGTCTTGACATCCATTTGCCAGATCTCGTAATCGAGAGCCGCAGTAATGGATAGAAGAATACGGATAGACTTCAGCATAGCAATAGGCGAAAAGGTTTCCTCGTAATCGATTCCAGCCTTTTGCGTGTATCCCTTTGCAACCAGTCTAGCTTTGAAAGTTTCCACTCTCCCTTCCCCATCCTTCTTTCTTTTGTAGACCCATTTGCATCCAATGGGTTTTATCCCATCCGGCAAATCTACAAGTTCCCAAACAGAGTTGGATTTCATAGAATCCATCTCATTGTTCATAGCCTGTTTCCAAGATTTGGAATCAACATCATTTATAGCTTCATCATATGTGACCGGATCTTCCTCATGCTCATGAGCCTCGGCCTGGTATACCTCAACATCATACATAAAGAAATTAGGTTTCTTCGAAACCCTCCCACTACGACGAGGCACCCTAAATTGTTGATCGTCTGCAGGTCTTTCACTGGAACTCGGACTTGCGTCCAAGACCGAAATCTTTTGAGCAGTTCTTTCACCCGATAACTCCTCTAGCACCACTTTGCTTCGAGGCTTAAAGTCATTCATGTGACTTTCCTCCAAGAATGTCGCATGGGTTGAGACAATGACTTTTTGTTCCTTCGGGTTATAGAACAGACCTCCTTTAGTTCCTTTTGGATACCCTACAAACATGCACAATTCTGATCTAGGTTCCAAGTTCTTCGCATCCCCATCAAGTACATGTGCCGGGCAGCCCCATATTCTCATATGTCCAAGGGAGGGCTTCCTGCCATGCCACAATTCATACGGAGTTCTAGGAATTGATTTGCTCGGAACCTGGTTCAGAATATAGCATGCCGTTTGTAAAGCATATCCCCAAAATGATAATGGCAGCGTTGAATAACTCATCATGGACCGTACCATATCCAATAAGGTCCTGTTTCTCCTTTCGGCTACACCATTCTGTTGTGGAGTACCAGGTGCAGTCAATTGGGATAAAATCCCGTTCTCTACAAGATGTCCTAGAAATTCATCGGAGAGATATTCGCCACCTCGATCAGATCGAAGTGTCTTTATGGATTTATCCAATTGCTTTTCCACTTCCGCACGATACTCTTTGAACTTGTCAAAGGTTTCGCTCTTGCGGTGCATCAGATACACATATTTATACCTCGAGTAATCATCTATAAAAGAGACATAATACTTGAACCCTCCTCGTGCTGTGACGTTCATGGGGCCACATACGTCAGTGTGTACAATTTCTAAGAGCTCCTAAGCCCTTGTACCCTTAGCTCTAAAAGACCTCTTAGTCATTTTACCCTCTAGACAAGACTCACATTGGGGAAGTCGTACCTCCTCCAAAGATTCCAGAGGACCGTCTTTCACCAATCTTTGAATCCTATCCTGATTAATATGACCAAGTCTTAAATGCCAAAGATACGCCTTGTTAGAGTGAGAAACTTTCAACCTTTTAGGGTTATCAATTAATTCAGTGTCAAGCAGTGTGTACATCTTTGGTTTGATCAAATATAGGTTTCCATCCATCCATCCAGAACAGATAAAAGACTTATTTCTACGAATATCAACTCTTTTACTAAAAGAAACTGAATAAGAATCCTTTATTAAACAAGCTACCGATATAAGGTTCCTCCTAAAATTAGGAACATAAAAATAGTCTTTTAATAAAATAAACCTAAATTCATCAAAATAAAGATAAATATCTCCCACTACCTCAGCCACCACCAAGCTACCGTCTCCAGTCTGTAACGAGAGGCTCCTATCATGTAGACTTCTCGTTTCCACGAACCCCTGCATAGAAACACAAACATGATTAGTGGCGGCCAAATCAATGACCCAATTGTCTTTCGATTCTTCTACCAAACACGCTTCCAAGTAGTGAAGTTCTTTACCTTCCTTGCCCTTAGCGGCTAGGATTTCCCGACAAGCCTTCTTAAAGTGACCTACCTTCCCACAGACGAAGCACTTGGACTTTTTAGGGTCCCTAGGCTTCTCGTTGTTCTTCTTCTTCTTCCCATCCGAGACAGGAGGATTAGAAGAATTGGAAGCCGTTTGCTTCTGATTTGGCCTCTTCCTCTTCGGTAAGGGTTTGGAAAAATCCACCAAATTGGCCTCTCCTTTGGGTTGGACCGCATCCCCATCCCTGATCATCCGCTTATAAGCTTGAAGCTGCTTCATGAGCTCAGTTAGTCCTAACTCCCTTGTCGCCAGATTGTATGCGGCATTAAACCCCACAAAATCTTTAGACAGAGTTTTGAACACCATCTCGATCTGGGTGTTGTAGTCCAACTCAGCACCATTCTCGACAGCCTCAGCGAAGAATCCCATTAGAGTGATCATATGGTTCTTCACCAGAGTACCCACCTTTTGCTTAGAGTTCATAATACTGGTTATAGTAGACTGTCGAGCCTACTTTTCTTGGCCTCCGAACATGTCCTCCAGATTTTCCATGATCTCCGCAGCAACTTGATAAGTCTCATGTTGCTTTTATAAAGCACTCATCATGCTAGCCAGAGTGTAGCATCGAGCTATCTCATTGGATTCTCTCCAACGAGTATAGGTAACCGGGACCTCTTCAAGCGGTGTGTCAGGTTTGGGCCCTGGTGGGCATGTTTCGTCCAGTACGAACTTGTGTCTCTCGCAGCTGAGAACTATCAACAGATTTTTTTTTCAATCTTTATAATTATCGCCATTTAGCTTATTTTCAGTAAGTATTGAAATGACGGGTGTCGATGACATTTTGAACTAAAATAAAATTATACTAGACATCATTACAAAGCCCAAGCAAATATACAGATAATTTAGCAAATAAAATATACAAGTATGTTCTTACATGAAACTTGAAAAATATGTAGCATTGCAATGGTAATTCTCAGCACTTATTGCCCTAAGCCACCGAGGGGTGGTCATGAAACAAATAGCCGGAACATGGACCTCGTCCAATTAATATATGTTGCCTTAAATCCTCCAAGGTTAAGACATATATTAATTATCGCTTATTTGGCCACCAATTTAGTTAACAGAGCTTCTAGGGAAGGTTAATACTTAAACGAGTCTTGAGTGTATAACCATTGTTTACGTAGCCTGATCCACGTCCTACCAAGCCACCGAGGGGTGGTCATGAATAGGATCGTACCCGAACACGTTTTCCACATAGGAGATCCAATCTAGTATACCGGCGGTGGTAAACACCTACCAAGGGGTATGGTCAGGGCAGAACTGACGCAAGGCGTTACCATGCTTTCACATATGGATCAACAATGGAGGCCGTGGGTTTTGTTTGAAACCTTCTCCCACTCAATATTTTGAAAAACATGCAAGTTTTGACAAATATGTATGATGAATATAGTATGAGTGGCACTCACCTATCCTATATGACATGTTATCAAATATGCATATAAAGCATCCATCAATACATATTTATACATCCATGACATATCACAGAAAAAATAATTGACAGAATAACCAAGCCATGGTTCCATCATAGAACAAAGAAAATAAAGATAACAAAATTCCATCCAAAGCATTCTTTGGGTCTTGAATTTTGTTCCGTCTTTTTGTATCCATCTTTAAGATAAACATAAACATCTCCCACTGCCTCAGCCACCACAAAGCTACCATCTCCAGTCCACAACGAGAGGCTCCTATCATGTAGACTTCTCGTTTCCACGAACCCCTGCATAGAAACACAAACATGATTAGTGGCTCCCGAATCAATGACCCAAGTGTCTTTCGATTCTTCCACCAAACACGCTTCTAAGTAATGAAGTTCCTTACCTTCCTTGCCCTTGGCGGCTAGGAATTCCTGGCAAGCCTTCTTAAAGTGACCTACCTTCCCACAATGGAAGCATTTGGACTTTTTAGGGTCCTTTGGCTTCTTGTTCTTGTTCTTCTTCTTCCCGTCCGAGACAGGAGGATTAGAAGAACTAGAAGCCACTTGCTTCTTATTTGGCCTCTTCCTCTTCCGTAAAGGATTGGAAGATTCTGCCAAATTGGCCTCACCTTTAGGTCGGACCACATCCTCATCCCTGATCATTCGCTCATAAGCCTGTAGTTGCTTCATGAGCTCGGTCAGTCCTAACTCCTTTGTCGCCAGATTGTATGCGGCCTTAAACCCCACAAAATCTTTAGACAGAGTCTTGAACACCATCTCGATCTGGGTGTTGTAGTCCAACTCAGCACCATTCTCAGCAGCCTCAGCGAAGAATCCCATTAGAGTGATCATATGGTCCTTCACCGGAGTACCGCCTTTTGCTTGGAGTTCATAATGCTGGTGATAACGGACTGTCGAGCCAATTTTTCTTGGCCTCCGAACATGTCCTCCAAATTGTCCATGATCTCCCTAGCAACTTGATAAGTCTCATGCTGCTTTTGTAAAGCACTCGTCATGCTAGCAAGGATGTAGCATCGAGCTATTTTATTGGATTCTCTCGAACGATTATAGGCAACCGGGACATCCTTAAGTGGTGTGTCAGGTTTGGGCGCAGGTGGGCATGGTTCGTCCAGTACGAACTTGTGTCTCTCGCAGCTGAGAACTATTAATAGATTTCTTTTCCAGTCTTTATAATTATCGCCATTCAGCTTATTTTCAGTAATTATTGAAATGAAGGGTGTCGGTGACATTTTGAATTGAAATAAAATTATACTAGACATCATTACAAAGCCCAAGCAAATATACAGATAATTTAGCAAATAAAACATACAAGTATGTTCCTACATGAAACTTGAAAAACATGTAGCATTGCAACGGTAATTCTCAGCACCTATTGCCCCAAGCCACCGAGGGGTGGTCATGAAAACAAATAGCCGGAACATGGACCCCGTCCAATTAATATATGTTACCTTAAATCCTCCAAGGTTAAGACATATATTAATAACCGCTTATTTGGCCATCAGTTTAGTTAACAGAGCTTCTAGGGAAGGTTAATAACTAAACGAGTCTTGAGTGTATAACCATTGTTTACGTAGCCCGATCCACGTCCTACCAAGCCACCGAGGGGTGGTCATGAATAGGATCACACCCGAACACGTTTTCCACATAGGAGATCCAATCTAGTATACCGGCGGCGGTAAACACCTACCGAGGGGTGTGGTCAGGGCAGAACTGACGCGAGGCGTTACCATGCTTTCACATATGGATCAACAATGGAGGCCGTGGGTTTTGTTTGAAACCCTCTCCCACTCAATATTTTGAAAAACATGCAAGTTTTGACAAATTATGTATGATCAATATAGTATGAGCGGCACTCACCTATCCTATATGACATGTTATCAAATATGCATACAAAACATCCATCAATACATATTTACACATCCACGACATATCACAGAAAAAATAATTGACAGAATAACCAAGCTATGGTTCCATCCTAGAACAAAGAAAATAAAGATTACAAAATTCCATCCAAAGCATTCTTTGGGTCTTGAATTTTGTTCCGTCTTCTTGTATCCTTCTTTATGTAGCCTCTCCATTTATTTCTCATCCCAAGAATTATTTAAAATTTAAATATCCAAAAATTTAAATTTGAAATTCAAATTCCAAATTCGAATTTCAAATTTAAATTTTTAAACAATTTTAAACATCATGTGTAATAATATGTAATTTCAAAAATTTCAAATTTTTAATTACATATTTTTAAACATGATTTAAAATTCAATCTCTAATTTAAAAATCAAAATTTTCTGATTTTTGGACCGTCGGACAGCCGCCCCCGTAGGCGGCAGCCGCCTTGGGCAGCCACCAACCCCGGAGGGGCTGGCAGCCCATGGCCGCCCCATGTGCAGCCCTGCCGGGCTGCAGGCCAAGCTTGCAGCGCCAGGTTGCACGCCCAGGCTGGGCGCAGCAGCCGGCAGGCTACACGCCCAGGCTGCGGCCAACCTTGGGCAGGCCACGGCCACCCTTGGCTGCAGGCCAAGCCTGCGGCCGGGGTGGTGTGGGCCTGCTTAGGGGCTGCCGCAGCCCCATCCTGCCCGAAGGCAAGGGCTGCAGCCCCACCAAGGCCCGTCGGCCTATCCCGAGGGGTCGAGTCTTGATTTTCGGGCCATATTCCAATTTACCTATTAGGATCTCCAAAAATTAATTTGAATCCCAATTAAATTGAAAATTTTCACAATCAAAATTTCAATCTTTAAATCAAATTTAACTTTTGGGAAAAATAAATTGCGGTCTTCAATCTTCAATCTCCTCCAAGAATAATTACATAAAATTTCCTAAACCGTTTCTGGTGTACAAAAAATTCTAACCATAAAAATTCTAAGAGACAAAAAATAAAATCCATGGGAAAATTACAGTGTTAATAAACTGCTCCCATGGTTACATAAAAATTCCTAGATACAATTTTTCTAAATTCTAAGGAACCATAATCGGTATAAACAAGCATGTTTATAATAATTCAAAAAATTAAAATAACCACATACTTTATACATAATCCATGATAACAACATAAAGGAACCCTAGAATGCCACTCTCTAAATATCAAATTCATACATAAATAAAAAGACTAAGTAATTGTCTAATTTATGTACATGGCATAGTCATGAGATGGCTCTGATACCAATTGTAGGATAATAAATCGGTAAAAAAGTATCAGAGTGGCGCAGCGGAACAATAAAAAATTTTTAGATCGTTAAATATCTCATGATGCCATATACAATAAATCAACAACAATTAAAACTCATACCTCAAGGACGCCAATCTTGCAGGAGGAGAATGACCGGAGGCTTCAACCAACTAGCCTTCTCTACTATTCTCCAATTCCCGAATGGCTGAGTGTGTGGGCACTCTGAACCTCGATCGGTATGCTAGCACTGCTAGTCTTCTTCCGACCACCCAGATCTCTAAAGAACTTTATTGTCACGATGAGCTGTGCAACAATAAGCCTACTCACCTGAGAGTCTGTGGTCTGAGAGAACTGGAGTGGCAGGACCTCTATTTATAGACCTGCATAAGGTGATTCTCTGAATTTGAATTGGATTAGGAAAAGATATTTTCCCTTATCCTTAACCAAAAAATCTGAATTTTTCCATGGATAATTCCAACAATAAAATTCGGTTTCTTAGGATAAATCCTATCCAAATCTAAACAAGATTTTAACTAGAATCTTATCTCCCTTTTTCAACCAAAAAATCCGAAATTTCTAGGAGAAAATCTCCTCATAAATTTCAGCCATTATGGATAAGGGAGAGTCAAAAATTCCACTAGGATTTTCAAGCTTGAATCTTATCTCAACCTTATCCAAAAATAACCGAATTTCCTAGGAGAGATTCTCCAAATTTTCGGCCACTTTTCAGGGAGGAGAGAATCCAAATTCAACTGGGATTGAAACTTGAATT
Organism: Antiaris toxicaria; assembly: GCA_035233585.1. Taxonomy (NCBI): domain Eukaryota; kingdom Viridiplantae; phylum Streptophyta; class Magnoliopsida; order Rosales; family Moraceae; genus Antiaris; species Antiaris toxicaria. The sequence goes on along the minus strand of CP141155.1, from coordinate 55,560,708 downwards.
ATTCCCTTGAATCTTATCCACAAAAATCCGAATTTTTCCATGAGGATTATCCTCAAAAATTTCGTCCACTTTTGTTGGGATTTGGATTCAAAATTCAAATAGGATTCTTACAAGATTATCCACTCCAAATCCAACTCAAATTCGAATTTCAAACCTTGTGGATTTTCCACAACAAATTCGAATCCTACTTAGACTGTGATTCAAAATTTGAATTTCAAATTTCAAATTCAAATTTCAAATTCAAATTTCATATTTCAAATTTAAATTTCAAATTCAAATTTCAAATTCGAATTTCAAATTCGAATTTCAAATTCAAATTTCAAATTCAAATTTCAAATTTCAAATTTCAAAATTCAAAATTCAAATTTCAAAATTCAAATTTCAAATTCCACAAAACGGTTGTGTTTCATATTCTTGTTCTCATGGATAATTTTCTACAACTCCAATCCAATCTCAAATAAAATCATGGCAACTTTATTTGGAGTTCGAATAATTGTGTACTCTATTATCCAAAACAAAATCTGAATCCAACCGGAGAGAATCTTATCTACCATCCTAATCCTGTGTCATCACCATCCATGCATAATAAACTAGCCAATAGCATACACAAATCAATTTGCCAAACGTTAAGGAATTATGTGGAGCTAGTAGAGGGACTGATTGGACATATATAATCAGGCTCCCGTGATTCCATATGATCATCATTCTTTACCGAACAACTCAATCATATGATCACTAGTTTCAGAGTCACACCACTATAAACCTGAAACTGAACTCCCAATTATATACCGTATTACATAAGCCTGTGACGAGCTACTATCCAATGACCTTGTCATATATGCAAAACCCTCATATGATATCCATGATCAGCCTTAGGTCAAAGTCCGTTTAATCCTACTGATCAGGCTATCTTAAAGTTCCATTATACTACCGAATCAAGAAAATGATTATTCACCATATGTGAATAAGAAGTCATCCGCCCAGCAGACAACCCAAGGCCTTGTCCATTTTCACATTCAGTATAATGCCTTTAAGAGGATACCTTTAACTCCTCAGAGCTTTGATTCCGATATCTGTAAACAAATCCTTCATCGTATACAAGTCATGCACCCAACGAACCGGTCTATAAGCTTACTACCTCTGAGACGCTTTAGCCATTGGAACATCAAAGTACACAAGTCATATACATGAAGTAGTTCATTTACTCAGGATTAAGGTTATTGCACAATGAACGTCAAAAGCAGATTGACCCACTCATAGCGGACTACGTAGATCAATCACACTTTAGTCCCGGTCTAATATGTCACCACCGAGCAACATATCTATGTCTCTACTTGGGAGTCCAGCTCTAGACAGTCAAGACAAACCGTCCCCTCTAAGGCTTTAGACAACATAATAGTCTTAACATGAGTTAGATGCTCGGTCTAACCCCATAGACTACAGACCATAGTTTAGACTACTAACTTTAGAACATTGTCTTCTCGCATACAAAAGTCCATTGCATGCAACGTTCTAACAGTTTTAACACAAGCAGTCAGTGAGCCATATTTGCTTACATTTACTTTAACATGTAAATAAGACGAGGACAGATAGCAATGTAATGAATAACCTCTATGTATACTTTTATTATCCAGTTCAAAATGAATACATCAAAATGTCTCTAATACTTAGGGCATTTCCTAACACACAGCCTTAATCTCATCATCATAGCGTCGAAGGCAAAATTGTACATGACTGGGAGTGGTACATTAGTGTTGACCTCCACAGCCTTAATCTCATCATCATAGCCTCGAAGGCAAAGTTTACCTCTCTGTACGGAAGGCTGGTACGCCAAAAGTGGTTTCATTACCGATTTTTTAAAGTTCTAACCCAGTGACTTCATATTACCCCACGGTTAGGAATGGTTCACATTTTAATTTTAGGTGAGTGAGTTTCATTAACCTCGCCCTAGTGCCCGAAGCACAATTTATTATGTGTTCCATTCTTAATAGTGCCCGTAGCACATTTCGTCTCTGTCTCTACTCTATAATAGTGCCCGTAGCCCATATGTACCTAACTTATAGTTAGTACATCAAAGTTAGCAATAATAATGCTACATGTTGCAAACAGGTAAATGTCTGAACTTACCTTATCTGTTTCTTCCCTTTTTCTTTCTTAGATCTTTAATCGCTCTCCTTGTGGGTCGATTTTGGGATCCTACAGACAAAACCTTGTCTGTTAACTTCATTTCCATTTATAGCTTTTATTTTTTTTATTAAAAAGCTTAAATAAAACCTATTTATAAATTTTTAGGCTTTATTTAACATTTTTCCCATTTTTCTCAACTTTTGCAAAATTACGATCTTGCTCCTATATTTTGACAAAATTACAATTATGCCCCTGACGGAATTTTCTCGATCCAGACTACACTTTTGGCTCTCAGGAACTTTTCTGACTCTTTTTTATTCATTACCGGGTTCGTTTCTATTTTATTTTCATTTTTTACTTTCCCAACCCTCGGGAAGTACTATTCCGACTCGTACGTCGATTTAGTGATTTTCTATCGTTTCGGAGCCTCAAATGGACGTTTTACTAGTATTTAAAATGTTCATCTAGACGTTTTGGATCTAGGTCTCCGAGGCTCGGATTTTCTGTACCCGACTCGGACCTTTACTTCGTTTCCTAAAAAAGCCCTCGTGGTCGGTTTTTCAGTTTCACTCGCGTTTTACATTTTTAAGGGGACGGGTTATCATTCACGAACCACCCCTTAGGTTTCCTTATTCAATTTTCCTTTAGGGACTTGGGTTTCCGACCTGACCCTAAACTTTTATTTTTAATTCCCCTTTTACCCCAAATGCCGTTTTTGAAATTTCGACAGCATTTCAGCGTAAATTTAAGGCTACCAGCGTTAGGTACGCCTCGAACCATATGTACCTGCCACGTACTATACCAAAGTCCTATTTTATGTAAAAGTTTCCCAAACTTTTACATAAAAACTCACACATTTAACAATTCACATTTTGAACCACCATTAACAAAATTTCTTTCAATTTTGCCATTAGGTCTTAGCCACGGTTTTCCTATCCAAAACCTAGCCAAAACTTTTCAATTTTTCAGCCAAATTTTAGGCTATTCCAATGTCATTATCTAGCACATTTTCAAGCCAATTTCCATGCCTTTTACAACAAAATTCTTAGGGTTTTTTCAACACACATAACCCACGGCCATTTAAGATAAAACATGCACCAAATTTTTGTTTCACGCTTTCAACCATAACCATCATTTTCATAATTAAATGCATGATTTAAACTATCCAATCATCAAGTTAATCATGCAAAAATATTCACCAAACCCTAATTAGAACCCACGGCCTTTTAGGGTTTTTAATTCCAAAATTTTTCCAAGCTTTATAACCATACAGATCATGCTTTACATTTAACCAAAACATGATTTAAAGCATTACAACACTTAAACAACAACAGTTCATCATCAACCACACAAGGTAACCCATGGTTTTACCCTTGGAAAACCAACCAAAACTTCGTTTTTCTTTAAACAAAATGCATGGTTTGTCTTCTAATTAAACCATTAACAAAACCCAAGCACCAAATCAACCAAAACCAACTTAAAATTTTTCATCCTTCACACTATTCATCCCACGGACTTTATGGAGAAAAATCAAGAAAAATTACAAACCGAAGAAGGTTACTTTGCTTTCTTGCTTCCCTTGACTTCAATGAAGTGTTTGATGCCACTTTTGTGAAGAAAACTTGGAAGATTAGCTTGCTTCCTCTTGGTTGCTCACGGGTGTTCTCTTGGACACTTAGAAAATTTTTTCTTCTCTTTGTTTTGGCATGAATAAGCTTCGGCCATTTTGTTCCACAATTTGCCGACTTAAGTGGCAAAGGAAACCAATTAATTTGGCTTCTAACCAATGAGAATTCAACACTTTTCATGCTAATTCTTTGCATTTTTTTTCAAAAAATAAATTTGGCTAATTTTGGCCAAATCTTACCCTTTAGATCAAAAAGTGAATCAATCTTGGCCATTAATGCCACCAACCACCAAATTTAATACATTTAATAATTTGGCTTTATAATGTCATAAATGCAAAGTAAAATGTTGACTTTGACTTTACTATTCATATTAATTCGACTACTTTTTGACCGATGTCGGTTTGAGCCGAAATTTTCCTGAAATCGTCCTAGCGGGTTCCTGAGGTCTCCTGTGCAGTTGGATCAATTTATACTGCTTCCGTTTGATCAAAATCAATCTCAGAAGTTTTTCATCTTTTAGTGCACCATAGTGCACCGGTTAGGGTTTTCTATGCCGTTTTTGGCACCGTTCCACTCGTTTCAATTCAATGAATTTTATCAACACTGAATTCTTACTCGTCAGTATTGTTAGAACATTTTAATACATTCTAAACAATATAATTACATTCATTTCACCCTTTAAATAGTACAAATTGTTATATACGTATATTTTTACATTTTCTTCTGAGAATGCCTGAATTTTCCTTTTGTCACATGTGCATCAATTATTGGAAATTGAACAAAGTCACTGTCAAGAATAGGTATCCGTTACCTAAAATTGATGACTTGTTTGATCAACTCAAAGGTGCAGCAGTATTCTCCAAGATCGATATATGATCAGGGTATCATTAACTACGGATCACAGAGAGTGATATTCCGAAAATAGCATTTAGGACCTGTTACAGTCATTACGAATTCCTTGTGATGTTGTTTAGGTTGACGAATGCTCTAGCTGCATTTATGGATTTGATGAATCGAGTCTTCAAAGAATTCCTTAATAAGTTTGTTATTGTGTTTATCGATGGCATACTTATAGATTTAGAGACTCGTGAGGAGCATAAGGAACATTTTAGGATTGTTCTTCGCACAATAAGGGAGCACCAACTCTATGCAAAATTCGCTAAATGTGAATTTTGGGTGAAGAAAGTTCATTTTCTCAAGCACGTAGTCTCTAAAGAAGGAATTGCTGTGGATCCTGTTACAGGATAGGCGATCAACGAATGGCTTGCACCTAAGAGCATAACAAAAATATGAAGTTTCTTAGGTTTGGCTAGCTACTATAGGAGATTTGTAGAAGGGTTTGCACGATTAGCTGCAACTCTCATGGCCCTTACGTGTAAGGAGAGGAAGTGCGAGTGGACAGAGGAGTGCAAAAAGAGCTTTCAATAACTGAAGAAGCGATTAACAAGTGCACCAATCCTTATGCTTCCCACTAAAGGGGAGACATTCGTGATGTATAGTGATGCATAAAAATGGGATTAGGAGCGGTTCTGATGTAAGACGGCAAGGTGATTGCCTATGCTTAGCATTAGTTGAAGGATCACGAGAAAAATTATCCTACGCATGACTTGGAACTTGCTGCAATAGTGTTCGCACTAAAAATTTGATGACACTATTTATATGGAGGTCAGTGTCAGATCTACACTGATCATCAAAGCCTGAAATACTTATTCACATAAAAGGAGTTAAATATGCGACAAAGAAGTTGGTTGGAATTTGTGAAGGATTATGATTGTGAGATCCTATATCACCCAGGAAAAGCCAACCGTGTAGTAGATGCTCTGAGTAGAAAGTCTATTATTCCACACCAGTTGCCAATAGAGAAACTACCAAAGCCGTTGCAGCAAGAGATAAACTCGATAGAGTTAGAGTTGATATCTGGAAAGCTAGCAGTGCTATAACTAGAGTCATCATTAATCGAAGGTATTAAAATGGCTCAGAAGCAAGACACCAGTTTAACAAGTCATCCAAAAGAAGTTTCCAAGGATGGACTAATCCTACATCAGGGAAGAATTCATGTCCCCGTTGATGAAGAATTGAGAAAGCGAATTATGGCAAAATCTCATGAGACGCCATAATCACTGCATGCCGGAGCTAGCAAAATGTACCATGATTTAAAATTGTAATTCTGGTGGAAGGGAATGAAGAGTGATATTGCAAAGTTCATGAGCCGATGCATGACGTGTCAAAAAGTCAAGGCAAAGTATCAGCATCTAAGTGGAAAATTGGAGCCACTGGAAATTACTGAATGGAAATGGGAACATTTTACAATGGACTTTGTAGTGGGAATACTAAAGACCTGAGAGGGCTATGATGCTATTGGGTTTATCGTTGATAGACTGACAAAGACGACAAGATTCATAGCAGTGAAGATGAATTTTTCACTAGAAAAGTTGGCAAACCTTTATGTGGCCCATATCGTTAGGCTACATGGCGTTCCTAAATCCATTGTGTCGGATCGAGATGCATGATTTACTTTAACCTTATGGAAATGCGTGCAAGAAGCCATGGGAATAGAATTACGTCTTAGTACGGCTTTTTATCTGCAGACAGACCGACAATCTGAACGGACTATTTAGACGTTAGAAGACATGCTTCGCGCTTGTATAATGGATTTTATGAGAAATTGGAATGAAAAGCTTCCTTTGGTAGAATTTTTGTATAATAATAGCTACCAAGGTTCTATAGGAATGGCACCCTATGATGCTTTGTGTGGAAGGAAGTATAGATCACCTATCCACTGGTATGACCTATAAGAAAAGCAACTACACAAGATGGATTTTGTGCAATAAACAATAGATGCAGTTGCAAAGATACAGCGGTGAATGAAGATTGCACAAAACCAGCAGAAGAGTTATGCGAATAAACAACAAAGATCCCTAGAGTTTAATGAAGGGGATTTTGTATTCTTAAAGGTTTCACCGATGAAAGGAATAATGCGTTTTGGTAAGAAAGGGAAATTGAGTCCGAGATATATTGGACTATTTGAAATCATCGAACGTATTGGAAAGGCTGTCTATAAGTTGGCATTACCTCTAGAGATGTCGGCAGTACATAACGTGTTTCTCGTATCAATGTTACGGAAGTACATACAGGATCCATCCCATGTATTAAGGCGTGAACTAGTTCAGATTCAAGGAGATCTGACCTGTAAAGAGCAGCTTGTTTAAATTTTAGCTCGTGAGGAAAAATTATTGAGCAGTAAGACGATCCTGCTAGTTAAAGTCTTGTGGAAAAATCACAACGTCGAAGAGGCAATGTGGGAGTGTGAAGAAGAAATGAGGAGATTGTACCCCCACTTGTTCTAAATTTTCGAGTACAAAAATTTTATAAGGAGGGGTGAATGTGATAATTGAGAAATTTTACTGTTCTCGGAAGACTTGTAAATTGTATGTACATGATAGTTTTACTGTGTAAAAATGATGAAATGAATGATTTAATACTGTTTAGAATGCGATAAAAATGTTCTAATAGTGAAAAAGGGTGTGAGTTAGGAGATGGAAAATTTTCCTGAACCAAAATGGGTGAAACGGCCCCAAATCGGAACCGAAAGCCTATGACGCCCAGTAGACTTGAGTGGCCTGGACCATCACTTAAAACCACTATTGATACTTAAACTTACTTGAAAACCATTCTTACTTACTTAAAAAACAGTTGCTTAACTTATCTGGCTAGAAAACTAATACTTAAACTTACCATAATTTTAGGGATATTTTTTTTATGCATACATTTTTAGTATTCATGTACATATACTTCATAAATACATAGGTCTAAGTCGTCTGAATACATACATACTTATAAAACTGTTTAACTATTTACTATTTAAAATATACTGTTTACTCAATATTGTGTGGAAGTCAAAACTCGCGATGGTATCCATAACCTTACCTCACATCCACCTCTGTCGCCGTCATCGCCCAGTGAGATCTAAGCCATAGGTCGCTTACCTACAGCATGAACACACACTGTGAGCTTTATGCCTAGTAAGTAAAACATGTCATCCACAAAACGTGTTTAAAAGATAATACATACTTAAAACATATAAGCATGTCATATACTGAATCATACCATATATTGGATGCAAATCCAGAGCATCACACATAACTAAAAACATAACATCAACATCTCATAACTGAATGCATAACATAAAACATCATGTACTGAAATGTATATCTACTAAAGCTGGATACATGCTGAACTATAGCTAAGGTATATCGTGAACAAGGCGTGAATCGATTAAGCTCATTTTATGCTTCATTATCCATTGTCTTTTCTTATCTGAAGGGCACAGTGAGCCCTACACTTGTGGCCTTACATCCATTATATTTATATACATAATGTGGGCCTTGTGCTGTGGTATATTTATATACAAAATGTGGGCCTTGTGCCTGTTATATTTCTATACATAAGGTGGGCCTTGTGCCCATTATATTTCTATATATAAAGTGGGCCTTGTGCCCATTATATTCATACACATAATGTCGACCTTATGCCCATTGTATTCATATATATAATGTGGGCCTTGTGCCCGTTATATTCATATACATAATGTGGGCCTCGTGCCCATTATATTTATTTACATAATGTGGGCCTCGTGCCCGATATATATTTATATGTGTAATGTGGGCCTTATGCACGTTATAATGACACCTTAATTTAATTACCCAATTCTTTATCTGATCAGACCATATGCTGTACTAAGCCATCCCCTAATCTTACGTGATAGAGATGTATGGCATTTAATTTGTTCTTTCATCAGTCTACGTGATTGTGAAACTATATGCTCTTATACATGCTGTGCAACAACTTGTGCATGGTATGCATACTTAACATACTGTAAAATTCATCATTTAAAATCATTTTGCTCATGTTGTAGACGGAGTTGTACTTACTTAGTTTGCACGTAAACTTGTACTCTCACCTTTATCACGTTACAGGTATCTACCTGTCAACATAACGTACCCTATTAATGTTTGTCACTGAGTCACTAGTACAGTTAGTGACTAACGTATGGTACCGATTGCCGTCGGTACTGACTTGCTCTCTTTTTAGAGATTGATTCTCTTAGATGTGATTAATTAATTTATTATCTAATAAATTAATTAACATTGTTCTTAGGTCACTATTACCGTTAGTGACTGTAATTTGTATCGTTGTAGGATATCGAGATCCATCGGTACCCAACTGTTCTACTTTGGGAATTTGGTAACTAACTTCTATCATGTTTGATTAACTTGTCTACTTGACAGATTGATCACTATTCCTTACCATTTCATTCAAGACACAATCCTTGACTAGTCACTAGTTTACTGACTGGTCAACTGACTGGTTACCTCGCGCATCATTACTAGGTAGTCTACTGGGTTACTATCGCTTGTTTGGTGTGGTAGCCTACCGGGCTACCGTTTCTATTTATGTTCATTTTCAAAATTGTTTTGGTTGACTTATAAAATTCTTGAGGAAATTATGTGCTTTGAAACCGTCCCCTTACCACCCCGTTGGGAGATGAGAGACGTTTTATTAAAACCACATTTTCATTTTAAAGTGTGTAAAACACATTTTGGTATTATATTTTAAAGATGGTTTTTGAACCATTTACCGAAACTTGTTTTAAAACTTACTTGAAACGACTTAGTTTGTGAATTTGGCAAACATAAAACTTTTCATCCTCGACAAGATGAACAATTCTCCTGTTCATCTCGAAGCTTAAATCAAAATTGAATGGGTCGTAAACTCACTACACCCATGGCTAATTTTCGTGTCCAGTCTTTGTAAAAATCCCAGTTTTATGCTATTTTAAAAACGGCTTTGTTTGAGGCCTGAAACGGCCAAATTTTTAAAACACGCATAGGTCATCTTAAAGATTTCAACAAGATCTATAACTTGAGCCTGAGACCCGGTTCAGACCCTAACTGGTCCATTTTTAACAAAACCTGAGACTGTGTTTTGGCTCGGATTTTTAGTCCCAATTTTGGACACTGAAGGAAAACCACTCGAAAAACCTATCTTAATTTCGTTTTTGGCCAAAACCTATTTGATGTAAAAATGACCGTAACAAAATTTCCTTATAACTCCATTTTTACCAAATCCCAAATTCAGAATCTAACATGGTCAAAATGACCAAAAGCCTTGGCCTATTTCTAGGGACAGATTTGTGTCTAGCCACCTTATAAACATCCATTCTCTCAACCATTCATAAACTTAAACCAAAAATCACACAACCATATAAACTTGAAAATACACATGCTAAGGGCTCAAAATAAACTTATTATAATCCATTTACATAAACAAATACACATAAATTTCTTAATCAAAAACTTAAAATAACTAAACTTTAAAAAAGGTGTTTTTCGGTTTTACCTTACGTGCTAGGAATCAAGTACACCGAATCGAAGCTTTGGTGACCAAAATGGCTATACGAACCAAGAAGGATTGGGGTCAATTTATGCTAGCAAAGACCCCAAAAATTTTCTATTAACATCAACCCAAAATAATAACTAGAAATTAAGAAGATAGTTTCTAAAATCTTACCCTTGAATATCCTTGAAATGGCTTGAAATGAAAACCTCTTATCACAAGTTTGAAGGGGGCTGGATTTTGGTAAACTTTTGGCTGGGTTTCTAGCTTGAAAAATGGTGGTTTTGGGGGATTAGGGTAGTAGCTGTAGCAAGAAAAGAAGGAGAGAAGAGTTGTGGTTTTTGGGAGCTAAATGAAAGAAAATGGCACTCCTAAGTCATGCATGCCTTTTATAGGCAAAACTAACCCATTTCACTTAAGGTTAAGCTCACTTAATTATCCAAATTTTTTGCTTAATCAAGGGACAAATTTGCTGGTATTTTTCTACCCTAGGGGCCATGGGTTGCGCATGGAAGGAGGGCCAAATAAACAAAAATATTTCTTGGCCATGTGCTTGAAAACTTGGGTATTTTAATCAAAAGGTGCCGTAGCTTTTTGATTTTTTTAATTACACTTTTGGGCTATGTGTGTGGCTGATTGTAACTACTTTTGTAGCTAGGATACACAGTTTTTAAGGGTCAACATTCATCTGCATTTGCTTCTCTTTGCAATCTAGTTTTCTACCGCGGTATTCGATCCTTTCTCGGTAGTGTTCTAGTTTTCACCTAGAATTGGATTTTCTGAATCTGATTTTTATACTGATCATTCCTAGTTGGGTTGTACTACCTATGAGCCCATTCTATGTCTATTTTGGTATTCATATTCTATACTATGGTTGTGTCTACACTGCGTTGTCCTTGCACATGCAAAACGAGGTGTTCCCGTGCGAAATTTCAAACATAGTCTCTCTTGACTAATTTGGATATGCTGATTTCAAATTTATCAGTTTTACATCCATCTGAGTTCGTCTAGACCAATTTTTGGGATCTATGTGACCCCACCTTGAAAAACGTGTCAAGTGCTCAATTGACTAATTTGGGCGTTCTAAGTCTAAATGTATCAGTTTCGGGGCGAGAAAAGGTCATCTTGACCCTCTTCTCGATACTGCATATCTTCCAAACAAAAATTCTCATTTTATGCCCAATTCACTAGATTAAGCCTATTGATTGTTAATATATCAGTCTTAAGTCAAATTAAGGCCGTCTTAGCCATTAATCTGACACTGCATTTTCCACTATTTACTATTCATTGTTTTCTGTTCGACTGACCAGTCTGAGCGTTCTAACTCAGATTTTGTCAGTCTCTGGGCGAGAAGAGGTCATCTGGACCATTGTTCTCGAAACCGTACCTTGGCTAGGGTTTTTATTGCTGTTGTGCTTAGATGTTCAGTCTGAGCGTTCTGGCGATCTATTCACCATTCTTGTGTCAGGAAATTGTCATCTGGACTAGTTTCCTGATACTGCACATTTATACACTTATACACATAATAGAGTGGACCGATTTCATTGTTGATCGCCCCTTTCACTGCATGAATCGTAATTAAACATTACTATAACTGTTTAACTTATTCAGCTGGAAAATATACTGTATTTGTTAACTTAATTACTTGTTACATAGTAATTAGGTTTCAATACACGGCCTGAGAGTCTTCACAGTGGCTCTCTGCTCAATACACGGCCATGTCCTGAAACATAGCCTTCTACACGTATACTGTCCAATCGGTACACGGTCACTTACACAGCCGTGTACCCAACCGTGCTCTTTAAGTTTGCGCTAAAAGATAACAAGTTATTCTAATTTTTTTCCTTAATGTCTTAGTACATGGTAAGTAGGTGCCATGAAAATGGCGGTCATTACAACCTACCCCCTAACAAAATTTTTGTCCTCAAAAATTATAATAGTTCTGAGAAGTCTCTTTTCATATCATCTTCCCATTCTCATGTGGCTTCCTTTATGTTATGATTCCATCACTTCACTTTTACTAGTGGTAATACATTATCCCTATGTACTTTCTCTTCTCTGACTAGGATTCTCACGGTTTCTCCTTGTATGTTAGATTGGCATGCACTATGACTGGTTCGTCACTCAGAACATGGGAGCTGTCTGGCACGTACTTCTTCAGCATCGAGATGTGGAAGACGTTGTGCGCTGTAGCTAACTTGGGAGGAAGTGCTAGTCAATAAGCCACCTTCCTAACTTTCTCTATTATTTTGAAGGGACTGAGCTTTCCTTTCTGAGCTTATTCAGGGACAAATAGAGGTCCTGACCAGTCTTGATTTCTTCTAGGAGCATTGATTGGAGAGTCATTTCATATAACCTCCCCGTCAAAATCTCGATCTCATTGTTGTATAGCTCTTTTTACAGTGCTTCTGACCAGGTACTGATAGCCATAAGCGACGAGGAATGCTTCCGACTCAGCACATCGGCTACCTTGTTGGATTTTCCTGGATGGTACAGGATCTTGCAATCATATCCTTTGCCAAATTCTGGCCATCTTCATTGCCTCGTTTTAAGCTCCTTCTGCGCAAAGATGTACTTGAGGCTCTGGTGGTCTGTGTAGATTTCATACTTGACTCCATACAGGTAGTGCCTCCATATTTTGAGCATGAAAACTACCACTATTAGCTCCAGATCATGTGTAGGGTGGTTTTTCTCATGGTCCTTGAGTTGTCGTGAAGCGTACGTGACCACTACTATTATTTCACATCAACACCACTCCTAATCCGATCTTGGATGCATCACTATAAATCACAAAGTTTCCTTGACTAGCTTCCAGAATAGTCATTACTAGAACGCTCGTGAGTCGTTGTTTCAGCTCTTGAAAGCTCTCCTCACACTTATCTATCCACTTATACCTCTATCCTTTCTTGGTAAGCACTGTAAGTGGTGTGGCTAGCTTTGAAAAACCTTCGACAAAGCACCAGTAATATCCTACTAGGCTTAGGAAACTGCATGTTTCCATTATGTTCCTTGGAGCTGATCATGCGCTAACTGTCTCTGTATGGACTGCCCTATTCATGTAACCTAATTTCCGTATAATGAGAAATTGAGGAATAATCTGATGCTTTTAATACAAATCTGAAGAACACGGTCAAGTACATGGCCGTATGAGTGGTCGTGTGCCGCTCGAGTTGATAAACGTGTAAAAGGCTGTGTTTTAGAACAGGGTCATCTTGAGGAATTCCAACTAGTACACGCCCGTGTACACAGTGTACATACCCGTGTTGCCCTGTACACACCTGTGTAAGAACCTGTGTAGAAGGTCGTGTATTGAGTAAAGAGCCGCTGTAAAGACTCTCATATTATGTGAAACCTGATTACCATGCAGCGGGTAATTAAGTTGAAAAATATAGTATATTTTCCAGTTGAATAGATTAAACAAGAACAGTGATGTTTAATTATTATTCATGCAGTGAAAGGGGTGGTTGATAGTGAAATCGGTCCACCCTATTATGTGTATAAGGGTAGAAGATACATAGTATCAAGAAACTAGTCCAGATGACCATTTCCTGACACAAGACTGGAAAACAGATCACCAGAACGCTCATACTGAACATCTGAGCACCACAGTAAGAAATACCCTAGCGGAGGTATAGTACAGACAATGAAGGTCCCGATGACCTCTTCTCACACAGAAACTGACAAAATCAAATTTAGAACACTCAGACTAGTCAATTAACCTGGAAACAGTGAATAGTAAATAGTGAAAAATGCAGTGTCAGGTTAATGGCCAAGACGGCCTTAATTTGACATAAAACTAATATATTAACAGTCAGTAGGCTCAATCTGGTCAATTTGGCATAAAACAAGAATTTTTTTTGAGAGATACTCAGTATCGGGAAGAAGGTAAGATGACCTTATCTCACCTCGAAACTGAAATATTTATACTTAGAACACCCAAATTAATCAATCAGGCACTTGATAAGTTTTTCAAGGCGGGGTCACTTAGATCCCAAAAACTGGTCCAAATGGCCTCAGATGGACGTAAAACTGATAAAATTGAAATCAGCACATCCAAATTAGTCAAGAGAGACTATGCTGAAAATTTTGCATCAGAACGCCTCATTTTGCGTGCATAAGGACAACATAGTGTAGACACAACCATAGTATAGGAAATAAATAGTAAACTGGTACAGAATAGGCTCTTAGATAGTACAACCCAACTAGAAATCATTGGTACAAAAATCGGATTCAAAAAATCCAATTCTGAGTGAAAACTAGAACACTGCCGAAAAAAAGTCGTATATCGAATGGCAGAAACTAGACTGCGAAGAGAGGCGAATATAGATGAATTTTTGGCCTTAAAAACCATGTATCCTACCTGCAAAAGCAGCTGCATTCAGTTGCACACATAGCCCTAAAAGTAGCGTTAAAATATTGGACAAGTTATGACACATTTGATTAAACAATGTTACATTTCCATCATATTCCATCAACCAAAATTTTTTATTTCTGCTTCCTTCAATGCGCACAGCCCACGGCTTCGAAGAGGCTGAAATAGGCAGATTTTTGTCCCCAAATTAGCATAAGATTGCCTGGTTAATTAAGCTTAAGGTTGGATAATTTTTTTTAAGATTTGTCTATAAAAGTGGTGACCATGCCTTAGGTGTTTTTCTTTCTTTTTCACACCCCAAAAACACAACTCTTCTCTCTCTTTCTTTCCTTGCTATAGCCACCTACCCATAGCCTCCAAAACCACTATTTTTCAAGCCCAAAACTAAGCTAGAAGTTTACCAAAATCCAGCCCCTTAAAGCTTGTGATAAGAGGTTTGCATTCCAAGCCATTTCAAGTGTATTCAAGGGTGAGTTTTTGGAACCTATCTTTGTGATTCTTAGTTATTATTTTGGGTTGATGTTAAGAGAAAATTTTTGGTAGCTTTGCTAGCATAAAACTAACCCCCAATCTCCTTGGTTCACATGGCCATTTCGGTAATTCAAGCCTTTGATTCGGATTTGTGCCTGGTTCATAGCACAAGAAGTAAAACCAAAACCCTTTTTGGAAGTTTAGTTATTTTTAAGTTTTGGATCAAGAAATTTATGTATATTTGTTTATGCAAATGGGTTGCAATAAGTTTATTTTGAGCCCTTAGCTTTTCATTTTTAAGTTATGTGGTTGTGGTTTACATTTTTTATGAATGGATATGTGCATGTGTGAGCATGGACATTTTTTTAGGTGGCTAGACACAATATATCCCCAAAAAAAGACATTTTTTTTGGTTATTTTGACCCCCTTACAGTCCAAATTTGGAATTTGGTAAAACATGTAGTTTCAAGAAAATTTCGTTACAGTCGTTTTTGTGTCAAATAGGTTTTGGCAAAAAACGATGCTAAGATAGGTTTTTTGAGTGGTTTTCATTCGGTGTCCAAAACTAAGACTAAAAATCTGAGCCCAAACACAGTCTCGGGTTTTGTTAAAAATGGACTACTAAGAGTCCGAACCGGATCTCAGGCTCAACATAAAAGTTGTAGATTTCATCGAAATCTTTAAGACAACCTATGCATGTTTTAAAAATTTGGCCGTTTTAGACCTCAAACAGAGGCGTTTTTAAAATAGCGTAAAACGCAGATTTTTGCAAAAATCGGGCACAAGTAGCCATAGGTTTAGTAAGATTAGGACCCGTTCGAGTTTGCTTCAAGATGAACACGCGAATTGTTCATCTCATCGAGGACAAAAAATTTCATGTTTGCCAAATTTACAAACTAAGTCGTTTCAAACATGTTTTTAAAATAGATTCAGTAAGTGGTACAAAAACCACCTTTAAAATGTAACACCCAAAATGTGTTTTACACACTTTAAAATGAAAATGTGGTTTTAATAACACATCTCCCACCATCCAATGGAGTGATAAGAGGATGGTTTCAAAGAACATAATTTTCCCAAAATTTTACAAGGCAACCAAGACAATTTTTCAAAATGAACATAAACAGTAATGGTAGCCCGGTAGGCTACCACACCAAACAAGCGATAGTAACGCGGTAGATTACCTAGAAATGACGTGCGAGGTAACTGATCAGTTGACTAGTCAGTAAACTAGTCAAAGACTGTGTTTTGAATGATAATTTAAGGAACGACGATTAGTTGTCAAGTAGACAAGTTAATCGAATACGATAAAAGATAGACACTAAATTCCCAAAGTAGACCAATAGGGTACTGATGGGCCTCGACACCATATAGAAACACAAGTTATAGTCACTAACAGTAATAGTGACCTAAGAGCGATATTAATTAGTTTATTGGGTAATAAATTAATTAACCATGTATAGAGAAGCAAACTCTCAAGAGATAGAGAGCAAGTTAGTACCGACGGCAATTGGTACCTAGCGATTTTATCTGCTTTAGTCACTAACAGTATTAGTGACTCAGCGAAAGTGTTGATAACATACATTATTGATGACAAGTAGTAACCTGTAAGTTGGCAAAGGCGAGAGTACGAGTTTGCTTATAAACTAGGTAAGTACAACTCTGCCTACAGCATGAGGTGTATGGCTAGGGTCATCCTCCTTTTTGATCTATGGCCAAGATCATGCCAAAATTACTTTAAAAAAAATTTAAAAACAAAGAAAAAAGGCCATTCTGCCATGTGGATAGGAAGAAACGAAAATTTTGATTTTGGTCCCAAAGTTTTAGTACTTAGTCCTTGAGCAATTAGCAAATTGTTGGGAAAATTTTGCTAAAAAGCCCTTGGCTTTTGCCTATAAATAGGCATCCAAATTCATTCAAAAAAATAGAAAATTTTGGCCAAACTCTTGCCTTTTTGCAGCCCAAAATCTGTGAGCTTCTTCCCCCCATTATGCCAAAATTTTGTTTTAAATTCCACACCAAACTTAGCTTTCATTGCATTTTTTGTATCAAGCCATCAACTAGACAAGGTAACCTTCTAAATTGAAGCAATTTCCTTTGATTTTCTTAGTGAAAATCCGCGGGTTTGTAGAGTAGAAAAACATTAAAAAAGTTGATGTTTTATTGATGTGATGATTAGTTTGGTGTTGAAGAATTTGAAGCATGAATTAGGGTTTAAAAATAAGCAAAAAATTTGCATGGTTTCATAAAAAAAAAATCCGTGGCTCATTGGTGTGAAAAATGATTTGGAAATTGGTGTTTTGGTTTAATGTTTATGTTCGTTTGGTTATATGATGAATTAAGCATGAATTGGAATCAAGAAATAAGAAAAATGTGATGTATTTTTCATGCTAAACCCATGGGTGATGAACACTGGAAAATGGAAAATTTTAGTGTTGAATAAGAATGTGGAATGTTGATGAAAACCTTAGAAAAGAAAGTAAGGTTTTCTATGTGTTTTTGCATGAAAATCCATGGCTAATGCTAGGGTTAGAATGAAAATTTGGTTAGGTTTTGATGTTGATTTGTACATTGAAAACCTAAGAATAAAATGTGAAAAATATTTGGTGATGATTAACATGATAAACCAAGACTAGGTTTGGAAAAAATTGATATTGTGTATTGATTCTTGAATATTGGTTAATGTGAAAAATTTTTATACAAAGTTTGGAAACTTTGTATGAAATAGGCCTCTGGTATAGTACGTGGCAGGTACAAAGGTTCTGAGGCGTACCTAACGCCGGGAAACCTAAAAATACAAGCGGAAATGCTGTCGAAATTTTTAAAATGGCATAAGGGCATTTCGGGAAACGTGGGGTAAAAATATTGAACTCGGGAAGGAAACCGGGATTCCTCGGCGGATTAGGATTGAAAATGGAAAACCAACCCAAAAGGAATATTAAACCGACCCTTAATGTCTAAAATGCCTAAAACAGGAAAAATTTTCATGTTAGGGGTATTTTGGGAAACGAGGAAAAATATTAGGTCAGGATAGGAAACCCGATCCTCTCGAGGACCGAGGGTCGGGGACGGGATAAAAAGTGTTTCAAGAGTAGTGAAATGGCCGTTTGAGGCTTCGAAACGCTCGAAAAGTGAGAAACGACCCTAGGTGACGGAGGAATAGTAATCGAGGGCTGGGAAAATAGATAATTGAGAATTTATAGCAAATTGAGCTATAAAAATAATACAGAAGCCTAGGGAATATTATTTTAAGATATTTGGGCTTAGAAAATTTGAGAAAAACGATAAAACGAAATAGTTACGGTCCCGAGACCCGTTAGGGGCAAAATGGTCATTTTGACCAAAAATTTCCGAAAGGCTCGGAAAGGAACCTAAAGGACCTAGAATGACTTAAATAAAATTCTATGACTCAAAATAAAGTTTTTAGAGTTAAAAATCTAAAAATTTTGAAGAACACGGGCGTGTATAGGAAAAAAAATTTTTAACCTGAGAGGTACACGAGCTTGAACACAGGCATGCATCAAGCCATGTATAGTTACACGGCTAGATTGTAAACAACACGGCCATGTAGTGAGAAACCAAGAGGTGCACAGTCATGAACATGGGCATGTTGAAGGCCATGTACCATGTTACAAGTTGAATTGTGTTGAAAAATTTATCACAAAATAAATATATTTAAAGTGATAATAAATATAGGGTATTAACAGACAATATTATGTCCGTAGGAACCCAAACTAGAGATAGAACTGCGGAGAAGTTCCAGTAGTGGACTTTATCGCAGTATTGGTAAGTTCTAGTATTTTCATGTCTGCAACATGAAATACTATATTACTTTGTTATGTATTAGTTGTACATTGGGAATCAAGTCCTATTGACATTCGGGGATTAGTTAGTATAACATATCCCGCATTTTAAAGATAAGAATATCTAAGACCTACGGGCGATGGAGGTTAGTGACCTTGAGGTGACGATTAATGTCACTTGGTCAAAACTATAATTGAAAGACGGTAATAAAACCATTTAAGGCGTACCGCCCCTCCAACATTGTGGTGGAGGTTTTCCAGGTCCTATGGGGATATAAGGGCTATGGAGGTTGAAGCTCTAGGGTCGCTCCCTAGGCCCTTTTTGTCAACACACAATAATTTATCGGTACTGCCATAAAAGAGCACTATACCAGAATATAAATAGAGAATGAATAATCAATAAAATGATGAAAACCATAATTAAGTATAACCGAAGTTTGCACTAAGTATAGTGAATTCAGTTAGGTTATGTGAATACTAACCGGTTAAGGAAATTTGAATAGTATCCGGTTCGAGTAATATGAATAGTAATCAGTTAGGGTAACAGTTATTATTCATCGATCAAAGGTCAAAGTCACTATTTATGATGAATAGTACTATTCATAGGAAATTTAGTTTTTAATATTTTTTAATTTATATGATTCTTACTAAGTATGTTTGGACTTACTGAGCCTGTTAGCTTATCAGTTTGTTCATATTGCAGGTTTCTACTAAGTATGTTTTTGAATTTATATGATTCTTACTAAGTATGTTTGAACTTACTAAGCCTGTTAGCTCATCAGTTTGTTCATGTTGCAGGTAAGAAACCTGTCCGGTAGAGTTTATAGACGGCGGTAGGATGTGCGCATATGCTGATGGGATAGGGATTTTACCGTGGACTTGGTCCTGCCATAAGTCTTCCGGTGAGCTTTTAAAGTTAGTGAATTGAAGAGATTGTGAAAAAAAATGCAGTATAAATATTTTGTATATTATAAATTATGTTATACTCCAAAAGACAACTAAAAGCTAGTATTGTATTTTATATGACTTTCATACTTAGCTTTCTTTTCAAGGAAGTATGTATTAAAAAGAAAAAAAATTTGGGTGAAATTTTCAGACCCTGAGAAATGAAAGTTTAAGAAAAAGAGTTTTAAATTGATAACCCAGATTCTGCAAACGAGCTGTCTTGGTCAGCAATAGAGTCGGTTCATGACAGTTGCAGGTGATCAGAATCGGGGGCGTCACAGGTTGGTATCAGAGCGGTAGACCATATCCCTATTGGCACGAAACGCGACCTGCTCGTCAATCTAAGTAAGTTAGCTTTCTTTAAATTAGTTAACTTTTCGTTTATTCAAGATTATATATTTTTGTAGTATTTAAGATGACTAGACCACCTTATATGTGACCTCACCCATACCGACTAAAAGGACCGCTCCGGGTATGGACTAGGCTGGTAATCAGACCATCCATGATTAGGCGAGTAGTAAAGCGACTATCAGTACCTGAGCTGCTAGCACCAAGGATTGTAGAGCCGGTACCGGTACAAGCACCACCTTCGCGACCGATCATAAACCACCGGTAGTAGTAGATATTCCAGTGATGGGAGATCGAGCTCGCACAGGAGCTAGAGTATCAGTGCGAGCCGTACATGCTTTTAGAGGCAGTCATCGACCTGTGTTTGAGGGAGGTTAGCAGGGGATCTCTACGCGGGACTGGCTACATGACGTAGAGATTATCATGTGCCAGTGTGATATAGATGAGGATTGCTAGGTTTTGATGGCCATTGGCACATTCCGTGAGGACACACGGTTATATAGGGAGTATTGTGATCAGGAGATGCTATTAACACTGGATTAGGCTGAATTTCACCAAGCCATGCTGGAGTAGTTTCCGCAGAAGAGTGCAGCACCAGTTTTAGACCCTCCTGAGAGCAGGACAGTACCGCCACCACCGACTATGCCCAAGTATGTAGATATCAGAGACTTTGTTCTAAAGGTAGAGAGACAACAAATGATGCTGAGCGATACTGTATTCTCGTATGCAGTCAGATTTCAGGATAGCATCATAAGGACATGTCTTCTATCTAACATCACAAATGATGATTTTTGTGACATATTTTGGAAGGGACTCACTATTGACCTACGACAAAGAGTAATCCCTTTATACCCTACTACTTTGCGTGAGTTTGTTATCACTGTAGCCAAAGTAAAGGAAGAGATGATGATGAAGCGCATGGTGCACAAAAGGCGTGAACAGTTGCTACTGGAAGCAATGTTAGATCGCCTGTATGGATCTGAACCGATGGCGAATGACCATGAGGTTGGTCCGTCAAGGCAACCAGAAGGTACGGGTCTAGCTGAAGGATCAACGCCGTCCAAGGCCGGAAATGGAACAGATGAGGAAGAAATGGATATAATTGAATTTTTGACCATTCTAGAACAACCCCAACTAGGAGACTGGATATAGAAATACATGTGATGTACTAATGTATATATATATGTCTGTATATGTGTATATATGACTGTATCGAAAGACTATTTTGAGAAAAGCCATCAAACTAATGTACTTTTGAAAACCTTTGAAATGAAAAGAAATGATAATCACATTTTAACATGTTCAATGGATGAAATGTTGAAAATTATGTGATGACTAATATTACATTTTTTTTACTTATAATGTAAAAATGTAATTAGTGAAAATCTAATAATTGATTTTCGTGTGATTTTAGGAGTAGGAAAAGATGGTGAATCCACAAAATTTGTGAAATATGAGAGGGCGTCCAGTCCTTTCTGAGAGAGTGGACGAGTTGGAAGTTTTGATTGAAGCTCAAATGATAGAAAACGTTGAATTAAGGCAAAGACTGGAACAAATAGAGCAAAGACAAGGTCAAGAAGAGGGCCAGAACCCACAAATGGCCGCACCTGAACCAAAAGTGCCGCTAATAGTACCAGAAGAAGAAATAGAGCCCCAACCACAACCTCAACTTAACCATGAGCCACTTTATGAAAGATTTCGATGAATGAAGCTGCCAGAGTTTGAGGGTTCCATAAACCCTCTAGAAGCAAAAGAATGGTTATCTTCACTCCATATGATCTTGGAATTTATGGAGTTGAACGATTAAGAAAAGATTATGTGTGCGTACTTTGTTTTGAAGAAGGATGCAAGGTTCTGGTGGGAGTTAGTCAAGCTGAGAAGAAACATGTATATGATGTCTTGGTTGGACTTTCTGGAGGAATTTAATCAGAAATATTACAATCCTGTACTACTATGACCACAAAAAAGAGAGTTCACAGAGTTGAAATAGGGGGACATGACAGTGATAGAAGTCTGCAGTAAGTTCAATCAATTATCTCGATTGTGTCCGTATGCTGTTACCACTAAAAGGGAGAAAATTTAGAAGATGTTAGGAATGTTCCACCTTGAGATCTCTGCATTGGTGGACAGTGGGTTGATGCCACCTAACACTGTATCCAATTGTGTTAATCATGCACTGAGGGCAGATTATTATCTGGTCCGACAGAAGGAAGATAGAGAAAATATATGAGATGCTAAGAAGAAGGAGAAGTTGTTGGCCAAAGCTACACAAACTGTATCTCAAGTTGGACAGAGCAGCAAGCAAAATCAGAATACTAAGGCTGAGTAGCCAAGTACTTATGGTCAGTCGTCCCAAGGGAAGAGAAAAGGAAATAATCCCGGAAATAGAAACCAGCAGAGGAGAATGAACAATAATGCTGGCCCTATTGTTCGAGACTATGTGAACTGCGAGAAAAGACATGCAGGCCGATGTAGACTTGCCTCAAATGCCTGTTTTCAATGTGGGAAGGACGGTCATTTTACTAAGAACTGTCCGAAAAATAGGCAAAATGTGCAAGGATCGTCTCAGTCATAACAACAACGTCCCCAGGCACATTCACTGCAGGCCAAAGCTGAAGGTTCATTCCAGTCTAAGAGGAACGAAAGACAAGAATGCTTGCCCTGAGCAGATGCTAGAGTCATGGTATACATAAAGAAAGATGTGGAAGCTGGAACGTCAAATGTAGTGACAGGTCAGCTTTTTATCGCTAATAATTTGGCGTCTGTTTTATTTGACTCTGGAGATACACATTCTTTCATTTCATACCAGTTTGCGAATAGGATAGGATATCCTAAAGACAATATGGGTATGACATTTAGAACTGTACTACCGTTGGGGGAAGTCCTGATGTCCAATTACTGGTTACCTCATGTACCAATAATTGTGGCAAGTAGGGAAATGTATGCAGCATTGATCGTGATGGAGCTGGCTGATTACGATGTGATACTAAGAATGGATTTCCTAAGGAAGTACCAAGCCACGATCGACTATCGAAAGCGAAAGATAATATTCCAACCCGACGGAGAAGACTGCTTTGAGTACGATGGATCGTCACATAAACCAAGGAAGATGATGATCAATTCAATGAAAGCGAAAAGGCTAATGTCTAGTGGCTGTGCTGGATATTTAGCATATATAGTGGACATCCAAGAAGAATGGAAGCTTCAACCTGAAGATGTTCCGATTGTAAAGGAATTCATCGATGTTTTCCTAGAAGAATTACCAGGATTACCACCTAAAAGAGAAATCTCTTTTGAGATTGAGCTGGTGCCAGGATGCACCCATCTCAAAGGCACCATACAGAATGGCACCGGTTGAATTAAAAGAATTACAGGAACTGCTGGAGGAGTTTCTTAACAAAGGATTTATACGCCTGAGCTATTCGCCATGGGGTACTCCCGTATTATTTGTCAAGAAGAAAGATGGATCGTTTTGCATGTGCATCTACTACTGGGAATTGAACAAAGTTACTATCAAGAATAGGTATCCATTACCTAGAATTGACGACTTGTTCGATCAACTAAAAGGTGCAGTAGTATTCTCCAAGATTGATCTGTGATCAACTGAGGATCAAGGAGAGTGACATCCATAAAACCGCATTTTGGACATGCTACAGTCATTATGAATTTCTTGTAATGCTGTTTAGGTTAACAAATGCACCAGCAGCTTTTATGGACTTGATGAATCGAGTCTTTAAGGAATATTTGGATAAGTTTGTCCTTGTATTTATCGATGACATAATCATATATTCAAAGACTCATGAAGAGCATGAGGAGCATCTGAAGATTGTCCTGCAAACGATAAGGAAGCATCAACTCTATGCCAAATTCTCTAAATGTGAATTTTGGCTAGATAGAGTACATTTTCTTAGACATGTGGTTTCTAATGAAGGAATCGCTGTGGATCCTGCAAAAGTAGAGGCGATCAACGAATGGCCCGCACCTAAGAGCGTGACAGAAGTACGGAGTTTCTTAGGTCTAGCCAGCTATTATAGAAGATTTTTAGAGGGATTCGTGATATACAGCGATGCCTCGAAGATGGGATTAGGAGCTGTCCTGATGCAAGGCAATAAGGTGATTGCCTATGCCTCGCGTCAATTAAAGGACCATGAGAAGAATTATCCCACGCACGACTTGGAACTTGCTGCAGTAGTGTTCGCATTAAAGATCTGGCGACACTATCTGTATGGAGCTCAGTGTCAGATTTATACTGACCAACAAAGTTTAAAGTATTTCTTCACACAAAAAGAGCTGAATATGTAGCAAAGAAGATGGTTGGAACTGGACAAAGACAATGATTGTGAAATCCTCTATCATCTAGGAAAAGCTAATCACGTTGCAGATGCGTTAAGTAGGAAATCTACTGTCTCGCAGCAATTGCCCATTGGAAAACTTCCAAAGTCGTTGCAAAAAGAAATCAACATGTTGAAAATTGAGCTGATAATTGGAAAATTGGCTGCACTGCAACTGGAGTCAACGTTGTATAAGGACATCAAGGAGGCTTAGAAACGAGACCTGAAGCTAACCAGTTCACAAGAGGAAGCGTCTAAAGAAAGATTAATCCTATATCAGGGGAGAATTCAGATTCCAGATGATGAAGGATTAAGAAGGTGAATTATGGCAGAAACCCATGAAACGCCATATTCAGTACATCCCGGAGCCAGTAAGATGTACTAGGACTTGAAGCTACAATTCTGGTGGAAAGGGATGGAGAAAGACATTGCTGAGTTTGTAAGCAAATGTATGATGTGCCAGAAGGTTAAGGCTGAACATCGTCATCCAGGCGGAAAATTAGAGTCGTTGGAAATTCCTGAATGGAAATGAGAACATATCACGATGGACTTTGTGGTAGGACTGCTGAAGACCCGAGAAGGTTATGATGCCATTTGGGTCATTGTCGATAGATTGACAAAGACGGTAAGGTTCATTGCCGTAAAAATGGCCTTTTCATTGGAAAAGTTAACGAGCTTGTGTGTCAACCACATAGTTAGGTTACATGGAGTTCTTAAATCCATTATATCAGATCGGGATCCATGATTCACTTCAAACTTTTGGACATGTGTGCAAGAAGCTGTGGGATCAGAAGTGCGCCTGAGCATAGCATTTCATCCACAGACAGATGGGCAATCTAAGCGAACCATTCAAACCCTAGAAGACATGCTGCGTGCGTGTACAATAGATTTCCCAAGGAGCTGGAATGAGAAACTTCCTTTCGTTGAGTTTTCCTATAATAACAGCTACCAAGCTTTGATAGGCATGGCATCCTATGAAGCTCTATATGGAAGGAAGTGCATATCACCAGTTCATTTGTACCATTTACAAGAGAAACGACTGCATAAGATGGATTTCATACAAGAGATAGTGGATGCAGTTACAAAAATACCTCAACAGATGAAAATAGCCCAGAGCCGGCAGAAGAGCTATGCAGACAAGAGACGAAGAGCCCTGGAGTTCAACGAAGGGGATTTTGTATTCCTAAGAGTGCCGATGAAAGGAATAATGCGGTTCAGAAAGAAAGGAAAATTAAGTCTAAGATATATTGGCCCATATGAGATTATCAAACGCATTAGTAAAGTCGCTTATAGATTGGTGTTACCTCCAGAGATGTCGATAGTGCATAATGTGTTTCACGTGTTGATGCTACAGAAGTACATATCAAATCCGTCTCATGTGCTGAAACATGAACCTATCCAGATTCAAGAAGATCTAACTTACGAGGGGAGGCCTATTCAAATCCTAGCATGAGAAGGTAAAGTTTTAAGGAACAAAAAGATCCCATTAGTCAAAGTGCTATGGAAAAATCACAACGTTGAAGAGGCTACATGGGAACACGAAGGCAAAATTAGAAATTTGTACCCCCACTTATTCTAAATTTTTAAGGACGAAAATTCTATAAGGAAGGGTAAATGTGATAAACAGGAATTTCAGATTCTCAGAGTAAGTTAAAATTGCATGTATGTATGAATTTTAATCAATAAATTATGAAAAAGTTGTGTTTTAATACTGTTGAGAATACTGTAAAAATGTTCTTGCAGTGTTAAAGTGAGTGAGTTCAGGGATGGAAAATCCTATCGGACATAATTGGGTAAGACGGTTCGGAATCAGAGCCAAAAACCCTAGAAAGTGCACTGAAATGCACTAAAACAATAGAAATTTACGGTAGAGAATTTTGACCAAACAGAAGCAAAATAAACAAACTGATCGCACCGGAGACACCCGGAACCCGCCTATGCGATTTTGGTAAAGTTCCATTTGATTCGGCTTTCGGTCAAAATTTGACCATGAATTAATTAGTGAATTAATATATATATGGATGACATCACCTAGATGATGTCATAAAGGCTAAAATTTTGTGTAAATTTGGAAAGTATTAAGGATAGCTATATGGCTAGGATCATCCTACTTTTTGATCTATGGCCAAGATCATGCCAAAATTACTTTAAAAAAATTTAAAAAACAAAGAAAAAAGGCCATTCGGCCATGTGGAAAGGAAGAAAGGAAAAATTTGATTTTGGCCCCAAAATTCTAGCACTTTAGTCCTTGAACAATTAGCAAATTGTTGGGAAAAATTTGCTAAAAAACCCTTGGCTTTTGCCAATAAATAGGCATCCAAATTCATTCAAAAAATAGTAAATTTTGGCCAAACTCTTGCCTTTTTGCATCCCAAAATCCGTGAGCTTCTTCCCCCCATTAAGCCAAAATTTTGTTTTAAATTCCACACCAAACTTAGCTTTCATTGCATTTTTAGTATCAAGCCATCAACTAGATAAGGTAACCTTCTAAATTCAAGCAATTTCCTTTGATTTTCTTAGTGAAAACCGTGGGTTTGTAGAGTAGAAAAACATTGAAAAAGTTGATGTTTTATTGATGTGATGATTAGTTTGGTGTTGTAGAATTTAAAGCATGATTTAGGGTTTAAAAACAAGCAAAAATTTGGCATGGTTTCATAAAAAAAAAAAAATCCGTGGCTCATTGGTGTGAAAAATGATTTGGAAATTGGTGTTTTGGTTTAGTGTTTATGTTCATTTGGTTATATGATGAATTAAGCATGAATTGGAATCAAGAAATAAGAAAATTTTGATGTATTTTTCATGCTAAAACCGTGGGTGATGAACACTGGAAAATGGAAAATTTTAGTGTTGAATAAGAATGTGGAATGTTGATGAAAACCCTAGAAAAGAAAGCAAGGTTTTCTATGTGTTTTTGCATGAAAATCCATGGCTAATGCTAGGGTTAGAATGAAAATTTTGTTAGGTTTTGATGTTGATTTGTACATTGAAAACCTAAGAATAAAATGTAAAAAATATTTGGTGATGATTAATATGATAAACCAAGACTAGGTTTGGAAAAAATTGATATTGTGTGTGACACCCTCGATTCCGATCATCCACAACTGTCATGAACCGACTCTATTGCTGATCAAGACAGCTCATATGCTTAATCTGGGTTGTCAATTTAAAACTCTTTTTCTAATACTTTCATTTCTCAGGGCCCGAAAATTTTGCCTATAATTTTTTTTTTCTTTTTAATACATACTTTCTCCAAAAGAAAGCTAAGTATAAAAACCAGGTAAAATACAACACTAACTTCTAGTTTTACTTTTTGAGTACAACATACTGTATAATATACAAAATATTTATACTGTATATATATATATATTTTTTCACAATCTCTTCAATTCACTAACTTTGAAAGCTTAGCGGAAAACTTATGGCAGGACCAAGTCCACGGTGAATTCCCTATCCCTTAACATGCGCACATCCTGCTGCCATCCATATATCTACTGAACAGGTTTCTTACCTATAACATGAACAAAGTGGTAAGCTAACAGGCTCAGTAAGTTCAAACATACTTAGTAAGAATCATATGGATTCAAAAACATTGAAAACTCAATCTCCTATAAATAGTACTATTCATCATAAATAGTAACTTTGACCTTTGATCGATGAATAGTAACTGTTACCATAACTGGTTACTATTCACACATCCTAACCGAAATTACTATACTTAGTATACTCTTCGGTTATGCTCAATTATGGTTTTCATCATATTATTGATGGTTCATTCTCTATTTACATTCTAGTATAGAGCTCTTTTTATGACAATATCGTTATCAATCTTGCGCGCTGACAGCGAGGGCCTAGGAAGCGACCCTAGAGCTTCGGCCTCCATAGTCCTTATATCTCCATAAGACCTGAAAGACCTCCATCAATATGTTAGAGGGACGGTACGCCTTAATGGTTTTTGTTACCATCTTTTAATTATAGTTTTGACCAAGTGACGTTAATCGTCACCTCAAGGTCACTATCCTCCATTGCCCGTAGGCCTTACTTATTCTTTTTTCTCATTGTATGGGATATGTTATACTAATTAATCCCCAAATGTGCTTAGGACTTTATATCTAGTGCACATCTAGTACATAATAAAAGAACACAGTATTTCATGTTGCAGACATGAAAATGCCTGAACTTACCAATACTACAATAATGTCCACTTCCGCAACTCCTCCGCAGTTCTATCTCTAGTTTGGGTTCCTACAGACATAATATTGTTTGTTAATACCCTATATTAATTATCACTTTAAATATATTCATTTTATGATAAATTTTTCAACATAATTCAACTTGTAATATGGTACACAGCCTTCAACACGCCCATGTTCATGACCGTGTACCTCCTAGTTTCTCACTACATGGCCGTGTTGTTTACTATCTAGTTGTATAACTGTACACGGCTTGATACACCCCGTGTTCATGCCCGTGTACCTCTCGGGTTATAAAATTTTTCATATACACTGTCGTGTATTCTTCTACACGCCCATGTTCTTCAAAATTTTTAGATTTTTAACTCTAAAATCTTTATTTTGAGTCCTAGAATTTTATTTAAGTCATTCTATGTTCCTTCGGGTCCTTTCCGAGCCTTTCGGAAATTTTTGGTCAAAATGATCATTTTGCCCCTGACGGGTCTTGGGACCGTAATTATTCCGTTCTATCGTTTTTCTCAAATTTTCTAAGCCCAATTATTTTAAAATAACATTCCCTAGGTTTCGGTATCATTTTACAGCTTTTTGGTACTAAAAACCCTAATTGTTCATTTTCTGACCCTTAGTTACTATTCATCCATCACATAGGGTTGTTTCTCGTTTTTCGAGCGTTTTGGAGTCTCAAATGGCCATTTCACTACTCTTGGAACACTTTTCATCCAATCCTCGACCCTCGATCGTCGAGAGGCTCGGGTTTCCTATCCCGACCTATTATTTTTCCTCGTTTCCCAAAATACCCCTAACATGAAATCTTTTTCCTGTTTTAGGCATTTTAGACATTAAGGGTCGGTTTACTATTCCTTTTGGGTTGGTTTTCCATTTTCAATCCTAATCCACCGAGGAGTCCCGGTTTCCTTCCCGAGTCCAATATTTTTACCCCTCGTTCCCTGAAATGCCCTTATGCCGTTTTAGAAATTTCGACAGCATTTCCGCTTGTATTTTTAGGTTTCTCGGCATTAGGTACGCCTTAGAACCTTTGTACCTGCCATGTACTACCTATTTTATACAAAGTTTCCAAACTTTGTATAAAAATTTTCCACATTAACCAATATTCAAGAATCAATACATAATACTATTTTTTTTTTTCAAAACTAGGCTTGGTTTATCATGTTAATCATCAAAAAAGTTTTTCATTACAACATTTTAAATATCACATATCACTCTTAGGTTTTCTAATTTGTAAATCAACATCAAAACCTAACAACATTTTCATTTCAACCCTAGCATTGTCCACGGATTTTAGCATGAAAATTCATCAAAATTTTCTTATTTCTTGATTCTAATTCATGCTTGATTCAACATGTAATCAAATGGATCTAAACACCAAATCAAATCAACAATTTCCACTTTACTTTTCACACCAACTATGACACGGTTTTTCAATGGAAACATGCAAAATTTTTGCTTGTTTCATAACCCTAAATCATGCTTCAAAATCTAAACATCAAACCAATCACAACATCAACTTTTTCAGTGTTTTTCTACCCTACAAACCCATGGATTTTCACTAAGAAAATCAAAGGAAATGGCTTTAATTTTGAAGATTACCTTATCTAGTTGATGGCTTGATGCTAGAATTGCAATGAAAGCTAAGTTTGGTGTGAAATTTTCAACAAAATTTTTGACTTAAAGGGGAAGAAAGCTCACGGATTTTGGGCTAAAAAAAAAAAAAAAAGCAAGGGTTTAGCTAAGTTTTTCCATTTTTTTGAATGAATTATGATGCCTATTTATAGGTTAAAACCAAAGGTTTAGCAAATTTTTCCAACAATTTGCTAATTGTTCAAGGGTCAAAATGCAATAATTTTGGGCCAAAAACCTAATTTTTTTCTTTCTCCCTTTCCACATGGCCGAATGGCCTTTTAGATAATTCTAATAATTTTTTTTCTATCATTTTGGCATGATCTAAGCCATTGATCAAAAAGTGATCAAATCTTAACCATACACCTTTATCTTACTTTCCAAACCAAAAAAGATAAAATAGATTTATGACATCAACATGATGATGTCATCTTACTATTTATGTTAATTCACTAATTAATTTATGGTCAAATTTTGACCGAAAACCGAACCGAACAGAACTTTACCGAAATCGTGTAGGCGGGTTCTGGGTGTGATTTCCCCTGATTCTGACCACCCGTAACCGTCATGAATCGACTCTAGGGCCGACCAAGACTGCTCGTGTGTTGAATTTGAGTCCTTAGTTTTAAACTCTTTTTCTCATAATACTTAACTATCAGAGCCTAAAATTTCATCCAAATTTTTTTTTTCTTTAATACATACTTTCCCTTAAGAAAACTAGGCAAGAAACTCATATAATATGCTAACTTTTATACATCTTAAATAAGTACAACATAATATACAACATATAATATATATATATGTATTGTATATTTTGTTTCCAAACACATTTGCTTCAACTCAAAACGGCTCAAAAAGCTCAGTGGAAAACTTATGGCAGGACCAAGTCCACTGTGAGTTTCCTATCCCCTTGACACGCTCACTTCCTGCCTCCATCCAGAAATCTACTAGACAAGTTTCTTATCTACAACATGAACAACTGGTGAGCTAATAGGCTCAGTAAGTTCAAACATACTAATAAGAATCATACAGATTCAAAAACACTGAAAACTCAATTTCTTATGAATAGTACTATTCATCATGAATAATACTATTCACCACGAATAATACTATTCATCGTGAATAGTGAATTTAACCTTTGACCGATGAATAGTGAAAGTTACCCTAACTGGTTACTATTCAATTTACCCTAACAGAGTACTATTTACATATCCTAATCAAACTTACAACGCTCTAGCATAAACCTCGGTTATGCTCAATTATGGTTTTTATCATTTTATTGATTGTTCATTCTCTATTTGATTTCTAGTTTAGAGTTCTGTTTATGGCAATACTAATGATTATTAGCGTGCTGACTGGGAGGGTCTAAGGAGTGACCTTAGAACATCAACCTCCATAGCCCTGATATCCTCGTAGGATTTGAACAAACCTCCACCACTATGTTGGAGGGGCGGTACGCCTTAATGGTTTCATTACCATCTTTCAATTTTATAGTCTTGACCAAGTGATATTAATCATCACCTCAAGGTCACTATCCTCCATTGCCTGTAGGTCTTACTTATTCTTATTACCTAGGATATGTTATTCTGACTAGTCCCCAAATGTCTATAAGATTTTATGTCTAATGTACACCTAGTACAAAATAAAATAACACAGTATTTCATGTTGCAGATACATAAATGCTTGAACTTATAAATACTGCGCTAGTGTCCACTTCTGAAACTCCTCCGCAGTTTTATCTCTATTTTGGGTTCCTACAGACATAATATTGTCTGTTAATACCCTATTTTAATTATCACTTTAAATATACATTTATTTCACTTAATAATTCAATACTTTTCAATTTTGTTTGTGGTACACGATCTGCAACACGCCCGTGTCTCAGCCCGTGTACCTCTTCGGGTTTACTCTATATGGCCATGTTGTTTACTATCTAGCCGTGTAACTGTACACGGCTTGATACACACCCGTGTTCAAGCCCATGTACCTCTCGGGTTGTAACATTTTTCCTATACACAGCCGTGTATTCTTTTGCACGCCTATGTTCCACGAAATTTTTAGATTTTTAACTCTAAAATCTTTATTTTGAGTTTTAGAATTTTATTTAAATTATTCTAGGTCTTTTAGGGTCCTTTCTGAGTCTTTCAAAAATTTTTGGTCAAAATGACCATTTTGCCCCTAATAGGTCTCAGGACAGTAACTATTCCGTTCTATCATTATTCTCAAATTTTATAAGTCCAATTATTTTAAAATAATATTCCCTAGGCTTCAGTATCATTTTA
The DNA here is from genome assembly GCA_035233585.1 of Antiaris toxicaria. Classification (NCBI taxonomy): domain Eukaryota; kingdom Viridiplantae; phylum Streptophyta; class Magnoliopsida; order Rosales; family Moraceae; genus Antiaris; species Antiaris toxicaria. The sequence goes on along the minus strand of CP141155.1, from coordinate 55,528,180 downwards.
CAGCTTAAATTGCTGCAAAATCTCTATTTTATTTTTCCCCGGCCCTTGGTTACTATTCATCCATCACCTAGGGTCGTTTTTTCATTTTTCGAGCGTTTCGGAGCCTCAAATGGCCCTTTCATTACTCATTAAACATTATTTATCCCGTCTCCAGCTCTCAGTCCTCAAGAGGCTCGGGTTTCCTATCCCGATCTAAATTTTTCCCTCGTTTCCCAAAATACCACTAACATGAATTTTTTTTTCCTGTTTTAGGTATTTTAGTCTTTTAGGGTCAGTTTACGATTCCTTTTGGGTTGGTTTTCCGTTTCTAACCCTAATTCACTGAGGGGTCTCGGTTTCCCTCCCGAGTCCATTATTTTCACCCCTCGTTTCCCGAAATGCCCTTAAGCCGATTTTAGAAATTTCGACAACATTTTCGCTTATATTTTAAGGTTTCCCGGCGTTAGGTATGCCTCGAAACCTTTGTACCTGCCACGTACTATACCAGAGGCCTATTTTATACAAAGTTTCCAAACTTTGGATAAAAATTTTCTACATGATTCAATATTCAGAAACCAATACAAATAACAATATTTTTCTTTCAAACTAGCCTCGGTTTACTAGTTAATCATACCAAAATAATTTTTCATCACATCATATCATTCTTAGGTTTTCTAATGTATAAAACAACATTAAAACCTAACAAAACATGCATTCTAACCCTAGCATAGCCACGGATTTTTAAGCATAAACACATAGAAAATTTTATTTTCTTTCCTAGGGTTTTTATCAACGCTCTTCAACATTAAAAATTTTTCATTTCTTAATGTTCATGCCCATGGTTTTAGCAAGAAAATTACATCAAAATTTTCTTGTTTCCTTGTTCCAACTCATGCTTAATTCAATGCATAAATAGATGAACATAATTACTAAACTAAAACATCAAAACTCATGCATTTTTCACACCATTGAAGCCACGGTTTTTCAAGGGAAACATGCAAAATTTTTGCTTGTTTCTAAACCCTAAATCATGCTTTAAATACTACAACATCAAACCAAACATATAACCAACAGAACAACAATTTTTTTCATTGTTTTTCAACACTCCAAACCCACGGATTTTCTATGGAAAATCAAGGAAAAATGCTTCAATTTAGAAGCTCGCCTTAACTAATTGTTGGCTTGATGTTAGAAATGCAATGTAAGCTAAGTTTGGTTTGAATTTTGGAACAAAAGTTTGGCTTGCAAGGGGGCTTTTACTCACGGTTTTTGGGCTGAAGAAAAGGCAAGAGTTTGGCTGATTTTTTTCATTTTTTTAATTGAATTTTGATGCCTATTTATAGGCAAAAACCAAGGACTTTTTTACAATTTTTTCCCAACGATTTGCTAATTGTTCAAGGACTAAAAAGTAAGGATTTTGGGGCAAAAATCAAAATTTTTTCTTCTTCCTTTCCATATGGTCGATGGCCTTTTTCCAAAAATAAGAAAAATTTTCAAATGGCTTTTTGGCATGAACATGATCCTTGATCAAAATTTGAGACAATCCTAGCCATACACCTTTCACTTTTACTTTCCAAATCATGTAAACTAAAATGGATTTATGACATCATCTTGATGAGACATCATCTTGATGATGTCATCCTACTATTCCTATTAATTCACTAATTAATTCGTGGTCAATTTTTGATCAAAATCCGATCCGAACGGAACTTCACCGAAATCGCGTAGGTGGGTTCTAGGCGCCCCCGGTGCGATCGGTTTGCCTTATTTTGCTTCCGTTTGATCAGAATTCTCTAGCATAAATTTCTATGGTTTCAGTGCATTTCAATGCACTTTCTAGGGTTTTCGGTTCTGATTTTGAACCGTCTCACGCAATTATGTCCAGTAAGATTTTCCATCCCCGAACTCGCACACTTTTACACTGCCAAACATTTTTACACTATTCACAACAGTATTAAAACACAACTTTTTTCATATTTTATTCTTTAAAATTGTTTACTTCTGTTAAGTCAGAATTCTCCACCGTAAATTTCTATCATTTTAGTGCATTTTGATGCATTCTCTAGGGTTTTCGGCTCTGATTTCAAATCGTCACACCCAAAAATGTTCGGTAAGATTTTCCATCCCCAAACTCATTCATTTTAACACTGCCAGAACATTTTCACAGTATTCTCAACAGTATTAAAACACAACTTTTTCATATTTTATTCATTAAAATTGCTACATACATACAATTTTAACCTACTCCGAGAATCTAAAATTCCCGGTTATCACATTGTGTATTGATTCTTGAATATTGGTTAATGTGGAAAATTTTTATACAAAGTTTAGAAACTTTATATAAAATAGGCCTATGGTATAGTACGTGGCACGTACAAAGGTTCTGAGACGTACCTAACGCCGGGAAACCTAAAAATACAAGCGGAAATGCTGTCGAAATTTTTAAAACGACATAAGGGCATTTCGGGAAACAAGGGGTAAAAATATTGAACTCGGGACGAAAATCGGGACCCCTCAATGGATTAGGATTGAAAATGGAAAACCAACCCAAAAAGAAAAGTAAACCGACCCTTAATGTCTAAAATGCCTAAAACAAGAAAAATTTTCATGTTAGGGGTATTTTGGGAAACGAGGAAAAATATTAGGTCGGGATAAGAAACTCGAGCCTCTCGAGGATCGAGAGTCGGGGACGGGATAAAAAGTGTTTTAAGAGTAGTGAAACGGCCATTTGAGACTCTGAAACGCTCGAAAAACGAGAAACGACCCTAAGTGACGGATGAATAGTAATCGAGGGCTGGGAAAATAGATAATTGAGAATTTATAGCAAATTGAGCTGTAAAAATAATACAGAAGCCTAGGGAATATTAATTTAAGATATTTGAGCTTAGAAAATTTGAGAAATACAATAGAACGAAATAGTTACGGTCCCGAGACCCGTTAGGGGCAAAATGGTCATTTCAACCAAAAATTTCTGAAAGGCTCGAAAAGGACCCGAAAGGACCTAGAATGACTTAAATAAAATTCTAGGACTCAAAATAAAAATTTTAGAGTTAAAAATCTAAAAATTTTGAAGAGCACGGGCGTGTAGAAGAATACACGGCCGTGTATAGGAAAAAAAATTTTTAACCCGAGAGGTACACGGGCTTGAACATGGGTGTGTATCAAGCCGTGTACAGTTACATGGCTAGATAGTAAACAACACGACCATGTTGTGAGAAACCAGGAGGTGCACGGTCATGAACACGGGCGTGTTGAAGTCATTCTAGGTCTTCAACATGGCCTTCAACACGCCCGTGTTCATGACCGTGCACCTCCTGGTTTCTCACTACATGGTCGTGCTGTTTACTATCTAGCCGTGTAACTGTCACGTTGCGAAATTTTTGAATTTAAATTTCACGCGTGAATGTATAAACTTAATTTGTTAGTGTGCCAGTAAAATTTTTTCATTTTTATTACGAGGATTAAATTTTAAATTTTTGGGTATTAAATATTAATTTGAGGATATTTAAAATATTTTTACCAATTTTACCTAATCAAAAATTTGTTAAATAGTTTTTTATTTACTTATTTTTTTTTCTTTTTTTCTTCTTTTTCTTTCCGGATTTTTCCGGGAACCCCCCTTCTCTTCTTAATATCTTCTGTCTCATTTTTCTTTTCTTTTTTTCTTCTTCACCGACTTCCCACCGCCTCACTCTCTCTCTGTTTTTTTTCCTGCCGATCACTCACCGGTCTCTCGCCTCTCTCTTGCTCGCCCCCTTCCTCTCTTTGTTTTTCTTTTTCCTCGCCGAACTCTCCCTATCCTTCCCTACTCTCTCCCTGTTTTTTTTTTAACTTTCCCCTCACTAATTTTCTGTCCCCCCTCACCGATTCTCTTTCTCCCGCCCTCCCCTTGTTTTATTTATTTTTTCTTTTCCTTTTCTTCTTCTCTCGCGTCCTCTTCCTCTGTTTCCTTTTCTTCTTCTCTTTTCTTCTTTTTCTTTTTCTTTCTTTCGGTCGAAAGCCACCGAACCAGCCACCCTCCCTCACCATCTCCCTTTCCTTTTCTTTTTCTTTCCTTCTTTTCTTTCGGCCGAACTCTACCGGAAGCCCGCCGCAAAGCCCGTTGACCGAAGATCGCCAGTCGCGACGCTACCGCCAATCGCCAGTCCAAGCCGAAGTCGCTCGGTCGAAGTCGCTCGGCCGAAGCTCGTCCCACCCGAACCATCTACGCCGTCCGCCAAGCCACCAACGCCGACGTTCCCTCGCGATCCCGAGCCACCAACGCCGTCGCTGTGTGCCACCAATCGAAGCCAGTCACGAGCCACACCGACCAACCACGTCGAACCCGAGCACTGGCCGATCCACCACCTCGCCGAACCTGATCACCGGTGTCCCCTCGCGACGCCACCTAGCTCAACTCCTCCTTGTCCCGTCTGACCCAGCCGTGCCTTCCCGTGCCTCGCCGCCGTCCCCGCCTCACCGGTTGCCCCTCATCGCGCTGCCGACTGCCGTGCCCGACGCCAGCCGCCGCCGCCCCCTGCCACCGTGAGTTTTTTTTTCCGGCCGGCCGATCTCTTCAGCCAAAAAGAAAAAAAATTTTGTTGTATATGTATATATATATTATATGTGTAACTGTATGCGTGTGTTTACATATAATAATAATAATAATAATAATAATAATAATAATAATAATAATAGTAAGTAATAATAATAATAATGATTTTTAGATTTTAAATTTAAATGGATTTGAAATTGGTATTTGAATTGTTCTGGGAATTGGAAAGTTTTTCTGCAGGTTGAGCATTTTGGAGCTTTTGGGGAAGCCTATTTTTAGGGTAGGTCATGCCGAAATTTTTAAAAATATACATATGTATTTTGGATATTTGTGTTAAAATTGCTATTTTAAAATTACGGTGTTAAAATAAAGTATCATTCGAAATTTTAAAAATTCAATGGCATACTAATTAGTTGAGTTTACTGTAATTTGATTATGGAATTCCTGGACAGATAATTAAATTATCTGTGTTTCTTGTTTTAGGTACTCGTAGATCGAATTCAGAAAGAAAGACGGAATTCGTGCGAGAAATTGATCGTAGTTCAAATTGCTGACGAGGTAGGATATCTTACCCTTTCTTGGCAGCCAATTTTGTTTTAATGATTTGGCCAAATATCATTTGAAGAAAATGTGGTTATAAAGCTCTGAAACTTACGTGATTTAGAAAATATCACGATTTCAGAAATTAAAGGAAAAATATCCGGTTACGGATTTTTTTGGAAAACAATGCAGTATATTTTAAGTATGTGAATTATATGTTCACGTGAAATGTTGAAAGTTGGATTTGGTGTTAAAGTATACCGGGGGCCAGCACACACGTGCGAAGAGTGCACATCTCGATCGAGGATCACTCATTATGCTTCGGCATGGTGAGGGTGGCTCATACGGACCGTACACGAACTAGATGTATATAAGGACACAGTTTGCATAATCACGATTCCACGTTTATGATTCGGTATTGCATTGACATACTTAGTATGATGGTTAAATTAAAATGTTGAAATATTTTTTTTTAAGAATATCCTACTGGGCCTTTCGCTCACTGTTTTAAAACTGGTAAACCCCCAGGAAAGAAAGCTGATTAGAAGATATAGGTGACGTGGAACCGACCGTGGACGTCAAGGTCCAAAGACTTGAAGTAGTGATCTGTATTTTAGGACAACATATGTATAAGAGCATTCCGGGACTGTAAATTCTAAACTTTACTTTTGCCATTTCAGTTATTTTATTTTATCCAAGTATGCATCTGTGGGATATGGGTATCTCACCACCTGATATTGCGATAAAAACAGAAATACAAATATTAATTAATTTAAAATATTCAAGCATAATTTATAAATATGTTTAAAGAATCGATAAAGGGTAAGATATAAAAACTGAGAGACTTAGGAATCTGAGCTTTTCTTTCTCTTATTCTTTTAAAATTTAATATCCGTCACTATCCCGGCTTTTTGGAAAGTGACACCTGTTGCTGTCCCCGGTTTTGGGACGTGACAGGATTTTTGGTATCAGAGCATGGTTTGGGATTCCCATAGGAATTATATGCATACTTGGAGTAAAATAAAATGCTAATTTACAACCCGGAATTTTATTTTATAGAATGCCGCCCAGACGTAGAAGGGGAATCGTTCCGACAACTACTCCGACCCTGACTTCAGCACCGACGCCAGAGCCAGACCAGCCTAACGTCACGGAAGCGATGTATCTAGTATTACAAAACATGGCCGCTCGTGCAAGAGATGAACCGGTCGTTCGTGACATGAACCGGAGCCTACGCGATTTCCAACGATTTTGAGTTCCAGCCTTTACTGGTGAAGGCGATCCTCAAGAAGCAGACAATTGGTTCCAAAGTGTGGTGATGAAGATGGATACTATCCAAACCCCACCTGAATATCGGATTGAAATTATTTCCACCTATTTGGACGGTAAAGCTGGCATATGGTGGAGACAAATCAGGAGAATGCACAATCTCCAAGAGATGACCTGGGAGATGTTTGAACAGTTATTCTATGATCAATTTTTCCCTGAGAGTTTTAAGGATCAAAAGATTATAGAGTTCATGAGCCTACAATAAGGAAATATGACCGTATTCGAGTACGTGTCAAAATTTGGAGAATTATCCAGATTTGCTTCTACGATGGTGGCGACTGAGCGCACCAAATGTATTAAGTTTGAGCAGGGACTTAAACCATCGATAAGGAGACTGGTGGTGGGTATGCAGATTCGAGACTACCCGACGCTCGTGTCAGCTGCCCTGCGTATTGAGCAGGATAATCAAAATTTTCAGAAAGAGAAATCTGAAGTTCCAAGGACATCTGGTGGACCGACTAGAAGTCAACGTGAGAATCGTACTCATGTTAGTGGGGTCAACGTTGAAGGTAGAAGAACTAACAGTACTAGTAACACCTCTACCGGAAGAGTACACCCATATGAGAGAAGCTAATATAACTGTGGCCAAACAGGACATTTAAAGAGGAACTATCCTTACAGGCAACAGCAGCCGTCTCAACAATTCCAGCAGTCCAGCCAATCATCAGCAGGATCTCGTCAATCTGGATCCGGACAATTTACCCAGGGACAGGTTAACTAGGGACCCGTTAACTAGGGACAGTCAGGATTTGGCCAGCCACAATATAGGCCACCACAAGCCCCTTATCAGCCAAATTTTGGACCTCAGTCATTTCAGTCACAGTGGAGACCTCAGATGTCCACTAGCAGGCAAGCTTCTTCACAACCACCACAATTCAAGCCAGCGGGACCCACTGCCTTGAGGAACAGTATGAATGACAAGGGGAAAGGGAAAATGTATGCTGTGGAAGGGGAAGAACCAACAACTCAAAATAGTCCTACGATTATAGAGGGTATGATTCTGATCTCTTCTAGTTGGGCACACGTATTGTTTGATACTGGTGCCAGTCATTCTTTTATTACATCCACGTTTGCAAAAACATTAGAACTAGAAATCAAACCTTTAGAGTCACCTTTGCAACTAAGTACACCACTTGGAAAAACCGAAGCTTCAATGATATGTTGGACTAATGTTGTTACACGAGAAGGCGAACAACTTAATGTCCAATTCATTATCCTACCAATGAGACGCTATGATGTGATTCTTGGTATGGATTGGTTAACTCAAAATAGGGCAACATTAGATTGTCATCACCGAAAGGTGATACTATTCATAGAGCCAAACCCAATGGTGATCGAACTTGAAGATCCAGATCGAGTGATGACCAGTGAGCTATTGAGATTAACCATCGGTGGTCGACGAAAGCTATCTTACGCTGCTATTATTTTCGCATTGGAAGGTGACAACAACGTGGAAAGAGGTGATCAATACACTCCAATGGCTGATGAATTTCTGGATGTATTTCTTGAAGATTTACCTGGTTTGCCACCTGACCGAGAAGTAGAATTCTGCATCGACCTTATTCCCGGTACAGCCCCGATATCAATTCCGCCTTACAAAATGGCACCTGCGGAGAAAGCTAAATTGCGAAAACAATTGACTGAGCTGGAACTTAAAGGATTCATCTGACTCAGTAAATCACCATTGGGAGCACCAGTCCTATTTGCAAAGAAACAAGATGGAAGCTTACGACTGTGTGTTGACTATAGATAATTGAACAGGGTGACCATCAAAAATAAATATCCTTTGCCAAGGATCGACGAGTTATTTAATCAACTTGAAGGTGCTCAGTACTTCTTAAAGATTGATCTAAGATCTGGATATCATCAATTGAAAATCCGAGAGGAAGATATCCCAAAAACCGCATTTAGGACTCGGTATGGATCTTACGAATTCCTGGTTATGCCTTTTGGTTTGACGAATGCTCCAGCAGCTTTCATGGACTTGATGAATCGTGTTTTTCAACCATTTCTAGATCAGTTTGTCATCGTCTTCATTGATGATATTCTGATATATTCTAAGACCCAGGAAGAACATGAATAACACTTAAGGTTGGTCCTACAAACTCTGCGGGAGCATCAGCTGTACGCTAAGAGGGAGAAATGCGACTTCTGGTTATCCGAAGTCAAATTTCTTGGGCATGTTATCTCTAGTCAAGGCATAGCCGTAGACCCTACAAAAGTCGAGGCAATATTAAAATGGGAACGACCTAGAAATGTAACCGAAATCAGAAGTTTTCTGGGATTAGCGGGGTATTATCGTAAACTCGTTCAGGATTTCTCGCGAATTGCAGCCCCAATGACACGATTGACAAGAAAATATGTTCGATTTGACTGGGACAGCAAATGCGAGAACGCTTTCCAAGAATTAAAAATTCGCTTGACCAGCGCTCCAGTTCTTATAATTCCCAAGCCTGAAGAACCCTATGAAGTTTATACTGATGCATCGAAAGAAGGACTCGGGTGTGTTCTAATACAGAGAGGACATGTCGTATCATACGCATCTCGACAATTGAAGACGCATGAGAAAAACTACCCAACACATGATTTAGAGTTGGCAGCCATTATTTTTGCTTTAAAAATTTGGAGATGCTATCTCTATGGTGTCTCATTTCAGATTTTCTCTGATCATAAGAGTTTCCAGTATCTCTTTACTCAGAAAGATCTGAATTTGAGACAAAGACGTTAGGTAGAGAATATGGAAGATTATGACTTTACTCTGGAATATCATCTAGGTAAGGCTAACGTCGTAGCGGATGCTCTTAGACAGAAAGGTGCAGGTGTTCTTGCTCGTTAGCAGTGCTTGATTGGAAAAGAACAGCAGTAGTTGAGGATTATGATCTTCAGATTTCTGAGGATTAAAATTCAATCACTCTGTACAATTTGGTAACTCCACCTTACTTGATTCAGCAAGTTAAGGAGAATCAACATAAAGATAGCCATTTACAAAATGTCTGGTCAAAACTTCAGAATGGAGAACAACTGGAACATTGGAACATCCGTAGTGATGGAGCGTTGTATTTCAAACATCACCTAGCTGTTCCTCAAATACCAGAATTGAAGAAGGCAATCATGGATAAAGCTCATAAATCTCGATTTGTAATACATCCAGGAGTCATCAAGATGCATAAGGATCTAAAGAGGCAATACTGGTGGCGAAACATGAAGAATGATGTGACAAATTATGTGAAGACTTGTCAGAATTGTCTTAAGGTCAAAGCGGAACGTCAGAAACTTGGAGGGACGCTACAGCCGCTACCTGTTCTAGAATGGAAGTGGGAAGAAATTACCATGGATTTCCTTATGGGACTACCAAAAACACGAAATGGTTTCGATGCAATTTGGGTAGTGGTAGATCGATTGACGAAATTAGCGCACTTCATTCCTAGTCCACATATGGTAGGCAGAACTTAGCCAAGGTATATTTAGACGAGATAGTGAAATATCATGGAATACCATTGAGTATTATTTCTGATCGAGATCCTCGATTTACCGCTCGATATTGGAAGAGTTTCCAGGCAGCTTTTAGGACAGATTTGAAATTCAGCACCGCTTTCCATCCGCAGACCGATGGACAATCTGAAAGAGTTATTCAGATTCTTGAAGACATGTTACGTGCCTGCGCGTTAAATTATGGGAACAAATGGATTGATAATTTGTCGTTAGCAGAGTTCGCCTACAACAGCAGTTATCAATCTAGCATCAAAATGGCACCATTCGAAGCTCTTTACAAAAGACCATGTAGATCACCCATATGTTGGATCGAACCTAAAGATCGAGTTCATACTGGAGCAACTATTGTCGAGAAGACTACCGAGAAAATCCGAATTATTCGAGAACACTTAAAAACAGCTTAGAGCCGACAAAAGAGTTATGCTGACAGACGACGGAGACCATTAGAATTTGAGGTAAGAGATTTCATGCTTCTAAAGGTTTCCCCCCGAAAAGGAGTTTCTCGTTTCGGCAAGAAAGGGAAATTAGCCCCACAATACGTGGGACCGTTCCTTATTATTCAATGAGTTGGTAAAGTTACTTATCGTTTGGCGCTGCCATCAGAGTTGTCCCACGTGCATGATGTATTTCATGTCTCGATGCTTAGGAAATGTGAACCGGGTCCTACTGCAATAGTTTCACCTGAGGACATACCAATTCGAGAAGATGTTTCCTACGAAAAGGCACCGGTACGAATTCTTGATAGAAAGGTCAAGAGAATACGACATCAAGAAGTAGCGTTAGTTAAGGTTTTATGGCAACATCACGGAAGTGAAGACGCTACTTGGGAAGTAGAAAGCGAGATGTTAGAGAAATACCCTCATTTGTTTAAAAATCTAGATAATTCGAATTTCGAGGACGAAATTCTTTTGTAGGAGGGAGAATTGTCACGTTGCGAAATTTTTGAATTTAAATTTCGCGCGTGAATGTATAAACTCAATTTGTTAGTGTGCCAGTAAAATTTTTTCATTTTTATTACGAGGATTAAATTTTAAATTTTTGGGTATTAAATATTAATTTGAGGATATTTAAAATATTTTTACCAATTTTAAAATTTTAAACAATTTTACCTAATCAAAAATTTGTTAAATAGTTTTTTCATTTACTTTTTTTTTTCTTTTCTTTTTTTCTTCTTTTTCTTTCCGGATTTTTCCGGAAACCCCCCTTCTCTTCTTAATATCTTCTCTCTCATTTTTCTTTTTCTTTTTCTTCTTCACCGACTTCCCACCGCCTCACTCTCTCTCTGTTTTTTTTCCTGCCGATCACTCACCGGTCTCTCGCCTCTCTCTTGCTCGCCCCGTCCCTCTCTTTGTTTTTCTTTTTCCTTGCCGAACTCTCCCTCTCCTTCCCTGCTCTCTCTCTGTTTTTTTTTTTTAACTTTTCGCTCATTGATTTTCTCTTCCCCCTCACCGATTCTCTTTCTCCCTCCCTCCCCTTGTTTTATTTTTTTTCTTTTCCTTTTCTTCTTCTCTCGCGTCCTCTTCCTCTGTTTCCTTTTCTTCTTCTCTTTTCTTCTTTTTTTTTTCTTTCTTTTGGTCGAAAGCCACCGAACCAGCCACCCTCCCTCACCATCTCCCTTTCCTTTTCTTTTTCTTTCCTTCTTTTCTTTCGGCCGAACTCTACCGGAAGCCCGCCGCAAAGCCCGTTGACTGAAGATCACCAGTCGCGACACTACTGCCAATCGCCAGCCCAAGCCGAAGTCGCTCGGCCGAAGCTTGTCCCACCCGGACCATCTACGCCGTCCGCCAAGCCACCCACGCCGACGTTCCCTTGCGAGCCTGAGCCACCAACGCCGTCGCTGTGCGCCACCAATCGAAGCCAGTCGCGAGCCACGCCGACCAACCACGTTGAACCCGAGCACCGGCCGATCCACCGCCTCGCCGAACCCGATCGCCGGTGTCCCCTCGCGACGCCACCCAGCTCAACTCCTCCCGGTCCCGTCCGACCCAGCCGTGCCTTCCCGTGCCTCGCCGCCGTCCCCGCCTCGTCGGTTGCCCTTCGTCGCGCTGCCGACCGCCGTGCCTGACGCCAGCTGCCGCCACCCCCTGCCACCGTGAGTTTTTTTTTTTCCGGCCGGCCGATCTCTTCAGCCAAAAAGAAAATTTTTTTTGTTGTATATGTATATATATATATTATATGTGTAACTGTGTGCGTGTGTTTACAGATAATAATAATAATAATAATAATAATAGTAAGTAATAATAATAATAATGATAATAATAATGATTTTTAGATTTTAAATTTAAATTGATTTGAAATTGGTATTTGAATTGTTCTGGGAATTGGAAAGTTTTTCTACAGGTTGAGCATTTTGGAGCTTTTGGGGAAGCCTATTTTTAGGGCAAGTCATCCCGAAATTTTTAAAAATATACATATATATTTTGGATATTTATGTTAAAATTGCTATTTTAAAATTACGGTGTTAAAATAAAGTATCATTTTAAATTTTAAAAATTCAATGGCATACTAATTAGTTGAGTTTACTGTAATTCGATTACGGAATTCCTGGACAGATAATTAAATTATCTGTGTTTCTTGTTTTAGGTACTCGTAGATCGAATTCAGAAAGAAAGACTATCTTGGAATTCATGCGAGAAATTGATCGTAGGTCAAATTGCTGACAAGGTAGGATATCTTACCCTTTCTTGGCAGCCAATTTTGTTTTAATGATTTGGCCAAATATCATTTGAAGAAAATGTGTTTATAAAACTCTGAAATTTACGTGATTTAGAAAATATCACGATTTCAGAAATTAAAGGAAAAATATCCGGTTACGGATTTTTTTGAAAAACAATGCGGTATATTTTTAGTATGTGAATCATATGTTCACGTGAAATGTTGAAAGTTGGATTTGGCGTTAAAGTATACCGGGAGCCAGCACACACGTGCGAAGAGTGTACATCTCGATCGAGGATCACTCATTATGCTTCGGCATGGTGAGGGAGGCTCATACGGACCGTACACGAACTAGATGTATATAGGGACACAATTTGCATAATCACGATTCCACGTTTATGATTCGGTATTGCATTGACATACTTAGTATGATGTTTAAATTAAAATGTTGAAATATTTTTTTAAAGAATATCCTACTGGGCCTTTCGCTCACTGTTTTAAAACTGGTAAACCCCCAGGAAAGAAAGCTGATTAGAAGATACAGGTGACATGGAACCGACCGTGGACGTCAAGGTCAAAAGACTTGAAGTAGTGATCTGTACTTTAGGACAACGTATGTATAAGAGCATTCCGGGACTGTAAATTCTAAACTTTGCTTTTGCAATTTCAGTTATTTTATTTTATCCAAATATGCATATGTGGGATATGGGTATCTCACCACCTGATATTGCAATAAAAATAGAAATACAAATATTAATTAATTTAAAATATTCAAGCATAATTTATAAATACGTTTAAAGAATCGGTAAAGGGTAAGATATAAAAACTGACAGACTTAGGAATCTAAGCTTTTCTTTCTCTTATTCTTTTAAAATTTAATATCCGTCACTATCCCGGCTTTTTGGGAAGTGACACCTGTTGCTGTCCCCGGTTTTGGGAGGTGACAGTAATTGTACACGGGCTTGAACATGGGCGTGTATCAAGCCGTGTACAGTTACACGGCTAGATAGTAAACAATACGACCATGTAGTAAGAAACCAGGAGGTGCACGGTCATGAACACGGGTGTGTTGAAGGCCGTGTACTATGTTACAAGTTGAATTGTGTTGAAAAATTTATTACAAAATAAATATATTTAAAGTGATAATTAATATTGTAATGACCGCCATTTTCATGACACCTACTTACCATGTAATAAGTCATTAAGGAATAAAATGGACATAATTTAATGTCTTTTAGTACAATTTAAGTAACACGGTCAGGTACACAGCCGTGTGAGTGACCGTGTGCCATTCGGACTGTGTATCTATTAATAGCCGTGTGAGTATACATAGTCGTGTAGTGTAACACGATCAAGTACACGATTGTGTAAGAGGCTGTGTACCGCTCAGATAGATGAATGTATTTCAAAGACATGGCCGTGTTGAGTAGTCTCAACTAGTACACGCCCTTGTCTGAAATGTACACGCTCGTGTCTGAAATGTACACGCCCGTGTCTGAAATGTACACGCCCGTGTTGTGTTGCACACGCACGTGCAAGAGTCCGTGTATAAGGTTGTGTAATGAGCCGAGAGCCACTGTAACGACTCTATGAATTATGAAACTTAATTACTATGTAATGATGTAATTAAGTTAATAAACACAGTGTGCTTTTCAGTTGAATGAATTAAATGGGAATAGTAATGTTTAATTACTATTCATGCAGTGAAAGGGGCAACTGACAGTGAAATCGGTCCACCCTATTATGTGAGTATGCGTCGAGATACGCAATATCAAGAAACCAGTCTAGACGACCATTTCATGATACAGAACTGATGAGCTAGTCATCAGTACGCTCAGACTGGTCATCTGAGCGCAGCAGTGATAATTGCCCTAATAGATGTACAGTATCGAGAAAAGCGGTCTAGATGACCTCTTCTCGTCCATAAACTAACAAAATCAAAGTCAGAACGCTCAGATTAGTCAGTCAGATAGTGAAAAGTGAACAGTGAATAGTGAGAAACGCAGTGTCAGGTTAGTGGCCAAAACGGCCTTAATCTGGCATAAAATTGACATATTAATAGTCAGCAGGTTCAATCTGGTCAAGTGAGCACAAAATGTAGATTTTGTTTAAAAGATACGCTGTATCGGGATAAGGGTCAAGACGACCTTTTCTCCCCCCGAAACTGATATATTTAGACTCAGGACGCCCAAATTAGTCAATCGGGCACCTGACACGTTTTTCGAGACGGGGTCATATAGATCCGAAAACTGGTCTAGAAGACCTCAAATGGATGTAAAACTGATAAATTTGAAATTAGCACGTCCAAATTAGTCAAGGGAGACTGTGTTTGAAATTTCACGCGAAATCAACACAGTGTAGGCCTAACCACAGTATCAAGAAATTGGTCAAGATGACCTTTTCTTGATATAAAACTGATATATTTGGGTTCAGCACGTCCAAATTAGTCAGTATAGTCTATCTTAAAATTTTTCAAAAAATTAGTATAAAGGGGTCGAAATTTTTAGATTTTTGTAAAAAGGGCCCCCATTATTTTTTTCCTATCTTTTTCTTCCCACACCACCCGTAGGTAAACAATAACCATCAGTCGAATCCGACCTCCGTTTTCGACACCGCTGGCACCATTGGAAAGCTCTCAACGAGCTGATTCCAACGGTGGGCCGAGTTGACCGAACCGACGCCGGAGCACGCCGCACGCGCCGCCCAAAGCCACCGGTGGATGAATTTTTCAAACCTCCGTATCTCCGCCGTCCGACGTCCAAATGCCATGATTCCAGTCCCAATGGATTCGTGGTGAAGAATAGAACCAAACCCAGGCTTCATTTTAAGTCAACAGCCGTTGAATCGTACCGCCCAAGGTTCACCGTCGCCGTCGCCATCGCCACCGTCGAATCTCGCTATTCCAACGGAGTTGAGTTGCAAGGTCGGTATCAAAATGCTCAGAACAACATGTAGATCAAAGCCCCAAATCAATTTTGGGCAACAACGCAGGAAAATGAAGATCCAACACCGCCGTCGTCGCTGACTTTTTGAAGGTTGATTTCCGGTGATAGGAGCCTAGATTGGTGAAATTGACACCACCAATAGGTTCCTCTCGTCGAGCTCTTCAAGATGGTGGTCGCCACTCCCATCGCTGCCGTGGTCAACGGCGGTCAACGCCGGTCAACGGCGACCCGGAGACCGAAAATTGAAGAATGGCCCATTGGCCTATTTTTGACGTTCCGGACACATCTGCGGCATCGGATTTGCAAACCAGAGTTTCAAAAGTGGAGAACGATGATTCAAAGATTGTGCGATCGAGATCGAACGGTTCACCCGACCGCCGACGGGAACGATTTTGGTAGTGGTTTTGATCCATTGATTCCTCAATTTATTATTAGAAATAATTATGTATGAATTATGGTTTACTGACTTGAGGAATTGTAAGAAAAAGGAATGAAATGTCGAAAAAGAGAATGTGAGGAAATGTGAATATTTTTACGTAAAAAGAGGAGCTTTTACGTGAAAATTAGGCCTCTGGTTTAGTACGTGGCAGGTTAGAATAGGTTAGATGGTTTTGAGGCGTTTCCTAAACGCCGGAAACCCAAAAATTAAGCGGAAATGCTGCCGAAATTTCTAAAACGGCACAAAGGGGTGTTTTAGGAAACGAGGGGTTAAAATGTGATCGTGATGGAAACCCGAGCCCCCTCGATGACCTAGGTCCGGGAAAGAAGGACGGACGTTTACAGGATTAGTGAACCGCCCGATTAGAAATCTTGAAATGTAAGAAAACGACCCCTAGATCAGAATAGTGCCACCCGAGGGATGGGTGTGTTCTAAGTATAAAATTTGGGGTGATTACATCGGTAACGGTAACCCGACAGGCTAAATGGTCATACGGGAGGTATTCAGTCAGTTAACTGGTCAGTTAGCCAGTCAAGGACCAAGTCTGAATGGGATAGTGAGAGACAGTGATTAATTTGTCAAGTAGACAAATTAATCAAGTACGATCAAAAATTAGATATAAAATTTCCCAAAGCAGAGCAGTTGGGTACTGATAGGCATCGGTACCACAGAACGATAAATTTATTAGTTCCTAACGATAGAGTGGCCTAAGAGCGACGTGAATTAATTTATTGAGCAAATAAATTAATTAACCACGATTAGAAAATCAAATTCTTAAGAAGAGGACAATTAGTATCGATAAGGATCGATACCACATAACGAGAATTTTTATTAGTCACTAATGACCACGATGACCTAAAAGTGAATGTTAATGTAATGCATTAAGATTACAAGGAGGTACCTGTATTGTGACGAAGGCGAGAGTATAAACTGTCTGCTGACAGGTAAGTACAACTTCACCTATAGCATGGATAAAATGAATTTAAAATGATGCTTTTCCAGTATTTTAAGTATGTATCTTGCACACGATGCTGCACAGCATACATAAGAGCATATAATTTCACAATCGAGTAGATTGATGAAAAAACAAGATAAAAGCCATAGATCCCTACCGTGTAGGATTGGGGACAGCTTAGAGAAGCGTATGGCTAGAACAGTTAAACAAGATGGAAACAAGTAGGTGTGGCCTACCGGCTCCTTCAGTCGAAGGGGTTTCCAGTTAAAGAAAGTTAAGGCCAAAAGTTGAGCATCGGTTGATGGCTCTTCGGCATTAGTTGACCTCGGGCGTTACCGTTGGTCTGCATGCGCACGGTACTGACACATGGGCCCTAAATAGACAAGAAAAGAAAAGAGAAGTTTGAAGCATAAATGAACATAACCGGACCATGCATTAGTTATAGTTCGCTATGCTTTCTTTTTCAGTAAAGTGCATACAGTACACGATGCTTCTGTCATGCATAAAGTATGTGAAGTTTTATATTCAGTGTTATGACATGTTATGTTATGACATGATATGTGAGCTGATTTGTGATATGCTTATATGGTATGTGATTTATTAAGTGATATATGTCATGCTTAGGATTTTAAGTACGTGCTATGTTTTAAACATGTTTTGCGGTTAACATGTTGTACTTACTTGGCATAAAGCTCACGGAGTGTGTTCATGCTGTAGGTAAGCTTCCTATAGCGCAAACACCAAGGGGCGATAATGGCGGTAGAGGTGGATGTGAGGATGAGGTTATGGATACACCGCGAGTATTCTTCCGTACAGTATGAGTAAATAGTATTTTGAACGGTGACAGTTAAACAGTATTTTGAATAGTAAAGATTAATTGGTATTTTAGAACAGTAAACAGTATATGTATGAATGGTATATTTAAATAGTGTCTGGTGAATATTAATCAGATAAACAAGTATATAAGTGTGTATGTATATTTGAAATCCTTATGTTTTTCAAATCCCGCATTTTAATAGTATACGTATGTGAATAGTAAATACGTATGCGTATATTAAAAAAAAAATCCCTCTAAATTTATGGTATTAAATTCAGCAAGTTTAAGTATCTGTTTTAAAGAGGAAGTATAAGTAAAAGCTAAAGAAGCAAGGAATAGTTTTCAGTGACGGTCCGGGCCGCTGAGGGCATGGGGCGTCACAGTTGGTATCAGAGCGGTTTCCTGCCATCCTACCTCACATCGCCGCATGCCTGCCTCATCTATCCAAGTAAGTTAGTTTTATTTTTTAGTCTGTAAATGTTTGTCTATTGAACATAACATTTTATAGTAATGAAACGACGAAATCTATGATGGCGAGGATAAGATGAAAAGATGCTGAGATCATTATACAAAAAATCACGACCGTGCAGTGCTAGAGAACTGCTCAGAGAAAGAACATGAATTGCTGCCCGAGTAGTACCGATCTTCAGGGCTAGTTGTCCACTAAGTTTTGAGTGGTAAACAGTATTCCTACACTCCATGAGAATGTCAGGACTGGTTTCATGTTATCAAAGTGATTCCCTGATTGTACGCCATTGATCAGGATAACTGAGTCCTGTTAGCTGTTGATATCTCTCAGGAAGATACTCTCGTGTGTATTGGGATCCTTATGACCAGGATGAGCTCTTAACTGTGTCGAGTTTTACCATACCACGATCGAGCCAATCTCTGAGAGCAGTCCAGCATCAGCCCCAGTTTTTCTCTATGGGCAAGCAGGGAGTGAAACCGCCTAAGTTCTCTAGAGTTATGGATATACGAGAATTTGTTCATCGGACTGAAAGACTGCAGCTGATGTCCAGCGATACAGTTTTAACATATGCTGTTCGCTACAAGGAACTGATATGGACTTCCACAATACATGCCAAGAAAAAAGTGGATCAAGACAGGAGAAGACCCAAAGAGAGAAAGAGACCTTGTCAAACAGAATTAGAAGAGCGATCAAGCAGGACTAGCAAGCCTTATCAAGGAGATAGTGAACACCGAGAGAAAAGTGCTTAACCCCGGGAACCCTACACAAGCCCAAGGCATTATAGCAGCCGCCATTATGGAGGGTGACCCGGTAGAACCAGCACCCCAACTGGCCGATGAAGAGTTCATGGCCGAGCACCAGCCAGAAGTACATAAGGGCAATAGGGAGCCGATGGAGAACCCCAAACCAGCCCGTATGTCTCCCGAACACCCCATGAAAGAAGAAGATAATGAGACTCTTTCCGACGCCCATCCCGACAATGAGGGAGAGGAGATCCCCAACCGCTTTAGTAATGACGAATAGATGGGGATGTACGAACCCCAAGTCATCATAGCCAACGATGACGAGGTCAGTTTCGACTAAGAAGAAGAGGAGAACCCAGAGGAGTACTCACTCAGTGATAGTGACGATGAGGAGATGCCTGATACTGAATCAGGATTGTCCTTCCAATTGTAGTAACCCTTCTACGGGAATGTTAGTTATGAAAAAATATAGAGGGAAGCAGTAGCTCTCCCCCGTCAGTTGTAGCATAATGTACTTGTTGGGATCGTATAGGGGAAGTGTGTGTCACTCTCGCTGAACTAGAATCTTGAATATATGTATATATATTATGTGAAATATATTATGAGATAAGCAGTAAGGCTTTGCCCTAGGGGCCAGATATAATTTTTTTCCACAAGTATGAGTATGATATGACAGAAAGTGCAGGACGAACCCTAGCACTCAAACGATGTCCCAATACAATGCAGCAATTGTATTGAACATCGCAGTATGAGAGAAAGAAAGATGGATATAGTGTGTATATTTATATCCATAATGTTTAAGTAAGATTGTTAAGTAAGAAAGAAAATGATATGTGATACGAGTCCCAAGTACAGAATTTAAGAGACATATTTTTCCTTTCCCGCTGTACGATAGGGTTACATAGGAAAACATGGCAAGAACGAGAGCTTAGTTAAACCCAGCATCCTGAGAGGATGAGTTGATAGTACAGATTGCAGCCATGCGAGAGATGATGGAGAACCAGTAACGGGAGCTAAACCAGCTTGGGGAACAGCTGGGCCAGCAACCCCGGGCACCACAGTCAGTAGAGATGCCAGCACAGGAGGCTCCAGCAGCCCAAGAAACTCTTAGGGAGCAAGCAGCTCCTCTAACCTAGGAGGCACTAGCACCCATAGTAATGACTGCTTTCGTAACAGCAATTGTTTTTCTACCAATCCCTAGGGAAGGCGATTTGTATGAGAGATTCTGATGCATGAAAGCGTTAGAATTCTTAGGAATCACCAACCCTATAGAGGCCGATGATTGGCTAATGGATATCCAAGTAATCTTGGATTTTATAGGGTTAATAGATAGAGAGAAAAAGTGATGTACGCACCCTTCACCCTGCGCAATGAGGCGCGTTAGTGGTGGAAGATGGTAACCATTAGGAGGAACATCAGAGAGATGAGCTGGAGCGATTTCATTGAGGAAGTCAAGGAGATGTACTTTAACGAGGAAGCACTAGTAGCGCAGTAAGACGAGTTCGACAACCTGCACCAAGGTAGTATGACTGTTATGGAGGCAGTCAAGAAGTTTGAGCAGTTAGCTCAACTTTGTCCAAATTTGGTACCGACCAAAAGGAGAGAGTCAGACGAATGTTGAAGATGTTCAGAACGGAAATCACAGTTTAGGTCTGTAGCGGAAGCCACGAACCAGCGACACTAGCAGAATGTGTCAGCAAGACTATCTGAGCTGAGTACTCGTCGGTTCATGATAAGGAGTGAAAGGCATAGAATTTTAAGGCACGAAAGGAGGAGAAAACGCAAGCCGAGTAGGCTCAGGAGAAGCAGAACCTCGAGTCACAATACAGAGGGCAGAATGTGGGAACCGGCTAGAATAGTAGGCATTCCCATAATAACAACAAGAGAAAAGGGGAATTAAGGCAATCAAGATTCACAGAAGAATTTCCCCAGAAGAGAGACAACCAAGAAGGAATGACAGCCAATACCCGACGTGCACGAGATGCGGAAAGAGGCACCCAGGAGAATGCAAGTAGAGAGCAAGTGGTTGTTTCATCTGTGGCAAGGAAGGCCAATATGCCAAAAAAAAAATTTGCCACTCTAACCTGCAAAATCGATAGATTCAACCCAGCACCGGAATAATCAACTTCACACCAACCAGACCAGGATCGAAGACCCTTCAATCACACAAGGTATACTGAAAGCTTCAGACAGCTAAGGGAGAATCTATGCTTACACGGGGAGTGACGTTGAAGCTGTAACTTCTGCAATGGTGACAGGCCAGCTTTCTATCGCCAACTTTGATGCGTTAGTTCTACTTGATTCTGGAGCCACCCATTCTTTGCATCATCAGATTCTGCCAAAAAAAAAAAAAAGCTTAGGACACAACATTGTCATAAACTGTTGAAGGCGGAAAATCGTTTTCGAACCAATCGGATGTGAAAAGTTCATCTACAAGGGTTTGTCACCAGAGCAACCAAAGACGATGATATCAGCAGTGAAGGCTCGCTAGATGCTATCCAGTGGATGCACGGACTTCCTAGTATACGCAGCAGATAAGACTCAAGGAATAGAGATAGGACCCGACAACGTACCGATAGTCAGGGAATTCATGGAGATATTTCCAGAAGATCTTGCAGGACTCCAACCAGACCGCGGGATCTCGTTCGAGACTGAACGTCTACTAGAATCAGCCCCATCTTTGAGGCCCCCTACAGAATGGGCCCTGTAGAGCTAAAGGAGCTCCAAGCCCAGCTAAAGGACTAAATAGATAAGGGATTCATTCGACAGAGCTATTCACCCTGGAGAGCACCCATACCATTCGTGAAGAAGAAAGGTGGACCAATGAGAATGTGCATCGACTACAGAGAATTGAACAGGATTACGATTAAGAACAAGCATCTGTTGCCGTGAGTTGACGATCTATTTGATTAGCTCTGAGATGCTGCAATGTCCTCGAAGATCGATCTACGTTCAGGGTACCATCAAGTACGAATCAGGAAAGAAGATGTACCCAAAACAGCCTTTCAAACGCGGTACAGACATTACGAGTTTCTGTTCATGTCGCTCAGATTAACGGACACACCAGCAACTTTCATGAACCGGATGAACCGCATGTTTAAGGACTATTTGGATAAGTTTGTCATTGTGTTCATCGATGACATACTTATACACTCTAAGATGAAGAAAGAGCACGAAGAGCACTTAATTATCATTTTGCGCATGCAACAGGACCATCAGTTATACACCAAGTTCTCCAAGTACGAGTTTTGGCTGGAGAAGGTCCATTTCCTAGGCCACGTAGTCCCCAAGGAAGGAGTATCTATGGACCCGATGAAAATTGATGCAGTTAGCGCGTGGCCAGCTCAGAGGAACGTAACGGGAATTCACAGTTTCTTTAAACTAACAGGATGTTAACTACAATTAGTTGAAGGCTACTCAAAGTTAGCTGCTTCGCTCACAGCGCTCACCAAGAAGGGAAATAGGTATAAGTGAATCGACAAGTGTGAGGAAAGCTTTCAAGATCTGAAATTAAGACTCATAAGCACTCCAATGCTGACCATTTCAAATGTTGGTCAGGGAAGCTTTGTGATTTAAGCGCCACATCTAAAACCAAGTTGGAAACTGTGTTGATGCAGAGTGGTAGAGTAGTCGCGCATGATAACTCAAAAACCTTGAGAAGAGCTACCCAACGCGTGATCTGGAGCTAGTAGCGATAATTTTTACGATAAAAGCATGGAGGCACTACCTGTACGGAGTCACGTGCGAGATTTACATCGACCACTAGAGCCTCAAATGTATCTTCACGCAGAAAGAGCTCAACATGAGGCAGCGTAGATGGCTAGAGTTGGTAAGGATTACAACCGTGAGATCCTATACCATCCGGGGAAAGCCAATAAAGTGGCCGATGCATGGAGTCAGAAGTATATTACTATGCCTATGACTATTAGTGCCTTGTCAGGAACGCTACAAAGGAGCTATGCGACAGCGAGATCAAGATTTTGATAGGGAGATTGTCTGACATGACCCTCCAATCGACGCTCCAAGAAGAGATCAAGATCGTTCAAGATTTCAATTTGTCCCTGCTCAAGTCCAAAAAGGAAGCTATAGAGGATAAGGGTTCAGAGTTTAAGATCCTTAAGGATGACATACTCTACTACAGAGATAGAGTGTGTGTTCTGAAAGATGAAGAACTCAAGAAGCGAATCCTTTTGGAACCTTACGAGACGTCATATTCCGTACATCCGATAGCGAATAAGATGTACAAGTACCTGATGGAAAGCTTTTGGTGGCCTGAAATGAAGAATGACATTGTCGAGTTCGTTGCCAGATACCTTACGTGTCAGAAGGTTAAGGCAGAACACCAGCGCCCAGCAGGATAATCGTAGAAAATTAAGCTACCCGAGTGGAAATAGGACCAGATTACGATGAATTTTGTAATCGGACTGCCGAAGAAGTCAAACGATAATGACGCAATCTGGGTGATTGTAGACAGACTGATGAAATCAGTTAATTTTTTTTTAGCAACGAAAGTTAGCTACTTGGTGGAATGACTAGCAGAATCCATGCGGCACAGTTCGTGAAACGGCACGGAGTACCAGAGTCGATCGTCTCAGATCGTAGTGGATGCTTTACCTCCAGATTTTGGCAAAGCATTTAAGCTGCATTACGGTCCAAATGAGAGTTCAGCACAACATTTCATCCTCAGACCGACAGTTAGTCTGAGAGGACCATACAGATGTTAGAGGACATGTTGAGACCTACGTCCTAGACTTCAAAGGAAATTGGAATCAGAAGCTACCATTGAGCGAGTTGTCATACAATAGCAACTACCATTCCTAGATAGGAATGGCACCGTACGAGACACATTGTGGAAGGAAATGCAGATCTCTGGCTCATTAGTACGAGTTTGGAGAGAAACGACTAGTTAGCTCAAACATCATCAAGAATACCATGGCAGACGTGAAGCTGATACGAGAAACGTTAGATACAGCACATAGTCGACAGAAAAATTTTGACGATAAGCGCTATAGACCCCTCGAGTTTCAAGTAGGAGACTCGGCTTTTTTTTTTCAAGGCAGCACCCATGAAAGGGGTGATGCACTTTGAAAAGAAAGGAAAGCTCCGTCCTAGGTATATAGGACCCTCGAGATAATAGAGAAAGTCGGGAAGGTGGCTTATAGACTAACGCTTCCTCCCGAGTTAGCTACAGTGCACAACATCTTTCACGTCTTGATGCTGAAGAAGTACGTGCCAAACAGCTCCCATGTTCTTAGCCAAGAATCCGTTGTAGTATACGCTGATCCGACGTACGAGGAGAGACCCATGCGGATCCTAGTTAGAAAGGAGAGAGTACTTAGGAATGAAGTATACCGCTAGTAAAAGTGTTGTGACAGAATCATAGTGTTGAGGAAGCCACATGAGAATGGGAAGAAGACATGAGAAGAGACTTCCTGGAATTATTCTAATTTTCGAGGACGAAAATTTTGTAAGGGGTGTAGGTTGTAATGACCACCATTTTCATGACACCTACTTACCATGTAATAAGTCATTAAGGAATAAAATGGACATAATTTAATGTCTTTTAGTACAATTTAAGTAACACGGTCAGGTACACAGCCGTGTGAGTGACCGTGTGCCATTCGGACTGTGTATCTATTAATAGCCATGTGAGTATACATAGTCGTGTAGTGTAACACGGTCAAGTACACGATCGTGTAAGAGGCTATGTACCGCTCAAATAGATGAATGTATTTCAAAGACATGGCCGTGTTGAGTAGTCTCAACTAGTACATGCCCGTGTCTGAAATGTACACACCCGTGTTGCGTTGCACACGCACGTGTAAGAGTCCGTGTAGAAGGTTGTGTAATGAGCCGAGAGCCACTGTAATGACTCTCATGAATTATGAAACTTAATTACTATGTAATGATGTAATTAAGTTAATAAACACAGTGTGCTTTTCAGTTGAATGAATTAAATGGGAATAGTAACGTTTAATTACTATTCATGTAGTGAAAGGGGCAACTGACAGTGAAATCGGTCCACCCTATTATGTGAGTATGAGTTGAGATAAGCAATATCAAGAAACCGGTCTAGACGACCATTTCATGATACAGAACTGATGAGCTAGTCATCAGTACGTTCAGACTGGTCATCTGAGCGCAGCAGTGATAATTACCCTAATAGATGTACAGTATCGAGAAAAGCGGTCTAGATGACCTCTTCTCGTCCATAGACTGACAAAATCAAAGTCAGAACGCTCAGATTAGTCAGTCAGATAATGAAAAGTGAACAGTGAATAGTGATTAGTGAATAGTGAGAAACGCAGTGTCAGGTTAGTGGTCAAGACGGCCTTAATCTGGCATAAAATTGACATATTAATAGTCAGCAGGTTCAATCTGGTCAAGTGAGCACAAAATGTAGATTTTGTTTAAAAGATACGCAGTACCGGGATAAGGGACAAGCCGACCTTTTCTCCCCCTAAAACTGATATATTTAGACTCAAGACGCCCAAATTAGTCAATCGGGCACCTAACACGTTTTTCGAGACGGGGTCATATAGATCCCAAAAACTGGTCTAGAAGACCTCAGATGGATGTAAAACTGATAAATTTGAAATCAGCACGTCCAAATTAGTCAAGGGAGACTATGTTTGAAATTTCACGCGAAAACGCCTCGTTATGCGTGCGTAGTGTCAACACAGTGTAGGCCTAACCACAGTATCAAGAAATTGTTCAAGATGACCTTTTCTTGATATAAAACTGATATATTTGGGTTCAGCACGCCCAAATTAGTCAGTATAGCCTATCTTAAAATTCTTCAAAAAATTAGTATAAAGGGTCGAAATTTTTAGATTTTTGTAAAAAGGCCCCCCATTATTTTTTTCCTATCTTTTTCTCCCCACACCACCCGTAGGTGAACAGTAACCATCAGTCGAATCCGACCTCCGTTTTCGACACCACCGGCACCATTGGAAAGCTCTCGACGAGCTGATTCCAACGGTGGGCCGAGTCGACTGAACCGACGCTGGAGCACGCCGCACGCGCCGCCCAAATCCGCCGGTGGCCGAATTTTTCAAACCGTCGTATCTCCGCCATCCGACGTCCAAATGCCACGATTCCAGTCCCAATGGATTCGTGGTGAAGAGTAGAACAAAACCCAGGCTTCATTTCACGTCAACAGCTGCCGGATCGCACCGCCCAAGGTTCGCCGTCGCCATCACCGCCGTCGAATCTCGCTATTTTGGCGGAGTTGAGTTGCAAGGTCGGTATCAAAATGCTCAGAACAACATGTAGATCAAAAGCCCCAAATCAATTTTGGGCAACAACGCTGGAAAATGAAGATCCAACACCGCCGTCGTCGCCGACTTTTCGAGGGTCGATTTTCGGTGATAGGAGCTCGATTGGTGAAATTGACACCACCAATAAGTTCCTCTCGTCGAGCTCTTCAAGATGGTGGTCGCCACTCCCGTCGCCACCGTGGTCAACGCCGGTCAACGGCGACCCGGAGGCCAAAAATTAAAGAATGGCCCGTTGGCCTATTTTTGACGTTTCGGACACATCCGCGGCATCGGATTTACGAACCGGAGTTTCAAAGGTGGAGAACGATGATTCAAAGATTGTGCGATCGAGATCGAACAGTTCACCCGACCGCCGACGGGAACGATTTTGGTAGTGGTTTTGATCCCTTGATTCCTCAATTTATTATTAGAAATAATTATGTATGAATTATGGTTTACTGACTTGAGGAATTGTAAGAAAAAGGGATGAAATGTCGAAAAAAAGAATGTGAGGAAATGTGAATATTTTTACGTAAAAAGCAGACTTTTACGTAAAAATTAGGCCTCTGGTTTAGTACGTGGCAGGTTAGAATAGGTTAGATGGTTTTGAGGCGTTTCCTAAACGCCGGAAACTCAAAAATTAAGCGAAAATGCTGTCGAAATTTCTAAAACAGCACAAAGGCGTGTTTTAGGAAACGAGGGGTGAAAATGTGATCGGGATGGAAACCCGAGCCCCCTCGATGTCCAAGGTCCGGGAAAGAAGGACGGACGTTTACAGGATTAGTGAACCGCCCAATTAGAAATCTCGAAATGTAAGAAAACGACCCCTAGATCAGAATAGTGCCACTCATGGGATGGGTGTGATCTAAGTATAAAATTTGGGGTGATTACATCGGTAACGGTAACCCGACAGGCTAAATGGTCATACGGAAGGTATTCAGTCAGTTGACTGGTCGGTTAGCCAGTCAAGGACCAAGTCTGAATGGGATAGTGAGAGACAGTGATTAATTTGTCAAGTAGACAAATTAATCAAGCACGATTAAAAATTAGATATCAAATTTCCCAAAGCAGAGCAGTTGGGTACTGATAGGCATCGGTACCACATAACGATAAATTTATAAGTTCGTAACGATAGAGTGACCTAAGAGCGACGTGAATTAATTTATTGAGCAAATAAATTAATTAACCACGATTAGAAAATCAAATTCTTAAGAAGAGGGCAATTAGTACCAATAAGGATCGGTACCACATAACGAGAATTTTTATTAGTCACTAATGACTACGGAGACCTAAGAGTGAATGTTAATGTAATGCATTATGGTTACAGGGAGGTACTTGTATTGTGACGAAGGCGAGAGTATAAACTGTCTACTGACAAGTAAGTACAACTCCGCCTACAGCATGGATAAAATGAATTTAAAATGATGCTTTTCCAGTATTTTAAGTATGTATCTTGCACACGATGCTACACAGCATACATAAGAGCATATAGTTTCACAATTGAGTAGATTGCTGAAAGAACAAGATAGAAGCCATAGATCCCTACCGCGTAGGATTGGGGACAGCTTAGAGAAGCGTATGGGTAGAACAGTTAAACAAGATGGAAACAAGTAGGTGTGTCATACCGGCTCCTTCAGTCGAAGGGGTTTCCAGTTAAAGAAAGTTAAGGCCAAAAGTTGAGCATCAGTTGATGGCTCTTCGGCATTAGTTGACCTCGGGCGTTACCGTTGGTCTGCGGGTACACGGTACTGACACATGGGCCCTAAATAGACAAGAAAAGAAAAGAGAAGTTTGAAGCATAAATGAACATAACCGGACCATGCATTAGTTATAGTTCGCTATGCTTTCTTTTTCAGTAGAGTGCATACAGTACACGATGCTTCTGTTATGCATAAAGTATGTGAAGTTTTATATTCAGTGTTATGACATGTTATGTGATGACATGATATGTGAGCTGATATGTGATATGCTTAATTGGTATGTGATTTATTAAGTGATATATGTCATGCTTAGGATTTTAAGTATGTGCTATGTTTTAAACATGTTTTGCAGTTAACATGTTGTGCTTACTTGGCATAAAGCTCACGGATTGTGTTCATGCTATAGGTAAGCTTCCTATAGCACAAACACCAAGGGGTGATGATGGCGGCAGAGGTGGATGTGAGGATGAGGTTATGAATACACCGCGAGTATTCTTCCGCACAGTATGAGTAAATAGTATTTTGAACGGTGACAGTTAAACAGTATTTTGAATAGTAAAGATTAATTGGTATTTTAGAATAGTAAACAGTATATGTATGAATAGTATATTTAAATAGTGTCTGGTGAATATTAATCAGATAAACAAGTATATAAGTGTGTATGTATATTTGAAATCCTTATGTTTTTCAAATCCCGCATTTTAATAATATACATATGTGAATAGTAAATACGTACGCGTATATTAAAAAAAATCCCTCTAAATTTATGGTATTAAATTCAGCAAGTTTCAGTATCGGTTTTAAAGAGGAAGTATAAGTAAAAGCTAAAGAAGCAAGTAATAGTTTTCAGTGACGGTCCGGGCCACTGAGGGCACGGGGCATCACAAATATAGGGTATTAACAGACAATATTATGTCTATAGGAACCCAAACTAGAGATAGAACTGCGAAGGAGTTCCGAAAGTGGACATTATCGTAGTATTGGTAAGTTCAAGCATTTTCATGTCTGCAACATGAAATACTGTATTTCTTTGTTATGTATTAGTTGTACCTTGGGAATCAAGTCCTATTGACATTTGGGGATTAGTTAGTATAACATATCCCATATTTTAGAGATAAGAATATCTAAGGCCTACGGGTGATGGAGGTTAGTGACCTTGAGGTGATGATGATTAATGTCACTTGGTCAAAACTATAATTGAAAGATGGTAATAAAACTATTTAAGGCGTACCACCCTTTCAACATTGTGGTGGAGGTTTTTCAGGTCCTACGGGGATATAAGGGCTATGGAGGCTGAAACTCTAGGGTCGCTCCCTAGGCCCTCCTAGTCAGCGTGTAATAATATATTGGTACTGCCATAAAAGAGCTCTATACCAGAATATAAATAGAGAATGAATAATCAATAAAATGATGAAAACCATAATTGAGCATAACCGAAGTTTGCACTAAGTATAGTGAATTCGGTTAGGTTATGTGAATAGTAACTTGTTAAGGAAATTTGAATAGTATCAGGTTCGAGTAATATAAATAGTAATCAGTTAGGGTAACAGTTATTTTTCATCGGTCAAGGGTCAAATTGACTATTCATGATAAATAGTACTATTCATAGGAAATTGAGTTTTTAATGTTTTTGAATCCATATGATTCTTACTAAGTATGTTTAAACTTACTGAGCCTGTTAGCTCATCAGTTTGTTCGTGTTGCAGATAAGAAACCTATCCGGTAGACTTTATGGATGGCAGCAGGATGTGCGCATGTGCTGATGGGATAGGGATTTCACCGTGGACTTGGTCCTACCATAAGTTTTCCGTTAAGCTTTTAAAGTTAGTGAGTTGAAGGGATTGTGAAAAAAAAATGCAGTATAAATATTTTGTATATTATACATTATGTTATACTCCAAAAGACAACTAAAAGTTAGTATTGCATTTAACATGGCTTTCATACTTAGCTTTCTTTTCAAGGAAGTATGTATTGAAAAGAAAAAAAAATTTGGGCGAAATTTTCAGACCCTGAGAAATGAAAGTTTAAGAAAAAGAGTTTTAAATTGACAACCCAGATTCTGCACGCGAGCTGTCTTGGTCCGCAATAGAGTCGGTTCATGATAGTTGCAGGTGATCAGAATTGGGGGCGTCACATTTCCTATCCCGACCTAATATTTTTCCTCGTTTCCCAAAATACCTCTAGCATGAAACTTTTTTCCTGTTTTAGGCATTTTAGACATTAAGGGTCGGTTTACTATTCCTTTTGGGTTGGTTTTTCATTTTCAATCCTAATCCACTGAGGGGTCCTTGTTTCCTTCCTGAGTCCAATACTTTTACCTCTCATTTGCTGAAATGTCCTTATATCGTTTTAGAAATTTTGACAGCATTTTGGCGTTAGGTACACCTCAGAACCTTTGTACCTGCCACGTACTATACCAGAGGCCTATTTTATACAAAGTTTCCAAACTTTGTATAAAAATTTTCCACATTAACCAATATTCAAAAATCAATACACAATATCAATTTTTTTTTCCAAACCTAACCTTGGTTTATCATGTTAATGATCACCAAATATTTTTTATCACCTTGCATACTTATCACATTTTATTCTTAGGTTTAAAATGTACAAATGAACATTAAAACCTAACCAAATTTTCATTCTAACCCTAACATTAGCCATGGATTTATCATGTAAAACATATAGAAAATCTTATTTTCTTTCTTAGGGTTTTATCAACATTATTTAACACTAAAAATTTCCATTTTTTTAGTGTTCATCACGCACGGTTTTAGCATGAAAAATACATCAAATTTTTCTTGTTTCTTGATTCCAATTTATGCTTAATTCATTACATAACCAATGAACATAAACACTAATCCAAAACACCAACTTCCAAACCATTTTTCACACCAATGAGCCATGGATTTTTTTATGAAACCATTCAACATTTTTGCTTGTTTTTAAACCCTAAATCATGCTTCAAATTCTACAACGCCAAACTAATCATAACATCAACAAAACATCAACTTTTTCAATGTTTTTCTACTCTAAAAACCCACGGATTTTCACTAAGAAAATCAAAGGAAATTGCTTCAATTTAGAAGGTTACCTTATCTAGTTGATGGCTTGATGCTAAAAATGCAATGGAAGCTAAGTTTGGTGTGAAATTTTAAACAAAATTTGGCTTAACGGAGGGAAAGGCTCACAGCTTTGGGCTGTAAGAAAAGGGCAAAAGTTTGACTAATTTTTTTCCATTTTTTTGAATGAATTATGATGCCTATTTATAGGCAAAAGCCAAGGGCTTTTTAGCAAATTTTTCCCAACAATTTGCTAATTGTTCAAGGACTAAAAAGTAAGATTTTTGGGGCCAAAATCAAAATTTTTTCTTTCTTCCTTTCCACATGGCCGAATGGCCTTTTAGAAAAATTTTCTATTTTTTTTCTATCATTTTCGCATGATCATGGCTATTGATCAAAAAGTGGACAAATCCTAACCTTACATCTTTCATATTACTTTCTAAAATTTAAACAAAATGTTAGCCTTTATGACATCATCTAGGTGATGTCATCCTTTTATATATTAATTCACTAATTAATTCATGGTCAAATTTTGACCGAAAGCCAAATTGAACGGAACTTTACCGAAATCGCGTAGGCGGGTTCCGAGTGCCGATGGTACGATCGGTTTGTTTTATTTTGCTTCCGTTTGGTCAAAATTCTCTACCATAAATTTCTATTGTTTTAGTGCATTTCAGTGCACTTCCTAGGGTTTTTGATTCTGATTTCGAACCGTCTCACCCAAATATATTCGATAAGATTTTTCATCTCCAAACTCACTCATTTTAACACTACCGGAACATTTTTACAGTATTCCCAACAGTATTAAAATACAACTTTTTTCATAATTTATTCATTAAAATTCATACATACATGCAATTTTAACCTACTCTGAGAATCTAAAATTCCCGGTTATCATAAAACCCCTCCTTATAGAATTTTCATCCTCAAAAATTTAGAACAAGTGGGGGTACAAATTTCTAATTTTGTCTTTGCGTTCCCATGTAGCCTCTTCAACGTTGTGATTTTTCTACAGCACTTTGACTAATGGGATCTTCTTGATCCTTAAAACTTTATCCTCTCGTTCTAGAATCTGAACAGGTCTCTCCTCGTAAGTCAAATCTTCTTGAATCTAGATAGGTTCATGTTTCAACACATGAGACGGATCTGATATGTACTTCTGTAGCATCGACACATGAAACACATTATGCACTGCCGACATCTCTAGAGGTAATGCCAATTTATAAGTGACTTTAACGACGCGTTCGATAATCTGATATGGTCCAATGTATCTTGGACTCAATTTCCCTTTCTTTCCGAATCGCATTATTCCTTTCATCGACGAAACTCTTAGGAATACAAAATCCCCTTCATTGAACTCCAAGGCTCTTTGTCTCTTGTCCGCATAACTCTTCTGTCAGCTCTGGGCTATTTTCATCCGTTGTTGTATTTTTGTAACTACATCCACTATCTCTTGTATGAAATCTGTCTTATGTAGTCATTTTTCTTGCAAATTGTACCAATGAACCGGTGATCTGCACTTCCTTCCATATAGAGCTTCATTGAGTGCCATGCCTATCGAAGCTTGGTAGCTGTTATTATTAGGAAAACTCTACCAATGGAAGTTTTTCATTCCAGCTTCCTGGGAAATCTATTGTACACGCATGCAACATGTCTTCTAGTGTTTGAATGGTTCGCTTAGATTGCCCATCTGTCTGCGGATGAAAAGCTGTGCTCAGATGCACTTCTATTCCCATAGCTTCTTGCACACATGTCCAGAAGTTTGAAGTGAATCGTGGATCCCGATCTGATACAATGGATTTAGGAACTCCATGTAACCTGACTATGTGGTTAACATATAAGCTCGCTAACTTCTGCAATGAAAAGGTTATTTTTATCACAATGAACCTTGCCGTCTTTGTTAACCTATCGATAATGACCTAAATAGTATCATAACCTTCTTGGGTCTTCGGTAGTCCTACCACAAAATCCATTGTGATATGTTCCCATTTCTATTCAGGAAATTCCAATGGCTCTAATTTTCCGCCTGGATGACGATATTCAGCCTTAACCTTCTGGCACGTCATACATTTGCTTACAAACTTAGCAATGTCTTTCTTCATCCCTTTCCACCAGAATTGTAGCTTCAAGTCCTGGTACATCTTACTGGCTCCGGGATGTACTGAATATGGCGTTTTATGGGCTTCCACCATAATTCACCTTCTTAATCCTTCATCATCTGGAATCTGAATTCTCCCCTGATGTAGGATTAATCCTTCTTTAGACGCTTCCTCTTGTGAACTAGTTAGCTTCAGGTCTCATTTTTGAGCCTCCCTAATGTCCTCCTGTAGCGTTGACTCCAGTTGTAACGCAGCCAATTTTCCAACTATCAGTTCCACCTTTAGCACGCTGATTTCTTATTGTAATGGCTTTGGAAGTTTTTCAATCAGTAGTTGTTGTGGAGCCGTAGATTTCATACTTAACGCATTTACAATGCGATTGGCTTTTCCCGAATAATAGTGGATTTCACAATCATAGTCTTTGACCAGCTCTAGCCATCTTCTTTACTGCATATTTAGCTCTTTTTATGTGAAGAAATACTTTAGACTTTGGTGGTCAGTATAAATCTGACACTGAGCTCTATACAGATAATGTCGCTAGATCTTTAATGCGAACACTACTGCGGCAAGTTCCAAGTCATGCGTGGGATAATTTTTCTCATGGTCCTTTAATTGATGTGAGGCATAGGCAATCACCTTATCGCCTTGTATCAAGACAGCTCCTAATCCCATCTTCGAGGTGTCACTATATATCACGAACATCTCCCCTTCAGTAGGAAGTGTAAGTATCGGTGTACTCGTTAGTTGTTTCTCCAACTCTTGGAAACTTCTTTCGCATACCTCCGTCCACTTGTACTTCCTCTCCTTGCGTGTCAAAGCTATAAGAGGTGCAGCGAGTCATGTGAATCCCTCTACAAATCTTCTATAATAGCCCGCTAGACCTAAGAAACTCTGTATTTCTGTCATGCTCTTAGGTGTGGGCCATTCGTTGATCGCCTCCACTTTTGCAGGATCCACAGCAATTCCATCCTTGGAAACCATATGTCTGAGAAAATGTACTCTATCTAGCCAAAATTCACATTTGGAGAATTTAGCATAGAGTTGATGCTTCCTTATCGTTTGCAGGATAATCTTCAGATGCTCCTCACGAGTCTTTGAATTTATGAGTATGTCATCGATAAACACAATTACAAACTTATCCAAATATTCCTTAAAGACTCGATTCATCAAGTCCATAATGACTACTGGTGCATTTGTTAACCCAAACGGCATCATAAGAAATTCATAATGGCCGTAGCTTGTCCGAAATGCAGTCTTGTGGATGTCACTCTCCTTGATCCTCAACTGATGGTATCCTGATCGCAGATCAATCTTGGAGAATACCACTGTACCTTTTACTTGATCGAACAAGTCATCAATTCTAGGTAAAGGGTACCTATTCTTGACAGTGATCTTGTTCAATTCTCAGTAGTCAATGCACATGCGAAACGATCCATCTTTCTTCTTGACAAATAATACGAGAGCACCTCATGGGGAATAGCTCGGGCGTATAAATCCTTTTTCAAGAAGCTCCTTTAGCTGCTCCTGTAATTCTTTTAATTCAACTGGTGCCATTCGGTATGGTGCCTTTGAGATTGGTGTAGTTCCTTGCATCAGCTCAATCTCAAAAGAGATTTCTCTTTCAAGCAGTAATCCTGGTAATTCTTCTAGGAAGACATCAATGAATTCCTTTACAATCAGGACATCTTCGGGTTGACGCTTCTGTTCTTCTCGCACGTCCACTATATATGCTAAATATCCAGCACAGCCACTGGACATTAGCGTTCTTGCTTTCATTGAATTAATCACCATCTTCCTTGGTTTATGTGATGATCCATCGTACTCAAAGCAGTCTTCTCCGTCGGGTTAGAACATTATCTTCTGCTTCCAACAGTCGATCGTAGCTTGGTATTTCCTGTGACAACCGGGAAAATCAGGCATTCTCGGAAGAAAATGTACAAATGTATGTATATAACAATTTGTACTATTTAAAGAGTGAAATAAATGTATTTATATTGTTTAGAATATATTAAAATGTTCTAACAATACTGACGAGTAAGAATTCAGTGTTGGAAAATTCACTGAGTTAAAACGGGTGAAACGGTGCCAAAATCGGCGTTGAAAACCCTAACTGGAGCACTGAAAGACGGAAAACTTTCGGGATTGATTTTGATCAAACGGATGCAGTTTAAATTGATCCGACTGCACAGGAAACCTCAGGAACCCGCCGGGACGATTTCAGGAAAATTTCGGCTCAAACCGGTATCGGTCAAAAAGTAGTCGAATTAATGTGAATAGTAAAAGTCAAGGTCAGAATTTTCTTTGCATTTATGACATCATAAATCCATTTAATAAATGGAAGGAAAATGGTGATTGGTAGCATTAATGGCCATGATTTAGTTGCTTTTTGATCTAAAGGCCAAGATTTGGCCAAAATTCCACCATTTTAATTTTTGAAAATTTTGGAAAGAATTAGGCTTGAAAGGTGGTGAATTTTGATTTGTTGAAAGCCAAATTAATTGGCTTCTTTGTTGGTTAAGTCGGCAAAATTGAGAACAAAAAGGGACCGAAGCTATTTACGTGGAAACAAGGAACAAAAATTTTTCTAAGTGTTGCCTATGGTGGGTACATGAGCAACCAAAGAGGAACCAAGTGAATCCTTCAATTTTTCTTCACAAAATTGGTGTCAAACCTTTCGTTGAAGACAAAGGAAGCAAGTGAACAAGGTAACTCTCCTTGGTTTGAAACTTTTCTTGATTTTTCTTCAAGAAATCCGTGTAATGAATAGTGTAGAGGATGGAAAAATTTTTGGTTGTTTTGATTGATTTGGTGCTTGGGTTTTGTTAAGGGTGTAATTAGGAGAAAAACCATGTATTTGGTTTAAAGAAAAACCAAATTTTGGTTGGTTTTCCAAGGGCAAAACCATGGGTTACCAAGAGTAGTCAATGAGAAATTGTTGTGGTTTAAGTGTTAACATGCTTTAAATCATATTTTGGTCTAATATAAAGCATGATTTGCATGATGGAAAGCTTGGAAAAAAATTTAGTGTGAACTTACCCTAATATGGCCGTGGGTTAATTAGGGTTTGGTGAAAAATTTTGCATGGTTTACTTGATGTTTGGATGATTTAAATCATGCATTTTATTATGTAAATGATGGAATTGTGATTGAAAGCAAGAAAAGAAAATTTGGGGTATGTTTCTCTTAATGTGGCCGTGGGTTGTAATGATGAAAAAAAACCTAGGAATTGTGTTGAAAAATGCAATGAAATCGGCTTGAAAATGTGCTAAAAAATGACATTGGAATAGCCAAAAATTTGGTTGAAAAATTGAGAAATTTTGGTTAGGCTTTGAGTGTAAAAACCGAGACCAAAACTAAGGGCAAAATTGAAAAAAAAAATTTGTGTAATGTGGTTCAAAATGAGAATTGAATTTTTGTGAGCTTTTATGTGAAAGTTTGGAAAACTTTTACATAAAATAGGCCTGTGGCATAGTACGTGGCAGGTACATATGGTTTGAGGCGTACCTAACGTCGGTAGCCTTAAAATTACGCCGAAATGCTGCTGAAATTTCGAAAACGGCATTTGAGGTAAAATGGGAATTAAAAATAAAAGTTAGGGCCGGGTCGGGAACCGGAGTCCCTAACGGAAAATTGAATAAGGGAAACCTAAGGGGTGGTTCATGAATAGTAACCCGTCCCCTTAAAAATGTAAAACGCGAGTGAAACTGAAAAATCGACCCCGAGGGGGGCGTTTTTGGAAACGAAATAAAAGTCCGAGTCAGGAATAGAAAATCCGAGCCTCAGAGACCTAGATCGGGAATGTCTAGATGAACGTTTTAAATACTAGTGAAACGTCCATTTGATGCTCCGAAACGATAGAAAATCAGTAAACCGACGTAAGGGTCAGAATAGTGCTTCCCGAGGGTCGGGAAAGTGAAAAGTGAAAATAAAATAGAAACGAACCCGATAATTATTAGAAAAGAGTCAGAAAAGTTCCTGAGAGCCAAAAATGCAGTCCAGATCAAGAAAATTCCGTCAGGGCCAAAACTGTAATTTTACCGAAATATAGGGGTAAAATCGTAATTTTACAAAAGTTGAGAAAAATGGGGAAAATGATAAATAAAGCCTAAAAAGTTATAAATAGGTTTTATTTAAGCTTTTTAATGAAAAATAAAAGCTATAAATAGAAATAAAATTAACAGACAAGGTTTTGTCTGTATGATCTAAAAATCGACCTACAAGGAAGGCGATCAAAGATCCAAGAGAGAAAAAGGGAAGAGACTGATAAGGTAAGTTCAGACATTTACTTGTCTGCAACATATATCATTATTGTTGCTAACTTTAATGTACTAACTATAAGTTAGGTACATATGTGCTACGGGCACTATTATAGAATAAAGAGAGAAACGTAATGTGCTACGGATACTATTGAGAATGGATACATTGGTAATTGTGCTTCGGGCACTAGAGCGAGGTTAATGAAACTCACTCACCTAAAATTAAAATGTGAACCATTCCTAACCACGGGACAATGTGAAGTCATCGGGTTAGAACTTTAAAAAGTCGGTAATGAAACCACTTTCTGGCGTACCAGCCTTCCGTACAGGGAGATACATTTGCCTTCGGGGCTATGAGATTAAGGCTGTGGAGGTCAGCACTAATGTACAGCTCCCAGTCATGCGCACTTAAATGGTACTGCCAACCTGAGCTCAAAACCAGAACATAAGCAAAGATAATTACCTAAAACTGAAACTATGCCATAATTGAGCATAAGACAATTTCGTGAGAGTACTAACATCGCGGTAGATGTACTGTTGATATACTGTGTTATGGTCAAACTTACTATTCATAATGAATAGTAGTCAAAGTTAATATTCACGTATGGATAGTGGTCAACGGTACTATTCATGATGAATAGTACTATTCATAGAAATTTTATTTCTTGCATGTTTGAACTTACTGAGCCTGTAGCTCACCACTTTTGCTTATGTTGCAGGTAAGCGACCAGCTCAGTAGCTTTGATTGACTGGATGGCATACGGGATGGTGCGTGTCAAATGGGATAAGTGGGCGAGGGATATGGTCCTGCCAGAGTCTTTCCGCTGAGCGATAAAAAAGGGAAGGGAAAAAGAAATAGTCTTTTGTAATATTATATATTTTACGAAAGTACTGTAATATGTAAATTACTTTGTACTTGCCAACAAAGTAAATAGTGGAAAATGTTTTACATGATGTTTAAGGAAAAAAAAAATTTCCCCAAAAAACGTCATGATGGAAAGAGAGATAGATTAGCCGGCGACCCATGAGAGTACAATCTATCGCAGTTAGCGATAAAGCTTAACTGTAATAGTCTTGTATGATCTCTACGAGGGGCAGACGCCACACTTCCCTAGGAAATCCATTCCTAGTATCACCTCGTAATCAGCAAGCTCCATCATGATTAATTTTGTAAACAACTCCCTATTTGTCATAATTATTAGCACATGAGGTAACCAGTAATTAGACATCAGGACTTCCCCCAAGGGTAGTGCAGTTCTAAATGTCATACCTATATTGTCTTTAGGATATCCTATCCTATTCGCAAACTGGTATGAAATGAAAAAATGTGTAGCTCCAGAGTCAAATAAAACAAACGCCAAATTATTAGCGACAAAAAGCTGACCTGTCACTACATTTGACGTTCCAGCTCCCGCATCTTCCTTTGTGTATACCATGACTTTAGCATCTGCTCGGGGCAAGCATTCTTGTCTTTTATGGCTCTCAGAATGGGATGAACCTTTAGCTTTGGCCTGCAGTGAATGTGCCTGGGAACGTTGCTGTTGTGACTGAGACGATCCTTGCAAATTTTGCCTATTTTCCAGACAGTTCTTGGCAAAGTGACCATCCTTCCCACGTTGGAAACAGGCATTTAGGGCAAGTCTGCATCGACCTACATGTCATTTCCCGTAGTTCACACACTCTCGAACAATAGGGCCAGTATTATTATTTATTCTCCTCTGCTGGTTTTTATTTCCAGGATTATTTCCTTTTCTCTTCCCCTAGGACTGCTGACCAGAAGTACTTGGCTGCCCGACCTTAGTATTCTGATTTTGCTTGCTGCTCCATCTGACTTGAGATACAGTTTGTGTAGCTTTGGCCAACACCTTCTCCTTCTTCTTACCATCCCAAATCTTTTCTCTCTCTTCCTTCTGTTGGACTAGATAATACTCTGCCCTCAACGTACGGTTAACACAATCAGATACAATGTTAGGTGGCATCAACCCACTATCCACCAATGCTGAGATCTCAGGACGGAACATTCCTAGCATCTTCTGAATTTTCTCCCTTTCAGTAGTAACAGCATATGGACACAATTGAGATAGTTGATCGAACTTGCTGTAGACTTCTATCACTATCATGTCCCCCTATTTCAACGTGAATTCTCTTTGTTGTGGTCGCAGTAGTGTAGGATTGTAATATTTCTGATTAAATTCCTCTAAAAAGCCCAACCAAGACATCGTACGTATGTTTCTTCTCAGCCTGACTGACTCCCACCAGAACCTTACATCCTTCTTCAGAACAAAGGACGCACACATAATCTTTTCCTGATCATTTAGCTCCATAAACTCCATGCTCATATGGAGTGAAGACAACCATTCTTCTGCTTCTAGAGGGTTTATGGAACACTCAAACTCTGGCAGCTTCATTCGTCGAAATCTTTCATACAGTGGCTCATGGTTAAGTCGGGGTTGTGGTTGGTGCTCTATTTCTTCTTCTGGTATTATTGGCGGCACATCTAGTTCAGGTGCGGCCATTTGTGGGTTGTGGCTGTGATGACCGGGAATTTTAGATTCTCGAATTATGTTAAAATTTGTATGTAAATAACAATATTAATGAATAAAGAATGAAAAAGTTGCATTTCAATACTGTTGTGAATAGTGTTAAATATTCTGGCAGTGTTAAAGTATGTAAGTTCGGGGATGGAAAATCCTACCGGATATAATTGGGTAAGACGGTTCGAAATCAGAACCGAAAACCCTAGAGAGTGCATTGAAATGTACTAAAACAATAGAAATTTATGGTAGAGAATTCTGATCAAACGGAAGCAAAATAAGACAAACTGACCGCACGGGAGGCACTAAAAACTCGCTTACGTGATTTCGGTAAAGTTCCGTTCGGATCGGATAACAGTCAAAAATTGACTACGAATTAATTCAAGATTAATATGAATAGTTGATGACATCACTAGGATGATGTCATAAAGCAAATTAAATTTTTATTAAAATTAGAAAGCTTTTGGATAGGTGTATGGCCAGGATTAGTTTGCTTTTTGATCAAAGGCCAAGATCATGCCAAAATTCACTTAGGAAAAAAATTAAAAAAAATTTATGCCATTTTGTTGGAAGGCCATTCGGCCATGTGGAAGGGGAAAAAGGGAAATTTTATTTTGACCCCAAAAACCTTTACTTTTTGGTCCTTGAACAATTAAGAAATTGTTGGAAAAAAATTGCAAAAAGGCCCTTGATTTTTGCCTATAAATAGGCATCAAAAATTCAAGAAAAAATAGAAAAACTTAGCTAAACTCTTGCCAAATTCCCAGCCAAAAACTGTGGAGGAGAAACCCCTTGAACCAAAAATTTTATTTGAAATTTCACACCCAAATTTAGCTTGAACTTCATATCCAACATCAAGATAACAACCAAGCAAGGTAAACCCTAAATTTGAAGCATTTTCTTTGGTTTTTTCTATCAAAAACCGTGGGTATGGAAAGTGAAAAACAATGGGAAAAAAATTGTTTAATTGTTGATTCTATGTTTGTTTAATGTTTGATATTCAAAGTGTGAATTTGGGAAG
This sequence comes from Antiaris toxicaria, assembly GCA_035233585.1. Lineage (NCBI taxonomy): Eukaryota > Viridiplantae > Streptophyta > Magnoliopsida > Rosales > Moraceae > Antiaris > Antiaris toxicaria. Next base: position 55,487,355 of record CP141155.1, on the reverse strand, counting down.
AAAAACAAGCAAAATTTTGCATGATTTTCTTGTAAAATCCGTGGCTCCTAGGGTTTGAAAAATTCATGAATTTTATTGTTTTAATTTAGTGTTGATGTTCATTTAATCATATGATAAATTAAGCATGAAATGAAAGTTAGAAACAAGAAAAATTTAAGGAAGATTTCTTGCTAAAACCTTGAGCATGAATGTGACAAAATGGGAAGATTTAATGTTGATACAAGTTGATAAAAACCCTAGGAAAGAAAGAAAAATTTTCTTTCTATTTTTGGCATAAAAACCGTGGCTATGTTTAGGGTTTGAATGCATGTTTTGTTTAGCTTCTAAATGTTAACTTATACATTGAAAAGTATAAGAGTAATGTGGTATGGTGATGAAAATTTATTGGATGTGAACACCTAGTAAACTAGGGTTAGTTTAAAAAAAAATATAAAAATAAATATGTTATGTGACTTGTAAACATTGAAACATATGGAAAGTTTTTATACAAAGTTTGGAAACTTTGTATAAAATAGGCCCTGGTATAGTACGTGGCAGGTACAAAGGTTCTGAGGTGTACCTAACGCCGGGAAACCTTAAAAATACCAGCGGAAATGCTGCCGAAATTTCTAAAATCGGCTTAAGGGCATTTCGGGAAACGAGGGGTAAAAATATTGAACTCAAAAGGAAACCGAGACCCCTCAGTGAATTATGATTAGAAATGGAAAACCAACCCAAACGGAATAGTAAACCGACCCTAAATTACCAAAATGCCTAAAAACAGGAAAAAAAATCGATGTTAGGGGTATTTTGGAAAACGAGGGAAAATTTTAGGTCGGGATAGGAAACCCGAGCCTCTTGAGGTCAAGGGGCGGGGACGGGATGAATAACGTTTAGTAAATAGTGAAAAAGCCATTTGAGCCTCCGAAACGCTCGAAAAATGGAAAAACCACCCTAGGTGACGGATGAATAGTAATCGAGGGTCGGGAAAAATGAAGTTGAGATTTTACGGCTATTTAAGCTGTAAAATGATATGAAAGCTTAGGAAATATTATTTTAAAAGTTTTAGACTTAGAAAATTTGGAAAAAAAAAACAATAGAATGAAGCTAATTATGGTTCCGAAACCCGTTAAGGGTAAAATGGTCATTTTGATCAAAAATTTCCGAAAAGGCTCGGAAATAACCCTAAAAGACCTAGAATAACTTAGATAAAATTATAAAACTCAAAATAAGAATTTTAGAGTTAAAATTCTAAGAATTTTAAGAAACACGGGCGTGTAGGGGAATACACGGCCGTGTATAGGAAAAATTTTATAACCCGAGAGGTACACGGGCTTGAACACGGGCGTGTATCAAGCCGTGTATAGTTACACGGCTAAGAAAGAAAATAACACGGCCGTGTAAAATAGACCCAAGAGGTACACGGCCTGGAACACGGGCGTGTTACAGACCGTGCACCACAAATAAAATTTAAATGTGTAGAATTGTAAGTAAAATATGTATATTTTAGATAATAAATAAAAAGGGGTATTAACAGACACTATTATGTCTGTAGGAACCCACAATAAAGATAGAACTACGGAGGAGTTTCGGGAGTGGATACTAGCGCAGTATTAGTAAGTTCAAGCATTTTCATGTCTGCAACATGAAACACTGTGTTAATCTATTCTACACTAGCTGCACACTAGATATAAAATCCTATAAACATTTAGGAATTTGTTAGTATAACATATCCCAAATCGAGAAAATAAGTAAGACCTACGGGCAATAGAGGATTGTGACCTTGAGGTGACTTATGCAACCACTTGGTCAAAACTGTAAATTGAAAGATGGTAAATGAAACCACTAAGGCGTACCGCCCCTCCAACATAGCGGTGGAGGTTTGTTAAATCCTACGGGATTATCAGGGCTGTGGAGGACGATGTTCTAAGGTCGCTCCTTGGACCCTCCCAGTCAGCGCGCAAATAATCATCGGTACTGCCAGAAACAGAGCTCTACATTAGACATCAAATAGAGAATAAACAATCAATAAAATAATGGAAATCACAATTGAGCATAACCGAAGCTTACACTAGAGAAAGGTAATTTCGGTTAGGGTAAATGAATAGTATCCTGATGGAGTAAAGTGAATAGTAACCAGTTAGGGTAACTGGTACTATTCATCGGTCAAAGGTCAACTATACTATTCATGGTGAATAGTATTATTTATCATGAATAATACTATATGAATAGTACTATTCATAGGAAAATTGAGTTTTTCTTGTCTTTGAATCAGTATGATTCTTATTATGAATGTTTGAACTTACTGAGCCTATTAGCTCATCAGTTTGTTCCTGTTGCAGGTAAGAAACCTGTTCTGTAGATATATGGATGGCGACAGGATGCGAGCGTGTTAAAGGGATAGGGAACTCACCGTGGACATGGTCCTGCCATAAGTTTTCCGCTGAGCTTTTTGAGTAAAGAAAATATGTTTGCAGACAAAGACTACAGTACATATAAATATTATATTTGTATTAAATATGTTGTACTTATTTCAGACATGGAAAAATTAGCATTATATTTTACATCGCTTTCTTAATTAATATTCATAAGAAAAAGTATGTATTAAAGAAAAAAAATTTTGGGGCGAAATTTTAGGCCCTTGTATTTAAGAAGTTTTAGTAAAAGTGTTTAAAACTGACGACTCGGATTCAGCACCCGAACGGTCTTGGTCGGCCATAGAGTCGATTCATGATGGTTGCGAGTGGTTGGAATCTGGGGACGTCACAGGTTGGTATCAGAGCGGTTGACAATATCCCTATTGACATGAAGCGCGATCTGCTCGTCAATCCAAGTAAGTTAGCTTCTTTAAGACTAGTTAACTTCCATTTATTCGAAGTTATATTTTTGTAGGAATTAAGATGACTAGACCACCATATGTGAGACCTCATCCATACCGACCTAGAGGACCGATCCGGGTATGGACTAGACTCGTGATCAGACCGTCTATGATGAGATGAGAGATGCAGCGACCACCCATACCTGAACCTGTAGCGCCAAGGATAGTAGCGCCAGCACCGGTACAGGCACCACTCCCGCAACCAATAGTAAACCCTCCTGTGGCAGTAGATATCCCAGTGGTGGGAGATCGAGGCTGTATAGGGGCCAGAGTATCAGTACGAGCCGTACATGTATTTAGAGGCAGTCATCCACCATCATTCGAGGGAGGTCAACAGGGGATCTCTACGAGAGACTGGCTACATGATATTGAGGTCATCATGCGCCAGTGTGATATTGATCAGGATTACTGGGTTCTGATGGCCATTGGCACCTTCCGTGAAGATGCGCGGCTGTATTGGGAATATTGCGACCAGAAGATGCTGCTGGCACTGGATTGGGTTGAGTTTCGCCAAGTTATGCTGGAGCAGTTCCCACAGAAGAGCTCGGCACCAGTCGCAGGCCCTCCGGAGAGTAGGACAGTGCCACCACCACCAGCCATTCCTAGTTACGCGGATATCAGAGATTTTGTTCTGAAGGCAGAGAGGCAGCAGATGATGTTGAGTGATACCGTATTCTCATATGCAGTCCAATTCCAAGATAGTATTGTGAGGGCGTGTCCTCTAACCAATATCACAAATGATAACTTTTGTGATATATTTTGGAAGGGACTCACTCTGGATTTATGACAGAGAGTAACCCCTCTATACCCTGCTACTTTACATGAGTTTATTATTGATGTAGCTAAGGTAGAAGAGGAAATGATGATGGAACGCATGGCGCATAAGAGGCGAGAGCAGTTACTACAAGAAGCCATGTTAGATCGCCTATACGGATCCGGGCCGATGGCAAATGATCATGAGGCAGGTCCATCAAGACAACCAGAGGGAGTAGACCCAGCTGAAGGTTCAACGCCGACTGAGGCCGGAAACGGAACAGACAATGAAGAAATGGATCCAATCGAGTTTCTGGCAATCCCAGAGGAACCTCAGCCAGAGGAGTAGTGTAGAAATGCATGTATTATATATGTATATATATAACTATATATGTATATATATGACAACGTTGAAAGGCTATTTTTAGGAAAGCCTTCAAACTGATGTACTTTTGAAATGAAAAAAAAAAAATGAATGACAACCATATTTTGACATATGCAATGTGTGAGATGTTAAACTTATGTGATGATAAAAGTTATTTGAACTTATATTATAAAAATATGACTGTGAAAAAAACTAATGATTGATTCTTGTGTAATTTAGGAAGTAGGCTAATATGGTGAACCCAAGAAACCTACGGAATATGCGAGGACGTCCAGTGCTATCAGAAAGAGTGGATGAACTAGAATCTCTAATAGAAGCCCAAATGAGGGAAAATGCTGAGTTAAGACAAACACTAGAACAAATGGAGCGGAGACAAGAACCAGAAGAAGACCAAGTCCCTCCAATGGCTGTACCAGAACCAGAAATACCTCCAGTGGCATAAGAAGAAGTGATACAACCCCAACCCCAACCCAGGAATAATATCGAGCCATTGTATGAAAGATTCCGATGCATGAGGCCACCAGAGTTTGAGGGCTCCACAAACCCTCTAGATGCTAAGGAATGGTTGTCTTCACTCCATACAATACTAGAATTTATGGAGTTGAATGACCAAGAAAGGATCCGGTGTGCGTCCTTTGTCCTAAAAAGGGATGCAAGGTTCTGGTAGGAGTCGGTTAAGCTAAGAAGAAATATGTATACCATGTCCTGGTTGAATTTTCTGGAAGAATTCAATCAGAAGTATTATAATCCGGTATTATTGCGACCCCAACAAAGAGAGTTCGCATAACTGAAGTAAGGAGATATGACCGTGATAGAAGTCTGCAATAAGTTTGATCAGTTATCCAGACTTTGCCCGTATACTGTCACCACTGAAAGGGAGAAAATCTAGAAGATGTTAGGGATGTTTCATCCCGAGATTTCAGCGTTGGTGGACAGTGGGTTAACACCGCCTGATACCGTTTCTGATTGTGTTAGCCATGCGTTAAGGGCAGAGTATTATCTGATTAGACAAAACGAAGAAAGAGAGAAGGTCTGGGATGCAAAGAAAAAGGAGAAGATCTTGACTAAAGCCATACAAGCTGGACCTCAAACTGGACAAAGCAGCAGGCAGAATTCGATTGTCAAGGCTGGACAGCCCAGCACTTCGGGCCAGCAGTCTCAGGGAAAGAGAAAAGCAAATAATCCTGGGAACCGAAACCAGCAAAGGAGAACAAATAATAATGCTAGTCCTATAGTTCGAAACTATGTGAGCTGTGGAAAAAGACATTCAGGTCGATGCAGACTAGCCCCAAACGCCTGTTTCCAGTGTGGGAAGGACGGTTACTTCGCCAAAAACTGCCCAGAAAATACGCAGAATATGCAAAGTTCATCGCAAACACAACAACGTCCTCAGGCACATGCACTACAGGTCAAGGCCGAAGGGTCATCCCATTCTGAGAGGCTAGAAAGACCAGAACGCTTGCCTCGAACCGATGCAAGAATCATGGTCTACACGAAGGAGGAAGCGGAAGCGGGAACGTCAAATGTAGTGACAGGTCAGCTTTCTGTCACTAATAATTTGGCATCTGTTTTATTTGACTGTGGAGCTACGCACTCTTTCATTTCACACCAATTTACGAATAGGATAGGATACCCTCAAGACCACATGGGTATGACATTTAAAACTGCATTACCCTCGGGGGAAGTCCTGATGTCCAATTACTGGCTGCCACAAGTGCCAATACTTGTGGCAAATAGGGAGTTATTTGCAGAGTTGATCGTAATGGAGCTGGCTGATTACGATGTGATACTAGGAATGGATTTCCTACGGAAGTATCGAGCTATGATCGATTGCTGGAAACGGATGATAAGGTTTCAACCTGATGAAGAAGAAGGATTTGAGTATCTTGACACGTCACAAAGATCACAAAAGATAATGATCAACTCGATGGAAGCCAAAAGGATGATGTCTAGCGGCTGTACTGCATACCTAGCATGCATTCTGAACGTGACAAAGGAATCAAAGCTCCAACCTCAAGACGTCCGTATTGTAAAGAAATTCATGGATGTTTTTCCAGAAGAATTACCAGGGCTACCACCTGAACGAGAAATTTCCTTCGAGATTGAGCTGATACCAGGAACCGCACCAATCTCAAAGGCACCGTACCGGATGGCACCGGTAGAGTTAAAGGAATTACAGGAGCAGCTAAAGGAACTTCTGGATAAAGGATTCATACGACCAAGCTATTCCCCATGGGGTGCTCCAGTGCTGTTTATCAAAAAGAAAGATGGTTCATTTCGGATGTGTATTGATTATCGGGAATTGAACAAGGTTACCATCAAGAATAGGTACCCGCTACCTAGGATTGATGACTTGTTCAATCAACTTACAAGAGCAGCGGCATTCTCCAAGATTGATCTGCGATCAGGATATCATCAATTGAGAATCAAGGAGAGTGACATCCACAAGACTGCATTTCGAACCCGTTACGGTCATTACGAATTTCTGGTAATGCCGTTTGGGTTAACAAATGCACCAGCAGCCTTTATGGATCTGATGAATCGAGTCTTTAAGGAATATTTAGATAAGTTTGTTATTGTATTCATCGATGACATTCTTATATATTCCAAGACTCGAGAGGAGCACGAAGAGCATTTGAGAATTGTTTTGCAAACAATAAGGGAACATCAACTCTATGCCAAGTTCTCTAAATGTGAATTCTGGCTGAATAGAGTACATTTCCTTCGACACGTGGTTTCCAAAAAAGGAATCGTAGTGGATCCTGCTAAAGTGGAGGCAATCAACGAGTGGCCCGTACCTAAGAGCGTGACAGAAATACGAAGTTTCTTAGGTCTGGCCGGCTATTACAGAAGATTCGTTGAAGGATTTGCACGACTTGCCGCTCCTATCACAGCACTTACGCGCAAGGAAAGGAAATATGAATGGACTGAGCAGTGCGAGAAAAGTTTCCAAGAACTGAAGAAACGACTCACGAGTGCACCAATACTTACACTTCTGAGGAAGGAGAAATGTTCGTGATATACAGCGATGCTTCAAAAATGGGATTAGGGGATGTCCTGATGCAAGGCGATAAAGTGATTGCCTACGCCTCGCGTCAATTAAAGGACCATGAGAAAAATTATCCCACACATGATCTGGAACTTGCCGCAGTAGTGTTTGCACTAAAGATTTGGCGTCACTATTTATATGGAGCTCAGTGTCAAATTTATACAGACCATCAAAGTCTGAAATATTTCTTCACACAAAAGGAGCTAAATATGCGGCAAAGGCGATGGCTGGAGCTGGTAAAGGACTATGATTGCGAAATCCTCTATCACCCAGGAAAGGCCAATCGAGTTGCAGATGCGTTAAGTAGGAAATCTACTGTCCCACAGCAACTATCGATCAAAAAGCTCCCCAGGCCATTACAACAGGAAATCAACATGTTGGAGACGGAGCTGATAACTGGAAAGCTAGCTACAATACAACTGGAGTCAACATTGTATAAGGACATCAGAGAAGCTCAAAAGAAAGATCCAACATTAGCAAGCCCGCAAGGAGAAGCATCCGAGGATGGATTAATACTACATCAAGGGAGAATTCAAGTTCCAGAAGATGAAGGATTAAGGAAGTAGATTATGGCTGAAGCACACCAAACGCCTTACTCAATACATCCTGGAGTCAGCAAGATGTACCAGGATCTGAAGCTACAATTCTGGTGGAAAGGGATGAAGAAGGACATAGCGAAATTTGTAAGCAAATGCATGACGTGTCAGAAGGTTAAGGCTGAGCATCGTTATCCAAGTGGGAAACTAGAGTCGTTAGAAATTATGGAGTGGAAGTGGGAGCATATCGCGATGGACTTTGTGATGGGACTACCAAAGACCCGAGAAGGCTATGATGTCATCTGGGTTATTGTAGATAGACTGACTAAAACAGCAAGGTTTATCGTAGTAAAGATGACCTTTTCGTTGGAATGGTTGGCAGAATTATATGTTAACCACGTAGTCAGACTACATGGAGTTCCTAAATCCATTGTATCAGATCGTGATCCAAGATTTACTTCGAATTTCTGGACGTACATACAAGAAGCGATGGGAACAGAAGTACGACTGAGCACAGCATTTCATCCGCAAACCGATGGGCAATCTGAGAGAACCATTCAGACTCTTGAAGACATGCTGCGTGCATGTACAATGGATTTCCCAGGGAGTTGGAACGAGAAACTTCCATTGGTAGAATTTTCATATAACAACAGCTACCAAGCTTCGATAGGTATGGCACCTTATGAAGCCTTGTATGGAAGGAAATGCAGATCACCAGTTCACTGGTATGACCTACAAGAGAAACGACTGTATAAGGCTGATTTCATCCAGGAAACGGTGGATGCAGTTACAAAAATATAGCAGCAGATGAAAACAGCCCAAAGTCGACAGAAAAGCTACGCGGACAAAAGACGAAGATTTCTGGAGTTCAATAAAGGGGATTTTGTATTCTTAAGAGTTTCCCCGATGAAAGGAATAATGCGATTCGGAAAGAAGGGAAAGTTAAGTCCAAGATATATTGGACCCTACGAGATCATTGAACACATTGGCAAGGTCGCCTATAAATTGGCACTACCTCCAGAAATGTCGGCAGTACACAGCGTGTTTCATGTGTCGATGTTACGAAAGTACATATCGGATCCATCCCACATGTTAAAACATGAGCCGATCCAGATTCAGGAAGATCTAACTTATGAGGAGAGACATGTTCAACTACTGGCACGCGAAAATAAAGTCTTGAGGAATAAAACGATCCCATTAGTCAAAGTGCTATGGAAAAATCACAACATTGAAGAGGCTACATGGGAACGTGAGGACGAAATGAAGAACTTGTACCCCTGCTTGTTCTAAATTTTTGAGGACGAAAATTTTAGAAGGAGGGGTGAATGTGATGACCGGGAATTTTAGATTCTTGAATTATGTTAAAATTTGTATGTAAATAACAATATTAATGAATAAAGAATGAAAAAGTTGTATTTCAATACTGTTGTGAATAGTGTAAAATATTTTGGCAGTGTTAAAGTGTGTAAGTTCGGGGATGGAAAATCCTACCGGACATAATTAGTTAAGACGGTAACCGAAAACCCTAGAGAGTGCATTGAAATGTACTAAAACAATAGAAATTTACGGTAGAGAATTCTGATCAAACGGAAGCAAAATAAGACAAACCGACCGCACGAGAGGCACTAAAAACTCGCCTACACGATTTCGGTAAAGTTCCGTTTGGATCAGATAACAGTCAAAAATTGACTACGAATTAATTCAAGATTAATATGAATAGTTGATGACATCACTAGGATGATGTCATAAAGCAAATTAAATTTTTATTAAAATTAGAAAGCTTTTGGATAGGTGTATGGCTAGGATTAGTTTGCTTTTTGATCAAAGGCCAAGATCATGCCAAAATTCACTTAGGAGAAAAATAAAAAAAATTTATGCCATTTTGTTGGAAGGCCATTCGGCCATGTGGAAAGGGAGAAAGGGAAATTTTATTTTGGCCCTAAAAACCTTTACTTTTTGGTCCTTGAACAATTAAGAAATTGTTGGAAAAAAATTACAAAAAGGCCCTTGATTTTTGCCTATAAATAGGCATCAAAAATTCAAGAAAAAAATAGAAAAACTTAGCTAAACTCTTGCCAAATTCCCAGCCAAAAACCGTGGAGGAGAAACCCCTTGAACCAAAAATTTTGTTTGAAATTTCACACCCAAATTTAGCTTGAACTTCATTTCCAACATTAAGACAACAACCAAGCAAGGTAAACCCTAAATTTGAAGCATTTTCTTTGGTTTTTTCTATCAAAAACCGTGGGTATGGAAAGTGAAAAATAATGGGAAAAAAATTGTTTAATTGTTGATTCTATGTTTGTTTAATGTTGTGATATTCAAAGTGTGAATTTGGGAAGAAAAACAAGCAAAATTTTGCATGATTTTCTTATAAAATCCGTGGCTCCTAGGGTGTGAAAACTTCATGAATTTTATTGTTTTAATTTAGTGTTGATGTTCATTTAATCATATGATAAATTAAGGATGAAATGAAAGTTAGAAACAAGAAAAATTTGAGGAAGATTTCTTGCTAAAACCGTGAGCATGAATGTGAGAAAATGGGAAGATTTAATGTTGATACAAGTTGATAAATACCCTAGGAAAGAAAGAAAAATTTTCTTTCTATTTTTGGCATAAAAACCATGGCTATGTTTAGGGTTAGAATGCATGTTTTGTTTAGCTTCTAAATGTTAAGTTATACATTGAAAAGTATAAGAGTAATGTGGTATGGTGATGAAAATTTATTGGATGTAAACACCTAGTAAACTAGGGTTAGTTTAGAAAAAAAAAAATATAAAAATAAATATGTTATGTGACTTGTAAACATTGAAACATATGGAAAGTTTTTATACAAAGTTTGGAAAGTTTGTATAAAATAGGCCTCTGGTACAGTACGTGGCAGGTACAAAGGTTCTGAGGCGTACCTAACACCGAGAAACCTTAAAAATACAAGCGGAAATGCTGCCGAAATTTCTAAAATCGGCTTAAGGGCATTTCGGGAAACGAGGGGTAAAAATATTGAACTCGAAAAGGAAACCGAGACCCCTCGGTGAATTATGATTAGAAATGGAAAACCAACCCAAACGGAATAGTAAACCGACCCTAAATTACCAAAATGCCTAAAACATGAAAAAAAAATCGATGTTAGGGGTATTTTGGGAAACGAGGAAAATTTTAGGTCGGGATAGGAAACCCGAGCCTCTTGAGGTTCAAGGGGCGGGGACGGGATGAATAACGTTCAGTAAATAGTGAAAAAGCCATTTGAGGCTCCGAAACGCTCGAAAAATAGAAAAACGACCCTAGGTGACGGATGAATAGTAATCGAGGGTCGGGAAAAATGAAGTTGAGATTTTGCGGCTATTTGAGCTGTAAAATGATATGAAAGCTTAGGAAATATTATTTTAAAAGTTTTAGACTTAGAAAATTTGGAAAAAAAAACAATAGAATGAAGCTAATTATGGTTACGAAACCCGTTAAGGGCAAAATGGTCATTTTGATCAAAAATTTCCAAAAGGGGTCAAAAATAACCCTAAAAGACCTAGAATAACTTAGATAAAATTATAAAACTCAAAATAAGAATTTTAGAGTTAAAATTCTAAATCAAAAATTTCTGAAAGGGGTCGAAAATAACCCTAAAAGACCTAGAATAACTTAGATAAAATTATAAAACTCAAAATAAGAATTTTAGTGTTAAAATTCTAAGAATTTTAAGAAACACGGGCGTGTAGGGGAATACGCGGCCGTGTATAGGAAAAATTTTATAACCCGAGAGGTACACGGGCTTGAACACGGGCGTGTATCGAGCCGTGTACGGTTACACAGCTAAGAAAGAAAATAACATGGTCGTGTAAAATAGACCCAAGAGGTACACGGCTTGGAACACGGGCGTGTTACAGACCGTGCACCCCAAATAAAATTTAAATGTGTAGAATTGTAAGTAAAATATGTATATTTTAGATAATAAATAAAAAGGGATATTAACAGACACTATTATGTCTGTAGGAACCCACAATAAAGATAGAACTACGGAGGAGTTTCGGGAGTGGACACTAGCGCAGTATTGGTAAGTTCAAGCATTTTCATGTCTGCAACATGAAACACTGTGTTAATCTATTCTACACTAGCTGCACACTAGATATAAAATCCTATAAACATTTGTGAATTTGTTAGTATAACATATCCCAAATCGAGAAAATAAGTAAGACCTACGGGCAATAGAGGATTGTGACCTTGAGGTGACTTATGCAACCACTTGGTCAAAACTGTAAATTGAAAGATGGTAAATGAAACCACTAGGGCGTACCGCCCCTCCAACATAGCGGTGGAGGTTTGTTAAATCCTACGGGATTATCAGGGCTGTGGAGGACGATGTTCTAAGGTCGCTCCTTGGACCCTCCCAGTCAGCGTGCAAATAATCATCAGTACTGCCAGAAACAGAGCTCTACATTAGACATCAAATAGAGAATAAACAATGAATAAAATAATGGAAATCATAATTGAGCATAACCGAAGCTTACACTAGAGAAAGGTAATTTCGGTTAGGGTAAATGAATAGTATCCTGATGGAGTAAAGTGAATAGTAACCAGTTAGGGTAACTGGTACTATTCACCGTCAAAGGTCAACTGTACTACTCATGGTGAATAGTACTATTCATAGGAAATTGAGTTTTTCTTGTCTTTGAATCAGTATGATTCTTATTATGAATGTTTGAACTTACTGAGCCCATTAGCTCATCAGTTTGTTCATGTTGCAGGTAAGAAACCTGTTCTGTAGATATATGGATGGCGGCAGGATGCGAGCGTGTTAAAGGGATAGGGAACTCACTGCGGACATGGTCCTGCCATAAGTTTTCCGCTGAGCTTTTTGAGTAAAGAAAATATGTTTGCAGACAAAGACTACAATACATATAAATATTATATTTGTATTAAATATGTTGTACTTATTTCAGACATGGAAAAATTAGCATTATATTTTACATCGCTTTCTTAATTAATATTCATAAGAAAAAGTATGTATTAAAGAAAAAAAAAATTTGGGTTGAAATTTTAGGCCCTTGTATTTAAGAAGTTTTAGTAAAAGTGTTTAAAACTGACGACTCGGATTCAGCACCCGAACAGTCTTGGTCGGCCATAGAGTCGATTCATGACGGTTGCGAGTGGTTGGAATCTGGGGACGTCACAGTGGCCTTCTTCTTGACCTTGTCTTTGCTCCATTTGTTCCAGTCTTTGCCTTAATTCAGTATTTTCTCTCATTTGAGCTTCAATCAAAGCTTCCAACTCATCCATTCTCTCATAAAGGACTGGACACCCTCTCATATTTTGCAGATTCCTTGGATTCACCATCTTATCCTATTTCCTATAATCACATAAGAGTCGATTGTTCGATTTTCACAGACATACTTTTACAATATAAGTAAAAAAAAATGTAGTTTTAGTCGTCACATAATTTCCAACATTTCATCTATTAAACATGTTAAAATGAGATTATCATTTCTTTTCATTTCAAAAGTTTTCAAAAGTACATCAGTTCGAAGGCTTTTCTCAAAATAGCCTTTCGATATAGTCTTATATACACATATACAGACATACATATACATTAGTACATCACATGTATTTCTATATCTAATCTCCTAGCTGGGGTTGTTTTAGAATGGTCAAAAATTCAATTGGATCTATTTCTTCCTCATCCGTTCCGTTTCCAGCCTCGGACGACATTGATCCTTCAGCTAGACCCGTACCTTCTGGTTGCCTTGACGGACCAGCCTCATGGTCGTTTGATCTCGGTTCAGATCCGTATAGGTGATCTAACATTGCTTCTTGTAGCAACTGTTCACGCCTCTTGCACACCATGCGCTCCATCATCATCTCTTCCTTTACTTTAGCTACAGTGACAATAAACTCACGCAAAGTAGTAGGGTATAAAGGGGTTACCCTCTGTCGCAGGTCAATAGTGACTCCCTTCCAAAATTTGTCACAGAAATCATCATTTGTGATGTTGGATAGAGGACATGTCCTTACGACACTATCTTGAAATCTGACTGCATACGAGAATGCAGTATCGCTCAGCATTATTTGCTGTCTCTCTGCCCAAGAACAAAGTCTCTGACATCTACATACTTGAGCATAGTCGGTGGTGGCGGTACTGCCCTACTCTCAAGAGCATCTAAAACTGGTGCTGCACTCTTCTGTGGAAACTGCTCCAGTATGACTTGGCGAAATTCAACCCAATCCAGTGCTAATAGCATCTCCTGATCACAATACTCCTAATATAACTGTGCGTTCTCACGGAATGTGCCAATGGCCATCAAAACCTAGCAATCCTCATCTATATCACACTGGTGCATGATAATCTCTACATCATGTAGCTAGTCCCGCGTAGAGATCCCCTGTTGATGTGACACCCCGTGCCCTCAGTGGCCCGGACCGTCACTAAAAACTAACTTGCCTTACTTGCTTTTCTTATACTTAACTAGATATCATAAAATTAGGGATTTTTTTTTACATATACGTATTTACTGTATACGTACGTATACCATTTACTATTCAAAAATACTATTTAACAATTACTATTCAAAAATACTATTTAACTATTACTATTCAAAAATGCGGTTTACGGTTACTATTCAAAAATACCATTTAACGGTTACTATTCAAACATACTATTTAACGATTACTATTTAAAGATACTGTCTGACAATTACTATTCAAAGTACTATTTAACCATTACTATTCAAAATACTGATACTCAAATTTACAGAAAATAAACTCGTGGTGTCTCCATAACCTTGCCCTCACATCCGCCTGCACCGCCATCATCGCCCATTGGGAATTAAGCCGTAGGACACTTACCTACAACACGAACACACTACGTGAGCTTTACGCCCAGTAAATATAACATGTTTACTGCAAAACATGTTTAAACATAATACATACTTAAAAACATATAAGCAGTCAAATATCATATGTACCACTTTAACATATCACATATCACATCAATGATTATAAAACTTCACATAACATGTGCATTACAGAAATATTGTGTACTGAATGCATCTAGAAGCATGGTGAACTATAACTAATGCATGATTCGGTTATGTTCATTAATGCTTCAACTTCTTTTTTCTTTTCTTGTCTATTTAGGACCCATGTGTCAGTACCGTGCATGCATAGACCATCGGTAACGCCCGTGGTAAAATAGCCGGAGAGCCATCAACGGATGCTCAACTTTTTGCTTTAACTTAAAACCCATTCATTCGAAAGGGTCGGTACGACACGCTTACTACTTTCCGTCTTGTTTATCTTTTCTAGCTATATGCTTCTCTAAGTTGTCCTAAATCCTACATGGCAGTGACGTATGGCATCTAACTTGGTTTTTCATCAATCTACTTGATTTTGAAACTACATGCTCTTAAACATGAGGTGTAACATCGTGTGCATGGCATACATATTTTAACATACTCTAAAATATCATTTGAAAGCATTTTTGTTCATGCCATAGGCGAAGTTGTACTTACCTCATTGCAAGCAACTTGAAATCACGCCTTTATCAATTCACAGGTTACCACCTATCATCAATAACGTTTCTCATTAGTACTCTCGTTGAGTCACTATTAATGTTAGTGACTATAACTTGCGTTTCTATGAGGTACCGAAACCCGTCGGTACCCTATTGGCCTATTATGGGGATTTGGTGTCTAACTCGTATCGTGTTCGATCAATCATCTAGTTGATAGATTAATCATCGTTTCTCACTGTGTTGTTCAAAACGTGGCCCTTGACTGGTTTACCGCTCAGTCAACTGACCGGTTAACTCATGTGTTGGTAACTAAGCATTCTGTCGAGTTACTATACGTGAACTTAGTGTAGTAACCAACTGGATTACTTCGCTTGTTGGGGTGTGGTAGCCTACCGGGCTACTAAGGCTTGTTTGGTGTAATGACCCACCGAGCCACTATGGCTTGTTTGGGGTAGTAACCTACCGGGCTACTAAGGCTAGTTTGGTGTGGTAGCCTACCAGGCTACACATACTATTTTACTTTGAAAAATTATTTAGGTTGGCTTGTAAAAATCTTGGAAAAATTCTTTATTTCAAAACCGTCCCCTTATCACCCCGTTGGAAGGTGGGGGATGTTTTTATGGAAAACCTTATTCATATTTTAAAGTGTTAAAAACAATTTTTTTTGAAGTGCATAAATTATATTTTTAAAGCTTGCATTTTAAAGGTGGTTTATGAACCACTTTTGAAAACTATTTTGAAACTTAGTCCAAACGACTTTGTTTGTGATTTTGTCAAACATGAAAGTTTTCATCCTCTACATGATGAACAAATCTCCTGTTCATCTCAGAGCCTAAATCTAACTCTAACGGTTCCTATTTCATTAAACCCGTGGGCTTGGTGCCCAGTTTTTTGTAAAATCCCAGTTTTATGTCTCTATAAAAAGGGCTTGGTTTGAGCCCCGAAACGGCCAAGTTTTTGACACTTATGGGTGGTTTTCAAGGTATCGATGAGATCTACAACTTTCGTGTCGAGTCTGAGAACCGTTTCGGACTCTAAGGCGTCCATTTCTAGCAAAAGCCAAGACTAAACACTGGGTTTGGATTTTGTTCCCAGTTTTGGACACCGAGTGAAAAACACCCTAAAAACCTATCTAAGGCTCGTTTTTGGCCGAGGCGTATTTGACGTAAAAACGACCGTATCGAAATTTCCTTAAAACATCAGGTTTTACCAAATCCCAAATTCGGACCCTAAGGGAAATGGCCAAAATCCGTGGCCTTTCCTTAAGGATAGATTTGTGTTCAGCCACTAAGACGTTCATGCTCTCTTTTGCACATAACCAATCATAAAAAATAACATAAACACAACCACAAACACATGAACTTGAAAATGATAATCTAAGGGCTCAACATAAACTTATTACAAACCATTTGCATAAATAAATACACATAAATGGCCTTGATCGAAACTTAAAACAAACTAACACAAGATAAGGTTTTCGGTTTACCTTCGTGCCTTGAACCAAGCACGGTTTCAACTAGGCTTGAGGAACCGAAAATGGTCATGAGAATCCAAGAGAATGGGGTCTGTTTTTGCTAGAATCAACACAAAAAATTTCTCTTAAAAATCAAATCAAAACAGAAACTAAAAACTACAAGAATCGATTTTTAAATACTTACCCTTGGTGCCTTAGAATGACTTGGATTCGAATCCTCCTAGCACAAGCTTGTGAGGTTTGATTTTTGGTAAGTTATGGTATGATTTAAAGCTTTAAAAAGTGAGAGTTTGGAGGATTAAGGGGTTCGGCTACAGCTAGGAGAAGAATGGAAATGAAAAGTGTTTTGGAAGCCAAAAAGAAAGGAAACAAATCACTTGTGTAAAGGGTGCCTTTTATAGGCAAAATTGATCAACTTGCTTAGATTTCATCCTACTTAATTGTCTACCAAATTAGCCAAAACTTGGGACAAATATGCTACCCAATTTCAGACCAAAGGGGGCGTGGGCTGCTCATTGGAAGGAGGAATGAATAAACAATTGTTGTTGACTAGCTTTTTAAAACCCTTGAATAAAATATTCAAGTATGTCATGGCTAGGGAGATTATTTTAATGGCCACCTTTTAGACTATGTGTGCTACAGATTACAGCTTCTTTTACAGCTAAGTGGCACAGAAATTTAAGGCCAAATTTTATCTGTGTTGGCTTCTCATCACAGTCTAATTTTATACTGTGGTGTTCGGTCCTTTCTCGGCAGTGTTCCAATTTTCATCCGAAAATTGGTTTTCTGAATCCGATTTTTGTACTATAAATTCCTGGTTATTTTCCCAACAATTTGCTAATTGTTCAAGGACTAAAAAGTAAGATTTTTGGGGCCAAAATCAAATTTTTTTTCTGTCTTCCTTTCCACGTGGCCGAATGGCCTTTTAGAAAAATTTTCTAATTTTTTTTTCCATCATTTTGGCATAATCATGGCCATCGATCAAAAAGTGGACAAATCCTAACCTTACACCTTTCATATTACTTTCTAAAATTTAAACAAAATTTTAGCCTTTATGACATCATCTAGGTGATGTCATCCATATATATATTAATTCACTAATTAATTCATGGTCAAATTTTGACCGAAAGTCGATCCAATCGGAACTTTACCGAAATCACGTAGGTGGGTTCTGAGTGCCTCTGGTGTGATCGGTTTGTTTTATTTTGCTTCCGTTTGGTCAAAATTCTCTACCGTAAATTTCTATTGTTTTAGCACATTTCAGTGCACTTTCTAGGGTTTTTGGCTCTGATTTCGAACCGTCTCACCCAAATATGTTCGGTAAGATTTTCCATCTCTAAACTCATTTATTTTAACACTGTCGAAACATTTTTACAGTATTGTCAACAGTATTATAACATAACTTTTTTCATAATTTATTCATTAAAATTCATACATACATGCAATTTTAACCTATTCCGAGAATCTAAAATTCTTGGTTATCACAAAACTGCTCTGATACCAACTGTGACACCTCGTTCCCTTAGTGGTCCGGACTGTCACTTAAAAACGTGCTTCTTTAAATTTTGTACTTATACTTTCTTACAATTCATTAATACTTACTTAAAATCTATTTGCTTAGATACCCTAATTTTAGGAGATTTTTTTTCCTTACATTTTTACTGTTTACGTACGTATACCATCAGAATTCAAAAAGACCATTTAACGAGTACTATTCAAACATACTATTTAACGATTACTATTCAAAAATACTGTTTGACGGTACTATTCAAGAATACTGTTTAACGATTACTATTCAAAAATAGTATTCAATGGTACTATTTAAAAATACTGTTTAATGGTTACTATTCAAAAATACTATTTAACGATTACTATTCAAAAATACTGTTTAACAGTTACTATTCAAAAATACTGTTTAACAATTACTATTCAAAAATACTATTTACTTAGCTGTGTGGAAGATTAACTTGCGGTGCCTCCATACCTTCGCCTCACATCCGCCTCTAGCACCGTCATTGCCCATTGTGGTTTAAGTCATAGGTCGCTTACCTATAGCATGAACACATTCCGTGAGCTTTACACCCAGTAAGTACAACATGTTAACCGCAAAACATGTTCAAAACATAGTACATACTTAAAACCATGTAAGCATGTCATAACCAACACATCTTACTAAGACATTCCACATATCAGAACAACATACATCCCATAATGCAGAACATCATATACTGAATCATAACATACAGAATACATAACAGATAACTCGTGTATTGAATGCGTCTTACTGTAAATGGAAGCATAGCGAACTATATCTAATGCATACCGTGTACAATACATGGTCTGGTTATGCTCATTTATGCTTCGTTACTCTTTTTTCTTTCTTATGTCTACATAGGGCCCGTTATGGATATATTTTACAGCCTTGGCCTATTATACATTATGAGCCTCGGCTCATTAAATTTTATGGACGTTGGCCCATTATGGACATATTTTATGGCCTTGGCCTATTATACATTATGAGCCTCGACTCGTTAGATTTTGTAGGCCTTGGCTAGTTATATTGACACCTTTATTCTTATTTGGTTTATCTGATTTGACCATATGCTTCTCTAAGCTATCCCTAATCTTACGTAGTAGGGACGTATGGTAGCTAACTTTGTTCTTTCATCAATCTACATGATTGTGAAACTAAATGCTCTTATACATGGTGTGCATCAACGTGTGCATGCTATGTATATTCAACATACCGTAAAAACTATCATTTCAAATTCATTTTATTCATGCCGTAGGCAGAGTTATACTTACCTAATCGCAAGCAAATTACATACTCGTGCTTTTAACAAATTACAGGTGACCACCTGTCATCAATAACATTCCTCATTAATACTCTCGTTGAGTCACCATTAACGTTAGTGACTATATCTTGTGTTTCTATGGGGTACCAAGGCCCGTCGGTACCCTATTGGCCTACTATGGGGATTTGGTGTCTAACTTGTACCATGTTTGATTAATTGTCTACTTGATAGATTAACCCTCGTTCTTCATAGTGTTGTTCAAAACACAGTCCTTCACTGGGTGTCAGCCAGTCAACTGACCAGTAACCTCGCGCGTTGGTAACTAAATAGCCTACCGGGTACTACGCATAAACTTAGTGTAGTAACCGACCAGGTTACTACGCTTGTTGGGGTGTGCTAGCCTACCGGGCTACTATTCCTTGTTTGGTGTAATGGGCCACTAGGCCATTATGGCATTGTTTGGGGTAGTAGCCTACCGGGCTACTAAGGCTTGTTTGGTGTGGTAGCCTACCGGGCTACTCATACTATTTTACTTTGAAAAATTGTTTGGGTTGGCTTGTAAAACTTCTTGGGAAAATTCCTTATTTTGAAACCATCACCTTATCACCCCGTTGGAAGGTGGGGGACGTTTTTATAAAAACCATGTTTATATTTTAAAGTGTTAAAAACACATTTTTATTTTGAAGTGTATAAATTTCATTTTTTGATGCTTGCATTTTAAAGGTGGTTTTGAACCACTTTTGAAAACCATTTTGAAACTTGATCGAAATGACTTTGTTTGTGATTTTGGCAAACATCAAAAATTTCATCATCGACAAGATGAACAAATCTCGTGTTCACCTCGGAGCCTAAATCCAACTCTAATAGCTCCTAATTCCATTAAACCTGTGGGCTTGTGCCCTATTTTTTGAAAAATTCCCAGTTTAACGTCTCTATAAAAACGGCTCTATTTGAGGCACGAAACAGCCAAATTTTTAAAACATGTGCAAGTTTTTTAAGGTCTTGATGAGATCTGGAACTTTTGTGTTGAGCCCAAGAACTGGTTCGGACTCTAAATGGTCCATTTTTAATAAAATCCAAGACAAATTTTTGGGTTCAGATTTTGTTCCTAGTTTTGGACACCGAGTGAAAAACACTCTAAAAACCTATCTTAGTGTCATTTTTGGCCGAGGTCTATTTGATGAAAAAATGACCGTATCGAAATTTCATTAAAATACTATGTTTTACCAAATCCCAAATTTGGAATCTATGTGGGTCAAAATGGCCAAAATCTGTGGCCTTTCCTAGGGACAGATTTATGTCCAGCCACGTTCCTAAATGTTCATAGCATCACACATACAATAGCCATTTGTAAAAATTGTAAACACAACCACGACCATATAAACTTAAAAATGGAAACTTAAGGGCTAAAAATAAATTATTACAAACCACGTGCATAAACAAATACACATAAATGGCTTTGATCAAAAACTTAAAATCACTAAATCACCAAAAGGGAAGGTTTCGGTTTTTACTTTTGTGCTTTGAACCAAGCACGTTTTTGAACTAGGGCTTGAGGAACCAAAATGGCCGTGTGGAATCAAGGGTTTGAAGGCTGGTTTTGTGCTAGCAAGATACCAAATTAATTTCTCTTAATATCAAACCAAAATAAAAACTAAAATCATAAAGATTAGATTACAAAACTTACCCTTGATCACTTTGGAAACGGCTCGGATTTGAATCCTCCTAACACAAGCTTGTGAGGTTTGATTTTTAGTAAGTTTTTAGTATGATTTAAGGCTTGAAAATGGAGGCTTTTGGTGACTTAGAGGGGCTCGGCTGCAGCTTGAAAGGGAGAGAATGAGTTTTGTGTTTTTGGGGTGCCAAAGTGAAGAAATGGTATCACTAAGTCATGTGTGCCTTTTATTGGCAAAACTAATCAACTTGCTTAAGCTTAATCCTAATTAATTCTCCATCATTTTAGCTTGATCAAAGGACAAATTTCTGCCCTTTTTCAGTCCATAAATGGGCGTGGGCTGCTGCATGGAAAGGATAAGAGATAAAGCAAAACTTGTTGACCAAGCTTTAAAACCCCATGAATTTTTAATTCAAAAGTTGTCATAACTTTTGTAATTTTTTAATCTCACTTTAGGGCTATGTTAGCAGCCATTTTCAGCTGCTTTTGCAGCTAGGGGGCATGAAATTTTAAGGTCAAAATTCATCTGTATTGGCTTCTCTTCGCAGTCTAATTCCTACCATTCGGTATCTGATCCTTTTTCGGCAGTGTTCTAGTTTTGACACTATCAATTCCTCTTTGTTTTATACTATTTAAGAGCCTATTATCAATCTAATTTACTATTCACATCCTATACTGTGGTTGTGTCTACACTATGTTCTCCTTTCACACGCAAATTGAGGCGTTCCCAGGTGAAATTTCAGACAGTCTCTCTTGACTAATTTGGACGTGCTAATTTCATTTTTATCAGTTTTACGTCCATCGGAGGTCATATGGACCAATTTTTAGGATCTGTGTGACCCCATCTTGAAAAATATCTCAGGTGCCCGTTTGACTAATTCAGGCGTTTTGAGCCCAAATATATCAGTTTCGGAGTGAGTAAAGGTCGTCTTGATCCTTATCCTGATACTGCGTATCTCTCAAACTAAAATTCTCATTTTGTGCACAATTGACCAGATTGAGCCTACTAACCGTTCATATATCAGTTTTAGGTTAAATTAAGGCCATCTTGGCCAGTAACTTGACACTGCATTTTTCACTATTCACTATTCATTGCTTTCAACTTCACTGACTAGTTTGAGTGCTCTGACTCTGATTTTGTCACTCTCTAGGTGAGAAGAGGTCATTCGGACCCTTTTCTCGATATCGTACCCTTACTGGGGTTTTACATCGTTGTTGTGCTTAAACGAGCGGTCCGAGTGTTCTGGTGATCTATTCACCAGTCTAGTCTTAAGAAATGGTTGTCCGAGCCAGTTTCCTGACTCTGCATGTCTCCTACACTCATCCACATAATAGGGTAGACTGGGTTCACTGTCGGTTACCCCTTTCACTGCATGAATGGTACTTAAACAGTACCATATCTGTTTAATCTATTCGACTGGAAAATATACTGTATTTTCCAACTTAA
Organism: Antiaris toxicaria; assembly: GCA_035233585.1. Lineage (NCBI taxonomy): Eukaryota > Viridiplantae > Streptophyta > Magnoliopsida > Rosales > Moraceae > Antiaris > Antiaris toxicaria. The sequence continues at coordinate 55,464,886 of CP141155.1, read as the reverse complement.
TTACTAATGACATAGTAATTAGGTTTCATGCATTTTTGAGAGTCTATATAATGGCTCTCTGCTTATTACACGGCCTTCAACATGGCCTCTTACATGGGCGTGTTTAAGGTAACACAGGCATATATGGTTCGAACACGGGCGTGTATCAGTTGAGCTTGCTTGACACAGCCATGTCTTAGAACACGTCCATTTTTCCCAAGCGGTACATGGCCACTTACACGGCCATGTACCTATCCGTGTCACATTACACGGCCATATACACTTACATGGTTTCTCTTACGTATACAGTCAGATCGGTACACGGCCACTTACACGACCGTGTACCTGACCATGTTCCTTAATTTGCATCCGAAAGCTCTCAAAATACTCTAATTTTATTCCATAATGTCTCATTGCATGGTAAGTAGGTGTTATGAAAATGGTGGTCCTTACAATTTAGGAATAAGCTTATTCCCTTTGTAAAAGTGTTGTGGTGAAACCACAACATAGAAAAGACCATATGGGAACGGAAGAGTATATGAAAAGAAACTTCCTAGAACTACTCTAATTTTTGAGGGTGAAAATTTTGTAAAGGGGGTAGGTTGTAGGGACTGCTATTTTCATGGCACCTAATTATGATGTAATGAGACATTAAGGGATAAAATTAGAGTATTTTGAGAGCTTTTGGATGCACGTTTGAAGAACACGGTTAGGTATATGGCCGTGTATTGTTTAAACTGTGTATACGTGAAAGAGGCCGTGTTTCAGAACAAGGCCATGTTGAGGAATTTCAACTAGTACACGCCCGTGTCCGGAATGTACGCACCCATGTTACCTTGTACGCACCCATGTAAGAGGCCGTGTAGAAGACCATGTACTGAGCTGAGAGCCGTTGAAAAGACTCTAAAAAATGTGTGAAACCTAATTACTATATAATGAGTAATTAAGTTGGAAAATATAGTATATTTTCAAATTGAATAGACTAAACAGATACGATACTGTTTAAGTACTATTCATATAGTGAAAGGGGCGACCGATAGTGAACCCAGTCCAGCTTATTATGTGTATAAATGTATGAGACACACAGTGTCAGGAAACTGGTCCGAACGACCATTTCTTGACACAAGACTGGTGAATAAATCACCAGAATGCTCAGATCGAATATTTGAGCACAATAGTGAGAGATAACCCTAGCAAGGGTACGATATCGAGAACATGGTCCGAATGACCTCTTCTCACCTAGAGACTGACAAAATCGGAGTCAAAGCACTCAGACTATTCAGTTAAGTAAAAAACGATGAAAAGTGAACAGTGAGAAACGCAGTGTCAAGTTATTGACCAAGATGGCCTTAAATTGACCTAAAACTGATATATAAATAGTCAATAGGCTCAATGTGGTCGATTAAGTATAAAACAGGAATTTTAGTTTGAGAGATACATAGTATCAGGATGAGGGTCAAGACGACCTTTACTCGCTCCGAAACTGATATATTTTGACTCAGAACGTCCAAATTAGTCAATCGGGCACTTGACACGTTTTTCGAGGTGGGGTCACACAAATCCTGAAAATTTATCCAGACGACCTCCAAAAGACATAAAACTGATAAAAATGGAATCAGCACGTCCAAATTAGTCAAGAGAGACTGTATCTGAAATTTCACACGAGAACGCCTTAGTTTACGTGTGAAAGGACAACACAATATACACACAATCACAGTATAGGATGTGAATAGTAAATTAGACTGATAATGGCTCTTAGATAGTATAAAACAATTAGGAATTGATAGTACAAAAATCAGATTCAGAGGTCCAATTTTCGGGTGAAAATTGGAACACTACCGAGAAAGGACCGAACACCGCAATACAAAATTAGACTGCAATAAGAAGCCAAAACAGATAAAATTTGGCCCTTAGAAACCGTGCCCCTAGCTGCAAAAGGCAGCTGAAAATGGCTGCACATAGCCCAAAAGGTGGCAATAAAAAATTAAAAAGGGGACATTGCTTAAAATATGATAGAATTTCATCACATGGTCCAACATTGCATTTAAGGCCATTTGACCCTTTTTGGCTACAGCCACCCCATGAATTTTTGGGTAGAAAAATAGCAGATTTTGTCCCTTGATTAGGCTAAAATGGTTGACAATTAATTCAGATTAAGTGTAAGCAAGCTTGATTAATTTTGCCGATAAAAGGCATACATGACAATAAGAGTTCATTTCCTTCTTTTGGCACCTCAAAACACAACATTTTTCTCTCCCTTTCTAGCTAAAGCCAACCCCCTCTTTAAGCCCCCAAACCCTTACATTTTTAAGCCATAAATCACACTAAAAGCTTACCAAAACTCAAACCTCACAAGCTTGTGTTAGTAGGATTCGAATCCAAGTCGTTCTAAGGCACCAAGGTTAAGTTTTCAAAATCCAATCTTTGTAGTTTTTAGTTTTTGTTTTGGTTTGATTTTTAAAAGAAAATTTTTGTATTGTGTCTAGCAAAAACTGACCTCATTCCCTTGGTTTCCCACAGCCACCTTGGTTCATCAAGCCTTGGTTCAAAAACGTGCTTGGTTCAAAGCACAAAGGTAAAAACTGAAACCTTCCCTTTTGGTGATTTGGTGATTTTAAGTTTTTGATCAAAGCCATTTATATGTATTTGTTTATGCACATGGTTTGTAATAATTTATTTTGAGCCCTTAAGTTTCCATTTTTTAAGTTTATGTGGTTATGGTTGTGGTTGTGTTTACAATTTTTACGAATGGCTATTGTATGTGTGATGCTATGAACGTTTAGGAACGTGGCTGGACATAAATCTGTCCCTAGGAAATGCCATGGATTTTGGCCATTTTGACCCACTTAGGTTCCAAATTTGGGATTTGGTAAAACACGGTGTTTTAAGAAAATTTTGATATGGTCATTTTTGAATCAAGTAGCCCTCAGCCAAAAACAATACTAAGATAGGTTTTTAGAGTGTTTTCACTTGGTGTCCGAAACTGGGAACAAACTGGGAACAAAATCCAAGCCCGGAAATAGGTACGGGTTTTAGTGAAAACGGAACCCTTAGAGTCCGAACCGAAGTTCGGGCTCATTTTTACAAAGACGTAAAACTGGGAATTTTTTGAAAAAAAGAACTGGGCATAAGCCCACGAGTTTAATGGAATTAGGAGCAGTTAGAGTTGGATCTAGGATCTAGGGTGAACATGAGATTTATTCATCTTTCGAGAATGAAAACTTTCATGTTTGCCAAAATCACAAACAAAGTCGTTTCGATCAAGTTTCAAAATGGTTTTCAAAAGTGGTTCAAAAACCACCTTTAAAATGTAACTTTAAAAAAATGTGATTTATACTCTTCAAAATAAAATGTGTTTTAACACTTTAAAAATATAAACATGGTTTTTATAAAGACATCCCCCACCTTCTAATGGGGTGATAAGGGGACAGTTCCAAAATAAAGAATTTTTCCCAAGAATTTTTTAGTCAACGTACTTTTTTCAAAGAGAAACGGTGTGTGTAGCCCGGTATGCTACCACACCAAACAAGCATTAGTAGCCCGGTAGGCTACTACCCCAAACGAGCCATAGTAGCCCGGTGGGCCATTACACCAAATAAGGAATAGTAGCCCGATAGGCTACCACACCCCAACAAGCAAAGTAACCCGGTCGGTTACTACACTAGTTTACGCATAGTAACCCGGTAGACTACTTAGTTACCAACACGCGAGGTAACCGGTCAGTTGACTGCTCGATAAACCAGTCAAGGATCGTGTTTTGGACAATACTGTGAGGGACGATGATTAATCTGTTAAGTAGACGATTGATCAGACATGATACGAGTTAGACACCAAATCCCCATAGTAGGCCAATAGGGTACTGATGGCCTCGGTACCACGTAGAAACACAAGTAATAGTCACTAACAGTATTAGTGACTCTACAGAGATGCTGATAAGGAACGTTATTGATGACAGGTAGTTACCTATAAATTGTTAAAGGCACGAGTATGCATTTTGCTGGCAAATTTAGGTAAGTACAACTCCGCCTACGACATGAATAAAATGATGTTTTACAGTATGTTAAAATATGTATGCCATGCATACGACATTGCACCGCATAATTAAGAGCATATCATTTCACAATCAAGTAGATTGATGAAGAAACAAGATAGATGTCATACATCCCTATCACGTAGGATTAGGGACAGCTTAGAGGAGCATGTGGCTAGAAAAGATAAACAACATGGAAATTATAGGCGTGTCGTACCAGCTCTTTCAGTTGAAAGGGTTTAAAAGTAAGTAAAGCAGAAAGTTGAGCATCCATTGATGGCTCTCCGGCATTTAACCACGAGCGTTACCGATAGTCTGCGTACATACGGTACTGACACATGGGCTCTAAGTAGACAAGAGAAAGAAAAGAGAATATTGAAGCATAAATGAACATAACCGGATCATGCATTAGTTATAGTTCATCATGCTTTTAGAGGCAGTAAGATGCACTTAGTACACGATGTTTATGTGATGCACATGTTATGTAAAAGTTCATATTCGTTGATATGTTATATGATGATTTGTTATGTGATATGTTAATACGGTATATGTTGGTACCTGATATGTTATATGATTTTAAGTATGTTCTATGTTTAAATATGTTTTGCGGTAAATATGTTGTACTTATTGGGCGTAAAGCTCATGTAATGTGTTCATGTTATAGGTAAGCATCCTACGGCTTAAACCCCATTGGGCGATGGTGGCGGCGGAGGTGGATGTGAGGGCAATGGTATGGAGATACCGTGAGTTTATCTTCCGTAAATTTGAGTGTCAATACTTTTGAATAGTAATCGTAAACAGTATTTTTAAATAGTAATAGTTGGTATTTTGAATAGTAACTGTAAAACAGTATTTGTGAATAGTAATTGCTAAACAGTAATTCTGAATAGTAACCGTTAAATAGTATTCTTGAATAGTAATCATAAACCGTATTTTTAAATAGTAACTGTTAAATAGTATTTTTAAATAGTAATCGTAAAATAGTATTTTGAATAATAATGGTATACGTACGTACACAGTAAGTACATACGTGTTAAAAAAAATCCCTAAATTTATGATAATAAGTTAAATAGCTTTAAGTATTAATTACAAGAGAGTATAAGTATCTTTTAAAGCAAGTAAGAAATAAGTTTTTAGTCTGGGCCACTGAGGGCTTGGGGCGTCACAATATGTGTATTGTTTACTCAACGAATCTGTCCATTAACTTACTACCTCTAAGATGCCCTAGCCTTTGGAGCATCAAAGCACACTAGCCACATACATGGAGTTGTTCACTTACTCAGGATTAAGGTTGTTGCACAATGAACCTCAAAAGCAGATAGATCCACTCATAGTGGACTAGCAGATCAATCATGCTTTAGTCACGGTCCAGTACATTACCACTAAGCAACATATCTATATCACTACTTGGAAGTCAAAGTTCTGGATAGTCAAGACAAGCCATCTCCCAATTGGCTTTAGACAACACAATTGTCTTAACATGAGTTAAATGCTTACGTTAACCCCATAAACTAGTGATCATACTTTTAGACCACTTACTCTAGAGCGTTATCTTCTCGCATACGAAAGATAATTGTATACAATAATCTAGTAGTTTAACACAAGTAGACACTAAGCCATTTTTACTTACATTTACTTTAGCATGTAAATAGGTTGAGGACATTTAGCAATGTAGTGAATAACCTCAAAAATATTTTATTAATCAGTTCAAAAATAAATAAATTATATTGAAATATTTTTCCCGCTTAGGGCATGTTAGGAAATGCCCTAAGTATTAGAGACATTTTGATGTATTCATTTTGAACTGGATAATAAAATTATACATAGAGGTTATTCATTACATTGCTATCTGTCCTCGTCTTATTTACATGTTAAAGTAAATGTAAGCAAATATGGCTCACTGACTGCTTGTGTTAAAACTGTTAGAACGTTGCATGCAATGGACTTTTGTATGCGAGAAGACAATGTTCTAAAGTTAGCAATCTAAATTATGGTCTGTAGTCTATGGGGTTAGACCGAGCATCTAACTCATGTTAAGACTATTATGTTGTCTAAAGCCTTAGAGGGGACGGTTTGTCTTGACTGTCTGGAGCTGGACTCCCAAGTAGAGACATGGATATGTTACTCGGTGGTGACATATTAGACCGGGACTAAAGCGTGATTGATCTACGTAGTCCGCTATGAGTGGATCAATCTGCTTTTGACGTTCATTGTGCAATAACCTTAATCCTGAGTAAATGAACTACTTTCATGTATCTGACTTGTGTACTTTGATGTTCCAATGGCTAAAGCGTCTCAGAGGTAGTAAGCTTATAGACCGGTTCGTTGGGTGCATGACTTGTATACGATGAAGGGTTTGTTTGCAGATATCGGAATCATAGCTCTGAGGAGTTAAAGGTATCCTCTTAAAGGCATTATACTGAATGTGAAAATGGACAAGGCCTTGGGTCGTCTGCTGGGCGGATGACTTCTTATTCACATATGGTGAATAATCATTTTCTTGATTCGGTAGTATAATGGAACTTTAAGATAGCCTGATCAGTAGGATTAAACGGACTTTGACCTAAGGCTGATCATGGATATCATATGAGGGTTTTGCATATATGACAAGGTCATTGGATGGTAGCTCGTCACAGGCTTACGTAATACGGTATATAATTGGGAGTTCAGTTTCAGGTTTATAGTGGTGTGACTCTGAAATTAGTGATCATATGATTGAGTTGTTTGGTACAGAATGATGATCATATGGAATCACGGGAGCCCGATTATATATGTCCAATCAGTCCCTCTACTAGCTCCACATAATTCCTTAACGTTTGGCAAATTGATTTGTGTATGCTATTGGCTAGTTTATTATGCATGGATGGTGATGACACAGGATTAGGATGGTAGACAAGATTCTCTCCGGTTGGATTCAGATTTTATTTTGGATAATAGAGTACACAATTATTCGAACTCCAGATAAAGTTGCCATGATTTTATTTGAGATTGGATTGGAGTTGTAGAAAATTATCCATGAGAACAAGAATATGAAACACAATCGTTTTGTGGAATTTGAAATTTGAATTTTGAAATTTGAAATTTGAATTTTGAAATTTGAAATTTGAATTTTGAATTTGAAATTTGAATTTGAAATTTGAATTTGAAATTCGAATTTGAAATTTGAATTTGAAATTTGAAATTTGAAATTTGAAATTTGAAATTCAAATTTTGAATCACAGTCCAAGTAGGATTCGAATTTGTTGTGGAAAACCCACAAGGTTTGAAATTCGAATTTGAGTTGGATTTGGAGAGGATAATCTTGTTAGAATCCTACTTGAATTTTGAATCCAAATCCCAACAAAAGTGGGCGAATTTTTTGAGGATAATCCTCAATGGAAAATTCGATTTTTTGTGGATAAGATTCAAGGGAAAATTCATGTTTCAATCCTAGTTGAATTTGGATTCTCTCCTTCCCTAAAAGTGGCCGAAATTTTGGAGCCTTAATCCTAGGAAATTCGGTTATTTTTGGATAAGGTTGAGATGAGATTTAGCTTGAAAATCCTAGTGGAATTTTGATTCTTCCTTATACTAAAAGTGGCCGAAAATTTGGAGAAGATTTTCTCCTAAAGATTTCGGATTTTTTGGTTGAAAAAGGGAGATAAAATTCTAGTTAAAATCTTGTTTAGATTTGGATTGGATTTATCCTAAAAAACCGAATTTAATTGTTAGGATTATCCTATGAAAAATTCAGATTTTTGGTTAAAGATAAGGGAGAAAATCTTTTCCTAGTCCAATTCGAATTCAGAGAATCACCTCATGCAGGTCTATAAATAGAGGTCCTGCCACTCCAGTTCTCTCAGACCACAGACTCTCAGGTGATCAGGCTTATTGTTGCACAGCTCATCGTGACAATAAAGTTCTTCAGAGATCTGGGTGGTCGGAAGAAGACTAGCAGTGCTAGCATACCGATCGAGGTTCAGAGTGCCCACACACTCAGCCATTCGGGAATTGGAGAATAGTAGAGAAGGCTAGTTGGTTGAAGCCTCCGGTCATTCTCCTCCTGCAAGATTGGCGTCCTTGAGGTATGAGTTTTAATTTTTGTTGGTTTATTGTATATGGCATCATGAGATATTTAACGATCTAAAAATTTTTATTGTTCCGCTGCACCACTCTGATACGTTTTTACTGGTTTATTATCCCACAATTGGTATCAGAGCCATCTCATGACTATGCCATGTACATAAATTAGACAATTACTTAGTCTTTTTATTTATGTATGGATTTGATATTTAGAGAGTGGCATTCTAGGGTTCCTTTATGTTGTTATCATGTATTATGTATAAAGTATGTGGTTATTTTAATTTTTTGAATTATTATAAGCATGCTTGTTTATGCCGGTTATGGTTCCTTAGAATTTAGAAAAATTGTATCTAGGAATTTTTATGTAACCATGGGAGCAGTTTATTAACACTGTAATTTTCCCATGGAATTTAATTTCTGTCTCTTAGAATTTTTATGGTTAGAATTTTTTGTACACCGGAAACGGTTTAGGAAATTTTATGTAATTATTCTTAGAGGAGATTGAAGATTGAAGACCGTAATTTATTTTTCCCAAAAGTTAAATTTGATTTAAAGGTTGAAATTTTGATTGTGTGGAAAATTTCAATTTAATTGGGATTCAAATTAATTTTTGGAGATCCTAATAGGTAAATTGGAATATGGCACGAAAATCGAGACACGACCCCTCGGGATAGGCCGACGGGCCTTGGTGGGGCTGCAGCCCCTGCCCTCGGGCAGGATGGGGCTGCGGCAGCCCCTGTGCAGGCCCACACCACCCACGGCAGCAGGCTCTGCCTGCAGCCGAGGGTGGCGCAGCCTGCCCAAGGCTGACCGCAGCCTGGGCATGCAGCCACTGGCTGCAGGCGCTACCTGCAGCCTGCCGGCTGCTGCGCCCAGCCTGGGCGTGCAGCCTGGCACTGCAGGCTTGGCCTGCAGCCCGGCGGGCTGCACAAGGGGCAACCGTGGGCTGCCAGCCCCTCCGGGGTTGGTGGCTGCCCACGGCGGCTGCCGCCTTCACGGGCGGCGGTGGGGCGGTCCAAAATTTGAAAATTTTGATTTTTAAATTTGAGATTTAATTTTAAATCATGCTTAAAAAATATGTAATTGAAAATTTGAAATTTTTGAAATTACATATTATTACACATGATGATTAAAATTGTTTAAAATTTGAATTAGAAATTTAAATTTGAAATTCGAATTTGGAGTTTGAATTTGAAATTTAAATTTTTGGAAATTTAAATTTTAAATAATTCTTGGGATGAGAAATAAATGGAGAGGCTACATAAAGATGGATACAAGAAGACGGAACAAAATTCAAGACCCAAAGAATGCTTTGGATGGAATTTTGTAATCTTTATTTTCTTTGTTCTAGGATAGAACCATGGCTTGGTTATTCTGTCAATTATTTTTCTGTGATATGTCATGGATGTATAAATATGTATTGATGGATGTTTTGTATGCATATTTGATAACATGTCATATAGGATAGGTGAGTGCCGCTCATACTATATTGATCATACATAATTTAACAAAACTTGCATGTTTTTCAAAATATTGAGTGGGAGAGGGTTTCAAACAAAACCCACGGCCTCCATTGTTGATCCATATGTGAAAGCATGGCAACGTCTCGCGTCAGTTCTGACCTGACCACACCCCTCGGTAGGTGTTTACCGCCGCCGGTATACTAGATTGGATCTCCTATGTGGAAAACGTGTTCGGGTGCGATCCTATTCATGACCACCCCTCAGTGGCTTGGTAGGACGTGGATCGGGCTACGTAAACAATGGTTATACACTCAAGACTCGTTTAGTTATTAACCTTCCCTAGAAGCTCTGTTAACTAAACTGGTGGCCAAATAAGCGGTTATTAATATATGTCTTAACCTTGGAGGATTTAAGGTAACATATATTAATTGGACGGGGTCCATGTTCTGGCTATTTGTTCTCATGACCACCCCTCGGTGGCTTGGGGCAATAGGTGCTGAGAATTACCATTGCAATGCTACATGTTTTTTTTCAAGTTTCATGTAGGAACATACTTGTATGTTTTTATTTGCTAAATTATCTATATATTTGCTTGGGCTTTGTAATGATGTCTAGTATAATTTTATTTCAGTTCAAAATGTCACCGACACCCCTCATTTTGATACTTACTGAAAATAAGTTGAATGACGATAATTATAAAGACTGGAAAAGAAATCTATTAATAGTTCTCAGCTGCGAGAGACACAAGTTCGTACTGGACGAACCATGCCCACCTGGGCCCAAACCTGACACACCACTTGAGGAGGTCCCGGTTGCCTATAATCGTTGGAGAGAATCCAATGAGATAGCTCGATGCTACATCCTTGCTAGCATGACGAGTGCTTTACAAAAGCAGCATGAGACTTATCAAGTTGCTGGGGAGATCATGGAAAATCTGGAGGACATGTTCGGAGGCCAAGAAAAATTGGCTCGACAGTCCGCTATCACCAGCATTATGAACTCTAAGCAAAAGGCTGGTACTCCGGTGAAGGACCATATGATCACTCTAATGGGATTCTTCACTGAGGCTGCCGAGAATGGTGCTGAGTTGGACTATAACACCCAGATCGAGATGGTGTTCAAGACTCTGTCTAAAGATTTTGTGGGGTTTAAGGCCGCATACAATCTGGCGACAAAGGAGTTAGGAGTTACCGAGCTCATGAAGCAACTACAGGCTTATGAGCGGATGATCAGGGATGAGGATACGGTCCGACCTAAAGGAGAGGCCAATTTGGCGGAATCTTCCAATCCTTCACGGAAGAGGAAGAGGCCAAATAAGAAGCAAGTGGCTTCCAGTTCTTCTAATCCTCCTGTCTCGGACGGGAAGAAGAAGAAGAAGAACAAGAAGCCAAAGGACCCTAAAAAGTCCAAATGCTTCCATTGTGGGAAGGTAGGTCACTTCAAGAAGGCTTGCCGGGAATTCCTAGCCTCCAAGGGCAAGGAAGGTAAGGAACTTCATTACTTAGAAGCATGTTCGGTGGAAGAATCGAAAGACACTTGGGTCATTGATTCGGGCGCCACTAATCATGTTTGTGTTTCTATGCAGGGGTTCGTGGAAACGAGAAGTCTACATGATATGAGCCTCTCGTTGCGGACTGAAGATGGTAGCTTTGTGGTGGCTGAGGCAGTGGGAGACGTTCATCTTTATTTTGATCAATTTAGGTTTATTTTATTGAAAGACTGTTTTTATGTTCCTAATTTTAGGAGGAACCTTATATCGGTAGCTTGTTTAATAAAGGATTCTTATTCAGTTTCTTTTAGTAAAAGAGTTGATATTCGTAGAAATAAGTCTTTTATCTGTTCTGGATGGATGGATGGAAACCTATATTTGATCAGACCAAAGATGTACTCACTGCTTGACACTGAATTAATTGATAACTCTAAAAGGTTGAAAGTTTCTCACTCTAACAAGGCGTATCTTTGGCATTTAAGACTTGGTCATATTAATCAGGATAGGATTCAAAGATTGGTGAAAGACGGTCCTCTGGAATCTCTGGAGGAGGTACGACTTCCCCAATGTGAGTCTTGTCTAGAGGGTAAGATGACTAAGAGGTCTTTTGGAGCTAAGGGTACAAGGGCACAGGAGCTCTTAGAAATTGTGCACACTGACGTATGTGGCCCCATGAACGTCACAGCACGAGGAGGGTTCGAGTACTATGTCTCTTTCATAGATGATTACTCGAGGTATGGATATGTGTATCTGATGCACCGCAAGAGCGAAACCTTTGATAAATTCAAAGAGTATCGTGCGGAAGTGGAAAAGCAATTGGATAAATCCATAAAGACACTTCGATCTGATCGAGGTGGCGAATACCTCTCCGATGAATTTCTAGGACATCTTGTAGAGAATGGGATATTATCCCAATTGACTGCACCTGGTACTCCACAACAGAATGGTGTAGCCGAAAGGAAAAACAGGACCTTATTGGATATGGTACGGTCCATGATGAGTTACTCAACGCTGCCATTATCATTTTGGGGACATGCTTTACAAACGGCGTGCTATATTCTGAACCAGGTTCCGAGCAAATCAATTCCTAGAACTCCGTATGAATTGTGGCGTGGCAGGAAGCCCTCCCTTGGACATATGAGAATATGGGGCTGCCCGGCACATGTACTGGATGGGGATGCGAAGAAGTTGGAACCAAGATCAGAATTGTGCATGTTTGTAGGGTATCCAAAGGGAACTAAAGGAGGTCTGTTCTATAACCCGAAGGAACAAAAGGTCATTGTCTCAACCCATGCGACATTCTTGGAGGAAAGTCACATGAATGACTTTAAGCCTCGAAGCAAAGTGGTGCTAGAGGAGTTATCGGGTGAAAGAACTGCTCCACAGATTTCGGTCTTGGACGCAAGTCCGAGTTCCAGTGAAAGACCTGCAGACGATCAATAATTTAGGGTGCCTCATCGTAGTGGGAGGGTTTCTAAGAAACCTAATTTCTTTATGTATGATGCTGAGGTATACCAGGCCGAGGCTCATGAGCATGAGGAAGATCCGGTCACATATGATGAAGCCATAAAGGATGTTGATTCTAGATCTTGGAAACAGGCTATGAACAATGAGATGGATTCTATGAAATCCAACTCTGTTTGGGAACTTGTAGATTTGCCAGATAGGATAAAACCCATTGGATGCAAATGGGTCTACAAAAGAAAGAAGGATGCTGAAGGGAGAGTGGAAACTTTCAAAGCTAGACTGGTTACAAAGGGATACACGCAAAAGGCTGGAATCGATTACGAGGAAACCTTTTCGCCTGTTGCTATGCTGAAGTCTATCCGCATTCTTCTGTCCATTGCTGCGGCTCTCGATTACGAGATCTGGCAAATGGATGTCAAGACGGCATTCTTGAATGGCCATCTTGAAGAGTGTATCTATATGATACAGCCCGAAGGGTTCGTAGCAAAAGGCCAAGATAAGAAAGTCTGCAAGTTGCTTAGATCCATTTATGGATTAAAGCAGGCATCCCGCTCATGGAACCAGAGGTTTGATCAAGCGATTAAGACATTTGGTTTTGAGCAGAACGTTGATGAACCTTGTGTTTATAAACGTATTAAGGATGGAAAAGTGGTCTTTCTGATACTCTATGTCGATGATATACTACTCATTGGGAATGATGTAGGGAATTTATCATCGGTCAAGCTTTGGTTACACCAACAGTTTGACATGAAGGACTTGGGAGAAGCTAATTATGTTCTAGGCATTCGTCTCTTCAGAGATCGAAAGAACAAAATGATAGCGTTATCCCAAGCTTCATACATAGATAAAATAATTGACAAATATGCAATGCTAGAGGCAAAGAAAGGCTCACAACCTTCTATTGGCGGTCTAACTCTTTCATTGGATGACTGTCCCAAGATATCGGAAGAAAGAGAGCGTATGAGTAAGGTCCCTTATGCATCCGCTGTGGGTAGCCTTATGTACGCGATGCTTTGCACTCGCCCGGACATATATTTTGCAGTAGGTATGGTGAGTCGATATCAAGCGAATCGTAGAACCAAGCACTGGCAAGCAGTAAAGCATATACTCAAGTATCTTAAGAGAACGAGGGATTATATGCTAGTGTATTCTGGAGGGGACCTAACACCCGTAGGATACACGGACTCAGACTTCCAGACTTGTAAGGATTCGAGGAAATCGACATCTGGATCAGTGTTTTTACTCGAAGGAGGCGCCATTGTGTGGAGGAGCGTGAAGCAGGGCTGCACAGCTGACTCTACTATGGAGGCTGAGCATGTGGCTGCAGCTGAGGCATCTAAAGAAGCGGTTTGGCTCCGCAAGTTCTTTAGAGACCTTGAGGTCATTTCGGGTGTTGACAAGCCTATCACACTTTACTGTGATAATACAGGGGCTATTGCCAACACAAGGGAATCTCGGCACCACAAGAGGACCAAGCACATGGATCGGAGGTATCACATTATTAGAGGGCATGTGGAGACAAGACAAGTGGATGTATGTAAGATCGCGTCCGAGGACAACATCGTTGATCCCTTTACTAAGACTTTGGTGGCTAGAAGCTTTGAAAGGCATGTAGAGGCGATGGGGATGCGTAACATGGCACATCTACTGGCTTAGGGCAAGTGGGAGATTGTTAGGAAATGCCCTAAGTATTAGAGACATTTTGATGTATTCATTTTGAACTGGATAATAAAATTATACATAGAGGTTATTCATTACATTGCTATCTGTCCTCGTCTTATTTACATGTTAAAGTAAATGTAAGCAAATATGGCTCACTGACTGCTTGTGTTAAAACTGTTAGAACGTTGCATGCAATGGACTTTTGTATGCGAGAAGACAATGTTCTAAAGTTAGCAGTCTAAATTATGGTCTATAGTCTATGGGGTTAGACCGAGCATCTAACTCATGTTAAGACTATTATGTTGTCTAAAGCCTTAGAGGCCCCTCTTCTTCTCATCATATTAAAGGGGCGCGGCTCTGTATGAGGCTCGTACTGCGGAGCAAGCGAAGAAAACGTAAGGCGCGCGTTAGCTAGGCCGTTTTCTTGCAGGAGTGCTAACGCGCGCCCTTACGTTTTCTTCGCTTGCTCCGCAGTACGAGCCTCATATAGGCGAAGAGAAGCTTCCCGCCTCCTTCATTCCTACTGCCTCCTTCGGTAAGAAGTTCCCTTCCTTTTTCTAAAATGCCAGATTGGTCTGTCTCAGCAAATGTACAAAGTGGACCGCTGTTTGGCTGATCCTCTTTGTACATTTGCTGAGACAGACCAATCAGGCATTTTAGAAAAAGGAAGGGAACTTCTTACCGAAGGAGGCAGTAGGAATGAAGGAGGCGGGAAGCGGACGGTTTGTCTTGACTGTCTGGAGCTGGACTCCCAAGTAGAGACATGGATATGTTACTCGGTGGTGACATATTAGACCGGGACTAAAGCGTGATTGATCTACGTAGTCCGCTATGAGTGGATCAATCTGCTTTTGACGTTCATTGTGCAATAACCTTAATCCTGAGTAAATGAACTACTTCATGTATCTGACTTGTGTACTTTGATATTCCAATGGCTAAAGCGTCTCAGAGGTAGTAAGCTTATAGACCGGTTCGTTGGGTGCATGACTTGTATACGATGAAGGGTTTGTTTGCAGATATCGGAATCATAGCTCTGAGGAGTTAAAGGTATCCTCTTAAAGGCATTATACTGAATGTGAAAATGGACAAGGCCTTGGGTCGTCTGCTGGGCGGATGACTTCTTATTCACATATGGTGAATAATCATTTTCTTGATTCGGTAGTATAATGGAACTTTAAGATAGCCTGATCAGTAGGATTAAACGGACTTTGACCTAAGGCTGATCATGGATATCATATGAAGGTTTTGCATATATGACAAGGTCATTGGATGGTAGCTCGTCACAGGCTTACGTAATACGGTATATAATTGGGAGTTCAGTTTCAGGTTTATAGTGGTGTGACTCTGAAATTAGTGATCATATGATTGAGTTGTTCGGTACAGAATGATGATCATATGGAATCACGGGAGCCCGATTATATATGTCCAATCAGTCCCTCTACTAGCTCCACATAATTCCTTAACGTTTGGCAAATTGATTTGTGTATGCTATTGGCTAGTTTATTATGCATGGATGGTGATGACACAGGATTAGGATGGTAGACAAGATTCTCTTCGGTTGGATTCAGATTTTGTTTTGGATAATAGAGTACACAATTATTCGAACTCCAAATAAAGTTGCCATGATTTTATTTGAGATTGGATTGGAGTTGTAGAAAATTATCCATGAGAACAAGAATATGAAACACAACCGTTTTGTGGAATTTGAAATTTGAATTTTGAAATTTGAAATTTGAATTTTGAAATTTGAAATTTGAATTTTGAATTTGAAATTTGAATTTGAAATTTGAATTTGAAATTCGAATTTGAAATTTGAATTTGAAATTTAAATTTGAAATTTGAAATTTGAAATTTGAAATTTGAATTTGAAATTTGAAATTCAAATTTTGAATCACAGTCCAAGTAGGATTCGAATTTGTTGTGGAAATTCCACAAGGTTTGAAATTCGAATTTGAGTTGGATTTGGAGAGGATAATCTTGTTAGAATCCTACTTGAATTTTGAATCCAAATCCCAACAAAAGTGGGCGAATTTTTTGAGGATAATCCTCAATGGAAAATTCGGTTTTTTGTGGATAAGATTCAAGGGAAAATTCAAGTTTCAATCCTAGTTGAATTTGGATTCTCTCCTTCCCTAAAAGTGGCCGAAATTTTGGAGCCTTAATCCTAGGAAATTCGGTTATTTTTGGATAAGGTTGAGATGAGATTTAGCTTGAAAATCCTAGTGGAATTTTGATTCTTCCTTATCCTAAAAGTGGCCGAAAATTTGGAGAAGATTTTCTCCTAAAGATTTCAGATTTTTTGGTTGAAAAAGGGAGATAAAATTCTAGTTAAAATCTTGTTTAGATTTGGATTGGATTTATCCCAGAAAAACCGAATTTAATTGTTAGGATTATCCTATGAAAAATTCGGATTTTTGGTTAAAGATAAGGGAGAAAATCTTTTCCTAGTCCAATTCGAATTCAGAGAATCACCTCATGCAGGTCTATAAATAGAGGTCCTGCCACTCCAGTTCTCTTAGACCACAGACTCTCAGGTGAGCAGGCTTATTGTTGCGCAGCTCATCGTGACAATAAAGTTCTTTAGAGATCTGGGTGGTCGGAAGAAGACTAACAGTGCTAGCATACCGATCGAGGTTCAGAGTGCCCACACACTCAGCCATTCGGGAATTGGAGAATAGTAGAGAAGGCTAGTTGGTTGAAGCCTCCGGTCATTCTCCTCCTGCAAGATTGGCGTCCTTGAGGTATGAGTTTTAATTGTTGTTGGTTTATTGTATATGGCATCATGAGATATTTAACGATCTAAAAATTTTTATTGTTCCGCTGCGCCACTCTGATACGTTTTTACCGATTTATTATCCCACAGGGCACACCTAACAGTGGGCTGCTAATAGCCCGTGGCTACTACCTCCAAGGAGTCATGGGCTGCCTAGGTTGCTACGGGCTTTCGCCCATGGCTACCACCCGGCATCCACGGATTTTTTCTCAATTTTTGTGCCAAATTCTAATTTTAACCCTTAGGATGTCCTAATTAAATATTGAAATTTTCCATACAAAAATAATTGTTTAAATAATCAAAATTAAATTCTAACTATAGGAAAAATAAATTCAAAGTCTTCAATTTTGATCTCCTCCATGAATAATTATATAAAATTTCCTATACCATTTCTGATGTATAAAAAAAAATTCTAAATACTTAAAGAGATAAAAAAAATCCATGAAAAAATTATGGTGATGATAGACCGCTCTCATGGTTACATAAAATTCCTAGATACAATTTTTATAAAATTCTAAGGAACCATGACTAGCAAAATTGAGCATGCTTATAATAATCACAAAATTAAAATAACCGCATGTAATATATCACATAATCCACGATGACAACATATAAGATCCTTAAAATGTCATTCTCTAAATATTAAAAGCTTCTAACTATGTATTTTATAAAAGTTGCACATTTATGAATGACATTTTAGTATGTTCACAGAATAAAAAAAAATGACAAGTTAAAGTAAAGAAAGATAAAAACAAGCAAGATAATAAGACTAAAAATTTAAATATTAACATACCAGCCTCTGCATAAGGTGAGGTTTCATGTTTATGGCTTCCACTCTGGTGGGACACTACCTTCACACAAGGTGAGATAGTTAAAAGTTAAAGTTTGACCGTGAGGTTAAGGTTAGTAGATCTCTCCCCCTCCCCTCATTAGTCTGTATGCATACGGTACGACCATACCATTGATGGGGCCTATAAATGAAACTAAAGTAAAGTAAAGAGAAGAAAAGAACAGTATGATATGAAAGAAAGAAAGACCAATGAAAATGAAAGAATGAAAAATAATTAAGCATAATGAGATTGACGTAAGTTGACATACATATGTAATGTTCTATGTGTTTGTTTGCACTTACTGAGTTTTAGCTCACATGTCTGTTTTTGATGCAAGTAACATAGGTAAGCAGTCCACATGCTGAAAGGTATAACTAATGGGCTAGCAGATAGATTCTCTGGATGTCGTAGATAAGGGAGGGTTCCACTATGTTTTTCCTATTGCAAAGAAATGTATATGTTATGGAAATGAATGAGACAAGTATGAATGTATGTTTATGTCTATAAAATATGTCAAAGGAATAAGAGCATATGTATGTTATGGATTATGAAATGTTTTGAAAGAAATGAACTAGTATTTAAATTTGAGGTTTTACAATAGAGATTCTATAACTTATAAAATGTTTTCCCACATAACAAACCTTTTTCGGAAAAAAAAAAAAATTCCTATGATTTTCCAAACATGGATCCTTAAAACTAGAAAGTAAGACTAAGATACATAAGAAATTAAGTAGTTGACGACCTGAGCGAGTCCAGTCGCCAACAATTTGGGATTCGGGGATGTCGATTTGCTTTGCTCTATAGCTTTTGAATTTTTTTCCTAACAATTTTGAAGCTATTATCTCGCTTTATAGGAATGGATTGATGGTAAAATCAAACGGTTGCTGGAGGATGCAGATGGACAGTTACCAGAGGTTGTCGACGGTTATCGCGAATGTGGATGAGCTCCCCTTCTCTACGTTTGTGTTGGCTTTTAAATTCAAAGGAAAATAAAAATAAAAAAGGTAGGGTATTGGGTTTTTTCAGCATAACGAGGGAAGGGGCCGATTTAGACATTTTGACACACTACAAAAACCCTAAAGACTAGAATTTAAGGAATCTGCTAATGTGACAATGTTATATTGGAAAATTAACAAAATAAGTGCTAAAATTAAAAATATTTTTTAAAGATGCTATTTTTGTAATTAAACCTATATATATATCTCACATATATATAAATGTATGTATGTATATATTTATTTATTATTTGTTTCCTTGTTGTTGTCAGACCACCTCACGGCTCGACGGGGACATAGGCATCAATAGCGGCTTGCGACTGACAGATCTGGGGCAGTTAGGTTGCAAGAGGTGAAGGGTGTGAGGGCACGGGCTGTGGGGGAAGGGTTAGGAGTGGCGCTAACTGTGGGTTGACTTGGCTGGTTAGGCGGTGAGTGTGCCGCCCCGCCTAGCACAGGGGACCAATTCATTAGTTCATCTTTTTAATTTCTTTTTTCTTATGCCTTTAGTAGTAATAAAACTAGCCATAATTGGAAAAAAAATTTATTTTTTATAAACTAAAACTATTTAAATACTAGTAAAACTTTAAAACAATTATGATATAGTATTAAAACTATTTCATACTTATTTATATATGATTACAAAATACTATCTTACTTTTATTTACAGTCAAACATAAAATTCAGTCAACAAAAAAAATTTTTCCTTTCTTTTTGTGTAGAGAACAAGTTATGACAGGACCATAACCATCTCCATGACACTTGCATCCTGTTTCACCAGTCCAGCATCTTCATCAGTGTTCAAGTTACAAGTTGTTTACCTCGATTACCTGAACGCGAACGAACTAGTGAGCTAATGCGTAGTAAGTTCAAACATAACACTCAAGTCTTAAAAACAATACTTTACAAAAATACTATCACATCATGCATTTATTATGTTCAATTATTTGCTCATTCTATTCATTTCTAGTCTTACCAATCTTTTATCTTTATGGCCCCTTTTTGTTCATACCATGCACGCTATTGAGAGCAGCCAGGGAGCGACCCACTACCTTATCCTCATTGGCTCATCATAAAATAATCTCATACCTTCAGGAGGTTGGTATGTCAAAATTACATATTTTTATTACCATCTTGCTTACTTTTGAACATAGTGATATTAGAAGTGTTATAATCTTAAAAGTGTACCTAAACATCCGTTTGTCAAAATTGCATTGCCATTCCATGAGAAATATTTGTTTTTTTTTTAATTTATATAAAAAAAACACACATCAAAATATACAATCCAAAACAACCTTAAAAAAAAAATGCAAATTTGTTCATGTACAGATAATTTAAATGTCTGGACTTACAGAAATTGGGCTAAGGTCAACTCTTTAGAATCCACTCGATCCTTGTCTTCCTTTCCCAAATGTTGTCCTATGATAAAACAGTTCAATATTATTCTAAATGTTCTTAGATTAGTTGTAGAGCATTATAACATTTTTTTTTTCTAACCTTACCCTTTTTCTTTATCATCTAACATCCCTTAACCCTAAATACATATTGTTCAACATATTTTAAAACCTTAAATCGATTTTAAAACATTTAAGCTAATTATAATCTGAAAATTTTGACATTATAATGGCTTAAAAATTCACTTTCCCACTATGCCGGAACTACACAAAATGCATCGTTTAGCATAGTTTCTATTATATACCTATCCAAAATCCTAATACAAATACACAAATCTCATTTTTATTCATTTTTACACAATAACAAAATTTGAATTAAAACAACTAAAAAAATTACCTTACACTTTATAAAAATTACTTAAAATCATTTCTTTTTTAACATAAACCCTCAAAATAAGTCAACATCAACCTATCAAAATTTTCCCTTAGGGTTTGGTAATCTTAACCCCACATAAAAATGAAGAACAGCATAACATTACTTATGTTTGATCTCTAGTATCATAAACAACTCTAAAATCAAGCTAAAAATTGATTTTCAACTTGATTTTAGCCAAAATAATCAAAATCATCTTAAATCTATTTTTGTTTCACAATAACCATATCCATGAAAACACATGAAAAAAAAAAAAAAACATAGTTTAAGGAGCTTACTTGGTTGCTTATGAGAAAATCCCTCAGTTTTGAAGTTTTACCACCTTTTCTCACAATTTTGGTTGACTTTTTTAAAACTTGGAAGGCTGAGAACATTAATGGAGGCTTAGAATAATTTTCTATAGTTTTTCCACTCCCATGAACATGTGAATTCAAAGCCAAAAAGGTGATAAATATCCTTTAGGATAAAAGTGTAATTTCTATAAGTTAAGGGGTGAAAATGTAATTTTTGAGGGACCTTTTAACAAAATATTTGGAATAAATTCAGCTGATCTCCAGCCAGTTTTGAACCATTAATCCACTTGCATATCTTCGTGAAGAAGCAATTTATTGCTTAATTCTTTCTAATTTTGATTTTTGGTCAAAATTATTTTAAAAATCCAAAATATCACAACCATTAATTTAAAGCATCTTTCATCTCATCCTTTTATTATAGATGAACACATATCATATATTATATATTATTACAGCTTGACATGGACTAAGGCAGTCCAAGCTTTACGTGTTGAAAATTTGACCAAAAAGTCAAATCGATCAAATTTCACAATCGGCTCCTCGAAGTGTTGTTGAAGCCTTTCGAGTCATCAAAACTATTTAAATCGCTTTATAAAACCTAGATAATTCATCTTTTTCTATCCAAGGTTTACGGTTAGTACATCTTTAGTTTCGGTAATTTTTTTTCTTGATAACGAAAATGTACTATTTAAAACATTTCGGTCCAAAATTCATTATCGTAACCGTATTTTCACTTCAAAATTATTGAAAAGCATTCATAAATTCTATTTAAATATTAGGAATATAATTAACACATTTTTTTCATAAAGATATTATTTATTAATACTTTACATCAGTCCAAGAGCCGTAAAAGTCTCGGCTATAAAGTCACCTCTCCTTAAAGAAATTTCATCCTCGAGAATTTAAAATAAGTATGGGTACAAAGATTTCATTTCATCTTTTCTTTCCCACATAGTCTCTTCTACTTCGTGATTATGCCAACGTACTTTGACTAGTGGGATTGTTTTGTTTCTAAGCAACTTATCTTCTCGTGCTAGTATTTGAATAGGTTTCTCCTCATAAGATAAGTTACTTTAAACTTATATCGGTTCATATTCTAGAATATGAGAAGGGTCGGGTACATATTTGCTCAACATAGAGACGTGGAAAACATCATGTACAATTGACAAATTAGGTGGTAATGCCAATATATAGGCTACCATGCCAATCTATAGGCTACCTTGCCAATCCACTCGATCACTTCAAATGGTCCAATGTACCTTGAACTGAGTTTGCCTTTCTTCCCAAAGCATATAATGCCTTTCGTAGGTGCAACCTTGATGAATACAAAGACGCCTACCCTGAATTCAAGGAATCTTCGTTGTCTATCTACGTAGCTTTTCTATTGACTTTGTGTGATTTTCATTCGTCTCTGAATCTTTTCAACTGCTTCTGATGTCTCTTGAATGTAATCAGTTTTGTGCAGTTACTTCTCTTGTAAATCATACCAGTGGATTAAGGATCTGCACTTCCTTCCATAAAGTGCTTCATAAGCTGTCATTCTAATCAAGGCTTGGAAACTGTTGTTGTAGGAGAATTCTATCAATGATAGCTTCTCATTCGATACTCCTTTAAAATCCATGACACAAGCTCGTAGCATATCTTCCAATGTCAAGGTGGTTCGTTTTGATTGATCATCAGTTTGGGGATGGAATGCGGTGCTAAACTTTAATTCTATGCCCATTTATTCTTACGTACACTTCAAAAATTTGGAGTTAAAATGGCTATCTCGATCAGATACAATGGACTTTGGAACATCATGTAGTCTAATTACATTAGTGACATATAAATTTGCTAGTTTCTCCTACATGAACATTGTTTTCACTGTTATAAATCGAGCCATCTTCGTCAGTTCTTTCCACTATAACCCATATGGCATCATGTCCCTCACATGTCTTGGGTAGCCCTACCACGAAATCCATGGTGATGTGCTCCCATTTCCACTCTAGAATCTCTAATTGTTCCAATTTTCCTCCTGGATGCTTGTGCTCAGCCTTGACTTTATAGCATGTTAAACATCGACTAACAAATTCTACGATGTCATTCCTCATTCCTCTCCACCAAAATTGCAACTTCAAATCTTGATACATTTTAGTGGCTCCTAGGTGTATGGAATATGAAGTCTTGTGAGCTTCTGACATAATCTACTTCCTAAGTTCCTTGTCAACTAGAACATAGATTCTTTCTTGACATAACAACATTCCATCATCGATGATACTTAACTCAGTTTCTTCACCTTTAGCGACTCTTTCTCTGAGCTTTTCCAAGTGCGGGTCTCGTCTTTAAGCTTCCTTGATCTCATCGTAAAGTATCGGCTTCAATTGCAACACAGCCAATTTCCCAGAAATAAATTCTAGTTCTAGTGAATTAATTTCCCATTGTAGTGGTTTCAGCAATCTATCAATGGGCAGTTGTTGTGACGATGTTGACTTTTGAATTAACGCATTAGCAACTTGGTTTTTTTTACCTAGATGGTAAAGAATTTCACAATCGTAATCCTTTACTAATTCCAACCATCGTCTTTATCGTATGTTGAGCTCCTTTTGAATGAAAAAGAATTTTAGACTCTTATGATCAATGAAAATTTGACATTGAGCTCCATACAGTTAGTATCTCCAGATCTTGAGTGCAAACACAACTACAACCAATTCCAAATCATGAGTTAGGTAATTTTTCTCATGATTCTTTAATTGTCATGATGCATAAGCTATAACTTTGCCATTCTACATTAATACCACTCCTAGTCCCACCTTCGATGCATCACTGTAGATGTCAAACTTTTCCCCTTCAGTAAGGATAGTGGGAACAGGTGCGCTTGTCAATCTTCTCTTCAGTTCTTGACATGCTTGCCACCTATACTTCTTCTCCTTCTTTGTTAATGCAGTAAGGGGTGCAGTGAGTCTAGCGAATCCCTCAACAAATCGTTTATAGTATCTGGCTAAACTTGGAAAACTTTGTTTCTCAATTACATTCTTTGGTACTGGCCATTTACTGATAGCTTCAATCTTGATAGGATCTATGGAGATTCCCTCTTTAGAAACCACATGTCTTAGAAAATATACTTGGTTAAGCCAACAATCACATTTTGAGAATTTCGCATATAACTAGTGATCCCTTGACATATGCGGAACGATCCATAGATGCTCTTCATACTCTTTCCAGGTCTTAGAATAAATGAGATTATCATCAATAAATACAACAACAAGCTTATCCAAAAACTCCTTGAAGACTCGGTTCATTAGGTCCATAAATGTAGCAAGGGCATTCGTTAATCCGAACAGCATGACTAGAAACTCGTAATGTCCATATTAGGTTCTGAATACTATCTTTGTCACATCACTATCCTTGATCCTCAATTAAAGATACCCAGAGCATAAATCTATTTTCAAGAATATTGAAGCTCCCTTTAGTTGATCAAAAAGATCATCGACCCTGGGTAGTAGATATTTGTTCTTGATGGTGACCTTATTTAACTCTCTGTAGTCAATGCACATCCGTAGCACCCCATCTTTCTTATTGCCACTCCCCAAGGCAAATAACTTGGTTGGATAAATACTTTGTCAAGCAAATCTCTTAACTAAATTTGTAACTCCTTCAGTTCCACTGGAGCCATACGATTAGTATCAACTCAATCTTGAAAGAAATCTCTCGCTCCGATAGAAATCTCTATAGTTCATCCGGAAACAAATCAGTAAACTCGTTGACTATGGGGATGTCATCCGATCTCAAGTTTTCCTCTTTCGTCACATTAGTCACAAAAGCTAAATATCAGATACACCTACTGGACATTAGCTTACGAGCCTTCATTAAACTAATCATCATTTTTAATGGCTTTTGAGACAAAGTGACATATTCAAAACTCTCTTCTCCATCAGGCCGAAAGACTACCTTCCGGTGTTGACAATTAATTATTGCTTGTTATTTTTTTAGGAAATCTATTACTATGATCACGTCATAATCTACTATCTTTAGCACTATTAGATCAATGAATAACTCCCTATCTGTCACATTTACTGCTACATATTATAACTAGTAATTAGACAACAATACTTCACCCAAAGGCGATGTAGTCCTAAATATTATTCTAATTCCATCCTTAACATGTTCTAACTTTGTAGCAAATTCTTGTGATGTAAATGAGTTTGATGCACCAGAATCAAATAATGCATATGCTGAATGTTGGACAATAGAGAGTTGACCTGTAACAATGGTTGATGTGCCTGCTTCAGCATCCTCTTTAGTATATGCTATCACTCGTGCATTTGTTTGTGGTACACTATCAAAACGGTCTTGTTGTACCGGTAGTGCTTCAATTTTTGCCTAGATCGCATGGACTTGAGGATTCTGTAAACATTGTTGAATTGTGCTAGTCTATCTTTGTTAACTATTCGGCTAATTTCATGCATAGCATCCTTCTTTGGCACACGCATATCCTGCCGTCATCTAGGTAGTCTACTAGATAGATACAGGTTTCTTACCTGCAACATTGAACAAACTCGTGAGCTAAAACTCAGTAAGTTCAAACATAAATACATGGCGTATAAAAGCTCTTACCATATAGTAACGAGAATTTCTGTTACCAACTGTGGCATCAGAATAATCATAACATATAACATAGCTCTATCATCAACTATGACATCAGAGCATTAACATAACACATGGTATACACCATTCATCGCTTTAAAACATTCATACGTAGCATAGTACGCATACTTGACATCACATCATATTTCAACTTGCTTACATTTCGTAGCTTATTCACAACACATCGCATACTAGTATCTTATACCAGTAACAGTAACATTCATACATATAAAATGCTCGTACCATGAATCACATAGATTCAAAATATCAAAAATACAATTTCCTATGAATAATACTATTCATCCATGAATAGTAGTATTCACCACAAACAATAACTTTGACCTCTGACCAATGAATAGTAAATGTTACCCTAACTGGTTACTATTCACATTACTCTAACCGGTTTCTATTCACATTACCCTAACCTGTTACTATTCTCATTACCCTAACCGGGTACTATTCTCATTATCCTAACCGAGTCCACCACATTTAGTGTAAGTATCAGTTATGCTCACTTATGGCTTTTGTCACATTATTGACTACTATCTTTGTTTATATTCTGGTTTGAGCTCATTATGGCAGTATCGATAAATTATTGCGCTCTGACCGGGAGGGCCTAGGGAGCGACCCTAGAACTTCTTCCTCCACAGCTCTTATTATATCCCTGTAGGACTTGAAAAACCTCCATCACAACGTTGGAGGGGCGATACGCTTTAAATGGTTTTGTTACCATCTTTCAATTATAATTCTAACCAAGTGACATTAATCGTCACCTCAAGGTCATTAACCTTCATCGCCCGTAGGCCTTAGAATATTCTCTTTTCTCTTTATATGGGATATGTTATACTAACTAATCCCCAAGTATCCATAGGACTTAATACCTAATGTACACTTAGTACATAATCAGTATCATTGTATTTTATGTTACAAACAAATTTAAATGTCTAAACTTACTGCATATAACGCATCAACATAAATATGTCAAGTCAATTTATATATGACTTAGACATAACACATAGTTCATAACATGACTTTCATAACATCTACATCATCGCATCTTGACATGAAAACAGACATACAATAGTCAGTTCATGTTGTAGTCAATTAAATATTCAAACTTACAGATACTTTTGTGCGTATCTCCTTTCCTGGGTCCACACACGTTCGTTCGTTGCGTCTGGATCGGGTTCCTATAACCAGAAAATCAACGGTTATTTTCAATCTTATTTCATATATAAAACTAAATAAAACGTAAAAACTCTACGTTTTATTTCCCAATCATGAACTTAGGGGTCTAAAATCCCATTTTCTACTTTTTCGCTAACTTTTGGCAAAATTACCATTTTTCCCCTAGCAGAATCTTTTCATCATAACTCTACTTTTCTTTGATTTACAACTTAATTTTGGCCCTTAAAATCTTAATTAAGCCATTCTAAGTCCATTGGGGCCCTTTTCTATCATTCTTGAAATTTCCGGTCAAAATGATCGTTTTACCCCTGATGGGTCTTTAGACCGTATCATTTTCATTTTAATATTCTATCGGGTTATTCTATGCCCAAAAATCATAAAATAATATTTCTTAGGCCTTATCGAGCTTTTACAGTATTAATTGCTAAAATTCTCGATTTACTATTTACCGACCCTCGGGTGGTACTATTTTGACCCTCGGTCGTCAACACTCTTTTTTCCAGGCCTAGGTCACCGAGGGGGCTCGGGTTTCCATCCCGACCACATTTTTACCCTTCAGTTCCTAAAATACCCTTTTGTGCCATTTCAGAAATTTCGGCAATATTTCCGTTTAATTTTTAGGTTCCTGGCGTTTAGGAAACGCCTCAAAACCATCTAATCAAATTCTATTCTACCATATACTATACCAGAGGCCTATATTTTTACGTAAAACTCAACTTTTACGTAAAAATCTTCACATTTCAATACATTTTTTAATCCATCATTTTCGTCCATTTTTCTTACAATCTCACATGACAAAATACATAATTAGTACATAATCATTCCAAAATATAATTTAAGGAATGAAGGGACCGAAATCACCACCGAAATCGTCCCATCGGCGATCGAACGAACCGTTCGGTCTCTCATGGATAAACTTTTTCTCTCCATTCTTCATTTCCAAGTTTCGGTTTGCAAATCCGATGCTGTGGATGTGTCCAAAATGTCAAAAATAGGCCAATGGGCCATTCTTCAATTTTCGGGGTCTGGGTCGTCGTTGATCGGCATTGACCGTGTTGACTGATGGCGGTTTGGGTCAAGCTTGGTACCAAAATGTAGATCTTGATGAAAGGAACCTATTGGTGGTGTTAATTTCACCAATCAAGCCTCCTATGGTTGGAAATCGAGCCTCAAAAAAATAACCGCAGCGACAATGTCCGTTCTTCGATGTGCTGTGCTTGTTGCCCAAAATTAGGTTAGGGCTTTTACTCTATGCACAATTCTGAGTCTTTTGATATCCACCACGGCACTCAACTCTGCTGAAATCGTCAGATTCCACGGCGGCGACGGCAAGGCTTTGGGTGGTGTGAGCCGGCGGCTGTTGAGGTGAAACAAGACTTAGGTTTTGTTCTCCTGTTCATCACAAATCCGTTGGGACTGTGACACCTCGTGCCCTCAGTGGCACGAACCGTCACTAAAAACTAAACTTGCCTGCTTGCTTTATACTTTCTAGCAATTTATGCTTAAGTAGATATCGTAAAATTAGGGATTTTTTTTATATGTACGTATTTACTGTATACGTACGTATACCGATTACTGTTCAAAAATACTATTTAGTGATTACTATTCAAAAATATTATTTAACGGTCACTATTCAAAAATACAATTTAACGATTACTATTCAAAAATACGGTTTACGATTACTATTTAAAAATACTGTCTAAAAATTAATATTCAAAGTACTATTTAGCCATTATTATTCAAAATACTGATACTTAAATTTGCAGAAGAAAAACTCGCGGTATCTACATAGGCTTGCCCATTAGGATTTAAGCCGTAGGACGCTTACCTACAGCATGAACATACTACGTGAGCTTTACACCCAGTAAGTACAACATGTTTACCGCAAAACAAATTTAAACATAGTACATACTTAAAAACATATAAGCAGTCATGTATCACATATGCCACGTTGACATATCACATGTCACATACCATATATCACATATCATATCGAGGATTATAAAACTTCACATAACATGTGCATCATAGAAACATCATGTACTGAATGCATCTAGAAGCATGGTGAACTATAACTAATACATGATCTGGTTATGTTCATTTATGCTTCAAACTTCTCTTTTCTTTTCTTGTCTATTTAGGGCCCATGTGTCAGTATCGTGTATGCACAGATCATCGGTAATGCCTGTGGTAAAATAGCCAAAGAGCCATCAACGGATGCTCAACTTTCTGCTTTAACTTAAAACCCCTTCATTTGAAAGGGCCAGTATGACATGCCTACTTCTTTCCGTCTTGTTTATCTTTTCTAGCCATATGCTTCTCTAAGCTGTCCCAAATCCTACTTGATAGGGACGTATGGCATCTAACTTGCTTTTTCATCATTCTACTTGATTGTGAAACTACATGCTCTTAAACATGAGGTGCAACATCGTGTGCATGGCATACATATTTTAACATACTGTAAAATATCATTTAAAAGCATTTTTGTCCATGCCATAAGTCGAGTTGTACTTACCTAATTACAAGCAACTTGAAATCATGCCTTTATCAATTCACAGGTTACCACCTGTCATCAATAACTTTTCTCATTAATACTCTCGTTGAGTCACTATTAACATTAGTGACTATAACTTGCATTTCTATGGGGTATCGAGACCCGTCGGTACCCTATTGGCCTATTATAGGGATTTGGTGTCTAACTCGTATTGTGTTCGATCAATCGTCTACTTGATAGATTATTGATCGTTCCTCACTGTGTTGTTCAAAACGTAGCCCTTGACTATTTTACCGCTCAGTCAACTGACCGATTAACTCACGTGTTGGTAACTAAGTAGTCTATCGAGTTACTATATGTGAACTTAGTGTAGTAACCGACCGGGTGACTTTGCTTGTTGGGGTGAGGTAGCCTACCAGGCTACTAAGGCTTGTCGGTATAATGGCCCATCGGGCTACTATTGCTTGTTTGGGGTAGTAGCCTACTGGGCTACTAAGGCTTGTAAAAATCTTGGAAAAAATTCCTTATTTTGAAACCGTCCCCTTATCACCCCGTTGGAAGGTCGGGGACGTTTTTATGAAAACCTTGGTCATATTTTAAAGTGTTAAAGACACATATTTATTTTGAAGTGTATAAATCATATTTTTAAAGCTTGCATTTTAAAGGTGGTTTTTGAACCACTTTTGAAAACAATTTTGAAACTAGGTCTAAACGACTTTGTTTGAAATTTTGTCGAACACGAAAGTTTTCTTTCTCGACAAGATGCACAAATCTTGTGTTCATCTCGAAGCCTAAATCTAACTCTAACGGCTCCTAATTTCATTAAAACCGTGGGCTTGGTGCCCAGTTTTTTGTAAAAATCCTAGTTTTACGTCTCTGTAAAAACGGCTTGGTTTGAGGCTCGAAACGGTCAAATTTTTGACACACGCAGGTGATTCTCAAGGTCTTGATGAGATTTACAACTTTCGTGTTGAGTTTGAGAACTGGTGCAGACTCTAAGTGGTCCATTTCTAGCAAAACCCGAGACTAAACACTGGGTTCGGATTCTGTTCCCGGTTTTAGAATCTTAGGTTCGTTTTTGGCCGAGGGTTATTTGAACATAAAAACGGCCGTATCGAAATTTCTTTAAAATACTATGTTTTACCAAATCTCAAATTCGGACCCTAAGGGTGTCGAAATGGCCAAAATCCGTGGCCTTTCCCTAAGAACAGATTTGTGTCTAGCCACTAAAATGTTCATGCTCTCATTCGCACATAACCATTCATAAAAAATAAAATAAACACAACCATAACCATATGAACTCAAAAATGATAATCTAAGGGCTCAACATAAACTTATTACAAACCATTTGCATAAATAAATACACATAAATAGCCTTGATGAAAACTTAAAACAAACTAACACAAGATAAGGTTTTCGGTTTATCTTCATGCCTCAAACCAAGCACGATTTCAACTAGGCTTGAGGAACCAAAAATGGTCATGGAAATCCAAGAGAATGGGGTCTGATTTTGCTGGAACAAATACCAAAATTTTCTCTTAAAAACCAAATCAAAATAGAAACTAAAACTACAAGGATTGGGTTTCGGAAGACTTACCCTTAGTGCCTTAGAACGACTTGGATTCAAATCCTTCTAGTGCAAGCTTGTGAGGTTTGATTTTTGGTAAGTTTGTGGTATGATTTAAAGCTTGAAAAAGTGAGGGTTTGGGAGGCTCAAGGGTTTGGCTGCAGCTAGGAGAAGAAGGAGAATGAAGAGTGTTTTGGAAGCCAAAAAGAAAGGAAACAAATCCCTTGTGTAAAGGGTGCCTTTTATAGGCAAAATTGATCAATTTGCTTAGGCTTAATCCTACTTAATTGTCTACCAAATTAGCCAAATCTTGAGACAATTATGCTGCCCAATTTCAAAATAAGTGTGCGCGGGGCTGCTCATTAGGAGGAGGAAGGAATAAATAATTGTTATTTACTAGCTTTTTTAAAAACCCTTGAATAAAATATTCAAGTGTGTCATGGCTAGGGAGATTATTTTAATGGCCACCTTTTGGGCTATGTGTGCCATAGATTACAGCTGCTTTTGTAGCTAAGGGACACAGAAATTTAAGGCTAATTTTATCTGTGTTGGCTCCTCATCGCAGTCTAATTTTATACTGCGGTGTTCAGTCCTTTCTCGGCAGTGTTCCAATTTCTACCAGAAATTGGTTTTCTGAATCTAATTTTTGTACTGTAAAATCCTGGTAGTTTTCTACTGTCTAAGAGCCCATTACTAATCTAAATTACTGTTCATGTCCTATATTGTAGTTGTGTCTACACTGTGTTGTCCTTTCACACGCAAACCGAGGCGTTCCAGGTTAAAATTTCAGACACAATCTCTCTTGACTAATTTGGATGTGCTGATTCTATTTTTATCAGTTTTACGTCCATCAGAGGTCATCTAGATCATTTTTCAGGATCTGTGTGACCCCACCTCGAAAAACATGTCAGGTGCCCGATTGATTAATTTGGGCGTTCTAAGCCTAAATATATCAGTTTCGGGGTGAGTAAAGGTCGTCTTGACCCTTATCCTGATACTGCGTACTTCTCACTATTCATCATCCACTGTTTTCTACTTAACTGACTGGTCTGAGTGCTCTGACTCTGATTTGTCAGTCTCTAGGCGAGAGGAGGTCATCTGCATCATTTTCTCGATATCGTACCCTTGCTAGGGTTATCTCTCGCTATTGTGCTTAGATGTTCGGTCCGAGCATTCTGATGATCTATTTACCAGACTTGTGTCAAGAAATAGTCGTCCGGGCCAGTTTCCTAACACTGCATGTCTCATTCATATATACACATAATAGGGTGGACTGGGTTCATTGTCGGTCGCCCCTTTCACTGCATGAATAATACTTAAACAGTACCGTATCTGTTTAGTCTATTCAATGGGGAAATATACTATATTTTATATTTTCCAACTTAATTACTCATTGCATAGTAATTAGGTTTCATGCAATTTGAGGGTCTGTGTAACGGCTTTCTGCTCATTACATAGGCTTCAACACAGCCTCTAACATGGGCGTGTATAATGTAACACAGGCATGTATATACTGGACACGGGCGTGTACTAGCTGAATTTCTTCAACACGGCCATGTTTGAAAACATGGCCTTTTACACATTCATTAACCCGAGAGGTACACGGCCGTGTCCTTGACCGTGTCTCAGTACACGGCCATGTTTAGTTACACGGCTTCTCACATGTTCACAACCCGAGTGGTACACGGCCTTTTACACGGCCGTGTACCTGACCGTGTTCTGCTACACGGCCATGTACACTTACACGGCTACACACACGTACACAGTTTGAGTGGTACACGGCCACTTACACGGTCATGTACCCGACCGTGTACTTTAAAAATTGCACTAAAATGCATCAAATTAATCTTCAATTTCTCATTAAATTGAAAATTAAAGTACATGATCGGGGCGGTCCTTACAGGGACCAGAATCTTGGCATTTGGATGTCAGACGGCAGAGAAACGACCGTTTGAAATTTCCGGCCACGGCCAGCTTCGGCCGGCACGTGTGGTGTTCTCCGGTGTTGGTTCTGTTGATTCAGCACACCGTTGGACTCAGCTCGTCAAGAGCTTTCCAACGAGACCAACGGTGTCGAAAATGGACCCCGTTTTCGATAGTTGGCTATTGTTCACTTTTGGGATTGTGTGGGGGGAAAAATCTAGATTAGGGAAATTATGGGGTCCTATTTGCAATTATCCAAAATTTTGCCATTTTATATACTTTTTTGTCCAAAATTTTAACATGAGCTATCTAACTAATTTGGGCACGTTGAACCCAAATATATCAGTTTCGTTTTCATCTGAGATCATTTGACCAGTTTCCGGTACTGCGAATTTCCGATCAAAAATTACCTTTGTGCTCAATTAACTAATTTGAGCATACTAATAGGATATACTGACTAATTTGGGCATGCTAAACCCAAATTTATTAGTTTTATCTTCATCCGAGGTCATCTTGACCAGTTTTCTGGTCCTGCATATTTCTCGGTCAAAAATTACTTTTTGTGCCCAATTGGCTAATTTGAGTATTCTGATTCCAAATATATCAGTTTTATTTCAAGAAAATGTCATCTTGACCAATTTCTCGATACTGCATGTTCCTCGGTCAAAATTTATGTTTTATGCTCAATTAACTATTTTGAGCATACTGATTCTAAATATATCAGTTTTATATCAAGAAAAGGTCATTTTGACTAATTTCTTGATACTGCGTGTAGCACACACGCACACATAACATCACTACCGTAACTCTTTCATCTTTTGGTGGACTTGTCTTACCACAAGTCACCTTCTAGAGCTCCTGATACCGAAATGGTGCCGTTTTTTCTTCCTGTTTCGGTTTTGTGACATTTTTCCACAGTCGAATTTCTCACGTTTAACATTGTTAGAACATTTTATCATGTTCTAAACAATATTAAATCATTCATTTCACATTTTAAACCTAAAAATCATTATATACATTCAATATACCTATTTTCCGAGAATGGTGAAATTTCTCGGTTGTCAAATTCACCCCTCCTTATAAAATTTTCATCCTTGAAAAATTGAGACAAGTAAGGGTACAACGATTTCATTCCCTCTTCACTTTCCTACATAGCCTCCCCAATATTGTGATTCCTCCATAGTACTTTGACTAGTGGAATCGTGTTATTCCTTAGCATCTTCTTTTCTGCCTTCAAGGAGTTACCAACCCTTTACATTTCGGCAGTTTCATCTGTTGAACCCATTTATTGTATATTCTGCCCTTTTAGTTAGCATAGAACAACAAGAATCATTTCGACATGTCTTATCATAGCAACCTACTTTAACATTTAGTGTGTATTCTACTCTATGATGTAATGATTCTTATTGTATCATTACATAACATGTACACATCATTTTGAATATTTCAACATAACACAAAGGCTATATATATGTTAGCCTTGCACATCGAATTTTCCTGGAGACAGAAAACTCTTTTTCATCATTTGTATCATCACGTACATCATCAAATTTCTTGGCCTACAGTTGTGACGTCCCGTACGTTACCATACCATCCAGCCGAGCTCTGACACCGACTGTGATGGCTGGCAACCTCGTGGGTCGTCGTCCTCTTACTTAACATACTTAACTTTCCATTTTTTAATGTTCTCTTTTTAAAGCGGAAGTAATTTCTATAGCAAATTTTTTTTTAACTTACATATTATACCTAAATCTCTATCAAACTCTTATAACATATAATTCATAAATTTCTTTCTCTCAACTTCCTTTTTGAACGCTCAGCGAAAGACTCATAGTAGTACCATACCCTCGCCTAGTTCCTTGGCACGTGCAGATCCGTCCGTTGTCCATCATATTACTTTAAATTAACAGGTTACTTACCTACAACATATGAACAACTAATGAGCTAGATGCTCGGTAAGTTCAAACATACATTCATTAACTTATAATTACTAGTAATATATATTATTACTAGAATATATGACATCACGTATAGACACATCATACACATCCTCAAAACATAACATCGAAACATAACATAATATGTTAGCCGCTTCATGCTCATTTATCTCTTCGCTCATCGTTCTTATCATTCTATCGATCATCTCTTATCATTCTAATCTAATCTCTTCATTTCTTTTCTTTTCATTCCTATCATTTCTTAACTTTCCGTTCTAAACCTTTTTATCTTTTCTATCGTTTTATCATCATTTCATAACCTTTCGTATCTTAAAAGCCAGTAACATATACACTAGCATAACATCACGTAAAAACATGTCATTCATATCATACACATAACATAAATACATCACATCACATATATTAATTCTATTATGTTCTTTTAAACTTCACTTTATTATTTATTTATTTTTCATTGATTTCATTATGTCATTCTTTCATGTCGTTCATTTCTTTTCTTATCGTTCTTTACTTTTCTTTTCTTTTCTATCATTTCCTTTCTTTTCTTTTCACTTTCCTTTGGTGGGCTGGTTGCGGGTCGCAACAT
This sequence comes from Antiaris toxicaria, assembly GCA_035233585.1. Lineage (NCBI taxonomy): Eukaryota > Viridiplantae > Streptophyta > Magnoliopsida > Rosales > Moraceae > Antiaris > Antiaris toxicaria. The sequence continues at coordinate 55,429,677 of CP141155.1, read as the reverse complement.
AAAGATTACCGCTTCCTTCTCTGAGGGGGTGATCTTTAACTACCGCACATTTAGGGTAGTGTCCAACCCATAAACTACCACACCTTTGGGGTAGCACCACATCTGCGTGGAGGATATAGACATTAACCTCACTTACGGGAGGCCGGTACGCCAACAACTTAAGTTTTCAGTCTTATTATCTTGTATGCTTTTATTTTTCTTATATTGATTTTTCGTTGTACATCTTTTTCATGACATTCATAATCTTTCCTTTCTCATCTTTCATAGAACATTTCATGGGACATTTGTTCTTTCGTTGTTTTATCTTTCTTTCATAATTCTTTCTCATTGACATCTCATTCTTTCATTCTCATTTCGTAAGGCATATATCGTTGTTTCATGTTGTTGTTTTTCTTTTCTTAATTCTTTACTTTACTTGTGTGAATTATGTCAGTCACACTTTAGCATATATAGCACATATTACGTATATATCATCACATCACATCATAACAAACAAAAATACATTTAGTTATGTGCAGACAATTATTCTCTGTTTATCATTTACATCATTCTATCTATCGTATCTTATCATCACACTCATATCGATCATAGCCTATCATTGCTTCTCTTTCTTGTCTAACTCTTCTCTTTCATTACACTTTTCATAAAACACCTATCCTTTCGTTCTCATAAAACACACCCTTTCTTAATTCCTTTCATTACCGATCATCATTACTCTATCAATCATAACTTAACTTCCATAAAACTTTTAATAAACATCTATTCTTTCCTTTCATATCTCATCTCTTTTTTATGCATTCTATCATAACATTCTCATTCTTACTCTTTCCATTCTTCTATCTCTCTTTCTCATATCTTTACTCTCATAAAGCTTTTATAGTACATTTCCTTCATAATTCAATATATATACATATATATATATTTATAAATTATTTATTAAAACCTATCTTTTAACATCATCATAGTATTGCTATAGCGTTACTTTAGCATCATCATAAATCACATCATGACATTTGCATGCAAAACATATAAATGCAATAAGCTTGTTCATAGTTGCAGATGGGTCAATGTTTGAACTTACTCATAGCGTGGTTATCCTCTTCTTGGAATCCATCGACATCCTTTGTCGCGTCTGGATCGGGTTCCTACAGACAAACTTTATCCGTTAATCACGTTTTCATTTATAGCTTTTATTTTATTAAAAAGCTTGATTCTAATCTTATAACCCTTAATTATAGCCTTAGGATAGCTTTTTAAACCTTAATGGCCATTTTTGAATTTTTCTCCACCTTTTTGAAAAATTACGATTTTACCCTTAACTTTTGACAAAATTACAATTTTACCCTTAGCGTGATTTTTCATAACTTAAACCTCAATTTTGGCTTTTACAAACTTCATTACCCTATTCCAGGGTCATTGGGGTTCTTTTTCCATAATTTGAGAATCTTTGGGCAAAATGACCATTTTACCCCTGATGGGTTGTTTAACCATAACATTTTCATTTTCATACTTAGGCTGGATTTTCTAAACCCAAAATCATCTAATTAACTTTTTAAATCTTATCGGACCTGTTGGAAATCATAACTGGAAAGAAATCAAAGTGGCTGATTTTAGGGGATTAGTTGACCAATTCTTGTTACTGTAAATAGCCTTGACAGATTGTAATTAGGCAGGATTTTTAGGGGAATTTATTCTGTAATTTAGTTTCCTTTTTTAGATGATTGTAAAGGCTGTATGTAGCCTATTTATACTCTGTAATTTCATAGAAGCCAAAAACGAATTTCTTTGAGTCCCATTTATCTTAATGGTATCAGAGCAACCATCATTAGGGGCTCTGTAATTCAGCATCAATATTCTTACAGAAAAAAGTATTTTTTCATATAAGTGTGAGTGATCATAACCAGCCATGGACGGTAGCAAGAAGAAAGACGTTTCCGCTGCAGTCTCAGCCTCTTCTCCGACTTCTTCTTCTTCTATTTCTCCGGCTATCACTCAATCTTACAGTGATAATGCCACCCTTCAAATAACCCAGCATAAATTGAATGGAAAAAATTTCCTTCAGTGGTCTCAATCCGTCCAGATGGTGATTCGGGGAAGAGGCAAGATGGGTCACATCAATGGAGATTTTAAAAAACCCAGCCATGATGATCCAAGATATACGGCTTGGGAGTCCAACAACTCCATTGTTATGGCATGGCTAATAAACTCAATGGAACCGAGTATTAGCCATAGTTATTTGTTCTTCAAAACAGCAAAAGCAATATGGGATGCTGTCAAAGAAAACTACTCTGACTTTGAGAACACTTATCAAATTTTTGAGATTAAGATGCGGCTGAAAGAGTTCTGACAAGGGAAACTAGATGTCACGGGCTACTACAACTCACTGAAGGTTTTATGGCAGGAGCTTGATCTTTCTATGAAGCTGATTGGGCAGAACTTGAAGACCACGTGAAGTTCAAGGCTCACCTCGACAAGGAGCGACTTTATGAATTTCTTGCAGGACTCAATCGCGATCTCGATGAAGTAAGAGGAAGGATTTTGGGTCGAAAGCCCATGCCTACAATTGGAGAAGCTTTTGCAAAAGTGAAACGGGAAGAAAATAGACGGCGTGTGATGCTTGGCAACTCAAAGGACCAAAATCCAGCAAACAACCAGATTACAGCGGCTGGGGAGCGACCAGTGGAGACAACAGCCCTAGCAGTGAACAAAACAGGAAGTTTTCAAGGTAATAGAAACCCAAATAAGCCAGGAGAGAGGCCGTGGTGTAACCACTGCAACAAGCAAGGACATACCAGAGAGAATTGCTTTCACATCCATGGATTCCCACAGAACTGGAAGTCTCGGGGACCTAAAGACAAGAGAGCTCTCAACACTATCTCTGAAGATCATCCTGCTTTAGAAGACCCGAACAAAGACAAGGGATTAAATGTTGTCCTGACCAAGACCCAACTGGAGGCTCTCCATCGAATCCTCAACCAAGCATAGACACCGAATCCCTCCACCAAGGCATATACTGCAACCTACAAAGGTACTGCTCTACATACTAAGTCTCAACCTAATTGGATCCTCGATTCGGGTGCAACGGATCATATGACAAGTAATGCTTCCTTGTCCTACACTTACACCCCATGCAATGATAGAACTCGGGTTCAGATAGCAGATGGGTCGTATTCCATGGTGGCAGGAAAAGGGTCAATTCGAGTAAATGATGATTTGACACTTCACTCAATTCTTTATGTTCCACAGTTATCTTGTAATCTGGTTTCTATTAGTAAACTAACCCGAGATAAAAACTTTCTGGCTAAGTTCACTTCCACTTGTTGTGAAATATAGGAGCAAACCTCGGGGAAGACGATTGGGAGTGCTAGAAAGGAGGATGGACTCTACCACTTTGTGAACAAGGCATCTCAAAGTAAACCAGTAACCACAAACAATTGTATGGCTGCTACTGTTTCCAATAATGATTTAATAATGTGGCACCATAGGTTAGGCCACCCAAATTTCCACTATCTTAAACGTTTACTACCTGAATTGTTTCTAAACAAAGATCCAAGCAATTTTTTGTGTGAAATCTGTCAGTTTGCAAAACACACACGTGTTCCTTATCCCATTAAGCCCTATGTTGAATCTCATCCCTTTGCTCTAATCCATAGTGATATATGGGGTGCATCTCGTGTTAAGAATCTTATTTCTAGAACTCGATGGTTTATTACATTTATAGATGATCACACGCGAGTTTGCTGGGTATACTTGTTGAAAGAAAAGTCGGAGGCAACAAAAATTTTTCAGTCCTTTCAGTCCATGATAAAAAATCAGTTTCAAACCTCCGTACAAGTTCTTAGAACTGACAATGGTCGGGAATATTTCAATACTATTCTAGGCCAACACCTATCTCAACAGGGAATTATACACCAAAGTTCCTGCCCAGATACACCTCAACAAAATGGAGTTTTAGAAAGAAAAAATCGTCACCTTTTGGAGGTAGCTAGAGCACTTATGTTCACGATGCACGTGCCTAAGTATCTCTGGGGAGAAGCAGTCTTGACTGCGTCTTACCTTATCAATTGGATGCCTTCCAGAGTCCTAAAATTGAAAACCCCACTTTCTGTTCTTCAAACCACCTATCCTCATTTTTACTCATCGTCTTCACTCCCCTTAAAGGTCTTTGGATGCTCAGCCTTTGTTCATAACACAAAACCCAATCTCTCCAAACTTGATCCTCGCTCCACTAAATGTGTTTTCATTGGGAACTCCTCAACTCAAAAGGGCTACAAATGTTACTCGCCAAGACTAAAACGAGTATTTATCTCACGAGATGTCACATTCTTTGAAACAGAACCATTCTTTCCACCGACCCCTCTTCAGGGGGAGAATTTGAGTGAAGAAGAATCATGGGATTCAATCGTGTCTGATCAAACCAAAAATCTATCTGAACGAAATTCCCAACCCCCGTCCTCACCACAAGCTGAACAGATAACCCTCATCTCTGAACCTCTAGAACCTATGGTTCCCATATTACAACATGACTTGGAACAGATTCCTAGCAGGTTAGATCATCCGAACTTGCAGGTTTATTCGAGAAGACAATGTTCACAAGGTGTGGATACATCTAAGACTCTACCCTCTTAAGAGTTTGACCTGGGGGATAGCTCCAGACCAGAAGATACCACCCAACCAGAAATGGTGGATTCAGCAATTTCTGTCCAACCTGAGTCACATATTGAGCCAGATGACCTGCCAATAGCTTAGAGGAAAGGGGTGAGATCTTGTACTCTTCATCCAATCTCACGATATGTATCGTATGATCGCTTGTCTCCAAATTTTCGATGCTTTGTCACTAAAATGTCCAACATTGAGATCCCTAAGTCAATAGAAGAGGCACTGAAGATCCCAGAATGGAAGCAAGCTATTGAGGAAGAGATGAAAGCACTAATCAAGAATGAAACTTGGGAAATTGTTGACCTGCCTCGAGGAAAGAAACCAGTGGGCTGCAAATGGGTTTTCACAGTCAAATACAAAGCTGATGGGAGTGTAGAAAGGTATAAATCAAGATTAGTGGCGAAAGGGTTTACTCAGACATATGGGGTCGACTACCAAGAGACTTTTGCTCTAGTTGCCAAACTCAATACAGTCAGAGTATTGCTTTCCCTTGCCGCAAACTTAGATTGGCCTCTACAACAACTCGATGTGAAAAATGCGTTTCTGAACGGCGAACTACGTGAGGAAGTCTACATGAGTGTTCCGCTAGGTTTTGAAGCAGACAGTAAGAAGGTGTATCACTTAAAAAAATCCCTTTATGGACTAAAACGGTCACCAAGAGCGTGGTTTGGTAGATTTACGAAGGCCATGGAAAAACAGGGATATCATCAAGCTTAAACTGATCACACCTTGTTTATTAAACACGGCAAGGAGGGTAAACTCACAACCTTGATAGTCTATGTCGATGACATCATAGTGACTGGAAGTGATGACGAGGAAATGAAGACATTGAAAAGCTACTTAAGTGAAGAGTTCGAGTTAAAAGATTTAGGAGTCCTAAGGTATTTCTTGGGAATGGAGGTGGCAAGGAATAGAACAGGGATCTCTATATCTCAGAGAAAATACATACTTGATCTCTTACAAGAAACTAGGATGTTAGGTGTAGGCCAGCTGATACTCCAATGGAACCCAATCTCAAATTGGGATGTGGAGAAGAAGATGAAAGTGTCGATAAGGGGAGGTACGAGAGACTAGTTGGAAGACTAATCTACCTCTCGCACACATGACCTGACATTGCATTCCTAGTTAGCGTAGTCAGCCAATTTATGCACCAACCAAAAAGGTGTCACATGGAAGTTATCTACAGGATTCTTCGATACCTAAAAGGGACACCAGGAAAAGGTCTATTATTCAGGAAAAATGAGAAAAGGCAGGTTGAGGTCTATACTGATGTAGATTGGGTGGGATTAGTTACAGATAGAAGATCTACTTCGGGCTATTGTACTCAAGTCTGGGGGAATCTTGTAACATGGAGAAGTAAAAAGCAGGTTGTGGTTGCTCGTAGTAGTGCTGAAGCTGAATTCCGAGCGGTCGCTCATGGGGTATGCGAAGGAATATGGTTGACTAGATTGTTGGAAGAACTAAGAGTACCTTACGAAGAGCCTATGAAGCTTTATTGTGATAACAAAGCTGCCATCAATATAGCTCATAATCCAGTTCATCATGACAGAACAAAGAATGTAGAAATTGATAGACATTTCATCAAGGAGAAGATTGAGAATGGGAGTGTGTGTATGGTCTACGTACCCACTAAACAACAAGTTGCGGATATGCTGACAAAAAGTCTACTGAAACGTGAGTTTGTAGAAATATTAAACAAGTTGAGCTTGATTAACATCTACGCTCAACTTGAGGGGGAGTGTTGGAAATCATAACTGGAAAGAAATCAAAGTGGCTGATTTTAGGGGATTAGTTGACCAATTCTTGTTACTATAAATAGCCTTGACAGATTGTAATTAGGCAGGATTTTTAAGGGAATTTATTCTGTAATTTAGTTTCCTTTTTTAGATGATTGTAAAGGCTGTATGTAGCCTATTTATACTCTGTAATTTCATAGAAGCCAAAAACGAATTTCTTTGAGTCCCATTTATCTTAAGGACCTTTTCCGGATCAATTCTTATCATTTTGCCAATTTTTCACATTCCCAGCCCTCGGGAATTATTTTTCCGACCTAAGATTCGGTTTACTAATCTAACTTGCCCATTCCTTTTTCCGTGCCCTAATTCCTTGAGGGGGCTTGGGTTCCCTTCCCGATCATAGTTTTACCCCTCGTTTCCCAAAATACCCTTATATGGTTACCGAAATTTCGACAGCATTTCCGCTTAATTTTTGAGGTTCCAACGTTTAGGAAACGCCTGAAAACCATCTATCCTGATCTAATTCCATCATGTACTATACCAGAGGCCTAGATTTTATGTAAAACTCATACTCTTTACGTAAAATCGTTACATTATCAAATATTTTTCTTTTCCTCATTACAGCCATTTTCTTCTTTTTACGTACATTCTTTTCCATAATTTTCATACCAATAATTATAAAACCATACAATAGTCCCAAACAATTAAATTGCGGAACGTAAAGAGGTCGGGATTTATACCGAATTGTAGTCCAGTCTCGACGGCATAAACCCTAATTCTTCGTTCTTCATATCTGAGGTCCTGTCTTGCAAATCTGAATCCGCGGATGCGTCCAGAACGTCGAAAATAGTCCAACAGGCCAAACTTTCAAAATTTGTCAACGGTCGCCGTTGACCGGTGTTGATCGACATTGACTGTCCGTTAACCAGTGTAAACCGGCGGTGACGGTGGAAGGTGGGTAGTCCATCTTGAAGATCTCGACGAGAGGAATCCATTGGTGGTCTGAATTTCATGTTTGGAAGCCCCTATCGTCGGGTAATACCCTCGAAAGATCGTCAACGGTGGCGGCTTTGGAACTTCACCGTGCCATGGTGGTTTTCCAAAATTACCTTAGGGCTTTTCTTCCCCATGCCAAGGCATCCCTTTCTGCACCGGTGGCGCACCTCAACATCGCCAGAAACGGCGAGTCACGCTGTGGTGATACGACGGTGATGGCGCGAGCTACGGTGGCGTAATCCGGCCGTCGTTGGGCTGAAAGAAAGCTAGGGTTTTGTAGTACTCTTCACCATGAATCTTTTGGGACCAGAATTGTGGCAATCGGAGCTCGGATGGCGAATAAATCTCAATGGAAAGATTTTGGCTCCGGCGGCCTTCAAGCGGCGCGTATGGCGACGTGCAGCGGCCGTTCCGTCGCGTCAACCCACCGTTGGACTTAGCTCGGTGAGAGCTTTCCAACAGTGTCAGCAGTGTCGCGAATGGAGGCCATATGTGAAAATTGGTTACTGTTCATATTTGAGAGAATTTTAGGTTGAAAATCTGATTTTTTTGAAATTATGGGGAATTTCTGAATTTAACCTCCAAGATTTCCTATTTATACTCCCCTCCCCAAAATTTTTAACTTGGGCTATCCTGACTAATTTGGACGTGCTGAATCCAAATTTATCAGTTTTATCTTAATCCGACGTCATCTCGACCAGTTTCAGGTACTGCGTATTTTTCACATTCCTGGTAGAAATTTCTGTTTTGTACTTCATTGACTAATTTTAGCATCCTGATCCCAAATATATCAATTTCGGGTTAAAAAAATATCGTTTTGATCCTTTTCCCGATACTGTATATTTTCGGGTCAAAATTCCTTTTTTGTGCTTCATAGCCTAAATTGAGCATACTGATTCCAAATATATCAGTTTTATGTCAAGATAATATCATCTTGACCTACTTCTTGATACTGTGAGTGGCACACACATGCTCACACCTAAAATCACTGCCAATCATTTTTTATCCTTTAACATTGTTAGAACATTTTGGTTAGTACTAAACAATATTAAATCACTTAATTTCGCATTTTAACGCTTAAATTCATTGTGTATTTATTCTCTGAGAAATATAAATTTTCCCGGTTATTACAATAATAGATGTTCCTTGAACAACTTTTGCCTCGGCTTTAGTTCCGTCGTGAGTTGGAGAAAACTCATCAGTTCCTCAGCAAAGATCTACAGGACTTGTTATAAAAGTCTCAATCAGTCCCTCGTAGCGCACAGCATACGTTAGAACTGTGTCACCGGACATAAACTACAGTCTCTCAGTTCGATGAACGAATTCACATGTATTCGTAACTCTAGGGAACTTAGGCGATTTCACTTCCCCGCTTGCCCATAAGAAAGAAGAAACTAGGGCTGATGCTAGACTCCTCTCAGAGATTTGCTCAATCGTGTTATGGCGAAACTCGACACAGTTAAGAGCTCATCCTGGTCATAAGAATCCTAATACACACGAGAGTATGTTCCTGAGCGATATCAACAGCCAACAGGACCCAGTTATCCTGATCAATGGTGTACAATCGGGGAATTCAGCCTGATGGTATAAAACCAATCCTGCGTTCCCATGGAGTGATACGGTGCTGTTTGCCACTTAGTTTTGAGGGCACAGTTCAGTAGAATCTTCTTTCCTACTCTGGACAATCTTTTAGCGCTATATAGTCGTGATCTCATGCACAGTGGTCTCGTCATCTCGTCATCCTATTCTTGTCATCTTAGATCTCATCATCTCATTACTATAAAATGTTTATCTTCAATCAATAAACATTTACAAAAATAAACTAACTTACTTGGACTGACGAGCAGGCTACGCTTCGTACCAGGAGGGAAATGGTCAAACTACTCTGATACCAATTGTGACGGCCCCCCTTCTTATAGGCTAACCGGCACCATCGCCATCAGGCGATTGCGACGGACGGTTGCCTCATGGGTCATCGGCAACATACTTAAACTTATTTTTAACTTGCTTTGATACCACCTGTGACAACAGTTGGTACTCTAAGCTAGACCCATCGTAAACCTTCTATGATACCAACTGTGATGGTTGGTATCTTAGTTTTATCATACTTTCTTTAATACACTTATTTTAACTTTCCATTTGAACATGAAAATAGGGAATAATTTTTTTTTTCTTTCACCAGATATTTCTGCAAAGCAAAATATAGTTTATAGAAATATTTCTTTTCGGAATTACACACAAAATACATCAATTCTCTTTTCTTTGAATCTCTCTCTCAAATCGCTCAGTGGAAGACTGGCAGCAGGACCATATCCACAGTAGATTCCCTATCCCCATTGGCACACGCTGCGACTGTAGGAAAATAAATCGGTAAAAACGTATCAGAGTGGCGCAGCGGAACAATAAAAATTTTTAGATCGTTAAATATCTCATGATGCCATATACAATAAACCAATAACAATTAAACTCATACCTCAAGGATGCCAATCTGCAGGAGGAGAATGACCGAAGGTTTCAACCAACTAGCCTTCTCTACTATTCTCTAATTCCCGAATGGCTGAGTGTGTGGGCACTCTGAACCTCGATCGGTATGCTAGCACTGCTAGTCTTCTACCGACCACCCAGATCTCTAAAGAACTTTATTGTCACGGTGGGTTGTGTGACAATAAGCCTGCTCACCTGAGAGTCTGTGGTCTGAGAGAACTGGAGTGGCAGGACCTCTATTTATAGACCTGTATGAGGTGATTCTCTGAATTCGAATTGGATTAGGAGAAGATATTCTCCCTTATCCACAACCATAAAATCTGAATTTTCCAAGGGAAAATCCCAACAATAAAATTCGGCCATTTAGGATAAATCCAATCCAAATCTAAACAAGATTTTAACAAGAATTTTATCTCCCTTTTTCAACCAAAAAATCCGAAAATTCCAAGAAGAAAATCTCCTAAAAATTTCGGCCACTTTTAGGATAAGGGAGAATCAAAATTCCACTAGCATTTTCAAGCTTGAATCTTATCTCATCCTTATCTAGAATAACCGAATTTTTACCTAGGATATATGCTCCAAAATTTCGGCCACTTTCTGGGGAGGAGAGAATCCAAATTCAACTAGGATTGAAACTTGAATTTTTTCCCTTGAACCTTATCCACAAAAACCGAAAATCCATTGAGGAAAATCCTCAAAATTTCTTCCAACATTAGTTAGGATTTGGATTCAAAATTCAAGTAGGATTCTAACAAGATTATCCTCTCCATATCCAACTCAAATTCGAATTTCAAACCTTGTGGATTTTCCACAACAAATTCGAATCCCACTTGGACTGTGATTCAAAATTTCAAATTCGAATTTCAAATTCAAATTTCAAAATTCAAATTTAAATTTCAAATTCAAATTTCAAATTCGAATTTCAAATTCAAATTTCAAATTTCAAATTTAAAATTCAAATTTCAAATTTCAAAAAACAATTGTGTTTCAAATTCTTGTTCTCATGGATAATTTTCTACAACTCCAATCCAATCTCAAATAAAATCATGGCAACTTTATTTGGAGTTCGAATAATTGTGTACTCTATTATCCAAAACAAAATCTGAATCCAACTGGAGAGAATCTTGTCTACCATCCTAATCCTATGTCATCACCATCCATGCATAATAAACCAGCCAAGAGCATACACAAATCAATTTGCCAAATGTTAAGGATTATGTGGAGCCAGTAGAGGGACTGATTGGACATATATAATCGGGCTCCCGCAAATCCATATGATCATCATTCTTTTACCGAACAACTCAATCATATGATCACTAATTTCAGAGTCACACCACTATAAACCTGAAACTGAACTTCCAATTATATACCGTATTATGTAAGCCTGTGACAAGCTATCATCCAATGACCTTGTCATGTATGCAGAACCCTCATATGATATCCATGATCAGCCTTAGGCCAAAGTCCGTTTAATCCTACTAATCAGGCTATCTTAAAGTTCCATTATACTACCGAATAAAGAAAATGATTATTCATCATATGTGAATAAGAAGTCATCCGCCCAGTAGACGACCCAAGGCCTTGTCCATTTTCACATTCAGTATAATGCCTTTAAGAGGATACCCTTAACTCCTCATTAGAGCTATGATTCTGATATCGGTAAACGAACCCTTCATCGTATACAAGTCATGCACCCAACGAACCGGTCCATAAGCTTACTACCTCTGAGACGCTTTAGCCATTGGACCATCAAAGTACACAAGTCATATACATGAAGCTATCCTTTTACTCAGGATTAAGGTTACTGCATAATGAATGTCAAAACAGATCGATTCACTCAAAGCGGACTTCGTAGATCAATCACACTTTAGTCCCGGTCTAATATGTCACCATCAAGCAGCATATCTATGTCTCTACTTAGGAGTCCAGCTCTAGACAATCAAGACAAACCGTCCCCTCCAAGGCTTTAGACAACATAATAGTCTTAACATGAGTTAGATGCTCGGTCTAACCCCATAGACTATAGACCATAGTTTAGACCGCTAACTTTAGAACATTGTCTTCTCGCATACAAAAGTCCATTGCATGCACCATTCTAACAGTTTAACACAAGCAGTTAAGGAGCCATATTTGCTTACATTTACTTTAACTTGTAAATAAGGCGAGGACAGATAGCAATGTAATGAATAACCTCTATATATAATTTTATTATCTAGTTCAAAATAAATACATCAAAATGTCTCTAATGCTTAGGGCATTTCCTATCAGTGACGCCCCCTAATTCTGACCACCCGCAACCATCATGAATCGACTCTACGGCCGACCAAGACAGCTCGTGTGCTGAATCCGGGTCATCAGTTTTAAACTTTTTTTTTCCATAACTCTTAATTATCAGGGCCTAAAATTTCACCCATAATTTTTTTTAACACATACTTTCACTAAAGAAAACTAAGTAAGAAAGTCATGTGAAATACAATACTAACTTTTATATGTCTTTATGAAGTACAATATAATATACAACATATAATATATATGTACTGTATATTTTGTTTCAAACCCATTCTCTTCAATTCATTAACTTTAAAAGCTCAGCGTAAAACTTATGGTAGGACCAAGTCCATGGCGAGTTCTCTATCCCTTGATACGTTCGCATCCTGCTGCCATCCAGAAATCTACTGGACAGGTTTCTTACCTGCAACATGAACAAATTGGTGAGCTAACAGGCTCAATAAGTTCAAACATACTTAGCAAGAATCATACGGATTCAAAAACATTGAAAACTCAATTTTCTATGAATAGTACTATTTATCATAAATAGTACTATTCACCATAAATAGTAACTTTGACCTTTGACCGATAAATAGTAACAGTTACTCTAACTGGTTACTATTCATTAATAGTACTATTCACTATAAATAGTAACTTTGACCTTTGACCGATAAATAGTAACAGTTACTATAACTGGTTACTATTCATTTTACCCTAACGGGTAACTATTCACATTACTATAACCGGATACTATTCACATACCCTAACCGAAAACACTATACTTAGTATATTTCGGTTATACTCAATTATGATTTTTATCATTTTATTGATTGTTCATTCTCTATTTGATTTCTAGTTTAGAGCTCTATTTATGATAGTACCGATGATTATTAGCGCGCTAACTGGGAGGGTCTAAGGAGCGACCTTAAAACATCGGCCTTCACAGCCCTGATATCCTCGTAGGATCCAAGAAAAACCCCCACCACTATGTTAGAAGGCCGGTACACCTTAATGGTTTCATTACCATCTTTCAATTTATAGTCTTGACCAAGTGATATTAACCATCACCTCATGGTCACTATCCTCCATTGCCCGTAGGTCTTGCTCATTCTCATTATCTTGGATATGTTATTCTAACTAATCCCCCAAATGTCTATAAGACTTTATATCTAGTGTACATCTAGTACAAAATAAATCAACACAGTATTTCATGTTGTAGACACGAACATGTTTGAACTTACCAATACTGCGATAACGTCCACTTCCGGAACTCTTCCGCAATTTTATCTTTAAATTGGGTTCCTACAGACATAATATCGTATGTTAATACCCTTCATTGATTATCACTCTAAATATATTTATTATGTGATAAATTTTACACAACATTCAAATCTTTATGTGATACATGGTTTGCAACACGCCCATGTCCCTAACCGTGTTTCTCTCGTTGCTATTCTACATGGTCGTGTTTCACTGTACACACACCCGTGTACTATTTAAACTCTAGATTTTAACTTTAAAATCTCTATTTTGGATCCTAGAATTTTATCTAAGTTATTTTTGGTCTTTTAGGGTCCCTTCAGAGTCTTTCGGAAATTTTTCGTCAAAATGACCATTTTGCCCCTAACGGGTCTTGGGACCGTAACTATTCCGTTCCATCATTTTTCTCAATTTTTCTAAGCCAAAATATTTTAAAATAATATTCCCTAGGCTTCTGTATCATTTTACAGCTTAATTTGCTGTAAAATCTCAATTTCATTTTTCCCGACCCTCGGTTACTATTCATCTATCACATAGGGTTGTTTTCTTGTTTTTCGAGCGTTTTGGAGCCTCAAATGGCCCTTTCACTACTCTTAAAACGTTATTTATCCCGTCCCCGGCCCTCGGTTCTCGAGAGGCTCGGGTTTCTGATACCGACTTACATTTTTCCCTCGTTTCCTAAAATACCTCTAACATGGATTTTTTTTTCCTATTTTAGGCATTTTAGTCTTTTAGGGTCGGTTTACTATTCCTTTTAGGTTGGTTTTCTATTTCTAACTCTAATCCACCGAGGGGTCCCGGTTTCCTCCCCGAGTCCAATATTTTTACCCCTCGTTTTCCAAAATGCCCTTTTGCCGTTTTAAAAATTTCAGCAGCATTTCCGCTTATATTTTAAGGTTTCCCGGTGTTAGGTACGCCTCAGAAACTTTGTACCTACCACTTACTATACCAGAGGCCTATTTTATACAAAGTTTCCAAGTTTTGTATAAAAATTTTCCACATAAATCAATATTCAGGAATCAACACAACAACAATACTTTTTTTTTCCCAAACTAGCCTCGATTTACATGTTAATCAATACCACATAATTTTTTCATCACTACATATCACTCTTAGGTTTTCTAATGTATAAAACAACATCAAAACCTAACAAACATTCATTCTAACCCTAGCATAGCCACGGATTTTCATGCACAAACACATAGACAATCTTATTTTCTTACCTAGGGATTTTATCAACATTTTTCAACACTAAAAATTTTCCATTTCTTAGTGTTCATACCCACGGTTTTAGCAAGAAAATTACATGAAAATTTTCTTGTTTCCCTATTTCAATTCATGCTTAATTCAACACAAAATTGAATAAACATAAACACTAAACCAAACATCAATTTCTAATACAGTTTTCACACCTCTAATGCCACAGATTTTCAAGGGAAACATGCAAAATTTTTGCTTGTTTCTAAACCCTAATTCATGCTTTAAATTCTACAACATCAAACCAATCATAACCAACAAAACAACAATTTTTTTCATTGTTTTTCAACACTCCAAACCCGTGGATTTTCTATGGAAAATCAAGGAAAAATGCTTCAATTTAGAAGCTCACCTTAACTAATTGTTGGCTTGATGTTAGAAATGCAATGCAAGCTTAGTTTGGTGTGAATTTTGGAACAAATTTTTGGCTTAATGGAGAAAGAAAGTTCACGGTTTTTAGGCTGAAGAAAAGGCAAGAGTTTGGCTTGAATTTTTCATTTTTTTGATTTAATTTTGATGCCTATTTATAGGCAAAAACCAAGGGCTCTTTAGCAAATTTTTCCAACAATTTGCTAATTGTTCAAGGACTAAAAAGTCAGGATTTTGGGGCTAAAACCTATTTTTTTTCTTCTCCCTTTCCACATGACTGAATGGCCTTTTTCCAAAAATTAAAAAAAAATTCAAATGGCTTTTTGGCAAGATCATGACCCTTGATCAAAAAATGGGATAATCCTAACCATACACCTTTCATTTTTACTTTCCAAACTATGTAAATTAAAATGGATTTATGACATCATTTTGATGATGTCATTCTACTATTCATATTAATTCACTAATTAATTCGTGGTCAATTTTTGATCGGAATCCGATCCGAATGGAACTTCACCGAAATCATGTATGCGGGTTCTAGGTGCCTTCGGTGCGATCGGTTTGTCTTATTTTGCTTTCGTTTGATCAGAATTCTCTACCGTAAATTTCTATCATTTTCATGCATCTCAATGCATTTTCTAGGGTTTTGGGCTCTGATTTCGAACCGTCTCACCCAATTATGTCTGGTAAGATTTTCCATCTCCGAACTCACACACTTTAACACTGCCAGAATATTTTTACACTATTCATAATAGTATTAAAACACAACTTTTTCATATTTTATTCATTTAAATTGTTTTATATATATACAATTTTAATCTACTCCGAGAATCTAAAATTCTCGGTTATCACACACACATATCCTACCGTCATCTAGGTAGTCTACTAGACAGATACATGTTTCTTACCTGCAACATTGAACAAACTCGTGAGCTAAAGCTTAGTAAGTTCAAACATAAATACATGGCGTATAAAAGCTCTTACCATATAGTAACAAGCATTTCTGTTACCAACTGTGGTATCAGAATAATCATAACATATAACATAGCTCTATCATCAACTATGACATCAGAGTATTAATATAACACATGGTATACACCATTCATCGCTTTAAAACATTCATACGTGGCATAGTATGCATACTTGACATCATATCATATTTCAACTTACTTACATTTTGTAGCTTATTCACAACACATCGCATACTAGTATCTTATACTAGTAACAGTAACATTCTTATATATAAAATGCTCATACCACGAATCACAGATTCAAAATATCAAAAATACAATTTCCTACGAATAATACTATTCATCCATGAATAGTACTATTCACCACAGACAATAACTTTGACCTCTGACCAATGAATAGTAACTGTTGCCCTAACTGGTTACTATTCACATTACTCTAACCGGTTGCTATTCACATTACCCTAACCGGTTACTATTCTCATTACCCTAACCGGGTACTATTCTCATTATCCTACCCGAGTCCACCACATTTAGTGTAAGTGTCAGTTATGCGCACTTATGGCTTTTGTCACATTATTGACTACTATCTTTGTTTATATTCTGGTTTGAGCTCATTATGGCAGTACCGATAAATTATTATGCACTGACTGGGAGGGCCTAGGGAGCGACCCTAGAGCTTCTTCCTCCACAGCCCTTATTATATCCCCGTAGGACCTGAAAAACCTCCATCACAACATTGGAGGGGCGGTACGCCTTAAATGGTTTTGTTACCATATTTCAATTATAATTCTAACCAAGTGACACTAATCATCACTTTAAGGTTAACCTCCATCGCCTGTAGGCCTTAGAATATTCTCTTTTCACTTTATATGGGATATGTTTTACTAACTAATCCCTAAGGGTCCATAGGACTTAATACCTAACGTACACTTAGTACATAATCAGTATCACTATATTTCATGTTACAGACAAATTTAAATGTATGAACTTACTACATATAACGCATTAACATAAATATGTCAAGTCAATTTATATATGGCTTAAACATAACACATAGTTCATAACATAACTTTTATAGCATCTACATCACTGCATCTTGACATGAAAACAGACATACAATAGTCAGTTCATGTTGCAGTCAATTAAATGTCCGAACTTACAGATACTTTTGCGCGTATCTCCTTTCCTAGGTCCGCACACGTTCCTTCGTTGCGTCTAGATCGGGTTCCTATAATCGGAAAATCAACGGTTATTTTCAATCTTATTTCACATATAAAACTAAATAAAACATAAACATTCTATGTTTTATTTCCCGATCATGAACTTAGGGGTCTAAAATCCCATTTTCCACTTTTTTGCTAACTTTTGACAAAATTACCATTTTACCCCTAACAGAATCTTTTCATCATAACTCTACTTTTCTTTGATTTACAACTTAATTTTGGCCCTTAGAATCTTAATTAAGCCATTCTAAATCCATTGGGGCCCTTTTCTATCATTCTTGAAATTTTCGGTCAGAATGACTGTTTTTCCCCTGATGGGTCTTTAGACCGTATCATTTTCATTTTAATATTCTATCGGGTTATTCTATGCCCAAAAATCATAAAATAATATTTCTTAGGCCTTATCGAGCTTTTGTAGTATTAATTGCTAAAATTCTCGATTTACCATTTATCGACCCTCGGGTAGTACTATTCTGACCCTCAGTCGTCAATATTCTTTTTCCTGGGCCTAGGTCACCGAGGGGGCTCGGGTTTCCATCTCAACCACATTTTAACCCTTCGGCTCCTAAAGTACCTTTTAGTGCCGTTTTAGAAATTTTGGCAGCATTTCCGTTTAATTTTTAGGTTTCCGGTGTTTAGGAAATCTTCAAATGACAAAATACATAATTATTACATAATCATCAAATTTCAACTTTCAATACATTTTTTAATCCATCATTTTCGTCCATTTTTCTTACAATTTCACATGACAAAATACATAATTAGTACATAATCATTCCAAAATATAATTTAAGGAATGAAGGGACCGAAATCATCCCCTCGGCGATCGAACGAACCGATCGGTCTCTCGCGGATAAAATTTTTCTCTCCGTTCTTCACTTTCCAAGTTTCAATTTGCAAATTTGATGTCGCGGATGTGTCCGAAATGTCGAAAATAGGCCAACGGCCATTCTTCAATTTTCGGGGTCCGGGTCACCGTTGACCAGCGTTGACTCACCGTTGACCGGAGTTGACCGGTGGCGGTTTAGGTCAAGCTTGGTATCAAAATGTATATCTTGACGAGAGGAACCTATTGGTGGTGTCAATTTCACCAATCAAGCCTCCTATGGTCAGAATTTGAGCCTCGAAAAAATCAACGGTGGCGTCGATGTCCGTTCTCTGACTTGCTGCCGTTATTGCCCAAAATTACGTTAGGGCTTTTACTCTACGCACGATTCTGAGTCTTTTGATACCCATCACATCACTCAACTCCACCGGAATCGTCGGATTCCACGGTGGCTTCACGATGGCGATGACGAGGCTTTGGCCAGTGCGATCCGACGGCTGTTGAGGTGAAACAAGACTTGGGTTTTGTTCTTCTCTTCACCATGAATCTATTGGGATAGGAATCTTGGCATTTGGACGTCGGACGGCAGAGAAATGACCGTTTGAAATTTTTGATCACCGGTGGCTTCGGGCGGCGCGTGTGGCGTTCTCCGGCGTCGGTTCCGTCGATTCAGCACACTGTTGGACTCAGCTCATCAAGAGCTTTCCAACGAGACCGACAGTGTCGAAAACGAACACCGTTTCCGATAGTTGGCTACTATTCACTTTTGGGATAGTGGGGGGGGGGGGGGGGGGGGGGGAATCTAGATTAGGGAAATTATGGGGTCCTATTTGCAATTATCCAAATTTTTGCTCTTTATATACTTTTTTGTCCAAAATTTCAACATGAACTATCTTGACTAATTTGGGCGTGCTGAACCCAAATATATCAGTTTCGTTTTCATCCGAGATCATTTCGACCAGTTTCCGGTACTGCCAATTTCCGGCCAAAAATTACCTTTGTGCTCAATTAACTAATTTGAGCATACTAATAGGCTATACTGACTAATTTGGGCGTGCTAAACCCAAATTTATCAGTTTTATCCTCATCCGAGGTCATCTTGACCAGTTTTCCGGTATTGCATATTTCCCGGTCAAAATTTACTTTTTGTGCCCAATTGGCTAATTAAAGTATTCTGATTCCAAATATATCAGTTTTATTTCAAAAAAAGGTCATCTTGACCAATCTCTCGATACTGCATGTTCCTCGGTCAAAATTTACGTTTTATGCTCAATTGACTATTTTGAGCATACTGATTATAAATATATCAGTTTTATATCAAGAAAAGGTCATCTTGACTAATTTCTTGATACTGCGTGTAACACACACGCACACACATATAACATCACTACCGTAACTCTTTCATCTTTTGGTAGACTTGTCTTACCACAAGTCACCTTCTAGAGCTCTCGATAACAAAATGGCACCATTTTTTCTTCCTGTTTCGGTTTTGTGAAATTTTTTCACGGCCAAATTTTGCACCTTTAACATTGTTAAAACATTTTATCACGTTCTAAACAATATTAAATCATTCATTTCACATTTTAAACCTAAAAATAATTATATACATTCAATATGCCTATTTTCTGAGAATGGTGAAATTTCTCGGTTGTCACACTAGATATGGGCATAATCTCGACAATTGGTCGAACTTGCGGCATACTTTAGCCACTTTCATGTTTCCCTGCTTTAGGTTTTTAAACTCTTTTTGTTGCGGTCCTAATGCAGTTGGATCACAATATTTCTGATTGAACTCCTCTAAAAAGTCATTCCAAGTTATCTAAGTCTCATCTTTTCTGATGCAGACGATCTCCCACCAGTTGCGAGCATCTCTGTTCAGCACATAAGATGTATAAAGAACCTTTTATTGATCAATCAAATTCATGAAGTTGGTGATATGTTAGAAAGAAGAAAACCATTCCTCAGATTCCAATGGGTCAATCGAACCATCAAACTCTAGTGGCCTCATTCGACAAAACCTTTTATAAAGTGGTGCTTGTTGAATAATAACCCATGGTTCTTGAATTCTTTCCTAGTTGATAGTGTAAGTGGAGGATTCAGTATCTCAATTAGAGCCAAAATCGGTTCAGGTTCTGAGGCAACTGGTGGTTTTGATGCTTAAGGTAGCGATGGAGCTTCCTCATTAGTAGGTTCTTGATTCCTTTGGTTCAACTGGTTTCTTAGTTCTTAGTTTTCTCTTATTTGATTAGCTAGTAAAGCTTCTAGTTCGATTACTCATTCGGTTAATGTATGGGGTCGAGCACGCCTAATAGGTTGTCCCGTCTTTATACCATATTGCTCTTCTAGACCTAACATCACAGAGCAAGATGATTTGGTATAGATACAATTGAAATTTCATTGATTCTTTCTCTTATTTCTTCTTCTTTTTTTATTTTATACATCACATCACATAGTCATTTTATTCTTAACTTCTATCACATCATAAACATTCTTTCTTCCAAAAACATCGTCTTTCATTCATATACACATCATTTACATACATCATCTATATATCATTTCATTGTCCTTAAAACAAGGCCTTTTCACCTTTCGATACATACTATATACATATATATAGATATACTTTATACTAATAAGTATATCAGGTGACATTTTCATCCTTATCATCTTCCAGAGGAAACTCCTATGGGTTCTCATCACTATCAGTCCCATCCTTTAAATTCTCTATCCCATCATCAGTCTTGAGAGTCAAATTACGGGGTAGATGTCTAGAGGCTATAGCTCGGGATCCTCTTGATGACCCTACCTCATTATCATTCATCATCCCACAAGGTTGAAAAAGTCTTGCGAGTGCTTCACCTTGTGGATCGTGATCTTGCATCATTCACTCATACTTTTCCATTAGCATCACTCATTTAATTCCTTAATTGAGGCAATGTACTACTACAATGAGTCATTGTATGTTGGGAAAGTGCAGAGTCTAAGTTCATCATTCAATCCCCTCCAAAACATCATGCATAACTCTTCATCTAAAAGTCATGGTAATGGACTGCTCAGTACGATCTCATCCATAAAGCAAGTGGCATAAGACATCACGGTGTCAAGTGGTTGCATCTTAAACTCCTCAGCTCTCAAGACAAACTCTCAGAGCACCTTAAAACTCAAAGTAGTTGGTGGCGATGGTGCAGATACTGCTAGTACCAGTGGTGTAATACCAATGGTCGGGCCATTTGTAGATGAATAACCGGTCTCGTCCAAATTGTGCATGCATAAGGATGATAAATACGTCTTCCTAGTCGACGATCCACACTCTAATCCTAATATCCATGTGATATTTTAATTAAAATTAGAATAGCGAAAATACTAACTTACTTGGACTGTCCGGAAGAGAATGCATACAATGTCACAATAGGTTAGGTTGAACCACTGGCTCTGATACCAACTGTGCCGCCTCGCCTAGCGTGGGGGACCAATACAACAGTTTATCCTTTTAATATCTTTTTTCTTATGCCTTTAATAGTAATAAAACTAGCCATAATTCATGGAAATTTTTTTTTTATAAACTAAAACCATTTAAATACTAGCAAATTTTAAAACCATTATATTGTAGTATCAAAACCGTTTCATAGTTACTTGCATATCATTACAAAATACTATCTTACTTTTATTTACAGTCAAACATAAAATTCAGCCAACAAAAAAACTTTTTCCTTTCTTTTTGTGCAGCGGACAAGTCGTGATAGAACCGTAACCTTTTCCATGACACTTGCATCCTATTCCACCAATCCAGTATCTTCATTAGTGCTTAAGTTACAGGTTGTTTACCTCGATTACTTGAACACGAACAAATTGGGGAGCTAATACCCAGTAAGTTCAAACATAACACTCAAGTCTTAAAAATAATACTTTGATAAAATACTATCATATCACATATTTATTATGCTCTATTATTTGTTCATTCTATTCATTTCTAGTCTTATCTGTCTTTTATCTTTATGGACCCTTTTTGGTCGTACCATGCGTGCTATTAAGAGGAATCAAGGAGCGACCCACTAGCTTATTCTTATCGGTTCATCATCAAATATCCTCACACCTTTGGGAGGTTAGTATGCCAAAATTACATATTTATATTACCGTCTTACTTACTTCCAAACATAGTGACATTAGAAATGTCATAATCTTAAAAGTATACCTAAACATCCGTTCATCAAAATTGCATTGTTGTTTTGTTAGGAAATGCTCTAAGCATGGAAGAAATTTTAATGTATTTCATTTATTTTGAACTGGATAATAAAATTATATTCAGAGGTTATTCATTACATTACTGTTTGTCCTCATTCTATTTACATATTAAAGTAGATGTAAGCAAATATGGCTCACTAACTGCTTGTGTTAAACTGTTAGAATGTTGCATGCAATGGACTTTTATATGTGAGAAGACAATGTTCTAAAGTAAGCAGTCTAAATTACAGTTCGTAGTCTATGAGGTTAAATCGAGCATCTAACTCATGTTAAGACTATTATATTGTCTAAAGCCATGGTGGGGATTGTTTGTCTTGACTGTCCAGAGCAGAGACTCCGCAGTAGAGACATAGATATATTGCTTGGGGGTGAAATATTGGACCGGGACTAAAGCGTGATTGAACTGCGTAGTCCACGATGATGTAGGAAAATAAATTGGTAAAAACGTATCAGAGTGGTGCAGCAGAACAATAAAAATTTTAGGATCGTTAAATATCTCATGATGCCATATACAATAAACCAACAACAATTAAAACTCATACCTCAAGGATGCCAATCTGCAGGAGGAGAATGACCGTAGGGCTTCAACCAACTAGCCTTCTCTACTATTCTCCAATTCTCGAATGGCTGAGTGTGTGGGCACTCCGAACCTCGACTGGTATGCTAGCACTGCTAGTCTTCTTTCGACAGCCTAGATCTCTAAAGAACTTATTGTCATGGTGAGTTGTGCAACAATAAGCCAGCTTACCTGAGAGTCTGTGGTCTAAGAGAACTGGAGTGGCAGGACCTCTATTTATAGAACTGCATGAGGTGATTCTCTGAATTCGAATTGGATTAGGAGAAGATATTCTCCCTTATCCACAAGCACAAAATCTGAATTTTCCAAGGGCAAAATCTGAATTTTCCAATTCAGCCACTTTAGGATAATTCCAATCCAAATCTAAACAAGATTTTAACTAGAATTTTATCTCCCTTTTTCAACCAAAAAATCCGAATATTCAAAGGAGAAATCTCCACCAAGATTTCGGCCACATTTGGATAAGGAAGAATCAAAATTCCACTAGGATTTTTAAGCTTGAATCTTATCTCATCCTTATCCAAAATAACCGAAAATCTCCTAGGAGATTTACTCCAAAATTTCGGCCATTATCAGGGATGAGAGAATCCAGATTCAACTGGGATTGAAACTTGAATTTTTCCTTGAACCTTATCCACAAAAATCCGAAAATTCATTGAGGATAATCTTCAAAATTTTCATCCATATTTGGTTAGGATTTGGATTCAAAATTCAAGTAGGATTCTAACAAGATTTTCCTCTCCATATCCATCCTAAATTTGAATTTCATTCCTTGTGGATTTACCACAACAAATTCGAATCCTACTTGGATTGTGATTCAAAATTTGAATTTCAAATTTCAAATTCAAATTTCAAATTCAAATTTCAAATTTCAAATTTCAAATTTCAAATTTCAAATTTCAAATTTAAATTTCAAATCAAATTTCAAATTCAAATTTCAAATTCAAATTTCAAATTTCAAATTTCAAATTTCAAATTTCAAAATTCAAATTTCAAAATCCATAAAACAGTTGTATTTCAAATTCTTGTTCTCATGGATAATTTTCTACAACTCCAATCCAATCTCAAATAAAATCATGACAACTTTATTTGGAGTTCGAATAATTGTGTATTCTATTATCCAAAACAAAATCTGAATCCAACCGGAGGGAATCTTGTCTACCATCCTAATCCTATGTCAACACCAGCCATGCATAATAAACTAGCCAATAGCATACACAGATCAATTTTACCAAACGTTAAGGAATTATGTGGAGCTAGTAGAGGGACTAATTGGACATATATAATTGGGCTCCCACAAATCCATATGATCATCATTCTTTACTGAACAACTCAATCATATGATCACTGATTTCAGAGTCATACCACTATAAACCTGAAACTGAACTCACAATTATATACCGTATTACGTAAGCCTGTGACAAGCTATCGTCTAATGGCCTTGTCATGTATGCAGAACCCTCATATGATATCCATGATCAGCCTTAGGCCAAAGTCTGTTTAATTTTGCTGATCAGGCTATCTTAAAGTTCCATTATACTACCGAATAAAGAAAATGATTATTCACCATATGTGAATAAGAAGTCATCCACCCAGCAGACGACCCAAGGCCCTGTCCATTTTCATATTCAGTATAATGCCTTTAAGAGGATACCCTTAACTCCTCATTAGAGCTATGATTCTGATATCTATAAACGAACCCTTCATCGTATATAAGTCATGCACCCAACAAACCGGTTTATAAGCTTACTACCTCTGAGACGCTTTAGCCATTGGAACATCAAAGTACACAAGTCATATACATGAAGCTATCCTTTTACTCAGGATTAAGGTTACTGCACAATGAACGTCAAAAGTAGATCGATCCACTCAAAGCGGACTTCGTAGATCAATCACGCTTTAGTCCCGGTCTAATATGTCACCACCAAGCAACATATCTATGTCTCTACTTGGGAGTCTATGCTCCAGACAGTCAAGACAAACCGTCCCCTCCAAGGCTTTAGACAACATAATAGTCCTAACATGAGTTAGATGCTCAGTCTAACCCCATAGACTACGGACCATAGTATAGACTGCTTACTTTAGAACATTGTCTTCTCGCATACAAAAGTCCATTGCATGCAATGTTTTAACAGTTTAACACAAGTAGTCAGGGAGCCATATTTGTTTACATTTACTTTAACATGTAAATAAAACGAGGACAGATAGCAATGTAATGAATAACCTCTATATATAATTTTATTATCCAGTTCAAAATAAATACATCAAAATGTCTCTAATACTTAGGGTATTTCCTAACAATCTCCCACTTGTCCTAAGCCAGCAGATGTGCCATGTTATGCATCCCCATCACCTCTGCATGCCTCTCAAAGCTTCTAGCCACCAAACTCTTAGTAAAGGGATTGGCAATGTTGTCCTCAGATCGCGATCTTACATACATCTACTTGTCCTGTCTCCACGTGCCCTTTAATAATATGATATCTCCGATCTATGTGCTTGGTCCTCTTGTGGTGCGGAGATTCCCTTGTGCTGGCAATAGCCCCAGTGTTATCATAGTAAAGTGTGATAGGCTTGTCAACACCCGGAATGACCTCAAGGTCTCTAAAGAACTTGCGGAGCCAAACCGCTTCTTTAAATGCCTCAGTCGTAGCCACATACTCAGCCTCCATAGTAGAGTCAGTTGTGCAACCCTGCTTCATGCTCGTCCACACAATGGCGCCTCCTCTGAGCAAAAACACTGATCCAGATGTTGATTTCCTCGAATCCTTACAAGTCTAGAAGTCTGAGTCCGTGTATCCTACGGGTGTTAGGTCCCCTCCAGAATACACTAGCATATAATCCCTCGTTCTCTTAAGATACTTGAGTATATGCTTTACTGCTTGCCAGTGCTTGGTTCCAGGATTCGCTTGATATCGACTCACCATACCTACTGCAAAACATATATCCGAGTGAGTGTAAAGCATAGCATACATAAGGCTACCCACAGCGGATGCATAAGGGACCTTACTCATATGCTCTCTTTCTTCCAATGTCTTGGGGCAGTCATCCAATGAAAGAGTTAGATCAGCAATAGAAGGTTGTGTACCTTTCTTTGCCTCTTGCATTGCATATTTGTCAATTATTTTATCTATGTATGAAGCTTGGGCTAATGCTATCATTTTGTTCTTTTGATCTCTGAAGAGATGAATGCCTAGAACATAATTAGCTTCTCCCAAGTCCTTCAAGTCAAACTGTTGGTGTAACCAAAGCTTGATCGATGATAAGTTCCCTACATCATTCCCAATGAGTAGTATATCATCAACATAGAGTATCAAAAAGACAACTTTTCCATCCTTAATACGTTTATAAACACAGGGTTCATCAACGTTCTGTGACGCCTTAAATTTTATTTAAGGGTCAATATATAATTTAAATAAAATTAGTGTGCCAAAAAAATTAATTTAAAAATCTTTTGGAAACCCTAGGTTGGTTTCCTAGTCAAATTCCGCTCAAAAAGTCAACAATTTGAACTTCAAAAAGAAACCCTAAAACATTCGGCCATCACTTGGGATTTTAAATTAAAATTTAAATTCCACAAATCCAAGAAGGATTCAAATTCAAATTTCATTATTTAGATATAAAGAAGAAATTTGGCCATAAAGTGTAGGAAATAAAGGAGATTTTATTTGAATTAAAAGCTAGGTTAAAACTCAATTAAAATTCAAATTATTTTTCCTTAAAAACTAAGGGATAATTTTCGGCCACTTGAGGGGAAATAAGAGAGAAAACCCTAGCCTCAAAACAGCACAAAAACTTTCCCTTTTGCCCCTTAAAATTTTCAGCCAAACAAGGAAGAGAAAGGGAAAGAAAAACCTAATATAAAAACCCCCTTTTAACTCTCATTCACCCCTCCTTTCACTCTTAAAATTTCGGCCAGCTTTCTCCTCTCCCCTCTCTGGATTTTCTCTCCCAAAACACACCCAAAACAGCAAACAAAACCTATCAAAAGGCAGCTCAAAGATTCAACAACTTCTGAGACAAAAACAAGGTGAGAAATCAAACTTTTTCCTTCCTTCTCCTTTTGATTTTAAATCCGAAATTTATATGGTTTTCTCCACTATTTCCATACTGTTTTGAAGACTCCAATACTCACACAAATTCAGCCAAAAGGGAGACCAAGCATAAAAAATAGGGCAGCACAAACAAGGTGTGATTTTTCTCTCAAACCCTAAAATTTTACCTCATTGATCCCCTTTTCAAAAACCCTATTATCATATGTGTAAGATTTTATGATTTTATCAATTTGATTCTTCGGTTGGGTTAATGACATATAAATAAGGTTTTCCACAAAATTTCGTGATCTTTGGATGAAAATTGAATTGGTTTGAGGCTAATCGAAATTCGGACACAGAAAAACGGAAATCTGGAAAATTATCATATGAACAGTAAATTTGTGTCAGCCATAACTTGAGCTTTAAAAACGATTTTTGAGTGATTCTTGAGCCTAAAATTAAATTCAAGATGTCCCCTAAATGCATAAAACATTTCAGAACCAAAATCATCCGTTTGCCCAGTAAAAATATTTTTCTAATATAGGCGGACAGAACTGCCAGTTTTTGAACTGAAACTGAAACCCAGATTTTATGCCTGAAAACAACCCCCCGGTTTTTGGCCTAATTGAATGACCAAATGATGTCTAAAAATTATAAAAATTATATGGAATTAAAGCTACGGATGTCTAGTTTAACATATTAAAAATTTAGAATTTTTGGGATTAAAAATGAATTGATATTGATTTTACAATCAGCCTAGGTCAGTCTGCCCATGACCAGAAATATCCTAACTTAGAGTTTTCCACAAATTTTAAATCCCAAATGTTTATTAAACGTTTTGAAATCTTTTGTGGCACACTAAAATGATTGGATGATTATGTCTAGACCTAGACTGATCATATGTTGTGATTATAGGACTTATTTGACGTTCTTGCTGGATTTATGGATCACGTTATCGTAACGCTTGTGCGATAATCGAGGTAGGACGTTCAAGCCTTTTCTGGGAGTAGTCAAGTGTTTTAAATTCCCCTGTTTTATTGATGGCATGCTATTTTCGATTTATGAAATTATTATACTATTTTTGATGAAATAAACGCATGCAACGTATTTTGTAATGAATGTGTATTTTAAAGAGTGTTTTGATTAATGGCATAATATAACTTGGTAAATACCATCTTTTGAATAATCCGGTGAACATAATTGAGCTCTAGTTCACGATCATTGTAAATGATGCGTGCGTCCCAGAGTTGACGCCATGGGGGAAGGTCCCTAAACCTGCGCAGGGCCGTTCGGCCTGCTTAGACCGTAACGAGATGATCTAGGATAATTCAAATTCGAGGCACGTATATTTTAGCTACGACAAGTCCTCACTCATAATATGATGGTTTGTTTTAATGATTTATTATTTTCATATTGGGGCACGTATATTGCAGCTACGCTAAGTCCTCAGCAGAATAAAACTTGTTTTAAAAATGTTTTTCACGAAATTGTTGATTATTTTTTTATGATTATTATGTCATGTATTTTTTTTAAATTGTTGATTATTTTTGGAAACGAATATTATGCCATACTTTTAAATGTTATCTGTTAACCCACCTTTGTTTCTGTCCTACTGAGCCAGCGCTCACGTCCTTTTTTCTTTGTGATTTCGAAATGACTACTTCCAGGTGCGGGAGGTAGCAGTTTCGAAAATCGTTGAGCTATCCGTTTCTACCGAGGATGATGCTATCCGTTTTCTCTATCTTCTTCTTTCTGTTTCTCGTTCTGATGTAATGAGACATTAAGTTTGGACTTTATTTCACGTTATTTAAATTCTATGCTTGGGGAATATTTATGGTTGGTAATTTCTTTTAAAAACCGATTTTATGTTTGATTTCCGCATTAAAAGGTATTTATTTTCCACTTTATTTTATTTTGTGGTTATGATGCTACTTTATAAATAATTAGGCTTAGCTAAATTATAATGTTGACCTGTTTATCGTAATAAATGTTTTTCTTAAATCTCGGGTTGATATTATGATTTGGCTGCCGTGTCACGTGTCTAAATTTTGGGTAGTGACACGTTTTGCTCAAAATTGAAAGTCTTGATCACTTGATCAAATCTCTGGTTCCATGAGCGGGATGCTTGCTTTAATCTATAAATGGATCTAAGCAACTAGTAGACTTTCCTTTCTTAGCCTTTCGCTACGAACACTTCGGGCTGTATCATATAGATACACTCCTCAAGATGGCCATTCAAGAATGCCGTCTTGACATCCATTTACCAGATCTTGTAATCAAGAGCCACAGCAATGGACAGAAGAATACGGATAGACTTCAGCATAGCAATAGGCGAAAAGGTTTCATCGTAATCGATTCCAGCTTTTTACGCGTACTCCTTTGCAACCAGTCTAGCTTTGAAAGTTTCCACTCTCCCTTCTCCATCCTTCTTTCTTTTGTAGACCCATTTGCATCCAATGGGTTTTATCCCATCCGGTAAATCTATAAGTTCCCAAACAGAGTTGGATTTTATAGAATCCATCTCATTGTTCATAGCCTGTTTCCAAGATTTAGAATCAACATCATTTATAGCTTCATCATAGTTGACCGGATCATCCTCATGCTTATGAGCCTCGGCCTGGTATACCTCAGCATCATACATGAAGAAATTAGGTTTCTTCGAAACCCTCCCACTACGACGAGGCACCATAAATTGTTGATCGTTTGCAGGTCCTTCACCGGAACTCGAACTTGTGTCCAAGACCGAAATCTGTGGAGCAGTTCTTTCACCCGATAACTCCTCTAGCATCACTTTGCTTCGAGGCTTAAAGTCATTCATGTGACTTTCCTCCAAGAATGTCACATGGGTTGAGACAATGACTTTTTGTTCCTTCGGGTTATAGAACAGACCTCCTTTAGTTCCCTTTGGATACCTTACAAACATGCACAATTCTGATCTTGGTTCCAACTACTTTGCATCCCCATCCAGTACATGCACCGGGTAGCCTCATATTCTCATATGTCCAAGGGAGGGCTTCCTGCCACGCCACAATTCATACGAAGTTCTGGGAATTGATTTGCTTGGAACCTGGTTCAGAATATAGCACGCCGTTTGTAAAGCATATCCCCAAAATGATAATGGCAGCATTGAATAACTCATCATGGACCGTACCATATCCAACAAGGTCCTGTTTCTCCTTTCGGCTACACCATTTTGTTGTGGAGTACTAGGTGCAGTCAATTGGGATAATATCCCACTCTCTATAAGATGTCCTAGAAATTCATTAGAGAGGTATACACTACCTCGATCAGATCGAAGTGTCTTTATGGATTTATCCAATTGCTTTTCCACTTCCGCACGATACTCTTTGAACTTGTCAAAGGTTTCACTCTTGCGGTGCATCAGATACACATATCCATACCTCGAGTAATCATCTATAAAGGAGACATAATACTCGAACCCTCCTCGTGCTGTGACGTTCATGGGGCCACATACGTCAGTGTGCACAATTTCTAAGAGCTCCTAAGCCCTTGTTCCCTTAGCTCCCAAAGACCTCTTAGTCATCTTTCCCTCTAGACAAGACTCGCATTGAGGAAGACGTACCTCCTCCAGAGATTCCAGAGGACCGTTTTTCACCAATCTTTGAATCCTATCCTGATTAATATGACCAAGTCTTAAATGCCAAAGATACGCCTTGTTAGAGTGAGAAACTTTCAACCTTTTAGAGTTATCTATTAATTCGGTGTAAAGCAGTGAGTACATCTTTGGTTTGATCAAATATAGGTTTCCATCCATCCATCCAAAACAAATAAAAGACTTATTTTTATGAATATCAACTCTTTTATGAAAAGAAACTGAATAAGAATCCTTTATTAAACAAGCTACCGATATAAAGTTCCTCCTAAAATTAGGAACATAAAAAGAGTCTTTCAAAAAAATAAACCTAAATTCATCAAAGTAAAGATAAATATCTCCCACTGCCTCAGCCACCACCAAGTTACCATCTCCAGTCCGCAACTAGAGGCTCTTATCATGTAGACTTCTCATTTCCACGAACCCCTGCATAGAAACACAAACATGATCAGTGGCGGCCGAATCAATGACCCAAGTGTCTTTCGATTCTTCCACCAAACATGCTTCTAAGTAGTGAAGTTCCTTACCTTCCTTGCCCTTGGCGGATAGGATTTCCCGACAAGCCTTCTTAAAGTAACCTACCTTCCCACAACGAAAGCATTTGGACTTTTTAGGGTCCTTGGGCTTCTTGTTCTTCTTCTTCTTCTTCCCATCCGAGACAGGAGGATTAGAAGAACTAGAAGCCGCTTGCTTCTGGTTTGGCCTCTTCCTCTTATGTGATGGTTTGGAAGATTCTGCCAAATTGGCCTCTCCTTTGGGTTGGATCGTATTCCCATCCCTGATCATCCGCTCATAAGCTTGGAGTTCCTTTATGAGCTCGGTTAGTCCTAACTCCCTTGTTGCCAGATTGTATGCGGCCTTAAACCCCACAAAATCTTTAGACAGAGTTTTGAACACCATCTCGATCTGGGTGTTGTAGTCCAACTCAACACCGTTCTCGGTAGCCTCAGCGAAGAATCCCATTAGAGTGATCATATGGTCCTTCATCGGAGTACCTACCTTTTGCTTAGAGTTCATAATACTGGTTATAGCAGACTGTCGAGCCAACTTTTCTTGGCCTCCGAACATGTCCTCTAGATTTTCCATGATCTCCCTAGCAACCTGATAAGTCTCATGCTACTTTTGTAAAGCACTCGTCATGCTAGCAAGCATGTAGCATCGAGCTATATCATTGGATTCTCTCCAATGAGTATAGGCAACCGGGACCTCCTCAAGCGGTGTGTCAGGTTTTGGCCCTGGTGGGCATGGTTCGTCCAGTACAAACTTGTGTCTCTCACAGCTGAGAACTATTAACAGATTTCTTTACCAATCCTTATAATTATCACCGTTGAGTTTATTCTCAGTAAGTATTGAAATGAGGGGTGTCGGTGACATTTTGAACTGAAAAAAAATTATACTAGACATCATTACAAAGCCCAAGCAAATATACAGATAATTTAGCAAATAAAACATACAAGTATGTTCCTACATGAAACTTGAAAAACATGTAGCATTGCAACGATAATTCTCAGCACCTATTACCCCAAGCCACCGAGGGGTGGTCATGAAAACAAATAGCCAGAACATGGACCTCGTCCAATTAATATACGTTGTCTTAAATCCTCCAAGGTTAAAACATATATTAATAATCGCTTATTTGGCCACCAGTTTAGTTAACAGAGCTTCTAGGGAAGGTTAATAACTAAATGAGTCTTAAGTGTATAACCATTGTTTACGTAGCCCGATCCACGTCCTACCAAGCCACCGAGGGGTGGTCATAAATAGGATCGTACCCGAACACGTTTTCCACATAGGAGATCCAATCTAGTATACCGGCAGCGGTAAACACCTACCAAGGGGTGTGGCCAGGGTAGAACTGACATGGAGGCCGTGGGTATTGTTTGAAACCCCCTCCCACTCAATATTTTGAAAAACATGCAAGTTTTGATAAACATGTATGATCAATATAGTATGAGCGGCACTCACCTATCCTATATGACATTGTATCAAATATGCATACAAAACATCCATCAATTCATATTTATACATCCATGACATATCACAGAAAAAAAATTGACAGAATAACCAAGCCATGGTTCCATCTTAGAACAAAGAAAATAAAGAGTACAAAATTCCATCCAAAGCATTCTTTGGGTCTTGAATTTTGTTCCGTCTTCTTGTATCCATCTTTATGTAGCCTCTCCATTTATTTCTCATCCCATGAATCATTTAAAATTTAAATTCCAAAAATTTAAATTTCAAATTCAAATTCCAAATTCAAATTTCAAATTTAAATTTCAAATTCAAATTTTTAAACAATATGTATAATAATATGTAATTTCAAAAATTTCAAATTTTCAATTACATATTTTAAAACATGATTTAAAATTAAATCTCAAATTTAAAAATCAAAATTTTTCGATTTTTGAATCATCTCACCACTGCCCCCAGAGGCGGCAGCCGCCGTGGGTAGCCCCCAACCCTGGGGGGCTGGCAGCCCACGATCACCCCTTATGTAGCCCTGTCAGGCTGCAGGCCAAGCCTGCAGCGCCAGGCTGCACGCCCAGGCTGGGCGCAGTAGCCGGCAGGCTGTACACCCAGGCTGCGGCCAGCCTTGGGGAGGCCACGGCCACCCTCGGCCTGCGGCCGTGGGTGGTTATGGCCTGCACAGGGGCTGCCATAGCCCATCCTGCCCGAGGGCAGAGGCCGCAGCCCCACCAAGTCCTAACGGCCTATCCCGCGGGGTCGTGTCTCGATTTTCGTGCCATATTCCAATTTACCTATTAGGATCTCCAAAAATTAATTTGAATCCCAATTAAATTGAAATTTTCCACACATTCAAAATTTCAACCTTTAAATCAAATTTAACTTTTGGGAAAAATAAATTACGGTCTTTAATCTTCAATCTCCTCCAAGAATAATTACATAAAATTTCCTAAACCGTTTCTGGTTATAAAAAATTCTAACCATAATAATTCTAAGAGACAAAAAAAAATCCATGGGAAAATTACAATATTAAAAAACTACTCCCATGGTTACATAAAAATCCTAGATACAATTTTTCTAAATTCTAAGGAACCATAACCGGCAAAAACAAGCCTGCTTATAATAATTCAAAAAATTAAAAAAACCACATGCTTTATACATAATACATGATAACAACATAAATATGAATTTTAACTAGAATTTTATCTCTCTTTTTCAACCAAAAAATCTAAAAATTCAAAGGAGAAATCTTCACCAAGATTTCGGCCACTTTTGGATAAGAAAGAATCAAAATTCCACTAGGATTTTCAAGCTTGAATCTTATCTCATCCTTATCCAAAATAACCGAAAATCTCTTAGGAGATTTACTCCAAAAATTTAGCCATTATCAGGGAAGAGAGAATCCAAATTCAACTGGGATTGAAACTTGAATTTTTCCTCGAACCTCATCCATAAAAATCTGAAAATTCATTGAGGATAATCCTCAAAATTTTCATCCATATTTGGTTAGGATTTGGATTCAAAATTCAAGTAGGATTCTAACAAGATTTTCCTCTCCATATCCAACTCAAATTCGAATTTCATTCCTTGTGGATTTACCACAACAAATTCGAATCCCACTTCGACTGTGATTCAAAATTCAAATATCAAATTTCAAATTTCAAATTTGAAAATCCACAAAACAGTTGTATTTTAAATTCTTGTTCACATGGATAATTTTCTACAACTTCAATCCAATCTCAAATAAAATCATGGCAACTTTATTTGGAGTTTGAATAATTATGTACTCTATTATTCAAAACAAAATCATCCAACCGGAGAGAATCTTGTCTACCATCCTAATCCTATGTCAACACCATCCATGCATAATAAACTAGCCAATAGCATACACAAATCAATTTTGCCAAACGTTAAGGAATTATGTGGAGCTAGTAGAGGGACTAATTGGACATATATAATCGGGCTCTTGCAAATCCATATGATCATCATTCTTTACCGAACAACTCAATCATATGATCACTAATTTCAGAGTCACACCACTATAAACCTGAAACTGAACTCCCAATTATATACCGTATTACGTAAGCCTTTGACAAGCTATCGTCCAATGACCTTGTCATGTATGCAGAACCCTCATATGGTATCCATGATCAGCCTTAGGCCAAAGTCTGTTTAATCCTACTGATTAGGCTATCTTAAAGTTCCATTATACTACCGAATAAAGAAAATGATTATTCACCATATGTGAATAAGAAGTCATCCGCCCAGCAGACGACCCAAGGCCTTGTCCATTTTCACATTCAGTATAATGCCTTTAAGAGGATACCCTTAACTCCTCATTAGACCTATGATTCTGAAATCTATAAACGAACCCTTCATCGTATATAAGTCATGTACCCAACGAATCGTTCTATAAGCTTACTACCTCTGAGACGCTTTAGCCATTGGAACATCAAAGTACACAAGTCATATACATGAAGCTGTCCTTTTACTCAAGATTAAGGTTACTACACAATGAACGTCAAAAGCAGATCGATCCACTCAAAGCGGACTTCGTAGATCAATCATGCTTTAGTCCCGGTCTAATATGTCACCACCAAGCAACATATCTATGTCTCTACTTGGGAGTCTATGCTCCAGACAATCAAGACAAACTGTCCTCTCCAAGGCTTTAGACAACATAATAGTCTTAACATGAGTTAGATACTCAGTCTAACCGCATAGACTACAGACCATAGTTTAGACCGTTTACTTTAGAATAATGTCTTCTCGCATACAAAAGTCCATTGCATGTAATGTTCTAATAGTTTAACACAAGTAGTCAGGGAGTCATATTTGCTTACATTTACTTTAACATGTAAATAAAACGAGGACAGATAGCAATGTAATGAATAACCTCTATATATAATTTTATTATCCAATTCAAAATAAATACATCAAAATGTCTCTAATGCTTAAGGCATTTCCTAACAGATGAGTGGATCAATTTACTTTTGACGTTCATTATACAATAACCTTAATCTTGAGTAAATGAACTACTTCATGTATATGACTTGTGTACTTTGATGTTCCAATGGCTAAAGTGTCTCAGAGGTAGTAAGCTTATAGATCAGTTCATTCGCTGCATGACTTGTATACGATGGAGGGTTTGTTTACAGATATTAGAATCATAGCTCTAATAAGGAGTTAAGGGTATCCTCTTTAAGGCATTATACTAGATATGGAAATGGACAAGGCCTTGGGTCGTCTGCTAGATGGATGACTTCTTATTCACATGATGAATAATCATTTTCTTATTCGGTAGTATAATGGAACTTTAAGATAGCTTGATCAGCAGGTTGAATGGACTTTCACCTAAAACTGATCATGGATATCATATGAGGGTTTTACAAACATAGAAAGGTCGTTGGACAATAGCATGTCATAGACTTTTGTAATACGATATATAATTGGGAGTTCATTTTTAGATTTATAGTGGTATGACTCTAAAATTAGTGATCGTATAATTGAGTTATTCGGTATAGAATGATGATCATATGGATTCATAGGAGCCCAATTATATATGTCCAAGTGGTCCCTCTACTAGCTCCACATAATTCCTTAATGGATGGCAAATTGATGAAGGTACATTGGCTAGCTTGTAGTCTTGCGTGGATATAGGAAGGATGACAAGATTCTCTCCTGATTGAATTTGTATTTTGTTTTGGATAAGAGATTACAAAATTATTTGAATTCCAAATAAAGTTACCATGATTTTATTTGAATTTGAGTTAGAGTTGTGGAAAATTATCCATGAGAGCAAAATTTGAAATTCAAGGTTTTTGTGGATTTTGAAATTTGAATTTGAAATTTGAAATTTAAATTTTGAATTTGAATTTTGAATTTGAAATTTAAATTTGAAATTTGAAATTGACATTTGAATTTGAAATTTAAATTTGAAATTTAAATTTGAAATTCAAAATTTGAAATTTGAATTTGAAATTTAAATTTGAAATTTGTATTTGAAGTTTGAATTTTTGAAATTTGAACTTTGAAATTTGAATTCAAATTTTGAATCACAAATCCAATTGGTAATTGAATTTGTTGTAGATAAATCTACGTGATAAAATTCTATTTTCTTGTGAATAAGGGAGAGGAAGATTTTATTTGAATCCTACTTGAATTTTGAATCCTAAATCATCTAAATGTGACCGAATTTGTTAAGAGAATCCCACCTTAGGAGGATTCAGTTTTTTATGGATAAGGATGAAGGAAAATTCAAGTTTTGATCCTATTTGAATTTTAAATCTCTCCCTCACATTAAGTGGCCGAATATCTCTATGGATAAGCCTAAGGGAGTTAGAATTTTTTGTGGATAAGGGCGAGGTGAAATTCAAGTTAAAAATCCTATTTGAATTTTGATTCTCCTTACTCTTTGATGGCAGAATCTAGACATGCTTCTTGGCCTAGGGAAAATCCATTTTAGTGGATAAATGAGGAGATAAAATTCAAGTTAAAATCCTATTTGAATTTTGAATACAAAATCTTGCTAGGGTGGCCGAATCTTCCCATGTTTTTGGCCTATAGTGAATTCAGATTTTGTATGCAAGAAAGGGAGAATATCTTCTCTTGGTCCAATTCAAAATTTAAGGGATCTCTTGGTCCTACCAGTCCAGTTCTCTTAAACCACAGACTCTCAGGTGAGCATGCTTGTTATTGCACAACTTACCATGACAATAAGTTCTTTAGAGATCTAGGTGGTTAAAAGAAGACTAGCAGTGCTAGTATACTGATCAAGGCTCCGAGTGCCCACATTCTCTACCATCCAGGAATTAGAGAATAGTAGAGAAAGCTAGTTAGTTGAAGCTCTTAGATCATTCTTCTCTTGCGTCTTTGGCATCCTCTGAAGGTATAAATTTATTGTTGTTAGTTTATTGTATATGGTATCATAAAATATTTAACGATTTTGAAAAATTTTTGTAATTCCGCTGTGCTATTTTTATCATTTTTTCTTGCACATTTCATGAATAATATGTGTTTTTTTTATTTAAAAAAAATCAAAATATACAATCCAAAATAACCTTAAAAAAAATAATGTAAGTTTGTTCATGTATAGACAATTTAAATGTCTGAAATTACAAAAATTTGGCCAAGGTTAATTTCTTAGAATCCCCTCGATCCTCATCTTCCTTTCCTAAATGTTGTCCTATGATAAAACAATTCAATATTAATCTAAATGTTCTCATATTAGTCTTAGAACATTATAACATTTTTTTTTCTAACCTCACCCTTTTTCTTTATCATCTAACATCCCTTAACCCTAAAATACACACTGTTCAACGCATTTTAAAACCTCATAATCGATTTTCAAAACATTTAAGCCAATTATAATTCGAAAATTTTGGCATTATAACGGCTTAAAAATTCACTTTCCCATTGTGCTAGAACTATACAAAATGCATCGTTTGGCATAGTTTCAATTATATACCTATCCAAAATCCCAATACAAATACACAAATCTCATTTTTATTTATTTTTACACAATAGCAAAATTTGAATTCAAATAGCTAAAAAAATTACCTTACACTTTATAAAAATTACCTAAAATCATTTCTTTTTTAACATAAACCCTGAAAACAAGTCAACATCAACCTATCAAAATCTTTTCTTAGGGTTTGGTAATCTTAACCCTACATAAGAATGAAGAACAACATAACATAACTTATGTTTGATCTCTAGTATCACAAATAACTCTAAAATCAGGCTAGAAATTGATTTTCAACTTGGTTTTAGCTAAAATAATCAAAATTTTCCTAAATCTTTTTTTGTTCCACAATAACCATATCCATGAAAACACATGAAAATCAAAATAATAACATAGTTTAAGGAGCTTACTTGTTTGCTTGTGTGAAAATCCCTCAGTTCTGAAGTTTTACCATCTTTTCTCCCAATTTTGAGTGATTTTTTTAAAACTTGGAAGGTTGAGAACGTTCATGGAGGCTTAGAACAATTTTCTGTAGTTTTTCCACTCCCATGAACATGTGAATTCAAATCCAAAAGGGTAACAAATATCCTTTGGGGAAAAAGTGTAATTTTCATAAGTTAAGGGGACAAAATGCAATTTTTGAGTGACCTTTAGGCAAAATTTTTTAGATAAATTCAGCTGATCTCCAGCTGGTTTTGAACCATTAATCCACGTGCATGGCTTCTTGAAGAAACAATGATACCGAATCAGGTTAAAGGATTAGGGATAAATGGACTAAGTGTTTGGAAATGGGAAAATCTAAACTCAAAACAAGTCTAAACGGACGCCACTAACGGTTCCCATCCGCTAGATAAGTCAAAACTCGCCACTCCAAGGAATCCACCAAAGGAATAAGAGTTGAGATAAAGTTCACAAAAGAACCAAAAATTTCATTCAACCAAAAGTTCTCTTCTTTTACATTCAGTTTTTCCATCCCTATTGTGCACAAATTTACCAAGCCAAAACAAGAAAATTTCAGTTACAAAGCCACCCAAATTCCATGCTTAAAACAAGAAAAACTCCCCAACAATAAGTAGCCAATTTACAGCTAAAAATCCTTCACTTTTTAGCTCCCCAAAACTAACCAAAACCCCATTAAAACACACCGAAAGCATCCCTTTAAAGAGGGAAAAGTAACTACTACCATAATTCCCCCTAAACCCTCATTAAACTAATAAATTACTAAGTAACTCACACACACACACACTTAAAAATGAATTTTGTTGTGCTGTAACAACAATATTAAAGCTGAAAAAAAAATTGAAGACTCTATAATTAATTTTGAGGAAGAAAGCCATGCATTCCCATGCAAAGCCATGAAGCCATGCAAAGTTGAGCTGCTAGAGCCATCCAAAACCAAACTTAAGCTTAAGCCTTTGGGTGTCGAGCTTGAGCTTGAAACATGATCCGCATCAACTTAATTCTTTCTAATTTTGACTTTTGGTCAAAATTGTTTTAAAAATCCAAAATGCCACAACATTGATTTAAAGCATCTTTCATCTCATCCCTTGATTTTAGATGAACACATATCGTGTACTATATATTATTACAACTTGACTTGGACTAAAGGCAGTCCGAGCTTTATTTGTCGAAAATTTGACCAAAAAATCAAACTGGTCAAATTTCGCAATTGGCTCCCTAGAGTGTTGTTAGGGCCTTCCAAGTCATCAAAACTATTTAAATTACTCTATAAACCCTTGATAATTCATCTTTTTATGTCTAGGGTTTGTGGTCAGTACATTTCTAGTTTCAATAATTTTTCTTTCTCGGCATCAAAAATGCATTGTTTAAAGTATTTCGATCTAAAATTCATTACAGTAATCGTATTCTCACTTCGAAATTATTGTAAAGCATTCATAAATTCTATTTAAATATTAGGAATATAATTAATGCATTTTTTCTCATAAAGATATTATTTATTAATACTTTACATTAGTCTGAAAACCATATGTGATAACCAAGAATTCTTAGATTCTTAGAGTAAATTAAAATTGTATGTATGTATCAATTTTAATGAATAAAATATGAAAACGTGGTGTTTTAATACTGTTGAGAATACTGTGAAAATGTTCCGACAGTGTTAAAGTGAGTGAGTTCAAAGATGGAAAATCTTACCGAATAGAAACAGGGGAGACGGCTCGAAAATAAAACCAAAAACCCTGAAAAGGGCACCGAAGTGCACTAAAAGATGAAAATTTAGGGTAATGAATTTTGACCAAATGGAAGCAAAATAAGACAGACCGATCGCACCAAAGGCGCTCGGAACCCACTTATGTGATTTCAATAAAGTTCCATTCAATTTGATTTTCGATCAAAATTTGACCACAAATTAATTCATATATTAATTAGATGATGTCAGGATGACATCATAAATACAACTTAATTAATTAGGTTATTAAGGCTTAATTTATGGTGGTAGGTAGCATTAATGGCCAAGATTTAATGCTTCATGGATCAATGGCCATGATCAAGCGAAAATAGCTTTGAAAAAAATTAGGAAAATGGGCAAAAATGGAGGATCGGCCACATGGATGAAATCAGCCCAAAAGTTTTAAATTTGACCCCAAAAAGTTTGTAATTAAGCCGTTGGACAATTAGTAAATTTGTTGGTAAAAATTACAAAAAGGTCCCCATCAATTTGCTTATAAATAGGCATCAAAAATTCACTTGGAAAAATTATAAAACCAAGCCAAACTCTTGCCATTTTTCTGCCCATAAAATCCGTGTATCTCCCTTCCATTTCCAAGCAAAATTTTGACAAAAATTTACACAAAAATTAGCTTCCAAGCCTTCACTAAGTTGCAAGGATCAACTTGATAAGGTGAGCTTCTAAATTGAAGCAATTTTTAGTGTTGTTTTCTTCAAAAATCTGTGGCACTATTAGTGTGGAAAATGGTTGAAAAATTTATGAATTTGTTAGATGTTTATGTTGATTTAGTAACAAGTTGATCAAAACATGAAATAGAATTAAGAAACAAGCAAAAATTGATGCTTGATTTTCATGAAAGCCGTGGCTTGTTAGGGGGAAAAATGTTGAGAAATTTTGGTGATTTGTTTTAATGATTATGTTGGTTTGATATTATGTTTACTAAAGCATGAATTGGAATAATGAAACAAGCAAATTGATGCATATTTCACACTAAAAATCCATGGCCTATGTGGGATAAAAATGAGAAAGTTTTGTGATGGAAAAATGATGAGAAATGTTGATAAGAACACTAGGAATGAGAACAAAATTTTCTATGGTGTTTTAGCATGAAAATCCGTGGCTTAATGCTAGGGTTAGAATGAAAATTTTCTTAGGTTTTTAATGTTAATATGTACATTGGAAAAGCTAAGAGTGATATGTGATAATTGTATATTGTGATAA
This sequence comes from Antiaris toxicaria, assembly GCA_035233585.1. Lineage (NCBI taxonomy): Eukaryota > Viridiplantae > Streptophyta > Magnoliopsida > Rosales > Moraceae > Antiaris > Antiaris toxicaria. The sequence continues at coordinate 55,388,327 of CP141155.1, read as the reverse complement.
AAATTCCTTGGTGATGAAAACTATGAGGAACCGTGGCCATAATGGAAGAAAAATGGATGAAATTTGTGTGTGTTTTGAATGTTGGTTAACGTGGAAATTTTTATATAAAGTTTGGTAACTTTGTATAAAATAGGTCTTTGGTATAGTATGTGGCAGGTACAAAGGTTCTGAGGCATACCTAACATTGGGGAAACCTAAAAATACAAGCGGAAATACTGCCAGAAATTTTAAAACGGCATAAGGGCATTTCAAGAAATGAGGGGTAAAAATATTAGGCTCGGAAAGGAAATCGAGACCCCTCCGTGGGTTAGGGTTAATAATGAAAAATCAAACCCAAAAGGAACAGTAAACTGACCCTTTAATGACTAAAATGCCTAAAACAGGAAAAAATTCGTATTAGGGGTATTTTAGAAAACGAGAAGGAAATAAATTTGATCGTGATACGAAAATCGAGCCCTTCAGGAACCGAGACTCAGGGACGGGATGAAAAACGTTTCAAGAGTAGTGAAATACCCATTTGAGGCTCTGAAACGCTAGAAAAACGAGAAACGACCCTAGGTGTCGGATGAATAGTAATCGAGGGTCGGAAAATGAAATAATTGTGATTTTGTAGCAAATGAAGCTGTAAAAAGATACAAAAGCATAGGGAATATTATTTTATGATATTTGAGCTTAGAAAATTCGAGAAAAATGATAGAACGGAATAGTTATGGTCCAAAGACCCGTCAAGGGCAAAATGGTCATTTTGACCAAAAATTTTTGAAAAGCTCAAAAAGGACCGTAAAGGATCTAGAATGTCTTAAATAAAATTCTATAATCAAAAATAAAGATTTTAAAGTTAAAAATATAAAATTTATATAGTACACAGGCGTGTACTTTGAAACACGACCGTGTAGAGTGAACCCAAAAGGTACACGAGCAGGGAAATGGGCGTGTTACAGACCGTATACCACCTAAAAAGTTGAAATGTGTTGTAAAATTTATCACAAAATGAATATATTTAAAGTGATAATTAATGATGTGTATTAACAGACAATACTATGTCTGTAGGGACCCAAACTAGAGATAAAACTGCGGAGGAGTTCCAGAAGTGGACATTATCGCAGTGATGGTAAGTTCAAGCATTTCCATGTCTGCAACATGAAATACTGTAATATTTCTCTATGTACTAGTTGTACATTAGATGTAAGTCCTACGGGCAATAGGGTGTAGCAAGACTAACACACCTAATGAATTGATAAATTTAAAAGTGTACTATGGGTACACTATAGGAAGAGTGTGACTAAAATTAAGACACACCCTTAACGAGAAAATGAGTAAGACCTACGGGCAATAGAGGTTCCTAACCCTAAGGTGATAAATAATACCACCTGATAGGAACTATAATTGAAAGATGGTAATAAAACCACTTTAGGCATACCACCCCTCTAACGTTATGGTGGAGGTTTTTTAGATCCTACGGGGATATAATAATCACTACGGGTGATAAGGGGCTAGAGAGGAAGAAGCCTTAGGGTCACTCCCAAGGCCCTCCTAGTCAGCGTGCAATAAACTATCGATACTGCCACAATGAACTCAAAACCAAAATATAAACAAAGATAATAGCCAATAATGTGACGAAAGCTATAATTGAGCATAATCGACACTAACACTAAGTGTAGTGGACTCGGTTAGGATAATGTAAATAGTAACCGGTTAGGGTAATAGTTACTATTCATCGATCAAAGGTCAAAGTTACCATTCATGATAAATAGTACTATTCATAGAGAATTGTATTTTTGATGTTTTTGAATCTATGTGATTTTTACTAAGTATGTTTGAACTTACTGAGCCTGTTAGCTCACTAGTTATTTCATGTTTCAGGTAAGAAACCTGTCCAGTAGACTACCTGGATAGTGGCAGGATATGCGTATGCCGATGGGATAGGAAATCCACTGTGGATTTGGTCCTGCCATAAGTTTTCCACTGAGCATCAAGAGAAAGTGAATTAAAGAGAATGTATTTTGAAAAGCAAAGTACCTATATTGTATATGTGACAGACCGGAAAATTCCTACAGTGTTACCTAGGATTAAGCTAGGTTTTTCTGATAATTTTTGTGAATAGAAAGTGGAATAACACTATGTTTATAAATAAATAGATAAAAGTATTAATGATAATAAATAAATGTTTTGGAGGATTTGAAATCTCCAAAAATAGTTAAAGAATAAAGTTCATGATTGAGATTTTGGACCAAAACGCTCAGAATGGAGTGGTTTCGGTATCTAAAAAAGATAAGATATAAGAAATAGCAAGTCAATTTAAAGATAAGATAAGATAAGTGTTTTAGAGCTTTTAAGAGTTTTGAGATTGAATTAGATCAAACCGATCACACAGGAGGCGTCATAAACCCTCCTACGCGATTTCGGTGAAAGTTTCGATCAGTTTGACTTTTGGTCAAACTTTGACTCCGGATAAATATAAGGAGGACAAACTAGATGATGTCACAATTGATTTATTTCTTTTAAAGAAATGTGGTACTTGGATCCAATGATTATGGTTCAAAGTAATTTTTATCCGGAAACATGCAGTATTAAGAAATTAGTCAAGATGACCTTTTCTTGATATAAAACTGATATATTTGGAATCAGAATGCTCAAATTAGCCAATTGGGCACAAAAAGTAATTTTTGACCGAGAAACATGTAGTACCAGAAAATTAGTTAAGATGACATCGGATGAAGATAAAATTGATATATTTGGGTTTAGCATGCTTAAATTAGTCAGCGTAGGCTATCAACATGCTCAAATTAGTAATTGAGCACAAAAGGTAATTTTTGACCGAGAATTCACAGTAATGGAAACTGGTCGAAATGACCTCAAATGAAAATAAAACTAATATATTTAAGTTCAGCATGCCCAAATTAGTCAGGATAGCTCATGTTGAAATTTTGGACAAAAAAAAAGTATATATAAGGGCGAAAAGGTCGAATTTACAAAAAGGGCCCTCAGATTTTTCCTCTCTTCTCTTTCCTCCCCCTACACGAAAATGAACAGTAACCGACCACTAGAAACGGTGTCCGTTTTCGACACCGATAATATCGTTGGAAAGCTCTGACCGAGCTGAGTCTAATGATGGGTCGAGTCAACGGAACTGATGCCGGAGGAGCCCGAACGCGCCACCCGAAGCCGCCGGCCGTTGAAAAATTCAAACCGTCGTTTCTCCGTCGTCTGACATCCAAATGCCACGATTCTGGTCACAATGGATTCATGGTAAAGAGGAGAACAAAACCCAGGCCTTGTTTCAACTCAACGGCCGCCGGATCACGCCGCCCAAGCTTGCCCGTCGCCGTCTTCGACAATTCCAGCGGAGTTGAGTGACGTGGTGGGTATCAAAAGACTCAAAGTGATGCATAGATCAAAAGCCCCAAATCAATTTTGGGCAAAAACGTCAAGAAAATAGATATTTAAGCTCACCGCCGCTGTTACTCTTTGGGGGTTAGTTTCTGGCAATAGGAGTTTCAATTGGTGAAATTGACACCACCAATGAGTTCCTCATGTCAAGATCTACGAGATGGTGACCTCCTTTTTCATCGCCACAGCCAGTCAACACCGGTCAACGGTGAGTCAACGCCAGTCAACGGCGACCTGGACCCCAAAATTTGAAGAATGGCCCGTTAGCCTATTTTTGATGTTATGGACACATCCACAGCGTCGGAATTGCAAGAAGGAATTTCAAATGTAAAGAATGGAGGATCAAAGTTTGTGTACGCAAGATTAAACGTGTGATAACCGGGAATTTTAGATTCTCGAATTATGTTAAATTTTGTATGTAAATAACAATATTAATGAATAAAGTGTGAAAACATTGTATTTCAATACTGTTATGAATAGTGTAAAATATTCTGGCAGTGTTAAGGTGTGTAAGTTCGGGGATGGAAAATCCTACAGGACATAATTGGGTAAGACGGTTAGAAATCAGAACCGAAAACCCTAGAAAATGCAATGAATGGTACTAAAACAATAGAAATTTACGGTAAAGAATTCTGATCAAACGGAAGCAAAATAAGACAAACTGACCGCACGGGAAGCGCTAAAAACTCGCCTACGCGATTTCGGTAAAGTTCCGTTCGGATCGGATAACAGTCAAAAAATTGACTACGAATTAATTCAAGATTAATATGAGTAGTTGATGACATCACTATGATGATGTCATAAAACAAATTAAATTTTTGTCAAAATTAGAAAGCTTTGAAAGGTGTATGGCTAGGATTGATTTACTTTTTGATCAAAGGCCAAGATCATGCCAAAATTCACTTAGAAAAAAATAAAAAAAAAATTTAGGCAATTTGTTGCTAGGCCATTCGGCCATGTGGAAAGCAAGAAAGAGAAATTTTATTTTGACCCCAAAACTCTTACTTTTTGGTCCTTGAACAATTAAGAAATTGTTGGAAAAAAAATTGCAAAAAGGCCCTTGATTTTTGCCTATAAATAGGCATCAAAAATTCAAGAAAAAATTAAAGAAATACAACTAAACTCTTGCCAAAAATTTCCAGCCAAAACCGTGGAGGAGAAACCCATTAAACCAAAAATTTTGTTTGAAATTTCACACCAAATCTAGTTTGAAGTTCATTTCTAATATCAAGCCAACAATCAAGCAAGGTAAACCCTAAATTTGAAGCTTTTTCCTTGGTTTTTTCTATTAAAAACCGTGGGTTTGGAAGTGAAAAACAATGGGAAAAAAGTTGTTTAATTGATTGATTCTATGTTTGGTTAATGTTGTGGTATTCAAAGCATGAATTAGGATAGAAAAACAATCAAAATTTTACATGTTTTTCTTGTAAAATCCGTGGCTCCTAGGGTGTGAAAACTTTATGAATTTTGTTGTTTTGTTTTAGTGTTGATGTTCATTCAATCATATGAAAAATTGAGCATGAAATGAAAGTTAGAAACAAGAAAAATTTAAGGAAGAATTCTTGCAAAAACCGTGGGCTTGATTGTGAGAAAATGGGAAGATTTAATGTTGATACAAGTTGATAAAAACCCTAGGAAAGAAAGAAAAATTTTCTTTCTATTTTTGGCATAAAAACCGTGGCTATGTCTAGGGTTAGAATGCATGTTTTGTTTAGTTTTTAAATGTTAATTTATACATTGAAAAGTATAAGAGTAATGTGGTGTGATGATGAAAATTTATTTGATGTAAAAACCTAGTAAACTAGGGTTAGTTTGAAAAAAAAATGGATATGTAATGTGATTTGTAATGTTGAAATATATGGAAAGTTTTTATACAAAGTTTGGAAACTTTGTATAAAATAGGCCTCTAGTATAGTACGTGGCAGGTACAAAGGTTCTGAGGCGTACCTAACGCCGGGAAACCTTAAAAATACAAGCGAAAATGTTGCCGAAATTTCTAAAATCGGCTTAAGGGCATTTCGGGAAACGAGGGGTAAAAATATTGAACTCGGAAAGGAAACCGAGACCCCTCGGTGAATTATGATTAGAAATGGAAAACCAACCCAAACGGAATAGTAAACCGACCCTAAATTACCAAAATGTCTAAAACAGAAAAAAAATCAATGTTAGGGGTATTTTGGGAAACGAGGGAAAATTTTAGGTTGGGATAGGAAACCCGAGCCTCTTGAGGTCCAAGAGGCGGGGACGGGATGAATAACGTTTAGTAAATAGTAAAAAGGCCATTTGAGGCTCCGAAACGCTCGAAAAATGGAAAAACGACCCTAGGTGACGGATGAATAGTAATCGAGGGTCGGGAAAAATGAAGTTGAGATTTTGCGACTATTTAAGCTGTAAAATGACACGAAAGTTTAGGAAATATTATTTTAAAATTTTTAGACTTAGAAAATTTGGAAAGAAACAGTAGAATGAAGCTAATTAGGGTTCCAAAACCCGTTAGGGGCAAAATGGTCATTTTGACCAAAAATTTCCGAAAGGGCTTGGAAATAACTCTAAAAGACCTAGAATAACTTAGATAAAATTATAAAACTCAAAATAAGAATTTTAGAGTTAAAATTCTAAGAATTTTAAGAAACACGGGAGTGTAGGAGAAATACACGGCCGTGTATAGGAAAAATTTTATAACCCGAGAGGTACACGGGCTTGAACACGGGCGTGTATCGAGCCGTGTACAGTTACACGGCTAAGAAAGAAAATAACGTGGCCATGTAAAATAGACCCAAGAGGTACACGGCCTGGAACACGGGCGTGTTACAGACCGTGTACCACAAATAAAATTTAAATGTGTAGAATTGTAAGTAAAATATATATATATTTTAGATAATAAATAAAACGGGGTATTAACAGACATATTATGTCTGTAGGAACCCACAATAAAGACAGAAGTATGGAGGAGTTCCGGGAGTGGACACTAACGTAGTATTGGTAAGTTCAAGCATTTTTATGTCTACAACATGAAATACTGTGTTAATCTATTCTACACTAGCTGCACACTAGATATAAAATCCTATGAATATTTGGGAATTAGTTAGTATAACATATCCCAAATCGAGAAAATAAGTAAGACCTACGGGCAATAGAGGATTGTGACCTTGAGGTGACTTATGCAACCACTTGGTCAAAACTGTAAATTGAAAGATGGTAAAAGATGGTAAATGAAACCACTAAGGCGTACCGCCCCTCCAGCATAGTAGTGGAGGTTTGTTAAATCCTACGGGATTATCAGGGCTGTGGAGGACGATATTCTAAGGTCACTCCTTGGACCCTCCCAGTCAGTGCGCAAATAATCATCGGTACTGTCAGAAACAGAGCTCTACATTAGACATCAAATAGAGAATAAACAATCAATAAAATGATGGAAATCATAATTGAGCATAACCGAAGCTTACACTAGAGAAAGGTAATTTCGGTTAGGGTAAATGAATAGTATCTTGATAGAGTAAAGTGAATAGTAACCAGTTAGGGTAACTGGTACTATTCACCGATCAAAGGTCAACTATACTATTCATGGTGAATAGTACTATTCATAAGAGATTGAGTTTTTCTTGTCTTTGAATCAATATGATTCTTACTATGTATGTTTGAATTTACTAAGCCCGTTAGCTCATCAGTTTGTTCATGTTGCAGGCAAGAAACCTGTTCTGTAGATATATGGATGGCGGCAGGATGCGAGCGTGTTAAAGGGATAGGGAACTCACCGTGGACATGGTCCTACCATAAGTTTTCCGCTGAGCTTTTTGAGTAAAGAAAATATGTTTGCAGACAAAGACTACAATACATATAAATATTATATTTGTATTAAATATGTTGTACTTACTTCAGACGTGGAAAAAAAATAGTATTATATTTTACATCGCTTTCTTAATTAATATTCATAAGAAAAAGTATGTATTAAAGAAAAAAATTTGGTGTGAAATTTTAGGCCCTTGTATTTAAGAAGTTTTAGTTAAAGCGTTTAAAACTGACGACTCGGATTCAGCACCCGAACGATCTTGGTCGGCCATAGAGTCGATTCATGACGGTTGTGAGTGGTTGGAATCTGGGGACGTCACAGGTTGGTATCAGAGCGGTTGATAATATCCCTATTGACACGAAGCGCGATCTGCTCGTCAATCCAAGTAAGTTAGCTTCTTTAAGACTAGTTAACTTTCATTTATTCGAAGTTATATATATTTTGTAGGAGTTAAGATGACTAGACCACCATATGTGAGACCGCATCCATACCGACCTAGAGGACTGATCCGGGTATGGACTAGGCCCGTGATCAGACCGTCTATGCTGAGACGAGAGGTGCAGCGACCACCCGTACCTGAACCTGTAGCGCCAAGGATAGTAGCACCAGCACCAGTACAGGCACCACCCCCGCGACTAATAGTAAACCCTCCCGTGGCAGTAGATATTCCAGTGGTAGGAGACCGGGGCCGTATAGGGGCCAGAGTATCTGTACGAGCCGTACACGCATTTAGAGGCACTCATCCGCCATCATTCGAGGGAGGTCAACAGGGGATCTCTACGAGAGACTGGCTACACAATGTTGAGGTCATCATGTGCCAGTGCGATATTGATCAAGATTGCTGGGTTCTGATGGCCATTGGCACCTTCCGTGAAGATGCACGGCTGTATTGGGAATATTGCGACCAGGAAATGCTGCTGGCACTGGATTGGGCTGAGTTTCGCCAAGTTATGCTGGAGCAGTTTCCACAGAAGAGCTCGGCACCAGTCGCAGGCCTTTCGGAGAGTAGGACAGTGCCAACACCACCGGCCATGCCTAGTTACGCGGATATCAGAGATTTTGTTCTAAAGGCAGAGAGGCAGCAAATGATGTTGAGTGATACTGTATTCTCATATGCAGTCCAATTCCAAGATAGCATTGTGAGGGCGTGTCCTCTAACCAATATCACAAATGATAACTTTTGTGATATATTTTGGAAGGGACTCACTCTGGATTTACGACAGAGAGTAACCCCTCTATACCCTGCTACTTTACGTGAGTTTATTATTGATGTAGCTAAGGTAGAGGAGGAAATGATGATGGAACGCATGGCATGCAAGAGACGAGAACAGTTACTACAAGAAGCCATGCTAGATCACCTATACGGATCCGGGTCGATGGCAAATGATCATGAGGCAGGTCTGTCAAGACAACCAGAGGGAGTAGACCCAGCTGAAGGTTCAACGCCAACCGAGGCTGGAAATGGAACAGATAATGAAGAAATGGATCCAATCGAGTTTCTGGCAATCCCAGAGGAACCTCAACCAGAGGAATAGTTATAGAAATGCATGTATTATATATTTATATATATATAACTGTATATGTATATATGACAACGTTGAAAGGCTATTTTGAGGAAAGCCTTCAAACTGATGTACTTTTGAAATGAAAAGAAATGACAACCATATTTTGACATATGTAAAGTGTGAAATGTTAAAATTATGCGATGATTGAAATTATTTGAACTTATATTATAAAAATATGATTGTGAAAAATCTAATGATTGATTCTTGTGTAATTTAGGAAGTAGGCTAAGATGGTGAACCCAAGAAACCTATGAAATATGCGTGGACGACCAGTACTATCAGAAAGAGTGGATGAACTAGAAGCTCTAATAGAAGCTCAAATGAGGGAAAATGCTGAGTTAAGACAAAGACTAGAACAAATGGAGTGGAGACAGGAACCGGAAGAAGACCAAGCCCCTCCAATGGCTGTACCAGAACCAGAAATACCTCCAGCGGCACAAGAAGAAGTGGCACAACCCCAACCACCACCCAGAAATAATATCGAGCCATTGTATGAAAGATTCCGACGCATGAGGCCACCAGAGTTTGAGGGCTCCACAAACCCTCTGGATGCTGAGGAATGGTTATCCTCACTCCATACAATACTAGAATTTATGGAGTTGAATGACCAAGAAAGGATCCTGTGCGCGTCCTTTGTCCTAAAAAGGGATGCAAGGTTCTGGTGGGAGTCGGTTAAGCTAAGAAGAAATATGTATACCATGTCCTGGTTGGATTTTCTAGAAGAATTCAATCAGAAGTATTATAATCCGGCATTATTACGACCACAACAAAGAGAGTTCGCAGAACTGAAGCAAGGAGATATGACCGTGATAGAAGTCTGCAATAAGTTTGATCAGTTATCAAGACTTTGCCCATATACTGTCACCACTGAAAGGGAGAAAATCCAAAAGATGTTAGGGATGTTTCGTCCCGAGATTTCAGCATTGGTGGACAGTGGGTTAACGCCGCCTGGCACCGTTTCTGATTGTGTTAGCCGTGCGTTAAGGGCAGAGTATTATCTGATTAGACAAAATGAGGAAAGAGAGAAGTTCTGGGATGCAAAGAAAAAGGAAAAGATCTTGACTAAAGCCATACAAGCTGGACCTCAAACTGGACAAAGCAGCATGCAGAATTCGATTGTCAAGGCTGGACAGCCCAGCACTTCGGGCCAGCAGTCTCAGGGAAAGAAAAAAGCAAATAATCCCAGGAATCGAAACCAGCAAAGGAGAACAAATAATAATGCTAGTCCTATGGTTCGAAACTGTGTGAGCTGTGGAAAAAGACATTCAGGTCGATGCAGACTAGCCCCTAACGCCTGTTTTCAGTGTGGGAAGGACGGTTACTTTGCCAAAAACTGCCCAGAAAATAGGCAAAATATGCAAAGTTCATCACAGACACAACAACGTCCTCAGGCACATGCACTACAGGTCAAGGTTGAAGGGTCATCCCATTCTGAGAGGCCAGAAAGACCAGAACGCTTACCTCGAACCGATGCAAGAATCATGGTCTACACGAAGGAGGAAGCGAAAGCAGGAACGTCAAATGTAGTGACAGGTCAGCTTTCTATCGCTAGTAATTTGGCGTCTGTTTTATTTGACTGTAGAGCTATGCACTCTTTCATTTCACACCAATTTGCGAATAGGATAGGATACCCTCAAGACCACATGGGTATGACATTTAAAACTGCATTACCCTCAGGGGAAGTCCTGATGTCCAATTACTGGCTACCACATGTGCCAATAATTATGGCAAATAGGGAGTTATTTGCAGAATTGATCGTAATGGAGCTGGCCGACTACGATGTGATACTCGGAATGGATTTCCTAGGGAAGTATCGAGCTACGATCGATTACCGGAAACAGATGATAAGGTTTCAACCTGATGAAGAAGAAGGATTTGAGTATCTTGACATGTCACGAAGATCACAGAAGATAATGATCAACTCGATGGAAGCCAAAAAAATGATGTCTAGCGGCTGTATTGCATACCTAGCATGCGTTTTGGACGTGACAAAGGAATCAAAGCTCCAACCTCAAGATGTCCCTATTGTAAAGGAATTCATGGATGTTTTTCCAGAAGAATTACCAGGATTACCGCCTGAACGAGAAATTTCCTTTGAGATTGAGCTGATTCCAGGAACCACACCAATCTCAAAGGCACCATACCGGATGGCACCGACAGAGTTAAAGGAATTACAGGAGCAGCTAAAGGAACTTCTGGATAAAGGATTCATACGCCCAAGCTATTCCCCATGGGGTGCTCCAGTGCTATTTGTCAAAAAGAAAGATGGTTCATTCCCGATGTGTATTGATTATCGGGAATTGAACAAGGTTACCATCAAGAATAGGTACCCGCTACCTAGGATAGATGACTTATTCGATCAACTTACAAGAGTAGCAGTATTCTCCAAGATTGATCTGCGATCAGGATATCATCAATTGAGGATCAAGGAGAGTGACATCCACAAGACTGCATTTCTAACCCGTTACGGTCATTACGAATTTCTGGTAATGCCGTTTGGGTTAACAAATGCACCAGCAGCCTTTATGGATTTGATGAATCGAGTCTTTAAGGAATATTTAGATAAGTTTGTTATTGTGTTCATCGATGACATTCTTATATATTCCAAGACTCGAGAGGAGCACGAAGAGCATTTGAGAATTTGTTTTGCAAACAATAAGGGAACATCAACTCTATGCCAAGTTCTCTAAATGTGAATTCTAGCTTAATAGAGTACATTTCCTTGGACACGTGGTTTCCAAAGAAGGAATCACAGTGGATCCTGCTAAAGTGGAGGCGATCAACGAGTGGCCCGTACCTAAGAGCGTGACAGAAATACGAAGTTTCTTAGGCCTGGCCGGCTATTACAGAAGATTTGTTGAAGGATTTGCACGACTTGCCGCTCCTATCACAGCACTAACGCGCAAGGAAAGAAAATATGAATGGACAGAGCAGTGCGAGAAAAGTTTCCAAGAACTGAAGAAACGACTCATGAGTGTGCCAATACTTACATTTTCGACGGAAGGAGAAATGTTTGTGATATACAGCGACGCTTCAAAAATGGGATTAGGGGCTGTCCTGATGCAAGGCGATAAGGTGATTGCCTATGCCTCGCGTCAATTAAAAGACCATGAGAAAAATTATCCCACACACGATCTGGAACTTGCCGCAGTAGTGTTCGCATTAAAGATTTGGCATCACTATTTATATGGAGCTGGTCAGATTTACACAAACCATCAAAGTCTGAAATATTTCTTCACACAAAAGGAGCTAAATATGCGGCAAAGGCGATGGCTGGAGCTGGTAAAGGACTATGATTGCAAAATCCTTTATCACCCAGGAAAGGCCAATTGAGTTACAGATGCGCTAAGTAGAAAATCCACTGTTCCACAGCAACTACCGATCAAAAAGCTCCCCAGGCCATTACAGCAGGAAATTAACATGTTGGAGATAGAGCTGATAACTGGAAAGCTAGCTGCAATACAACTGGAGTCAACACTGTATAAAGACATCAGAGAAGCTCAAAAGAAAGATCCGACATTAGCAAGCCCGCAAGGAGAAGCATCCAAAAATGGATTAATCTTACATCAAGGAAGAATTCAAGTTCCAAATGATGAAGAATTAAGGAAGCAGATTATGGCTGAAGCACACCAAATGCCTTACTCAATACATCCCGGAGTCAGCAAGATGTACCAGGATCTGAAGTTGCAATTCTGGTGGAAAGGGATGAAGAAGGACATATCAGAATTTGTAAGCAAGTGTATGACATGTCAAAAGGTTAAGGCTGAGCATCGTTATCCAGGTGGAAAACTAGAGCCGTTAGAAATTCCGGAGTGGAAGTGGGAGCATATCACGATGGACTTTGTGATGGGACTACTAAAGACCCGAGAAGGCTATGATGCCATCTGGGTTATTGTAGATAGACTGACTAAAACGGCAAGGTTTATCGCAGTAAAGATGACCTTTTCGTTGGAAAGGTTGGCAGAATTATATGTTAACCACATAGTCAGACTACATGGAGTTCCTAAATCCATTGTATCAGATTGTGATCCAAGATTTACTTCGAACTTCTGGACATGCGTACAAGAGGTGATGGGAACAGAAGTACGACTAAGCACCGCATTTCATCCGCAAACAGACGGGCAATCTGAGTGAACTATTCAGACTCTTGAAGATATGCTGCGTGCATGTACAATAGATTTTCCAGGGAGTTGGAACGAGAAACTTCCATTGGTAGAATTTTCATATAACAACAGCTACCAAGCTTCGATAGGTATGGCACCTTATGAAGCCTTGTACGGAAGGAAATGCAGATCACCAGTTCACTGGTATGACCTACAAGAGAAACGACTGCATAAGACTGATTTCGTCCAGGAAACGGTGGATGCAGTTACAAAAATACAGTAGCGGATGAAAATAGCCCAAAGCCGACAGAAAAACTATGCAGATAAAAGACGAAGATTTCTGGAGTTCAATGAAGGGGACTTCGTATTCCTAAGAGTTTCCCCGATGAAGGGAATAATGCGATTCGGAAAGAAGGGAAAGTTAAGTCCAAGATATATTGGACCCTACGAGATCATTGAGCACATTGGCAAGGTCACCTATAGATTGGCACTACCTCCAGAAATGTCGGCGGTACACAACGTGTTTCATGTGTCGATGTTACGAAAGTATATATCGGATCCATCCCACGTATTGAAACATGAGCCGATCCAGATTCAGGAAGATCTAACTTATGAGGAGAGACCTGTTCAACTACTGGCACGCGAAAATAAAGTCTTAAGGAATAAAACGATCCCATTAGTCAAAGTCCTATGGAAAAATCACAACATTGAAGAGGCTACATGGGAACGTGGGGACGAAATGAAGAACTTGTGTACCGCCGACATTTCGATGTGATAACCGAGAATTTTAGATTCTCGAATTATGTTAAATTTTGTATGTAAATAACAATATTAATGAATAAAGTGTGAAAACATTGTATTTCAATACTGTTATGAATAGTGTAAAATATTCTGGCAGTGTTAAGGTGTGTAAGTTCGGGGATGGAAAATCCTACCGGACATAATTGGGTAAGACGGTTCGAAATCAGAACCGAAAACCCTACAAAATGCATTGAAATGTACTAAAACAATAGAAATTTACGATAAAGAATTCTGATCAAACAGAAGCAAAATAAGACAAACCGATCGCACGGGAGGCGCTAAAAACTCGCCTACGTGATTTCGGTAAAGTTCCATTCGGATCGGATAACAATCAAAAAATTGACTACGAATTAATTCAAGATTAATGTGAATAGTTGATGACATCACCATGATGATGTCATAAAACAAATTAAATTTTTGTCAAAATTAGAAAGCTTTGAAAGGTGTATGGCTAGGATTAATTTATTTTTTGATCAAAGGCCAAGATCATGCCAAAATTCACTTAGAAAAAAATAAAAAACAATTTTAGGCAATTTGTTGCAAGGCCATTCGGCCATGTGGAAAGTAAGAAAGAGAAATTTTATTTTGACCCCAAAACTCTTACTTTTTGGTCCTTGAACAATTAAGAAATTGTTGGAAAAAAATTACAAAAAGGCCCTTGATTTTTGCCTATAAATAGGCATCAAAAATTCAAGAAAAAATTAAAGAAATACAACTAAACTCTTGCCAAAAATTTCCAGCCAAAACCATGGTGGAGAAACCCATTAAACCAAAAATTTTGTTTGAAATTTCACACCAAATCTAGTTTGAAGTTCATTTCCAATATCAAGCCAACAATCAAGCAAGGTAAACCCTAAATTTGAAGCTTTTTCCTTGGTTTTTTCTATTAAAAACCGTGGGTTTGGAAGTGAAAAACAATGGGAAAAAAGTTGTTTAACTGATTGATTCTATGTTTGGTTAATGTTGTGGTATTTAAAGCATGAATTAGGATAGAAAAACAATCAAAATTTTACATGTTTTTCTTGTAAAATCCGTGGCTCCTAGGGTGTGAAAACTTTATGAATTTTGTTGTTTTGTTTTAGTGTTGATGTTCATTCAATCATATGAAAAATTGAGCATGAAATGAAAGTTAGAAACAAGAAAAATTTAAGGAATAATTCTTGCAAAAACCGTGGGCTTGATTGTGAGAAAATGGGAAGATTTAATGTTGATACAAGTTGATAAAAACCCTAGGAAAGAAAGAAAAATTTTCTTTCTATTTTTGGCATAAAAACCGTGGCTATGTCTAGGGTTAGAATGCATGTTTTGTTTAGTTTTTAAATGTTAATTTATACATTGAAAAGTATAAGAGTAATGTGGTGTGATGATGAAAATTTATTTGATGTAAAACCCTAGTAAACTAGGGTTAGTTTGAAAAAAAAAATGGATATGTAATGTGATTTGTAAATGTTGAAACATATGGAAAGTTTTTATACAAAGTTTGGAAACTTTGTATAAAATAGGCCTCTGGTATAGTACGTGGCAGGTACAAAGGTTCTGAGGCGTACCTAACGCCGGGAAACCTTAAAAATACAAGCGGAAATGCTGCCGAAATTTCTAAAATCAGCTTAAGGGCATTTCGGGAAACGAGGGGTAAAAATATTGAACTCGGAAAGGAAACCGAGACTCCTCGGTGAATTATGATTAGAAATGGAAAACCAACCCAAACAGAATAGTAAACCGACTCTAAATTACCAAAATGTCTAAAACAGGAAAAAATCGATGTTAGGGGTATTTTGGGAAACGGGGGAAAATTTTAGGTCGAGATAGGAAACCCGAGCCTCTTGAGGTCCAAGGGGCGGGGACGGGATGAATAACGTTTAGTAAATAGTGAAAAGGCCATTTGAGGCTCCGAAACGCTCGAAAAATGGAAAAACGACCCTAGGTGACGGATGAATAGTAATCGAGGGTCGGGAAAAATGAAGTTGAGATTTTGCGACTATTTAAGCTGTAAAATGACATGAAAGTTTAGGAAATATTATTTTAAAATTTTTAGACTTAGAAAATTTGGAAAGAAACAGTAGAATGAAGCCAATTAGGGTTCCAAAACCCGTTAGGGGTAAAATGGTCATTTTGATCAAAAATTTCCGAAAGGGCTCGGAAATAACTCTAAAAGACTTAGAATAACTTAGATAAAATTATAAAACTCAAAATAAGAATTTTAAGAAACACGGGCGTGTAGGGGAAATACACGGCCATATATAGGAAAAATTTTATAACCCGAGAGGTACACGGGCTTGAACACGGGCGTGTATCGAGCCGTGTACAGTTACACAGCTAAGAAAGAAAATAACGTGGCCGTGTAAAATAGACCCAAGAGGTACACCGCTTGGAACACGGGCGTGTTACAGACCGTGTACCACAAATAAAATTTAAATGTTTAGAATTGTAATTAAAATATATATATATTTTAGATAATAAATAAAAAGGGGTATTAACAGACACTATTATGTCTGTAGGAACCCACAATAAAGATAGAACTGCGGAGGAGTTCCGGGAGTGGACACTAGCACAGTATTGGTAAGTTCAGGCATTTTCATGTCTGCAACATGAAATACTGTGTTAATCTATTCTACACTAGCTGCACACTAGATATAAAATCCTATGAATATTTGGGAATTAGTTAGTATAACATATCCCAAATCAAGAAAATAAGTAAGACCTATGGGCAATAGAGGATTGTGACCTTGAGGTTACTTATGCAACCACTTGGTCAAAACTGTAAATTGAAAGATGGTAAATGAAACCACTAAGGCGTACCGCCCCTCCAACATAGTGGTGGAGGTTTGTTAAATCCTACGGGATTGTCAGGGCTGTGGAGGACGATGTTCTAAGGTCGCTCCTTGGACCCTCCCAGTCAGCACGCAAATAATCATCGGTACTGCCAGAAACAGAGCTCTACATTAGACATCAAATAGAGAATAAACAATCAATAAAATGATGGAAATCATAATTGAGCATAACCGAAGTTTACACTAGAGAAAGGTAATTTTGGTTAGAGTAAATGAATAGTATCTTGATAGAGTAAAGTGAATAGTAACCAGTTAGGGTAATAGTAACCAGTTAGGGTAACTGGTACTATTCACGGTCAAAGGTCAACTATACTATTTATGGTGAATACTACTTTTCATAAGAGATTGAGTTTTTCTTGTCTTTGAATCAATATAATTCTTACTATGTATGTTTGAACTTACTGAGCCCGTTAGCTCATCAGTTTGTTCATGTTGCAGGTACGAAACCTGTTCTGTAGATATATGGATGGCGGCAGGATGCGAGCGTGTTAAAGGGATAGGGAACTCACCGTGGACATGGTCCTGTCATAAGTTTTCCGCTGAGCTTTTTGAGTAAAGAAAATATGTTTGCAGACAAAGACTACAATACATATAAATATTATATTTGTATTAAATATGTTGTACTTACTTCAGACGTGGAAAAAAAATAGTATTATATTTTACGTCGCTTTCTTAATTAATATTCATAAGAAAAAGTATGTATTAAAGAAAAAAATTTGGGGCGAAATTTTAGGCCCTTGTATTTAAGAAGTTTTAGTTAAAGCGTTTAAAACTGACGACTCGGATTCAGCACCCGAACGGTCTTGGTCGGCCATAGAGTCGATTCATGATGGTTGCGAGTGGTTGGAATCTAGGGACGTCACAAAACGGCTCAGTCGATCGTCGATTAGAGTCAACCTACCCGATGGACGTCGTTGAACGACTCCGGTAGTGATTTCAACTATTTTAATTTCTCAAATTATTAATTGAGATGATTAATTGTTAATTATGGACTATTTGTTAGAAAAATGGTTGAAAAAGAAAATGTGTGTAATGTGAAGATTTTTACGTAAAAAGTATGAATTTTACGTAAAAATATAGGTCTCTAGTATAGTACGTGACATATTAGAATTAGATTAGATGGTTTTGAGGCGTTTCCTAAACGCCAGGAACCCAAAAATTAAGCAAAAATGCTATCAAAATTTCAAAAATGGCACAAAGGTGTATTTTAGGAACTGAAGGGTAAAAATGTGGTTGGGATGGAAACCCGAGCCCCCTCGGTGACCTAGGGTCAGAATAGTGCCACCCAAGGGTTGGTGTATAGTGACCCTAGCATTTCGGCAATTAATGCTGTTAGGAAATGCCTTAATTATTAGAGACATTTTGATGTATTCATTTTGAATTGGATAATAAAATTATATATAGAGGTTATTCATTACATTGCTATCTGTCCTCGTCTTATTTACATGTTAAAGTAAATGTAAGCAAATATTGCTCACTGACTGCTTGTGTTAAAACTGTTAGAACGTTGCATGCAATGGACTTTTGTACGCGAGAAGACAATGTTCTAAAGTTAGCGGTCTAAACTATGGTCTGTAGTCTATGGGGTTAGACCGAGCATCTAACTCATGTTAAGACTATTATGTTGTCTAAAGCCTTGGAGGGGACGGTTTGTCTTGACTGTCTGGAGCTGGACTCCCAAGTAGAGACATAGATATGTTGCTTGGTGGTGACATATTAGACCAGGACTAAACCGTGATTGATCTACGTAGTCCGCTATGAGTGGATCAATCTGCTTTTGACGTACATTGTGCAATAACCTTAATCCTGAGTAAATGATACTTCATGTATATGACTTGTGTACTTTGATGTTCCAATGGCTAAAGCGTCTCAGAGGTAGTAAGCTTATAGACCGGCTCATTGGGTGCATGACTTGTATACGATGACAGGTTTGTTTACAGATATCGGAATCATAGCTCTACGGAGTTAAAGGTATCCTCTTAAAGGCATTATACTGAATGTGAAAATGGACAAGGCCTTGGGTCGTCTGCTGGGCGGATGACTTCTTATTCACACATGGTGAATAATCATTTTCTTAATTCGTTAGTATAATGGAACTTTAAGATAGCCTAATCAGTAGGATTAAACGGACTTTGACCTAAGGCTGATCATGGATATCATATGAGGGTTTTGCATATATGACAAGGTCATTAGATAGTAGCTCGTCACAGGCTTAGTAATACGGTATATAATTGGGAGTTCAGTTTCAAGTTTATAGTGGTGTGACTCTGAAACTAGTGATCATATGATTGAGTTGTTCGGTAAAGAATGATGATCATATGGATTTATGGGAGCCCGATTATATATGTCCAATCAGTCCCTCTACTAGCTCCACATAATTCCTTAACGTTTGGCAAATTGATTTGTGTATGCTATTGGCTGGTTTATTATGCATGGATGGTGATGACACAGGATTAGGATGGTAGACAAGATTCTCTCCGGTTGGATTCAGATTTTGTTTTGGATAATAGAGTACACAATTATTCGAACTCCAAATAAAGTTGCCATGATTTTATTTGAGATTGGATTGGAGTTGTAGAAAATTATCCATGAGAACAAGAATTTGAAACACAACCGTTTTGTGGAATTTGAAATTTGAATTTTGAAATTTGAAATTTGAAATTTGAATTTGAAATTTGAATTTGAAATTTGAATTTGAAATTTGAATTTGAAATTTAAATTTGAAATTTAAATTTGAAATTTGAAATTCAAAATTTGAATCACAGTCCAAGTGGGATTCGAATTTGTTGTGGAAAATCCACAAGGTTTGAAATTCGAATTTAAGTTGGATTTGGAGAGGATAATCTTGTTAGAATCCTACTTGAATTTTGAATCCAAATCCTAACACATTATGGACGAAATTTTGAGGATAATCCTCAATGGAATTTCGGTTTTTGTGGATAAGGTTCAAGGGAAAAATTCAAGTTTCAATCCTAGTTGAATTTGGATTCTCTCCTTCTCTGAAAAGTGGCCAAAATTATGGAGGTAATCTCCTAGGAAAATTCGGTTATTTTGGATAAGGTTGAGATAAGATTCAAGCTTGAAAATCCTAGTGGAATTTTGATTCTTCCTTATCCTAAAAGTGGCTGAATATTTGGAGAAGATTTTCTCCTAGGAATTTCGGATTTTTTGGTTGAAAAAGGGAGATAAAATTCTAGTTAAAATCTTGTTTAGATTTGGATTGGATTTATCCTAAGAAAACAGAATTTTATTGTTGGATTTTCCCATGGAAAAATTTGGATTTTTTGGTTATGGATAAGGGAGAATATCTTTTCCTAGTCCAATTCGAATTCAGAGAATCACCTCATGTAGGTCTATAAATAGAGGTCTTGCTACTCCAGTTCTCTCAGACCACAGACTCTCAGGTGAGCAGGCTTATTATTGCACAGCTCATCGTGACAATAAAGTTCTTTAGAGATCTGGGTGGTCGGAAGAAGACTAGCAGTGCTAGCATACCGATCGAGGTTCAGAGTGCCCACACACTCAGCCATTCGGGGTTTGGAGAATAGTAGAAAAGACTAGTTGGTTGAAGCCTCCGGTCACTCTCCTCCTGCAGATTGGCGTCGTTGAGGTATGAGTTTTAATTGTTGTTGGTTTATTGTATATGGCATCATGAGATATTTAACGATCTAAAAATTTTTTTTGTTCCGCTGCGCCACTCTGATACGTTTTTACCGATTTATTTTCCTACAAATGCTGAAAAAGCTCGAAAAGGCTTAAGAAAAATGATTTTATGATTTTTGGGTTTAGAAAATCCACTCTAAACAATAAAATGGAAATGATATGGCCCAAAGACCTGTCAAGGGCAAAACGGTCATTTTGACCGAAAATTTCAAGAATGATAGAAAAGGATCCTAATAGACTTAGAATGACTTAATTAAGATCCTAAGGGCCAAAGCCAAGTTGTAAACCAAAGAAAAGCAAAGTTATGATGAGAAAATCCCACTAGGGGCAAAATGGTAATTTTGCCAAAAGTTCTGGATACAACGGTCATTTTACCAAAAGTTAGCAGAAAAGTTATAAATGGGATATTAGACCCCTAAGTTCAGGATTAAGAAAGTAAACGTAGAATTTTTGCGTTTTACTATGTATTACATAAGAATAAAGATTTAAATAACCATTATTATTGTTTCGATTATAGGAACCCGATCCGGACGCGATAAAGGAATGTCTGTGGATCCGGAAGCGAAGAAGGAGTACGAGTAATGTATTTGTAAGTACAAACATTTAATTGTCTCCTCACGAACCAACTTGCCATAGAATTATATGACAATGTGACGTTATGAATAACGTGTTTGAAAAGAAATGTTTTATAAAACGATAAGAAAAGTTTTTGACCATGCAATTATTAAGAATTGTGCATTGTGACGTGATAATCTAACATGTTCACAAAGTCAAAAAGAATAAAAAGTTAAAATAAAGAAAGATGAAAATAAACAAGATAATAAGACTGAAAATTTAACGTTGACGTACCGGCCTCCCCAGAAGTGAGGTTTAAGAATAAGAATAGCCTCCACCCAGAAGTGTGGTGCTACTGCAAGAATATGGTAGTTAATGGCTCAATATGCTACCCCCAAGATAGGTAGTTCAAAGATTGACCTTGGGGTTGATTGGTGGGTCGCTCCCTAGTTCCCCCATTGGTCCGCGCACATTAGGTACGTTCTGTAATGACCGCCATTTTCATGGCACCTACTTACCATGTAATAAGTCACTAAGGAATAAAATGGACATAATTTAATGTCTTTTAGTGCAAATTTAAGAAACACAGTCAAGTACACGCCCGTGTAAGAGGCTGTGTACCGCTCAGATAGATAAATGTATTTCAAAGACATGGCCGTGTTGAGTAGTCTCAACTAGTACACACCCGTGTCTGAAATGTACACGCCCATGTTGCGTTGCACACGCACGTGTAAGAGTCCATGTAGAAGGCTGTGTAATGAGCCGAGACCCACTGTAATGACTCTCATGAATTATGAAACTTAATTACTATGTAATGATGTAATTAAGTTAATAAACACAGTGTGCTTTTTAGTTGAATGAATTAAACAGGAATAGTAATGTTTAATTACTATTCATGCAGTGAAAGAGGCAACCGACAGTGAAATCGGTCTACCCTATTATGTGAGTATGCGATGAGACATGCAATATCAAGAAACCGATCCAGACGACCATTTCATGATACAGAACTGATGAGTTAGTCATCAGTACGCTCAGCCTGATCATCTGAGCATAGCAGCGATAATTGCCCTAATAGATGTACAGTATCGAGAAAGGTGGTCTAGATGACCTCTTCTTGCCCAGAGACTGACAAAATCAAAGTCAGAACGCTCAGATTAGTCAGTCAGATAGTGAATAGTGAACAGTAAATAATGATTAGTGAATAGTGAGAAACACAGTGTCAGGTTAGTGGCCAAGACAGCCTTAATCTGGCATAAAACCGACATATTAATAGTCAGCAGGCTCAATCTGGTCAATTGAGCATAAAATGTAGATTTTGTTTAAGAGATATGCAGTATCGGGATGAGCATCAAGACGACCTTTTCTTGGCCAGAAACTGATATATTAAGATTCAGGACGCCCAAATTAGTCAATCGGGCACCTGACATGTTTTTTGAGATGGGGTCATGCAGATATCGAAAACTAGTCCAGAAGACCTCAAATGGACGTAAAACTGATAAATTTGAAATCAGCACGTCCAAATTAGTCAAGGGAGACTGTGTTTGAAATTTCACGCGAAAACGCCTCGTTATGCGTGCGCAGTGTCAACACAGTGTAGGCCTAACCACAGTATCAAGAAATTGGTCAAGATGACCTTTTCTTGATATAAAACTGATATATTTGGATTCAGAATGCTCAAATTAGTCATTTGAGCGCAAAAAGCAAATTTTTGACTAGGAGCCATGCAGTATCAGAAAACTGGTCGAGACGACCTCGGATGAAGATAAAACTGATATATTTGCATTCAGCACGCCCAAATTAGTCAGTACAGCCTATCTTAAAATTTTTCAAAAAATTAGTATAAAGGACGAAATTTTGGGGATTCTTGAAAAATAACCCCCAAACTTTTCCAAATCTCATTTTCTCCCTCCCCACACCACACGAAGATGAACAGTGACCGACCATCGAATCCGGCCTCCGTTTTCGACACCGCCGGCACCATTGGAAAGCTCTTGACGAGCTGAGTCCAACGGTGTGCCGAGTCAACGGAACCGATGCCGGAGAGCGCCGCACGCGCCGCCAGTGGCCGAACTTTTCAAACCGTGATTTCTTCGCCGTCCGACGTCCAAATGCCACGATTCCGGTGCCAATGGATTTGTGGTGAAGAGTAAAACAAAACCCAAGCTTCATTTCACGTCAACAGTGGCCGGATCGCGCCACCCAAGGTTCGCCATCGCCATCGCCATCACCACCGTCGAATCTCACTATTCCGACGGAGTTGAGTTGCAAGGTGAGTATCAAAATGCTCAGAATAACATGTAGGTCAAAAGCCCCAAATCAATTTTGGGCAACAACTCCAGAAAATGAAGATCCAACACCGCCACCGTCGCCGACTTTTCGAGGGCTGATTTCCAGCGATAGGAGCCTCGATTGGTGAAATTGACACCACCAATGGGTTCCTCTCGTCGAGCTCTTCAAGATGGTGGTCGCCACTCCCATCGCCGCCGTGGTCAACACCAGTCAACGATCGGTCAACGTTGGTCAACGGCGACCCGGAGACCGAAAATTGAAGAATGGCCCGTTGGTCTATTTTCGACGTTTCGGACACATTCGTGGCATCAGATTTGTAAACCAAAGTTTCAAAAGCGAAGAACGATGATTCAAAGATTGTGTGATCGAGATCGAACGGTTCACCCGACCGCTGACAGGAACGATTTTGGTAGTGGTTTTAACCCCTTGATTCCTCAATTTATTATTGGAAATAATTATGTATTAATTATGGTTTACTAACTTGAGGAATTGTAAGAAAAAGGGATGAAATGTCAAAAAAGAGAATGTGAGGAAATGTGAATATTTCTACGTAAAAAGCGGAGCTTTTACGTAAAAATTAGGCCTCTGGTTTAGTACGTGGCAGGTGAGAATAGGTTAGATGGTTTTGAGGCGTTTCCTAAACGCTGGAAACCTAAAAATTAAGCGGAAATGCTGCTGAAATTTCTAAAATGGCACAAAGGGGTATTTTAGGAAACGAGGGGTGAAAATGTGATCGGGATGGAAACCTGAGCCCCCCTCAATGACCTAGGTCCGGGAAAGAAGGACGGACGTTTACAGGATTAGTGAACCGCCCAATTAGAAATTTCATAATGTGAGAAAACGACCCCTATGTCAGAATAGTACCACCCGAGGGATAGGTGCGATCTAAGTATAAATTTGGGGCGATTACATCGGTAATGGTAACCCGACAGGCTAAATAGTCATACGGGAGGTATTCAGTCAGTTGACTGGTCGGTTAGCTAGTCAAGGACCAAGTCTGAATGGGATAGTGAGAGATAGTGATTAATTTGTCAAGTAGACAAATTAATCAAGCACGATTAGAAATTAGATATCAAATTTCCCAAAGTAGAACAGTTAGGTACCGATAGGCATCAGTATCACACAACGATAGTTTTATTAGTTCCTAATGACCACAGTGACCTAAGAGTAAATGTTAATGAAATGCATTATGATTACAGGGAGGTACCTGTATTGTGACGAAGGCGAGAGTATAAACTGTCTGATGACAGGTAAGTACAACTCCGCCTGCACCATGAATAAAATGATGTTAAAATGATAGTTTTACAGTATGTTAAGTATGCTTTACATGCACACGATGTTGCACAGCATACATAAGAGCATATAGTTTCACAATCGAGTAGATTGATGGAAGAACAAGATAGAAGCCATAGATCCCTACCGCGTAGGATTGGGGACAGCTTAGAGAAGCATATGGCTAGAACAGTTAAACAAGATGGAAATAAGTAGGTGTGCCGTACCGGCTCCTTCAGTCGAAGGGATTTCCAATTAAAGAATGTTAAGGCCAAAAGTTGAGTATCAGTTGATGGCTCTTCGGCATTAGTTGACCTCAGGCGTTACCGTTGGTCTGCGCACACACGGTACTGACACATAGGCCCTAAATAGACAAGAAAAGAAAAGAGAAGTTTGAAGCATAAATGAACATAACCGGACCATGCATTAGTTATAGTTCGTGATGCTTTCTTTTTCAGTAGAGTGCATACAGTACACGATGCTTCTGTCATGCATAAAGTATGTGAAGTTTTATATTTAGTATTATGACATGTTATGTGAAAACATGATATGTGAGCTGATATGTGATATGCTTATATGGTATGTGATTTATTAAGTGATATATGTCATGCTTATGATTTTAAGTATGTGCTATGTTTTAAACATGTTTTGCGGTTAGCATGTTGTACTTACTGGGCATAAAGCTCACAGAGTGTGTTCATGCTATAGGTAAGCATCCTATAGCGTAAACATCAAGGGACGATGATGGCGGCGGAGGCGGATGTGAGGATGAGGTTATGGATATGCCGTGAGTATTCTTCCGCACAGTATGAGTAAATAATATTTTGAATGGTGATAGTTAAATAGTATTTTGAATAGTAAAGGTTAAACTGTATTTTGGAACAGTAAACAGTATATGTATGAGTAGTATATTTAAATAGTATCTAGTGAATATTAATCAGATAAACAATTTTATAAGTATGTATATATAATTGAAATCCTTATGTTTTTCAAATTCTGCATTTTAATAGTATATGTATGTGAATAGTAAATACATACGCGTATATAAAAAAAATCCCTCTAAATTTATAGTATTAAATTCAGCAAGTTTAAGTATCAGTTTTAAAGAGAAAGTATAAGTAAAAGCTAAAGAAGTAAGTAATAGTTTTCAGTGACGGTTCGAGCCGCTAAGGGCATAGGGCATCACACGTTCAACCACGGGCCCACAAGTGAAAGAAAAGAAAGAAAAGAAAAGAAAAGAAAGTAAAGCAAAGAAAAGTTAAGAAAAGCTAAGAAAAGAAAAGAAAGTAAAGTAAAGAAAAATTAAGAAAAGCTAAGAAAAGAAAAGAACAGAAGAATAAGAAAGAAAGTAAGAACAATGAGAAGCAAGAAGAAAAATTAAGTAAGCATAAACTGACTAACCTTTGTTGTTAGTTGATGTGATTTATGAAATGTTATGTATGAGATGTGTTATGAAATATAAGTTTATGTGTATGATATATTTATATGTATGTTTGTACTTACTGAGCTCTAGCACACTAGTCTGTTCATGATGTAGGTAACAAGAGTAAGCTACCTACATTATGAAAGAAGAAACAGATGGGTTGGTAGACAGATTCTCAGAGTGTTATGGGGTGGGTTATGGTTTTCATTATGATTTTCTGCTACCATTTAAAGAAAATGCATATGTAATGTAAAGAAAAGAAAGAAGGTTTAATGTAAGTTAAGTTTATGAAGTATTTCAATAGTTTTGAAAACTCATGTGTTTAAATCGAGTTTAAGAAAAAAAAGAAATTTATCAGTAATTTTTCAAACACTGCTTCCGTAAGTAAGTTAAAATGACAAAGTAAAAACTAGCAAGTTAAAGATATAAGAATTAAGTAAGTTGAAGTAAGTTTGGCCTAAAGTAAGATAAAGAAGAGCAAAGTTAAGAAGAGTTAACGTTTTAAGTGGACGGCTCGAGTGAGTCAGGTCACCCACAAGATGTGGCATCAGAGCCTAAGTTAAGGTACCTACATTTGGTACCAAAGCAAGTTTAAAAGTAAAATAAGGAAAGCAAGTTTAAGAAGAGTAAAGATAAGAAAACTATAATTAAGTATGGTTAAGTTTACAAGTAAGTTAAAGTTCAAAAGTGAGTTAAAAGTTTAAGTTTAAAGTAAGGTAGCTCCTCGTAGACGCTACAGGGGTAGAGACACGCTCTCTACAATATATTTGTAAATTATGTTGTACTTCAAAAAGGACAACTAAAAGCTAATATTATATTTTATATGGCTTTCATGCTTGGCTTTCATGAGAGGAAAGTATTTTAAAAACAAAAAAAAAATATGGGTGAATTTTAGGCCCTGAAATATGAGAGTTGAAAGAAAAAGTGTTTAAATGGAGACTTAGATTCGGTGTATGAGCTGTCTTGGTTGACTACGGAGTCAGACCTCAGTGGTTTCGCGTGGCTGGATTCAAGGGCACCACACCATAAAAGTCTCGACTGTCACAGTGAGGGGCTCGGTTTGGTGTACAGGCAAGGCGACATGATGTTCACGAGGCGGGGCTGGCTCAAGTGGAGGCTTAGGTGGCTTGGGGAGACGGATCTGGCTACCGAGGAGGTGATTAGGTGACTCAACGGCAAGGGTGATGGTGGCACAGTGGTGGCCTGGCTTGCCTAGGTCCCAGGCTTGGTCTCAATGGCTGGGTGGGATGGCAGATCAGGTTACTGATGATACTACACTTGTTCGAGCTCAACAGTGGCACGATTGTGGGCTTAGGTCGACGTTGACAGTGGCATCCACAAGAGAGAGAGAGAGCGAGAAGAGCTGGGAAAGTGGGTGGAAGAGAGAGAGATGTAGAAAGAGAGAGTGAGAAAGTGAGAGCTAAAGAGAGAGAGGACTAAAGAGTGACGAGAGATTGAAGAAGGAGAGGTTAAGAGGGAGATTTTTGCTATGAAAGAATAAAAAAGAGATTGAAGGTGTAAGGGTGAGAGAAAAATCGGAGGAAGATAGGAAGTAAGAGGTGATAGGGAATAGATGAGGATAATATTATAGTAGAAAGTGAAATTTTGAAAAGAGAAATTGAGAGAGAGACAGTGAGGATAAGGGTGAGAGAAAGAGTCGAATTTTTGTTAATAATTATTTTAGTGGATGGTTGGAGAGACTAAAAAATAATAATAACAAAAGTGAGTGGAGGGTGAATGGGGTGTGACTGGAGATTTACTTATTTATTTATTTATTATTATATATTTTTTAGGTAAAATTATTATTTTGTAAAAGTTGAGAGTAAAATTGTAAAATTTTTAAATTTTGACAGAACATTCAAAATATCCATAACTTGATATTTAATGCACTAAAAATTTTAAATTAAACTCCCAAAAATCATATCAAATAGCATTTTTCTAATACCTTCATCAATTACATAATATATGTTAATAGTGTTGTTAAATTATAGCATATTTCCAAATTTTGATTATGTTAAATTCCTTTTTTATCCTTTCCTTTTATAACAGATTATTTGTCCTGTTTCCCTCTCTTTTTTTCTTTGACAGCCCTAATTTTGGCCACGGGAAACTGTTACAATCCAACTCTGTAGCTGATTGCGACAGCCCGTGAACCTCATTGAGTCGTCAAAAACTCTCTCTCATTTTTAAATCTTTGTATTTTGGAGCTCTTTTTTTTTTTCCCCAAAAATACTTTTCTTGTATGAAAGCCTTGTATGAAAGCCATATAAAATTTAAAACTATACTTTAGTCATCTTTTTGCAATATAACATAATTTACATAAATACAATCTTCTCAAATTTGCATCTCAAGTACATTTTCTTCAAATTTCCTCTTTCAACGCTCAACGAAAGACTGGTAACAGGACTATAATCCACAGTGGAATTCCCTATCCTAAGGCACCGCATATCCTACCGCCATCTAGAGTATCTACTAGACAGGTTTCTTACCTGCAACATGAACAAACTGGTAAGCTAATAGACTCAATAAGTTCAAACATACATACTATGTATTACACAGATTCAAAAACATCAATAATAAAATTTTTTTATGAATAGTACTATTCATCCATGAACAGTACTTTGACTTCTGACCAGTGAATAATAACTTTGATTCTGATTGGGTACTATTTATGTCACTTTGATCGAGTACACTACACGTCACGTTAGTGTCGGTTATGCTTAATTATGCTCATTTATAGCTTTCATTAAATTTTCGGTCAATATCTTCATTAAGTTCTGGTTTTGAGCTCATATCGACCGTACCGATATGATATAGGTGCTGACTATGAGGGGCCTAAGGAGCGACCTTCTGGCTAATCCTCCACATTCCATCATCGTCCGAAGCGATTCTTATGTTCCCAAAGAACTTGTAAACCCCCACCTTACTGGTGGCCGGTACGCCAAAAGTGGTTTCATTACCATCTTTTAATTATAGTTCCGACCTAGTGGCATTAATCATCACCTCAAAGTCAGGAACCCTTAATGCCCGTAGGTCTTTATACATTCTTTCTTTTATAGGTGTATCTTAAATTTAGTCACACTATTTCCATAGTGTACCCACGATACACATCTCACTTTATCAATTCATTGGGTGTGTTAGTCTAACTACACTCTAGTGCCCATAGGACTTCGCATCTAATGTATAATTAATATATAATTAAATATCACAGTATTTCATATTGTAGACATGAAAATGTTTGAACTTACCACAACTATGATAACGTCCACTTTCGGAAGTCCTCTGCAGTTTTGTTATCGTCTCTAGTTTGGGTCCCTACAGACAACATATTGTCAATTAACTCCCATCATCATTTATTTTTTTGCATATATTCATTTTGTTATTAGTATTTGAACACATTTCATCTCTTTATGTGATACACAGCTTGATACACACCCGTGTCCAAGCCGTGCACCTTCCAAGTTTTTCTTACATGCCCGTGTTCCAAAGTACATGCTCGTATACTTCATAAACTTTGGATTTTAACTTTAAAATCTTAGTTATGGCCTCTAGAATCTTATTTAAGGCATTCTAGATCCTTAATGGTCCTTTTCGAGCCTTTTAGAAATTTTTTGTTAAAATGATCATTTTGCCCCTGGTAGGTCTCGAAACAATAACATTTCCAATCTACCATATTTTTGGGATTTTCTAAGCCCAAATATCATAAAATAATATTTCTTAAGCTTCAATATATTTTTACAGCATTATTTGCTGTAAAATCGATAACTATTCATCACTCGACCCTTAGAGGTACTATTCTGACACCTAGGGTCGTTCCTCATTTTTCTAGCGTTTTGATGTCTCAAATGGGTATTTTACTACTCCTGAAACGTTTATCATCCCATTCCCAAGCCTTGGTTCCCGAGGGACTCAAGTTTTCCATCCTCTCCATAAATTTTCCCCCTCGTTTCCTAAAATACCCCTAACATAATTTTTCTCGTTCTCGACATTTTAGACATTAGAGGGTCGTTTTACTATTCCTCTTAAGTTTAATCTTTCATTACCAACTGTAACCTACTGAGGGGTCTCAGGTTCTATTTTCAAGCCTACATTTTTACCTCTTGTTTCCTGAAATGCCCTTTATACCGTTTTAAAAAATTTCGGTAGCATTTCTGCTTACGTTTTAGGTTTTCCTAGTATTAGATACACCTCAGAATCTTAGTACCTGTCACGTACTATACCAAAGGCCTATTTTATGTAAAGTTACCAAACTTTATGTAAAACTTTTTCACATTAAAAACCATTCAATTCAATCACAAATTTCACCATTTTCCTCAATCATAGGCCACGGTTTTCTTATGGAATTAAACACCACAAATTTTTATCACAAAACTCATTTATCACATTTAAATCTTAGGGTTTCTAATGCATATTTCAACATAAAAAACCTAAGAAAATTTCATTCCAACCTTGCCTTTATGCCACGGTTTTCATGTCCAAAACCATAGGAAAAATTTTCTTATCCTTAGGTTCCTTTATCAACCAATTCCTCACCAAATTTCATTACAAAATTTTTCATATCATCTTGTACATAGGCCACGGGTTTGGGTAGGAAACATGCATAAAATTTACTTGTTTCAAGTTTCTAAAAACATGCTTCAATCACTACATCATTCAACTCACATTAACACCAAAATAAATCATCAAATTCCTACCATTCTATCACACCTACATGCCACGGATATTTGAAGAGAAAAATGATAAGAAAGCTACAAAATGGTGGCTCACCTTAAGTGCTTGATTCCTTGATGCTTGGAGGGTATTTTGATGCAAGTTTGGTGAAGAAATTTTTTGCTAAAATTTGGCTTAAGAGGGGAGGAAATGCATGGCTGCAATTGGACTACTTGTGGGCAGCTTTTTTCTAATTTCTCAATGCCATTTCTCACTTCTATTTATAGGCAAATGAGTGGAGGACCAATTTACAATTTTTCAAAACAATTTGAAAATTATTTAGGGACATTTTAGCAAAGTTGCTAGGGATTAATTGACAAAATTCTTGGCTGTTTTCCAGCCCTCTTTACTGACTCTAAACAGCCCAAATTAACCAAATTTTTGCCAAAAATTCTCATGTAATTTTGGCCTAATCCTAGCCCTTGATTTAAGATTACAACTAATCTCCACCATTGGATCTACCAACCACCCATTTTTAGCCTTACATTAATCAATTATTACATCATTATTTGATGTCACTCATGATATCATCCAATTAATTCACATATTAATTCGTGGTCAAAGTTTGACTGAAAGTCAAATTAAACAGAAATCTACTGAAATCGCGTAGGCAGGTTTCTGACACCACCAGTGTGATCGGTTTGCCTTATTTTGCTTCTGTTTGACCAAAAATCATTACCATAAATTTTTGTCTTTTAGTGCATTTGATGCACTCTTTAGGGCTTTTGGCTCCAATTTTTGGGCCGTTTCACCCGTTTTGATTCGGGAAGATTTTCCATCTCCAAACTTGCACTCTTTAACACTGTTAAAACATTTTGTTGCATTCTCAAATGTATTAAAACATAACTTTTTCATATTTTATACATTAAACTTCTCATATACATACAATTTTAAATTCTTCCGAGAATCTTAAAATTCCCTAATTTTCATCCTTGAAAATTTAGAACAAGTAAGGGTGCAATTCCCTAATTTCATTCTCATCGTTTATCCTCATAGCTCTTTTGCCGGCTCTGCACAATCTTCATTCGTCGCTGTATTTTTACAACTGCATCAGTTGTTTCTTGCATAAATTCTGTTTTGTGCAGCTGCTTTTCTTTTAGATCGTACTAATGGACAGGTGATCTACACTTCCTTCCATATAAAGCTTCATAGGGTGCCATTCCTATAGAAGCTTGGTAGCTATTATTGTACGAAAATTCTACCAATGGAAGTTTTTCGTTCCAGTTTCCTAGGAAATCTATTATACATGCGCGAAGCATGTCTTCTAACATTTAGATCGTCCATTTAGATTACCCGTCCGACTGCGTATGAAAGTCTGTACTCAGACATGATTCTATTCCCATGGCTTTTTGCATGCACTTCTAGAAATTCGAAGTGAATCGTGCATCGTGATTCGATACAATAGACTTAGGAACACCATGTAACCTAACGATATGGGTTACATACAGGTTCGCCAACTTTTCCAGTGAAAAAGACTATGAACCTTGCTGTTTTTGTTAATCCATCAATGATAACCCAAATGGCATCGTAGCCTTCTCGGGTTTTCGGTAACCCTACTACAAAGTCCAATGTAATATGTTCCTATTTCCATTCAGGGAATTTCTAACTACTCTAATTATCTGTTTGGATGTCAGTGTGCGGCCTTAACTCTTTGACATGTCATGCATCTGTTTACGAACCTTGCGATGTCCTTCTTTATCCTCTTCCACCAGAATTGTAACTTTAAATCCTGGTACATCTTACTGGCTCTAGGATGCACTGAATATGGCATTTCATGGGCTTATACCATAATTCGCCTTCTTAATCCTTCATCATCGGGAACATGAATTCTTCCCTGATATAGGATTAATCCATCCTTGGACACTCCTTTCTGAGGACTTGCTAGATTTGGATCTCGTTTTTTAGCCTCTCCAATGTCCTTGAATAACAATGATTCTAATTGAAGTGCAGCCAATTTTTCAGATATCAGCTCCATCTTCAACGAGTTAATTTTTTGCTGTAATGGCCTTAGTAGTTTCTCTATCGGCAGTTGCTGTGAAATAGTAGATTTTCTACTTAACGCATCTGCAACATGATTGGCTTTTCCGGGATGGTAGAGGATCTCGTAATCGTAATCCTTTACCAGCTCCAACCATCTCCTTTGCTGCATATTTAACTCCTTCTGTGTGAAAAAGTACTTTAAGCTCTAATGGTCAGTATAAATCTGACACTAAGCTCTATATAAATAGTATCGTTAGATCTTAAGTACAAACACTACGGTGGCAAGTTCTAGATCGTGCGTGGGATAATTTCTCTCGTTATCCTTTAATTGACATGAAGCATATGCTATCACCTTATCACCTTATATCGAGATAACTCCTAATCCCATTTTCAAAGTGTCACTATATATCACGAACTTCTCCCCTTCAATAGGAAGCATAAGGATTGGCGCGCTTGTTAGTCGCTTTTTCAGCTTCAGAAGCTCCTTTTGCACTCATCAATCTACTCGTACTTCCTCTCTTTATGTGTAAGAGCCGTAAGAGGTGCAGCGAGTTGTGCGAATCCCTCTACAAATCTCCTATAATAGCCAGCTAAACCTACGAAACTTCGTATTTTGGTCATGTTCCTAGGTGCAGGCCATTCATTGATTGCCTCCACTATAGTAGGATCCATGGTGATTCCTTCCTTGAAAACTACGTGTCCGAGGAAATGTATTCTATCTAGCCAAAATTCACACTTAGAAACTTTCGCATAAAGTTGGTGCGTCCTTATCGTTTGAAGAACAATCCTCAGGTATTCTTCATGCTCTTCATAAGTCTTTGAATATATAAGTATGTCATCAATAAACACAATGAAAAACTTATCTAGAAATTCCTTAAAGACTCGATTCATTAGGTCCATGAATGCAACTGGCGCATTTGTCAACCCAAACGGCATCACTAGAAATTTGTAATGGTCATAACGGGTCTTAAACACGGCCTTAGGAATATCGCTTTCCTTGATCCGTAGCTGATGATATCCTGATCACAGATCGATTTTGGAGAATACCACTGCACCTTTGAGTTGATTGAATAAGTCGTCAATTCTAGGTAATGAATACCTATTCTTGACAGTGACCTTTTTCAATTCTCAGTAATCGATGTACATGTAAAACGTTTCATCCTTCTTCTTGGTGAACAATAATGGAGCACCCCATGGGGAATAGCTTGGATGGATGAATCCCTTGACAAGAAGCTCTTTTAATTGCTCTTGTAACTCCTTATGACGCCTTAAATTTTATTTAAGGGTCAATATATAATTTAAATAAAATTAGTATGCCAAAATTAATTAAAAATCTTTTAGAAACCCTTGGTTGGTTTCCTAGTCAAATTCCACTCAAAAAGTCAACAATTTTGACTTCAAAAACCCTAAAATATTCGGCCATTACTTGGGATTTTTAATTAAAATTTAAATCCCACAAATCCAAGGAGGATTCAAACTCAAATTTCATCCCTTAAATAAAACGAAGAAATTTGGCCATAAAGTGTAGGAAATAAAGGAGATTTGATTTGAATTAAAAGTTAGGTCAAAACTCAATCAAAATTCAAATTTTTTTTTCCTTAAAAACTAATGGGTAATTTCGGCCACTTAAGGAAAAATAAGGAGAGAAAAACCTAGCCTCAAAACAGCACAAAAATCTCCCCTTTTTCCCCTCAAAATATTCGACCAAGCAAGGAAACAAAAAGGGAAAGAAAATTAAAAAAAAAAAACCTAGTATAAAAACCCTCTTTCAACTCTCATTCACCTTTTCTTTCACTCTCAAAATTTGGCCAGCCTCACCCTATTTCCTCTCTGAATTTTTCTCTCCCAAAACACACCCAAAACAGCAAGCAAAACCTACCTAAAGGCAGCTCAAGGATTCAACAATTTTTGAGACAAAAACAAGGTAAGAAATCAACTTTTTCCTTCCTTCTCCTTTTGATTTAAACCCCAAAATTTATATGGTTTTTCTCTACTGTTTTTCCCTACTGTTTTGAAGACTCCAACACTCACACAAATTCAGCCAAAAAGGAGACCAAGCATCAAAAATAGTGCAGCACAAATAAGGTGTGAATTTCTCTCTCTAAAACCCTAAAAATTTTACCTCATTGATCCCTTTTCAAAAATCCTATTATCACATGTGTAAAATTTTATGATTTTTGCCAATTTGATTCTTGGGTTGTGTTAATGACATATAAATAAGGTTCTCCACGAAATTTCATGATCATTGGATGAAAATTGAATTGGTTTGAGGCTAATTGAAATTCGGACAGAAAAACAGAAGTTTGGAAAATTACCATATGAACAGTAAATTTGTGTCAGCCATAACTTGAGATTTAAAAACGATTTTTGAGTGAATCTTGAGCCTGATGTCCCCTAAATGCCTGTAAAATTTCAGAACCAAAATCATCCATTGGCCCAGTCAAAATATTTTTCTAAGATAGGTGGACAGAACTGCCAGTTTTTGAACTGAAACTGAAATCCTAATTTTATGCCTGAAAACAACCCCTCGGGTTTTAGCCTAATTGAATGACCAAACGATGTCTAAAAATTATAAAAATTATATGGAATTAAAGCTACGGATGTCTAGTTTAACATATTAAAAATTTAGAATTTTTAGGATTAAAAATGAATTAATATTGATTTTACAGTTAGCCTAGGTCAGTCTGCACATGTCCAGTAATATCCTAGCTTAGAGTTTTTTTTACAAATTTTAAACCCAAATGTTTATTAAACATTTTAAAATCCTTTTGTAGCACACTAAAATGATTGGATGATTATGTCTAGACCTAGACTGATCATATATTGTGATTATAGGATTTATTTGACGTTCTTACTTGATTCGTGGATCACGTCATCGCAATGCTTGTGCGATAATCGAGGTAGGACTTTCTAGCCTTTTCTGGGAGTAGTCAAGTGTTTTAAATTTCCCTGTTTTATTGATGGCATGCTATTTTCAGTTTATGAAATTATTATACTGTTTTTGATGAAATAAACGCATGCAAAGTGTTTTGTAATAAATGTGTATTTTAAAGCGTGTTTTGATTAATGGCATAATATAACTTGGTAAATACCATCTTTTGAATAATCCGGTGAACATAATTGAGCTCTAGTTCATGATCATTATAAATGATGCGTGCGTCCCAAAGTTGACGCCCTTGGGGGAAGGTCCCTAAACCTGCGCAGGGCCGTTCGGCCTATTTAGAGTGTAACGAGATGATCTAGGATAATTCAATTCGAGGCACGTATATTATAGCTACGACAAGTCCTCACTCAAAATATGATGGTTTATTTTAATGATTTATTACTTTTAATATTGGGGAACGTATATTGCAGCTACGCTAAGTCCTCAGTAGAATAAAACTTGTATTAAAAATGTTTTCACGAAATTGTTGATTATTTTTTTGAAATGATTATTATGCCATGTATTCTTAAATTGTTGATTATTTTTGAAAACGAATATTATGTCATACTTTTAAATGTTACCTGTTTAATCCACCTTTGTTTCTGTCCTACTGTGCCAGCGCTCACATCCTTTTTCTTTGTGATTTCAAAATGACTACTTGCAGGTGCGGGAGGTAGCAGTTCCGAAAATTGTTGAGCTATTCGTTTCTATCGAAGATGATGCTATCCGTTTTCTCCATCTTCTTCTTTCTGTTTCTCGTTCTGATGTAATGAGACTTTAAGTTTAGACTTTATTTCACGTTATTTAAATTTCATGCTTGGGAATATTTTATGGTTGGTAATTTCTTTTGAAGACCGATTTTGTGTTTGGTTTCCGCATTAAAAAGTATTTATTTACTAAGTTCAGACTTATTATGTGGTTATGATGTTACTTTATAAACAATTAGGCTTAGCTAAATTATGATGTTGACCCACTTTTCGTAATAAATGTTTTTCTTAAATCTCGGGTTGATATTATGATTTGGCTGCCGTGTCACGTGTCTAAATTTTGGGCCGTGACACTCCTTTAGCTCCGCCGGTGTCATTCAATACGATGCCTTTGAGATAGGTGTAGCTCCTGGCATCAATTTGATCTCAAAAGAGATATCTTGTTCTAGCGGCATCCCGGGTAATTCTTCTGGGAAAACATCGAGAAACTCATTCACAATAGGAACGTCTTTAGGTTGAAGCTTCTGCTCCTCCGTCACATCCACTATGTACACTAAGTATTCAGCATAGCCGCTAGATATTAGCCTTCTTGCTTTCATCGAATTCATCATTGTCTTCCTCATTTTACGTGACGAGCCGACATATTGAAAGCCATCTTCCTCATCGGGTTAGAAACACTATTTTTGTGATAACTAGGAATTTTAGATTCTCGGAGTAGATTAAAATTGTATGTATGTATCAATTTTAATGAATAAAATATGAAAAAGTTGTATTTTAATACTACTGTGAATACTGTAAAAAAAAATGTTCTGGTAGTGTTAAAGTGAGTGAGTTCGGGGATGGAAAATCTTACCAGATAGAATTGGGTGAGACGGTTCGAAAATAGAGCCAAAAACCCTAGGGAGTGCACTAAAATGCACTAAAAAGATAAAAATTTACGGCAGAGAATTTTGACCAAACGGAAGCAAAATAAAACAAACCGATCGCACTAGAGGCGCCTGGAATCCGCCTACGCGATTTCGGTAAAGTTCCGTTTGGTTTGATTTTCGATCAAAATTTGACCACGAATTAATTAGTGAATTAATCCATATATATTATAAGATGACTTCACAATTATGATGTCATAAATATATTTTTGTTAAGGCTTAGAAAGTATTTTGGCAAGGTGTAAGTTTAGGATTTATTGTCTTTTTGGTCAATGGCCAAGATCTAGCCAAAAATACATGGAAAAAAATTTTAAAAAATTTGAAAAAGGCCATTCGGTGTCACGGCCCAAAATTTAGACACGTGACACGGCAACCAAATCATAATATCAACCCGAGATTTAAGGAAAAACATTTATTATGAAAAACGGGTCGACATTATAATTTAGCTAAGCCTAATTATTTATAAAGCAGTATCATAACCACAGAATAAAATAAAGGATAAAATAAATGCTTTTTAATGCGGAAATCAAACACAAAATCGGTTTTTAAAAGAAATTACAAACCATAAAAATATTCCCAAGCATAAAATTTAAATAACGTGAAATAAAGTCCGAACTTAATGTCTCATTACATCAGAACGAGAAACATAAAGAAGAAGATGGAGAAAACGGATAGCATCATCTTCGGTAGTAACGTATATCTCAATGATTTTCGGAACTGCTACCTCCCGCACCTGGAAGTAGTCATTTCGAAATTACAAAGAAAAAAGGACGTGAGCGCTGGCTCAGTAGGACAGAAACAAAGGTGGGTTAACAGATAACATTTAAGAATATGGCATAATATCCGTTTCCAAAAATAATCAACAATTTAAAAAAATACATGGCATAATAATCATAAAAAAAATAATGAACAATTTCGTGAAAAACATTTTTAATGCAAGTTTTATTTTGCTGAGGACTTAGCGTAGCTGTAATATACGTGCCCCAATATTAAAATAATAAATCATTAAAACAACCATCATATTATGAGTGAGGACTTGTCATAGCTATAATATACGTGCCTCGAATTTGAATTATCCTAGATCATCTCGTTACACTCTAAATAGGCCGAACGGCTCTGCACAGGTTTAGGGACCTTCCCCCATGGTGTCAACTTCGGGACGCATGCATCATTTATAATGATCGTGAACTAGAGCTCAATTATGTTCACCGGATTATTCAAAAGATGGTATTTACCAAGTTATATTATGCCATTAATCAAAACACTCTTTAAAATACACATTTATTACAAAATACGTTGCATGCGTTTATTTCATCAAAAATAGTATAATAATTTCATAAATCGAAAACAGCATGCCATCAATAGAACAGGGGTATTTAAAACACTTGACTACTCCCAGAAAAGGCTTGAACGTCCTACCTCAATTTTCGCACAAGCGTTACGATAATGTGATCCACCAATCAAGCAAGAACGTCAAATAATTCCTATAATCAAACATATGATCAGTCTAGGTCTAGACATAATCATCCAATCATTTTAGTGTGCCACTAAAGATTTCAAAACGTGTAATAAACATTTGGGATTTTAAAATTTTTGAAAAACTCTAAATTAAGATATTTCTGGTCATGGGCAACCTGACCTAGGCTGATTGTAAAATCAATATCAATTCATTTTTAATACCAAAAATTCTAAATTTTTAATATGTTAAACTAGACATCCGTAGCTTTAATTCCATATAATTTTTATAATTTTTGGACATCGTTTGTTCATTCAACTAGGCCAAAAACCGAGGGTTGTTTTCAGGCATAAAAATCTGGGTTTCAGTTTCAGTTCAAAACCTGGCAGTTCTGTCCGCCTATCTTAGAAAAATATTTTAACTGGATAAACTAATGAGTTTGGTTCTGAAATTTTGTAAGCATTTAGGGGACATCTTGAATTTAATTTTAGGCTCAAGAATCACTCAAAAATCGTTT
The DNA here is from genome assembly GCA_035233585.1 of Antiaris toxicaria. NCBI lineage: Eukaryota > Viridiplantae > Streptophyta > Magnoliopsida > Rosales > Moraceae > Antiaris > Antiaris toxicaria. The sequence goes on along the minus strand of CP141155.1, from coordinate 55,349,426 downwards.
TTAAAACTCAAGTTATGGCTGACACAAATTTACTGTTTATATGGTAATTTTCCAGATTTCCGTTTTTCTGTGTCCGAATTTCGATTAGCCTCAAACCAATTCAATTTTCATCCAATGATCACAAAATTTTGTGGAAAACCTTATTTATATGTCATTAACATAACCCTAGAATCAAATTGACAAAACAATAAAATCTTTCACATATGATAATAGGGTTTTTGAAAAGGGGATCAATGAAGCAAAATTTTAGGGTTTGAGAGAAAAATCACACCTTGTTTGTGCTGCCCTATTTTTGATGCTTGGTCTCCCTTTTGGCTGAATTTGTGTGAGTATTGGAGTCTTCAAAACAGTATGGAAATAGTGGAGAAAACCATATAAATTTCGGATTTAAAATCAAAAGGAGAAGGAAGGAAAAAGTTTGATTTCTCACCTTGTTTTTGTCTCAAAAGTTGTTGAATCTTTGAGCTGCCTTTTGGTAGGTTTTGTTTGCTGTTTTGAGTGTGTTTTGGGAGAGAAAATTCAGAGAGGGGAGAGGGGAAAGCTGGCCAAAATTTTGAGGGGGAAAGGAGGGGTGAATGAGAGTTAAAAGTGGGTTTTTATACTAGGTTTTTCTTTCCCTTTCTCTTCCTTGTTTGGCTGAAAATTTTAAGGGGCAAAAGGGAAAGTTTTTGTGCTGTTTTGAGGCTAGGGTTTTCTCTCTTATTTCCCCTTAAGTGGCCGAAAATTATCCCTTAGTTTTTAAGGAAAAAATAATTTGAATTTTAATTGAGTTTTAACCTAGCTTTTAATTCAAATAAAATCTCCTTTATTTCCTACACTTTATGGCCGAATTTCTTCTTTATATCTAAGGAATGAAATTTGAATTTGAATCCTCCTTGGATTTGTGGAATTTTAATTTTAATTAAAATCCTAAGTGATGGCTGAATATTTTAGGGTTTCTTTTTGAAGTTCAAATTGTTGACTTTTTGAGCGGAATTTGACTAGGAAACCAACCTAGGGTTTCCAAAAGGATTTTTAATTAATTTTTGGCACACTAATTTTATTTAAATTATATATTGACCCTTAAATAAAATTTAAGGCGTCACATTCGGCCACCTAGAATGAGGGCATCAAAAAATTTTATTTTTGGCCCAAAAATATTGCATTTTAGTCCTTGAACGAATAGCAAATTGTTGGAAAAAAAATTGCCAAAAGGTCCTTTACTTTTGCCTACAAATAGGCTTCAAAATTCCTTCAAAAAAATAGAGAAAAGTGGCCAAACTTTTGCCAAAATTTCCAGCCAAAATTCGTGGGTCTTCTTACCATTTAAGCCAAAATTTGTCGAAACTTCATACCAAAATTAGCCTCCAATTCAAGCTTAGACATCAAGTGATCAATTGGAAAAGGTAAGCCACAATTTTGAAGCTTTCTTGTTGAAATTTTTCAAAAAAATCCGTGGCTATTAATGTGATAACCGAGAATTTTAGATTCTCGGAGTAGGTTAAAATTATATGTATATAATAATTTTATTAAATAAAATATGAAAAAGTTGTGTTTTAATATTGTTGTGATGTGACAACCGGGAAAATCAGGCATTCTCGGAAGAAAATGTACAAATGTATGTATATAACAATTTGTACTATTTAAACAGTGAAATAAATGTATTTATATTATTTAGAATATATTAAAATGTTCTAACAATACTGACGAGTAAAAATTCAGTGTTGGAAAAATTCACTGAGTTGAAACGGGCAAAACAGTGCCAAAACCGGCTTTGAAAACCCTAACAGGGGCAATAAAAGACGAAAAACTTCCGGGATTGATTTTGATCAAACGGAAGTAGTTTAAATTGATCCGACTGCACAGGAGACCTCAGGAACCCGCCGGGACGATTTCAGAAAAATTTCGGCTCGAACCGGTATCGGTCAAAAAGTAGTCGAATTAATGTGAATAGTAAAAGTCAAAGTCTACATATGCTTTAGCATTTATGACATCATAAATCCATTTAATAAATGGAAGGAAAATGGTGGTTGGTAGCATTAATGGCCATGATTTAGTTGCTTTTTGATCTAAAGGTCAAGATTTGGCCAAAAATTCACCATTTTAATTTTTAGAAAATATGGAAAGAATTAAGTTGAAATGTGGTGATTTTTGATTGGTGGAAAGCCAAATTAATTGGCTTTTTGGTTGCTTAAGTCGGCAACATTTTAAGCAAAATGGCCGAGACAAATTTGAAGCCAAAACAAAGAACAAAATTTTTCTAAGTGTTTCCCATGGAAAGTACGTGAGCCACCAAGAGAGACCAAGTGATTTCTTCTAGTTTTTCTTACAAAATTGGTGTCAAACCTTTCATTAAAGCCTAAGGAAGCAAGTGAACAAGGTAACTCTCTTTGAATTGAATTTTTTCTTGATTTTTCTTCAAGAAATCCGTGTAATGAATAGTGGAAAAGATGGAAAAATTTTTGGTTGTTTTGATTGATTTGGTGCTTGGATTTTGTTAAGGGTGTAATTAGGAGAAATACCGAGCTACGATCGACTGTCGAAATCGAAAGATAGTATTCCAACCCGAGGAAGAAGAGAGTTTCAAGTACGTCAATACTTCTCGAAAACCCAGGAAGATGATGATCAGTTCACTGAGAGCAAGCAAGCTGATAGCCAGTGGTTGTATGGGATATCTGTCATATGTGGTGGACACTACAGACGAACAGAAGCTTCAACCTGAAGATGTTCTCATTGTTAATGAATTTCTTGACGTATTTCCAGAAGAGTTACCAGGGATACCTCCAGAGAGAGAAATCTCGTTCGAAATTGAGTTGATACCTGGAACGGCACCTATTTCCAAAGCACCATACCGCATGGCTCCAGTGGAGTTAAAAGAGCTACAGGAACAATTAAAGGAGCTTTTGGATAAAGGATTCATCAGACCGAGTTATTCTCCGTGGGGTGCACCTATGTTATTCGTCAAGAAAAAGGATGGAACATTCCGTTTGTGCATTGATTACCGGGAGTTGAATAAGGTAACGATCAAGAATAGGTATCCGTTACCTAGAATTGATGACCTATTCGACCAGTTAAAAGGCGCAACGGTATTTTCCAAGATCGACTTACGATCAGGATATCACCAGCTGAGAATTAAAGAAAGTGATATTCCTAAGACGGCGTTTAGGACTCGTTATGGTCACTACGAGTTTCTTGTGATGCCATTTGGATTAACAAATGCACCGGCAGCGTTCATGGATTTAATGAACAGAATCTTTAAAGAGTATTTGGATAAGTTTGTCATTGTATTCATTGATGACATTCTTATATACTCAAAGACTCATGAGGAGCACCAGGAGCATCTGAGGATCGTGCTGAATACGATAAGGAAGCATCAACTGTATGCCAAATTCTCAAAATGCGAGTTTTGGCTAGATAGAGTACATTTCCTCGAACATGTTGTATCCCAGGAAGGTATTGCTGTAGATCCGACGAAAGTAGATGCAATTAACCAGTGGCCTGCACCCAAGAATGTGACCGAATTACGCAGTTTCTTGGGGTTAGCTGGTTATTATCGACGATTTGTAGAGGGATTTGCACGTTTAGCTGCACCTCTTACTGCTCTTACACGTAAGGAAAGGAAGTACGAGTGGACTATGGAACGCGAAAGAAGCTTCTAGGAGTTAAAGAGACGGCTGACAAGTGCACCAATCCTTACGCTTCCTACTGAAGGGGAGAAGTTTGTAATCTACAGTGATGCATCTAAAGTAGGATTGGGAGCAGTCCTAATGCAAGGCGACAAGGTGATTGCCTATGCTTCCCGTCAATTAAAGGAACATGAAAGGAATTACCCTACGCATGACCTTGAACTTGCTGCAGTAGTGTTCGCACTTAAAATTTGGCGACACTATCTCTATGGAGCTCAATGTCAGATTTTCACTGATCACAAAAGCCTGAAGTATTTCTTCACGCAAAAAGAGCTCCATATGCGACAAAGAAGATGGTTGGAACTGGTGAAGGATTATGATTGTGAAATCCTATACCATCCAGGAAAGGCCAACCGTGTAGCGGATGCTTTAAGTAGAAAGTCTACCATATCGCACCAGCTACCGATAAAAAGGCTTCCGAAGCCATTGCAGCAAGAGATAAATTCATTGAACTTGGAGCTGATATCTGGAAGATTAGCTGCACTCCAAGTGGAATCGTTGTTGTTTGAGGATATAAAGGAAGCTCAAAGACGAGACCCAACAATTACAAGTTCTCAGGAAGGAATTTCCAAGGATGGAATGATCCTTTATCAAGGAAGGATAAATGTTCCAGCTGATGAGGAACTTAGAAGACGGATCATGTCAGAAGCCCACGAGACACCCTATTCGGTTCATCCCGGAGCTAGCAAGATGTATCAGGTTTTGAAGTTACAGTTCTGGTGGAAAGGGATAAAGAATGATATAGCAAAATTCGTGAGCAGATGCATGACCTATCAAAGAATCAAAGCAGAGCATAAACATCCAGCAGGAAGATTGGAACCTCTGGAGATTCCTGAATGGAAATGGGAACACATTACGATGGATTTTGTAGTGGGACTCCCAAAAACCGGAGAAGGTTATGATGCCATCTGGGTTATTGTGGACAGACTGACCAAGATGGCATGGTTTATAGCTGTCAAGATGACTTTTTCGTTGGAAAAGTTTGCTCAGTTATATGTAACTCATCTTGTCAGATTACATGGAGTACCAAAATCCATTGTATCAGATCGAGATGCACGATTCACTTCGAATTTCTGGAAGTGTGTGCAAGAGGCCATGGGTACTGAATTGAGACTCAGTACGGCTTTTTATCCGCAAACAGACGGACAGTCGGAGCGGACAATTCAGACGTTAGAGGACATGCTTCGAGCTTGTGTAATGGATTTTATGGGAAATTGGAACGAGAAGTTACCATTAATTGAATTCTCGTACAATAATAGTTACCAAGCTTCTATAGGCATGGCACCTTACGAGGCTTTGTATGGACGGAAGTGCAGATCACCACTACACTGGTATGATTTGCGAGAGAAGCAGTTGCATAAGAAGGATTTCATAAAAGAGACTTCCGATGCAGTTGCTAGAATTCAGCGTCAAATGAAAATTGCGCAAAGCCGACAAAAGAGTTATGCGGACAAGAGGCGGAGATCCTTAGAGTTTGATGAAGGAGACTTCGTGTTTCTCAAGGTATCGCCTATGAAGGGGATTATGTGTTTCGGTAAGAAGGGGAAACTAAGTCCAAGATATATTGGACCTTATGAAATTATCGAACGCATTGGAAAGGTCGCTTACAGATTAGCGCTACCTCCAGAATTGTCTGCAGTGCATAATGTATTTCATGTGTCGATGCTGAGAAAGTATATACCAGATCCATCCCATGTGCTAAAGCATGAGCCTATTCAAATCCACGAAGATTTGACATATGAGGAACAACCTATTCGAGTACTGGCTCGTGAAGAGAAAGTACTGAGGAATAAGACATTCCCACTAGTAAAGATTTTGTGGAAAAATCATAATATTGAAGAAGCTACGTGGGAACGAGAAGACTAGATGAGGAGTTTATACCCCCATTTGTTCTAATTTTCGAGGACGAAAATTTTATAAAGAGGGGTGAATGTGACAACCGGGAAAATCAGGCATTCTCGGAAGAAAATGTATAAATGTATGTATATAACAATTTGTACTATTTAAATAGTGAAATAAATGTATATATATTGTTCAGAATATATTAAAATGTTCTAACAATACTGACGAGTAAAAATTCAGTGTTGGGAAAATTCATTGAGTTGAAACGGGCAAAACGGTGCCAAAACCGGCATTGAAAACCCTAACCGGGGCAATAAAAGATGTAAAACTTCCGGGATTGATTTTGATCAAACAGAAGCAGTTTAAATTGATCCGACTGCACAGGAGACCTCAGGAACCCGCCGGGACGATTTCAGGAAAATTTCGGCTCGAACCGGTATTGGTCAAAAAGTAGTTGAATTAATGTGAATAGTAAAAGTCAAAGTCACCATATGCTTTAGCATTTGTGACATCAAAAATCCATTTGATAAATGGAAGGAAAATGGTGGTTGGTAGCATTAATGGCCATGATTTAGTTGCTTTTTGATCTAAAGGCCAAGATTTGGCCAAAAATTCACCATTTTAATTTTTGGAAAATATGGAAAGAATTAGGTAGAAATGTGGTGATTTTTGATTGGTGGAAAGCCAAATTAATTGGCTTTTTGGTTGCTTAAGTCGGCAACATTTTAAGCAAAATGGCCGAGACAAATTTGAAGCCAAAACAAAGAACAAAATTTTTCTAAGTGTTTCCCATGGAAAGTACGTGAGCCACCAAGAGAGACCAAGTGATTTCTTCAAGTTTTTCTTACAAAATTGGTGTCAAACCTTTCATTAAAGCCTAAGGAAGCAAGTTAACAAGGTAACTCTCTTTGGATTGAATTTTTTCTTGATTTTTCTTCAAGAAATCCGTGTAATGAATAGTGGAAAAGATGGAAAAATTTTTGGTTGTTTTGATTGATTTGGTGCTTGGGTTTTATTAAGGGTGTAATTAGGAGAAAAACCTTGGATTTAAGGAAAAACCAAATTTTGGTTGGTTTTCCAAGGGTAAAACCGTGGGTTACCAAGAGTAATCAATGAGAAAATTTTGTGGTATTAAGTGTTAACATGCTTTAAATCATAATTTGGTCTAATGTAAAGCATGATTTGCATGAAGGAAAGCTTGAAAAAAAAATATGGTGTGAACTTACCCTAAAAGGCCGTGGGTTAATTAGGGTTTGGTGGAAAATTTTGGATGGTTTTGTTGATGTTTGGATGATTTAAAATCATGCATTTTATTATGTAAAGGATGGAATTGTGATTGAAAGCAAGAAAAGAAAATTTGGGGTATGTTTCTCTTAATTGGCTGTGGGTTATGTGAGGTTAAAAACCCTAGGAATTGTGTTGAAAAATGCAATGAAATTGGCTTGAAAATGTGCTAAAAAAATGACATTGGAATAGCCAAAAATTTGGTGAAAAATTTGAGAAATTTGGTTAGGTTTTGAGTGTAAAAACCGAGACTAAAACTAAGGGCAAAATTGAAAAAAAATATTTGTGTAATGTGGTTCAAAATGTGAATTGGAAATTTGTGAGCTTTTATGTAAAAGTTTCGAAAACTTTTACATAAAATAGGCTTGTGGTATAGTACGTGGCAGGTACATATGGTTCGGGGCGTACCTAACTCCGGTAGCCTTAAAATTACGCCGAAATGCTGCCGAAATTTCGAAAACGGCATTTGGGGTAAAAAGGAAATTAAAAATAAAAGTTTGGGGTCGGGTCGGAAACCCGAGTCCCTAACGGAAAATTGAATAAGGGAACCTAACGGGTGGTTCATGAATAGTAACCCGTCCCCTTGAAAATGTAAAACGTGAGTGAAACTGAAAAACCGACCCCGAGGGGGGGGCTTTTTGGAAACGAAATAAAGGTCCGAGTCGGGAACGGAAAACCCGAGCCTTGAAGACCTAGATCGGGAATGTCCAGATGAACGTTTTAAATACTAGTGAAACGTCCATTTGAGGCTTCGAAACGATAGAAAATCACTAACCCGACGTAAGGGTCGGAATAGTGCTTCCCGAGGGTCAGGAAAGTGAAAAATGGAAATAAAATAGAGACGAACCTGGTAATGATTAGAAAAGAGTCAGAAAAGTTCCTGAGAGCCAAAAATACAGTCTGGATCGAGAAAATTCTGTCAGGGGCATAATTGAAATTTTACCAAAATATAGGGGCAAAATCGTAATTTTGTAAAAGTTGAGAAAAATGGGGAAAATGATAAATAAAGCCTAAAAAGTTATAAATAGGTTTATTTAAGCTTTTTAATGAAAAATAAAAGCTATAAATGGAAATGAAATTAACAGACAAGGTTTTGTCTGTAGGATCCAAAAAATCAACCTACAAGGAGGGCGATCAAAGATCCAAGAGAGAAAAAGGGGAAGAGACTGATAAGGTAAGTTCAGACATTTGCCTGTCTGTAACATATAGCATTATTGTTGCTAACTTTGATGTACTAACTATAAGTTAGGTACATATGTGCTACGGGCACTATTATAGAGTAGAGAGAGAGACGTAATGTGCTAAGGGCATTATTGAGAATGGACAAATTGTTAATTGTGCTTCGGACACTAGAGCGAGGTTAATGAAACTCACTCACCTAAAATTAAAATGTGAACCATTCCTAACCACGGGATAATATGAAGTCATCGGGTTAGAATTTTAAAAAGTCGGTAATGAAACCACTTTTTGGCGTACCAGCCTTCCGTACAGGGAGGTACTTTTGCCTTCGGGGCTATGAGATTAAGGCTGTGGAGGTCAGCACTGATGTACCGCTCCCAGTCATGTACAATTTTGCCTTCGGGGCTATGAGATTAAGGCTGTGGAGGTCAGCACTAATGTACCGCTCCCAGTCATACGCACTTAAATGGTACTGCCAACCTGAGCTCAAAACCAGAACATAAGCAAAGATAACTACCTAAAACTAAAACTATGCCATAATTGAGCATAAGACAGTTTCGTGAGGGTACTAACATCGCGGTAGATGTACTGTTGTGACACTGTGTTGTGGTCAAACTTACTATTCATAATGAATAGTAGTCAAAGTTACAATTCACATATGAATAGTGGTCAACAATACTATTCATGATGAATAGTCTATTCATAGAAATTTTATTTCTTGCATGTTTGAACTTACTGAGCCTGTAGCTCACCATTTTTGCTAATGTTACAGGTAAGCGACCAGCTTAGTAGCTTGTTTGGCTGGATGGCGGACGGGATAGCGTGTGTCAAATGGGATAAATGGGCGAGGGATATGGTCCTGCCAGAGTCTTTCCGCTGAGCGATAAAAAGGGAAGGAAAAAAAAACAGTCTTTTGTAATATTATGTATTTTACAAAAGTACTGTAATATGTAAATTACTTTGTACTTGCCAACAAAGTAAATGGTGGGAAATGTTTTACATGATGTTTAAAGAAAAATAAAAATAAAAATTTTCCCAAAAAACGTCATGATTTACTGAGAGAGAGATTAGCCGGCAACCCATGGGAGTACAATCTATCGCAGTTAGCGATAAAGCTTAACTGTAATAGTATTGTATGATCTCTACGAGGGGCGGGCCGTCACATGTGAATAAGTGTAAAAACGTTCTGGCAGTGTTAAAGTGTGTGAGTTCAGGGATGGAAAATCTTACCAGACATAATTGGGTAAGACGGTTTGAAATCAGAGCCGAAAACCCTAGAAAATGCATTGAGATGCATGAAAATGATAGAAATTTACGGTAGAGAATTTTGATCAAACGGATTGCACCAGAGGCGCACGGAACTCGCGCGATTTTAGTGAAGTTCCGCTCGGATCGGATTTCGATCAAAAATTGAGCACGAATTAATTAGTGAATTAATATAAATAGTAGGATGACATCACCATGATTATGTCATAAACCAAAATTATTTTCTTTAATTAGGAAAGTAATTTTGAAAGGTATATGGTTTAGATTAGGTTACTTTATGATCAATGGCCAAGATCATGCCAAAAAGCCATTGAAAAATTTTAAAAAAATTTTGAAAAAGGCCATTCGGCCACTTGTAAAGGAAGAAAGAAAAAAATTTGATTTTTGCCCCAAAATCCTTACTTTTTAGTCCTTGAACAATTAGCAAATTATTGGAAAAAAATTGTAAAAAAGTCCTTGAGTTTTGCCTATAAATAGGCATCAAAATCCATTCAAAAAAATGGAAAAATTAGCCAAACTCTTGCCCCTTTTCTTCAGCCCAAATCCGTGGCCTTCTCACCCCTTGTAAGCCAAAATTTTGTTGAAATTTTCACACCAAACTTAGCTTGCATTGCAATTCTAACATCAAGTTATGAACTAGTTAAGGTAAGCTTCAAAATTGAAGCTTTTCTCTTTGATTTTCCTTAGAAAATCTGTGGGAATGAGAGTGTGAAAACAATGAAAAAAATTGTTATTTAGTTGATGATGTGATGATATTGTGATTAGTTTGGTGTTGTAGAGATTAAAGCATGAATTAGGATTTAGAAACAAGCAAAAATTTTGCATGTTTTTCTTGAAAATGCGTGGCATTAGGGGTGTGAAAAATGCATGAGTTTTGATGTTTTGGTTTAGTGTTTATGTTCATTTAATTATGTATTGAACTAAGCATGAATTGGAATAGGGAAACAAGAAAATTTTGATGTAATTTTCTTGCTAAAACCATGTGTATGAACACTAAGAAATGGAAAATTTTTAGTGTTGAAAAATGTTGATAAAAACCATAGGAAAGGAAACAAGATTTTCGATGTGCTTATGCATTAAAATCCATGGCTATGCTAGGGTTAGAATGCATGTTTTGTTAGGTTTTGATGTTGTTTTATACATTAGAAAACCTGAGAGTGATATGTTGTGATGAAAAAAAATTATTTGGTGATGATTAACATGTAAACCGAGGCTAGTTTGGAAAAAATTATTGTTAGTTGTGTTGATTCTTGAATATTGAATCATGTGGAAAATTTTTATACAAAGTTTGGAAACTTTGTATAAAATAGGCCTCTGGTATAGTATGTGACAGGTACAAAGGTTTTGAGGCATACCTAACGCCGGGAAACCTTAAAATATAAGCAGAAATGTTGTCAAAATTTCTAAAATCAGCATAAAGACATTTCGGGAAACAAGGCGTAAAAACATTGGACTCGGGAAAGAAACTAGGACCCCTCAATGGATTAGGGTTAGAAATGGAAAACCAACCCAAAAGGAATAGTAAACCGACCCTAAAGGACTAAAATGCCTAAAACAGGAAAAAAAATCTATGCTATGGGTATTTTGGGAAAAAAGGGAAAAATTTAGGTCGAGATAGAAAACCCAAGCCTCTCGAAGACCGAGGGTCAGGGACAAGATGAAAAGCATTTTAAGAGTAGTGAAATGGCCATTTGAGGCTCCGAAACGCTAGAAAAACAAGAAATGACCCTAGGTGATAGATGAATAATAATCGAGGGCCGGGAAAAATGAAATTGAGATTTTGCAGCAATTTAAGCTGTAAATTGATATAGAAGCCTAGGGAATATTATTTTAAAATAATTGGGCTTAGAAAATTAGAGAAAAATGATAGAACGGAATAGTTACAGTCTCGAGACCCGTCAGGGGCAAAATGGTCATTTTGACCAAAAATTTCTGAAAGGCTCTGAAAGGACCCTAAAAAACCTAGAATAACTTATATAAAATTCTAAGACTCAAAATAAAGATTTTAGAGTTAAAAATCTAAAAATTTTGAGGAACACGGGCATGTAGAAGAATACACGGCCGTGTATAGGAAAAATTTTTAGATTTTTAACTCTAAAATCTTTATTTTGAGTCTTAGAATTTTATAATACACGGCTGTGTATAGGAAAAATTTTATAACCCGAGAGATACACGGGCTTGAACACGGGCGTGTATCAAGCCGTGTACAGTTACACGGCCAGATAGTAAATAACACGGCCGTGTATCGGAAAAGGAATTTATCACCCGAGAGGTAGACTGACTTGAACACGGGGGTGTATCAAGCCGTGTACAGTTACACGGCTAGATAGTAAACAACATGGCCGTGTAGAGAAAACCCTAAAGGTACACTGGCTATGACACGGGCGTGTTGCAAGCCGTGTACCACAAACAAAATTTAAATGTGTTGAATTGTTAAGTAAAATGAATGTATATTTAAAAGTGATAATTATTATAGGGTATTAACAGACAATATTATGTCTGTAGGAACCCAAAATAAAGATAGAACTACAGAGGAGTTCCAGAAATGGACACTAGCATAGTATTGGTAAGTTCAAGCATTTTCGTGTCTGCAACATGAAATACAGTGTTATTTTAATTGTACTGAATGTACTCTAGATATAAAGTCTTAAGGACAATTGGGGATTAGTTAGTATAACATATCCTAGATAAAGAGAATATGTAAGACGTACGGGCAATGGAGGATAGTGACCTTAAGGTGATGACTAATATCACTTGGTCAAAACTATAATTGAAAGATGGTAATGAAACCATTAAGGAGTACTGCCCCTCTAACATAGTGGTGGAGGTTTCTTAGGTCCTACGGGGATATAAGGGTTGTGAAGGCTGATGTTCTAGGGTCGCTCCCTAGGCTCTCCCAGTCAGCACGCAAAGATAATTATCGTACTGCCATAAACAGAGCTCTATACTAGAAAGAAAATAGAGAATGAACAATCAATAAAATGATAAAAATCATAATTGAACATAACCGAAGTTTACGCTAAGTGTAGTAATTTAGGTTAGGATATGTGAATAGTACCCTGATAGGGTAAAGTGAATAGTAACCAGTTAGGGTAACTCTTACTATTCATCGGTCAAAGGTGAAAGTTACTATTTATGATAAATAGTATAATTTATAATAATACTATTCATAGAAAATTGAGTTTTCAGTGTTTTTGAATCAGTATGATTCTTACTAAGTATGTTTGAACTTACTGAACTTGTTATGAATAATACTATTCATAGAAAATTGAGTTTTCAATGTTTTTGAATTTGTATGATTCTTACTAAGTATGTTTGAACTTACTAAGCCTGTTAGCTCACCAGTTTGTTCATGTTGCAGGTAAGAAACTTGTCTAGTAGATTTCTGGATGGCGGTAGGATGCGAGTGTGTTAAGGGATAGGGAACTCACCATGGACTTGGTCCTACCATAAGTTTTCCGCTGAGCTTTTAAAGTTAATGAATTGAAGAGAATGTGTTTGAAAAAATAATATACAGTACATATATATATATTATATGTTGTATATTATGTTGCACTTCATAAAGACATATAAAAGTTTGTATTGTATTTTACATGGTTTTCTTAAGAAAAAGTATGTATTAAAGAAAAAAAATAATGGGTGAAATTTTAGGCCCTGATAATTAAGAGTTGTGAGAAAAAGAGTTTAAAACTGATGACCCGGATTCGGCACACGAGTCATCTTGGTCGGCCGTAGAATTGATTCATAACGATTATAGGTGGTCGGAATCAGGGTGCGTCACAATTAATGTGAAAAAATAGTGAGAAATTTGATGTTTTGATGATGATTGTTGATTGGTTTGGTGTTTTAGAATTTGAAGCATGAATTAGGTTTAAGAAACAAGCAAAAATTTATGATTGATTTCAATGAAATCCGTGGCACTATTGGTGTGGAAAATGATGTGGAAATTTTGGTGAATGGTTTTAATGGATATGTAAGTTTGATACTATGTTCATTCAAGCACAAATTGGAATAAGGAAACAATAAATTTTGATGTTTGTTTCCCATAGAACCCATGGCCTATGTGTGACTGAAATGAGAAAATTTAGAGTTGATAAATGATAAGCAATGTGTAATAAAAACCCTAGGAAAGAAAACAAAATTTTGTATGTGAATTAGCATGAAAAATCCGTGGCTAATGCTAGGGTTGGAATGAAAATTTTATTAGGTTTTGATGTGGATATGTACATTGAAAAACCTAAAAATAATATGTGTTAATTGCTTAAGGTCATGAAAAACATTTGGTGATGATTAACATGATAAACCGAGGCTAGGTTTGGAAAGAATTTGATGATTTGTATTGAATTCTGAATATTGGTTAATGTGGAAAATTTTTATACAAAGTTTGGTAACTTTGTAAAAAATAGGCCTCTGATATAGTACGTGGCAGGTACAAAGGTTCTAAGGCAAACCTAACGCTGGGGAAACCTTAAAATACAAGCAGAAATGCTGCCGAAATTCCTAAAATGGCATAAGGACATTTCGGGAAACAAAGGGTAAAAATATTAGACTCGGAAAGGAAACCGAGACCCCTCGGTGGGTTAGGATCGAAAATGGAAAACCAACCCAAGAGGAATAGTAAATCAACCCTTAATGACTAAAAATGCCTAAAAGGGGAAAAAAATTCATGTTAGGGGTATTTTTGGAAACGTGGGGAAAAGATTGGATCGGGATAGGAAACCTGAACCCCTCGGGGACTGAGGGCCGGGGATGGGATGAAAAACGTTTCAGGAGTAGTGAAACGCCCATTTGAGGTTCCAAAACACTAGAAAAACGAGAAACAACTCTAGGTGATGAATGAATAGTAATCGAGGGTCGGAAAATAGATAATTGAGATTTTGTAGCAAATTAAGCTGTAAAATGATACGGAAGCCTAGAGAATATTATTTTAAGATATTTGGGCTTAGAAAATTCGAGAAAAATAATAAGACAGAATAGTTATGACCGCGAGGCCCGTCAGGAGAAAAATGGTCATTTTGACCAAAAATTTCTGAAAGGTTCGGAAAGGACCATAAAGGACCTAAAATGACTTAAATAAAATTTTAGGACCCAAAATAAAGATTTTGGAGTTAAAAATCTAGAGTTTAAATAGTACACAGGCATGTACAGTGGAACACGGCCATGTAAAGTAAAACCGAGAGGTACATGGTCAGGGACGCGGGCGTGTTACAGACCATGTATCACATAAAGAATTTAAATGTTTTGTAAAATTTCTCACAAAATAAATATATTTAAAGTGATAATTAACAAAGGATATTAACAGACAATATTATGTCTGTAGGGACCTAAATTAGAGATAGAACTGCGTAGGAGTTTCGGAAGTGGACATTATCGTAGTGTTGGTAAGTTCTAGTATTTTCATGTCTGCAACATGAAATACTGTATTACTTTGTTATGTACTAGTTGTACGTTGTACATTAGGTATCAAGTCCTATGGATATTTGGAGATTAGTTAGCATAACAGGTCCCACATAATAAAAGGAAAAGAACATCTAAGGCCTACAAGTGAGGAAGGTTAGTGACCTTGAGGTGACGATTAATGTCACTTGGTCAGAATTATAATTAAAAGATGGTAATAAAACCATTTAATGTGTACCGCCCCTCCAACGTTGTGGTGGAGGTTTTTCTGATCCTACGAGGACATAATAAGGACTGGAGAGGAAGAAACTCTAGGGTCGCTCCCTAGGCCCACCCAGTCAGCGCGCAATATAAACTACCGGTACTGCCGCAATAAGCTCAACACTAAATAGAGAGGATAGTCAATAATGTGACGAAAACCATAATTGAGCATAACCGACACTAACACTAAGCTTTGTGAATTCGATTAGAGTAATATGAATAGTAACCAGTTACGATAATGTGAATAGTAATCGGTTAGGGTAATATGAATAGTAACCAGTTAGGGTAATAGTTACTATTCACCGATTAAGGGTCAAAGATACTATTTATGGTGAATAGTACTATTCATGTATAAATATTAGTATTCGTAGGAAATTAGATTTTAATGTTTTTGAATTTATGTGATTCTTATTAAGTATGTTTGAACTTACTGAGCCTATTAGCTCATCAGTTTGTTCATGTTGCAGGTAAAAAACCTGTCTAGTAGATTAATGGATGGTGGCAGGATGTGCATGTGTTAGTGGGATAGGGAATTCACCGTGGGTCTGGTCCTACCATAAGTCTTCCGCTGGGCTTTGAGAGTTAGTGAATTGAAGAGAATGTGTCTTTGAAAAGTACAGTATAAATATATTGTATGTTGTACATTATATTGTACTCAAAAAAGACATCTAAAAGCTAATATTGTATTTTATGAGGCTTTCGTACTTAACTTTCTTTTAAGGAAAAGTGTGTATTAAAAAGAAAAAAAATTATGGGCGAAATCTGGGCCCCAAAAAATAAGAGTTCAGAGAAAAAGAGTTTTAAATGGTGATCCAGATTCGGCACACGGGCTGTCTTGGCCGGCAGCAGAGTCGGGTCATGATAGTTACGAGTGGTTGGATCCGGGGGCGTCACATGTTGGTATCAGAGTGGTTGACCATATCCCTATTGGCACAAAGCAAGACCTGCTCGTGAATCTAAGTAAGTTAGCTTTCTATAAGACTAGTTAACTTTTCGTTTGTTTGAGGTTATATATTTTTGTAGGATGTACGATGACTAGACCATCTTACATGAGACCCCACTCATACTGACCGAGAGGATCGACCCGGGTATGGACTAGGCCCGTGATCAAACCATCGATGATTCATCGAGCCACACCTCGACCATCGATACCTGAGCTGCTAGCGCCAAGGATAGTAGCACCGGCACTGGTATAAGCACCACCTCCTCAACCAGTTGTACATCGACCAGTAGCAGTAGATATTCCAGTGGTGGGAGATTGAGCTTGTATAGGAGCTAGAGTATCAATACGAGCAGTACACGCTTTCAGAGGCAATCATCCACCTACATTCAAGGGAGGTCAACGGGGGATCTCTACTCGAGACTGGCTACACGACATAGAGACTATCATGTGCTAGTGTGACATAGATAAGGACTGCTGGGTGTTGATGGCAGTTGGTACATTCCGTGAGGATGCACGGTTGTATTGGGAGTATTGCGATCAGGAGATGCTGTTAGCACTTGATTGGGCTGAGTTTCGCCAAATCATGATGTAGTAGTTTCTGCAAAAGAGTTCAGCACCGGTTTCAGACCCTCCGGAGAGTAGGACAGGAACGTCGCCACCGACCATGCCCAAGTATACAAATGTCAGAGATTTTGTCCTTCAGGTAGAGAGACAGCAGACAATGCTAAGTGATACTGTATTCACGTATGCAGTCTGATTTCAGGATAACGTTGTGAGGAGATGTCCTATGTCCAACCTTACAGATGAGGATTTTTGTGATATATTTTGGAAGGGACTCATTATTGATCTACGACAGAGGGTAATCCCTTTATACCCTACTACCTTGCGTGAGTTTATAGTTACTGTAGCTAAAGTAGAGGAGGAGATGATGATGGAGCGCATGGTACGGAAGAGACGGGAGCAGCTATTGTAGGAGGCCATGCTAGACTGTCTGTACGGGGCACAGTCTATGGCAAATGATCATGAGGCTAGTCTATCAAGGTAACCAGAGGGTACGGGTCCCACTGAAGGATCGACACCATCTAAGGTCGAAAATGGTACGGATGAGGATGAAGTGGATCCAGTGGAATTTTTGACAATCCCGGATCAACCCCAACTAGGAGACTAGATATAGAGACACATGTGATGTATAAATGTATATATATATCTGTATTTATGTATATATTGTAGGAAAATAAACCGGTAAAAACGTATCAGAGTGGCGCAGCGGAACAATAAAAATTTTAAGATCGTTAAATATCTCATGATGCCATATACAATAAATCAACAACAATTAAAACTCATACCTCAAGGACGCCAATGAACAGGAGGAGAGTGACCGGAGGCTTCAACCAACTAGCCTTCTCTACTATTCTCCAATTCCCGAATGGCTGAGTGTGTGGGCACTCTGAACCTCGATCGGTATGCTAGCACTGCTAGTCTTCTTCCGACCACCCAGATCTCTAAAGAACTTTATTGTCACGATGAGCTGTGCAACAATAAGCCTGCTCACCTGAGAGTCTGTGGTCTAAGAGAACTGGAGTGGCAGGACCTCTATTTATAGACCTGCATGAGGTGAATCTCTGAATTTGAATTGGATTAGGAAAAGATATTTTCCCTTATCCAAACCCATAAAATCTGAATTTTTCCAAGGGATAATCTCCACTAAAAATTCGGTTTTCTTAGGATAGATCCAATCCAAATCTCAACAAGATTTTAACTAGAATCTTATCTCCCTTTTTCAACCAAAAAATCCGAAATTCACAAGGAGAAAATCCTACAAAAGATTTCGGCCATTATGGATAAGGGAGAATCAAAATTCCACTAGGATTTTCAAGCTAAATCTCATCTCAACCTTATCCAAAAAATAACCGAATTCTCCTTGGATTTAGGCTCCAAAATTTCGGCCACTTTTAGGGAAGAAGAGAATCCAAATTCAACTAGGATTCAAGCTTGAATTTACCCTTGAATCTTATCCACAAAATCTGAAATTTTCATGAGCATTATCCTCAAAAATTTCGTCCCTTATTTGTTGGGATTTGGATTCAAAATTCAAGTAGGATTCTAACAAGATTATCCTCTCCTAATCCAACTCAAATTCGAATTTCAAACCTTGTGGATTTTCCACAACAAATTCGAATCCTACTTGGACTGTGATTCAAAATTTGAATTTCAAATTTCAAATTCAAATTTCAAATTCAAATTCAAATTTCAAATTTCAAATTTCAAATTTCAAATTTAAATTTCAAATTCAAATTTCAAATTCGAATTTCAAATTCAAATTTCAAATTCAAAATTCAAATTTCAAATTTCAAAATTCAAATTTCAAATTTCAAAATTCAAATTTCAAATTCCACAAAACGGTTGTATTTCATATTCTTGTTCTCATGGATAATTTTCTACAACTCCAATCCAATCTCAAATAAAATCATGGCAACTTTATTTGGAGTTCGAATAATTGTGTACTCTATTATCCAAAACAAAATCTGAATCCAACCGGAGAGAATCTTGTCTACCATCCTAATCCTGTGTTATCACCATCCATGCATAATAAACTAGCCTATAGCATACACAAATCAATTTGCCAAACGTTAAGGAATTATGTGGAGCTAGTAGAGGGACTGATTGGACATATATAATCAGGCTCCCGTGATTCCATATGATCATCATTCTGTACCGAACAACTCAATCATATGATCACTAATTTCAGAGTCACACCACTATAAACCTGAAACTGAACTCCCAATTATATACCGTATTACGTAAGCCTGTGACGAGCTACCATCCAATGACCTTGTCATATATGCAAAACCATCATATGATATCCATGATCAGCCTTAGGTCAAAGTCCGTTTAATCCTACTGATCAGGCTATCTTAAAGTTCCATTATACTACCGAATCAAGAAAATGATTATTCACCATATGTGAATAAGAAGTCATCCGCCCAGCAGACGACCCAAGGCCTTGCCCATTTTCACATTCAGTATAATGCCTTTAAGAGGATACCTTTAACTCCTCAGAGCTATGATTCCGATATCTGCAAACAAACCCTTCATCGTATACAAGTCATGCACCCAACGAACCGGTCTATAAGCTTACTACCCTCTGAGACGCTTTAGCCATTGGAACATCAAAGTACACAAGTCATATACATGAAGAAGTTCATTTACTCAGGATTAAGGTTATTGCATAACGAACGTCAAAAGCAGATTGATCCACTCATAGCGGACTACGTAGATCAATCACACTTTAGTCCCGGTCTAATATGTCACCACCAAGCAACATATCCATGTCTCTACTTGGGAGTCCAGCTCCAGACAGTCAAGACAGACCGTCCCCTCTAAGGCTTTAGACAACATAATAGTCTTAACATGAGTTAGATGCTCGGTCTAACCCCATAGACTACAGACCATAGTTTAGACTGCTAACTTTAGAACATTGTCTTCTCGCATACAAAAGTCCATTGCATGCAACGTTCTAACAGTTTTAACACAAGCAGTCAGTGAGCCATATTTGCTTACATTTACTTTAACATGTAAATAAGACGAGGACAGATAGCAATGTAATGAATAACCTCTAAGTATAATTTTATTATCCAGTTCAAAATGAATACATCAAAATGTCTCTAATACTTAGGGCATTTCCTAACAATCTCCCACTTGCCCTAAGCCGGTAGATGTGCCATGTTACGCATCCCCATCGCCTCTACGTGCCTCTCAAAGCTTCTAGCTACCAAAGTCTTAGTAAAGGGATCAGCGATGTTGTCCTCGGACGCGATCTTACATACATCCACTTGTCCTGTCTCCACATGCCCTCTAATTATGTGATACCTCCGATCGATGTGCTTGGTCCTCTTGTGGTGCCGAGATTCCCTTGTGTTGGCAATAGCCCCTGTATTATCACAGTAAAGTGTGATAGGCTTGTCAACACCCGGAATGACCTCAAGGTCTCTAAAGAACTTGCGGAGCCAAACCGCTTCTTTAGATGCCTCAGCCGCAGCCACATACTCAGCCTCCATAGTAGAGTCAGCTGTGCAGCCCTGCTTCACGCTCCTCCACACAATGGCGCCTCCTCCGAGTAAAAACACTGATCCAGATGTCGATTTCCTCGAATCCTTACAAGTCTGGAAGTCTGAGTCCGTGTATCCTACGGGTGTTAGGTCCCCTCCAGAATACACTAGCATATAATCCCTCGTTCTCTTAAGATACTTGAGTATATGCTTTACTGCTTGCCAGTGCTTGGTTCCAGGATTCGCTTGATATCGACTCACCATACCTACTGCAAAACATATGTCCGGGCGAGTGCAAAGCATAGCGTACATAAGGCTACCCACAGCGGATGCATAAGGGACCTTACTCATACGCTCTCTTTCTTCCGATGTCTTGGGACAGTCATCCAATGAAAGAGTTAAACCGGCAATAGAAGGTTGTGAGCCTTTCTTTGCCTCTAGCATTGCATATTTGTCAATTATTTTATCTATGTATGAAGCTTGGGATAATGCTATCATTTTGTTCTTTCGATCTCTAAAGAGACGAATGCCTAGAACATAATTAGCTTCTCCCAAGTCCTTCATGTCAAACTGTTGGTGTAACCAAAGCTTGACCGATGATAAGTTCCCTACATCATTCCCAATGAGTAGTATATCATCGACATAGAGTATCAGAAAGACCACTTTTCCATCTTTAATACGTTTATAAACACAAGGTTCATCAACGTTCTGCTCAAAACCAAATGTCTTAATCGCTTGATCAAACCTCTGGTTCCATGAGCGGGATGCCTGCTTTAATCCATAAATGGATCTAAGCAACTTGCAGACTTTCCTATCTTGGCCTTTTGCTACGAACCCTTCGGGCTGTATCATATAGATATACTCTTCAAGATGGCCATTCAAGAATGCCGTCTTGACATCCATTTGCCAGATCTCGTAATCGAGAGCCGCAGCAATGGACAGAAGAATACGGATAGACTTCAGCATAGCAACAGGCGAAAAGGTTTCCTCGTAATCGATTCCAGCCTTTTGCGTGTATCCCTTTGCAACCAGTCTAGCTTTGAAAGTTTCCACTCTCCCTTCCGCATCCTTCTTTCTTTTGTAGACCCATTTGCATCCAATGGGTTTTATCCCATCCGGCAAATCTACAAGTTCCCAAACAGAGTTGGATTTCATAGAATCCATCTCATTGTTCATAGCCTATTTCCAAGATCTAGAATCAACATCCTTTATAGCTTCATCATATGTGACCGGATCTTCCTCATGCTCATGAGCCTCGGCCTGGTATACCTCAGCATCATACATAAAGAAATTAGGTTTCTTAGAAACCCTCCCACTACGACGAGGCACCCTAAATTGTTGATCGTCTGCAGGTCTTTCACTGGAACTTGGACTTGCGTCCAAGACCGAAATCTGTGGAGCAGTTCTTTCACCCGATAACTCCTCTAGCACCACTTTGCTTCGAGGTTTAAAGTCATTCATGTGACTTTCCTCCAAGAATGTCGCATGGGTTGAGACAATGACCTTTTGTTCCTTCGGGTTATAGAACAGACCTCCTTTAGTTCCCTTTGGATACCCTACAAACATGCACAATTCTGATCTTGGTTCCAACTTCTTCGCATCCCCATCCAGTACATGTGCCGGGCAGCCCCATATTCTCATATGTCCAAGGGAGGGCTTCCTGCCACGCCACAATTCATACGGAGTTCTAGGAATTGATTTGCTCGGAACCTGGTTCAGAATATAGCACGCTGTTTGTAAAGCATGTCCCCAAAATGATAATGGCAGCGTTGAGTAACTCATCATGGACCGTACCATATCCAATAAGCTCCTGTTTCTCCTTTCGGCTACACCATTCTGTTGTGGAGTACCAGGTGCAGTCAATTGGGATAATATCCCATTCTCTACAAGATGTCCTAGAAATTCATCGGAGAGGTATTCGCCACCTCGATCAGATCGAAGTGTCTTTATGGATTTATCCAATTGTTTTTCCACTTCCGCATGATACTCTTTGAACTTGTCAAAGGTTTCGCTCTTGCGGTGCATCAGATACACATATCCATACCTCGAGTAATCATCTATGAAAGAGACATAGTACTCGAACCCTCCTCGTGCTGTGACGTTCATGGGGCCACAAACGTCAGTGTGCACAATTTCTAAGAGCTCCTGTGCCCTTGTACCCTTAGCTCCAAAAGACCTCTTAGTCATCTTACCCTCTAGACAAGACTCACATTGGGGAAGTCGTACCTCCTCCAGAGATTCCAGAGGACCGTCTTTTACCAATCTTTGAATCCTATCCTGATTAATATGACCAAGTCTTAAATGCCAAAGATACGCCTTGTTAGAGTGAGAAACTTTCAACCTTTTAGAGTTATCAATTAATTCAGTGTCAAGCAGTGAGTACATCTTTGGTCTGATCAAATATTGGTTTCCATCCATCCATCCAGAACAGATAAAAGACTTATTTCTACGAATATCAACTCTTTTACTAAAAGAAACTGAATAAGAATCCTTTATTAAACAAGCTACCGATATAAGGTTCCTCCTAAAATTAGGAACATAAAAACAATCTTTCAATAAAATAAACCTAAATTGATCAAAATAAAGATGAACGTCTCCCACTGCCTCAGCTACCACAAAGCTACCATCTCCAGTCCGCAACGAGAGGCTCCTATCATGTAGACTTCTCGTTTCCACGAACCCCTGCATAGAAACACAAACATGATTAGTGGCGCCCGAATCAATGACCCATGTGTCTTTCGATTCTTCCACCAAACACACTTCTAAGTAATGAAGTTCCTTACCTTCCTTGCCCTTGGAGGCTAGGAATTCCCGGCAAGCCTTCTTGAAGTGACCTACCTTCCCACAGTGGAAGCATTTGGACTTTTTAGGGTCCTTTGGCTTCTTGTTCTTCTTCTTCTTCTTCCCGTCCGAGACAGGAGGATTAGAAGAACTGGAAGCCACTTGCTTCTTATTTGGCCTCTTCCTCTTCCATGAGGGATTGGAAGATTCCGCCAAATTGGCCTCTCCTTTAGGTCGGACCGTATCCTCATCCCTGATCATCCGCTCATAAGCCTGTAGTTGCTTCATGAGCTCGGTAAGTCCTAACTCCTTTGTCGCCAGATTGTATGCGGCCTTAAACCCCACAAAATCTTTAGACAGAGTCTTGAACACCATCTCGATCTGGGTGTTATAGTCCAACTCAGCACCATTCTCGGCAGCCTCAGCGAAGAATCCCATTAGAGTGATCATATGGTCCTTCACCAGAGCACCCGCCTTTTGCTTGGAGTTCATAATGCTGGTGATTGCAGACTGTCGAGCCAATTTTTCTTGGCCTCCGAACATGTCCTCCAGATTTTCCATGATCTCCCCAGCAACTTGATAAGTCTCATGCTGCTTTTGTAAAGCACTCGTCATGCTAGCAAGGATGTAGCATCGAGCTATCTCATTGGATTCTCTCCAACGATTATAGGCCACCGGGACCTCCTCAAGTGGTGTGTCAGGTTTGGGCCCAGGTGGGCATGGTTCGTCCAGTACGAACTTGTGTCTCTCGCAGCTGAGAACTATTAATAGATTTCTTTTCCAATCTTTATAATTGTCGCCATTCAACTTATTTTCAGTAAGTATCGAAATGAGGGGTGTCGGTGACATTTTGAACTGAAATAAAATTATACTAGACATCATTACAAAGCCCAAGCAAATATGCAGATAATTTAGCAAATAAAACATACAAGTATGTTCCTACATGAAACTTGAAAAAACATGTAGCATTGCAACGGTAATTCTCAGCATCTATTGCCCCAAGCCACCGAGGGGTGGTCATGAGAACAAATAGCCGGAACATGGACCCCGTCCAATTAATATATGTTACCTTAAATCCTCCAAGGTTAAGACATATATTAATAACCGCTTATTTGGCCACCAGTTTAGTTAACAGAGCTTCTAGGGAAGGTTAATAACTAAATGAGTCTTGAGTGTATAACCATTGTTTACGTAGCCCGATCCACGTCCTACCAAGCCACCGAGGGGTGGTCATGAATAGGATCGCACCCGAACACGTTTTCCACATAGGAGATCCAATCTAGTATACCGGCGGCGGTAAACACCTACCGAGGGGTGTGGTCAGGTCGGAACTGACGCGAGGCGTTACCATGCTTTCACATATGGATCAACAATGGAGGCCGTGGGTTTTGTTTGAAACCCTCTCCCACTCAATATTTTGAAAAACATGCAAGTTTTGACAAATTATGTATGATCAATATAGTATGAGTGGCACTCACTTATCCTATATGACATGTTATCAAATATGCATACAAAACATCCATCAATACATATTTATACATCCATGACATATCACAGAAAAAATAATTGACAGACTAACCAAGCTATGGTTCCATCCTAGAACAAAGAAAATAAAGATTACAAAATTCCATCCAAAGCATTCTTTGGGTCTTGAATTTTGTTCCGTCTTCTTGTATCCATCTTTATGTAGCCTCTCCATTTATTTCTCATCCCAAGAATTATTTAAAATTTAAATTTCAAATTCAAACTTCAAATTTGAATTTCAAATTTAAATTTCTAATTCAAATTTTAAACAATTTTAATCATCATGTGTAATAATATGTAATTTCAAAAATTTCAAATTTTTAATTACATATTTTTAAACATGATTTAAAATTAAATCTCAAATTTAAAAATCAAAATTTTCAAATTTTGGACCGCCGCACCGCCGCCCGTGAAGGCGGCAGCCGCCGTGGGCAGCCACCAACCCCGGAGGGGCTGGCAGCCCACGGCCGCCCCTTGTGCAGCCTGCCGGGCTGCAGGCCAAGCCTGCAGCACCAGGTTGCGCGCCCAGACTGGGCGCAGCAGCCGGCAGGCTGCAGGCAGCGCCTGTAGCCAGAGGCTGCACGCCCAGGCTGCGGCCAGCCTTGGGCAGGCCACGGCCACCCCTGGCTGCATGCAGAGCCTGCGGCCGTGGGTGGTGTGGGCCTGCTCAGGGGCTGCCGCAGCCCCATCCTGCCCGAGGGCAGGGGCTGCAGCCCCACCAAGGTTTGTCGGCCTATCCCGAGGTGTCGTGTCTCGATTTTCGTGTCATATTCCAATTTATCTTTTAGGATCTCCAAAAATTAATTTGAATCCCAATTAAATTGAAATTTTCCACACAATCAAAATTTCAACCTTTAAATTAAATTTAACTTTTGGGAAAAATAAATTACGGTCTTCAATCTTCAATCTCCTCCAAGAATAATTACATAAAAAATTCCTATACCGTTTCTGGTGTACAAAATTCTATCCACAAAAATTCTAAGAGACAAAAATTAAAATCCATGGGAAAAACACAGTGTTAATAAACTGCTCCCATGGTTACATAAAAAATTCCTAGATACAATTTTTCTAAATTCTAAGGAACCATAACTGGTATAAACAAGCATGCTTATAATAATTCAAAAAATTAAAATAACCACATACTTTATACATAATACATGATAACAACATAAAGGAACCCTAGAATGCCACTCTCTAAATATCAAATCCATACATAAATAAAAAGACTAAGTAATTGTCTAATTTATGTACATGGCATAGTCATGAGATGGCTCTGATACCAATTGTAGGAAAATAAACCGGTAAAAACGTATCAGAGTGGCGCAGCGGAACAATAAAAATTTTAAGATCGTTAAATATCTCATGATGCCATATACAATAAATCAACAACAATTAAAACTCATACCTCAAGGACGCCAATGAACAGGAGGAGAGTGACCGGAGGCTTCAACCAACTAGCCTTCTCTACTATTCTCGAATTCCCGAATGGCTGAGTGTGTGGGCACTCTGAACCTCGATCGGTATGCTAGCACTGCTAGTCTTCTTCCGACCAC
Organism: Antiaris toxicaria; assembly: GCA_035233585.1. NCBI lineage: Eukaryota > Viridiplantae > Streptophyta > Magnoliopsida > Rosales > Moraceae > Antiaris > Antiaris toxicaria. The sequence goes on along the minus strand of CP141155.1, from coordinate 55,323,682 downwards.
CCAGATCTCTAAAGAACTTTATTGTCACGATGAGCTGTGCAACAATAAGCCTGCTCACCTGAGAGTCTGTGGTCTAAGAGAACTGGAGTGGCAGGACCTCTATTTATAGACCTGCATGAGGTGAATCTCTGAATTTGAATTGGATTAGGAAAAGATATTTTCCCTTATCCAAACCCATAAAATCCGAATTTTTCCAAGGGATAATCTCCACTAAAAATTCGGTTTTCTTAGGATAGATCCAATCCAAATCTCAACAAGATTTTAACTAGAATCTTATCTCCCTTTTTCAACCAAAAAATCCGAAATTCACAAGGAGAAAATCCTACAAAAGATTTCGGCCATTATGGATAAGGGAGAATCAAAATTCCACTAGGATTTTCAAGCTAAATCTCATCTCAACCTTATCCAAAAAATAACCGAATTCTCCTTGGATTTAGGCTCCAAAATTTCGGCCACTTTTAGGGAAGAAGAGAATCCAAATTCAACTAGGATTCAAGCTTGAATTTACCCTTGAATCTTATCCACAAAATCTGAAATTTTCATGAGCATTATCCTCAAAAATTTCGTCCCTTATTTGTTGGGATTTGGATTCAAAATTCAAGTAGGATTCTAACAAGATTATCCTCTTCTAATCCAACTCAAATTCGAATTTCAAACCTTGTGGATTTTCCACAACAAATTCGAATCCTACTTAGACTGTGATTCAAAATTTGAATTTCAAATTTCAAATTCAAATTTCAAATTTCAAATTTCAAATTTCAAATTTCAAATTTCAAATTTAAATTTCAAATTCGAATTTCAAATTCGAATTTCAAATTCAAATTTCAAATTCAAATTTTAAATTCAAAATTCAAATTTCAAATTTCAAAATTCAAATTTCAAATTTCAAAATTCAAATTTCAAATTCCACAAAACGGTTGTATTTCATATTCTTGTTCTCATGGATAATTTTCTACAACTCCAATCCAATCTCAAATAAAATCATGGCAACTTTATTTGGAGTTCGAATAATTGTGTACTCTATTATCCAAAACAAAATCTGAATCCAACCGGAGAGAATCTTGTCTACCATCCTAATCCTGTGTTATCACCATCCATGCATAATAAACTAGCCTATAGCATACACAAATCAATTTGCCAAACGTTAAGGAATTATGTGGAGCTAGTAGAGGGACTGATTGGACATATATAATCGGGCTCCCGTGATTCCATATGATCATCATTCTGTACCGAACAACTCAATCATATGATCACTAATTTCAGAGTCACACCACTATAAACCTGAAACTGAACTCCTAATTATATACCGTATTACGTAAGCCTGTGACGAGCTACCATCCAATGACCTTGTCATATATGCAAAACCCTCATATGATATCCATGATCAGCCTTAGGTCAAAGTCCGTTTAATCCTACTGATCAGGCTATCTTAAAGTTCCATTATACTACCGAATCAAGAAAATGATTATTCACCATATGTGAATAAGAAGTCATCCGCCCAGCAGACGACACAAGGCCTTGTCCATTTTCACATTCAGTATAATGCCTTTAAGAGGATACCTTTAACTCCTCAGAGCTATGATTCCGATATCTGCAAACAAACCCTTCATCGTATACAAGTCATGCACCCAACGAACCGGTCTATAAGCTTACTACCCTCTGAGACGCTTTAGCCATTGGAACATCAAAGTACACAAGTCATATACATGAAGAAGTTCATTTACTCAGGATTAAGGTTATTGCATAACGAACGTCAAAAGCAGATTGATCCACTCATAGAGGACTACGTAGATCAATCACACTTTAGTCCCGGTCTAATATGTCACCACCAAGCAACATATCCATGTCTCTACTTGGGAGTCCAGCTCCAGACAGTCAAGACAGACCGTCCCCTCTAAGGCTTTAGACAACATAATAGTCTTAACATGAGTTAGATGCTCGGTCTAACCCCATAGACTACAGACCATAGTTTAGACTGCTAACTTTAGAACATTGTCTTCTCGCATACAAAAGTCCATTGCATGCAACGTTCTAACAGTTTTAACACAAGCAGTCAGTGAGCCATATTTGCTTACATTTACTTTAACATGTAAATAAGACGAGGACAGATAGCAATGTAATGAATAACCTCTAAGTATAATTTTATTATCCAGTTCAAAATGAATACATCAAAATGTCTCTAATACTTAGGGCATTTCCTAACATATATTACTGTATCGAAAGGCTGTTTTGAAAAAGTAGCCTTCAAACTGATGTATATCTGAAAATTTTGAAACGAAAGGAAATGACAATCATATTTTGACATGTTTAATGGATAAAATGTTGAAATCTATATGATGATTAAAAACTATTTTTACTTATATGGTAAAAATATGTTTGTAAAAATCTAACGATTGATTTTCATGCGATTATAGTAAATAGAAAAGATGGTGAATCCGTAAAACCTGAGGAATATGAGAGGGCGTCCAGTCCTGTCAGAAAGAGTAGATGAACTAGAAACCATGTTAGAGGCTCAGATGAAAGCAAACGCCGAGCTAAGACAAAGGCTAGAATAGATAGAGCAGAGACAAGACTAGGAAGGAGACCAAAACCCACATGTGGTCGCACCTGAACAAGAAATGCCACCAACTGAACCCGAAATCAAAATAGTAGAACCCCAACTGCAGCCCTGAGTTAACCAGGAGCCACTGTATGAATGATTCCAACGAATGAAGTCACCGGAGTTTGAGGGTTCCACAAACCTGTTAGAAGCAGAAGAATGGTTATCCTCACTCCATATGATCTTGGTATTTATTGAGTTGAATGACCAGGAACGGATTATATGTGCGTCCTTTATTCTGAAGAAGGATGCGAGGTTTTGGTGGGAGTCAATCAAGTTGAGAAGGAACATGTATACAATGTCATGGATAGATTTCCTGGATGAATTCAATCAGAAGTATTATAACCCGCACTGCTGCGACCATAATAAAGAGAGTTTACAGAATTAAAGCAAGGGGACATGTAAGTAATCGAAGTCTATAGTAAGTTCGATCAGCTATTTTGACTATGCCCGTATGCTGTCTCTACTGAGAGGGAGAAAATTCAGAAGATGCTGGGAATGTTCCATCCCAAAATCTCAGCATTGGTAGATAGCGGATTGACGCCGCCCACTACTGTATCCGATTATGTAAGCAGAGCGTTGAGGGCTGAATATTACTTGGTTCGACAGAAGGAGGAAAGGGAAAAGATTTGGGATGCTAGGAAGAAGGAAAAGGTCTTCGCCAAAGCTGTACAAGTTGGATCCCAGGTCAGACAGAATAGCAAGCAGAATCAGAACGCTAAGGCTAGACAAGCAAGTAATTTTGGCCAACAGTCACAGGGTAAACGGAAGGAGAATAATTCTAGAAATAGGAACCAGCAACAGAGGTTGAACAACAATGCTGGCCCTATTATTTGAGATTATGTGATCTGTGGGAAAAGACATGCAGGCTGATGCAGACTTGCCCCAAATGCCTGTTTTCAATGTAGAAAAGATGGTCATTTTGCTAGAAACTATCCTAAAATTAGGCAAAATGTGTGAGGTCCATCTCAGTCATAACAGCAACGTTCCTAGGCACATTCACTACAGGCTAAGGTGGAAGGTCCTTCATCCACAGAGAGAAAGGAAAGATCACAAGGCCTACCCCATGCAGATGCTTGAGTGATGGTGTATACCAAGGAAGATGCGGAAGCCGGAATGTCAAATATAGTGACAGGTCAGCTTTCTGTCGCTAATAATTTGGCGTCTGTTTTATTTAATTCTGGAGCTACGCATTCTTTTATTTCATACCAATTTGCGGATAGGATAGGATATCCTAAAGACAATATGGGTATGACATTTAGAACTACACTACCCTCGGGGGAAGTCTTGATGTCTAATTATTGGTTACCTCATGTACCAATAATTGTGGAAAATAGGGAGTTGTATGCAAAATTGATCGTGATGGAGCTTGCCGATTATGATGTTGTTAGGAAATGCCCTAAGTATTAGAGACATTTTGATGTATTCATTTTGAACTAGATAATAAAATTATACATAGAGGTTATTCATTACATTGCTATCTGTCCTCATCTTATTTACATGTTAAAGTAAATGTAAGCAAATATGGCTCACTGACTGCTTGTGTTAAAACTGTTGGAACGTTGCATGCAATGGACTTTTGTATGCGAGAAGACAATGTTCTAAAGTTAGCAGTCTAAACTATGGTCTGTAGTCTATGGGGTTAGACCGAGCATCTAACTCATGTTAAGACTATTATGTTGTCTAAAGCCTTAGAGGGGACGGTTTGTCTTGACTGTCTGGAGCTGGACTCCCAAGTAGAGACATGGATATGTTACTCGGTGGTGACATATTAGACCGGGACTAAAGCGTGATTGATCTACGTAGTCCGCTATGAGTGGATCAATCTGCTTTTGACGTTCATTGTGCAATAACCTTAATCCTGAGTAAATGAACTACTTCACGTATATGACTTGTGTACTTTGATGTTCCAATGGCTAAAGCGTTTCAGAGGTAGTAAGCTTATAGACCGGTTCGTTGGGTGCATGACTTGTATACGATGAAGGGTTTGTTTGCAGATATCGGAATCATAGCTCTGAGGAGTTAAAGGTATCCTCTTAAAGGCATTATACTGAATGTGAAAATGGACAAGGCCTTGGGTCGTCTGCTGGGCGGATGACTTCTTATTCACATACGGTGAATAATCATTTTCTTGATTCGGTAGTATAATGGAACTTTAAGATAGCCTGATCAGTAGGATTAAACGGACTTTGACCTAAGGCTGATCATGGATATCATATGAGGGTTTTGCATACATGACAAGGTCATTGGATGGTAGCTCGTCGCAGGCTTACGTAATACGGTATATAATTGGGAGTTCAGTTTCAGGTTTATAGTGGTGTGACTCTGAAATTAGTGATCATATGATTGAGTTGTTCGGTACAGAATGATGATCATATGGAATCACGGGAGCCCGATTATATATGTCCAATCAGTCCCTTTACTAGCTCCACATAATTCCTTAACGTTTGGCAAATTGATTTGTGTATGCTATTGGCTAGTTTATTATGCATGGATGGTGATGACACAGGATTAGGATGGTAGACAAGATTCTCTCCGGTTGGATTCAGATTTTGTTTTGGATAATAGAGTACACAATTATTCGAACTCCAAATAAAGTTGACATGATTTTATTTGAGATTGGATTGGAGTTGTAGAAAATTATCCATGAGAACAAGAATATGAAACACAACCGTTTTGTGGAATTTGTAATTTGAATTTTGAAATTTGAAATTTGAATTTTGAATTTGAAATTTGAATTTGAAATTCGAATTTGAAATTTAAATTTGAAATTTGAAATTTGAAATTTGAAATTTGAATTTGAAATTTGAATTTAAAATTTGAAATTCAAATTTTGAATCACAGTCCAAGTAGGATTCGAATTTGTTGTGGAAAATCCACAAGGTTTGAAATTCGAATTTGAGTTGGATTTGGAGAGGATAATCTTGTTAGAATCCTACTTGAATTTTGAATCCAAATCCCAACAAAAGTGGGTGAATTTTTTGAGGATAATCCTCAATGGAAAATTCGGTTTTTTTGTGGATAAGATTCAAGGGAAAATTCAAGTTTCAATCCTAGTTGAATTTGGATTCTCTCCTTCCCTAAAAGTGGCCGAAATTTTGGAGCCTTAATCCTAGGAAATTCGGTTATTTTTGGATAAGGTTGAGATGAGATTTAGCTTGAAAATCCTAGTGGAATTTTGATTCTTCCTTATCCTAAAAGTGGCCGAAAATTTGGAGAAGATTTTCTCCTAAAGATTTCGGATTTTTTGGTTGAAAAAGGGAGATAAAATTCTAGTTAAAATCTTGTTTAGATTTAGATTGGATTTATCCTAGAAAAACCGAATTTAATTGTTAGGATTATCCTATGAAAAATTCGGATTTTTGGTTAAAGATAAGGGAGAAAATCTTTTCCTAGTCCAATTCGAATTCAGAGAATCACCTCATGCAGGTCTATAAATAGAGGTCCTGCCACTCCAGTTCTCTCAGACCACAGACTCTTAGGTGAGCAGGCTTATTGTTGCACAGCTCATCGTGACAATAAAGTTCTTTAGAGATCTGGGTGGTCGGAAGAAGACTAGCAGTGCTAGCATACCGATCGAGGTTCAGAGTGCCCACACACTCAGCCATTCGGGAATTGGAGAATAGTAGAGAAGGCTAGTTGGTTGAAGCCTCCGATCATTCTCCTCCTGCAGATTGGCGTCCTTGAGGTATGAGTTTTAATTGTTGTTGATTTATTGTATATGGCATCATGAGATATTTAACGATCTAAAAATTTTTTTATTGTTCCGCTGCGCCACTCTGATACGTTTTTACCGATTTATTTTCCTACAGATGTGATACTAGGAATGGATTTCCTAGGGAAGTATCAAGCCACGATCGATTGTCGAAGGCGAAAGATAAGGTTCCAACCCAATTAGGAAGATGGATTCGAATATGTCAGATCGTCATGCAAACCAAGGATGATAATGATCAACTGATGAAGCCAAGAAGGCTAATGTCTAGCGGTTGTGCTGGATACTTAGCATGCATAGTGGAGGTGACGGAGGAACGGAAGCTTCAACCTGAAGATGTTCCTATTGTGAAAGAATTCATTGATGTCTTCCAGAGGAATTACCAGGATTGCCACTTGAATGAGAAATCTCCTTTGAGATCGTGCTGATGCCAGGAACTGCACCTATCTCAAAGGTACCATACCGAATGTCACCGACAGAATTAAAAGAGTTACAGGAATAGCTGAAGGAGCTTCTTGACAAAGGATTTATACATCCGAGCTATTCCCCATGGGGTTCTCCCATATTGTTTGTCAAGAAGAAGGATGGATTGTTTCACATGTGCATTGACTACCAAGAGTTGAACAAAGTCACTATCAAGAAAAGGTATATGTTACCTAGAATTGACGACTTGTTTGACCAACTCAAAGGCGCAGCAGTGTTTTCCAAGATCGATTTATGATCAGAATACCATCAACTATGGATCAAGGAAAGCGATATCCATAAGACCACATTTCAGACCTGCTACGGTCATTATGAATTTCTTGTGATGCCGTTTGGGTTAACAAATGTGCCAGCCGCATTTATGGACTTGATGAATCTAGTCTTTAACGAATATCTAGATAAATTTGTCATTGTATTTATCGATGACATTCTCATATATTCGAAGACTGGCAAAGAACATGACGAACATCTGAGGATTGTCCTGAAGACGATAAGGAAGGATCAACTCTGTGCCAAATTCTCAAAATGTGAATTCTGACTCGATAGAGTATATTTTCTTGGACATGTGGTTTACAAGGAAGGAATCACCATGGACCCTACAAAAGTGGAGGCGATCAACGAATGGCTAGCACCTAAGAATGTAATGGAAATACAGAGTTTCTTACATTTAGCTAGCTATTAAAACAGATTTTGTGGCAGCCCGTCCTTCATAGAGATCATACAATACTATTACAGTTAAGCTTCATAGCTAACTGCGATAGATTGTACTCTCATGGGTCATTGGCTAATCTATCTCTCTTTAAAACATGATGTTTTTGGGGGATATTTTTTTTTAAAACATCATGTAAAACATTATCCACTAATCACTTTGTTTACAAGTACAAAGTAATTTACATAATACAATACTTTCACAAAATATATATTATTACAAAAGAACTATTTCTCTTTCCTTTCTCTGTTATCGCTCAGCGGAAAGACTCTGGCAGGACCATATCCCTTAGCCTCCTATCCCATTTAACACTCGTTATCCCGTTCGCCATCCAACAATACAAAGCTAGTGAGCTGTTTGCTTACCTGCAACATAAGCAAAATTGGTGAGCTCCAGGCTCAGTATGTTCAAACATGCAAGAAATAGAATTTCTATGAATAGTACTATTCATCATGAGTAGTAATGGGGACCACTATTCATTATGAATAGTAACTTTGACTACAAACACAGTATATCAACAGTACATCAATCACGGTGTTAAGTACTCTCACGAAACTGTCTTATGCTCAATTATGACATAGTTTCAGTTTTAGGTAATTATCTTTAATTATGTTCTGGTTTTGAGCTCAAGTTGGCAGTACCATATTAGTGCACATGACTGGGAGCGATACATTAGTGCTGACCTCCACAGTCTTAATCTCATCATCATAGCCCCGAAGGAAAAATTGTACATGACTGGGAGCGGTACATTAGTGCTGACCTCCACAGCCTTAATCTCATCATCATAGCCCGAAGGCAAAATTTACCTCCCTGTACGGAAGGCTGGTATGCCAAAAGTGGTTTCATTACCGACTTTTTAAAGTTCTAACCCGGTGACTTCATATTGCCCCGTGGTTAGGAATGGTTCACATTTTAATTTTGCATGAGTGAGTTTCATTAACCTCGCTCTAGTGCCCGAAGCATAATTTATTATGTGTCCCATTTCAATAGTGCCCGTAGCACATTGCGTCTCTCTCTCACTTCTATAATAGTGCCCGTAGCACATATGTACCTAACTTATAGTTAGTACGTCAAAGTTAACAATAATAATGCTACATGTTGCAGACAGGTAAATGTCTGAACTTACCTTATCCGTTTCTTATCCTTTTCCTTTCTGGATCTTTAATCACTCTCCTTGTGGGTCGATTTTGGGATCCTACAGACAAAACCTTTTCTGTTAATTTCATTTCCATTTATAGCTTTTATTTTTTTATTAAAAAGCTTAAATAAAACCTATTTATAACTTTTTAGGCTTTATTTATCATTTTCCCCATTTTTCTCAACTTTTGAAAAATTATGATTTTACCCCTATATTTTGGTAAAATTACAATTATGCCCCTAACGGGATTTTCTCGATCTAGACTGCACTTTTGGCTGTCAAGAACTTTTCTGACTCTTTTCTATTCATTACCGGGTTCATTTATATTTTATTTCCATTTTTCACCTTCCCGACCCTCGAGAAGTACTATTCCGACCCTTATGTCGGTTTAGTGATTTTCTATCGTTTCGGAACCTTAAATGGACGTTTTACTAGTATTTAAAACGTTCATCTAGACTTTCTCGATTTAAGTCTCCAAGGCTCGGATTTTCCGTACCCGACTCGGACCTTTATTTTGTTTCCCAAAAACGCCCCCCCTCGGGATCAGTTTTTTAGTTTCACTCGCGTTTTACATTTTTAAGGGAACGGATTACTATTCATGAACCACCCCTTAGGTTTTCCTTATTCAATTTTCCTTTAGGGACTCGGGTTTCTGACTCGACCCTAAACTTTTACTCTCGATTCCCTTTTTACCCCAAATGCCGTTTTCGAAATTTCGGCAGCATTTCGGCGTAAATTTAAGGTTACCGACGTTAGGTACGCCTCGAACTATATGTACCTGCCACGTACTATACCAAAGTCCTATTTTATGTAAAAGTTTCCCAAACTTTTACATAAAAGCTCACACAATTTCCAATTCACATTTTGAACCACAATTAACAAAATTCTTTCAATTTTACCCTTAGGTTTAGCCACAGTTTTCATACTCAAAACCTAACCAAAACTTTTCAATCTTTCAACCAAATTTTAGGCTATTCAAAGGCTAATACCTAGCACATTTTCAAGCCATTTTCCATGCATTTTACAACACAATTCTTAGGGTTTTTCAACACACATAACCACGGCCATTTTAGGTAAAAATATGCATAACATTTTGTTTCATGCTTTCAATCTCATAACCAACATTTCCATAATTCAATGCATGAATTTAACTATCCAAACATCAAGTTAATCATACAAGAATGTTCACCAAACCCTAATTACACCACACTACCATTTTAGAGTTATTAGATACCAAAATTTTTCTAAGCTTTCTAACCATGCAAATCATGTTTTCCATTTAACCAAAACATGATTTAAAGCATTACAACACTTAAACAACAATGAATCCATCATCAAACACTAAGGTAACCCACAGTTTTACCATTGAAAAACCAATCAAAACTTTGTTTTTCTTTAAATAAAATGCATGGTTTTTCTTCTAATCAAACCATTAACAAAACCCAAGCACCAAATCAACCAAATAAATCACAAATTTTCTCATTCTTTAAGCCATCAAACCCATGGATTTTTCAACGAAAAAGCAAGAAAAATTTCAAACCAAAGATTGCTACCTTGATTTCTTGCTTCCCTTAACTTCAATGAAGAGTTTGCTACCACTTTTGTGAAGAAAACTTGAAAGTTTGGCTTGGTTCTCCTTGGTTGCTCATGGTTGCTCTATGGAATCACTTAGAAAAATTTTTTCTCTTTGTTTTGGCTTTGTAAAGCTACAAGTTTTTTTTTTTTCCAAGTTTACCGACTTAAGTAACAAAGAAACCAATTAATTTAGCTTCCAACCAATGAGATTTCAACACATTTCATGCCATTTCTTTCCTCATTTTCACCAAAATAAATTTGGCTAATTTTGGCCAAATCTAAGCCTTTAGATCAAAAGCAAGTTCAATCTTGGCCATTAATGCCACCAACCACCAAATTTAAATCATTTAATAAATGGCTTTATGATGTCATAAATGCAAAGTAAAAACGTTGACTTTGACTTTACTATTTATATTAATTCGACTACTTTTTGACCGATGTCGGTTCGAGCCGAAATTTTCTTGAAATCGTCCCGGTGGGTTCTTGAGGTCTCTTGTGTAGTCGGGTCAATTTATACTACTTCCGTTTGATCAAAATCAATCCTAGAAGTTTTTCATCTTTTAGTGCACCATAATGCACCGATTGGGGTTTTCAATGCTGTTTTTGGCACCGTTCCACCCGTTTCAATTCAGTGAACTTTATCAACACTGAATTCTTACTCGTCAGTATTGTTAGAACATTTTAATACATTCTAAACAATATAAATTTATTTATTTCACTCTTTAAATAGTAAAAATTTTTATATACATACATTTGTACATTTTCTTCCGAGAATGCTAGAATTTTCCAGTTGTCACAGATTTGTTGAAGGATTCACACAACTTGCTGCTCCTATCACAGCTCTTACACGTAAGGAAAAGAAGTATGAATGGACTAAAGAGTATGAGAAAAGCTTCCGAGGACTGAAGAAATGACTAACGAGCATGCCAATACTAACACTTCCTACCGAAGGGGAGATGTTCGTGATTTACAGTGATGCCTCAAAAATGGGATTAGGAGCTGTCCTGATGCAAGGTGACAAGGTGATTGCCTATACGGGTGTTCGTCGGGTGGGTTGGGTGGAGTTTTGACATTTTTTAACCCACCCAATGAAGATTGGGTGGGTTGAAAAATTTTTTCACCCACCCAATTAACCCAATATAGAAAATTGACCCACCCAATTAAAGTTTGGGTGGGTTTGGCGGGTTTTTCGGGTTCGTCGGTTTCGGCAATTTATAAAAATAAAATAATAAAGCATGACTTAAAAATTTAATCACAAATCAAAATATAAGCTTAAATATTCAAATAAAGAAGTCATATAAAGACAATAAGAACTAATTAAAATATGCTTTTAATGAATACTAAGAAATATCAACCACAAATAATCAAATCTATTTCACAAGAATAATCTATAACTCCAATGTGTGTAGTAACAAGAACTAAAGTTAGGCAAATTGAAATGAACTTGAAATCTTGTTCTTAAATTCTAACAGAAGGGAGGATCAGGGGAGGCTAATGGCAAGTGGCGGCTAGGGTTGGGCAAGGACAAGGCACGAGACGAACACGGGCTTGGGGAGACAAAAATGAATACGTCGATGGGTGACGGCCAATGGTCGAAAAAAGGGACGATTGGAGGAGGCTGGTGGGACATCGGGTTTGGTAAGGGTAAGGCACAAACTTTGGCTTGGGGGGAGGTATAAATGGGAAATGATAATCGGATCAACAAAATTGACTTAGGTTAATCATTATATTTTTTCTAAATATAAAAAAAAAAAAACACACATTCATTGGGTGGGTTGGGTTTTGATCGGGTTTTAGAATTCCAACCCGAACCCACCCAATTTGACATTGGGTTGGGTGGGTCAACCCGAATTATTTTTGGGTCTGACGTGGACCTAACCCGTCGGGTTTTCCTTGGGTGGGTTGGGTAGGTTATTTGGGTTTTCGGATTTTTTGTTCACCCCTAATTGCCTATGCCTCGCATCAATTAAAGGACCACAAAAGAAATTATCCCACGCACGATTTGGACCTTACTACAGTAGTGTTTGCACTAAAGATCTGGCGACACTATCTACATGGAGCTCAATGTTAGATTTATACTGACCACCAAAGTTTAAAGTATTTCTTCACATAAAAAGAGCTAAATATGCAGTAAAGGAGATGGCTGGAGCTAGTAAAGGACTATGACTATGAAATCCTCTACCATCCTGGAAAAGCCAATCATGTTGTAGATGTGTTAAGTAGAAAATCTACCGTCTTGCAATAGCTACCAATTAGAAAACTTCCAAAGCCATTACAATAGGAAATCAACATGTTGAAGGTGGAGTTGATAGCTGGAAAGCTAGCTACATTACAATTGGAGTCAACGCTGTATGAGGACATCAGAGAGGCTTAGAAACGAGACTTAAATCTAACAAGTCCTCAGGAGGAAGTGTTTAAAGATGGATTAATCCTACATCAGGGAAGAATTCATGCTCCAGACAATGAAGGATTAAGAAGGTGAATTATGGCAGAAGCCCATGAAATCCCATATTCTGTACATCCCAGAGCCAGTAAGATGTACTAGGATTTGAAGCTACAATTCTGGTGGAAAGGGATGAAGAAGGACATTATTGAGTTTGTAAGCAAATGTATGATGTGCCAAAAGGTTAAAGCTGAACATCGTCATCCAGGCGGAAAACTAGAGCCGTTGGAGATTCCTAAATGGAAATGAGAATATATCACAATGGACTTTGTGGTAGAATTACCGAAGACTCGAGAAGGTTATGATGCCATTTGGGTTATTGTCGACAGATTGACAAAGACAGCAAGGTTCATTGCTGTGAAAATGACCTTTTCAATGGAAAAGCTAGCAAACCTGTACGTTAACCACATAGTCAGGTTACGTGGAGTTCCTAAATCTATTGTGTCAGATCGTGATCCACGATTCACTTCAAATTTCTGGACATATGTGTAAGAAGCTATGGGAACATAAGTGCATCTGAGCATAGCATTTCATCCGCAAATGGACGAGCAATCTGAGTGAACAATTCAAACGCTAGAAGACATGCTTCGCGCATATACAATCGATTTCCTGGGAAGCTGGAATGAGAAACTTCCATTGGTAGAGTTTTCGTACAATAACAGCTACCAAGCCTCAATAGGGATGGTACCCTATCAAGCTCTATATGGAAGAAAGTATAGATCACTGGTCATTGGTATGATTTATACAAAAAATGATTACATATGATAGATTTTATGCAAGAAAAGTGGATGCAGCTACAAAAATACAGCAACAGATGAAGATAGCCCAGAGCCGATAGAAGAGCTATACGGATAAAAGACGAAGATCCTTGGAGTTCAACGAAGGGGATTTTGTATTACTAAGAGTCTCACCGATGAAAGGAATAATGCGGTTCAGAAAGAAAGGGAAATTGAGTCCGAGATATATTGGACCATACGAGATTATCAAATGCATTGGTAAAGTCACTTATAGATTGGCATTACCTCCAGAAATATCGGCAGTGCATAATGTGTTTCACGTGTTGATACTATAGAAGTATATATCAGATCCATCCCATGTGTTGAAACATGAACCGATCCAGATCCAAGAAGATCTGACATACGATGAAAGGCCTGTTCAAATTCTGGCACGAGAAGATAAAGTTTTGAGGAACAAAACAATCCCATTAGTCAAAGTGCTGTGGAAAAATCACAACATTGAAGAGGCTACATGGGAACGAGAAGATGAAATTAGGAATTTGTACCCCCACTTGTTCTAAATTCTCGAGGATGAAAATTTTATAGGGATGGGTGAATGTGATAACTGGGAATTTTAGATTCTTGGAGTAGATTAAAACTGTATGTATGTATCAATTTTAATTAATAAAATATGAAAAATTTGTGTTTTAATACTATTATGAATACTGTAAAAAAAAAATATTCCGACAGTGTTAAAGTGAGTGAGTTTGGGGATGGAAAATCTTATCGGACAGAATTGGGTGAGACGGTTTGAAAATGGAGCCAAAAACCCTAGGGAGTGCACTAAAATGCACTAAAAAGATAAAAATTTATGGTAGATAATTTTGACCAAACAGAAGCAAAATAAAACAAACCGATTGCACCAGAGGCCGCGGAACCCGCCTACGTGATTTTAGTAAAATTCCGTTCGATTTGACTTTCAGTCAAAATTTGACCACGAATTAATTAATGAATTAATCCATATATATTATTGGATGACATCACAATTATGATGTCATAAATATATTTTTGTTAAGGCTTAGAAAGTATTTTGGCAAGGTGTAAGATTAGGATATATTGTCTTTTTGATCAATGGCCAAGATCTAGCTATAAAGACATGGAAAAAAATTTAAAAAAATTTGAAAAAGGCCATTCGGCCACCAAGAATGAGGGCAGCAAAAAATTTTATTTTTGGCCCAAAAATATTGCATTTTAGTCTTTGAACAAATAGCAAATTGTTGGAAAAAAAATTGCCAAAAGGTCCCTTGCTTTTGCCTATAAATAGGCTTCAAAATTCATTCAAAAAAATAGAGAAAAGTGGCCAAACTTTTGCCAAAAATTTCCAGCCAAAATCCGTGGGTCTTCTTCCCATTTAAGCCAAAATTTGTCAAAATTTAATACCAAAATTAGCCTCCAATTCAAGCTTAGACATCAAGTGATCAATTGGAAGAGGTAAGCCACAATTTTGATTTTCAAAAAAATATGTGGCTATTAATGTGGAAAAATAGTGAGAAATTTGATGTTTTGATGATGATTGTTGATTGGTTTGGTGTTTTAGAATTTGAAGCATGAATTAGGTTTAAGAAATAAGCAAAAATTTATGCTTGATTTCCATGAAATCTATGGCACTATTGGTGTGGAAAATGATGTGGAAATTTTTGTGAATGGTTTTAATGGATATGTAAGTTAAATACTATGTTCATTCAAGCATAAATTGGAATAAGGAAACAAGAAATTTTGATGTTTGTTTCCCATAGAACCCGTGGCCTATGTATGATTGAAATGAGAAAATTTTGAGTTGATAAATGATAAGCAATTTTTAATAAAAACCCTAGGAAAGAAAACAAAATTTTCTATGTGAATTAGCACGAAAAATCCGTGGCTAATGCTAGGGTTGGAATGAAAATTTTGTTAGGTTTTCTATGTGGATATGTACATTGAAAAACCTAAAAATAATATGTGATAATTGCTTAAGGTGATGAAAAATATTTGGTGATGATTAACATGATAAACCGAGGCTAGGTTTGGAAAGAATTTGATGATGTATATTGAATTCTAAATATTGGTTAATGTGGAAAATTTTTATACAAAGTTTGATAACTTTGTAAAAAAGGGCCTCTGGTATAGTACGTGGCTGGTACAAAGGTTCTGAGGCGTACCTAATGCTGGGAAAACCTTAAAATATAAGCAAAAATGCTGCCAAAAATTCTAAAACGACATAAGGACATTTTGGAAAACAAAGGGTAAAAATATTAGACTCGGAAAGGAAACCGAAACCCCTCAGCGGGTTAGGATCGAAAAAGAAAACCAACCCAAGAGGAACAGTAAACCGACCCTTAATGACTAAAAATGCCTAAAACAGGAAAAAATTCATGTTAGGGGTATTTTAGGAAACGAGGGGAAAAGATTGGATCGAGATAGGAAACCTGAGCCTCTTGGGAACAAAGGGTCGTGGACGGGATGAAAAACGTTTCAGGAGTAGTGAAACGCCCATTTGAGGCTCCAGAACGCTAGAAAAACGAGAAACGACTCTAGGTGATGAATGAATAGTAATCGAGGGTCAGAAAATAGATAATTGAGATTTTGTAGCAAATTAAGCTGTAAAATCATACAAAAGCCTATAGAACATTATTTTAAGATATTTAGGCTTAGAAAATTCGAGAAAAATGATAAGACAGAATAGTTACGGTCCCGAGACCCGTCAGGGGCAAAATGGTTATTTTGATCAAAAATTTCTGAAAGGCTCAGAAAGGACCATAAAGGACCTAGAATGACTTAAATAAAATTTTAGGACCCAAAATAAAAATTTTAGAGTTAAAAATCTAGAGTTTAAATAGTACACGGGTGTGTACAGTAGAACACGGCCGTGTAAAGTAAAACTGAGAGGTACACGGTCAGGGACACGGGCGTGTTGCAGACCGTGTACCACATAAAGAATTTAAATGTTTTCTAAAATTTTTCAAAAAATAAATATATTTAAAGTGATAATTAATAAAGGATATTAACAGACAATATTATGTCTGTAGGGACCCAAATTAGAGATAGAACTATGGAGGAGATCTAGAAGTGGACATTATCGCAGTGTTGGTAAGTTTAAGTATTTTCATGTCTGTAACATGAAATACTGTATTACTTTGTTCTGTACTAGTTGTACATTAGGTGTCAAGTCCTATGGATATTTGGGGATTAGTTAGTATAACATGTCCCACATAATAAAAGGAAAAAAATATCTAAGGCCGACGGGTGATGAAGGTTAGTGACCTTGAGGTGACGATTAATGTCACTTGGTCAGAATTATAATTGAAAGATGGTAATAAAACCATTTAAGGCATACTGCCCCTCCAACATTGTCGGGGAGATTTTTCAGATCCTACGAGGACATAATAAGGGCTAGAGAGGAAAAAGCTCCAGAGTCGCTCCCTAGGCCCTCACAGTCAGTACGCAAGATAAACTATCAGTACTGCCACAATGAGCTCAACACTAAACAGAGAGAATAGTCAAGAATGTGACGAAAGCCATAATTGAGCATAACTGACACTAACACTAAGCTTTGTGAATTCGGGTAGAGTAATATGAATAGTAACCAGTTAGAGTAACATGAATAGTAACCGATTAGGGTAATGTAAATAGTAACTGATTAGAGCAATATGAATAGTAATTGGTTAAAGTAATATGAATAGTAATCGGTTAGGGTAACAGTTACTATTCATCGATCAAGTGTCAAAGATACTATTCATGGTAAATAGTAATATTCACGTATGAATAATACTATTCATAGGAAATTAGATTTTAATGTTTTTGAATCTATGTGCTTTTTATTAAGTATGTTTGAACTTACTGAGCCTGTTAGCTTATCAATTTGTTCATGGTGCAGGTAAGAAACTTGCCCAGTAGATTAACGGATGGCGACAGGATGTGCGCGTGTCAGTGGGATAGGGAATTCACCGTGGGTCTGGTCCTGTCATAACTTTTCCACTGGGCTTTGAGAGTTAGTGAATTGAAGAGAATGTGTCTTTGAAAAATACAGTATAAATATATTGTATGTTGTACATTATGTTGTCCTGAAAAAAGACATCTAAAAGCTAATATTGTATTTTATGAGGTTTTCGTACTTAACTTTCTTTTAAGGAAAAGTGTGTATTAAAAAGAAAAAAAATTATGGGCGAAATCTGGGCAATGAAAAATAAGAGTTGAGAGAAAAAGAGTTTTAAATGACGATCCGGATTTGGCACATGGGCTATCTTGGCCCGCAACAGAGTTGGTTCAGGACAGTTGCGGGTGGTCAGATCCACGGGCGTCACAATTTTCCTCTTCCAGAATGTGATAACCGGGAATTTTTAGATTCTCGGAGTAAATTAAAATTGTATGTATGTATCAATTTTAATGAATAAAATGTGAAAAAGTTATGTTTTAATACTGTTGAGAATACTGTGAAAATGTTCTGACAGTGTTAAAGTGAGTGAGTTCGAAGATGGAAAATCTTATCAAACAGAAATGGGTGAGACGGCTTGAAAACGGAGCCAAAAAGCCTGAAGAGTGCACTAAAGTGCACTAAAAGACAAAAATTATCAGTACGGCCACTATAAGCTCAAAACCAGAATATAAACAAAAAATAATAGCCAATAATGTGACGAAAGCCATAATTGAGCATAACTGACATTAACACTAAGCTTTGTGAATTCGGGTAGAGTAATATGAATAGTAACCAGTTAGAGTAATGTGAATAGTAATCGATTAGGGTAATGTAAATAGTAACTGATTAGAGCAATAT
The DNA here is from genome assembly GCA_035233585.1 of Antiaris toxicaria. Taxonomy (NCBI): domain Eukaryota; kingdom Viridiplantae; phylum Streptophyta; class Magnoliopsida; order Rosales; family Moraceae; genus Antiaris; species Antiaris toxicaria. The sequence continues at coordinate 55,305,497 of CP141155.1, read as the reverse complement.
GAATAGTAATCCGTTAAAGTAATATGAATAGTAATCAGTTAGGGTAACTGTTACTATTCATCGATCAAGGGTTAAAGATACTATTCATGGTAAATAGTACTATTCACGTATGAATACTACTATTCATAAGAAATTAGATTTTGATGTTTTTGAATCTATGTGATTCTTATTAAGTATGTTTGAACTTACTGAGCCTGTTAGCTCATCATTTTGTTCATGTTGCAGGTAAGAAACTTGCCAAGTAGATTTACGGATGGCGACAGGATGTGCGCGTGTCAGTGGGATAGGGAATTAACTGTGGGTCTGGTCCTGCCATAAGTCTTCCACTGGGCTTTGAGAGTTTGTGAATTGAAGAGAATGTGTCTTTGAAAAATACAGTATAAATATATTGTATGTTGTACATTATGTTGTACTGAAAAAAGACATCTAAAAGCTAATATTGTATTTTATGAGGTTTTCGTACTTAACTTTCTTTTAAGGAAAAGTGCGTATTAAAAAGAAAAAAAATTATGGGCAAAATCTGGGCCCTGAAAAATAAGAGTTAAGAGAAAAAGAGTTTTAAATGGCGATCCGGATTTGGCATATGGGCTGTCTTGGCCCGCAACAGAGTTGGTTCATGACAGTTGTGGGTGGTTAGATCCATGGGCGTCACAATTTTCCTCTTCCAGAATGTGATAACCGGGAATTTTTAGATTCTCGGAGTAAATTAAAATTGTATGTATGTATCAATTTTAATGAATAAAATGTGAAAAAGTTATGTTTTAATACTGTTGAGAATACTATGAAAATGTTCCGGCAGTGTTAAAGTGAGTGAGTTCAGAGATGGAAAATCTTACCATACAGAAATGGGTGAGACGGCTTGAAAACGGAGCCAAAAAGCCTGAAGAGTGCACTAAAGTGCACTAAAAGACAAAAATTATCGGTATGGCCACTATAAGCTCAAAACCAGAATATGAACAAAGATAATAGCCAATAATGTGACGAAAGCCATAATTGAGCATGACTGACACTAACACTAAGCTTTGTGAATTCAGGTAGAATAATATGAATAGTAACCAATTAGAGTAATATGAATAGTAACCGGTTAGGGTAATGTAAATAGTAACTGATTAAAGCAATATGAATAGTAATTTGTTAAAGTAATATGAATAGTAATAAGTTAGGGTAACAGTTACTATTCATCGATCAAAGGTCAAAGATACTATTTATGGTGAATAGTACTATTCATGTATGAATAGTACTATTCATAGGAAATTAGACTTTGATGTTTTTGAATCTATGTGATTCTTATTAAGTATGTTTGAACTTACTAAGCCTGTTAGCTTATCATTTTGTTCATGTTGCGGGTAAGAAACCTGTCCAAACAGAAATGGGTGAGACGGCTCGAAAATGGAGCCAAAAAGCCTGAAGAGTTCACTAAAGTGCACTAAAAGACAAAAATTATCGGTACGGCCACTCTAAGCTCAAAAGCAGAATATAAACAAAGATAGTCGCCAATAATCTAACAAAAGTCATAATTGAGCATAACCGACAGTAACACTAGGAGTAGTGGACTCGGTTAGGGTAATATGAATAGTAACCGGTGAGGGTAACCATTACTATTCATCGATCAAAGGTCAAAGTTTCTATTCATGGTGAATAGTATTATTTACGGATGAATACTATTTATAGAAAATTGTATTTTTTATGTTTTTGAATCTATACGATTCTTACTAAGTATGTTTAAACTTACTGAGCCGGTTGGCTCACCAGTTTGTTCATGTTGCAAGTAGGAAACCTGTCCAATAGACTTCCTGGATGGCTGCAAGATACGCGTGTGCCGATGAGATAGGGAATCCACTGTGGATTTGGTTCTGCCATAAGTTTTCTGCTGAGCATCGAGAGGAAGTGAATTAAGAGAATGTATTTTTGAAAAACAAAGTACATATATTATAATTATGTAAAGTTTGTTGTATTTCAAAAAGACAACTAAAAGTTGGTTTTATACTTTCTATGGCTTTCATACTTGGCTTTCGTATAAGGAAAGCATTTTGAAAGGAAAAAAATATGGGTACAAATTTTAGACCCTGAAATAAAAGTGTTTGAGAATAAAAGAGTTTTAAATGGTGACCTGAATTTGGTGCATGGGATGTCTTGGTCCACTACGGAGTTGGATCGTGACGGTTTCGCGTGGTTGGATTCGGGGGTGCCACAGGTTGGTATTAGAGTAGTTGACCATATCCCTATTGGCATGGAACGCGATCTACTCGTCAATCTAAGTAAGTTAGCTTTCTTTAAGTTAGTTAACTTTTCGTTTATACGAGGTTATATATATTTTTGTAGGACATACGATGACTAGACCACCGTACATGCGATCCCATCCATACCGACTGAGAGGGACTATCCGGGTATGGAATAGGCCCATGATCAGGCTGTCCATGATCCATCAGGCAGTGCCTTGACTGTCGATACCTGAGCAGCCAACGCCGCAGGTTAGAGCACCGGCACTAGTACAAGCACCACCGCCTCGACCGGTTGCTAATGTTAGGAAATGCCCTAAGTATTAGAGACATTTTGATGTATTCATTTTGAACTGGATAATAAAATTATACATAGAGGTTATTCATTACATTGCTATCTGTCCTCGTCTAATTTACATGTTAAAGTAAATGTAAGCAAATATGGCTCACTGACTGCTTGTGTTAAAACTGTTAGAACCTTGCATGCAATGGACTTTTGTATGCGAGAAGACAATGTTCTAAAGTTAGCAGTCTAAACTATGGTCTGTAGTCTATGGGGTTAGACCTAGCACCTAACTCATGTTAAGACTATTATGTTATCTAAAGCCTTAGAGGGGATGGTTTGTCTTGACTGTCTGGAGCTGGACTCCCAAGTAGAGACATGGATATGTTGCTCGGTGGTGACATATTAGACCGGGACTAAAGCGTGATTGATCTACGTAGTCCGCTATGAGTGGATCAATCTGCTTTTGACGTTCATTGTGCAATAACCTTAATCCTGAGTAAATGAACTTCTTCATGTATATGACTTGTGTACTTTGATGTTCCAATGGCTAAAGCGTCTCAGAGGTAGTAAGCTTATAAACCGGTTCATTGGGTGCATGACTTGTATATGATGAAGGGTTTGTTTGCAGATATCGGAATCATAGCTCTGAAGAGTTAAAGGTATCCTCTTAAAGGCATTATACTGAATGTGAAAATGGACAAGGCCTTGGGTCGTCTGCTGGGCGGATGACTTCTTATTCACATATGGTGAATAATCATTTTCTTAATTCGGTAGTATAATGGAACTTTAAGATAGCCTAATCAGTAGGATTAAACGGACTTTGACCTAAGGCTGATCATGGATATCATATGAGGGTTTTGCATATATGACAAGGTCATTGGATAGTAGCCCGTCACAGGCTTACGTAATACGGTATATAATTGGGAGTTCAGTTTCAGGTTTATAGTGGTGTGACTCTGAAATTAGTGATCATATGATTGAGTTGTTCGGTACAGAATGATGATCATATGGAATCACGATAGCCAGATTATATATGTCCAATCAGTCCCTCTACTAGCTCCACATAATTCCTTAACGTTGGCAAATTGATTTGTGTATGCTATTGGCTAGTTTATTATGCATGGATGGTGATGACACAGGATTAGGATGATAGACAAGATTCTCTCCGGTTGGATTCAGATTTTGTTTTGGATAATAGAGTACACAATTATTCGAACTCCAAATAAAGTTACCATGATTTTATTTGAGATTGGATTGGAGTTGTAGAAAATTATCCATGAGAATAAGAATATGAAACACAACCGTTTTGTAGAATTTGAAATTTGAATTTTGAAATTTGAAATTTGAATTTTGAATTTGAAATTCGAATTTGAAATTTGAATTTGAAATTTAAATTTGAAATTTGAAATTTGAAATTTGAAATTTGAAATTTGAAATTTGAATTTTGAATCACAGTCCAAGTAGGATTCGAATTTGTTGTGGAAAATCCACAAGGTTTGAAATCGAATTTGAGTTGGATTTGGAGAGGATAATCTTGTTTGAATCCTACTTGAATTTTGAATCCAAATCCCAACAAAAGTGGATGAAAATTTTGAGGATAATCCTCAAGGAAATTTCAGATTTTTGTGGATAAGATTCAAGGGAAAATTCAAGTTTCAATCCTAGTTGAATTTGGATTCTCTCCTTCCTTGAAAAGTGGTTGAAATTAGGGAGAAAATCTCCTAGGAAATTCGGTTATTTTTGGATAAGGTTGAGATAAGATTCAAGCTTGAAAATCCTAGTGGAATTTTTGATTCTCCCTTATCCATAATGGCCGAAATCTTTAGGAGAGATTCTCCTTGAAATTTTCAGATTTTTTGGGTTGAAAAAGGGAGATAAAATTCTAGTTAAAATCTTGTTTAGATTTGGATTGGATTTATCCTAAGAAAACCGAATTTTTTGTTGAGATTCTCCCTTGGAAAAATTCGGATTTTATGGATATGGATAAAGGAAAATATCTTTTCCTAATCCAATTCAAATTCAGAGAATCACCTCATGCAGGTTTATAAATAGAGGTCCTACCACTCCAGTTCTCTCAGACCACAGACTCTCCGGTGAGCAGGCTTATTGTTGCACAGCTCATCGTGACAATAAAGTTCTTTAGAGATCTGGGTGGTCAGAAGAAGACTAGCAGTGCTAGCATACCGATCGAGGTTCAGAGTGCCCACACACTCAGCCATTCAGGAATTGGAGAATAGTAGAGAAGGCTAGTTGGTTGAAGCCTCCGGTCATTCTCCTCCTGCAAGATTGGCGTCCTTGAGGTATGAGTTTTAATTGTTGTTGATTTATTGTATATGGCATCATGAGATATTTAACGATCTAAAAATTTTTATTGTTCCGCTGCGCCACTCTGATACGTTTTTACTGATTTATTTTCCTACAATTGGTATCAGAGCCATCTCATGACTATTCCATGTACATAAATTAGACAATTACTTTTTTTTTTATTTATGTATGGATTTGATATTTAGAGAGTGGCATTCTAGGGTTCCTTTATGTTGTTATCATGGATTATGTATAAAGTATGTGGTTATTTTAATTTTTGAATTATTATAAGCATGCTTGTTTATACCGATTATGGTTCCTTAGAATTTAGAAAAATTGTATCTAGGAATTTTTATATAACCATGGGAGCAGTTTATTAACACTGTAATTTTCCCATGGATTTTAATTTTTGTCTCTTAGAATTTTTATGATTAGAATATTTTTTTTACAACGGAAACGGTTTAGGAAATTTTATATAATTATTCTTGGAGGAGATTAAAGATTGAAGACCGTAATTTATTTTTCCTAAAAGTTAAATTTGATTTAAAGATTGAAATTTTGATTGTGTGGAAAATTTCAATTTAATTGGGATTCAAATTAATTTTTGGAGATCCTAATAGGTAAATTGGAATATGACACGAAAATCGAGACACGACCCTTCGGGATAGGCCGACGGGCTTTGGTGGGGCTGCAGCCCCTGCCCTCGGGCAGGATGGGGCTGCGACAGCCCCTGTACAGGCCCACACCACCCACGGCCGCAGGCTTGGCCTGCAGCCAGGGGTGGCCGTGGCCTGCCCAAGGCTGGCCGCAGCCTGGGCGTGTAGGCTCTGGCTGCAGGTGCTGCCTGCAGCCTGCCGGCTGCTGCGCCCAGCCTGGGCGTGTAGCCTGGCGCTGCAGGCTTGGCCTGCAGCCCGGCAGGGCTGCACATGGGGGCGGCCATGGGCTGCCAGCCCCTCCGGGGTTGGTGGCTGCCCACTGTGGCTGCCGCCTATGGGGGCGGCGGTGCGACGGTCTAAAAAATTGAAAATTTTGATTTTTAAATTTGAAATTTAATTTTAAATCATGTTTAAAAATATGTAATTGAAAATTTGAAATTTTTGAAATTACATATTATTACACATGATGTTTAAAATTGTTTAAAATTTAAATTTGAAATTTAAATTTGAAATTCGAATTTGGAATTTGAATTTGAAATTTAAATTTTTAGAGATTTAAATTTTAAATAATTCTTGGGATGAGAAATAAATGGAGAGGCTACATAAAGATGGATACAAGAAGACGGAACGAAATTCAAGACCCAAAGAATGCTTTGGATGGAATTTTGTAATCTTTATTTTCTTTGTTCTAGGATGGAACCATAGCTTGGTTATTCTGTCAATTATTTTTCTATGATATGTTATGGATGTATAAATATGTATTGATAGATGCTTTGTATGCATATTTGATAACATGTCATATAGGATAGGTGAGTGCCGCTCATACTATATTGATCATACATAATTTGTCAAAACTTGCATGTTTTTCAAAATATTGAGTGGGAGAGGGTTTCAAACAAAACCCATGGCCTCCATTGTTGATCCATATGTGAAAGCATGGTAACGCCTCGCGTCAGTTCTGCCCTGACCACACCCCTCGGTAGGTGTTTACCGCCGTCGGTATACTAGATTGGATCTCCTATGTGGAAAACGTGTTCGGGTACGATCCTATTCATGACCACCCCTCAGTGGCTTGGTAGGACGTGGATCGGGCTACGTAAACAATGGTTATACACTCAAGACTCGTTTAGTTATTAACCTTCCCTAGAAGCTCTGTTAACTAAACTGGTGGCCAAATAAGCGGTTATTGATATATGTCTTAACCTTGGAGGATTTAAGGCAACATAAATTAATTGGACGGGGTCCATGTTCCAGCTATTTGTTATCATGACCACCCTCGGTGGCTTGGGGCAATAGGTGCTGAGAATTACCGTTGCAATGCTACATGTTTTTCAAGTTTCATGTAGGAACATACTTTTATGTTTTATTTGCTAAATTATCTGTATATTTGCTTGGGCTTTGTAATGATGTCTAGTATAATTTTATTTCAGTTCAAAATGTCACCGACACCCCTCATTTCAATACTTACTGAAAATAAGTTGAATGGCGACAATTATAAAGATTGGAAAAGAAATCTATTAATAGTTCTCAACTGCGAGAGACATAAGTTCGTGCTGGACGAACCATGCCCACCTGGGCCCAAACCTGACACACCACTTGAGGAGGTCCCGGTTGCCTATAATCGTTGGAAAGAATCTAATGAGATAGCTCGATGCTACATCCTTGCTAGCATGATGAGTGCTTTACAAAAGCAACATGAGACTTATCAAGTTGCTGGGGAGATCATGGAAAATCTGGAGGACATGTTCGGAGGCCAAGAAAAATTGGCTTGACAGTCCGCTATCACCAGCATTATGAACTCCAAGCAAAAGGCGGGTACTCCGGTGAAGGACCATATGATCACTCTAATGGGATTCTTTGCTGAGGCTGCTGAGAATGATGCTAAGTTGGACTACAACACCCAGATCGAGATGGTGTTCAAAACTTTGTCTAAAGATTTTGTGGGGTTTAAGGCCGCATACAATCTGGCGACAAAGGAGTTAGGACTAACCGAGCTCATGAAGCAACTACAGGCTTATGAGCGGATGATCAGGGATGAGGATGTGGTCCGACCTAAAGGTGAGGCCAATTTGGTGGAATCTTCCAATCCCTCATGGAAGAGGAAGAGGCCAAATAAGAAGCAAGTGGCTTCTAGTTCTTCTAATCCTCCTGTCTCGGACGGGAAGAAGAAGAAGAAGAACAAGAAGCCAAGGGACCCTAAAAAGTCCAAATGCTTCCATTATGGGAAGGTAGGTCACTTCAAGAAGGCTTGCCGGGAATTCCTAGCCGCCAAGGGCAAGGAAGGTAAGGAACTTCATTACTTGGAAGTGTGTTTGGTGGAAGAATCGAAAGACACTTGGGTCATTGATTCGGGCGCCACTAATCATGTTTGTGTTTCTATGCAGGAGTTCGTGGAAATGAGAAGTCTACATGATAGGAGCCTCTCGTTGCGGACTAGAGATGGTAGCTTTGTGGTGGCTGAAGCAGTGGGAGATATTTATCTTTATTTTGATCAATTTAGGTTTATTTTATTGAAAGACTGTTTTTATGTTCCTAATTTTAGGAAGAACTTTATATCGGTAGCTTGTTTAATAAAGGATTCTTATCCAGTTTCTTTTAGTAAAAGAGTTGATATTCGTAAAAATAAGTCTTTTATCTATTCTGGATGGATGGATGGAAACCTATATTTGATCAAACCAAAGATGTACTCACTACTTGACACTGAATTAATTGATAACTCTAAAAGGTTGAAAGTTTCTCACTCTAACAAGGCGTATCTTTGGCATTTAAGACTTGGTCATATTAATCAGGATAGGATTCAAAGATTGGTGAAAGACGGTCCTCTGGAATCTCTGGAGGAGGTACGACTTCCCCAATGTGAGTCTTGTCTAGAGGGTAAAATGACTAAGAGGTCTTTTGGAGCTAAGGGTACAAGGGCTCAGGAGCTCTTAGAAATTGTGCATACTCGTATGTGGCCCCATGAACGTCACAGCACGAGGAGGGTTCGAGTATTATGTCTCTTTTATAGATGATTACTCAAGGTATGGATATGTATATCTGATGCACCGCAAGAGCGAAACCTTTGACAAGTTCAAAGAGTATCGTGCGGAAGTGGAAAAGCAATTGGATAAATCCATAAAGACACTTCGATCTGATCGAGGTGGCAAATATCTCTCTGATGAATTTCTAGGACATCTTGTAGAGAACGGGATTTTATCCCAATTGATTGCACCTGGTACTCCACAACAGAATGGTGTAGCTGAAAGGAGAAACAGGACCTTGTTGGATATGGTACGGTCCATGATGAGTTATTCAACGCTGCCATTATCATTTTAGGGATATGCTTTACAAACGGCATGCTATATTCTGAACCAGGTTCCGAGCAAATCAATTCTCAGAACTCCGTATGAATTGTGGCGTGGCAGGAAGCCCTCCCTTGGACATATGAGAATATGGGGCTGCCCGGCACATGTACTGGATGGGGATGCGAAAAAGTTGGAACCAAGATCAGAATTGTGCATGTTTGTAGGGTATCCAAAAGGAACTAAAGGAGGTCTGTTCTATAACCCGAAGGAATAAAAAGTCATTGTCTCAACCCATGCGACATTCTTGGAGGAAAGTCACATGAATGACTTTAAACCTCGAAGAAAAATGGTGCTAGAGGAGTTATCGGGTGAAAGAACTGCTCCACGGATTTCGGTCTTGGACGTAAGTCCGAGTTCCAGTGAAAGACCTGCAGACGATCAACAATTTAGGGTGCCTCGTCGTAGTGGGAGGGTTTCGAAGAAACCTAATTTCTTCATGTATGATGCTGAGGTATACCAGGCCGAGGCTCATGAGCATGAGGAAGATCCGGTCACATATGATGAAGCTATAAATGATGTTGATTCTAAATTTTGGAAACAGGCTATGAACAATGAGATGGATTCTATGAAATCCAACTCTGTTTGGGAACTTGTAGATTTGCCGGATGGGATAAAACCCATTGGATGCAAATAGGTCTACAAAAGAAAGAAGGATGCGGAAGGGAGAGTAGAAACTTTCAAAACTAGACTGGTTGCAAAGGGATACACGCAAAAGGCTGGAATCGATTACGATGAAACCTTTTCGCCTGTTGCTATGCTGAAGTCTATCCGTATTCTTCTGTCCATTGCTGCAGCTCTCGATTACGAGATCTGGCAAATGGATGTCAAGACGGCATTCTTGAATGGCCATCTTGAAGAGTGTATCTATATGATACAGCCCGAAGGGTTCGTAGCGAAAGGCTAAGAAAGGAAAGTCTGCAAGTTGCTTATATCCATTTATGGATTAAAGCAAGCATCCCGCTCATGGAATCAGAGGTTTGATCAAGCGATTAAGGCATTTGGTTTTGAGCAGAACGTTGATGAACCTTGTGTTTATAAACGTATTAAGGATGGAAAAGTGGTCTTTCTGATACTCTATGTCGATGATATACTACTCATTGGGAATGATGTAGGGAACTTATCATTGGTCAAACTTTGGTTGCACCAGCAGTTTGACATGAAGGACTTGGGAGAAGCTAATTATGTTCTAGGCATTCGTCTCTTCAGAGATCGAAAGAACAAAATGATAGCGTTATCCCAAGCTTCATACATAGATAAAATAATTAACAAATATGCATTGCAAGAGGCAAAGAAAGGTTCGCAACCTTCTATTGCCGGTCTAACTCTTTCATTGGATGACTGTCCCAAGACATCGGAAGAAAGAGAGCGTATGAGTAAGGTCCCTTATGCATCCGCTATGGGTAGCCTTATGTACGCTATGCTTTGCACTCACCCGGACATATGTTTTGCAGTAGGTATGGTGAGTCGATATCAAACGAATCCTAGAATCAAGCACTGGCAAGCAGTAAAGTATATGCTCAAGTATCTTAAGAGAACGAGGGATTATATGCTGGTGTATTCTGGAGGGGACCTAACACCCATAGGATACACGGACTTAGACTTCCAGACTTGTAAGGATTCGAGGAAATCGACATCTGGATCAGTGTTTTTACTCGGAGGAGGCGCCATTGTGTGGAGGAGCGTGAAGCAGGGCCACACAGCTGACTCTACTATGGAGGCTGAGTATGTGGCTGCGGCTGAGGCATCTAAAGAAGCGGTTTGGCTCCTCAAGTTCTTTAGAGACCTTGAGGTCATTCCGGGTGTTGACAAGCCTATAACACTTTACTGTGATAATACAGGGGCTATTGCCAACACAAGGGAATCTCGGCACCACAAGAGGACCAAGCACATCGATCGGAGATATCATATTATTAGAGGGCATGTGGAGACAGGACAAGTGGATGTATGTAAGATCACGTCCGAGGACAACATCGCCGATCCCTTTACTAAGACTTTGGTGGCTAGAAGCTTTGAGAGGCACGTAGAGGCGATGGGGATGCGTAACATGGCACATCTGCTGGCTTAGGGCAAGTGGGAGATTGTTAGGAAATACCCTAAGTATTAGAGACATTTTGATGTATTCATTTTTGAACTGGATAATAAAATTATACATAGAGGTTATTCATTACATTGCTATCTGTCCTCGTCTAATTTACATGTTAAAGTAAATGTAAGCAAATATGGCTCACTGACTGCTTGTGTTAAAACTGTTAGAACGTTGCATGCAATGGACTTTCGTATGCGAGAAGACAATGTTCTAAAGTTAGCAGTCTAAACTATGGTCTACAGTCTATGGGGTTAGACCGAGCATCTAACTCATGTTAAGACTATTATGTTGTCTAAAGCCATAGAGGGGACGGTTTGTCTTGACTGTCTGGAGCTAGACTCCCAAGTAGAGACATGGATATGTTGCTCGGTGGTGACATATTAGACCGGGACTAAAGCGTGATTGATCTACGTAGTCCGCTATGAGTGGATCAATCTGCTTTTGACGTTCATTGTGCAATAACCTTAATCCTGAGTAAATGAAATTCTTCATGTATATGACTTGTGTACTTTGATGTTCCAATGGCTAAAGCGTCTTAGAGGTAGTAAGCTTATAGACCGGTTCGTTGGGTGCATGACTTGTATACGATGAAGGGTTTTTTTGCAGATATCGGAATCATAGCTCTGAAGAGTTAAAGGTATCCTCTTAAAGGCATTATACTGAATGTGAAAATGGACAAGACCTTGGGTCGTCTGCTGGGCGGATGACTTCTTATTCACATATGGTGAATAATCATTTTCTTAATTCGGTAGTATAATGGAACTTTAAGATAGCCGGATCAGTAGGATTAAACGGACTTTGACCTAAGGCTGATCATGGATATCATATGAGGGTTTTGCATATATGACAATGTCATTGGATAGTAGCCCGTCACAGGCTTACGTAATACGGTATATAATTAGGAGTTCAGTTTCAGGTTTATAGTGGTGTGACTCTGAAATTAGTGATCATATGATTGAGTTGTTCGGTATAGAATGATGATCATATGGAATCATGATAGCCCGATTATATATGTCCAATCAGTCCTTCTACTAGCTCCACATAATTCCTTAACGTTTGGCAAATTGATTTGTGTATGCTATTGGCTAGTTTATTATGCATGGATGGTGATGACACAGGATTAGGATGATAGACAAGATTCTCTCCGGTTGGATTCATATTTTGTTTTGGATAATAGAGTACACAATTATTCGAACTCCAAATAAAGTTGCCATGATTTTATTTGAGATTGGATTGGAGTTGTATAAATTTATCCATGAGAACAAGAATATGAAACACAACTGTTTTGTGGAATTTGAAATTTGAATTTTGAAATTTGAATTTGGAATTTTGAAATTTGAAATTCGAAATTTAAATTTGAAAATTGAATTTGAAATTCGAATTTGAAATTTGAATTTGAAATTCGAATTTGAAATTTGAATTTGAAATTCGAATTTGAAATTTGAATTTGAAATTTAAATTTGAAATTTGAAATTTGAAATTTGAAATTCAAATTTTGAATCACAGTCCAAGTAGGATTCGAATTTGTTGTGGAAAATCCACAAGGTTTGAAATTCGAATTTGAGTTGGATTTGGAGAGGATAATCTTGTTTGAATCCTACTTGAATTTTGAATCCAAATCCCAACAAAAGTGGACGAAAATTTTGAGGATAATCCTCAAGGAAATTTCGGATTTTTGTGGATAAGATTCAAGGGAAAATTCAAGTTTCAATCCTAGTTGAATTTGGATTCTCTCCTTCCTTGAAAAGTGGCCGAAATTAGGGAGAAAATCTCCTAGGAAATTCGGTTATTTTTGGGTAAGGTTGAGATAAGATTCAAGCTTGAAAATCCTAGTGGAATTTTTGATTCTCCCTTATCCATAATGGCCGAAATCTTTAGGAGAGATTCTCCTTGAAATTTTCAGATTTTTTGGGTTGAAAAAGGGAGATAAAATTCTAGTTAAAATCTTGTTTAGATTTGGATTGGATTTATCCTAAGAAAACCGAATTTTTTGTTGAGATTCTCCCTTGGAAAAATTCGGATTTTATGGATATGGATAAAGGAAAATATCTTTTCCTAATCCAATTCAAATTCAGAGAATCACCTCATGCAGGTTTATAAATAGAGGTCCTACCACTCCAGTTCTCTCAGACCACAGACTCTCAGGTGAGCAGGCTTATTGTTGCACAGCTCATCGTGACAATAAAGTTCTTTAGAGATCTGGGTGGTCGGAAGAAGACTAGCAGTGCTAGCATACCGATCGAGGTTCAGAGTGCCCACACACTCAGCCATTCGGGAATTGGAGAATAGTAGAGAAGGCTAGTTGGTTGAAGCCTCCGGTCATTCTCCTCCTGCAAGATTGGCGTCCTTGAGGTATGAGTTTTAATTGTTGTTGATTTATTGTATATGGCATCATGAGATATTTAACGATCTAAAAATTTTTATTGTTCCGCTGCGCCACTCTGATATGTTTTTACCGATATATTTTCCTACAGCTAATCCACCAGTCGCTATAGATATTCCATTGGTTGGAGGACAAGCTCATACAGGATCCCAAGTATCGGCATGAGTTATACATGCCTTCAAAGGTAGTCATCCACCTACCTTTGAGGGAGGTCAAAAGGGAATCTCCACCCAAGATTGGCTGCATGATGTGGAGACGATCATGCACTAGTGCGATATGGATGAGCATTGCTGGGTGTTGATGGCAGTTGGCACATTCAATGGGGATGCTAGGATGTATTGGGAGCATTATGATCAGGAAATGTTGTTGGGACTAGATTAGGCTGAGTTCCGACACATTATGATACTACAGTTCTCACCAAAGAGTCGAGCATTACCAGTTCCAGATCCTCCGGAGAGTAAGGTAGTGACACCGCCACCTACAATGCCTAGATATACAGATGTGAGGGAGTTTGTTCTCCGTGCTGAGAGACTCCAGATGCTGCTGAGTGATACAGTTTTCACTTACACAGTATGATTTGAGGAGAACGTCATGAGGAGATGTCCTATGTCTAACCTTACTGAGGAGGATTTTTGTAACATTTTCTGGAGGGGGCTCACTATACATCTACGACAGAGGGTAACCCTTTTATATCCTACTACTTTACGCGAGTTTATAGTTACCATAGCCAAGGTAGAGGAAGAATTAATGATAGAGCATATGGTGCGTAAGAGACACTAGCAGTTGTTACAGGATGCAATGCTAGGCCGTTTATATGGGGCACGGCCTATGGCAAATGATCATGAGGTTGGCACATCAAGGCGACGAGAGGGTATGAGTCCCACTAGAGGACTGACACCATCCAAGGCCAGAAATGGTACGGATGAGGATGAAGAAGATCCAGAGGAGTGTTTGCTTGCTTCGGATCCACCTCAACTAGGGGACTAGATATGAACCATATAAGATGTATAAATGTATATATATCTGTATATGTGTATTTATGACTGTATCGAAAGGCTGTTTTGAGAAAGGAGCCTTCAAGTTGATGTATATATGAAAATTTTTGAAATAAAATGAAATGACATATTGACATGTTCAAATGATGAAATGTTGAAATGTATACGATGATTAAAACTATTTTTACTTATATTGTAAAAATATGTCTGTGGAAAATCTAACGAATAATTTTCATGTGATTATAGGAAGTAGGAAAAGATGGTGAATCCGTGAAACTTGAGAAATATGAGAGGGCATCCAGTCCTTTCTAAAAGAGTAGATGAACTGCAAGCCATGTTGGAAGCTTAGATGAAAGTAAATACTAAGCTGAGACAAAGAATAGAATAGATGGAGCAAAGACAACACCAACAAGAACGCCAAAGCCCACAAATGGCTGCACAGGAACAGGAAGTGCCGCCAATTGTATCGGAAGAAGTAGAAGAACCACAACCTCAACCTAGAGTTAATCAGGAACCACTATATGAATGATTCCAACGAATGAAGCTGCCGGAGTTTGAGGGATCCATAAACCCATTAGAAGAAGAAAGGTGGTTATCTTCACTCCATATGATATTGGAATTTATGGAGTTGAACGATCAAGAAAGGATTATGTGTACATCTTTTGTGTTAAAAAAGGATGCCAGATTTTGGTGGGATGCGGTTAAGCTACGAAAGGACGTGGTTACAATGTCATGGGTGAACTTCTTAGAGGAATTTAATTAGAAGTATTATAATCTTGCAATGCTGCAACCCCAATAGAGGGAGTTTATAGAGTCCAAACAAGGGGACATGACAGTGATAAAAGTCTGTAATAAGTTTGACCAATTGTCCCAATTATGTCCGTACGTTGTCTCCACTGAGAGGGAGAAGATTCAAAAGATACTGGGAGTGGTCCGCCCTGAAATCTCAGCATTAGTGGATAGTAGGTTGACGCCACTCACTACTGTGTCTGACTATGTGAGTTGAGCTTTGAGGGTAGAGTATTACCTGGTTAGATAGAAGGAAGAAAAGGAAAAAGTATTAGATGCCAAAAAGAAGGAGAAAGTTTTGGCAAAAGCTGCACAAGTTAGATCCCAAGTCGGACAAAGCAGCAAGCCGAATCAGAATGCTAAGGTCAGACAAGCAAGTACCTATGCCCAGTAGTCACAAGGCAAGAGGAAAGGGAATAATTCTGAAAATAGGAACCAGCAGCGGAATTTAAACAATAATGCTGGACCTATTGTTCGTGATTGCATGATTTGCAAAAAAAGACATTCAGGCAGATGTAAACTAGCACCAAATGCATGTTTACAGTGTGGGAAGGATGACCATTTTGCTTGGAACTGTCCTGAGAATAGGCAAAATGCGCAGGGAATGTTCCAGTCACAACAGCAATGTCCCCAAGCACATACAATCCAGGCAAAGATTGAAGGTTCTTCAGCTTCAGAGAGACAGGAAAGACCACAATGCTTACCTCGTGTAGATGCCCGAGTTATGGTGTATACTAAGGAGGATGCAGAAGCCGTGATGTCCAATGTAGTGACAGGTTAGTTTTCTGTCGCTAATCATTTGGCGTCTATTTTATTTGATTCTGGTGCTACGCATTCGTTTATTTCATACCAATTTGTGAACAAGATAGGATATCCTAAAGACAATATGAGTATGACATTTATAACGGCTTTACCCTCAGGAGAAGTATTAATGTCCAATTATTGGTTGCCTCATGTACTAATAATTGTGGCAAATAGGGAGTTGTATGTAGAATTGATTGTGATAGAGCTTGCTAATTATGATATAATACTAGGAATGGATTTCTTAGGGAAGTATCAAGCCATGATTGATTGCTGGAAGTGGAAGATAATGTTCCAACCCGACCAGGAAGATGGATTTGAATATGTCGGTTCTTCACGCAAACTAAGGAAGATAATGATCAACTTGATGAAAGCAAGAAGGCTAATGTCTTGCAGCTATGTTGGATATTTAGCATATATAGTGATGTAAAAGAGGAATGGAAGCTTCAACCCGAAGATGTTCCTATTGTGAATGAGTTCCTCGATGTTTTCCTAGAAGAATTACCCAGATTACCGTTAGAATGAGAAATCTCTTTTGAGATTGAACTGATGCCAGAAATTGCACCCATCTCAAAGGCGTTGTACCAGATGGAACAGACAGAGTTGAAAGAGTTACAAGAGCAGCTGAAAGAGCTTCTTGACAAGGGATTCATACGACCAAGCTATTCCCCATAGGGTACTCTGGTGTTGTTCGTCAAGAATAAGGATGGAACATTTCGTATATGCATCGACTATCGGGAGTTGAATAAGGTCACTGTCAAGAATAGTTATCCATTACCTAGAATTGACGACTTGTTCGACCAACTTAAAGGCACAACGGTATTCTCTAAGATCAATCTGCGATTGGGATATCATCAGCTACGGATAAAGGAGAGTGATGTTCCGAAAACCTCATTTTAGACCTGTTATGGTCACTATGAATTCCTGGTGATGCTGTTTGGGTTAACAAATGCACCAACTGCATTTATAGATTTGAATCGAGTCTTCAAAGAATATCTAGATAAGTTTGGCATTGTGTTTATCAATGACATACTTATATATTCAAAGACTCACGAGGAGCATGAAGAACACCTGCGGATCATTTTGTAGACGATAAGGAAGCATTAACTCTATGCCAAATTTTCTAAGTGTGAATTTTGGCTAGATAGAGTACAATTCCTCGGACATGTGGTTTCCAAGGACGGAATCGCCGTGGACCCTGCTAAAGTGGAGGCGATCAATGAGTGGCCTGTACCTAAGAATGTGATTAAAATATGGAGTTTCTTAAGTTTAGTCGGCTATTACAGAAGATTTGTCGAGGGATTCGCACAACTCACTGCACCTCTTACGGCTCTTACACATAAAGAGAGGAAGTACAAGTGGATTGAGGTGTGTGAAAGAAGCTTCCAAGAGCTGAAAAGGTGATTAAAAAGTGTGCCAATTCTTACACTTCCTACTGAAGGGGAGATGTTCGTGATTTATAGTGATGTGTCAAAGATGGGATTAGGAGCCATCCTGATGCAAGGCGACAAGGTGATTGCTTATGCCTCGCATCAATTAAAGGACCATGAGAGAAATTATCCCACTCATGATCTGGAACTTGTCACAGTAGTGTTCGCATTGAAGATCTGGCGACATTATCTGTATGGAGCTTAGTGTCAGATTTATACTGACCATCAGAGTTTAAAGTATTTCTTCACATAGAAGGAGCTAAATATGCGACAAAGGAGATGGTTAGAGCTGGTAAAGGATTATGATTGTGAAATCCTCTACCATCCCGAAAAAGCCAATCGTGTTGCAGATGCGTTAAGTAGGAAATCTACTGTTCTGTAGCACTTGCCGATTGGAAAATTCCCAAACCCATTGCAGCAGGAGATTAATGCATTGAAAATAGAGCTAATAGCAAGAAGATTGGCTGCACTACAATTGGAATCATCGTTATACGAGGACATTAGAGAAGCTCAAAAGCGAGATCCAAATTTAATAAGTCCTCAGAATGGAGTATCCAAGGATGGATTAATCCTACATCAGGGAAGAATTTATATTCCTGATGATGAAGGATTAAGAAGGTGAATTATGGCAAAAGCCCATGAAACGCCATATTCAGTGCATCCCAGAGCCAGTAAGATGTACTAGGATTTGAAACTGCAATTCTAGTGGAAAGGAATGAAGAAGAACATTGGTGAATTTGTGAGTAAATGCATGACATGTCAAAAAATTAAGGCTAAACACCGACATCCAGGCGAAAAGCTAGAGCCATTAGAGATACCTAAATGGAAGTGGGAACATATTATGATAGACTTTGTGGTAGGACTGTCAAAAACCCGAGAAGGCTACATTGCTATTTTGGTTATTGTCGACAGATTGACAAAGACGACAAGGTTTATAGCAGTGAAAATGACTTTTTTATTGGAAAAGCTAACGAATTTATATGTTAACCACATCGTCAAGTTACATGGAGTTCCTAAGTCCATTGTATCGGATCGTGATGCACGATTCACTTTGAATTTCTGGAAGTGAGTGCAAGAAGCTACGGGAACCGAAGTGCGCTTGAGTACAACATTTCATCTGCAGATGGACGGGCAATCTGAGTGGACAATTCAAATGCTAGAGGACATGCTTCACGCATGTACAATAGATTTCCCAGGAAGCTGGAACGAGAAACTTCCATTGGTAGAATTTTCGTACAATAATAGCTACCAAGCTTCTATAAGAATGGCACCCTATAAAGCTCTATGTGGAAGCAATCACCTATCAATTGGTATGATTTACAAGAAAAACGACTACACGAGATAGATTTTATACAAGAAACAGTGGATATAGTTGCAAAGATACAGCAATGGATAAAGATTGCATAAAGTCGACAGAAGAGCTATGCGAACAAAAGACGAAGATCCCTAGAGTTTAACGAAGGGGATTTCGTATTCTTAACAGTCTCATCGATGAAAGGGATAATGCGTTTCGGTAAGAAAGGAAAATTGAGTCCAAGATATATTAGGCCATATGAAATCATCAAACGCATAGGAAAGGTTACCTATAGATTGGCATTACCTCCTGAAATGTTAGCAGTACATAATGTGTTCCATGTGTCTATGTTATGAAAGTATATATCAGATCCGTCCCATGTATTGAAACAAGAACCGATCTAGATTCAAGAAGATCTAACATATGAAGAGAGGCCTGTTCAAATTCTGGCACGAAAAGAGAAAGTTTTGAGGAACAAAACAATCCCATTAGTCAAAGTGCTGTGGAAAAATCACAACGTTGAAGAGACTACATGGAAACGAGAAGATGAAATTAGAAAACCGTACCCTCACTTGTTCTAACTTTTCGAGGACGAAAATTTTATAAGGAGGGGTGAATGTGATAATCGGGAATTTTTAGATTCTCGGAGTAAATTAAAATTGTATGTATGTATGAATTTTAATGAATAAAATATGAAAAAGTTGTATTTGAATACTGTTGAGAATACTGTGAAATGTTCCGATAGTGTTAAAGTGAGTGAGTTTGGAGATGAAAAATCTTACCGAACAAAAACGGGTGAGACGGCTCGAAAACGGAGCTAAAAATCCTGAAGAGTGCATTGAAGTGCACTGAAGTGCACTAAGAGACGAAAATTATCGATACGATCACTATGAGCTCAAAACCAGAATATAAACAAAGATAATAGCCAATAATGTGACGAAAGTCATAATTGAGCATAACCGACACTAACACTAAATGTAGTGGACTCGGTTAGGGTAATGTGAATATTAACTGGTTAGGGTAACAGTTACTATTCATCGGTCAAATGTTAAAGTTACTATTCATGTATGAATAGTACTATTCATGGATGAATAGTATTATTCATATAAAATTGTATTTTTGATATTTTTGAATCTATGTGATTCTTACTAAGTATGTTTGAACTTACTGAGCCTATTAGCTCACCAATTTGTTCATGTTACAGGTAAGAAACCTGTCCAATAGGCTTCCTAGATAGTGGCAGGATACACATGTGCTGATGGGATAGAGAATCCACTATGGATTTGGTCCTGCCATAAGTTTTCCACTGAGCATCAAGAGAAAGTGAATTGAAGAGAATGTATTTTTGAAAAACAAAGTACATATATTATAATTATGTAAAGTATGTTGTATTTAAAATAGACAACTAAAAGTTAGTTTTATAGTTTCTATGGCTTTCATACTTGGCTTTCGTATAAGGAAAGTATTTTGAATGGAAAAAAAAATATGAACGCAAATTTTAGACCCCGAAATAAAAGAGTTTGAGAATAAAAGAGTTTTAAATGTCGACCCAGATTTGGTGCACGGGCTGTCTTAGTCCACTATGGAGTCGAATTACGATGGTTTTGCGTGGCTAGATTTAGGGGTGCCACACAGCAATCGATCATGGCTTGATATTTTCCTAGGAAATCCATTCCTAGTATTACGTCATAATTAGCTAACTCCATCACGATCAATTCCACATATAGCTCCCTATTTGCCATAATTATTGGTACGTAAAGTGACCAGTACTTGGATATCAATACTTCGCCTGAGAGTAGAGCCGTTCTAAACATCATACGCATACTATCCTTAGGATATCCTATTTTGTTTGCAAATTCGTATGAAATAAATGAATGTATAGCTCCAGAATCAAATAAAATAGATGCCAAATGATTAGCGACAGAAAGCTGACCTGTCACTACATTGGACGTCCTAGCTTCCGCATCCTCCTTTGTATACACCATGACCCGAGCATCTGCATGAGGCATGCATTCTGGTCTTTCTTGCTTCTCCGAAGGCCTTTCAATCTTAGCTTGTAGTGCATGAGCTTGGGAACATTGCGTTGTGGCTAAAATGTGCCCTGCACATTTTGTCGATTCTTGGGGCAGTTCTTGGAAAAATGACCTTCTTTTCCACATTAGAAATAAGCATTTGGAGCATATCTGCATTGTACTGGGTGCCTCCTTCCACACGTAACACAGTCATGAACAACAGAAAAGGCATTATTGTTCAACTTTTCCTACTGATTCCTATTTCCATAATTATTTCCTTTCCTTTTGCCTTGCGATTGTTGGCCAGAAGTACTTAACTGTCCAGCCTTAATGCTCAGATTCGGCTTGCTACCTTGTCCAAACTAGGGTCCAGCTTAAGCAACTTTAGCCCAGACTTTCTCCTTCTTCTAGGCATCCCAGATTTTCTCCTTCTCTTCCCTTTGTCGAGCTAGGTGGTACTCAGCTCTTAAAGCTCGACTAACACAATCAGCTACCATAGTGGGTGGCATTAACCCACTATCTACCAAAGCCGAGATGTCGGGTCGGAACATCCCGAGCATTTTTGTATTTTCTCCCTCTTAGTAGGGACAATATATGGACATAGTCGAGACAATTGGTTAAACTTTTGACAGACTTCACTCGCTGTCATGTTCTCCCACTTCAATTCTACAAACTTCCTTTGTTGGGGTCGTAATAGCGCGGGGTCATAGTACTTCCGATTAAATTCTTCTAAGAAATCTATCCATGTCATCATGGTCATGTTTCTTCTCAATTTGACGGTGTCCCACCAAAATCTTGCACCTTTCCTCAGCATAGAGGATGCACACATGACCTTCTCTTGTTTTGTTAGATCTATAAATTCTAAGATCATTTGGATCGAAGAAAGCCACTCCTCTGCTTCTAGAGGGTTTGTAGAGCCCTTGAATTCTGGTAGCTTCATCCGTCGAAATCATTTGTACAATGATTCCTGATTTACTCAGGGTTAAGGTTGGGCTTCTAATACTACTTCAGGCATAACTGGTTGCACTGCTTGTTCAGTTGCAGCCATTTGTAAGGTTTGGCCTCCTTCTTGGCCTTGCCTCTATTCCATTTGCTCTAATCTTTGCCTTAGTTCAGCATTCTCCTTCATCTGAGCTTTTATAAGGATTTGTAGTTTATTAACCCTTTCTGAAAGGACAGGACACCCTTACATATTTCTTTGGTTTCGTGTGTTCACCATCTTTTCTATTTCTGATGGTCACATGAAAATCAATCATTAGATTTTCAACAACATAATTTTACAATATAAGTAAAAATATTTTTTGATCATCATATAATTTCAAACATCTCTTCATTTTAACATATCAAAATTTCATATCATTTCATTTCATAATTTTCATATACATATTAACTTTAAGTCTTTTTCTCAAAATAGCCTTTCAATACAGTCATACACATACATATACAAATATATACATTACATTACATATGTTTTTACATCTAATCCCCTGGTTGGTCTGGAACTATCAAAAATTCTTTCGGATCCTCTTCTTCCTCACCTGAACCATTCTCAGTCCCAAATGGTATCGTTCCTCTATTAGGACTCGTCCCCTCTCGTTACCTAGATGGGTCAGCCTTATGGTCATTAGCCATAGGTAGCGCTCCATAAAAACGATCTAGCATTGCCTCTTGCAATAATTGTTCACGCCTATTATGCACCATGCACTCTAGCAGTAGCTCTTCTTCTACTTTAGCTACTGTAACTATAAACTCTCGTAAAGTAAGAGGATATAGTGGGGTTACCCTCTGTCGTAAATCTATCATAAGCCCCTTCCAGAATATAGCATAAAAATCCTCATCAGTGAGGTTGGATAGGGGACATCTACTCACAATGTTTTCCTCGAATCGTACTACATAAGTGAAGACTGTGTCCCTAAGCAACATCTGAAGTCTCTGTGCCCGGAGCATAAACTCTCTAATATCCGTGTATCTGGGCAAGGCAGGTGGTGGCATCACTACCCTGCTCTCTGGAGGGTCTAGAACCGGTACTGGGCTCTTAGCTGGAAACCAATGTATCATAATATGCCTAAACTCAGCCCAGTCAAGTCCTAACAGTATGTCCTGGTCACAATATTCCTAGAACATCCGTGCGTCTCCATGAAAAGTACCGACTGCCAACATGACCTAGCAGTCCTTGTTGATGTCGCATTGGCACATGATCATCTCCACATCATGTAGCCAATCTTTGGTAGCAATCCCTTGTTGAACTCCCTCAAAGGTGGGTGGAGGACTACCTTGAAAAGCATGCATAGTGCGAGCTGATACTCTAGCTCCTATGTTTGGTCGTCCTCTGACAACTAGGATGTCTATGTTTACTAGTGGATTAAGTACTGGTCGAGGAGGTGGCACTTGAATCGGTGACGGTGCTCTAGCCTATGGCACTGGTGGCTTAGGCGTTAGGGGTCTATGTACTGGTCACTAGGACATGGACGGCCTAATCACGGGATTGGTCCAAACCCTAATCGGTCCTCTCAGTCTATATGGTTGAGGTTGCACATACGGTGGCCTAGTCATCGTATATCCTACAAAATACATAACCTTGTATAAACAAATAGTTAACTAACTTAAAGAAAGCTAACTTACTTGGATTAACGAGCAGGCTGCATTTTGTGCCAGTAGGCATGTGGTCAACTGCTCTGATACCAACCTATAACACCCCCAATTTCGACCACACGAAACTGTTACAATCCAACTCTGTAGCCGATTGCGACAGCCCATGAACCTCATTGAGTTGTCAAAAACTTTCTCTCATTTTTAAATCTTTGTGTTTTGGGGCTCTTTTTTTTTTTTTTTTCCAAAATACTTTTCTTGCATGAAAGCCTTGTATGAAAGCCATATAAAATTTAAAACTATACTTTAGTCGTCTTTTTATAGTACAACATAATTTACACAAATACAATTTTCTCAAATTTGTATCTTAAATACATTTTCTTCAAATTTTCTCTTTCAACGCTCAATGGAAGACTGGTAGCAGGACCATAATCCACAGTGGAATTCCCTATCCCAAAGGCACCGCATATCCTGCAGCCATCCAGAGTATCTACTGGACAGGTTTCTTACCTGCAACATGAACAAACCGGTGAGCGAACAGGCTCCGTAAGTTCAAACATACATACTATGTATCACATAGATTCAAAAATATCAATAATAAAATTTTCTATGAATAATACTATTCATCTGTGAATGGACTATTCATCCGTGAACAATAACTTTGACTTTTGATCAGTGAATAGTAAATTTGACTCTGATCGGGTACTATTTACGTCACTTTGACCGAGTACACTACGCGTCACGTTAGTGTCAGTTATGCTCAATTATGCTCATTTATGGCTTTCATTAAATTTTCGATCATTATCTTCATTAAGTTCTGGTTTTGAGCTCATATTGGCCGCATCAATATGACATGCACGCTGACTGTAAGGGGCCTGGGGAGCGACCCTTTGGCTAATCCTCCATAATCTATCATCACCCGAAGCAGTTCTTGTGTCCCTGAAGGACTTGTAAACCCCCACCTTACTAGAGGCCAGTACGCCAAAATTGGTTTCATTACTATCTTTCAATTATAGTTCCGATCGGGTGGCATTAATCATCACCTCAAAATCAGGAAACCTTAATGCCCGTAGGTCTTTACACATTCTTTCTTTTATGGGTGTGTCTTAAATTTAGTCACACTCTTTCCATAGTGTATCCACAGTACACATCTCACTTTATCAATTTGTTGGGTGTGTTAGTCTAACTACACAATTAGTATATAATTAAATATCACTGTATTTCATGTTGTAGACATGAAAATGCTTGAACTTACCACAACTGCGATAACGTCTACTTTCGGAAGTCCTCTGCAGTTTTGTTATTGTCTCTAGTTTAGGTCCCTACAAACAAAATATTGTCAGTTAATTCCCATCATCATTTATTATTTTGCATATATTCATTTTGTTATTAGCATTTGAACACATTTCATCTCTTTATGTGATACACAGCTTGATACACGCCCGTGTACCTTTTAGGTTTTTCTTACATACCCGTGTTCCAAAGTACACACCCATGTACTTCATAAACTTTGGATTTTAACTTTAAAATCTTAGTTATGGCCTCTAGAATCTTATTTAAGGCATTCTAGATCTTTAATGGTCCTTTCTGAGCCTTACAGAAATTTTTAGTCAAAACAACCATTTTGCCCCTGACAGGTCTCGGGACCATAACATTTCTAATCTACCATTTTTCTGGGATTTTCAAAGCCTAAATATCATAAAATAAAATTTCTTAGGCTTCGATATATTTTTACAACATTATTTGCTCTAAAATCGTAACTATTCCTCACCCGACCCTCAGAGGTACTATTCAGACACCTAGGGTCATTCCTCGTTTTTCTAGCATTTCGGAGCCTCAAATGGGTATTTCACTACTCTTCAAACGTTTATCATCCCATTCCCAAGCCTTGGTTCCCGAGGGGCTCGAGTTTTCCATCACGTCCATAAATTTTCCCCCATGTTTCCTAAAATACCCCTAACATAATTTTTCTCGTTCTCGGCATTTTAGACATTAGAGGGTCATTTTACTATTCCTCTTAGGTTTAATATTTCATTACCAACTCTAACCTACCGAGGGGTCTCGCGTTCTATTTTGGAGCCTACATTTTTACCCCTCATTTCCTGAAATGCCCTTTATGTTATTTTAAAAAATTTTGGCAGCATTTCTGCTTAAATTTTAGGTTTTCCTAACGTTAGGTATGTCTCAGAACCTTAGTACCTGCCACATATTATACCAAAGGCTTATTTCACGCAAAGTTACCAAACTTTATGTAAAACTTTTTCACATTAACAACCATTCAATTCAATCATAAATTTCACCATTTTCCTCAATCATTGTGACGCCCCATGCTCTCAGTAGCCTGGACCGTCACTAAAAACTGACTTGCCTTACTTGCTTTTCTTATACTTAACTAGATATCATAAAATTAGGGATTTTTTTTTACATGTACGTATTTACTGTATACGTACGTATACCGATTACTATTCAAAAACACTATTTAACGATTACTATATTCCTATTCAAAATACGGTTTACAGTTACTATTCAAAAATACTATGTAACGGTTACTATTCAAACATACTCTCTGACAATTACTATTCAAAGTACTATTTAACATTACTATTCAAAATACTGATACTCAAATTTTGTGAAAGATAAACTCGTGGTGTCTCCATAACCTCGCCCTTATATCCGCCTCCGCCGCCATCATCGCCCATTGGGATTTAAGCCGTAGGATGCTTACCTACAGCATGAACACACTACGTGAGCTTTACGCTCAGTAAGTACAACATGTTTACCACAAAACATGTTTAAACATAGTACATACTTAAAAACATATAAGCATTCATATATCACATATACCACTTTAACATAGCACATATCACATATCATATCAATGATTATAAAACTTCACATAACATGTGCATCACAGAAATATCATGTACTAAATGCATCTAGAAGCATGGTGAACTATAACTAATGCATGATCCGGTTATGTTCATTTATGCTTCAAACTTCTCTTTTCTTTTCTTGTCTATTTAGGGCTCATGTGTCAGTCAACTGGTTTACCGCTCAGTCAACTGACCGGTTAACTCGCGTGTTGGTAACTAAGTAGTCTACCAAGTTACTATACGTGAACTTAGTGTAGTAACCAACCGGGTTACTTCACTTGTTGAGGTGTGGTAGCCTGCCGGGCTACTAAGGCTTATTTGGTGTAATGGCCCACCGGGCCACTATGGCTTGTTTGGGGTAGTAGCCTACCGGGCTACTAAGGCTTGTTTGGTGTGGTAGCCTACCAGGCTACACACTCTATTTTACTATGAAAATTTGTTTGGGTTGGCTTGTAAAAATCTTGGAAAAATTCTTTATTTTGAAACCGGCCCCTTATTACCCCATTGGAAGGTGGGGGACGTTTTTATGAAAATCTTGTTCATATTTTAAGGTGTTAAAAACGCATTTTTATTTTGAAGTGTATAAATTATATTTTTAAAACTTGCATTTTAAAGGTGGTTTTTGAACCACTTTTGAAAACAATTTTGAAACTTAGTCTAAGCGACTTTGTTTGAAATTTTGTCAAACATGAAAGTTTTCTTTCTCGACAAGATGAACAAATCGCGTGTTCATCTCAGAGCCCAAATCTAACTTTAACGGCTCCTAATTTCATTAAACCCGTGGGCTTGGTGCCCAGTTTTTTTTTGTAAAAGTCCCAGTTTTACATCTTTGTAAAAACCGCTCGGTTTGAGACCCAAAATGGCCAAATTTTTTACTCTTGTGAGGTTGTTCTCAAGGTCTCGACGAGCTCTACAACTTTCATATTGAGTCTGAGAACTAGTTCAGACTCTAAGTGGTCCATTTCTAGCAAAACCCAAGACTAAACACTGGGTTCGGATTTTGTTTCCAGTTTTGTACACTGAGTTAAAAACACCCTAAAAACCTATATTAGGCTCATTTTTGCCCGAGGCCTATTGATGCAAAAATGACGGCATCGAAATTTCCTTAAAACGCCATGTTTTACCAAATCCCAAATTCGGAACCTAAGGGGGTCGAAATGGCCAAAATCCGTGGCCTCTCCCTAAGGACAGATTTGTGTCTAGCCACCATAATACACATCCATGCATTCACATCCACAAACCATATGCAACTTAAAGTAAACACAACCACAACCATAATGAATTTTTGAAATGAAAGCTAAGGGCTCAAATAACTTAATACAACCTTGTGCATAAACAAATACACATAAAACCCTTAGATTAAAAACTAAATTTTTCAACCAATCACCATGAGAAGGGTTTCAATTTTTACCTTTGGTGCTTTGGACTCAAGCACACTTTTGGCTAGGCTTGGGGGTTTAAAATGCCATGGAAACTTAGGGGCTTGAGGTTGGTTTTATGCTAGCCAAGTTACCAAAAAAAACCTTGCTCAAGCTTGGAAGAGGTCGGTTTTTTGTGAGTTTTGGTCTAGGTTTTGGCTTGCAAAATGTTGGCTTTCAGGGCCGAGAAGATTCGGTAGCAAGCAAGGAAAAGAAGAAGAAGAAGACTTGTAGTTTTAGGTGTATAGAAGCAAAAGTCCATGCCTTATGTCAAGGGTGCCTTTTATAGGCAAACCTTAACCAATCTACTTAGGCTTAATCCTAAATCTTGGGACAAATATGCTGCCAATTTTCAGACCAAGGGGGCATGGGCTACTCATTGGGAGGAGGAAGGAATTAAACAAATATTGTTGACTACTTTTTGAAAAACCCTTGAATAAAATATTCAAGTGTGTCATGGCTAGGGAGATTATTTTAATGGCAACCTTTTGGGCTATGCGTGCTACAGATTACAGCTGCTTATGCAGCTAAGGGGCACGAAAATTTAAGGCCAATTTTATCTATGTTGGCTTCTCGTCACAGTCTAATTTTATACTGCGGTGTTCGGTCCTCTCTCGGTAGTGTTCCAATTTTCACCAGAAATTTGGTTTTCTGAATCCGATTTTTGTACTATAAATTCCTGGTTGTTTTCTACTGTCTAAGAGCCCACTATCAGTCTAAATTACTGTTCATGTCCTATACTGTGGTTGTGTCGACATTGTATTGTCCTTTCACATGCAAACCGAGGCGTTCCCGGGTAAAATTTCAACCACAGTCTCTCTTGACTAATTTGGACGTGTTAATTCCATTTTTATCAGTTTTACGTCTATCGGAGGTCATCTAGACCAATTTTCGGGGTCGGTGTGACCCCACCTCGAAAAACATGTCAGGTGCCCGATTGACTAATTTGGGCGTTCTGAGCCCAAATATATCAGTTTCGGGGTGAGTAAAGGTCGTCTTGACCCTCATCCTGATACTGCATACTTCTCACTATACATTATCTACCGTTTTCTACTTAACTGACTGGTTTGAGTGCTCCGACTCTGATTTTGTCAGTCTCTAGGTGAGAAGAGGTCATCTGGACCATTTTCTCGATATCGTACCCTTACTAGGGCTATCTCTCGCTATTGTGCTCAGATGTTCGGTTCGAGCATTCTGATGATCTATTTACCAGTCTTGTGTTAAGAAATGGTCGTCCGGACCAGTTTCCCGACACTGCATGTCTCATTCATATATATATACATAATAGGGTGGAAGGGGTTCACTATCGGTCGCCCCTTTCACTACATGAATAGTACTTAAACAGTACCGTATCTATTTAGTCTATTCAATGGGGAAATATACTATATTTTCCAACTTAATTACTCATTGCATTGTAATTAGGTTTCATGCAATTTGAGGGTCTGTGTAACGGCTTTCTACTCATTACACGGCCTTCAACACGACCTCTAACACGGGCGTATATACACCGGACATGGGCATGTACTAGCTGAATTTCTTCAACACGGTCATGTTTGAAAACACGGCCTTTTACACGTTCATTAACCCGAGAGGTACACGGCCTCTTACACGGTCGTGTTCTTGACTGTGTCTCAGCATATGGCCATGTTCAATTACATGGCTTCTCACACGTTCACGACCCGAGTGGTACATGACCTCTTACACAGCCGTGTACCTGACCATGTTCTGTTACATAGCCATGTACACTTACACGGCTACACACACGTACACAGTCTGAGTGGTACACGGCCACTTACACGGCCGTGTACCTGATGTAGGAAATTAAATCGGTAAAAACGTATCAGAGTGGCCCAGCAGAACAATAAAAAAATTTTTAAGATCGTTAAATATCTCATGATGCCATATACAATAAACCAACAACAACTAAAACTCATACCTCAAGGACGCCAATCTTGCAGGAGGAGAATGACCGGAGGTTTCAACTAACTAGCCTTCTCTACTATTCTCCAATTCCCGAATGACTGAGTGTGTGGGCAGTCTGAACCTCGATCGGTATGCTAGCATTGCTAGTCTTCTTCTGACCACCCAGATCTCTAAAGAACTTATTGTCACGATGAGCTACACAACAATAAGCCTGCTCACCTGAGAGTCTGTGGTCTAAGAGAACTAGAGTGGCAGGACCTCTATTTATAGACCTGCATGAGGTGATTCTCTGAATTCGAATTGGATTAGGAAAAGATATTCTCCCTTATCCATATCCATAAAATCTAAATTTTCCATGGGAAAATCCCAACAATAAAATTCGGTTTATTTAGGATAAATCCAATCCAAATCTAAACAAGATTTTAACTAGAATTTTATCTCCCTTTTTCAACTAAAAAATCTGAAATTTCCTAGGAGATTTTCCCTCCAAAAATTCGGTCACATTTAGGATAAGGGAGAATCAAAATTCCACTAGGATTTTCAAGCTTGAATCTTATCTCAACCTTATCCAAAATAACCGAATTTTCCTAGGAGATTTCCTCCATAATTTCGGCCACTTTTCAGGGAAGGAGAGAATGCAAATTCAATTAGGATTGAAACTTGAATTTTTCCCTTGAACCTTATCCACAAAAATTGAAATTCCATTGAGGATTATCCTCAAAATTTCGTCCATAATTTGTTAGGATTTGGATTCAAAATTCAAGTAGGATTCTAACAAGATTATCCTCTCCAAATCCAACTCAAATTGGAATTTCAAACCTTGTGGATTTTCCACAACAAATTCGAATCCCACTTGGACTGTGATTTAAAATTTGAATTTCAAATTTCAAATTCGAATTTCAAATTCAAATTTCAAATTTCAAATTTCAAATTTAAATTTCAATTCAAATTTCAAATTCAAATTTCAAATTCAAAATTCAAAATTCAAATTTCAAATTTCAAAATTCAAATTTCAAAATCCACAAAACGGTTGTGTTTCAAATTCTTGTTCTCATGGATAATTTTCTACAACTCCAATCCAATCTTAAATAAAATCATGGCAACTTTGTTTGGAGTTCGAATAATTGTGTACTCTATTATCCAAAACAAACTCTGAATCCAACCGGAGAGAATCTTGTCTACCATCCTAATCCTGTGTCATCACCATCCATGCATAATAAACTAGCCAATAGCATACACAAATCAATTTGCCAAACGTTAAGGAATTATGTGGAGCTAGTAGAGGGACTGATTGGACATATATTCTCGGGCTCTCGCAAATCCATATGATCATCATTCTTGACTGAACAACTCAATCATATGATCATTAGTTTCAGAGTCACACCACTATAAACCTGAAACTGAATTCCCAATTATATACCGTATTATGTAAGCCTGTGACGAGTTACTATCCAATGACCTTGTCATATATGCAAAACCCTCTTATGATATCCATGATCAGCCTTAGGTCAAAGTCCGTTTAATCCTACTGATCAGGCTATCTTAAAGTTCCATTATACTACCGAATTAAGAAAATGATTATTCACCATATGTGAATAAGAAGTCATCCGCCCAGCAGACGACCCAAGGCCTTGTCTATTTTCACATTCAGTATAATGCCTTTAAGAGGATACCTTTAACTCCTTAAAGCTATGATTCCGATATCTGCAAACAAACCCTTCATCGCATACAAGTCATGCACCCAACGAACCGGTCTATAAGCTTACTACCTCTAAGACGCTTTAGCCATTAGAACATCAAAGTAGTTCATTTACTCAGGATTAAGGTTATTGCACAATGAACGTCAAAAGCAGATTGATCCACTCATAGCAGACTAGTCCCGGTCTAATATTTCACCACCAAGTAACATATCTATGTCTCTACTTGGGAGTCCAGCTCCAAACAGTCAAGACAAACCGTCCCCTCCAAGGCTTTAGACAACATAATAGTCTTAACATGAGTTAGATGCTCGGTCTAACCCCATAGACTACAGACCATAGTTTAGACCGCTAACTTTAGAACATTGTCTTCTCGCATACAAAAGTCCATTGCATGCAACGTTCTAACAGTTTTAACACAAGCAGTCAGTGAGTCATATTTGCTTACATTTACTTTAACATGTAAATAAGACGAGGACAGATAGCAATGTAATGAATAACCTCTATATATAATTTTATTATCTAGTTCAAAATGAATACATCAAAATGTCTCTAATGCTTAGGGCATTTCCCAACACCTGACCGTGTACTTTAAAAATTGCCCTAAAATGCATCAAATTATTCTTCAATTTCTCATTAAATTGAAAATTAAAGTACATGATCGGGGCAGTCCTTACAATCTACCCGTCTTACAAAAATTTTTGTCCTCAAAAATTAAAATAAATCCAGGAAGTCTCTTTTCATATCTTTTTCTCATTCTCATGTAGCTTCTTCGAGGTTATGGTTCTACCATAATACTTTAACAAGCGGAATCATTTTATTCCTAAGAACCTTATTTTTCCGGGCTAAAATCTACACGGGTCTTTCTTCATAGGTTAGATCTGCATGTACTTCAACTGGCTCTTGGCTTAGTACGTGGGAACTATCTGGCACGTACTTCTTCAACATCAAGACATGGAAAACATTGTGTACGGAAGCTAGTTCGGGAGGAAGTGCTAATCGGTAGGCTACCTTCTCGACCCTTTCGAGGATCTCGAAAGGTCCTAGACTGAGCTTCCCTTTCTTCCCAAAGCACATCACCCCTTTCATGGGTGCCACCTTGAGGAAAACTAAGTCTCCTTCCTGAAATTCGAGAGGTCTTCATCGTCTATCTGCATAACTCTTCTGCCGGCTATGCGCTATATCCAGTCTCTCTCGTATAAGCTTCACAGCTTTTGCTGTGTCCTTGACGAAGTCAATACTGGTGAGCTGTTTTTCTCCGGTCTCATGCTAGTGAATCGGAGATCGGCATCTTCTTCCATAAAGTGCCTCATACAAAGCCATCCCAATCGAGGAATGATAGCTATTATTGTACGAGAACTCTATCAATGGCAGCTTCTGATCCCAATTCCCCTTGAAGTCTAAGACACATGCTCTCAACATATCTTCTAACGTTTGTATAGTCCTCTCAGACTGACTATCAGTCTAAGGATGGAAAGCGGTGCTGAACTTTAATTTGGTTCCCATTGCAGCTTGAACACTCTGCCAAAACCTTGAAGTGAAGTGTCCATCGTGATCTGAGATGATCGATTTGGGTACTCCGTGCAGTCTTACTACTTGAGCGATGTACATTTCTACTAACCTCTCTACCGAGTAACTCAACTTTGTGGCTAAAAATCGAGCTGACTTCGTTAGTCGATGCACAATTACCCAGATGGCATCGTTCCCACTTGAGGTTCTGGGCAGTCCGACCACGAAATCCATGGTAATTTGCTCCCATTTCCACTCTGGTAGCTCGATCTTCTGCAGTTCTCCCCCCGGTCGCTGATGTTTTGCTTTAATTTTCTAGCAGGTGAGGCACCTTGCTATGAACTCGGCGACGTCATTCTTCATGTTTGGCCACCAAAAACTTCTTTTCAAGCCCTAGTACATCTTATTTGCTCCTGGATGTATCGAGTACGGCGTGTCATGAGCTTCTGATAGGATTCGCTTCTTGAATTCTTTATCCTTTGGAGCACACACTCTCTCTTTGAAATAGAGTATGCCATCCTTAGAGACTCTGAATTCTGGTCCTTCATTGCCTCCCTTTTGAGCTTGTGCAGGGACGAATCGAGATCTTGGCCTGCCTTGATTTCCTCTATGAGCGCTGACTGGAGTATCATTTCAGACAACCTTCCTATTAACATCTCAATCTCGCTGCTCCGTAGCTCCTTTTGCAGTGCTTCCGGCAGGGCCTGGATGGTCATAAGCATCGAAGAGTGCATCCTACTCAACATGTCAGCCACCTTATTGGCTTTTCCTGGGTGATATAGGATTTCACAATCATAATCCTTTACCAGCTCCAGCCATCTTCGTTGCCTTATATTAAGCTCCTTCTATGTGAAAATGTATTTGAGGCTCTGGCGGTCCGTGTAGATCTCGCACTTGACGCCATATAGGTAATGCCTCCATATTTTGAGCACAAAGACCACCGCTATAAGTTCCAGGTCGTACGTCGGGTAGTTCCTTTCATGGTTCTTGAGTTGTTGTAAGGCGTATGTGACTACTCTACCACCTTGTATTAACATGGCTCCTAGTCCAGTCTTGGACGCGTCACTATAAATTACAAAATTCCCTTGTTCAGCATCTGGTATGGTCAGGATTGGAGCACTCGTGAGTCAGCTTTTTAGCTTTTGAAAGCTCTTTTTGCACTTTTCAAACCACTCGTACTTCTTTTCCTTCTTGGTTAGCATCGTGAGTGGTACAGCTAGCTTCGAAAATCCTTCCACAAAGCGTCGGTAATATCCCACTAAACCTAAGAAGCTATCGATTTCTGTCACGTTCTTTGGAGTCGGCCAATTGCTAACTGCTTCTACCTTTGCTGGGTCCACGGACACTCCCTCATGGGAGACCGCGTGACCGAGAAAATGAACCTTCTCTAGCAAAAATACACACTTAGAGAATTTGGCATATAGTTGATGCTCCTTAAGCTTGAGTAGGACGGCTCTCAAATGCTCTGCATGCTCTTCCTTTGTCTTAGAATATACAAGTATGTCATCGATAAACATAATGAAAAACTTGTCCAGGAACTCCTTGAATACTCAGTTCATCAGATCCATGAAAGCGGCAAGTGCATTTGTCAGCCCGAACGACATAATGAGGAACTCGTAATGTCCATATCGTGTTCGAAATGTTGTCTTGGGGATGTCTACATCTCGGATCCATAATTGGTGGTACCCGGAACGTAGGTCGATCTTAGAAAATACGGCTGCGCCTCGTAGTTGGTCGAACAAATCATCGATCCATGGCAACGGATACTTGTTCTTGATCATGATCTTGTTCAGTTCCCAATAGTCTATGCACATTCACAACGTTTTGTCTTTCTTTTTTACAAATAAGACTGGTGCTCCCCACGGCGAGTAGCTTTATCGAATGAAACCATTGTCCATCAGCTCCTTTAACTGAGTTTGAAGCTCTTTCAGTTCTGCCGGGGCCATTCTATAGGGGGCCTTGGATACGGGTGTCGATCCTGGTAATAATTTGATTTCAAACGATATCTCCCGCTCTAATGGAAGTCCTTGGAGATCTTCGGGGAATACTTCCGTGATCTCCTTTACTACTGGTAAGTTGTCCGGTTTGGATTCCACTTTCTGGGTCGTATCCATTATGTGTGCGAGAAAACTAGTGCATCCACTAGATAGTAGCTGGTGAGCCTTCATTTTTGATATCATCGTCTTTGGTTGCTTCGACGATAAGCCCTTGTAGATAAATTTTTTGTGTCCGCTCGTGTGGAAGGTCACCTCCCATCTTTGACAGTCTATAACTGCGTGGTACTTGGCGAGAAAATCCATTCCTAAAATCACGTCGTAGTTGCACATCTCGATGACGATTAGGTCCACGCTCAGCTCGTGCCCGCTGATAGCTATTGGTACGTGACGTACCCAATAGCTAGACAACAAAACTTCCCCAGAGGGAAGGGTAATTCGAAAAGTCTGGTTCATCTTATCTAAGTTCTTGCCTAACTTCCTAGCAAATTCTGATGATACAAAAGTGTACGTAGCGCCGGAATCCAACAAAACCAGTGCAGTAGAGTTGGCGATAGAAAGCTGACCTGTCACCACAGTTGAGGTTTCAGCCTCTGCATCTTCGCGAGTAAAGGCATAAATCCTCCCCTGTGGCTTTGGAGTTTCCAATTTGTCTTGGCTGATCGCTAGGCCTTCAATCCTTCCCTGGGTGGCGTGCAGCTATCCACTAGTAGGGCGGGCTTGACCTTGTTGATTTTACGGGTTCGAATAGCAGTGTTTAGCGAAGTGGCCTTCCTTGTCACATATGTAATAGCCGCTGGTGCCCTGGCGGCATTCACCCAGATGGTTCCTTCCGCATTTTGGACAAGGCGGGTGTTGACTTCCGTTTCCTCCTCAGTTATTTTTCTTCTGAGGAAAGTTCCTTTGATGGCCTTGATTGCCTGGATTCCCTTTCCTTTTATTGTTGTTGTTGGATGGCTGGTTGTATTGGTTGTTTCCCGTACTCTGCCCCCTGTGCTGAAATTCAGAGTGTTGTCTACCCTTGGTCAGCTTCGATTGGTTCTTCTCTTCTCTCTTTGCGTTGAAGATCTGTGCCCTCCTCTCTTTGTCTTGGGCTAGCCAATACTCAGCCCGGATGGCTCTAGTGACACATTCGGCCATGGTTGTTGGCCCATGGTTGCCGTTACAGACTTGGACGGCTATATCTGTCTGAAACATTTTCAGCATCCTCCTGACCTTTTCCTTCTCAGTCAGCACTAGGTCGGGGCAAAGTCGGGCTGGCTGTTCGAATTTCCTTACGGCCTCCATGACCGTCATGCCTCCTTGGCGCAAGTTGTTAAATTCATCTTGCTGGACTGCTAAATCTTCGTCATTGAAGTACATTTCTCTGAACTCGGTGATGAAGATTGCCCAATTCATTTCATTGATGTTCCTTTTGATAGCCACGGTCTTCCACCACTGGCGTGCTCCTTTCCGCGGGCTAGGGATGCGCATATGACCTTTTCTCCTTCGGTCAGTCCCACGAGGTCTAGAATGACTTGAACATCAGTCAGCCAATCGTTGGCTTCAATAGGGTTCGTAGTTCCTTCAAATTCAGGCACCTTCATGCACCTAAACCGCTCGTTCACTCTCTCTATAGGTTGGTATGATAACATTGGCTACTGCAGGAGCAGCCATAGTCGGTGGCGCTAGCACTGCTTGGGCTGGTGGGACTCCTTGCTTTCTGGGAGCATCGGGGGCTGCTGGTGCAGCTTGAATTGGTACCTCCATGGGTTGTGGGGCCTGTTGTTGTCTGTTCATTTGTTCTCAGTGCTAGTTAAGCTCCCGTTGCTGATTTACCATCATTTCCTGCATCGTTGCAAGACGTGCCAGTAGCTCGTCGTCTCGTGTAGCTTGGTTTGTTTGGGCTCTTGTTCTTGCCATTATTACCTATGTAACGCTATCACACCACGAAAAAAGAGAACATAAGCTTCTCAAATTTTGTACTTGGGATTCATATTTACATATAATTTTCCTTCTTACTAAACAACTTCATTTTAATCATCATAGATGTATACATACTATATCTTTCCTTTCTTATCTTATTCTTATGATATTCAATACAACTATCGCGTCGTATTGGGACATCGTCTGAGTGCCAAGAACCATCCTGTACTCTTTACCATACTTGATCATACTCTTAGAAAAATCATATCTAGGCCCTTAGGGCAAAATGATACCACTTTTCATAAAACATCTCATAAAACATATATATATATTTTAAATTTGGTGGGAGTGACACATACTTCCCAAAATATGATCCCATTAAGTACATTAAGTTAAGTCAGATGGGGAAAGCTACTATTTCCCTCTACTTTTAACTACATAACATAAATTTCTGTGAAAAGGGTTACTACTACTCAGAGGACAATCCTGACTCTGCGTCGGACATTTCCTCATTCTGGCTTTCACTCAGGGGAAACTCCTTGGGGTCTTCATCCTCATCTCCATAAGCAAAATCAACTTCATCATCACTGACGATGATGACTTGGGGCTCATACATTTCTACTCCCTTATCGTCACTGATGTGATCGGGGATCTCCTCCTCCTCGTCATTAGGTTGGGCATCGGGGATAGCCTCATCACCGTCTCCATCCATTTGGTGTCTAGGAGACAGAGGGGCTGGTTCGGGGTCCTCCATCGGGTCTCCATTGTCTTCAAGTACTGCTGGTTGTGGTTCGGCCGTGGGCTCTTTATTGGCTAGCTGAGGTGCGGTGTTTGCCCGGTTGGGGTTGAGTGCCACTCGCTCAGCATCCACTACGTCTCAGACCAGGCACCTCAGGTTCTCATGTGGTGGAGGATAGTGGACGAGGTCCCTCACATACCATGGAATCCCTCTCCAAAGCAAGTCGATTACCTCTGTAAGTGGCTTGTCTAAGGGAATGTGCAGTAACATGGCGTCCAAAAATCACTGACAGTTGTGTACCATGGTCTTTCCCTTGTAAATGTCCCAAATGTCAGAGAGGACCTGATATCTCCTCTCATACATATCATCCCAGATGTCTGCATCCTTAGCTGGGTCGTCGGAGTTGCGAAAATCTTGGTAGAACTCATCCCACTACATCGCTGGACCCCTGATCCTGTGTCGATCGTTCCACCATGTCATTACTGGTCCTCGTAATCGGCTACTGGCCATTACCACCTGTAGACGGGGTGGAATATGGCACCCTTCGAAGATTGTCTGCATATGATGAATCCAATAAGGGAGTTCGTATGGATTGCTGCCGTTGTATGTGTGTAGTCGCATGGCGGCAAAAACTACACTCACTTCGCGGTCCTCTTGCACTTGCTGAGGATCAACTGGTGCAGCCATTCTCCTATTATAAACTAATCACCAACTCATATACTAAATTTTGAAAAACAAAGCTAACTTACTTGGACAGATGAGGCAAGCGTACGACGATGTGAGGTAGGGTGGCAGGAAACTGCTCTGATACTAACTGTGACGCCCAGTGCCCTCAGTGGCTCGGACCATCACTAAAAACTGACTTGCCTTACTTGCTTTTCTTATACTTAACTAGATATCATAAAATTAGGGATTTTTTTTTACATATACGTATTTACTGTATACGTACGTATACCGATTACTATTCAAAAATACTATTTAATGGTTACTATTCAAAAATACTATTTAATGATTACTATTTAAAAATACGGTTTACGGTTACAATTCAAAAATACCATTTAACGATTACTATTCAAAAATACAGTTTACAGTTACTATTCAAAAATACTATGTAACGGTTACTATTCAAACAACTGTCTGACAATTACTATTTAAAATACTATTTAACCATTACTATTCAAAATACTAATACTCAAATTTTACGGAAGATAAACTCGTAGTGTCTCCATAACCTCGCCTTCACATCTGCCTCCACCGCCATCATCGCCTATTGGGATTTAAGCTGTTGGACGCTTACCTACAGCATGAACACACTAGTAAGTACAACAAGTTTACCGCAAAACATGTTTAAACATAGTCCATACTTAAAAACATATAAGCAGTCATATATCACATATACCACTTTAACATAGCACATATCACATATCATATCAATGATTATAAAACTTCACATAACATGTGTATCATAGACACATCGTGTACTGAATGCATCTAGAAGCATGGTGAACTATAACTAATGCATGATTCGATTATGTTCATTTATGCTTCAAACTTCTCTTTTCTTTTCTTGTCTATTTAGGGCCCATGTGTCAGTACCGTGCATGCACATACTACCAGTAATGCCCATGGTAAAATAGCCAGAGAGCTATCAACGAATGCTCAACTTTCTGCTTTAACTTAAAACCCCTTCATTTGAAAAGGCCGGTATGACACGCTTACTACTTTCCGTCTTGTTTATCTTTTCTAGCCATATGCTTCTTTAAGTTGTCCCAAGTCCTACATGGTAGGGACGTATGGCATCTAACTTGCTTTTTCATCAATCTACTTGATTGTGAAACTACATGCTCTTAAACATGAGGTGCAACATCGTGTGCATGGTATACATATTTTAACATACTGTAAAATATCATTTAAAAGCATTTTCGTTCATGCCATAGGCGGAGTTGTACTTACCTAATTGCAAGCAACTTGAAATCACGTCCTTATCAATTCACAGGTTACCACTTGTCATCAATAATTTTCTCATTAATACTCTCGTTGAGTCACTATTAATGTTAGTGACTATAACTTGCGTTTCTATGGGGTACCGAGACCTGTCGGTACCCTATTGACCTATTATGGGGATTTGGTGTCTAACTTGTATCGTGTTCGATCAATCGTCTACTTGACAGATTAATCATCGTTCCTCACTGTGTTGTTCGAAACGCGGCCCTTGACTGGTTTACTGCTTAGTCAACTGACCGGTTAACTCACGTGTTGGTAACTAAGTAGTATATCGACTTACTATACGTGAACTTAGTGTAGTAACTGACCAGGTTACTTTGCTTGTTGGGGTGTGGTAGCCTACCAGGCTACTAAGGCTTGTTTGGTGTAATGGCCCACCGGGCCACTATAGCTTGTTTGGGGTAGTAGCCTACCGGGCTACTAAGGCTTGTTTGGTGTGGTAACCTACTGGGCTACACACTCTATTTTACTTTGAAAAATTGTTTGGGTTGGCTTGTAAAAATCTTGGAAAAATTCTTTATTTTGAAACCGTCCCCTTATTCCCCCATTGGAGGATGGAGGACATTTTTATGAAAATATTTTTCATATTTTAAAGTGTTAAAAACACATTTTTATTTTGAAGTGTATAAATTATATTTTTAAAGCGTGCATTTTAAAGGTGGTTTTTGAACCACTTTTGAAATTTTTTTTGAAACTTTGTATAAACGACTTTGTTTGAAATTTTGTTGAACATGAAAGTTTTCTTCCTCGACAAGATGAACAAATCTCGTGTTCATCTCAGAACCTAAATCTAACTCTAACAGCTCCTAATTTCATTAAACCTATGGGATTGGTGCCCAATTTTTTTGTAAAAATCCCAGTTTTACGTCTCTGTAAAAATGGCTTGGTTTGAGGCATGAAACGGCCAAATTTTTGACTCTCATGGGTCATTCTCAAGGTCTCGATGCGATCTACAACTTTCATGTTGAGTCTAAGAACTGGTTCAGACTCTAAGTGGTCCATGTCTAGCAAAACCTGAGACTAAACACTGGGTTCAGATTTTGTTCCCAGTTTTGGATACCGAGTGAAAAACACCCTAAAAACCTATCTTAGGCTCGTTTTTGACCGAGGCCTATTTGATGCAAAAACGACCGTATCGAATTTCCTTAAAATATTGTGTTTTACTAAATGCCAAATTCAGACTGTAAGGGGGTCGAAATGGCCAAAATCCGTGGCCTCTCCCTGAGGATAGATTTGTGTCCAGCCACCATAATACACATCCATGCATTCACATCCACAAACCATATGCAACTTAAAGTAAACACAACCACAACCATAATGACTTTATGAAATGAAAGCTAAGGGCTCAAATAACTTAATACAACCTTGTGCATAAACAAATACACATAAAACCCTTAGATTGAAAACTAAATTTTTCAATCAATCACCATGAGAAGTTTCAGTTTTTACCTTTGGTGCTTTGGACTCAAGCACACTTTTGGCTAGGCTTGGG
Source organism: Antiaris toxicaria (assembly GCA_035233585.1). Taxonomy (NCBI): domain Eukaryota; kingdom Viridiplantae; phylum Streptophyta; class Magnoliopsida; order Rosales; family Moraceae; genus Antiaris; species Antiaris toxicaria. The sequence continues at coordinate 55,264,755 of CP141155.1, read as the reverse complement.
GGGCCAAAATGCCATGGAAACTCAAGGGTTTAAGGTTGGTTTTATGCTAGCCAAGTTACCAAAAAAAAAAATTCATTCAAACAACAACTCAAAACCAAGAATCTAAACACAAGGAAAATCAGTTTTGCACTTACCCTTGGTGCACCCGAAAAGCTTGGTTCGGTCTCCCCTTGCTCAAGCTAGGAAGAGATCAATTTTTTGTGAGTTTTGGTCAAGGTTTTGGCTTGCAAAATGTTGGCCTTTGGGGCTGAGAAGATTTGGCAGCAAGCAAGGAAAAGAAGAAGAAAAAGACTTGTGGTTTTAGATGTGTGGAAGCAAAAGTCCATGCCTTATGTCAAGGGTGCCTTTTATAGGCAAACCTTAACCAAACTACTTAGGCTTAATCCTACTTAATTGTCTACTAAATTAGCCAAATCTTGGGACAAATATGCTGCCAATTTTCAGACCAAGAGGGTGTGGGCTGCTCATTGGGAGGAGGAAGGAATTAAACAAATATTGTTGACTACTTTTTGAAAAACCCTTGAATAAAATATTCAAGTGTGTCATGGTTAGGGAGATTATTTTAAAGGCCACCTTTTGGGCTATGTGTGCTGCAAATTACAACTACTTTTGTAGCTAAAGGGCACATAAATTTAAGGCCAATTTTATCTGTGTTGGCTTCTCATCACAGTCTAATTTTATACTGCGGTGTTCGGTCCTCTTTCGGTAGTGTGAAAATTGGTTTTCTGAATCCGATTTTTATACTATAAATTCCTAGTTGTTTTCTATTGTCTAAGAGCCTATTATCAGTCTAAATTACTGTTCACATCCTATACTGTGATTGTGTCTACACTGTATTGTCCTTTCACACGCAAACCAAGGCGTTCCCGGGTGAAATTTAAGACACAGTCTCTCTTGACTAATTTGGACGTGCTGATTCCATTTTTATCAGTTTTACATCCATCGGAGGTCATCTAGACCAATTTTCAAGGTCGGTGTGATCCCACCTCGAAAAACGTATCAGGTGCCTGATTGACTAATTTGGGCGTTCTAAGCCCAAATATATCAGTTTCGGAGCGAGTAAAGGTCATCTTGACCTTCATCCTAATACTGTGTACTTCTCACTATACATTATCCACTATTTTCTACTTAACTGACTGGTCTAAGTGCTCCGACTCTAATTTTGTTAGTCTCTAGGTGAGAAGAGGTCATCTGGACCATTTTCTCGATATCATACCCTTGCTAGGGCTATCTCTCGCTATTGTGCTCAGATGTTCGATCCGAGCGTTCTGATGATCTATTTACCAATCTTGTGTCAAGAAATGGTCGTCTGGACCAGTTTCCCGACACTGCATGTCTCAGTCATATGTACACATAATAGGGTGGACCGGGTTCACTGTCGATCGCCCCTTTCACTATATGAATAGTATTTAAACAGTACCGTATTTATTTAGTCTATTCAATGGGGAAATATACTATATTTTCCAACTTAATTACTCATTGCATAGTAATTAGGTTTCATGCAATTTGAGAGTCTGTGTAACGGCTTTATGCTCATTACACGGCCTTCAACACGGCCTCCAACACGGGCGTGTATACACCAGACACGGGCATGTTCTAGCTGAATTTCTTCAACACGATCATGTTTGAAAACACGGCCTTTTACACGTTCATTAACCCGAGAGGTACATGGCCTCTTACACGGCCGTGTTCTTGACCCTGTCTCAGTACACGGCCATGCTCAGTTACACGGCTTCTCACACATTCACGACCCGAGCGGTACACGGCCTCTTACACAGTCGTGCACCTGACCGTGTTCTGCTACACGGCCATGTACACTTACACAGCTACATCCACGTACATAGTCTGAGTGGTACACGGCCACTTACATGGCCGTGTACCTGACCGTGTACTTTAAAAATTGCACTAAAATGCATCAAATTATTCTTCAATTTCTCATTAAAATGAAAATTAAAGTACATGATCGGGGTGGTCCTTACAATCATAGGCCATAGTTTTCTTATGGAATTCAACACCACAAATTTTTCTCACAAAACCATTTATCACATTTAAATCTTAGGGTTTCTAATTCACATTTCTACATCAAAAACCTAAGAAAATTTCATTCCAACCTTGCCTTTATGCCATGATTTTCATGTCCAAAACCATAGGAAAAATTTTCTTATCCTTAGGTTCCTTTATCAACCATTTCCTCACCAAATTTCATTACGAAATTTTCCATATCATCTTGTACATAAGCCACGAGTTTGGGTAGGAAACATGCATAAAATTTGCTTGTTTCAAGTTTTTAAGACATGCTTCAATCACCACATCATTCAACTTACATTAACACCAAAATAAATCATCAAATTTCTACCATTCTATCACACCTAAATGCCATGGATTTTTTAAGAGAAAAATGACAAGAAAGCTACAAAATGGTGGCTCACCTTAAGTGCTTGATTCCTTGATGCTTGAAGGGTATTTTGATGCAAGTTTGGTGAAGAAATTTTTTGCTAAAATTTGGCTTAAGGGGGGAGGAAATGTACGGCTACAATTGGATAGCATGTGGGTAGGTTTTTTCTAATTTCTCAATGCCATTTCTCACCTCTATTTATAGGCAAATGGGTGGAGGACCAATTTGTAATTTTTCCCAACAATTTGGAAATTGTTTAGGGACTTTTTAGCAAAGTTGCTAGGGATTAATTGGAAAAATTCTTGGCTGTTTTCCAATCCTCTTTACCGACTCAAAACAGCCCAAATTAACCAAATGTTTGCCAAAAATTCTCATGTAATATTGGCCTAATCTAGGCCTTGATTTAAGATTACAACTAATCTCTACCATTGGATCTACCAACCACCCCTTTTTAGTCTTATATTAATCAATTATTAAATCATTATTTGATATCACTCACGACATCATCCAATTAATTCACATATTAATTTGTGGTCAAAGTTTGACCAAAAGTCAAACCAAATGAAAATCTACCGAAATCACATAGGCGGGTTTCTGATGCCTCCGAGCGATCGGCTTGCCTTATTTTGCTTTCGTTTGACCAAAAATCATTACCATAAATTTTTGTCTTTTAGTGCATTCGGTGCACTCTCTAGGGCTTTTGGCTCTAATTTTTGGTCTGTTTCACTTATTTTGGTTCGGGAAAATTTTCCATCTCTTAACTTACACTCTTTAACACTGTTAGAACATTTTGTTGCATTCTCAACAGTATTAAAACACAACTTTTTCATATTTTATACATTAAAATTATCATATACATACAATTTTAAAATTTTCCGAGAATCTTAAAATTCTTAGTTATCACATTCACCCCTCTTTATAAAATTTTCGTCCTTGAAAATTTAGAACAAGTAGGGGTACAATTCCCTAATTTCATTCTCGTGATCCCATGTAGCCTCTTCAATGTTGTGATTCTTCTACAAAACTTTGACTAATGGGATCATCTTATTCCTTAATACTTTTTCTTCTTGTGAAAAAATTTGACTAGGTCGCTCTTTATACATCAAATCTTCTTGGATCTGAACTGGTTCATGTTTCAGTACATGGGATGGATCCAGTATGTATTTCTGCAACATAGACACGTGGAACATGTTATGCACTGCCGACATTTCTAGAGGTAATGCCAACTTATAGGCAACCTTCCTAATGCATTTGATGATTTCAAAAGGTCCAATATATCTTGGACTCAATTTCCCTTTCTTACCGAAACACATTATTCCTTTCATTAGCGAAACCCTTAAGAATACGAAATCCCCTTCGTTAAACTCTAGGGATCTTCATTGTTTATCCGCATAGCTCTTTTACCGGCTTTGCGCAATCTTCATTCGTTGCTATATTTTTGCAACTGCATCAGTTGTTTCTTACACAAAATCTGTTTTGTGCAGCTACTTTTCTTGTAGATCATTCTAATGGATAGGTGATCTATACTTCCTTCCATATAAAGCTTCATAGGGTGCCATTCCTATAGAAGCTTGGTAGCTATTATTGTACGAAAATTCTACCAATGGAAGTTTTTTCCAGATTCCTAGGAAATCAATTATACAAGCGCGAAGCAAGTCTTCTAACGTTTAGATTGTCCGTTCAGATTGCCTATATGTCTGCAGATGAAAAGCTGTACTCAAACGTAATTCTATTCCCATGGCTTCTTGCACACACTTCTAGAAATTTGAAGTGAATTGTGCATCACGATCTGATACAATGGACTTAGGAACACCATGTAACCTAACAATATGGGTTACATATAGGTTCGCCAACTTCTCCAGTGAAAAATTAATTTTCACTACTATGAACCTTGCCTTTTTTGTTAATCTATCGATGATAACCCAAATGGCATCATAGCCTTCTTGGGTTTTCGGTAACCCTACTACACAGTCCATCATAATATCTTCCCATTTCCATTTGAGAATTTCTAATGGCTCTAATTTTTTGCTTGGATGTCAGTGTTCGGCCTTAACTCTTTGACACGTAATGAATCTGTTTACGAACCTTGCAATGTCTTTCTTTATCCCCTTTCACCAGAATTGTAACTTTAAATCTTGGTACGTCTTACTGGCTTTGAGATGCACTGAATATGACATTTCATGGGCTTATGTCATAATTTGCCTTCTTCATCCTTCATCATCGAGAACATGAATTCTTCTCTGGTGTAGGATAAATCCATCCTTGGACACTCCATTCTGAGGATTTGCTAGATTTGGATCTCGTTTTTTAGCCTCTCTAATGTCCTTGAATAACGATGATTCTAATTGAAGTGCAGCCAATTTTCCAAATATCAGCTCCATCTTCAACGAGTTGATTTCTTACTACAATGGCCTTGGCAGTTTCTCTATCGGTAGTTGCTACGAAACAGCATATTTTCTACTTAAAGCATTTGCAACACGATTGGCTTTTCTGGGTTGGTAGAGGATCTCGCAATTGTAATCCTTTACTAGCTCCAACCATCTCCTCTGCTGTATATTTAACTCCTTTTGTGTGAAGAAGTACTTTAAGCTCTAATGGTCAGTATAGATCTGACACTGAGCTCCATATAAATAGTGTCGTCAGATGTTAAGTGCGAACACTATGGCGGCAAGTTCTAGATCATGCGTGGGATAATTTCTCTCTTGATCCTCCAATTGGCATGAAGCATATGCTATCACCTAGTTGCCTTGCATCAGGACAGCTCCTAATCCCATTTTCGAAGCATCACTGTATACCACGAACGTCTCCCCTTCAGTAGGAAGTGTGAGGATTGACGCGCTTGTTAGTCACTTTTTCAACTCTCGGAAGCTCTTTTTGCACTCGTCAGTCCACTCATACTTCCTCTCTTTATGTGTAAGAGCCGTGAGAGGTGCAGTAAGTCGTGTGAATCCCTCTACAAATCTCCTATAATAGCCGGCTAAACCTAAGAAACTCCGTATTTTGGTCACGTTTCTAGGTGCAAGCCATTCATTGATCGCCTCCACTTTAGTACGATCCACGGCGATTCCTGTGATGCCCGTGCCCTTAGTGACCTGGACCATCACTTAAAAACTGCTTCTTTAAATAATACTTATATTTTCTTGCTATTGATACCTAAAGTTACTTAACTAGATATCATAAATTTAGGAAAAACAATTTTTTTGATTGCGTACGTATTTACTGTGCACGTATGTATACCGATTACTATTCAAAAAATACTATTTACTCGTTACTATTTAAAAAATACTGTTTGACAGCTACTATTCGAAAATACTATTCAACAGTTACTATTTAGAAATACTATTCAACAGTTACTATTTAAAAATATTGTTCAATGATTACTATTCATATATGCTATTTAACTATTACTACTCAAAAATATTATTTACTCAACTTTTGCGAAAGTAACTTGTGGTGTCTCCATAACCTCGCCTCACATCCGCCTCCGACGTCGTCATCGCCCATTGTGGTTTAGGCGATAGGACGCTTACCTACAGCATGAACACACTCCATGAGCTTTACGCCCAGTAAGTATAACATGTTTTAAATATAGTACATACTTAAAATCACATAACCATGCCAGGTATCAACATATATCACTCAAACATATCATGTACCAGATCATCACATATCATATCACTGAAACAACTTCACATACTATATGTTAGAAAATTCCCTAAGCATTAGAGATATTTTGATGTATTTATTTTGAACTGGATAATAAAATTATATATAGAGGTTATTCATTACATTGCTATATGTCATCATTTTATTTACATGTTAAAGTAAATGTAAGCAAATATGGCTCCCTGACTGCTTGTGTTAAAACTATTAGAACATTGCATGCAATGGACTTTTGTATGCGAGAAGACAATGTTCTAAAGTAAGCGATCTAAACTAAGGTCTGTATTCTATGGGGTTAGATCGAGCATCTAACTCATGTTAAGACTATTATGTTATCTAAAGCCATGGTGGGAACGGTTTGTCTTGACTATCTGGAGCATAGACTCCTAAGTAGAGACATAGATATGTTGCTTAGTGGTGACATATTAGACCAGGACTAAAGTGTGATTGATCTACGTAGTTCGCTATGAGTGAATCAATCTGCTTTTGACGTTCATTGTGCAGTAACCTTAATCCTGAGTGAATGAACTACTTCATGTATATGACTTGTGTACTTTGATGTTCCAATGGCTAAAACGTCTCAGAGGTAGTAAGCTTATAGGTCAGTTCGTTGGATGCATAACTTGTATACAATGAAAGGTTTGTTTACAGATATCGGAATCATAGCTCTAATAAGAAGTTAAGGGTATCCTCTTAAAGGCATTATACTAAATGTGAAAATGGACAAGGCCTTGGGTCGTCTGCTGGGCGGATGACTTTTTATTCACATATGGTGAATAATCATTTTCTTATTCGGTAGTATAATGAAACTTTAAGATAGCCTGATCAGTAGGATTGAACGGACTATGACCTAAGGCTGATCATGGATATCATATGAGGGTTTTGCTTATATGACAAGGTTATTGGATAGTAGCTCGTCACAGGCTTACGTAATACGGAATATAATTGAGAGTTCAGTTTCAGGTTTATAGTGGTGTGACTTTGAAATTAGTGATCATATGACTAAGTTGTTCGGTACAGAATGATGATCATATGGAATCACGGGAGCCCTCTACTAGCTCCATATAATTCCTTAGAGTTTGGCAAATTGATTTGTGTATGCTATTGGCTAGTTGACTATGCATGGATGGTGTCGACATAGGATTAGGATGGTAGACAAGATTGTCTCCGGTTGAATTCAGATTTTGTTTTGGATAATAGAGTACATAATTATTCGAACTCCAAATAAAGTTGTCATGATTTTATTTGAGATTGGATTGGAGTTGTAGAAAATTATCCATGAGAACAAGAATTTGAAATACAACTGTTTTGTAGATTTTGAGATTTAAAATTTGAAATTTGAATTTGAAATTTGAAATTGAAATTGAAATTTGAAATTTGAATTTGAAATTTGAATTTGAAATTTGAAGTTCAAATTTTGAATCACAGTCCAAGTAATATTTGAATTTTTTGTGGTAAATCCACAGGGATGAAATTCGAATTTGAGTTGGATATGGAGAGGAAAATCTTGTTTGAATCCTGCTTGAATTTTGAATCACAATCCTAACTAATTTTGGTCGAAAATTTTAAGGATTATCTTCACAGAATTTTCAAAAATTTTGTGGATAAGATTCTGGGAAAAATTCAAGTTTCAATCCCAGTTAAATTTGGATTCTCTCCTCCCTGATTATGGCCAAAATTTCTAAAGGAATATCCTAGGAGATTTTTAGTTATTTTGGATAAGGATGAGATAAAATTCAAGCTTGAAAATCCTAGTTGAATTTTGATTCTCTTCCTATTATTTGTGGTTGAAAATTTGGAGGAAATCTCAAGATAGATTTTCAGAATTTTTGATTGGATAATGATGAGATAAAATTCAAATTAAATCTTGTTTGAATTTTGAATCCAAAATCCTGATTGTGGCCGAATTTTTTAGTTGGGATTTGGCTTGAAAAATTCAGATTTTTTGGTTGTGGATAAGGGAGAATATCTTCTCCTAATCCAATTCGAATTCAAAGGATCACCTCATGCAAATCTATAAATAGAGGTCCTACCACTCCAGTTCTCTTAGACCACAGACTCTCAGGTGAGCAGGCTTATTATTGCACAACTCACCGTGATAATAAGTACTTTAGAGATCTGGGTGGTCAGAAGAAGACTAGCAGTGCTAGCATACCGATCGAGGTTCAGAGTACCTACACACTCAGCTATTCGAGAATTGGAGAATAGTAGAGAAGGATAGCTGGCTGAAGCCCTCCGGTCATTCTTTTCCTGCAGATTGGCATCCTTGAGGTATGAATTTATATTATTGTTAGTTTATTGTATATGGCATTACGAGATATTTAACGATCTTGAAAAATTTTTATTGTTCCGTTATGCCACTCTGATATATTTTTACCGATTTTTTTCCTACATTATATGCATGACAGATAGCACCGTATACAGAAATGCATTATACTATGAATGGAAGCATAGTGAACTATAACTATTGCATACCGTGCACAATGCATGGTCCGGTTATGCTCATTTATGCTTCGTTATTCCCTTTTCTTTCTTATGTCTACTTAGGACCCGTTATGGATATATTTTATGGTCTTAGCCTATTATACATTATGAGCTTTGGCTTATTAGATTTTGTGGGCCTTGGCCTTTTATACATTATGAGCCTTGACTCATTAGATTTTGTGGGCCTTAGCCGGTTACACTAACACCTTATTCTCATCTTTCCCAATTCTTTATTTGATCGTGCCACATACTCTACCAGGTTATCCCTTAATCTTATGTGAAAGGGATGCCTGGCCTCTAATTTGTTTGTTTATCAATCTATGTGATTGTAAAACTATATGCTCCTATGTATGTTGTGCAACAGCGTGTGCATGGTATGCATAATTAATATACTGTAAAAACAATGTTTTAAAAGCATTTTATTCATGCCGTAGGTATAGTTGTACTTACCTAATTGTAAGCAATTGCGTACTCGCACCTTTAACAAATCACAGGTAACCACCTGTCGTCAATAACGTTCCTTATTAATACTCTCATTGAGTCACCATTAACGTTAGGGACTATAACTTGTGTTTCTATGGGGTACCAAGGCCCATCGGTACCCTATTGGCCTACTATAGGGATTTGGCGTCAAACTTGTATCGTGTTTGATTAATTGTCTACTTGACAGATTAATCATCGTTCCTCACAGTGTTGTTCGAAACATGGTTTTTAACTGGTTTATCGATCAGTCAACTGACCGGTTACCTCGCATGTTGGTAACTAAGTCACCTACTAGGTTACTATGTGTAAACTTGGTGTAGTAACCGGTCAGGTTACTATTGCTTGTTTGGTATGGTAGCCTACTAGGCTACCTACATTGTTTTTCTTTGAAAAATTGTATGGGTTGGCTTGTAAAAATTCTTGGAAAACTTACGTGCTTAGAACTCATCCCTTTATCATCCCGTTGGAAGGTGGGGGACGTTGTTATGAACACCATGTCTATATTTTATAGTGTTAGAAACACATTTTATTTTGAAGTGTGTAAATCACATTTTTGAAGTTACATTTTAAAGGTGGTTTCTGAACCATTTTTGAAAACTATTTTGAAACTTGATCGAAACGACTTTGTTTGTGAATTTGTTGAAAATGAAAGTTTTCACCCTCGATGAGATGAACATAAGAGCCTAAATCTAACACTAACGGCTCCCAAACTCACTAAACCTGCGGCCTATGTGCCCAATTTTTTGTAAAAGTCTCAGTTTTACATCTCTTTAAAAATGGCTCTATTTTAGGCCCGAAACGGCCGAATTTTTGAAATACACATAAGTCATCTTAAAGATTTCGATGTGTTCTACAACTTTCATGTTGAGCTCGAAGTCCAGTTCGGACTCTAAGTGGTCCATTGTTAATAAAACCCATACCTATGTTTGGGCTCAGATTTTGTTCCCAATTTTATTCTCAGTTTTGGACACCAAGTGAAAAACACTCTAAAAACCTATATTAGTGTCGTTTTTGGCAAAGGCTATTTGACGCAAAAACGACCGTAACAAAATTTTCTTAAAACATCATGTTTTAGCAAATCACAAATTTGGAACCTAAGGGGGTCAAAATAGCCAAAATCCGTGGCCTTTTCTTGGGGATAGATTTGTGTCCAACCACATTACTAAATGTTCATGCATCTCACATACCGATAACTATTCGTAAAAATTATAAACATAACAACAACCATATAAACTTAAGAATGAAAAGCTAAGGGTTCAAAATGAACTTATTACAAACCATTTGCATAAACAAATACACATAAATGGCCTTGATCAAAATCTTAAAATCACTAAATCACCAAAGGTAGGGTTTTCGGTTATTACCTTTGTGCTTTGAACTAAACATGCTTTTAAACCAAGGCTTGATGACCAAAATGGCCGTGTGTTTCTTGGAGGAAAAAGGGTCAGTTTGTGCTAGCAAGACACCAAAAATTTTCACTTAATATCAAACCAAAACAAAAAGCTAAAACCATAAAGATTAGATTACAAAACTTACCCTTGATCACTTTGGAAAAGGCTTGGATTTGGATTTGAATCCTCCTAACACAAGCTCATGAGGTTTGATTTTTGGTAAGTTTTTGGTATGATTTAAGGCTTCCAAATGGAGGCTTTTGGGGAGTTAGAGGGGGTCAACTGCAGCTTGAAAGGGAGAGAATGAGAGCTGTGTTTTAGGGGTGCCAAAGTGAAGAAATGGTATGTTACGGCCCAAAATTTAGACACGTGACACGGCAGCCAAATCATAATATCAACCCGAGATTTAAGAAAAAACATTTATTACGAAGAGCGGGTCAACATTATAATTTAGCTAAGCCTAATTATTTATAAAGTAGTATCATAACCACATAATAAAATAAAGGAGAAAACAAATGCTTTTTAATGCGGAAAACAAACACAAAATCGGTTTTCAAATGAAATTACCAACCATAAAATATTCCCAAGCATAAAATTTAAATAACGTGAAATAAAGTACAAACTTAAAGTCTCATTACATCAGAACGAGAAACATAAAGAAGAAGATGAAGAAAACGGATAGTATCATCTTCGGTAGTAACGGATATCTCAACGATTTTCGGAACTGCTACCTCCCGCACCTGAAAGTAGTCATTTCGAAATCACAAAGAAAAGGGACGTGAGCGCTGGCTCAGTAGGACAGAAACAAAGGTGGATTAAACAGGTAGCATTTAAATGTATGGCATAATATTCGTTTCCAAAAATAAAATCAACAATTTAAGAATACATGGCATAATAATCATTTAAAACAAATAATCAACAATTTCGTGAAAACATTTTTAATATAAGTTTTATTCTACTGAGGACTTAGCGTAGCTGCAATATACGTGCCCCAATATTAAAATAATAAATCATTAAAATAAACCATCATGTTTTGAGTGAGGACTTGTCGTAGCTATAATATATGTGCCTCGAATTGAATTATCCTAGATCATCTCGTTACGGTCTAAATAGGCCGAACGGCCCTACGCAGGTTTAGGGACCTTCCCTCATGGCGTCAACTTTGGGACGCACGCATCATTTATAATGATCGTGAACTAGAGCTCAATTATGTTCACCGGATTATTCAAAAGGTGGTATTTACCAAGTTATATTATGCCATAAATCAAAACACGTTTTAAAATACACATTTAATTACCAAATACGTTGCATGCGTTTATTTCATCAAAAACAATATAATAATTTCATAAACTGAAAACAGCATGCCATCGATAAAACAGGGAAATTTAAAACACTTGACTACTCCCAGAAAAGGCTAGAACGTCCTACCTCGATTACCGCACAAGCGTTGCGATAACGTGATCCACCAATCAAGCAAGAACGTCAAATAAATCCTATAATCACAACATATGATCAGTCTAGGTCTAGACATAATCATCCAATCATTTTAGGGTGCCACAAAAGATTTCAAAACGTTTAATAAACATTTGGGATTTAAAATTTGTGAAAAACTCTAAGTTAGGATATTTCTGGACATGGACAGACTGACCTAGGCTGATTGTAAAATTAATATTAATTCATTTTTAACCCCAAAAATTCTAAATTTTTAATATGTTAAACTAGACATCCGTAGCTTTAATTCCATATAATTTTTATAATTTTTGGACATCGTTTGGTTATTCAATTAGGCCAAAAACCGAGAGGTTGTTTTCAGGCATAAAATCTGGGTTTCAGTTTCACTTTCAGTTCAAAAACTGGCAGTTCTGTCCGCCTATCTTAGAAAAATATTTTGACTAGGCAAACGGATGAGTTTGGTTCTGAAATTTTGTAGGAATTTAGGGGACATCTTGAATTTAATTTTAGGCTCAAGAATCACTCAAAAATCGTTTTTAAATCTCAAGTTATGGCTGACACAAATTTACTGTTTATATGGTAATTTTCCAGATTTCCGTTTTTCTGTGTCCGAATTTCAATTAGCCTCAAATCAATTCAATTTTCATCCAATGATCACGAAATTTTGTGGAGGACCTTATTTATATGTGGTTAACACAACCCAAGAATCAAATTGACAAAAACATAAAATTTTACACATGTGATAATAGGGTTTTTGAAAGGGAAACAAAGAGGCAAAATTTTTAGGGTTTGAGAGAGAGATTCACACCTTGTTTATGCTGCACTATTTTTGATGCTTGGTCTCCTTTTTGGCTAAATTTGTGTGAGTGTTGGGGTCTTCAAAACAGTAGGGAAAACAGTGGAGAAAACCATATAAATTTCGGATTTAAAATCAAAAGGAGAAGGAGGGAAAAAGTTGATTTCTCACCTTGTTTTTGTCTCAAAATTTGTTAAATCCTTGAGCTGCCTTTAGGTAGGTTTATTTGCTGTTTTGGGGGTGTTTTGGGAGAGAAAATTCAGAGAGGAAACAAGGGGAGGCTGGCCGAATTTTTGAGAGTGAAAGGAAGGGTGAATGAGAGTTAAAAGAGGGTTTTTATACTAGGTTTTTCTTTCCCTTTCTCTTCCTTGTTTGGCCGAAAATTTTAAGGGGCAAAAGGGAAAGTTTTTGTGCTATTTTGAGGCTAGGGTTTTCTCTCTTATTTCCCCTTAAGTGGCCGAAATTATCCATTAGTTTTTAAGGAAAAATAATTTGAATTTTGATTGAGTTTTGACCTAGCTTTTAATTCAAATAAAATCTCCTTTATTTCCTATACTTTATGGCCGAATTTCTTCTTTATATTTAAGGGATGAAATTTGAGTTTGAATCCTCCTTGGATTTGTGGGATTTAAATTTTAATTAAAAATTCCAAGTAATGGCCGAATATTTTAGGGTTTTTGAAGTCAAAATTGTTGACTTTTTGAGTGGAATTTGACTAGGAAACCAACCTAGGGTTTCCAAAAGTTTTTTAATTACTTTTTGGCACACTAATTTTATTTAAATTATATATTGACCCTTAAATAGAATTTAAGGCATCACAAATATCTACCACTAAAAATAGTTTTGTCCTCGAAACTTTAAGAATTACTCCACACTAAAGAAGAGAATAAGAATATGAATAACTTCTCATTTGATTAAGCGATCTAAATGCACCTGTCAAAACATATAGTGGTATATCTACCACTATGAACAGAGTAGGGTTACAAAACAAACTTAGGTCGACTACATTATATGTACTCTACTGCTTAGCGAACCATTCGGCATGGTTCTCGCGCATATCTTTCTCGGTTTCCCATGTGGCTTCCTCTTCACCATGGTTACTCCAAAGAACCTTCACCATGGGTATTATTTTCGTTCTCAGCTGCTTGACCTTACGATCCAAAATCTTCACCGGAACCTCGACGTAAGAGACATCCGGTTGGATTTCTACATCATCTGTTGAAATGACTTCAGACTCTGTTCGTGCACTCTTCCTCAACATCGATACATGGAAAACGCTGTGCACTCCCAAGGTGTCGGGTAACTTCAGCTCATATGCAACCTTACCAACTTTGCGTACGATCTCGAAAGGTCCAATGTAATGCGGTGCTAGCTTCCCTTTATCTCCGAAACGAGAGATACCTTTCTTCGGTGAAACCTTTAGCAACACAAACTCTCCAATCTCGAACTCTAACGGTTTTCTGCGTTGATCTGCATAGCTCTTCTGTCGACTCTGTGCTGTTAGAAGTCGTTGTTTAATGATGGAAATCTTCTCGTACTGCTCTAGGATCATATCGGGTCCACCCACTGGTGCTTCCTGGTTGTCAACCCAATAGATGGGTGATCGACAAGGCTTTCCGTACAATGCTTCAGAGGGTGCCATTCCAATACTCGCTTGATAACTATTGTTGTATGCAAACTCTGCCATGTAGAAGTGTTTGCTCCATCCATCTCTAAGATCAAGAACGTAGGCACGTAGCATATCCTCGAGAATCTGTATGAGACGCTCCGACTGACCATCTGTTTGTGGATGAAAAGTGGTACTAAAGTTCAGTTCTGCGCCTAGAGCTTCCTGTAGACTTTGCCAAAAGCGAGCGTTGAAGCGCGTATCACGATCAGAAACGATCACCGAAGGGACTCCATGCAATCTGACTATGTTCCTCATGTAAAGCTCAGCTAGCTGGTTCCTGCTACAAGTCGTCTTGAATGGGATGAAGTACGCGGTCTTTATGAGACGATCTACAACTACCCAGACTCTATCAGATCCATCCTGTGCTCTCGGTAAGCCGGTTAAGAAGTCCATTCCTATACTATCCCACTTCCACCGAGGTATTGGAAGTGGTTGGAGCAGACCTGCGGGTCTCTCCCGTACTGCCTTTACCTTCTGACACGTCAAACAATTGGCCACGAAGTTCTTCACATCTAACTTCATACCTCTCCCCCAAAGTTGCCGTCTTAGGTTTTGATACATCTTGTTTCCACCTGGGTGCATGGCGAACCTTGACTGATGAAACTCTGACAAGATCTCCTGGATAAGCTCTGGGATGTGTGGCACTGCTAAGCGACCCTCGTTGTAAAGAATTCCGCTGGCGTCCATCAACCACTCTGCAACATGCTTGCCCTTTAACAATCTATCTCGGATGTCAACGAAACGTGTATCTGCCAACTGATTCTCCTTGATCTGCTGCACGTAGTCTGATTCCATCACTAAGTTGTACGACACTGGGTGACCCTGAACTTCATCAAAACGAACCTGATAAGCTGTAAGAACTCTGTCCTTTTCCCACTCATCTATCTGCATAGCCATTATAGAAGCATCATGATCAGGATTGGGAACTGCCTCTCTTTTCCTACTTAGTGCATCTGCAACCACGTTTGCTTTACCCGGATGGTACTCGACTTGGAAGTCGTAGTCTTGCATGTATTCTACCCATCTTCTCTGACGCAAGTTGAGATCTTTCTGTGTAGCTAGGTATTTCAAACTCTTGTGATCTGAAAACAGTCTAAAACTGGCACCATACAGATAACAATGCCAAATCTTAAGCGCGAACACTACTGCAGCTAACTCTAGATCGTGTGTAGGGTAGTTTCGTTCATGTTATTTCAGCTGTCGTGAGGCATAAGTGACAACTCTGTTCTGTTGCATCAAAACTGCTCCAAGACCTTGATGAGAAGCATCGGTGTAGACGTCATATACTTGATCCTGATCCGGAATGATAAGGATAGGTGCAGACGTCAAACGACTCTTTAACTCCTGGAAAACTGACTCACAACTGTTGTCCCAAATGAAAATTACATCCTTCTTTGTCAGATTGGTGAGGGGAGCGGCGAGCTTCCTGAAGTCCTGTACAAAACGTCGATAATATCCCGCTAAGCCCAAGAAGCTTCAGATCTCTGGAACATTCTTCGGTCGTTCCTACTTAAGAATCGCTTCAACCTTAGATGGATCAACTGATATACCGTCTACTGAGATGCCTGAGAAACTTAACCTCTGTCATCCAAAACTCACATTTTTCTTTCTTGGCATACAACTGATGTTCACGAAGAGTCTGTAAAACTATACTGAGATGCTGTGCATGATCTTCACGAGTTCGGGAGTAGATAAGGATGTCGTCGATGAATACGATGACGAACTTATCAAGAAAAGGTCGGAAGACTCTATTCATCATATCCATGAAGGCTGCTGGCGCGTTTGTCAAACTGAAAGGCATTACTAAGAACTCATAACTGCCATACCTCGTTCGGAACGCTGTCTTCGGGATATCCTCCTCTCTGGCACGAAGCTGATTATAACCGGATCTCAAATCAACCTTGGAGAAGAAACGAGCTCCACCCAATTGATCGAACAGGTCATCTATACGTGGTAACGGATACTTATTTTTGATGGTCACACTATTGAGCTTTCTGTAGTCCACGCAGAGACGTAGCGAACTGTCGGCTTTCTTCACAAAAAGGACTGATGAACCCCAAGGTGAGTTACTGTCTCGAATAAAGCCCAGCGATTTCAACTTATCCAGCTGCTTGCTCAACTCTTTCATCTCTAGAGGTGCCATACGATACGGAGTAGAAGCAAAAGGAGCTGTTCCGGGAACTAAGTCGATACGAAACTCTATTTCTCAATGAGGCGGTGAACCTAGAAGAGCTTTTGGAAAAACATCTGGAAAACTATCGACAACAGATATTGGTTGGGTACTCTTTTCAGAACTGGATCCTTCTACTGCACACAAGGATAAGAAGCAAAGAATACCCTGCCTACTCTTCGATACTAACCTCAGAGCATATCTATCAACATCTGAAACTAAGCTTAACTGATAGGACACCACATGTCCGGAATCAGTTGTAAAGATAACGCGATGATTACAACAATCAAGCATAATCCCATATCGGGAAAGCCAGTCATATCCCAGAATAACATCATAGGCAAACATAGGCATTACCACAAGTGATGCCTCTAAACAAACATCCTCAACATAAACATAGGCTTGACACCCATCACTAACGGTAGTCGTGCCCAATGGGGATTTCACACATAAGGGAGAGTCAAGATTTTACAATTTTAAACCAAGTGAACGAGCATAATGTTGGGCTATAAAAGAGTGCGTAGCCCCGGTGTCAAACAAAACATGTGCATATGTACCAAAGATAGGAATTATACCATCTAATGCAGTCGGTGTATGATCTATCTCCATGCTGTCAGCTCCAAGAGCGTGTACCTGTGGTGCCTTACCACGATTTTGAGCTGTATTCCCTCGTTGATAGCCCGTACTCTGACCCTGTGGTGACGGTCTCTGATAACTCGGCACTGGGAACTACTGTAGCGGTGTAGCATGTGGAGTATAAGGCGTAGTGTACTGGCTCGTGCGCTGAGGCTGATAGGGAGCTGGAAGCTGAGGGTGCTGTGACTGCGAAGACTGGGAAGTAATCTATTGCCTCTGTGGAAGACTATTTTGATTCCGCTGATGATGATGTCTATGAGCATTGTCTCTTGACTGTCTCTTCGGGCAGACATTTCTTTTGTGGCCTTCATCACCACACTCGAAGCAAGTAATCATATTCACCCGACCTTGTCGCTGTCCAGATAACTGATGAGAACCCGATCCCTGAGACTGCTGGTTCTTCTGGTAAGGAGTCTGCGGCTTGTGCTGAGGCTTGTTGCGGATTGGTCCAGACTTGTTTCTGTTACGAGCTTCAAGGAACTCCTTGTCACCCTCTTCCACTGTCAATGCCTTAGCAACTATCTGCTAGTAGCTATCCTTGATCTGGAACGGTTGTACACCCCTCTCCACATAGAGACTAAGCCCTTCTTCAAAGCGGAGACACTTAGTAGTTTCATCCAAAACCTGATTCTTCGCATACCGGGCCAACTCAGTGAACTTGGCTTCATATTCCCGCACAGACATAGACCCTTGCTTCAAACGGACAAACTCCCTAGCTTTTGTATCATGAAACTGAGCTGAAAAGAAACCCTTGTGAAAACGCTCCTCGAAAACTGTCCAAGAAGTCCTCTGCTCCTCTGTCAAACCATCCTCGATACTAGCCCACCAGGTAGAGGCTAGACCCACCAGCTTGTTGGAAGCAAACTCAACCCAGAACTCTGCGGGTATGGCGGTCAACTTTAGCTGCTTGCGAATGGCATCAAACCAATAGTCAGCATCCATCTCTGTGCCCGTGCCGTCGAAAGTGGGTACGTGAGGCTTAAAGAAAAGAGTTAGGGCTGCCTGTTTAGGATGTATCATAGACTGGGTAGGTACTGCTCCAGAGGTAGGGTTTTCGGTGGTAGGCGTTTGCTGAGGAGTCTGAGAAGAACTCCCCACTCTCTGGGTCTCATTAGGAGCAACATTGGCTATAGGAGCTGGGTTAGGTGTTCCAAAAGGTAAGACGGTGAGGAGAGCCTGTATCGCCGCCGTGAGATTTTACATCACTGTTAACTGATCATTCGGTGTAGGAACCGCTGCATTCTGACTCCCTTGAGGCTGCGTGTTCCCAGGGTTCTCTTCGTCGTTGCCTCTCCACTGCCTCTGACTATGCGTGCCGTGATGAGCCATTATGCTATGTAAGATTGAAGGAAGAGCAAATCCTACAAGCTTCTAAGAGTAAGAAAACTATGCTTAGGTATTTTGAAAATGTTTTGATGAAAACCCTTTTGAAAACCTGGTCTCTGATACCATTATTTGTCACGGCCCAAAATTTAGACATGTGACACGGCAGCCAAATCATAATATCAACCCGAGATTTAAGGAAAAACATTTATTGCGAAGAGCAGGTCAACATTATAATTTAGCTAAGCTTAATTATTTATAAAGTAGCATCATAACCACATAATAAAATAAAGGAGAAAACAAATGCTTTTTAATGCGGAAATCAAACACAAAATCGGTTTTCAAATGAAATTACCAACCATAAAATATTCCCAAGAATAAAATTTAAATAACGTGAAATAAAGTACAAACTTAAAGTCTCATTACATCAGAACGAGAAACATAAAGAAGAAGATGGAGAAAACGGATAGCATCATCTTCGGTAGTAACGGATATCTCAACGATTTTCAGAACTGCTACCTCCCGCACCTGGAAGTAGTCATTTCGAAATCACAAAGAAAAGGGACGTGAGCGCTGGCTCAGTAGGACAGAAACAAAGGTGGATTAAACAGGTAGCATTTAAATGTATGACATAATATTCGTTTCCAAAAATAAAATCAACAATTTAAGAATACATGGCATAATAATCATTTAAAACAAATAATCAACAATTTCGTGAAAACATTTTTAATATAAGTTTTATTCTGCTGAGGACTTAGCGTAGCTGCAATATACGTGCCCCAATATTAAAATAATAAATCATTAAAATAAACCATCATATTTTGAGTGAGGACTTGTCGTAGCTATAATATATGTGCCTCGAATTGAATTATCCTAGATCATCTCGTTACGGTCTAAATAGGCCGAACGGCCCTGCGCAGGTTTAGGGACCTTCCCCCATGGCGTCAACTTTGGGACGCACGCATCATTTATAATGATCGTGAACTAGAGCTCAATTATGTTCACCGGATTATTCAAATGATGGTATTTACCAAGTTATATTATGCCATAAATCAAAACACGTTTTAAAATACATATTTAATTACCAAATACGTTGCATGCGTTTATTTCATAAAAAAAAATATAATAATTTCATAAACTGAAAACAGCATGCCATCGACAAAACAGGGAAATTTAAAACACTTGACTACTCTCATAAAAGGCTAGAACGTCCTACCTCGATTACCGCACAAACGTTGCGATAACGTGATCCACCAATCAAGCAAGAACGTCAAATAAATCCTATAATCACAACATATGATCAGTCTAGGTCTAGACATAATCATCCAATCATTTTAGGGTACCACAAAAGATTTCAAAACGTTTAATAAACATTTGGGATTTAAAATTTATGAAAAACTCTAAGTCAGGATATTTTTGGACACGGACAGACTGACCTAGGCTGATTGTAAAATCAATATTAATTCATTTTTAACCCCAAAAATTCTAAATTTTTAATATGTTAAACTAGACATCCGTAGCTTTAATTCCATATAATTTTTATAATTTTTGGACATCGTTTGGTTATTCAATTAGGCCAAAAACCGAGAGGTTGTTTTCAGGCATAAAATCTGGGTTTCAGTTTCAGTTTGAGTTCAAAAACTGGCAGTTCTGTCCGCCTATCTTAGAAAAATATTTTGACTAGGCAAACGGATGAGTTTGGTTCTGAAATTTTGTAGGAATTTAGGGGACATCTTGAATAGGCTCAAGAATCACTCAAAAATCGTTTTTAAATCTCAAGTTATGGCTGACACAAATTTACTGTTCATATGGTAATTTTCCAGATTTCCGTTTTTCTGTGTCCGAATTTCAATTAGCCTCAAATCAATTCAATTTTCATCCAATGATCACGAAATTTTGTGGAGGACCTTATTTATATGTGGTTAACACAACCCAAGAATCAAATTGACAAAAACATAAAATTTTACACATGTGATAATAGGGTTTTTGAAAGGGAAACAAAGAGGCAAAATTTTTAGGGTTTGAGAGAGAGATTCACACCTTGTTTGTGCTGCACTATTTTTGATGCTTGGTCTCCTTTTTGGCTGAATTTGTGTGAGTGTTGGGGTCTTCAAAACAGTAGGGAAAACAGTGGAGAAAACCATATAAATTTCAGATTTAAAATCAAAAGGAGAAGGAAGGAAAAAGTTGATTTCTCACCTTGTTTTTGTCTCAAAATTTGTTAAATCCTTGAGCTGCCTTTAGGTAGGTTTTGTTTGCTGTTTTGGGGGTGTTTTGGGAGAGAAAATTCAGAGAGGAAACAAGGGGAGGCTGGTCGAATTTTTGAGAGTGAAAGGAAGGGTGAATGAGAGTTAAAAGAGGGTTTTTATACTAGGTTTTTCTTTCCCTTTCTCTTCCTTGTTTGGCTGAAAATTTTAAGGGGCAAAAGGGAAAGTTTTTGTGCTGTTTTGAGGCTAGGGTTTTCTCTCTTATTTCCCCTTAAGTGGCAGAAATTATCCATTAGTTTTTAAGGAAAAATAATTTGAATTTTGATTGAGTTTTGACCTAGCTTTTAATTCAAATAAAATCTCCTTTATTTCCTACACTTTATGGCCGAATTTCTTCTTTATATTTAAGGGATGAAATTTGAGTTTGAATCCCCCTTGGATTTGTGGGATTTAAATTTTAATTAAAAATCCCAAGTAATAGCCGAATATTTTAGGGTTTTTGAAGTCAAAATTGTTGACTTTTTGAGTGGAATTTGACTACGAAACCAACCTAGGGTTTCCAAAAGATTTTTAATTACTTTTTGGCGCACTAATTTTATTTAAATTATATATTGACCCTTAAATAGAATTTAAGGCGTCACATGGTATCACTAAGTCATGTGTGCCTTTTATAGGCAAAACTAATCAACTTGCTTAAGCTTAATCCTAATTAATTGTCCACCATTTTAGCCTAATCAAGGGACAAATTTTACTGCCATTTCAGCCCCATAAATGGGTGTGGGCTGCTGCATGGAAGGGAGAGAATAAACAACAATTTCTATGACAAGTGCTTGAAAACCCCTTGAGTTTTTTTAATCAAAAGTTGTCATAACTTTTGCAATTTTTTAATCCCACTTTAGGGCTATGTAGTAGTCAATTCCAGCTACCTTTTCCAGCTAGGGCATAGTTTCTAAGGGCCAAATTTTATCTACATTTGCTTCTCAACACAGTTTAATTTTATACTGCGGTGTTCGGTCCTTTCTCAACAGTGTTCTAATTTTCACCCGAAAATTGGATTTTCTGAATTCGATTTTTGTACTATCAATCCCTGGTTGTTTTATACTGTCTAAGAGCCCATTATTAGTCTATTTTACTGTTCACATCCTATACTGTGGTTGTGTCTACACTGTATTGTCCTTTCGCACGCAAACTAAGGCGTTCTTGGGTGAAATTTCAACACAGTATCTCTTGAATAATTTAGATGTGTTGATTCCATTTTTATCAATTTTGCATCCATCAGAGGTCCACTGGACCAGTTTCGGAATCTGTGTGACCCCACCTTAAAAATGTGTTAGGTGAGCAATTGACTAATTTGGGCATTCTGAGCCTAAATATATCAGTTTCGGGGCGAGTAAAGGTCGTCTTAACCCTTATCCTGATACAGCATATCTCACAAACTAAAATTCTCGTTTTGTGCTCAATTGACCAGATTGAGCCTACTAATCGTTCGTATATCAGTTTTAGGTTAAATTAAGACCGTCCTGGCCAGTAACTTGACACTGCATTTCCCACTATTCACTGTCTTTTACTTAACTGACTAGTCTGAGTGCTCTAACTTCGATTTTGTCAGTTTCTGCGCAAGAAGAGGTCATCCAGACCATTTTCTCGATACCGTACCCTTGCTAGGGTTTCTCATCGTTGTTGTGCTCAGACGTTTAGTCCGAGCATTCTGGTGATCAGCTCACCAGTCTTATGTTAAGAAATGGTCGTCCGTACCAGTTTCTTGACACTGCGTGTCTCCTACACTCATATACATAATAGGTTGGACTGGGTTCACTTTCGATCGCCCCTTTTACTACATGAATAGTATTTAAATAGTACTGTACCTGTTTAATCTATTCAACTGAAAAATATACTATATTTTCTAACTTAATTACTCATTACATAACAATTAATTTTCGTGAAATTTTGAGAGTTTGTATAGCAGCTCTCTGCTCATTACACGGCCTCTTACGCTGGCATGTATAAGGCAACACGGGCATGAATTGTCCAGACACAGGCGTGTATTAGTTGAGCTTGCTCAACACAGCCATGTCTTGGAATATGTTCATTTACATGCTCATCAACTCGAGTGGTACACGGCCACTTACACGGTCGTGTACTTGACCATGTTACACTACATGGCCATGTTCACCTACACGGCTTCTAACATTTCAACAGTTTGAATGGTACACGGCTATTTACACGGCCGTGTACCTGATCGTCTTCTTCAAATTTGCACTAAGAGACATTAAATTATTCCTCCATTTCATTCCTTAATGTCTTATTATATGGTAAGTATGTGCCATGAAAATGGCGGTCCTTACAACCTACCGCCTTACAAAATTTTTGTCCTCGAAAATAAGAATAGTTCCGGGAAGTTTCTCTTCATATACTCTTCCTGTTCACATATAGCTTCTTCTATGTTGTGATTTCGCCACAACACTTTTACAAGTGGTATAACCTTATTCCTAAGTACTTTATCTTCTTTGGCTAGGATTCACACCGTTTCTCCTCGGATGTCAGATGGGTATGCTCTCCGTGTAGTCTCACTAGCTGAGCTCCATAAATTTCTGATAGTCTTCCTACTAAGTAGCTCATTTTCTTGGTTAAAAATCAAGCGAATTTTGTCAAATTGTCCACAATTTCCCAACTTGCGCCGTTGCCGCTTGACATTCTTGGCAATCCGTTTACAAAATCTATCGTAATCTTGTTCAACTCCCTGTAGTCTATACATATTTTTAGCGTTCTGTTCTTCTTCTTCATGAGCAAAACAAGTGCTCCCCACTGTGAATAGAACCTTTGTCCATCAAGTCCTTCAACTGGGCCATGGGGATGGGGGCTGATCCTGGTAGAAGTTCAATCTTGAAGGATATTCCCCGCTTTAGCGTAAGTCTTGGGAAATCTTCAGAGAGTACTTCTATGAATCCCCTGACTACCAGCACATTCCTGGGTCCTATCTTTATTCCTCGAGTCTTATCCATTGCAAATGCTAGGAAGCCCCCGCATCCACTAGATAGCATCTTGCGAGCCTTCACTACTAAGACCATCGTCATTGGTTGCTCTGGCGACACAGCCTTATGGACAAACTTTTCTCACTTGGTCGGTCAAAGAACGAATTCCCGTCTTTGACAATCTAAGAGGGCGTTGTATTTTACAAGGAATTCTATTCTCAGGATTACATCCTGATTGATCATATCAATGATGATTAGATTGACGCTTAGTTCTCTGCCGTAGATAATTGCCGGAACAAAACGCGTCCAGTACTAGACAATAAAACTTTCCCTAGGGGAATTGTTGTTTTAAGAGTCTATTTCATCCTACCTAAGCTCCCATCTAACTTTCTAGCGAAGTCTGATGATGCAAACGAATGGTGACCTACTACTCTCTTTTGCTTGGTCGCTTTTCAATTTATGTTTAGCAAGGTTGCTTTCTTTCCTTCAGTCTTCTCCTAGCTTGATTTTCGTTTTCTTCGGCCTTGGTTTTTTCATAATCCTTCTGTCACATGTGTTGTAGAAGTCCATATCAGTTTCTCGTAGCACACAACATATGTTAGAGCTGTGTCACCGGACATCAGCTACAGTTTCTCTGTCCGATGAACAATTCTCGTATATCTACAACTCTAGAGAACTTAGATGGTTTCACTTCCCAGCTTGCACATAAAGAAAAACTGGGCTGATGCTGGACTCCTTTCAGTGATTTGCTTGATCATGGTATGGCAAAACTTGACCTAGTTAAGAGCTCATCCTGGTCATAAGAATCCCAATACACACGAGAGTATCTTCCTGAAAGATATCAATATCCAATAGGACTCAGTTATCTTGATCAATGGAATACAATCGGGGAGTCGCTTTGATAATGTGAAACCAGTCTTAACATTCCCATGGAGTGTAGGGACGTATGGCGTCTAACTTGCTTTTTCATCAATCTACTTGATTATGAAACTGCATGCTCTTAAACATGAGGTGCAACATCGTGTGCATGGCATACATATTTTAACATACTATAAAATATCATTCAAAAGCATTTTCGTTCATGCCATAGGCGGAGTTGTACTTACCTAATTGCAAGCAACTTGAAATCACGTCCTTATCAATTCACAGGTTACCACTTGTCATCAATAATGTTTCTCATTAATACTCTCGTTGAGTCATTATTAATGTTAGTGACTATAACTTGCGTTTCTATAGGGTACCGAGACCCGTCGGTACCCTATTGGCCTATTATGGGGATTTGGTGTCTAACTTGTATTGTGTTCGATCAATCATCTACTTGATAGATTAATCATCGTTCCTCACTGTGTTGTTCGAAACGGGGCCCTTGACTGGTTTACTGCTCAGTCAACTGACCGTTAACTCACGTGTTGGTAATTAAGTAGTATACCGAGTTACTATACGTGAACTTAGTGTAGTAACTGACCAGGTTACTTTGCTTGTTGGGGTGTGGTAGCTTACCGGGCTACTAAGGCTTGTTTGGTGTAATGGCCCACCGGGCCACTATAGCTTGTTTGGGGTAGTAGCCTACCGGGCTACTAAGACTTGTTTGGTGTGGTAGCCTACTAGGCTACACACTCTATTTTACTTTGAAAAATTGTTTGGGTTAGCTTGTAAAAATCTTGGAAAATTTCTTTATTTTGAAACCGTCCCCTTATTCCCCCGTTGGAAGATGGGGGACGTTTTTATGAAAATATTTTTCATATTTTAAAGTGTTAAAAACACATTTTTATTTTGAAGTGTATAAATTAAATTTTTAAAGCTTGCATTTTAAAGGTGGTTTTTGAACCACTTTTGAAAATTTTTTTGAAACTTTGTCTAAACGACTTTGTTTGAAATTTTGTTGAACATGAAAGTTTTCTTCCTCGACAAGATGAACAAATCTCATGTTCATCTCGGAACCTGAATCTAACTCTAACAGCTCCTAATTTCATTAAACCTGTGGGATTAGTGCCCAATTTTTTTTGCAAAAATCCCAGTTTTACGTCTCTGTAAAAATGGCTTGGTTTGAGGCATGAAATGGCCAAATTTTTGACTCTTATGGGTCGTTCTCAAGGTCTCGATGCAATCTACAACTTTCATGTTGAGTCTGAGAACTAGTTCGGACTCTAAGTGGTCCATGTCTAGCAAAACCCGAGACTAAACACTGGGTTCAGATTTTGTTCTCAGTTTTGGATATCGAGTGAAAAACACCCTAAAAACCTATCTTAGGCTCGTTTTTGACCGAGGCCTATTTGACGCAAAAATGACCGTGTCGAATTTCCTTAAAATATTGTGTTTTATTAAATTCCAAATTCAGACCGTAAGGGGGTCGAAATGGCCAAAATCTGTGGCCTCTCCTTGAGAACAGATTTGTGTCCAGCCACCATAATACACATCCATGCATTCACATCCACAAACCATATGCAACTTAAAGTAAACACAACCACAACCATAATGACTTTATGAAATGAAAGCTAAGGGCTCAAATAACTTAACACAACCTTGTGCATAAATAAATACACATAAAACCCTTAGATTGAAAACTAAATTTTTCAACCAATCACCATGAGAAGTTTCAGTTTTTACCTTTGGTGCTTTGGACTCAAGCACACTTTTGGCTAGGCTTGGGGGGCCAAAATACCATGGAAACTCAAGGGTTTAAGGTTGGTTTTATGCTAGCCAAGTTACCAAAAAAAATAATTCAAACAACAACTCAAAACCAAGAATCCAAACACAAGGAAAATCGGTTTTGCACTTACCCTTGGTGCACCCGGAAAGCTTGGTTCGGTCTCCCCTTGCTCAAGCTTGGAAGAGATTAGTTTTTTGTGAGTTCTGGTTAAGGTTTTGGCTTGCAAAATGTTGGCCTTTGGGGCTGAGAAGATTTGGCAGCAAGCTAGGAAAAGAAGAAGAAAATGACTTGTGGTTTTAGATGTGTGGAAGCAAAAGTCCATGCCTTATGTCAAGGGTGTCTTTATAGGCAACCTTAACCAAACTACTTAGGCTTAATCTTACTTAATTGTCTACTAAATTAGCCAAATCTTAGGACAAATATGCTGCCAATTTTCAGACCAAGGGGGCGTGGGCTGCTCATTGGGAGGAGGAAGGAATTAAACAAATATTGTTGACTACTTTTTGAAAAACCCTTGAATAAAATATTCAAGTGTGTCATGGCTAGGGAGATTATTTTAAAGGCCACCTTTTGGGCTATGTGTGCTGCAAATTACAACTATTTTTGTAGCTAAGGGGCACATAAATTTAAGGCCAATTTTATCTGTGTTGGCTTCTCATCACAGTCTAATTTTATACTGCGGTGTTCGGTCCTCTTTCGACAGTGTGAAAATTGGTTTTCTGAATCTGATTTTCATACTGTAAATTCCTAGTTGTTTTCTATTGTCTAAGAGCCTATTATCAGTCTAAATTACTATTCACATCCTATACTGTGATTGTGTCTACACTGTATTGTCCTTTCACATGCAAACCAAGGCGTTCCCGAGTGAAATTTAAGACACAGTCTCTCTTGACTAATTTGGACGTGCTGATTCCATTTTTATCAGTTTTACGTCCATCGGAGGTCATCTAGACCACTTTTCAGGGTCAGTGTGATCCCACCTCAAAAAACGTATCAGGTGCCTGATTGACTAATTTGGGCGTTCTAAGCCCAAATATATCAGTTTCGGAGCGAGTAAAGGTCATCTTGACCCTTATCCTAATACTACGTACTTCTCACTATACATTATCCACCATTTTCTACTTAACTGACTGGTCTGAGTGCTCCGACTCTGATTTTGTTAGTCTCTAGGTGAGAAGAGGTCATCTGGACCATTTTCTCGATATCGTATCCTTGCTAGGGCTATCTCTCGCTATTGTGCTCAGATGTTCGATCAGAGCGTTCTGATGATCTATTTACCAGTCTTGTGTCAAGAAATGGTCGTTTGGACCAGTTTCCCGACACTGCATGTCTCATTCATATGTACACATAATAGGGTGGACCGAGTTCACTATTGATCGCCCGTTTCACTACATGAATAGTATTTAAACAGTACCGTATTTATTTAGTCTATTCAATGGGGAAATATACTATATTTTCCAACTTAATTACTCATTGCATAGTAATTAGGTTTCATGCAATTTGAGAGTCTGTGTAACGGCTTTCTGCTGATTACACGGCCTTCAACACGGCCTCTAACACGGGCGTGTATAATGTAACACGGGCGTGTATACACCAGACACAGGCGTGTACTAGCCAAATTTCTTCAACACGATCATGTTTGAAAACACGGCCTTTTACACGTTCATTAACCCGAGAGGTACATGGCCTCTTACACGGCCATGTTCTTGACCCTGTCTCAGTACACGGCCATGTTCAGTTACATGGCTTCTCACACATTCACGACCCGAGCAGTACACGGCCTCTTACACGGTCATGCACCTGACCGTGTTCTGCTACACGGCCATGTACACTTACACAGCTACATACACGTACACAGTCTGAGTGGTACACGGCCACTTACATGGCCGTGTACCTGACCGTGTACTTTAAAAATTACACTAAGATGCATCAAATTAATCTTCAATTTCTCATTAAAATGAAAATTAAAGTACATGATCGGGGCGGTCCTTACAATCATAGGCCATAGTTTTCTTATGGAATTCAACATCACAAATTTTTATCACAAAACTCATTTATCACATTTAAATCTTAGGGTTTCTAATTCACATTTCTACATCAAAAACCTAAGAAAATTTCATTCCAACCTCACCTTTATGCCAAGATTTTCATGTCCAAAACCATAGGAAAAATTTTCTTATCCTTAGGTTCCTTTATCAACCATTTCCTCAACAAATTTCATTACGAAATTTTCCATATCATCTTGTACATAAGCCACGAGTTTGGGTAGGAAACATTCATAAAATTTGCTTGTTTCAAGTTTTTAAGACATGCTTCAATAACCACATCATTCAACTCACATTAACACCAAAATAAATCATCAAATTTCTACCATTCTATCACACCTAAATGCCATGGATTTTTTAAGAGAAAAATGATAAGAAAGCTACAAAATGGTGGCTCACCTTAAGTGCTTGATTCCTTGATGCTTGAAGGGTATTTTGATGCAAGTTTGGTGAAGAAATTTTTTGCTAAAATTTGGCTTAAGGGGGGAGGAAGTGCACGGCCGCAATTGGATAGCATGTGGGTAGGTTTTTTCTAATTTCTCAATGCCATTTCTCACCTCTAGTTATAGGCAAATGGGTGGAGGACCAATTTGTAATTTTTCCCAACAATTTGGAAATTGTTTAGGGACTTTTTAGCAAAGTTGCTAGGGATTAATTGGAAAAATTCTTGGCTGTTTTCCAGCCCTCTTTACCGACTCAAAACAGCCCAAATTAACCAAATGTTTGCCAAAAATTCTCATGTAATATTGGCCTAATCTAGGCCTTGATTTAAGATTACAACTAATCTCCACCATTGGATCTACCAACCACCCCTTTTTAGTCTTATATTAATCAATTATTACATCATTATTTGATATCACTCATGACATCATCCAATTAATTCACATATTAATTCGTAGTCAAAGTTTGACCAAAAGTCAAACCAAATGAAAATCTACCGAAATCACATAGGTGGGTTTTTGATGCCTCCGAGCGATCGGCTTGCCTTATTTTCCTTCCGTTTGACTCAAAATCATTACCATAAATTTTTGTCTTTAAGTGCATTCGGTGCACTCTCTAGGGCTTTTGGCTCTAATTTTTGGTCTGTTTCACTTATTTTGGTTCGAGAAAATTTTCCATCTCTTAACTTACACTCTTTAACACTGTTATTTTGTTGCATTCTCAACAGTATTAAAACACAACTTTTTCATATTTTATACATTAAAATTATCATATACATACAATTTTAAATTTTTCCAAGAATCTTAAAATTCTTAGTTATCACATTCACCCCTCTTTATAAAATTTTCGTCCTTGAAAATTTAGAATAAGTAGGGGTACAATTCCCTAATTTCATTCTCGTGATCCCATGTAGCCTCTTCAATATTGTGATTCTTCTACAAAACTTTGACTAATGGGATCATCTTATTCCTTAATACTTTTTCTTCTCGTGAAAAAATTTAAATAGGGCGCTCTTCATACATCAGATCTTCTTGGATCTGAACTGGTTCATGTTTCAGTACATGGGATGGATCCAGTATGTATTTCCGCAACATAGACACGTGGAACATGTTATGCACTGCCGACATTTCTAGAGGTAATGCCAACTTATAAGCAACCTTCCTAATGCGTTCGATGATTTCAAAAGGTCCAATATATCTTGGACTCAATTTCCCTTTCTTACCGAAACACATTATTCCTTTCATTAGCGAAACCCTTAAGAATACGAATTCCCCTTCGTTAAACTCTAGGGATCTTCGTTGTTTATCCGCATAGCTCTTTTACCGGCTCTGCGCAATCTTCATTCGTTGCTATATTTTTGTAACTGCATCAGTTGTTTCTTACACAAAATCTGTTTTGTGTAGCTACTTTTCTTGTAGATCATACTAATGGATAGGTGATCTATACTTCCTTCCATATAAAGCTTCATAGGGTGCCATTCCTATAGAAGCTTGGTAGCTATTATTGTACGAAAATTCTACCAATGGAAGTTTTTTATTCCAGTTTCCTAGGAAATCTATTATACACGGGCGAAGCAGGTCTTCTAATGTTTGGATTGTCCGTTCAGATTGCCTATATGTCTGCAGATGAAAAGCTATACTCAAATGTAATTCTATTCCCATGGCTTCTTGCACACACTTCCAGAAATTTGAAGTGAATTGTGCATCACGATCTGATACAATGGACTTAGGAACACCATGTAACCTAACAATATGGGTTACATATAGGTTCGCCAACTTTTCCAGTGAAAATTTCATTTTCACTACTATGAACCTTGCCTTTTTTGTTAATCTATCGATGATAACCCAAATGGCATCATAGCCTTCTTGGGTTTTCGGTAACCCTACTACACAGTCCATCATAATATCTTCCCATTTCCATTTGAGAATTTCTAACGGCTCTAATTTTTCGCTTGGATGTCAGTGTTCGGCCTTAACTCTTTGACACGTAATTAATCTGTTTATGAACCTTGCAATGTCTTTCTTTATCCCCTTTCACCAGAATTGTAACTTTAATACGTCTTACTGGCTTCGAGATGCACTGAATATGACATTTCATGGGCTTATGTCATAATTTGCCTTCTTCATCCTTCATCGTCGAGAACATGAATTCTTCCCTGGTGCAGGATAAATCCATCCTTGGACACTCCATTCTGAGGATTTGCTAGATTTGGATCTCGTTTTTTAGCCTCTCTAATGTCCTTGAATAACGATGATTCTAATTGAAGTGCAGTCAATTTTCCAAATATCAGCTCCATTTTCAACGAGTTGATTTCTTACTGCAATGCCTTGGCAGTTTCTCTATCGGTAGTTGCTAAGAAATAGCATATTTTCTACTTAAAGCATTTGCAACACGATTGGCTTTTCTGGGATGGTAGAGGATCTCACAATTGTAATCCTTTACTAGCTCCAACCATCTCCTCTGCTGCATATTTAACTCCTTTTGTGTGAAGAAGTACTTTAAGCTCTAATGGTCAGTATAGATCCGACACTGAGCTCCATATAAATAGTGTCGTCAGATCTTAAGTGCGAACACTATGGCGGCAAGTTCTAGATCGTGCGTGGGATAATTTCTCTCTTGATCCTCCAATTGGCATGAAGCATATGCTATCACCTAGTTGCCTTGCATCAGGACAGCTCCTAATCCCATTTTCGAAGAGTCACTGTATATCACGAACGTCTCCCCTTCAGTAGGAAGCATGAGCATTGGCGCGCTTGTTAGTCACTTTTTCAACTCTCGGAAGCTCTTTTTGCACTCGTCAGTCCACTCATACTTCCTCTCTTTATGTGTAAGAGCCGTGAGAGGTGCAACGAGTCGTGTGAATCCCTCTACAAATCTCCTATAATAGCCGACTAAACCTAAGAAACTCTGTATTTTGGTCACGTTTCTAGGTGCAAGCCATTCATTGATCGCCTCCACTTTAGTAGGATCCACGGCGATTCCTGTGATGCCCGTGCCCTTAGTGACCCGGACCATCACTTAAAAACTGCTTCTTTAAATATTGCTTATATTTTCTTGCAATTGATACCTAAAGTTACTTAACTAGATATCATAAATTTAGGAAAAACAATTTTTTTGATTGCGTACGTATTTACTGTGCACGTATGTATACCGATTACTATTCAAAAAATACTATTTACTCGTTACTATTCAAAAAATACTGTTTGACAGCTACTATTCAAAAATACTATTCAACAGTTACTATTTAGAAATACTATTCAACAGTTACTATTTGAAAATACTGTTCAATGATTACTATTCATATATGCTATTTAACTGTTACTACTCAAAAATATTATTTAGTCAACTTTTGCAGAAGTTTAACTTGTGGTGTCTCCATAACCTCGGCTCGCATCCACTTCCGGCGCCGTCATCGCCCATTGTGGTTTAGGCCATAGGACGCTTACCTACAGCTTGAACACACTCTATGAGCTTTACGCCTAGTAAGTTTAACATGTTTTAAATATAGTACATACTTAAAATCACATAACCATGCCAGGTATCAACATATATCACTAAAACATGTCACGTACTAGATCATCACATATCATATCACTGAAACAACTTCACATACTATATGTTAGGAAATTCCCTAAGCATTAGAGATATTTTGATGTATTTATTTTGAACTGGATAATAAAATTATATATAGAGGCTATTCATTACATTGCTGTATGTCCTCATTTTATTTACACGTTAAAGTAAATGTAAGCAAATATGGCTCCCTGACTGCTTGTGTTAAAACTATTAGAACGTTGCATGCAATGGACTTTTGTATGCGAGAAGATAATGTTCTAAAGTAAGCAGTCTAAACTAAGGTCTGTATTCTATGGGGTTAGATTGAGCATCTAACTCATGCTAAGACTATTATGTTGTCTAAAGCCATGGTGGGAACAGTTTGTCTTGACTATCTGGAGCATAGACTCCCAAGTAGAGACATAGATATGTTGCTTGGTGGTGACATATTAGACCGAGACTAAAGTGTGATTGATCTACGTAGTTCTCTATGAGTGGATCAATCTGCTTTTGACGTTCATTGTGCAGTAACCTTAATCCTGAGTGAATGAACTACTTCATGTATATGACTTGTATACTTTGATGTTCCAATGGCTAAAACGTCTCAGAGGTAGTAAGCTTATAGGTCGGTTCGTTGGATGCATGACTTGTATACGATGAAGGGTTTGTTTACAGATATAGGAATCATAGCTCTAATAAGGAGTTAAGGGTATCCTCTTAAAGGCATTATACTGAATGTGAAAATAGACAAGGCCTTGGGTCGTCTGCTGGGTGGATGACTTCTTATTCACATATGGTGAATAATCATTTTCTTATTCGGTAGTATAATGAAACTTTAAGATAGCCTGATCAGTAGGATTGAATGGACTATGACCTAAGGCTGATCATGGATATCATATGAGGGTTTTGCTTATCTGACAAGGTTATTGGATAGTAGCTCGTCACAGGCTTACGTAATACGGTATATAATTGGGAGTTCAGTTTCAGGTTTATAGTGGTGTGACTCTGAAATTAGTGATCACATGACTAAGTTGTTCGGTACAGAATGATGATCATATGGAATCACGGGAGCCCTCTACTAGCTCCATATAATTCCTTAGAGTTTGGCAAATTGATTTGTGTATGCTATTGGCTAGTTGATTATGCATGGATGGTGTTGACATAGGATTAGGATGGTAGACAAGATTTTCTCCGGTTGAATTCAGATTTTGTTTTGGATAATAGAGTACATAATTATTCGAACTCCAAATAAAGTTGCCATGATTTTATTTGAGATTGGATTGGAGTTGTAAAAAATTATCCATGAGAACAAGAATTTGAAATACAACTGTTTGTGGATTTTGAGATTTGAAATTTGAAATTTGAAATTGAAATTGAAATTTGAAATTTGAATTTGAAATTTGAAGTTCAAATTTTGAATCACAGTCCAAGTAATATTCGAATTTTTTGTGGTAAATCCACAGGGATGAAATTCGAATTTGAGTTGGATATGGAGAGGAAAATCTTGTTTGAATCCTACTTGAATTTTGAATCACAATCCTAACCAATTTTGGTCGAAAATTTTAAGGATTATCCTCACGGAATTTTCAAAAATTTTGTGGATAAT
This sequence comes from Antiaris toxicaria, assembly GCA_035233585.1. Taxonomy (NCBI): domain Eukaryota; kingdom Viridiplantae; phylum Streptophyta; class Magnoliopsida; order Rosales; family Moraceae; genus Antiaris; species Antiaris toxicaria. Next base: position 55,230,817 of record CP141155.1, on the reverse strand, counting down.
ATTCAGGGAAAAATTCAAGTTTCAATCCCAGTTAAATTTGGATTCTCTCCTCCCTGATTATGGCCAAAATTTTTAAAGGAATATCCCAGGAGATTTTCTGTTATTTTGGATAAGGATGAGATAAAATTCTAGCTTGAAAATCCTAGTTGAATTTTGATTCTCTTCCTATTATTTGTGGCTGAAAATTTGGAGGAAATCTCAAGATAGATTTTCAGAATTTTGATTGGATAATGATGAGATAAAATTCAAATTAAATCCTGTTTGAATTTTGAATCCAAAATCCTGATTGTGGCCGAATTTTTTAGTTGGGGTTTAGCTTGAAAAATTCAGATTTTTGGTTGTGGATAAGGGAGAATATCTTCTCCTAATCCGATTCGAATTCAGAGGATCACCTCATGCAAATCTATAAATAGAGGTCATGTCACTCCAGTTCTCTTAGACCACAGACTCTCAGGTGAGCAGGCTTATTATTGCACAACTCACCGTGACAATAAGTACTTTAGAGATCTGGGTGGTCAGAAGAAGACTAGCAGTGCTAGCATACCGAATGAGGTTCAGAGTACTCACACACTCAGCTATTCGAGAATTGGAGAATAGTAGAGAAGGATGGTTGGCTGAAGCCCTCCGGTCATTCTCCTCCTGCAGATTGGCATCCTTGAGGTATGAATTTATATTATTGTTAGTTTATTGTATATGGCATTACGAGATATTTAACGATCTTGAAAAATTTTTATTATTCCGTTACGCCACTCTGATACATTTTTACCGATTTTTTTCCTACACTATATGCATGACAGATAGCACCGTATACAGAAATGCATTATACTATGAATGGAAGCATAGTGAACTATAACTATTGCATACCGTGCACAATGCATGGTTCGGTTATGCTCATTTATGCTTCGTTATTCTCTTTTCTTTCTTATGTCTACTTAGGACCCGTTATGGATATATTTTATGGTCTTGGCCTATTATACATTATGAGCCTTGGCTTATTAGATTTTGTGGGCCTTGGCCTTTTATACAGTATGAGCCTTGACTCATTAGATTTTGTGGGCCTTATCAGGTTACACTAACACCTTATTCTCATCTTTCCCAATTCTTTATTTGATCGTGCCATATACTCTACTAAGTTATCCCTTAATCTTACGTGAAAGGGATGCCTGGCCTCTAATTTGTTTGTTTATCAATCTATGCGATTGTAAAACTATATGCTCCTATGTATGCTGTGCAACAGCGTGTGCATGGTATGCATACTTAATATACTGTAAAAACAATGTTTTAAAAGCATTTTATTCATGCCGTAGGCATAGTTGTACTTACCTAATTGTAAGCAATTGCGTACTCACACCTTTAACAAATCACAGGTGACCACCTGTCGTCAATAATGTTCCTTATTAATACTCTCGTTGAGTCACCATTAACGTTAGGGACTATAACTTGCGTTTCTATGGGGTACCAAGGCCCATCGGTACCCTATTGGCCTACTATAGGGATTTGGCGTCAAACTTGTATCGTGTTTGATTAATTGTCTACTTGACAGGTTAATCATCGTTCCTCACAGTGTTGTTCGAAACACGGTCTTTAACTGTGGCCCCCCCCCCCCCCCCCCCCCCCCCACGTATGTTACCATACCAACCAGCCGAACTCTGACGCCGACCGCGATGGCTGGCAACCTCGTGGGTCGTTATCCTCTTACTTCACATACTTAACTTTCCATTATTAACGTTCTCATTTTAAAGCGGAAGCAATTTCTACAGCAGATTTTTTTTTAACTTACATAGTATGCCTATAACTCTATCATACTCTTATAACACATATTTCATAACTTTCTTTCTTTCATCTTCCTTTTTGAACGCTCAGCGAAAGACTAATGGTAGTACCATACCCTCGCCCAGTCCCTTGGCACGTGCAGATCCGTCCGTTGTCCATCATACTACTTTAAACTAACAGGTTGCTTACCTGCAACATCTGAACAACTAATGAGCTAGATGCTCAGTAAGTTCAAACATATATTCATTAACTTATAAATACTAGTAATATATATTATTATTAGAATATATGACATCACATATATACACATCATACACATCGTCTATACATATCCTCGAAACATAACATATTATGTGAGCTTCCTCACGCTCATTTATCTCTTCGCTAATCATTCCCATCATTCTATTGATAATCTCCTATCATTCTATTCTAATTTCTTCATTTCTTTTCTTCTCATTCCTATCATTCCTTAACTTTCTGTTCTAAACCTTTATAACTTCTCTATCGCTTTGTCATCATCTCTTAACATTTCATATCTTAAAAGCTAGTAACATACACACTAGCATAACATCACGTAAAACGTGTCATTCACATCGCATCACATATATGATTCTATTATATTCTTATAAACTTCGTTTTGTTATTTATTTATTTTTCATCGATTTCATTATGTCGTTCTTTCATATCATTCGTTTCTTTTCTTATCGTTCTTTACTTTTCTTTTCTTTTCATTCTCTTTTCCTTTCTTTTCTTTTCACTCTCTTTTCCTTTCTTTTCTTTTCACGCTCTTTTCTTTTCTTTTCTCGCTCTTTTCCTTTCTTTTCTCGCTCTTTTCCTTTCTTTTCTTTTCTTTTCTTTTCACGCTCTTTTCGTTTGTTTTCTTTCCACTTTCCTTTGGTTGGGCCCGTAGTTGGACATACCTAGTTGCGCGTGGATAGTGGGAGGAGGGGGAGCTACCCACCAACCTACCTCACAGTCACATAAAACCTCACCTTCGGGGCTGGTCCAACCTATAATCTACCACACCTTCGGGGTAGCACCACATCTACGTGGCGGATATAGACCGGAAGTCTCGACCTTGTAGGGAGACCGATACGCCAACAACTTAAGTTTTCAGTCTTATTATCTTGTAGGCTTTTATTTTTCTTATATTGATTTTTTGTTATACATCTTTTTCATGACATTCATCATCTTTCATTTCTCATTTTTCATAAAACATTCCATGGAACATTTGTTCTTTCGTTGTTTTTCTTTTCTTAATTCTTTACTTTACTTGTGTGAATTATGTTAATCACACTTTAGCATAACATATATAGCATATATTACTTATATATCATCATATCATATCACATCATAACAAACAAAACACGTTTAGTTATGTGCAGACAATTATTCTCTGTTTATCTTATCATTTGCATCATTATATCTAGCGTATCTTATCATCACATTTCTATCAATCATAGCCTATCGATCATAGCCTATCGTTTTATTCTTTCAATCACATCTTATCGTTATATTCTAATCCTTTCATCATACTTTTCATCATAACCTATCATTACTTCTCTTTCTTGTCTAACTCTTTGCTTTCATATCATTTTTCATAAAACAATTATCCTTTCGTTATCATAAAACATATCTTTCTTAATTCCTTTCATCACCAATCATCGTTGCTCTATCAATCATAACTTAACTTTCATAAAACTTTTCATAAAACATCTATTCTTTCCTTTCATATCTCATCTCTTTCTTATGCATCCTATCATAACATTCTTGTTCTTACTCTTTCCATTCTTCTATCTCTCTTACTCACATCTTTATTCTCATAAAACTTTTATAATACCTTTCCTTCGTAATTCAATATATACATATATTTATGTATATATATTTTTATAAATTATTTATTAAAACATAACTTTTAACATCATCATAGTATTGCTATAGTATTACTATAGCATCATCATAAATCACGTCATGACATTTGCATACAAAACATATAAACACGATAAACTTGTTCATAGTTGCAGATGGGTAAATGTCTGAACTTACTCATAGCGTGCTTATCCTCTTCTTAGAATCCATCGACGTCCTTTGTCGCGTCTGGATTGGGTTCCTGCAGATAAACTCTGTCCGTTAATCACATTTTCATTTATTGCTTTTATTTTATTAAAAAGCTTGATTCTGATTTTATAATCCTTAATTATAGCCTTAGGACAGCTTTCTAAACCTTAATGGCCATTTTCGAATTTTTCTCCAACTTTTTGAAAAATTACAATTTTACCCCTAACTTTTGACAAAATTACAATTTTACCTTTGACGTGATTTTTCATAACTTAAACCTCAATTTTGGCTTTTACAAACTTCATTAACCTATTCCGGGGTCATTAGGGCTCTTTTCCCATAATTTGAGAATCTTTGGGCAAAATGACCATTTTGCCCCTAATGGGTCGGTTAACCATAACATTTTCATTTTCATACTTAGGCTAGATTTTCTAAACCCAAAATCATCTAATTAACTTTCTAAATCTTATCGGACCTTTTCCGGATCAATTCTTATCATTTTACCGATTTTCACATTCCCGGCCCTCGGGAAGTACTATTCCGACCTAAGAGTCGGTTTCATGTTTTCCTTACGTTCTAGGGTTTCGAAGGGTCGGTTTACTAATTATAACTTACCCATTCCTTTTTTCCTTGCCCTAATTCCTCGAAGGGGCTTGGGTTACCTTCCCGATCATATTTTTACCCCTCGTTTCCCATATTACCCCTGGTGCCATTTTTAGAAATTTCGGCAGCATTTTCGCTTAATTTTTGAGGCTCCAGCGTTTAGGAAACGCCTGAAAACCATCTATCCTGATCTAATTCTATCACGTACTATACCAGAGGCCTAGATTTTACGTAAAACTCATACTGTTTACGTAAAATCATTACATTATCACATATTTTTCTTTTTCTCCATTACATCCATTTTCTTCTTTTTACATACATTCTTTTCCACATTTTTCATACCAAAAATCATAAAATCATATAACAGTCCCAAACAATTAAATTGCGGAACGTAAAGGGGTCGGGATTTATACCGAATTGCAATCCAGTCTCAACGGCATAAACCCTAATTCTTCGTTCATCATCTCTTAGGTCCTGTCTTGCAAATCCGACTCCGCGGATGCGTCCGGAACGTCGAAAATAGGCTAACAGGCCAAACTTCCATTTTTGGTCAACGGTCGCCGTTGACCGGCGTTGACCGGCGTTGACTCGCCGTTGACCGGTGGTGACTCGCCGTTGACCGGTGGTTGACGGCGGCGACGGTGGTAAATGAGTAGCCCATCTTGAAGATCTCGACGTGAAGAACTCATTGGTGGTGTCAATTTCACCATTTGAAGCTCCTATGGCCAGAAATTGACCCTCGAAAACTCGATCACGGCGGCGACGGTGAAGCTCCGCCGTGCCGGACTTTTTCCCCGAAATTGGTTGAGGGCTTTTGCTCCCCTCTTCACGGCGAGCATTTCTGTACCGACGGTGTGCTTCAACTCGGTCGGAATCGACGGGTTTCACGGTGGCGACGGCGACAGCGACGGGTGGAGTTGGGCGGCGCGATCCGGTGGCCGTTGGGTTGAAACTCCACCTGGGTTTTGTTCTACTCTTCACCACGAGTCTTTTGGGACCGGTTTCAGCTTGATCGGACGTCGGACGGCGGAGATATGGCGTCGCGAATTTTCCGGTGGCCGGCGGCTTCGGGCGGCGCGTGCGGGCTCCTCCGGCGTCGGTTCCGTCGACTTGGCACACCGTTGAACTCAGCTCGGCGAGAGCTTTCCAACGGTGTCGGCGGTGTCAAAAATGGACACCGTTTCCAGTGGTCGATTACTATTCATCAATGTGGGTAGAGAGAGAAAGAGAAGTGATGAGAGAGAGAGAGCATGTGGACAATTGAGGACGTTTCACTTTTTTCCGCTCTTTATATACTTTTTCGCCCAAAATTTCAACACGGGCTATCCTGACTAATTTGGGCGTCCTGAATCCAAATATATTAGTTTTATTTTCATCTGAGGTCATTTCAACCAGTTTCCGATACTGCGAATTTTCGATCAAAAATTACCTTTGTGCTCAATTATCAAATTTGAGCGTGCTGATAGGCCATCCTGACTAATTTGGGTGTGCTAAATCAGTTTTATGTCAAGATAATATCATCTTGACCTACTTCTTGATACTGTGAGTGGCACACGTGCACACACATAATATCACTATTACTCATTTTTCATCCTTTAATATTGTTAGAACATTTTATTTAGTTCTAAACAATATTAAATCACTTAATTTCACATTTTAATGCTTAAATTCATTGTGCATTTATTTTCCGAGATATATGAATTTTCCCGATTGTTACATTAACTGGTTTATCGATCAGTTAACTGACCGGTTACCTCGCATGTTAGTAACTAAGTCACCTACTAGGTTACTATGTGTAAACTTGGTGTAGTAACCAGTCAGGTTACTATTGCTTGTTTGGTATGGTAGCCTACTGGGCTACCTACATTGTTTTTCTTTAAAAAATTGTATGGGTTGGCTTGTAAAAATTCTTGGAAAACTTACGTGCTTGGAACTCATCCCTTTATCACCCCGTTGGAAGGTGGGGGACGTTTTTATGAACACCATGTCTATATTATATAGTGTTAGAAACACATTTTATTTTGAAGTGTGTAAATCACATTTTTGAAGTTACATTTTAAGGGTGGTTTCTGAACCATTTTTGAATACTATTTTGAAACTTGATCGAAACGACTTTGTTTGTGAATTTGTTAAAAATGAAAGTTTTCACCCTCAATGAGATGAACAAATCTTATGTTCATCTCGGAGCCTAAATCTAACACTAACGGCTCCCAAACTCACTAAACCCGCGGCCTATGCACCCAGTTTTTTGTAAAAGTCTCAGTTTTACATCTCTTTAAGTACGGCTCTATTTGAGGCCCGAAACGGCCGAATTTTTAAAATACCCATAAGTCATCTTAAAGATTTCGATGTGTTCTATAACTTTCATGTTGAGCTCGAAGTCCAGTTCGGACTCTAAGTGGACCATTTTTAATAAAACCCATACCTATGTTTCGGCTCAGATTTTGTTCCCAATTTTATTCTCAGTTTTGGACACCAAGTGAAAAACACTCTAAAAACCTATATTAGTGTCATTTTTGGCAAAGGCTATTTGATGCAAAAACGATTGTAACAAAATTTTCTTAAAACATCATGTTTAGCAAATCATAAATTTGGAACCTATGGGGGTCAAAATAGCCAAAATCCGTGGCCTTTTCTTGGGGATAGATTTGTGTCCAACCACATTACTAAACGTTCATGCATCTCACATATCGATAACTATTCGTAAAAATTATAAACATAACAACAACCACATAAACTTAAAAATGAAAAGCTAAGGGCTCAAAATAAACTTATTACAAACCATTTGCATAAACAAATACACATAAATGGCCTTGATCAAAATCTTAAAATCACTAAATCACCAAAGGTAGGGTTTTCGGTTATTACCTTTGTGCTTTGAACTAAACACGCTTTTAAACTAAGGCTTGATGACCAAAATGGCCATGTGTTTCTTGGAGGAAAAAGGGTCGGTTTGTGCTAGCAAGACATCAAAAATTTTCACTTAATATCAAGCCAAAACAAAAAGCTAAAACCATAAAGATTAGATTACAAAACTTACCCTTGATCACTTTGGAAAAGGCTTGGATTTGAATCCTCCTAACACAAGCTCGTGAGGTTTGATTTTTGGTAAGTTTTTGGTATGATTTAAGGCTTCAAAATGGAGGCTTTTGGGGAATTAGAGGGGGTCAACTGCAACTTGAAAGGGAGAGAATGAGTGTTGTGTTTTAGGGGTGCCAAAGTGAAGAAATGGTATCACTAAGTCATATGTGCCTTTTATAGGCAAAACTAATCAACTTGCTTAAGCTTAATCCTAATTAATTATCTACCATTTTAGCCTAATCAAGGGACAAATTTTACTGCCATTTTAGCCCCATAAATGGGTGTGGCCTGCTGCATGGAAGGGAGAGAATAAACAACAATTTCTATGACAAGTGCTTGAAAACCCATTGAGTTTTTTTAATCAAAAGTTGTCATAACTTTTGCAATTTTTTAATCCCACTTTAGGGCTATGTAGTAGCCAATTTTAGCTACCTTTTCCAGCTAGGGCATAGTTTCTAAGGGCCAAATTTTATCTACATTTGCTTCTCAACACAGTTTAATTTTATACTGCGGTGTTCGGTCCTTTCTCAGCAGTGTTCTAATTTTCACCCGAAAATTGGATTTTCTGAATCTGATTTTTGTACTATCAATCCCTGGTTGTTTTATACTGTCTAAGAGCCCATTATTAGTCTATTTTACTGTTCACATCCTATACTGTGGTTGTGTCTACATTGTATTGTCCTTTCGCACGCAAACCAAGGTGTTCTTGAGTGAAATTTCAACACAGTCTCTCTTGAATAATTTAGATGTGTTGATTCTATTTTTATCAATTTTGCATCCATTATAGGTCGTCTAGACCAGTTTCGGGATCTGTGTGACCCCACCTTAAAAAAGTGTCAGGTGACCGATTGACTAATTTGGGCGTTCTGAGCCTAAATATATCAGTTTTGGGGCGAGTAAAGGTCATCTTAACCCTTATCTTGATACTGCGTATCTCAGAAACGAAAATTCTTGTTTTGTGCTCAATTGACCAGATTGAGCCTACTAATCGTTCGTATATCAGTTTTAGGTCAAATTAAGGCCGTCTTGGCCAGTAACTTGACACTGCATTTCCCACTATTCACTATCTTTTACTTAACTGACTTGTCTGAGTGCTCTGACTTTGATTTTGTCAGTTTCTAGGCAAGAAGAGGTCATCCAGACCATTTTCTCGATACCGTACCCTTGCTAGGGTTTCTCATCGTTGTTGTGCTCAGACATTTAGTCCGAGCATACTGGTGATCAGCTCACCAGTCTTATGTTAAGAAATGGTCGTCCGTACCAGTTTCTTGACACTGCGTGTCTCCTACACTCATACACATAATAGGTCGGACTGGGTTCACTTTCGGTCGCCCCTTTTACTACATGAATAGTATTTAAATAGTACTGTACCTGTTTAATCTATTCAACTGAAAAATATACTATATTTTCTAACTTAATTACTCATTACATAGCAATTAATTTTTGTGAAATTTTGAGAGTCTGTATAGCGGCTCTCTGCTCATTACACGGCCTTCTACACGGCCTCTTACACTGGCATGTATAAGGCGACACGGGCATGAATTGTCCAGACACAGGCATGTATTAGTTGAGCTTGCTCAACACAGCCATGTCTTGGAATATGTTCATTTACATGCTCATCAACTCGAGTGGTACACGGCCACTTACACGGTCGTGTACTTGACCATGTTACACTACATGGCCATGTTCACTTACACGGCTTCTAACATTTCAACAGTTTGAATGGTACACGGCTATTTACACGGCCATGTTCCTGATCGTGTTCTTCAAATTTGCACTAAAAGACATTAAATTATTCCTCCATTTCATTCCTTAATGTCTTATTATATGGTAAGTAGGTGCCATGAAAATGGCGGTCCTTACAACCTACCCCCTTACAAAATTTTTGTCCTCGAAAATAAGAATAGTTCTGGGAAGTTTCTCTTTATATACTCTTCCTGTTCACATATAGCTTCTTCTATGTTGTGATTTCACCACAACACTTTTACAAGTGGTATAACCTTATTCCTAAGTACTTTATCTTCTTTGGCTAGGATTCACACGGTTTCTCCTCGGATGTCAGATGGGTATGCACTCCGTGCAGTCTCACTAGCTGAGCTTCATAAATTTCTGATAGTCTTCCTACTAAGTAGCTCATTTTCATGTAAAAATCAAGCGAATTTTGTCAAATTGTCGACAATTTCCCAACTTGCGCCCTTGTCGCTTGACGTTCTTGGCAATCCATTTACAAAATCTATCGTAATCTTGTTCAACTCCCTGTAGTCTATACATATTTTTAGCGTTCTATTCTTCTTCTTCACGAGCAAATCAAGGGCTCCCCATTGTGAATAGCTTTGCCAGATGAACCTTTGTTCATCAAGTCCTTCAACTGGGCCTTGGGGATGAGGGCTGATCCTGGTAGAAGTTCAATCTCAAAGGATATTCCCCGCTTTAGCGTAAGTCCTGGGAAATCTTCAGAGAGTACTTCTATGAATCCCCTGACTACCAGCACATTCCTGGGTCCTATCTTTATTCCTCGAGTCTTATCCATTGCAAATGCTAGGAAGCCCCCGCATCCACTGGATAGCATCTTGCGAGCCTTCACTACTAAGACCATCGTCATTGGTTGCTCTGGCGACATAGCCTTATGGACGAACTTTTCTCACTTGGTCGGTCAAAGAACGAATTCCCATCTTTGACAATCTAAGACGGCGTTGTATTTTACAAGGAATTCTATTCTCAGGACTACATCCTGATCGATCATATTAATGATGATTAGATTGACGCTTAGTTCTCTGGCGTAGATAATTGTCGGAACAAAACGCATCCAGTACTAGACAATAAAACTTTCCCTAGGGGAATTGTTGTTTTAAGAGTCTATTTCGTCTTACCTAAGCTCCCATCTAACTTTCTAGCGAAGTCTGATGATGCAAATGAATGGTGACCTACTACTCTCTTTTGCTTGGTCGCTTTTCAATTTATGTTTAGCAAGGTTGCTTTCTTTCCTTCAGTCTTCTCCTAGCTTGATTTTCCTTTTCTTCGGCCTTGGTTTTTTCATAAGCCTTCTGTCACATGTGTTGTAGAAGTCCATATCGGTTTCTCGTAGCACACAGCATATGTTAGATCTGTGTCACCGGACATCAGCTACAGTCTCTCTGTCCGATGAATAATTCTTGTATATCTACAACTCTAGAGAACTTAGGTGGTTTCACTTCCCAGCTTGCCCATAAAGAAAAACTGGGCTGATGCTGGACTCCTCTTAGTGATTTGCTTGGTCATGGTATGGCAAAACTTGACCTAGTTAAGAGCTCATCCTGGTCATAAGAATCCCAATACCCACGAGAGTATCTTCCTGAAAGATATCAATATCCAATAGGACTCAGTTATCCTGATCAATGGAATACAATCGGGGAGTCGCTTTGATAATGTGAAACCAGTCTTAACATTCCCATGGAGTGTAGGAGTACTGTTTGCCACTCAAAACTTAGTGGACAACTAGCCCTGAGGTCGATACAACTCGACAGCAATCCATGCTTCTACTATGAGTCACTCTTTCAATCACACTCTAAACACGTTTGGAAATATTATGTCTAGGCCCTTGAGCAAACTGTACAATTTTTCATATTATAAAAAGGGTACATTACTTTAGTCTGCTTGGGAGTGGTAAACACATCCCGGTATATAGTCACAAAAGAACAAGCTAGGTTGAGTCTAATGGGGTAGGCTACTACCTCCTTTAATACCTATTTACAAGATTAATGGCCCTGCTTAACGGGTTGCTACTACGCATGAGGGAGATTCTGATTCTACATCGAAGACCTCCTCATCGTTGCTCTTGTCGAAGGGAACTCCTCTAAATCCTCTTATTCATGCATAGATGCCCCCCCCCCCCCCCCCAAGTTGTCTAGAGCTTCTAGTCTGCCTTGAGTGATTAAGGGGCCTTCTATCCTAGTCTGGGCAGCATGTAGTTGGTTACTGGTGGTGCGAGCTTAGTTTTGTTGTCTCTATAGGTTGAAATAGCAGTTTTTGGTGATGTGACCTTCCTTGCCACACACGAAACAGCCACACATCCCTTTTTTGCATTCTCCTGGGTATCCCTTTCTGCATTTCAGGCATATCGGGCGTTGGCTGTCATCTCCTTTCTGGTCGTTTCTCTTCTGAGGGAAGTTCTTCTTGTAGGAAAATTAATCGGTAAAAACGTATCAGAGTGGCGCAGCGGAACAATAAAAATTTTAGATCGTTAAATATCTCATGATACCATATACAATAAATCAACAACAATTAAAACTCATACCTCAAGGACGCCAATCTGCAGGAGGAGAATGACCGGAGACTTCAACCAACTAGCCTTCTCTACTATTCTCCAATTCCCGAATGGCTGAGTGCGTGGGCACTCTGAACCTCGATATGTATGCTAGCACTGCTAGTCTTCTTCCGACACCAGATCTCTAAAGAACTTTATTGTCACGATGAGCTGTGCAACAATAAGCCTGCTCACCTGAGAGTCTGTGGTCTAAGAGAACTAGAGTGGCAGGACCTCTATTTATAGACCTGCATGAGGTGATTCTCTGAATTCGAATTGGACTAGGAAAAGATTTTCTCCCTTATCTTTAACCAAAAAATCTGAATTTTTCCATAGGATAATCCTAACAATAAATTCGGTTTTTCCTAAGATAAATCCAATCCAAATCTTAACAAGATTTTAACTAGAATTTTATCTCCCTTTTTCAACCAAAACATCCGAAATTCACAAGGAGAAAATCCTACAAAAGATTTCGGCCATTATGGATAAGGGAGAATCAAAAATTCCACTAGGATTTTCAAGCTTGAATCTTATCTTAACCTTATCCAAAAATAACCGAATTTTCCTTGGATAAAGGCTCCAAAATTTCGGCCACTTTTAGGGAAGGAGAGAATCCAAATTCAACTAGGATTGAAACTTGAATTTTCCCTTGAATCTTATCCACAAAAACCGAATTTTCCATTGAGGATTATCCTCAAAAAATTCACCCACTTTTGTTGGGATTTGGATTCAAAATTCAAGTAGGATTCTAACAAGATTATCCTCTCCAAATCCAACTCAAATTCGAATTTCAAACCTTGTGGATTTTCCACAACAAATTAGAATTCTACTTGGACTGTGATTCAAAATTTGAATTTCAAATTTCAAATTCAAATTTCAAATTCAAATTTCAAATTTCAAATTTCAAATTTCAAATTTAAATTTCAAATTCAAATTTCAAATTCGAATTTCAAATTCAAATTTCAAATTCAAATTTCAAATTCAAAATTCAAAATTCAAATTTCAAAATTCAAATTTCAAATTTCAAAATTCAAATTTCAAATTCCACAAAACGGTTGTGTTTCATATTCTTGTTCTCATGGATAATTTTCTACAACTCCAATCCAATCTCAAATAAAATCATGGCAACTTTATTTGGAGTTCGAATAATTGTGTACTCTATTATCCAAAACAAAATCTGAATCCAACCAGAGAGAATCTTGTCTACCATCCTAATCCTGTGTCATCACCATCCATGCATAACAAACTAGCCAATAGCATACACAAATCAATTTGCCAAACGTTAAGGAATTATGTGGAGCTAGTAGAGGGACTGATTGGACATATATAATCGAGCTCCCGTGATTCCATATGATCATCATTCTTTACCGAACAACTCAATCATATGATCATTAATTTCAGAGTCACACCATTATAAACCTAAAGCTGAACTCCCAATTATATATCGTATTACGTAAGCCTGTGACGAGCTACCATCCAATGACCTTGTCATGTATGCAAAACCCTCATATGATATCCATGATCAGCCTTAGGTCAAAGTCCGTTTAATCCTACTGATCAGGCTATCTTAAAGTTCCATTATACTACCGAATCAAGAAAATGATTATTCACCATATGTGAATAAGAAGTCATCCGCCCAGCAGACGAACCAAGGCCTTGTCCATTTTCACATTCAGTATAATGCCTTTAAGAGGATACCTTTAGCTCCTCAGAGCTATGATTCCGATATCTGCAAACAAACCCTTCATCGTATACAAGTCATGCACCCAACGAACCGGTCTATAAGCTTACTACCTCTGAGACGCTTTAACCATTGGAACATCAAAGTACACAAGTCATATACATGAAGTAGTTCATTTACTCAGGATTAAGGTTATTGCACAATGAACGTCAAAAGCAGATTGATCCACTCATAGCGGACTACGTAGATCAATCACACTTTAGTCCCGGTCTAATATGTCACCACCGAGCAACATATCTATGTCTCTACTTGGGAGTCCAGCTCCAGACAGTCAAGACAAACCGTCCCGTCTAAGGCTTTAGACAACATAATAGTCTTAACATGAGTTAGATGCTCGGTCTAACCCCATAGACTACAGACCATAGTTTAGACTGCTAACTTTAGAACATTGTCTTCTCGCATACAAAAGTCCATTGCATGTAACGTTCCAACAGTTTTAACACAAGCAGTCAGTGAGCCATATTTGCTTACATTTACTTTAACATGTAGATAAGACGAGGACAAATAGCAATGTAATGAATAACCTCTATGTATAATTTTATTATCCAGTTCAAAATGAATACATCAAAATGTCTCTAATACTTAGGGCATTTCCTAACAATCTCCCACTTACCCTAAGCCAGCAGATGTGCCATGTTACGCATCCCCATCGCCTCTACATGCCTCTCAAAGCTTCTAGCCACCAAAGTCTTAGTAAAGGGATCAGCGATGTTGTCCTCGGACGCGATCTTACATACATCCACTTGTCCTTTCTCCACATGCCCTCTAATAATGTGATACCTCCGATCTATGTGCTTGGTCCTCTTGTGGTGCCAAGATTCCCTTGTGTTGGCAATAGCCCCTGTATTATCACAGTAAAGTGTGATAGGCTTGTCAACACCCGGAATGACCTCAAGGTCTCTAAAGAACTTGCGGAGCCAAACTGCTTGTTTAGATGCCTCAGCCACAGCTACATACTCAGCCTTCATAGTAGAGTCAGCTGTGCAGCCCTGCTTCACGCTCCTCCACACAATGGCGCCTCCTCCGAGTAAAAACATTGATCCAGATGTCGATTTCCTCGAATCCTTACAAGTCTGGAAGTCTGAGTCTGTGTATCCTACGGGTGTTAGGTCCCCTCCAGAATACACTAGCATATAATCCCTCGTTCTCTTAAGATACTTGAGTATATGCTTTACTGCTTGCCAGTGCTTGGTTCCAGGATTCGCTTGATATCGACTCACCATACCTACTGCAAAACATATGTCCGGGCGAGTGCAAAGCATAGCGTACATAAGGCTACCCACAGCGGATGCATAAGGGACCTTACTCATACGCTCTCTTTCTTCCGATGTCTTGGGACAGTCATCCAATGAAAGAGTTAAACCGGCAATAGAAGGTTGTGAGCCTTTCTTTGCCTCTAGCATTGCATATTTGTCAATTATTTTATCTATGTATGAAGCTTGGGATAATACTATCATTTTGTTCTTTCGATCTCTGAAGAGACGAATGCCTAGAACATAATTAGCTTCTCCCAAGTCCTTCATGTCAAACTGTTGGTGTAACCAAAGCTTGACCGATGATAAATTCCCTACATCATTCCCAATGAGTAGTATATCATCGACATAGAGTATCAGAAAGACCACTTTTCCATCCTTAATACGTTTATAAACACAAGGTTCATCAACGTTCTGCTCAAAACCAAATGTCTTAATCGCTTGATCAAACCTCTGGTTCCATGAGCGGGATGCCTGCTTTAATCCATAAATGGATCTAAGCAACTTGCAGACTTTCCTTTCTTGGGCTTTTGCTACGAACCCTTCGGGCTGTATCATATAGATACACTCTTCAAGATGGCCATTCAAGAATGCCGTCTTGACATCCATTTGCCAGATCTCGTAATCGAGAGCCGCAGCAATGGACAGAAGAATACGGATAGACTTCAGCATAGCAACAGGCGAAAAGGTTTCCTCGTAATCGATTCCAGCCTTTTGCGTGTATCCCTTTGCAACCAGTCTAGCTTTGAAAGTTTCCACTCTCCCTTCCGCATCCTTCTTTCTTTTGTAGACTCATTTGCATCCAATGGGTTTTATCCCATCCGGCAAATCTACAAGTTCCCAAACAGAGTTGGATTTCATAGAATCCATCTCATTGTTCATAGCCTGTTTCCAAGATCTAGAATCAACATCCTTTATAGCTTCATCATATGTGACCGGATCTTCCTCATGCTCATGAGCCTCGGCCTGGTATACCTCAGCATCATACATAAAGAAATTAGGTTTCTTAGAAACCCTCCCACTACGACGAGGCACCCTAAATTGTTGATCGTCTGCAGGTCTTTCACTGGAACTCGGACTTGCGTCCAAGACCGAAATCTGTGGAGTAGTTCTTTCACCCGATAACTCCTCTAGCACCACTTTGCTTCGAGGCTTAAAGTCATTCATGTGACTTTCCTCCAAGAATGTAGCATGGGTTGAGACAATGACCTTTTGTTCCTTCGGGTTATAGAACAGACCTCCTTTAGTTCCCTTTGGATACCCTACAAACATGCACAATTCTGATCTTGGTTCTAACTTCTTCGCATCCCCATTCAGTACATGTGCCGAGCAGCCCCATATTCTCATATGTCCAAGGGAGGGCTTCTTGCCACGCCACAATTCATACGGAGTTCTAGGAATTGATTTGCTCGGAACCTGGTTCAGAATATAGCACGCCGTTTGTAAAGCATGTCCCCAAAATGATAATGGCAGCGTTGAGTAACTCATCATGGACCGTACCATATCCAATAAGGTCCTGTTTCTCCTTTCGGCTACACCATTCTGTTGTGGAGTACCAGGTGCAGTCAATTGGGATAATATCCCATTCTCTACAAGATGTCCTAGAAATTCATCAGAGAGGTATTCGCCACCTCGATCAGATCGAAGTGTCTTTATGGATTTATCCAATTGCTTTTCCACTTCCGCACGATACTCTTTGAACTTATCAAAGGTTTCGCTCTTGCGGTGCATCAGATACACATATCCATACCTCGAGTAATCATCTATGAAAGAGACATAGTACTCGAACCCTCCTCGTGCTGTGACGTTCATGGGGCCACATACGTCAGTGTGCACAATTTCTAAGAGCTCCTGTGCCCTTGTACCCTTAGCTCCAAAAGACCTCTTAGTCATCTTACCCTCTAGACAAGACTCACATTGGGGAAGTCGTACCTCCTCCAGAGATTCTAGAGGACCGTCTTTCACCAATCTTTGAATCCTATCCTGATTAATATGACCAAGTCTTAAATGCCAAAGATACGCCTTGTTAGAGTGAGAAACTTTCAACCTTTTAGAGTTATCAATTAATTCAGTGTCAAGCAGTGAGTACATCTTTGGTCTGATCAAATATAGGTTTCCATCCATCCATCCAGAACAGATAAAAGACTTATTTCTACGAATATCAACTCTTTTACTAAAAGAAACTGAATAAGAATCCTTTATTAAACAAGCTACCGATATAAGGTTCCTCCTAAAATTAGGAACATAAAAACAGTCTTTCAATAAAATAAACCTAAATTGATCAAAATAAAGATGAACGTCTCCCACTGCCTCAGCCACCACAAAGCTACCATCTCCAGTCCGCAACGAGAGGCTCCTATCATGTAGACTTCTCGTTTCCACGAACCCCTGCATAGAAACACAAACATGATTAGTGGCGCTCGAATCAATGACCCATGTGTCTTTCGATTCTTCCACCAAACACGCTTCCAAGTAATGAAGTTCCTTACCTTCCTTGCCCTTGGAGGCTAGGAATTCCCGGCAAGCCTTCTTGAAGTGACCTACCTTCCCACAATGGAAGCATTTGGACTTTTTAGGGTCCTTTGGCTTCTTGTTCTTCTTCTTCTTCTTCCCGTCCAAGACAGGAGGATTAGAAGAACTGGAAGCCACTTGCTTCTTATTTGGCCTCTTCCTCTTCCGTGAAGGATTGGAAGATTCTGCCAAATTGGCCTCTCCTTTAGGTCGGACCACATCCTCATCCCTGATCATCCGCTCATAAGCCTGTAGTTGCTTCATGAGCTCGGTTAGTCCTAACTCCTTTGTCGCCAGATTGTATGCGGCCTTAAACCCCACAAAATCTTTAGACAGAGTCTTGAACACCATCTCGATCTGGGTGTTATAGTCCAACTCAGCACCATTCTCGGCAGCCTCAGCGAAGAATCCCATTAGAGTGATCATATGGTCCTTCACCGAAGCACCCGCCTTTGCTTAGAGTTCATAATGCTGGTGATAGCGGACTGTCGAGCCAATTTTTCTTGGCCTCCGAACATGTCCTCCAGATTTTCCATGATCTCCCCAGCAACTTGATAAGTCTCATGCTGCTTTTGTAAAGCACTCGTCATGCTAGCAAGGATGTAGCATCGAGCTATCTCATTGGATTCTCTCCAACGATTATAGGCAACCGGGACCTCCTCAAGTGGTGTGTCAGGTTTGGGCCCAGGTGGGCATGGTTTGTCCAGTACGAACTTGTGTCTCTCGCAGCTGAGAACTATTAATAGATTTCTTTTCCACTCTTTATAATTGTCGCCATTCAACTTATTTTCAGTAAGTATTGAAATGAGGGGTGTCGGTGACATTTTGAACTGAAATAAAATTATACTAGACATCATTACAAAGCCCAAGCAAATATACAGATAATTTAGCAAATAAAACATGCAAGTATGTTCCTACATGAAACTTGAAAAAACATGTAGCATTGCAACGGTAATTCTCAGCACCTATTGCCCCAAGCCACCGAGGGGTGGTCATGAGAACAAATAGCCGGAACATGGACCCCGTCCAATTAATATATGTTACCTTAAATCCTCCAAGGTTAAGACATATATTAATAACCGCTTATTTGGCCACCAGTTTAGTTAACAAAGCTTCTAGGGAAGGTTAATAACTAAACGAGTCTTGAGTGTATAACCATTGTTTACGTAGCCCGATCCACGTCCTACCAAGCCACCGAGGGGTGGTCATGAATAGGATCGCACCCGAACATGTTTTCCACATAGGAGATCCAATCTAGTATACCGGCGGCGGTAAACACCTACCGAGGGGTGTGGTCAGGTCAGAACTGACGCGAGGCGTTACCATGCTTTCACATATGGATTAACAATGGAGGCCGTGGGTTTTGTTTGAAACCCTCTCCCACTCAATATTT
This sequence comes from Antiaris toxicaria, assembly GCA_035233585.1. Taxonomy (NCBI): domain Eukaryota; kingdom Viridiplantae; phylum Streptophyta; class Magnoliopsida; order Rosales; family Moraceae; genus Antiaris; species Antiaris toxicaria. The sequence goes on along the minus strand of CP141155.1, from coordinate 55,212,122 downwards.
TGAAAAACATGCAAGTTTTGACAAATTATGTATGATCAATATAGTATGAGCGGCACTCACCTATCCTATATGACATGTTATCAAATATGCATACAAAACATCCATCAATATATATTTATACATCCATGACATATCACAGAAAAATAATTGACAAAATAACCAAGCCATGGTTCCATCCTAGAACAAAGAAAATAAAGATTACAAAATTCCATCCAAAGCATTCTTTGGGTCTTGAATTTTGTTCCGTCTTCTTGTATCCATCTTTATGTAGCCTCTCCATTTATTTCTCATCCCAAGAATTATTTAAAATTTAAATTTCCAAAAATTTAAATTTCAAATTCAAACTCCAAATTCGAATTTCAAATTTAAATTTCTAATTCAAATTTTAAACAATTTTAATCATCATGTATGATAATATGTAATTTCAAAAATTTCAAATTTTCAATTACATATTTTTAAACATGATTTAAAATTAAATCTCAAATTTAAAAATCAAAATTTTCAAATTTTGGACCGCCGCACCGCCGCCTGTGAAGGCGGCAGCTGCCGTGGGCAGCCACCAACCCCGGAGGGGCTGGCAGCCCACGGTTGCCCCTTGTGCAGCCTGCCGGGCTGCAGGCCAAGCCTGCAGCGCCAGGCTGCAGGCAGCGCCTGCAGCCAGTGGCTGCATGCCCAGGCTGCAGCCGGCCTTGGGCAGGCTGCGCCACCCTCGGCTGCAGGCCAAGCCTGCGGCCGTGGGTGATGTTTGCCTGCATAGGGGCTGCCGCAGCCCCATCCTGCCCGAGGGCAGGGGCTGCAGCCCCACCAAGGCCCGTCGGCCTATTCCGTGGGGTCGTGTCTCGATTTTCGTGCCATATTCCAATTTACCTATTAGGATCTCCAAAAATTAATTTGAATCCCAATTAAATTGAAATTTTCCACACAATCAAAATTTCAATCTTTAAATTAAATTTAACTTTTGGGAAAAATAAATTACGGTCTTCAATCTTCAATCTCCTCCAAGAATAATTACATAAAAAATTCCTAAACCGTTTCCGGTGTACAAAAATTCTAACCATAAAAAATCTAAGAGATAAGAATTAAAATCCATGGGAAAATTACAGTGTTAATAAACCACTCCCATGGTTACATAAAAATTCCTAGATACAATTTTTCTAAATTCTAAGGAACCATAACCGGCATAAATAAGCATGCTTATAATAATTCAAAAAAAATTAAAATAACCACATACTTTATACATAATACATGATAACAACATAAAGGAACCCTAGAATGCCACTCTCTAAATATCAAATCCATACATAAATAAAAAGACTAAGTAATTGTCTAATTTATGTACATGGCATAGTCATGAGATGGCTCTGATACCAATTGTAGGAAAATTAATCGGTAAAAACGTATCAGAGTGGCGCAGCAGAACAATAAAAATTTTAGATCGTTAAATATCTCATGATGCCATATACAATAAATCAACAACAATTAAAACTCATGCCTCAAGGACGCCAATCTGCAGGAGGAGAATGACCGGAGGCTTCAACCAACTAGCCTTCTCTACTATTCTCCAATTCCCGAATGGCTGAGTGTGTGGGCACTCTGAATCTCGATCGGTATGCTAGCACTGCTAGTCTTCTTCCGACCACCCAGATCTCTAAAGAACTTTATTGTCACGATGAGCTGTGCAACAATAAGCCTGCTCACCTGAGAGTCTGTGGTCTAAGAGAACTGGAGTGGCAGGACCTCTATTTATAGACCTGCATGAGGTGATTCTCTGAATTCGAATTGGACTAGGAAAAGATTTTCTCCCTTATCTTTAACCAAAAAATCCGAATTTTTCCATAGGATAATCCTAACAATAAATTCGGTTTTTCCTAAGATAAATCCAATCCAAATCTTAACAAGATTTTAACTAGAATTTTATCTCCCTTTTTCAACCAAAAAATCTGAAATTCACAAGGAGAAAATCCTCCAAAAGATTTCGGCCATTATGGATAAGGGAGAATCAAAAATTCCACTAGGATTTTCAAGCTTGAATCTTATCTTAACCTTATCCAAAAATAACCGAATTTTCCTTGGATAAAGGCTCCAAAATTTCGGCCACTTTTAGGGAAGGAGAGAATCCAAATTCAACTAGGATTGAAACTTGAATTTTCCCTTGAATCTTATCCACAAAAACCGAATTTTCCATTGAGGATTATCCTCAAAAAATTCGCCCACTTTTGTTGGGATTTGGATTCAAAATTCAAGTAGGATTCTAACAAGATTATCCTCTCCAAATCCAACTCAAATTCGAATTTCAAACCTTGTGGATTTTCCACAACAAATTAGAATTCTACTTGGACTGTGATTCAAAATTTGAATTTCAAAATTCAAATTCAAATTTCAAATTTCAAATTTCAAATTTAAATTTCAAATTCAAATTTCAAATTCGAATTTCAAATTCAAATTTCAAATTCAAATTTCAAATTCAAAATTCAAATTTCTAATTTCAAAATTCAAATTTCAAATTTCAAAATTCAAATTTCAAATTTCAAATTTCAAATTTCAAATTCCACAAAACGGTTGTGTTTCATATTCTTGTTCTCATGGATAATTTTCTACAACTCCAATCCAATCTCAAATAAAATCATGGCAACTTTATTTGGAGTTCGAATAATTGTGTACTTTATTATCCAAAACAAAATCTGAATCCAAACGGAGAGAATCTTGTCTAGCATCCTAATCCTGTGTCATCACCATCCATGCATAACAAACTAGCCAATAGCATACACAAATCAATTTGCCAAACGTTAAGGAATTATGTGGAGATAGTAGAGGGACTGATTGGACATATATAATCGGGCTCCTGTGATTCCATATGATCATCATTCTTTACCGAACAACTCAATCATATGATCACTAATTTCAGAGTCACACCACTATAAACCTGAAACTGAACTCCCAATTATTTATCGTATTACGTAAGCCTGTGACGAGCTACCATCCAATGACCTTGTCATGTATGCAAAACCCTCATATGATATCCATGATCAGCCTTAGGTCAAAGTCCGTTTAATCCTACTGATCAGGCTATCTTAAAGTTCCATTATACTACCGAATCAAGAAAATGATTATTCACTATATGTGAATAAGAAGTCATCCGGCCAGTAGACCACCCAAGGCCTTGTCCATTTTCACATTCAGTATAATGCCTTTAAGAGGATACCTTTAGCTCCTCAGAGCTATGATTCCGATATCTGCAAACAAACCCTTCATCGTATACAAGTCATGCACCCAACGAACCGGTCTATAAGCTTACTACCTCTGAGACGCTTTACCCATTGGAACATCAAAGTACACAAGTCATATACATGAAGTAGTTCATTTACTCAGGATTAAGGTTATTGCACAATGAACGTCAAAAGCAGATTGATCCACTCATAGCGGACTACGTAGATCAATCACGCTTTAGTCCCGGTCTAATATGTCACCACCGAGCAACATATCCATGTCTCTACTTAGGAGTCCAGCTCCAGACAGTCAAGACAAACCGTCCCCTCTAAGGCTTTAGACAACATAATAGTCTTAACATGAGTTAGATGCTCGGTCTAACCCCATAGACTACAGACCATAGTTTAGACTGCTAACTTTAGGACATTGTCTTCTCGCATACAAAAGTCCATTGCATGCAACGTTCCAACAGTTTTAACACAAGCAGTCAGTGAGCCATATTTGCTTACATTTACTTTAACATGTAAATAAGACGAGGACAAATAGCAATGTAATGAATAACCTCTATGTATAATTTTATTATCCAGTTCAAAATGAATACATCAAAATGTCTCTAATACTTAGGGCATTTCCTAACACTTCTGTGAATCTTGATTGCCCGGATTACCCTTCCTTTTGTTATTGTTATGGGATTGCCTGCTATTCTGGCTGGTTCCTATATTCCGTACTCAGCGTTACAGGTTAGGGTTCCGTTTCCCTTGAACCTGTTTAGCTTGAGTTCTTTCCTCCATGGGCGGTGACCTATAGTTGCTGAGAAGGTCTCGACAAAAGTCCTTCCAATGTATAATTAGGTCTCCACCCCTACGTCGATTTAACCACCATGCTCTTCCTAGTCCGTCCAGCCTACCACTCGCCAAAACCACCTGTAGGTGAGGTGGGATGTGGCAGGCATGGAATATGATTTCCATGTCGTGAATCCATTTCACGAGCTCGTCGAGTCTGTGGGTGCAACCCTTCTAGCTTGGGTCGTCCACCTTATCTTGCTTGCTTTCTTTATTCTTTGCTTATTCTTACTTAGCTTGCTTGTCTTTATAACTTTCTTTCTCTTTAGGGGTTTAAAAGATTTGTACTTGAAAAACTAGGAATATTTTTTTTTCTTTTTGAAACTTGACTGAATGAAACTATTAGTTCTTTGAAATCGTGTATACATAAATATACATACTATTTAATTTTTTTTTTCCCAAAATATATTTTGCGGTCTTGTTACTTTAAAGTACGTAAAAATAAAAACATACTTTTAAGCTTGTTTCACTACTTTACATACTACACTCTTGTCTTATTTTTATACATATACATCACTATTACACTTTCTTTCTTTTACACTTTAATTACAATGGAACTCTACGAAACGGAAACATAACCCGTCCATGACATCGTTGGGATCTGCCTGCCAGTCCACTACTCCTGTTTCATATTGCTGGTTACTTACCTTTATTACCTACATCACGAATAGACTAATGAGCTAAAGCTCAGAAAGTACAAACATACAAGTAAATAAGCTGAATATACCACACTTAGGATTAGTCAACTTATGACCAATTATTTGTTTATTCCTATGCTTTACTTATTCTTTCTATTCTATCTCTTTCTTTTCTTTGCTTTACTTTATCTTGCTTAATCTTTCACTTGTGGGCCCATGGTTGGACGTACCTAATGCGTACAAACCAATAGAGGATCAGGGGAGCGACCCACCAATCAACCCTAAGGTCATCTCTGGACTATAGGTAGCAAGTCAAGCCGTCAACTACCTCATTATTAATGAGGCAGCGCCACACAACTGGGGTGGAGGCTATCTTTGAACCTCAAAACTGGAGAGGCCGGTATGCCAACCTTAACTTTTAAGTCTTATTATTTGACTTATCTTATTCCTCTTTTCTTTATCTGATCTTACTTAACTATTCTCGTGAACATGTTAGTATCATGTCACAAACTGAATAACTTAAATGTGTATATATATAATACAACTCTATGGCAAGTCAATTCGTGATTAGACAATTAAATGTCTATACTTACAGTATTTGTGTTAGCGTAAACTTCTGTGGTCCGTCGAGCTCCTTTGCCCGTCTGTAGTTGAGTTTCCTAAAGACATAATGTCATCACTTAATACATTTTCATTAACTGACTTTATTATACTAAAATCTGAACTTTGGCTTTGAAAATCTTAATTAAAGTCTTATGGTGACATTTAAAGTCTTAACGACTCTGTTTAGACTTTTCTAGGGCTCTAGCAATCATTTTCGAGCATTTCAGAAATTTTGATAAATTTGGTGAATAATAACTTTTAACGGTAAATAGTACTATTCACATGAATAGTGCCATGCACGTGAATAGTAACTAGGCCAGGGGACATTTCTATTTTTCTACTTAGACCAGGTCCCCTAAATCCGAGAACCATAAAATAGCTAACTGGAGGGTTTAGCCCCTTTCTTGACTTTTTTAGACTTTTTGGTCAAAATTACCATTTTGCCCCTAACGGGTCTTGGGGTCATAACATTCTCATTTTGGTGCTTAAACGGGATTTTCTGAGTCCCTAAAATCTTAAAACAATCTTTTATAAGTCTCGGTAAATTTTTACAACTTAATTGTTGCGATTATACTATTTACTTATCACCCGTCCCTCGGGTGGTACTATTCCGACCCTTGGGGTCGTGGCTCGTTTTTCTAGCGTTTCGGAGCTTCAAACCAGCTTTTCACTAATCTTAAAAACGTTTCTTATTCTCTTCCCGACCTAGGTCTCCGAGGGGCTCGGGTTTTTCCATTCCGACCCTAAACTTTACCCTTGTTACCCAAAATGCCCCTGACGTTATTTTTTTCCCGTCCTCTCAGTATTTTAGATTTTAGGGGTCGGTTTACTATTCTTCTAGACTTGCTTTCTTACTTCAAACTCTAAGGTACTGAGGGATCTCATTTTCATTTCCGAGCATATTTTTATCGCTCATTTCCTGAAATGCCCTTAATGCCGCTTTAAAAATTTCGGCAGCATTTCCGCTTAAATTTTAGGTTTCCAGCGTTTAGGAAACGCCTCAAAACCATCTACCCTAATCTAAACCTGCCACGTACTATACCAGAGGCCTATTTTACGTAAAAGTTTCTAAACTTTTACGTAAAAACTTTCCACATTCTCAATGTACAAATCACACATAAAGTCTTTATTTTTCAATCACTTAGGCCACGGTTTTAGTTTAGGTTTCCAACACCAAAACTTCCTTTCTTTCAAATATTCTTTCTCTTACTTTTCTTCTTAGTTTTTAAGGCATATTCAATACCAAAACTAAATAAAATTCTTATTGAAATCTCTTTATAAAGCCACGGGTTTTATGCTAATTCCTAACCAACCTTTGGTTTTCAATTCAACCAATTACACAAGCTTATCTTCTACATCATTCTAACTTACCACAACACTAAAATCACATGATTTTTACATGTTCTTCACACTGGGTATACATGGTTCCTCTTTAGAAAATTTTTACAAAATTTTGTTTCAAACTTTTTAACTCTTCTTTCTAAAAATTTTACACATCAAAACACATGTTTAAATCAACCAAAACCAACTCAAAATTCTTTCCAAACCCTAGTAACATACACGATTTTTCTTGAAACAAACCGAATCTCACTTTGGTTTTAAGCTTTCAAATTTTCTTTCTAGTTGTTTTACATATCAAAACACACTTTGAAACAACAATTTAATTAAACCAAACTTGAAATTCCTTGAACCCATACACTTAGCCACGGGTTCCTCATAAAACTAAAATGAAAAATTCTTGTTTCAAGCTTCTAAATTACTCTTTAACTATCATGCAAGCTAATTAACCTTAAACAACAAGGTTTGAACTAAACTTTTCTCATTCTTTTCTACTCAACATAGCCACAGATTTTTGCTTCAAAATACCAAAGAAAAGCTTGAAATTTCAAGCTTACCTTGCTATGTTACTCAACACTTGCTTAGGAAAAACTTTGCTTATGATTTTGACATCAAAATTTGAAGAAACTCAAGCTCAATGGTGGGTAAGAGTCACGGCTTCAAAGGCCAGCAAAGGGGCTGTAATTTAAAAAAAAAATTCTGATTTCATTAAGCCAAAAACGTTTTTATAAAGGGAGGCCAAAAAGGAGGGCTTTTTAGTAATTTTCTTTAGGGACTTTGTAGCAACTTTTTAAGGGTTTATTTACAAACCTTTTGGGGTCAAAATGGAATTATTTTGGCTGTTTTCCAGCTACAAAACCGACCTACTTCAGCCCTTATCCATAAAATTTTTTATAAAATCAACTTTGCATTTTTGGCTTAATCTTAGCCGTTGATCTTACCTACCTTTAATCTTAACCATTTATCCTACCTACCACCCTTTTTCTTCTAATTTCTTATTCCTAATTATGACATTATCCATGATGTCATCTAATTAATCCATAGGTCAAAGTTTGACCAAAAGTCAAACCGAACTGAACTTTACCGAAATCGCGTAGGCGGGTTTCTGATGCCTCTTATGCGATCGGTTTACCTTATTCTACTGTCGTTGGGTTAAAAATCAATGACGAAGTTTTTCATCCTTTAGTAACCTTAGGTTTTACCTAGGGTAATCTCTTGGTTTCTTTGGCCCTAAATACTTCATCATTTTACCGAAAATGACGAAATTTCTGGGGTGACATACCAGAGGACTTAACTAGCCATTTGTACTGTCAAATTATTCTAATACTGTCTTAAAACTCTTAAAAACCCTAAATTACTTTTCTTACTGTGCTCTTACTTTGACTTGCCATATTTTTATCTTTACACTGTTCGGATACCGAAACTACTCCTTTTTTAGCATTTTGGCCTGAAATCACTTTCTTACTCATACAATGTATTCTCTATTTATTTTTGGAGATTTTAACTCCTGCAAAACATCTATTTATTACTATTAACACTATAATTTGTCTAATTACAAACATAGTGTTTCTTTACATTCTTGCTTACAGAACTCATAGAGAACCCTAGATTAAACTAAGTTACACTGTTAGAATTCTCTGGTCATCACAAAGTCGGTGGTGACCGTAATATCTACCTAGATGCATGGCAGTGAAAGCTAAACTCGCCTGACGATCCTCATATTTTTGGAGGGGATCTACTGGAGTAGGTTCCACCAGTGCAGGTCCTACCAGTACAGGTTCTATTGGTACAGATTCCATGGGTATAGGCTCTGCCGGTACATGCTCCATTGGTACAGCCATGGCTGCCTACCATACTCACATATCAACTTACATACTAATACTGTAGAATAAAAACTAACTTACTTGGACAGATGAGGCAGGCATGCGGCGATGTGAGGTAGGGTGGTAGGAAACTGCTATGATACCAACTGTGATGCCCCGTGCCCTTAATGGCCCAGACCGCTACTTAAAAACTACTTCTTTAAATAATACTTATACTTTCTTGCAATTGATAATTAAAGTTACTTAACTAGATATCATAAATTTAGGAAAATTTTTTTTAGTTGCGTATGTATTTACTGTGCATGTGCGTATACCGATTAGTATTTTAAAAAAATACTATTTACTAGTTATTATTTAAAAAATACAGTTTGACAGCTACTATTCAAAAATGCTATTCAATGGTTACTATTTAAAAATACTGTTCAACGTTACTATTTAAAAATACTGTTCAATGATTACTATTTATATATACTATTTAACTGTTACAAATCAAAAATACTATTTACTCAACTTTTGTGGAAGTTTAACTTGTGGTGTCTCCATAGCCATGCCTCACATCTGCCTCCACCACCGTCATCGCCCACTGTGGTTTAGGCCATAGGACGCTTACCTACAGCATGAACACACTCCATGAGCTTTATGCCCAGTAAGTATAACATGTTAATCGCAAAGCATGTTTTGAACATAGTACATACTTAAAATCATATAAACATGCCAGATATCAACATACATCACTCAAACATGTCACATACCAAATCATCACATATTATATCACTGAAACAACTTCACATACTATATGCATGACAAATAGCACAGTATACCGAAATGCATTATACTATGAATGGAATGTAGGAAAATAAATCAATAAAAACGTATCAGAGTGGCGCAGCAGAGCAATAAAAATTTTTAGATCGTTAAATATCTCATGATGCCATATACAATAAACCAACAACAATTAAAACTCATACCTCAAGGATGCCAATCTTGCAGGAGGAGAATGACTGGAGACTTCAACCAACTAGCCTTCTCTACTATTCTCCAATTCCCGAATGGCTGAGTGTGTGGGCACTCTGAACCTCGATCGGTATGCTAGCACTGCTAGTCTTCTTCCGACCACTCAGATCTCTAAAGAACTTATTGTCACGATGAGCTGTGCAACAATAAGCCTGCTCACCTGAGAGTCTGTGGTCTGAGAGAACTAGAGTGGCAGGACCTTTATTTATAGACCAGCATGAGGTGATTCTCTGAATTCGAATTGGATTAGGAAAAGATATTCTCCCTTATCCATATCCATAAAATCTGAATTTTCCATGGGAAAATCCCAACAATAAAATTCGGTTTATTTAGGATAAATCCAATCCAAATCTAAACAAGATTTTAACTAGAATTTTATCTCCCTTTTTCAACCAAAAAATCTGAAATTTCCTAGGAGATTTTCCCTCCAAAAATTTGACCACATTTAGGATAAGGGAGAATCAAAATTCCACTAGGATTTTCAAGCTTGAATCTTATCTCAACCTTATCCAAAATAACCGAATTTTCCTAGGAGATTTCCTCCATAATTTCGGCCACTTTTTAGGGAAGGAGAGAATCCAAATTCAACTAGGATTGAAACTTGAATTTTCCCTTGAACTTTATCCACAAAAACCAAAATTCCATTGAGGATTATCCTCAAAATTTCGTCCATAATTTGTTAGGATTTGGATTCAAAATTCAAGTACGATTCTAACAAGATTATCCTCTCCAAATCCAACTCAAATTCGAATTTCAAACCTTGTGGATTTTCCACAACAAATTCGAATCCCACTTGGACTGTGATTCAAAATTTGAATTTCAAATTTCAAATTCGAATTTCAAATTCAAATTCCAAATTTCAAATTTCAAATTTCAAATTAAAATTTCAAATTCAAATTTCAAATTCGAATTTCAAATTCAAATTTCAAATTTCAAAATTCAAATTTCAAATTTCAAAATTCAAATTTCAAAATCCACAAAACGGTTGTGTTTCAAATTCTTGTTCTCATGGATAATTTTCTACAACTCCAATCCAATCTCAAATAAAATCATGGCAACTTCATTTGGAGTTCGAATAATTGTGTACTCTATTATCCAAAACAAAATCTGAATCCAACCGGAGAGAATCTTGTCTACCATCCTAATCCTGCGTCATCACCATCCATGCATAATAAACTAGCCAATAGCATACACAAATCAATTTGCCAAACGTTAAGGAATTATGTGGAGCTAGTAGAGGGACTGATTGGACATATATAATCGGGCTCCCACAAATCCATATGACCATCATTCTTTACCGAACAACTCAATCATATGATCACTAGTTTCAGAGTCACACCACTATAAACCTGAAACGGAACTCCCAATTATATACCGTATTACGTAAGCCTGTGACGAGCTACTATCCAATGACCTTGTCATATATGCAAAACCCTCATATGATATCCATGATCAGCCTTAGGTCAAAGTCCGTTTAATCCTACTGATCAGGCTATATTAAAGTTCCATTATACTACCGAATTAAGAAAATGATTATTCACCATATGTGTATAAGAAGTCATCCGTGTAGGAAAATAAATCGGTAAAAATGTATCAGAGTGGCGCAGCGGAACAATAAAAATTTTAGATCGTTAAATATCTCATGATGCCATATACAATAAACCAACAACAATTTAAACTCATACCTCAAGGACGCCAATCTTGCAGAAGGAGAATGACCGGAGGCTTCAACCAACTAGCCTTCTCTACTATTCTCCAATTCCCGAATGGCTGAGTGTGTGGGCACTCTGAACCTCGATCGGTATGCTAGCAATGCTAGTCTTCTTCCGACCACGCAGATCTCTAAAGAACTTTATTGTCACGATGAGCTGTACAACAATAAGCCTGCTCACCTGAGAGTCTGTGGTCTGAGAGAACTGGAGTGGCAGGACCTCTATTTATAGACCTGCATGAGGTGATTCTCTGAATTTGAATTGGACTAGGAAAAGATATTCTCCCTTATCCATAACCATAAAAATCTGAATTTTTCATGGGAAAATCCCAACAATAAAATTCAGTTTTTTAAGGATAAAACCAATCCAAATCTAAACAAGATTTTAACTAGAATTTTATCTCCCTTTTTCAACCAAAAAATCTGAAATTTCCTAGGAGATTTTTCTCCAAATATTCGGCCACATTTAGGATAAGGGAGAATCAAAATTCCACTAGGATTTTCAAGCTTGAATCTTATCTCAACCTTATCCAAAATAACCGAATTTTCCTAGGAGATTTCCTCCATAATTTCGGCCACTTTTCAAGGAAGGAGAGAATCCAAATTCAACTAGGATTGAAACTTGAATTTTCCTTTAAACCTTATCCACGAAAACCAAAATTCATTGAGGATTATCCTCAAAAATTTTGTCCACTTTTGTTAGGATTTAGATTCAAAATTCAAGTAGGATTCTAACCAGATTATCCTCTTCAAATCCAACTCAAATTCGAATTTCAAACCTTGTGGATTTTCCACAACAAATTCGAATCCCACTTGGACTGTGATTCAAAATTTGAATTTCAAATTTTAAATTCGAATTTCAAATTCAAATTTCAAATTTCAAATTTCAAATTTCAAATTTCAAATTTCAAATTTCAAATTCAAATTTCAAATTTGAATTTCAAATTCAAATTTCAAATTCAAATTTCAAATTCAAAATTCAAAATTCAAATTTCAAATTTCAAATTTCAAATTTCAAATTTCAAATTTCAAATTTCAAAATCCACAAAACGGTTGTGTTTCAAATTCTTGTTCTCATGGATAATTTTCTACAACTCCAATCCAATCTCAAATTAAATCATGGCAACTTTATTTGGAGTTCGAATAATTGTGTACTCTATTATCCAAAACAAAATCTGAATCCAACCGGAGAGAATCTTGTCTACCATCCTAATCCTGTGTCATCACCATCTATGCATAATAAACTAGCCAATAACATACACAAATCAATTTGCCAAACGTTAAGGAATTATGTGGAGCTAGTAGAGGGACTGATTGGACATATATAATCAGGCTCCCACAAATCCATATGATCATCATTCTTTACCGAACAACTCAATCATATGATCACTAGTTTCAGAGTCACACCACTATAAACTTGAAACTGAACTCCCAATTATATACCGTATTACGTAAGCCTGTGACGAGCTACTATCCGATGACCTTGTCATAAATGCAAAACCCTCATATGATATCCATGATCAGCCTTAGGTCAAAGCCCGTTTAATCCTACTAATCAGGCTATCTTAAAGTTCCATTATACTACCGAATTAAGAAAATTATTATTCACCATGTGTGAATAAGAAGTCATCCGCCCAGCAGATGACCCAAGGCCTTGTCCATTTTCACATTCAGTATAATGCCTTTAAGAGGATACCTTTAACTCCTTAGAGCTATGATTCCGATATCTGCAAACAAACCCTTCATCGTATACAAGTAATGCACCCAACAAACCGGTCTATAAGCTTACTACCTCTGAGACGCTTTAGCCATTGGAACATCAAAGTACACAAGTCATATACAAGAAGTAGTTCATTTACTCAGGATTAAGGTTATTGCACAATGAACGTCAAAAAGCAGATTGATCCACTCATAGCGGACTACGTAGATCAATCACGCTTTAGTTCCAGTGTAATATGTCACCACGAAGTAACATATCTATGTCTCTACTTGGGAGACCAGCTCCAAACAATCAAGACAAACCGTCCCCTCCAAGGCTTTAGACAATATAATAGTCTTAACATGAGTTAGATGCTCGGTCTAACCCCATAGACTACAGACCATAGTTTAGACCGCTAACTTTAGAACATTGTCTTCTCGCATACAAAAGTCCATTGCATGCAACGTTCTAACAGTTTTAACACAAGCAGTCAGTGAGCCATATTTGCTTACATTTACTTTAACATGTAAATAAGACGAGGACAGATAGCAATGTAATGAATAACCTCTATATATAATTTTATTATCCAGTTCAAAATGAATACATCAAAATGTCTCAAATACTTACGGCATTTCCTAACAATCTCCCACTTGCCCTAAGCCAGTAGATGTGCCATGTTACGCATCCCCATCGCCTCTACATGCCTCTCAAAGCTTCTAGCCACCAAAGTCTTAGTAAAGGGATCAGCGATGTTGTCCTCTGACATGATCTTACGTACATCCACTTGTCCTGTCTCCACATGCCCTCTAATAATGTGATATCTCCGATCGATGTGCTTGGTCCTCTTGTGGTGCCGAGATTCCCTTGTGTTGGCAATAGCCTCTGTATTATCACAATAAAGTGTGAGAGGCTTGTCAACACCTGGAATGACCTCAAGGTCTCTAAAGAACTTACGGAGCCAAATCGCTTCTTTAGATGCCTCAGCCGCAGCCATATACTCAGCCTCCATAGTAGAGTCAGCTGTGCAGCCCTGCTTCACGCTCCTCCACACAATGGCGCCTCCTCCGAGTAAAAACACTGATCCAGATGTCGATTTCCTCGAATCCTTACAAGTCTGGAAGTCTGAGTCTGTGTATCCTACGGGTGTTAGGTCCCCTCCAGAATACACTAGCATCTAATCCCTCGTTCTCTTAAGATACTTGAGTATATGCTTTACAGCTTGCCAGTGCTTGGTTCCAGGGTTTGCTTGATATCGACTCACCATACCTACTGTAAAACATATGTCTGGGCGAGTGCAAAGCATAACGTACATAAGGCTACCCACAACGGATGCATAAGGGACCTTACCCATACGCTCTCTTTCTCCTGATGTCTTGGGACAGTCATCCAGTGAAAGAGTTAGACAGCGATAGAAGGTTGTGAGCCTTTCTTTGCCTCTTGCATTGCATATTTGTCAATTATTTTATCTATGTATGAAGCTTGGGATAACGCTATCATTTTTTTCTTTCGATCTCTGAAGAGACGAATGCCTAGAACATAATTAGCTTCTCCCAAGTCCTTCATGTCAAACTGTTGGTGTAACCAATGCTTGACCGATGATAAGTTCCCTACATCATTCCCAATGAGTAGTATATCATCGACATAGAGTATCAGAAAGACCACTTTTCCATCCTTAATTCGTTTATAAACACTAGGTTCATCAACGTTCTGCTCAAAACCAAATGTCTTAATCGCTTGATCAAACCTCTGGTTTCATGAGCAGGATGCTTTCTTTAATCCATAAATGGATCTAAGCAACTTGCAGACTTTCCTTTCTTGGCCTTTCACTACGAACCCTTTAGGCTGTATCATATAGATACACTCTTTAAGATGGCCATTCAAGAATGCCGTCGTGACATCCATTTGCCAGATCTCGTAATCGAGAGCCGCGGCAATGGACAGAAGAATACGGATAGACTTTAGCATAGCAACAGGTGAAAAGGTTTCATCGTAATCGATTCCAGCCTTTTGCAGGTATCCTTTTGCAACCAATCTAGCTTTGAAAGTTTCCACTCTCCCTTCCGCATCCTTCTTTCTTTTGTAGACCCATTTGCATCTAATGGGTTTTATCCCATCCGGTAAATCTACAAGTTCCCAAACAGAGTTGGATTTCATAGACTCCATCTCATTGTTCATAGCCTGTTTCCAAGATTTAGAATCAACATCATTTACAGCTTCATCATTAGTGATCGGATCATCCTCATGCTCATGAGCCTCGGCCTGGTATACCTCAGCATCATACATGAAGAAATTAGGTTTCTTAGAAAGCCTCCCACTACGACAAGGCACCGTAAATTGTTGATCATCTGCAAGTCTTTCACTAGAACTCGGACTTGCATCCAAGACCGAAATCTGTGGAGCAGTTCTTTCACCCGATAACTCCTTTAGCACCACTTTGCTTCGAGGCTTAAAGTCATTCATGTGAATTTCCTCCAAGAATGTCGCATGGGTTGAGACAATGACTTTTTGTTCCTTCGGGTTATAGAACAGACCTCCTTTAGTTCCTTTTGGATACCCTACAAACATGCACAATTCTGATCTTGGTTCCAACTTTTTCGCATCCCCATCCTATACATGTGCCGGGCAGCCCCATATTCTCATATGTCCAAGGGAGGGCTTCCTGCCACGCCACAATTCATACGGAGTTCTGGGAATTGATTTGCTCGGAACCTGGTTCAGAATATAGCATGCCGTTTGTAAAGCATATCCCCAAAATGATAATGGCAGCGTTGAATAACGCATCATGGACCGTACCATATCCAATAAGGTCCTGTTTCTCCTTTCGGCTACACCATTCTGTTGTGGAGTACCAGGTGCAGTCAATTAGGATAATATCCCGTTCTCTACAAGATGTCCTAGAAATTCATCGGAGAGGTATTCGCCACCTCGATCAGATCGAAGTGTCCTTATGGATTTATCCAATTGCTTTTCCATTTCCGCACGATACTCTTTGAACTTGTCAAAGGTTTCGCTCTTGCAGTGCATCAGATACATATATCCATACCTCGAGTAATCATCTATAAAAGAGACATAATACTCAAACCCTCCTCGTGCTGTGACGTTCATGGGGCCACATACGTCAGTGTGCACAATTTCTAAGAGCTCCTGAGCCCTTGTACCCTTAGCTCCAAAAGACCTCTTAGTCATCTTGCCCTGTAGACAAGACTCACATTGGGGAAGTCGTACCTCCTCCAGAGATTCCAGAGGACCGTCTTTCACCAATTTTTGAATCCTATCCTGATTAATATGACCAAGTCTTAAATGCCAAAGATACGCCTTGTTAGAGTGAGAAACTTTCAACCTTTTAGAGTTATCAATTAATTCAGTGTCAAGCAGTGAGTACATCTTTGGTTTGATCAAATATAGGTTTCCATCCATCCATCTAGAATAGATAAAAGACTTATTTCTACGAATATCAACTCTTTTACTAAAAGAAACTGAATAAGAATCCTTTATTAAACAAGCTACCAATATAAGGTTCCTCCTAAAATTAGGAACATAAAAACAGTCTTTTAATAAAATAAACCTAAATTGATCAAAATAAAGGTAAACATCTCCCACTGCCTCAGCCGCCACAAAGCTACCATCTCCAGTCCGCAACGAGAGGCTCCTATCATGTAGACTTCTCGTTTCCACGAACCCCTGCATAGAAACACAAACATGATTAGTGGCGCTCGAATCAATGATCCAAGTGTCTTTCGATTCTTCCACCAAACACGCTTCCAAGTAATGAAGTTCCATACCTTCCTTGCCCTTGGCGGCTAGGAATTCCCGGCAAGCCTTCTTAAAGTGACCTACCTTCCCACAATGGAAGCATTTGGACTTTTTAGGGTCCTTTGGCTTCTTGTTCTTCTTCTTCTTCTTCCTGTCCGAGATAGGAGGATTAGAAGAACTAGAAGCCATTTGCTTCTTATTTGGCCTCTTCCTCTTCCGTGAGAGATTGGAAGATTCCACCAAATTGGCCTCTCCTTTAGGTCAGACCACATCCTCATCCCTGATCATCCGCTCATAAGCCTGTAGTTGCTTCATGAGCTCGGTTAGTCCTAACTCCTTTGTCGCCAGATTGTATGCGGCCTTAAACCCCACAAAATCGTTAGACACAGTCTTGAACACCATCTCGATCTGGGTGCTGTAGTCCAACTCAGCGCCATGCTCGGCAGCCTCAGCGAAGAATTCCATTAGAGTGATCATATGGTCCTTCACTGGACTACCTGCCTTTTGCTTAGAGTTCATAATGCTGGTGATAGCAGACTGTCGAGCCAATTTTTCTTGGCCTCCGAATATATCCTCCAGATTTTCCATGATCTCCCCAGCAACTTGATAAGTCTCATGCTGCTTTTGTAAAGCACTCGTCATGCTAGCAAGGATGTAGCATCGAGCTATCTCATTGGATTCTCTCCAACGATTATAGGCAACCGAGACCTCCTCAAGTGGTGTGTTAGGTTTGGGCCCAGGTGGGCATGGTTCGTCCAGTACGAACTTGTGTCTCTCTGTCACGGCCCAAAATTTAGACACGTGACACGGCAGCCAAATCATAATATCAACCCGAGATTTAAGGAAAACATTTATTACAAAAACAACGGGTCAACATTATAATTTAGCTAAGCCTAATTATAAAGTAGCATCATAACCACAAAATAAAATAAAGGAGAAAATAAATGCTTTTTAATGCGGAAGTCAAACACAAAATCAGTTTTCAAAAGAAATTACCAACCATAAAATATTCCCAAGCATGAAATTTGAATAACGTGAAATAAAGTACAAACTTAAAGTCTCATTACATCAGAACGAGAAACAGAAAGAAGAAGATGGAGAAAACGGATAGCATCATCTTCGGTAGTAATGGATATCTCAATGAATTTCGGAACTGCTACCTCCCGTACCTGGAAGTAGTCATTTTGAAATCATAAAGAAAAAGGGACATGAGCGCTGGCTCAGTAGGACGGAAACAAAGGTGGGTAAACAGATAACATTTAAAAATATGGCATAATATTCGTTTTCAAAAACAATCAACAATTTAAAAAAAACACTTTTAATGCAAGTTTTATTCTGCTGAGGACTTAGCGTAACTGCAATATACGTGCCCCAATATTAGAATAATAAATCATTAAAACAAACCATCATATTATGAGTGAGGACTTGTCGTAGCTATAATATACGTGCCTCGAATTTGAATTATCTTAGATCATCTCGTTACGGTCTAAATAGGCTGAACGGCCCTGCGCAGGTTTACGGACCTTCCCCCATGGCGTCAACTTTGGGACACACGCATCATCTACAATGATCGTGAACTAGAGCTCAATTATGTTCACCGAATTATTCAAAAGATGGTATATACCAAGTTATATTATGCCATTAATCAAAACACGCTTTAAAATACACATTTAATACAAAACACTTTGCATGCGTTTATTTCATCCAAAAACAGTATAATAATTTCATAAACTAAAAACAGCATGCCATCGATAAAACAGGAAAATTTAAAACACTTGACTACTCCCAGAAAAGGCTTGAACGTCCTACCTCAATTTTCGCACAAGCGTTGCGATAATGTGATCCACCAATCAAGCAAGAACGTCAAATAATTCCTATAATCAAACATATGATCAGTCTAGGTCTAGACATAATCAGCCAATCATTTTAGTGTGCCACAAAAGATTTCAAAACGTGTAATAAACATTTGGGATTTAAAATTTTTGAAAAACTCTAAGTTAAGATATTTCTGATCATGGGCAGACTGACCTAGGCTGATTATAAAATCAATATCAATTCATTTTTAATACCAAAAATTCTAAATTTTTAATATGTTAAACTAGACATCCGTAGCTTTAATTCCATATAATTTTAATAATTTTTGGACATCGTTTGTTCATTCAACTAGGCCAAAAACCGAGGGTTGTTTTCAGGCATAAAAATCTGGGTTTCAGTTTCGGTTCAAAACCTGGCAGTTCCGTCCGCCTATTTTAGAAAAATATTTTAACTAGGCTTTGGTTCTGAAATTTTGTATGAATTTAGGGGACATCTTGAATTTAATTTTAGGCTCAAGAATCACTCAAAAATCGTTTTTAAAACTCAAGTTATGGCTGACACAAATTTACTGTTCATATGGTAATTTTCTAGATTTCCGTTTTTCTGTGTCTGAATTTCGATTAGCCTCAAACCAATTCAATTTTCATCCAAAGATCACGAAATTTTGTGAAAAACCTTATTTATATGTCATTAACAGAACCCAAGAATCAAATTGACAAAATCATAAAATCTTACACATATGATAATAGGGTTTTTGAAAAGGGGATCAATGAGGTAAAATTTTAGGGTTTGAGAGAAAAATCACACCTTGTTTGTGCTGCCCTATTTTTCATGCTTCGTCTCCCTTTTGGCTGAATTTGTGTGAGTATTGGAGTCTTCAAAATAGTATGGAAATAGTGGAGAAAACCATATAAATTTCGGATTTAAAATCAAAAGGAGAAGGAAGGAAAAAGTTTGATTTCTCACCTTGTTTTTGTCTCAAAAGTTGTTGAATCTTTGAGCTGCCTTTTGGTAGGTTTTGTTTGCTGTTTTGGGCATGTTTTGGGAGATAAAATTCAGAGAGGGGAGAGGGGAAAGCTGGCCGAAATTTTGAGGGTGAAAGGAGGGGTGAATGAGAGTTAAAAGGGGGTTTTATACTAGGTTTTTCTTTCCCTTTCTCTTCCTTGTTTGGCTGAAAATTTTAAGGGGCAAAAGGGAAAGTTTTTGTGCTGTTTTGAGGCTAGGGTTTTCTCTCTTATTTCCCCTTAAGTGGCCGAAAATTATCCCTTAGTTTTTAAGGAAAAATAATTTGAATTTTAATTGAGTTTTAACCTAGCTTTTAATTCAAATAAAATCTCCTTTATTTCCTACACTTTATGGCCGAATTTCTTCTTTATATCTAAGGAATGAAATTTGAATTTGAATCCTTCTTAGATTTGTGGAATTTAAATTTTAATTTAAAATCCCAAGTGATGGCCGAATGTTTTAGGGTTTCTTTTTGAAGCTCAAATTGTTGACTTTTTAAGCGGAATTTGACTAGGAAACCAACCTAGGGTTTCCAAAAGATTTTTAAATTATTTTTTGGCACACTAATTTTATTTAAATTATATATTGACCCTTAAATAAAATTTAAGGCGTCACAAATATCTACCACTAAAAATAGTTTCGTCCTCGAAACTTTAAGAATTACTCCACACTAAAGAAGAGAATAAGAATATGAATAACTTCTCATTTCAATTAAGCGATCTTAATGCACCTTTCAAAACATATAGTGGTATATCTACCACTATGAACAGAGTAGGGTTACAAAAAAAACTTAAGTCGACTACATTATATGTACTCTACTGCTTAGCGAACCATTCAGCATGGTTCTCGCGCATATCTTTCTCGGTTTCCTATGTGGCTTCCTCTTCACCATGGTTACTCCAAAGAACCTTCACCATGGGTATTGTTTTCGTTCTCAGCTGCTTGACCTTATGATCCAAAATCTTTACCGGAACCTCGACGTAAGAGACATCTGGTTGGATTTCTATATCATCCGTTGAAATGACTTCTGACTCTATTCGTGCACTCTTCCTCAGCATCGATACATGGAAAATGTTGTGCACTCCCAAGGTGTCGGGTAACTTCAGCTCGTATGGAACCTTACCAACTCTGCGTACGATCTCGAAAGGTCCAATGTAACGTGGTGCTAGCTTCCCTTTAACTCCGAAACGAGAGATACCTTTCTTCGGTGAAACCTTTAGCAACACAAACTCTCCGACCTCGAACTCTAACGGCTTTCTGCGTTGATCAGCATAGCTCTTCTGTCGACTCTATGCTGTTAGAAGTCGTTGTTTGATGATGGCAATCTTCTCGTACTGGTCTAGGATCATCTCGGGTCCACCCATCGGTGCTTCCTAGTTGTCAAGCCAATAGATGGGTGATCTACAAGGCTTTCCGTACAACGCTTCAAAGGGTGCCATTCCGATACTCGCTTGATAACTGTTGTTGTATGCGAACTCTGCCATGTAGAGGTGTTTGCTCCATCCATCTCCAAGATCAAGAACGCAGGCACGTAGCATATCCTCGAGAATCTGTATGAGACGCTCCGACTAACCATCTGTCTGTGGATGAAAAGCGGTGCTAAAGTTCAGTTCCGTGCCTAGAGCTTCCTGTAGACTTTGCCAAAAGCGAGCGTTGAAGCGCGTATCACAATCAGAAACAATCACCGAAGGAACTCCATGCAATTTGACTACGTTCCTCATGTAAAGCTCGGCTAGTTGGTTCCTGGTGCAAGTTTTCTTGAATGGGATAAAGTGTGTAGTCTTCGTGAGACGATCTACAACTACCCAGACTCCATCAGATCCATCCTATGCTCTCGCTAAGCCGGTTAAGAAATCCATTCCTATACTATCCCACTTCCACCGAGGTATTGGAAGTGGTTGGAGCAGACCTGCGGGTCTCTCCCGTACTGCCTTTACTTTCTGACACGTCAAACAGTTGGCCACGAAGTTCTTCACATCTAACTTCATACCTCTCCACCAAAGTTGCCGTCTTAAGTTTTGATACATCTTGTTTCCACCTGGGTGCATGGCGAACCTCGACTGATGAAACTCTGACAAGATCTCCTGTATAAGCTCTGGGATGTGTGGCATTGCTAAGCGACCTTCGTTGTAAAGAATTCCACTGGCGTCCATCGACCACTCTGCAACACGCTTTCCCTTTAATAATCTATCTCGGATGTCGACGAAACGTGTATCTGCCAACTGATTCTCCTTGATCCTCTGCACGTAGTCTGGTTCCATCACTAAGTTATATAACACTGGGTGACCCTGAACTTCGCCAAAACGAACTTGATAAGCTGTGAGAACTCTGTCCTTTTCCCACTCATCTATCTGCATTGCCATTATAGAAGCATCATGATCAGGATTGGGATCTGCCTCTCTTTTCTTGCTTAGTGCATCTGCAACCACGTTTGCTTTACCCGGATGGTACTCGACTTGGAAGTCGTAGTCTTGCATGTATTCTACCCACCTTCTCTGACGTAGGTTGAGATCTTTCTGTGTAGCTAGGTATTTCAAACTCTTGTGATTTGAAAACAGTCTAAAACTGGTACCGTACAGATAACAACGCCAAATCTTAAGCGCAAACACTACTGCAGCTAACTCTAGATCGTGTGTAGGGTAGTTTCGTTCGTGTTGTTTCAACTGTCGTGAGGCATAAGCGACAACTCGGTTCTGTTGCATCAAGACTGCTCCAAAACCTTGATGAGAAGCATCGGTGTAGATGTCATATACTTGATCCTGATTCGGAATGATAAGGATAGGTGCAGACGTTAAACGACTCTTTAACTCTTGGAAGACTGACTCACAGCTGTTGTCCCAAACCAAAGGTATATCCTTCTTTGTCAGATTGGTGAGGGGAGCGGCGAGCTTGCTGAAGTCCTGTACAAAACGTCGATAATATCCCGCCAAGCCCAAGAAGCTTCGGATCTCTGGAACATTCTTCGGTCGTTCCCACTTAAGAATCGCTTCAACTTTGGATGGATCAACTGATATACCATCTCCTGAGATGATATGTCCGAGAAACTTAACCTCTGTCATCCAAAACTCACATTTTTCTTTCTTGGCGTACAACTAATGTTCACGAAGAGTCTGTAAAACTATACTGAGATGCCGTGCATGATCTTCATGAGTTCGGGAGTAGATGAGGATGTCGTCGATGAATACGATGACGAACTTATCAAGAAAAGGTCGGAAGACTCTATTCATCATATCCATGAAGGCTGCTGGTGCGTTTGTCAAACCGAAAGGCATTACTAAGAACTCGTAACTGCCATACCTCGTTCGGAATGCCGTCTTCGAGATATCCTCCTCTCTAACCCGAAGCTGATGATAACCGGATCTCAAATCAATCTTGGAGAAGAAACAAGCTCCACCCAACTGGTCGAACAAGTCATCTATACTTGGTAACGGATACTTATTTTTGATGGTCACACTATTGAGCTTTCTATAGTCCACACAGAGACGTAGCGAACCGTCGGCTTTCTTCACAAAAAGGACTGATGAACCCCAAGGTGAGTTACTGTCTCGGATAAAGCCCAGTGATTTCAACTCATCCAGCTGCTTGCACAACTCTTTCATCTCTAGAGGTGCCATACGATACGGAACAGAAGCAAAAGGAGCTGTTCCAGGAACTAAGTCGATACGAAATTCTATTTCTCGATGAGGTGGTAAACCTGGAAGAGCTTTTGGAAAAACATCTGGAAAACTATCGATAATAGGTATAGGTTGGGTACTCTTTTCAGAACTGGATCCTTCTACCGCACACAAGGATAAGAAGCAAAGAATACCCTGTCTACTCTTCGACACTAACCTCAGAGCAGATCTATCAACATCTGAAACTAAGCTTAACTGATAGGACACTACATGTCCGAAATCAGTTGTAAAGATAACGCGATGATTACGACAATTAAGCATAATCCCATATCGGGAAAGCCAATCATATCCCAGAATAACATCATAAGCAAACATAGGCATTACTACAAGTGATGCCTCCAAACAAACATCCCCAACATAAACATAGGCTTGACACCCATCACTAACGGTAGTTGTGCCCAACGGGGATTTCACACATAAGGGAGAGTCAAAATTTTGCAGTTTTAAACCAAGCGTACGAGCATAATGTTAGGCTATAAAAGAGTGTGTAGCTCTGGTGTCAAAAAAACATGTGCATATGTACCAAAGATAGGAATTATACCATCTAATGTAGTCGGTGTATGATCTATCTCCATGCTGTCAGCTCCAAGAGCGTGTACCTGTGGTGCCTTACCACGATTTCGAGCTGTATTCCCTCGCTGATAGCCCATACTTTGACCCTGTGGTGGTGGTCTCTGATAACTCGGCACTGGGAACTGCTGTAGCGGTGTAGCATGTGGAGCATAAGGCGCAGTGTACTGGCTCGTGCGCTGAGGCTGATAAGGAACCGGAAGCTGAGGGCACTATGACTGCGAAGACTGGGAAGTAAACTGTTGTCTCTGTGGAAAACCATTCTGATTCCGCTGATGATGATGTCTATGAGCATTGTCTCTCAACTGTCTCTTCGGGCAGACATTTCTTTTATGACCTTCATCACTACACTCGAAGCAGGTAATCATATTTACCCGACCCTGTCGCTGTCCAGAAGACTGATGAGAACCTGACCCCTGAGACTGCTGGTTCTTCTGGTAAGGAGTCTGCGGCTTGTGTTGAGGCTTGTTGCGGATTGGTCCAGACTTGTTTTTGTTACGAGCTTCAAAGAACTCCTTGTCGCCCTCTTCCACTATCAACGCCTTAGCAACTATCTGTTGGTAGCTATCCCTAATTTGGAACGGTTGTACACCCCTCTTCACATAGAGGCTAAGCCCTTCCTCAAAGCAGAGACACTTAGTAGCTTCATCTAATACCTGATTCTTCGCATACCGGGCTAACTCAGTGAACTTGGCTTCATATTCCCGCACTGACATAGACCCTTGCTTCAAACGGACGAACTCCCTAGCTTTTCTGTCGTGGAACTGAGCTGAAAAGAAACGCTCGTGAAAACGCTCCTCAAAAACTGTCCAAGAAGACCTTTGTTGCTCTATCAAACCATCCTCAATACTAGCCCACCAGGTAGAGGCTAGACCCACCAGCTTGTTGGAAGCAAACTCAACCCAGAACTCTGCGGGTGTGGCGGTCAACTTTAGTTGCTTGCGAATGGCATCAAACCAGTAGTCGGCATCCATCTCTGTGCCCGTGCCGTCGAAAGTGGGTACGTGAGGCTTAAAGAAAAGAGTTAGGGCTGCCTGTTTAGGATGTATCATAGGCTGGGTAGGTACTGCTCCAGAGGTAGGGTTTTCGGTGGTAGGCATTTGCTGAGGAGTCTGAGAAGAACTCCCCACTCTCTGGGTCTCATTAGGAACAACATTGGCTACAGGAGCTGGGTTAGGTGTTCCAAAAGGTAAGACGGTGAGGAGAGCCTGTATCGCTGCCGTGAGATTCTGCATCGCCGTTAGCTGATTATTCGGTGTAGGGACCACTGTATTCTGACTCCCTCGAGGCTGCGTGTTCCTGGGGTTCTCTTCGTCGTTGCCTCTCTGCTGCCTCTGACATCGCGTGCCGGGACGAGCCATTTTGCTGAATAAGATTGAAGGAAGAGGAAATCCTATAAGCTTCTAAGAGTAAAGAAAACTATGCTTGGGTATTTTGAAAACGTTTTGATGGAAAACCCTTTTAAAAACCTGGGCTCTGATACCATTATTTGTCACGGCCCAAAATTTAGACACGTGACACGGCAGCCAAATCATAATATCAACTCGAGATTTAAGGAAAGCATTTATTATAAAAACAACGGGTCAACATTATAATTTAGCTAAGCCTAATTATAAAGTAGCATCATAACCACAAAATAAAATAAAGGAGAAAATAAATGCTTTTTAATGCGGAAGTCAAACACAAAATCAGTTTTCAAAAGAAATTACCAGCCATAAAATATTCCCAAGCATGAAATTTGAATAACGTGAAATAAAGTACAAACTTAAAGTCTCATTACATCAGAACGAGAAACAGAAAGAAGAAGATGGAGAAAACAGATAGCATCATCTTCGGTAGTAATAGATATCTCAATGAATTTCGGAACTGCTACCTCCCGTACCTGGAAGTAGTCATTTTGAAATCATAAAGAAAAAGGGACATGAGCGCTGGCTCAGTAGGACAGAAACAAAGGTGGGTTAACAGATAACATTTAAAAATATGGCATAATATTCGTTTTCAAAAATAATCAACAATTTAAAAAAAACATTTTTAATGCAAGTTTTATTCTGCTGAGGACTTAGCGTAGCTGCAATATACGTGCCCCAATATTAAAATAATAAATCATTAAAACAAACCATCATATTATGAGTGAGGACTTGTCGTAGCTATAATATACGTGCCTCGAATTTGAATTATCATAGATCATCTCGTTACGGTCTAAATAGGCCGAACGACCCTGTGCAGGTTTAGGGACCTTCCCCCATGGCGTCAACTTTGGGACGCACGCATCATCTACAATGATCGTGAACTAGAGCTCAATTATGTTCATCGGATTATTCAAAAGATGGTATTTACCAAGTTATATTATGTCATTAATCAAAACACGCTTTAAAATACACATTTAATGCAAAACATTTTGCGTGCGTTTATTTCATCCAAAAACAGTATAATAATTTCATAAACTAAAAACAGCATGCCATCGATAAAACAGGAAAATTTAAAACACTTGACTACTCCCAGAAAAGGCTTGAACGTCCTACCTCAATTTTCGCACAAGCGTTGCGATAATGTGATCCACCAATCAAGCAAGAACGTCAAATAATTCCTATAATCAAACATATGATCAGTCTAGGTCTAGACATAATCAGCCAATCATTTTAGTGTGCCACAAAAGATTTCAAAACGTGTAATAAACATTTGGGATTTAAAATTTTTGAAAAACTCTAAGTTAAGATATTTCTGATCATGGGCAGACTGACCTAGGCTGATTATAAAATCAATATCAATTCATTTTTAATACCAAAAATTCTAAATTTTTATTATGTTAAACTAGACATCCGTAGCTTTAATTCCATATAATTTTTATAATTTTTGGACATCGTTTGGTCATTCAACTAGGCCAAAAACCGAGGGTTGTTTTCAGGTATAAAAATCTGGGTTTCAGTTTCGGTTCAAAACCTGACAGTTCCGTCCGCCTATCTTAGAAAAATATTTTGACTGGGCAAATGGAGGATTTTGCCCCTGAAATTTTGCAGAAATTTAGGGGACATCATGAATTAATTTTAGGCTCAAGAATCACTCAAAAATCATTTTTGAAACTCAAGTTATGGCTGACACAAATTTACTATTCATATGGTAATTTTCCAGATTTCCGTTTTTCTGTGTCCGAATTTCGATTAGCCTCAAACGAATTCAATTTTCATCCAAAGATCACGAAATTTTGTGGAAAACCTTATTTATATGTCATTAACAGAACCCAAGAATCAAATTGACAAAATCATAAAATCTTACACATATGATAATAGGGTTTTCGAAAAGGGGATCAATGAGGTAAAATTTTAGGATTTGAGAGAAAAATCACACCTTGTTTGTGCTGCCCTATTTTTGATGCTTGGTCTCCCTTTTGGCTGAATTTGTGTGAGTATTGGAGTCTTCAAAACAGTATGGAAATAGTGGAGAAAACCATATAAATTTCGGATTTAAAATCAAAAGGAGAAGGAAGGAAAAAGTTTGATTTCTCACCTTGTTTTTGTCTCAAAAGTTGTTGAATCTTTGAGCTGGCTTTTGGTAGGTTTTGTTTGCTGTTTTGGGTGTGTTTTGGGAGAGAAAATTCAGAGAGGGGAGAGGGGAAAGCTGGCTGAAAAATGTTGAGGGTGAAAGGAGGGGTGAATGAGAGTTAAAAGGGGGTTTTTATACTAGGTTTTTCTTTCCCTTTCTCTTCCTTGTTTGGCTGAAAATTTTAAAGGGCAAAAGGGAAAGTTTTTGTGCTGTTTTAAGGCTAGGGTTTTCTCTCTTATTTCCCCTTAAGTGGCCGAAAATTATCCCTTAGTTTTTAAGGAAAAATAATTTGAATTTTAATTGAGTTTTAACCTAGCTTTTAATTCAAATAAAATCTCCTTTATTTCCTACACTTTATGGCCGAATTTCTTCTTTATATCTAAGGAATGAAATTTGAATTTGAATCCTTCTTGGATTTGTGGAATTTAAATTTTAATTTAAAATCCCAAGTGATGGCCGAATGTTTTAGGGTTTCTTTTTGAAGCTCAAATTATTGACTTTTTGAGCAGAATTTGACTAGGAAACCAACCTAGGGTTTCCAAAAGATTTTTAAATTAATTTTTGGCACACTAATTTTATTTAAATTATATATTGACTCTTAAATAAAATTTAAGGCGTCACACTCTCGCAGCTGAGAACTATTAATAGATTTCTTTTCCAATCTTTATAATTGTCGCCATTCAGTTTATTCTCAGTAAGTATTGAAATGAGGGGTGTCGGTGACATTTTGAACTGAAATAAAATTATACTAGACATCATTACAAAGCCCAAGCAAATATACAGATAATTTATCAAATAAAACATACAAGTATGTTCCTACATGGAACTTGAAAAAACATGTAGCATTGCAACGGTAATTCTTAGCACCTATTGCCCCAAGCCACCGAGGGGTGGTCATGGAAACAAATAGCCAGAACATGGACCCCGTCCAATTAATATATGTTGCCTTAAATCCTCCAAGGTTAAGACATATATTAATAACCGCTTATTTGGCCACCAGTTTAGTTAACAGAGCTTCTAGGGAAGGTTAATAACTAAACGAGTCATGAGTGTATAACCATTGTTTACGTAGCCCGATCCACGTCCTCCAAAGCCACCGAGGGGTGGTCATGAATAGGATCATACACGAACACATTTTCCACATAGGAGATCCGATCTAGTATACCGGCGGTGGTAAACACCTACCGAGGGGTGTGGTCAGGGCAGAACTGACGCGAGACGTTACCATGCTTTCACATATGGATCAACAATGGAGGCCGTGGGTTTTGTTTGAAACCCTCTCCCACTCAATATTTTGAAAAACATGCAAGTTTTGACAAACTATGCACGATCAATATAGTATGAGCGTCACCCACCTATCCTATATGACATGTTATCAAATATGCACACAAAACATCCATCAATACATATTTATACATCCATGACATATCACAGAAAAAATAATTGACAGAATAACCAAGCTATGGTTCCATCCTAGAACAAAGAAAATGAAGATTACAAAATTCCATCCAAAGCATTCTTTGGGTCTTGAATTCTGTTCCGTCTTGTTGTATCCATCTTTATGTAGCCTCTTCATTTATTTCTCATCCCAAGAATTATTTAAAATTTAAATTTCCAAAAATTTAAATTTCAAATTCAAATTCCAAATTCGAATTTCAAATTTAAATTTCCAATTCAAATTTTAAACAATTTTAAACATCATGTGTAATAATATGTAATTTCAAATTTTCAAATTTTCAATTACATATTTTTAAACATGATTTAAAATTAAATTTCTAATTTAAAAAACAAAATTTTTCGATTTTCTAGACCGTCGTACCGTCACCTCCGAAGGCGGCAGCCGCCGTGGGCAACCACCAGCCCCTTAG
Organism: Antiaris toxicaria; assembly: GCA_035233585.1. Lineage (NCBI taxonomy): Eukaryota > Viridiplantae > Streptophyta > Magnoliopsida > Rosales > Moraceae > Antiaris > Antiaris toxicaria. The sequence goes on along the minus strand of CP141155.1, from coordinate 55,183,022 downwards.
GGGCTGGCAGCCCACGGCTGCCCCCTATGTGCAGCCTTGCCGGGCTGCAGGCCAAGCCTGCAGCGCAAGGCTGCACGCCCAGGCTGCGGCCAGCCTTGGGCAGGCCACGGCCACCCTTGGCTGCTGGCCAAGCATGCGGCCGTGGGTGGTGTTGGCCTGCACAGGGGCTGCCGCAGCCCCATCCTACCCGAGGGCAGGGGCTGCAGCCCCACCAAGGCCCGTCGGCCTATCCCGAGGGGTCGTGTCTCGATTTTCGTGCCATATTCCAATTTACCTATTAGGATCTCCAAAAATTAATTTGAATCCCAATTACATTGAAATTTTCCACACAATCAAAATTTCAACCTTTAAATCAAATTTAATTTTTGGGAAAAAATAAATTACGGTCTTCAATCTTTAATCTCCTCCAAGAATAATTACATAAAATTTCCTAAACCGTTTCCGGTGTACAAAAAATTCTAACCATAAAAATTCTAAGAGACAAAAATTAAAACCCATGGGAAAATTACAGTGTTAATAAACTGCTCCCATGGTAACATAAAAACTCCTAGATACAATTTTTCTAAATTCTAAGGAACCATAACCGGCATAAATAAGCATGCTTATAATAATTCAAAAAATTAAAATAACCACATACTTTATACATAATTCATGATAACAACATAAAAGAACCCTAGAATGCCACTCTCTAAATATCAAATCCATACATAAATAAAAAGACTAAGTAATTGTCTAATTTATGTACATGGCATGGTCATTAGATGGCTCTGATACCAATTGTTGGAAAATAAATCGGTAAAAACGTATCAGAGTGGTGCAGCGGAACAATAAAAATTTTAGATCGTTAAATATCTCATAATGCCATATACAATAAACTAACAACAATTAAAAATCATACCTCAAGGACGCCAATCTTGCAGGAGGAGAATGACCGGAGGCTTCAACCAACTAGCCTTCTCTACTATTCTCCAATTCCCGAATGGCTGAGTGTGTGGGCACTTTGAACCTCGATCGGTATGCTAGCACTGCTAGTCTTCTTCCGACCACCCAGATCTCTAAAGAACTTTATTGTCACGATGAGCTATGCAACAATAAGCCTGCTGACCTGAGAGTCTGTGGTCTGAGAGAACTGGAGTGGCAGGACCTCTATTTATAGACCTGCATGAGGTGATTCTCTGAATTTGAATTGGACTAGGAAAAGATGTTCTCCCTTATCCATAACCATAAAAATCTGAATTTTTCATGGGAAAAACCCAACAATAAAATTTGGTTTTTTAAGGATAAAACCAATCCAAATCTAAACAAGATTTTAACTAGAATTTTATCTCCCTTTTTCAACCAAAAAATCTGAAATTTCCTAGGAGATTTTTCTCCAAATATTCGGCCACATTTAGGATAAGGGAGAATCAAAATTCCACTAGGATTTTCAAGCTTGAATCTTATCTCAACCTTATCCAAAATAACCGAATTTTCCTAGGAGATTTCCTCCATAATTTCGGCCACTTTTTAGGGAAGGAGAGAATCCAAATTCAACTAGCATTGAAACTTGAATTTTCCCTTGAACCTTATCCACAAAAACCGAAATTCATTGAGGATTATCCTCAAAAATTTTGTCCACTTTTGTTAGGATTTAAATTCAAAATTCAAGTAGGATTCTAACACGATTATCCTCTCTAAATCCAACTCAAATTCGAATTTCAAACCTTGTGGATTTTCCACAACAAATTCGAATCCCACTTGGACTGTGATTCAAAATTTGAATTTCAAATTTCAAATTCGAATTTCAAATTCAAATTTCAAATTCAAATTTCAAATTCAAATTTCAAATTTCAAATTTCAAATTTCAAAATTCAAATCTCAAAATCCACGAAATGGTTGTGTTTCAAATTCTTGTTCTCATGAATAATTTTCTACAATTCCAATCCAATCTCAAATAAAATCATGGCAACTTTATTTGGAGTTCGAATAATTGTGTACTCTATTATCCAAAACAAAATCTGAATCCAACCGGAGAGAATCTTGTCTACCATCCTAATCCTGTGTCATCACCATCCATGCATAATAAACTAGCCAATAGCATACACAAATCAATTTGCTAAACGTTAAGGAATTATGTGGAGCTAGTAGAGGGACTGATTGGACTAACATAATCGGGCTCCCGCAAATCCATATGATCATCATTCATTACCGAACAACTCAATCATATGATCACTAGTTTCAGAGTCACACCACTATAAACCTGAAACTGAACTCCCAATTATATACCGTATTACGTAAGCCTGTGACGAGCTACTATCCAATGACCTTGTCGTATATGCAAAACCCTCATATGATATCCATGATCAGCCTTAGGTCAAAGTCCGTTTAATCCTACTGATCAGGCTATCTTAAAGTTCCATTATATTACCGAATTAAGAAAATGATTATTCACCATGTGTGAATAAGAAGTCATCCGCCCAGCAGACGACCCAAGGCCTTGTCCATTTTCACATTCAGTGTAATGCCTTTAAGAGGATACCTTTAACTCCTTAGAGCTATGATTCCGATATCTGCAAACAAAGCCTTCATCGTATACAAGTCATGCACCCAACGAACCGGTCTATAAGCTTACTACCTCTGAGACGCTTTAGCCATTGGAACATCAAAGTACACAAGTCATATACATGAAGTAGTTCATTTACTCAGGATTAAGGTTATTACACAATGAACGTCAAAAAGCAGATTGATCCACTCATAGCGAACTACGTAGATCAATCACGCTTTAGTCCCGGTCTAATATGTCACCACCAAGTAACATATCTATGTCTCTACTTGGGAGTCCAGCTCCAGACAGTCAAGACAAACCGTCCCTTCCAAGGCTTTAGACAACATAATAGTCTTAACATGTGTTAGATGCTCGGTCTAACCCCATAGACTACAGACCATAGTTTAGACCGCTAACTTAAAACATTGTCTTCTCGCATACAAAAGTCCATTGCATGCAACGTTCTAACAGTTTTAACACAAGCAGTCAGTGAGTCATATTTGCTTACATTTACATTAACATATAAATAAGATGAGGACAGATAGCAATGTAATGAATAACCTCTATATATAATTTTATTATCCAGTTCAAAATGAATACATCAAAATGTCTCTAATACTTAGGGCATTTCCTAACAATCCGCCCAGCAGACGACCCAAGGCCTTGTCCATTTTCACATTCAGTGTAATGCCTTTAAGAGGATACCTTTAATTCCTTAGAGCTATGATTCCGATTTCTACAAACAAACCCTTCATCGTATACAAGTCATGCACCCAACGAACCGGTCTATAAGCTTACTACCTCTGAGACACTTTAGCCATTGGAACATCAAAGTACACAAGTCATATACATGAAGTAGTTCATTTACTCAGGATTAAGGTTATTGCACAATGAACATCAAAAGTAGATTGATCCACTCATAGCGGACTACGTAGATCAATCACGCTTTAGTCCCGGTCTAATATGTCACCACCAAGTAACATATCTATGTCTCTACTTGGGAGTCCAGCTCCAGACAGTCAAGACAAACCATCCCCTCCAAGGCTTTAGACAACATAATAGTCTTAACATGAGTTAGATGCTCGGTCTAACCCCATAGACTACAGACCATAGTTTAGAGCGCTAACTTTAGAACATTGTCTTCGCGCATACAACAGTCCATTGCATGCAACGTTCTAACAGTTTTAACACAAGCAGTCAGTGAGCCATATTTGCTTACATTTACTTTAACATGTAAATAAGACGAGGACAGATAGCAATGCAATGAATAACCTCTATATATAATTTTATTATCCAGTTCAAAATGAATACATCAAAATGTCTCTAATACTTAGGGCATTTCCTAACAATCTACCCAGCAGACGACCCAAGGCCTTGTCCATTTTCACATTCAGTATAATGCCTTTAAGAGGATACCTTTAACTCCTTAGAGCTATGATTCCGATATCTGCAAACAAAGCCTTCATCGTATACAAGTCATGCACCCAACGAACCGGTCTATAAGCTTACTACCTCTGAGACGCTTTAGCCATTGGAACATCAAAGTACACAAGTCATATACATGAAGTAGTTCATTTACTCAGGATTAAGGTTATTGCACAATGAACGTCAAAAGCAGATTGATCCACTCATAGCGGACTACGTAGATCAATCACGCTTTAGTCCCTGTCTAATATGTCACCACCAAGTAACATATCTATGTCTCTACTTGGGAGTCCAGCTCCAGACAGTCAAGACAAACCGTCCCTTCCAAGGCTTTAGACAACATTATAGTCTTAACATGAGTTAGATGCTCGGTCTAACCCCATAGACTACAAACCATAGTTTAGACCGCTAACTTTAGAACATTGTCTTCTCGCATGCAAAAGTCCATTGCATGCAACGTTCTAACAGTTTTAACATAAGCAGTTAGTGAGCCATATTTGCTTACATTTACTTTAACATGTAAATAAGACGAGGACAGATAGCAATGTAATGAATAACCTCTATATATAATTTTATTATCCAGTTCAAAATGAATACATCAAAATGTCTCTAATGCTTAGGGCATTTCCTAACAATCTCCCACTTGCCCTAAGCCAGTAGATGTGCCATGTTACGCATCCCCATCGCCTCAACATGCCTCTCAAAGCTTCTAGCCACCAAAGTCTTAGTAAAGGGATCGGCGATGTTGTCCTCAGACGCGATCTTACATGCATCCACTTGTCCTGTTTCCACATGCCCTCTATTAATATGATATCTCTGATCGATGTACTTGGTCCTCTTGTGGTGCCGAGATTCCCTTGTGTTGGCAATAGCCCCTTTATTATCAAAGTAAAGTGTGATAGGCTTGTCAACACCTGGAATGCCCTCAAGGTCTCTAAAGAACTTGCGGAGCCAAACCGCTTCTTTAGATGCCTCAGCCGCAGCCACATACTCAGCCTCCATAGTAGAGTCAGCTGTGCAGCCCTGCTTCACGCTCCTCCACACAATGGCACCTCCTCTGAGTAAAAACACTGATCCAGATGTTGATTTCCTCGAATCCTTACAAGTCTGGAAGTCTGAGTCCGTGTATCCTATGGGTGTTAGGTCCCCTCCAGAATACACCAGCATATAATCCCTCATTCTCTTAAGATACTTGAGTATATGCTTTACAGCTTGCCAGTGCTTGGTTCCAGGATTTGCTTGATATCGACTCACCATACCTACTGCAAAACATATATCTGGGCGAGTGCAAAGCATAGCGTACATAAGGCTACCCACAGCGGATGCATAAGGGACCTTACTCATATGCTCTCTTTCTTCCGATGTCTTGGGACAGTCATCCAATGAAAGAGGTAGACCGGTAATAGAAGGTTGTGAGCCTTTCTTTGCCTCTTGCATTGCATATTTGTCAATTATTTTATCTATGTATCAAGCTTAGGATAACACTATCATTTTGTTCTTTCGATCTCTAAAGAGACGAATGCCTAGAACATAACTAGCTTCTCTCAAGTCCTTCATGTCAAACTATTGGTGTAACCAAAGCTTGACCGATGATAAGTTCCCTACATCATTTCCAATGAGTAGTATATCATCGACATAGAGTATCAGAAAGACCACTTTTCCATCCTTAATACGTTTATAAACACAGGGTTCATCAACGTTCTGCTTGATCAAACCTCTGGTTCCATGAGCGGGATGCTTGCTTTAATCCATAAATGGATCTAAGCAACTTGCAGACTTTCCTTTCTTGGCCTTTCGCTACGAACCCTTCGGGCTGTATCATATAGATACACTCTTCAAGATGGCCATTTAAGAATGCCGTCTTGACATCTATTTGCTAGATCTCGTAATCGAGAGCCGCAGCAATGGACAGAAGAATATGGATAGACTTCAACATAGCAACAGGTGAAAAGGTTTCATCGTAATCGATTCCAGCCTTTTGCATGTATCCCTTTGCAACCAGTCTAGCTTTGAAAGTTTCCACTCTCCCTTCCGCATCCTTCTTTCTTTTGTAGACCCATTTGCATCCAATGGGTTTTATCCCATCCGGCAAATCTACAAGTTCCCAAACAGAGTTGGATTTCATAGAATCCATCTCATTGTTCATAGCCTATTTCCAAGATTTAGAATCAACATCATTTACAGCTTCATCATAAGTGACCAGATCATCCTCATGCTCATGAGTCTCGGCCTGGTATACCTCAGCATCATACATGAAGAAATTAGGTTTCTTCGAAACCCTCCCACTACGACGAGGCACCCTAAATTGTTGATCGTCTGCAGGTCTTTCACTGGAATTCAGACTTGCGTCCAAGACCGAAATCTGTGGAGCAGTTCTTTCACTCGATAACTCATCTAGCACCACTTTGCTTCGAGGCTTAAAGTCATTCATGTGACTTTCCTCCAAGAATGTCGCATGGGTTGAGATAATGACCTTTTGTTCCTTCGGGTTATAGAACAGACCTCCTTTAGTTCCTTTTGGATACCCTACAAACATACACAATTCTGATCTTAGTTTCAACTTCTTCGCATCCCCATCCAGTACATGCGCCGGGCAGCCCCATATTCTCATGTGTCCAAGGGAGGGCTTCCTGCCTCGCCACAATTCATACGGAGTTCTGGGAATTGATTTACTTGGAACTTGGTTCAGAATATAGCACGCCATTTGTAAAGCATATCCCCAAAATGATAATGGCAGCGTTGAATAACTCATCATGGACCGTACCATATCCAATAAGGTTCTGTTTCTCCTTTCGGCTACACCATTCTGTTGTGGAGTACCAGGTATAGTCAATTGGGATAATATCCCATTCTCTACAAGATGTCCTAGAAATTCGTCGGAGAGATATTTGCCACCTCGATCAGATCGAAGTGTCTTTATAGATTTATCTAATTGCTTTTCCACTTCCGCACGATACTCTTCGAACTTGTCAAAGGTTTCGCTCTTGCAGTGCATCAGATACACATATCCATACCTCGAGTAATCATCTATAAAAGAGACATAATACTCAAACCCTCCTCGTGCTGTGACGTTCATGGGGCCACATACGTCAGTATGCACAATTTCTAAGAGCTCCTGAGCCCTTGTACCCTTAGCTCCAAAAGACCTCTTAGTCATTTTACCCTCTAGACAAGACTCACATTGGGGAAGTCGTACCTCCTCCAGAGATTCCAAAGGACCGTCTTACACAATCTTTGAATCCTATCCTAATTAATATGAACAAGTCTTAAATGCCAAATATGCGCCTTGTTAGAGTGAGAAACTTTCAACCTTTTAGAGTTATCAATTAATTCAGTGTCAAGCAGTGAGTACATCTTTGGTTTGATCAAATATAGGTTTCCATCCATTCATCCAGAATAGATAAAAGACTTATTTCTACGAATATCAACTCTTTTACTAAAAGAAACTGAATAAGAATCCTTTATTAAACAAGCTACCGATATAAGGTTCCTCCTAAAATTAGGAACATAAAAACAGTCTTTCAATAAAATAAACCTAAATTGATCAAAGTAAAGGTAAACATCTCCCACTGCCTCAGCCACCACAAAGCTACCATCTCCAGTCCGCAATGAGAGGCTACTATCATGTAGACTTCTCGTTTCCACGAACCCCTGCATAGAAACACAAACATGATTAGTGGCGCTCGAATCAATGACCCAAGTGTCTTTCGATTCTTCCACCAAACACGCTTCCAAGTAATGAAGTTCCTTACCTTCCTTGCCCTTGGCGGCTAGGAATTCCCGGCAAGCCTTCTTAAAGTGACCTACCTTCCCACAATGGAAGCATTTAGACTTTTTAGGGTCCTTTGGCTTCTTGTTCTTCTTCTTCCCGTCCGAGATAGGAGGATTAAAAGAACTAGAAGCCACTTGCTTCTTATTTGGCCTCTTCCTCTTCCGTGAGAGATTGGAAGATTCCATCAAATTGACCTCTCTTTTAGGTCAGACCACATCCTCATCCCTGATCATCCGCTCCTAAGCCTATAGTTGCTTCATGAGCTCGGTTAGTCCTAATTCCTCTGTCGCCAGATTGTATGCGGCCTTAAACCCCACAAAATCTTTAGACAGAGTCTTGAACACCATCTCGATCTGGGTGTTGTAGTCCAACTCAGCACCATTCTTGACAGCCTCAGCGAAGAATCCCATTAGAGTGATCATATGGTCCTTCACTAGAGTACCCGCCTTTTGCTTAGAGTTCATAATACTGGTGATAGCGAACTGTCGAGCCAATTTTTCTTGGCCTCCGAACATGTCCTCCAGATTTTCCATGATCTCCCCAGCAACTTGATAAGTCTCATGCTGCTTTTATAAAGCACTCGTCATGCTAGCAAGGATGTAGCATCGACAATGAGATCTCATTGGGTTCTCTCCAACGATTATAGGCAACCGGGACCTCCTTAAGTGGTGTGTCAGGTTTGGGCCCAGGTGGGCATGGTTCGTCCAGTACGAACTTGTGTCTCTCCCAGCTAAGAACTATTAATAGATTTCTTTTCCAATCTTTATAATTATCGCCATTCAGCTTATTTTCAGTAAGTATCGAAATGAGGGGTGTCGGTGACATTTTGAACTGAAATAAAATTATACTAGACATCATTACAAAGCCCAAGCAAATATACAGATAATTTAGCAAATAAAACATACAAGTATGTTTCTACATGAAACTTGAAAAACATGTAGCATTGCAAAGGTAATTCTCAGCACCTATTGCCCCAAGCCACCGAGAGGTGGTCATGGAAACAAATAGCTGGAACATGGACCCCGTCCAATTAATATATGTTGCCTTAAATCCTCCAAGGTTAAGACATATATTAATAACCGCTTATTTGGCCACCAGTTTAGTTAACAGAGCTTCTAGGGAAGGTTAATAACTAAACGAGTCTTGAGTGTATAACCATTATTTACATAGCCCGATCCACGTCCTACCAAGCCACCGAGGGGTGGTCATGAATAGGATCGTACCCGAACACGTTTTCCACATAGGAGATCCAATCTAGTACACCGGCGGCGGTAAACACTTACCGAGGGGTGTGGTCAGGGCAGAATTGACGTGAGGCGTTACCATGCTTTCACATATGGATCAACAATGGAGGCCGTGGGTTTTGTTTGAAACCCTCTCCCACTCAATATTTTGAAAAACATACAAGTTTTGACAAATTATGTATGATCAACATAGTATGAGCGGCACTCACCTATCCTATATGACATGTTATCAAATATGCATATAAAACATCCATCAATACATATTTATACATCTATGACATATCACAGAAAAAATAATTGACAGAATAACCAAGCCATGGTTCCGTCCTAGAACAAAGAAAATAAAGACTACAAAATTTCATCCAAAGCATTCTTTGGGTCTTGAATTTTGTTCCGTCTTCTTGTATCCATCTTTATGTAGCCTCTCCATTTATTTCTCATTCCAAAAATTATTTAAAATTTAAATCTCGAAAAATTTAAATTTCAAATTCAAATTCCAAATTCGAATTTCAAAAAATATGTAATTTCAAAAAATATCAAATTTTCAATTACATATTTTTAAACATGATTTAAAATTAAATCTCAAATATAAAAATCAAAATTTTTCGATTTTTCAACCGTCGCACCACCGCCCCCGAAGGCGGCAGCCGCCGTGGGCAGCCACCAGCCCCAAAGGGGCTGGCAGCCCACGGCTGCCCCCTATGTGCTGCCTTGCCGGGCTGCAGGCCAAGCCTGCAGTGCCAGGCTATACGCCCAGGCTGGACGCAGCAACCGGCAAGTTGCACACCCAGGCTGCGGCCAGCCTTGGGCAGGCCACGGCCACCCTCGGCTGCAGGCCAAGCCTGCAGCCGTGGGTGGTGTTGGTCTGCACAAGGGCTGCCGTAGTCCCATCCTGCCCGAGGGCAGGGGCTGCAGCCACACCAAGGCCCGTCGGCCTATCCCGAGGGGTCGTGTCTCGATTTTCGTGCCATATTCCAATTTACCTATTAGGATCTCCAAAAATTAATTTGAATCCCAATTAAATTGAAATTTTCCACACAATCAAAATTTCAACCTTCAAATCAAATTTAACTTTTGGAAAAAAATAAATTACAGTCTTCAATCTTCAATCTCCTCTAAGAATAATTACATAAAATTTCCTAAACCGTTTCCGGTGTACAAAAATTCGAACCATAAAATTCTAAGAGACAAAAATTAAAATCCATGGGAAAATTACAGTGTGAATAAACTGCTCCCATGGTTACATAAAAATTCCTAGATACAATTTTTCTAAATTCTAAGGAACCATAACCGATATAAACAAGCATGCTTATAATAATTCCAAAAATTAAAATAACCACATACTTTATACATAATCTATGATAACAACATAAAGGAACCCTAGAATGCCACTCTCTAAATATCAAATCCATACATAAACAAAAAGGCTAAGTAATTGTCTAATTTATGTACATGGCATAGTCATGAGATCGCTCTGATACCAATTGTAGGAAAATAAATCAATAAAAATGTATCAGAGTGGTGCAGCGGAACAATAAAAATTTTTAGATCGTTAAATATCTCATGATGCCATATACAATAAACCAACAACAATTAAAACTCATACCTCAAGGACGCCAATCTTGTAAGAGGAGAATGACCGAAGGCTTCAACCAACTAGCCTTCTCTACTATTCTCCAATTCCTGAATGGCTGAGTATGTGGGCACTCTGAACCTCGATTGGTATGCTAGCACTGCTAGTCTTCTTCCGACCACCCAGATCTCTAAAGAACTTATTGTCACGATGAGCTGTACAACAATAAGCCTGCTCACCGGAGAGTCTGTGGTTTGAGAGAACTGGAGTGGCAGGACCTCTATTTATAGACCTGCATGAGGTGAGTCTCTGAATTCGAATTGGATTAGGAAAAGATATTCTCCCTTATCCATATCCATAAAATCCAAATTTGTCATGGGAAAATCCCAACAATAAAATTCGGTTTATTTAGGATAAATCCAATCCAAATCTAAACAAGATTTTAACTAGAATTTTATCTCCCTTTTTCAACCAAAAAATCTAAAATTTCCTAGGAGATTTTCCCTCCAAAAATTCGGCCAGATTTAGGATAAGGGAGAATCAAAATTCCACTAGGATTTTCAAGCTTGAATCTTATCTCAACCTTATCCAAAATAACCGAATTTTCCTAGGAGATTTCCTCCATAATTTCGGCCACTTTTCAGGGAAGGAGATAATCCAAATTCAACTAGGATTGAAACTTGAATTTTTCCCTTGAACCTTATCCACAAAAACTGAAATTCTATTGAGGATTATCCTCAAAATTTCATCCATAATTTGTTAGTATTTGGATTCAAAATTCTAGTAGGATTCTAACAAGATTATCCTCTCCAAATCCAACTCAAATTCGAATTTCAAACCTTGTGGATTTTCCACAAGAAATTCAAATCCCACTTGAACTGTGATTCAAAATTTATATTTCAAATTTTAAATTCGAATTTCAAATTCAAATTTCAAATTTCAAATTTAAATTTCAAATTCAAATTTCAAATTCAAAATTCAAATTTCAAATTTCAAAATTCAAATTTCAAATATCAAAATTCAAATTTCAAAATCCACAAAACGGTTGTGTTTCAAATTCTTGTTCTCATGGATAATTTTCTACAACTCCAATCCAATCTCAAATAAAATCATGGCAACTTTATTTGGAGTTCGAATAATTGTGTACTCTATTATCCAAAACAAAATCTGAATCCAACCGGAGAGAATCTTGTCTACCATCCTAATCTTGCGTCATCACCATCCATGCATAATAAACTAGCCAATAGCATACACAAATCAATTTGCCAAACGTTAAGAAATTATGTGGAGCTAGTAGAGGGACTGATTGGACATATATAATCGAGCTCCCGTAAATCCATATGATCATCATTCTTTACCGAACAACTCAATCATATGATCACTAGTTTCAAAGTCACACCATTATAAACCTGAAACTGAACTCCCAATTATATACCGTATTACGTAAGCCTGTGACGAGCTACTATCCAATGACCTTGTCATATATGCAAAACCCTCATATGATATCCATGATCAGCCTTAGGTCAAAGTCCGTTTAATCCTACTGATCAGGCTATCTTAAAGTTCCATTATACTACCGAATTAAGAAAATGATTATTCACCGTATGTGAATAAGAAGTCATCCGCCCAGCAGACGACCCAAGGCCTTGTCTATTTTCACATTCAGTATAATGCCTTTAAGAGGATACCTTTAACTTCTTAGAGCCATGATTCCGATATCTGTAAACAAACCCTTCATCGTATACAAGCCACGCACCCAACGAACCGGTCTATAAGCTTACTACCTCTGAGACGCTTTAGCCATTGGAACATCAAAGTACACAAGTCATATACATGAAATAGTTCATTTACTTAGGATTAAGGTTATTGCACAATGAACGTCAAAAGTAGATTGATCCACTTATAGCAGACTACGTAGATCAGTCACGCTTTAGTCCCGGTCTAATATGTCACCACCAAGTAACATATCTATGTCTCTACTTGGGAGTCCAGCTCCAGACAGTCAAGACAAACCGTCCCCTCCAAGGCTTTAGACAACATAATAGTCTTAACATGAGTTAGATGCTCGGTCTAACCCCATAGACTACAGACCATAGTTTAGACCACTAACTTTAGAACATTGTCTTCTCGCATACAAAAGTCTATTACATGCGACGTTCTAATAGTTTTAACACAAGCAGTCAGTGAGCCATATTTGCTTACATTTACTTTAACATGTAAATAAGACGAGGACAGATAGCAATGTAATGAATAACCTCTATATATAATTTTATTATCCAGTTCAAAATGAATACATCAAAATGTCTCTAATGCTTAGGGCATTTCCTAACATGGGAGCATAGTGAACTATAACTATTGCATACCGTGTACAATGCATGGTCCGGTTATGCTCATTTATGCTTCGTTATTCTCTTTTCTTTCTTATGTCTACTTAGGGCCCGTTATGGATATATTTTATGGCCTTGGGTTATTATACATTATGAGCCTCGGCACGTTAGATTTTGTAGGCCTTGGCCTGTTATACATTATGAGCCTCGGTCATTAGATTTTACAGGCCTTGGCCCGTTATACTAACACCTTATTCTCATCTTTCCCAATTCTTTATTTGATTGTGCCACATACTATACTAGGTTATCCCTTAATCTTACGCGATGGGGATGCCTGGCCTCTAATTTGTTTGTTCATCAATCTACACGATTGTGAAACTATATGCTCCTATGTATGCTGTGCAACAGTGTGTGCATGGTGTGCATACTTAACATACTGTAAAAACATCATTTTAAAAGCATTTTATTTATACCGTTGGCAGAGTTGTACTTACCTAACTGCAAGCAATTGCGTACTCACACCTTTAACAAATTACAGGTGACCACCTGTCATCAATAACGTTCCTCATTAATACTCTCGTTGAGTCACCATTAATGTTAGGGACAATAACTTGCATTTCTATAGGGTGCCGAGGCCCATCGGTACCCTATTGGCCTACTATGGGGATTTGGCATCTAACTTGTATTGTGTTTGATTAATTAACTACTTGTCAGATTAATCATCGTTCCTCACAGTGTTTTTCGAAACACAGCCCTTGACTAGTTTACCGATCAATCAACTGACCGGTTACCTCGCGTGTTGTTAACTAAGTCACCTACTTGGTTACTATGTGAAAACTTGGTGTAGTAACCGACTGGGTTACTATTGCTTGTTTGGTGTGCTAGCCTACCCCTACACTGTTTTTCTTTGAAAAATTGTATGGGTTGGCTTGTAAGAATTCTTAGAAAAATTACGTATTTGGAACCCATCCCCTTATCACCCTATTGGAAGGTAAGGAACATTTTTATGAAAACCATGTCTATATTTTAAAGTGTCAGAAACACATTTTATTTTGAAGTGTGTAAATCACATTTTTGAAGTTACATTTTAAAGGTGGTTTTTGAACCATTTTTGAAAACTATTTTGAAACTTGATCGAAACGACTTTGTTTGTGAATTTGTTGAACATGAAAGTTTTCATCCTCGGTGAGGTGAACAAATCTCGTGTTCACCTTAGAGCCTAAATGTAACTCTAACGGCTCCTAAACTCACTAAACCCATGGCTTATGTGCCCAAAAAACGGTTCTATTTGAGGCCCGAAATGGCTGAATTTTTAAAACACACACATGTCAGTTCAAAGGTTTTGACATGTTCTATAACTTTCGTGTTGAGCCCGAAGTCCATTTTAAAATCTTAGTGGTCCATTTTTAATAAAACCCGTACATATGTCTATGCTCGGATTTTGTTCCCAGTTTTGTTCCCAGTTTTGGACACCAAGTGAAAAACACTCTAAAAGCCTATCTTAGTGTCGTTTTTGGCCAAAGCCTATTTGAATGCAAAAACGACCGTAACAAAATTTCCTTAAAAAATCAAGTTTTACCAAATCCCAAATTCAGAAACTAAGGGGGTCAAAATAACCAAAATCCGTGGCCTTTTCTTGGGGATAGATTTGTGTCCAGCCACATTACTAAATGTTCATGCATCTCATATACTTATAACCATTCGTAAAAATTGTAAACATAACGACAACCACATAAACTTAAAAATGGAAAGCTAAGGGCTCAAAATAAACTTATTACAAATCATTTGCATAAACAAATACGCATAAATGGCCTTGATCAAAATCTTAAAATCACTAAATCACCAAAGGTAGGGTTTTTGGTCATTACCTTTATGCTTTGAACCAAGCATGATTTTGAACCAAGGCATGATTGTGATGCTCCGTGCCCTCAGTGGCCTGGACCGTCACTAAAAACTGAACTTGGTTGCTTTTCTTATACTTTCTAGCAATTTATACTTAATTAGATATCATTAAATTAGGGATTTTTTTTATTTTACATGTACATATTTACTGTATACATACGTATACCGGTTACTATTCAAAAATACTATTTATAGTTACTATTCAAAAATATCATTTAACGGTTACTATTCAAACATACTATTTAACAATTACTATTCAAAAATACTGTCTGACAATTACTATTCAAAGTACTATTTTAACCATTACTGTTCAAAATACTGATACTCAAATTTACAGAAGATAAACTCACGGTGTCTCCATAACCGTGCCCTCACATATGCCTCCGTTGCCATCATTGCCCATTGGGATTTATGCCGTAAGACGCTTACCTACAGCATGGACACACTATGTGAGCTTTACGCCTAGTAAGTATAACAAGTTTACCGCAAACATATTTAAACATAGTACATACTTAAAAACATATAAGCAGTCATATATCACATATACCACTTCAACATATCACATATCACATATCATGTCAATAATTATAAAACTTCACATAATATGTGCATCATAGAAACATTGTGTACTGAATGCATCTAGAAGCATGGTGAACTATAACTAATGCATGATCCGGATATGTTCATTTATGCTTCAAACTTCTCTTTTCTTTTCTTGTCTATTTAGGGCCCATGTGTCAGTATTGTTCGTGCACAGACCATCGGTAACGACCGTGGTAAAATAGCCGGAGAACTATCAACGGATGCTCAACTTTCTGCTTTAACTTAAAACCCCTTCATTTGAAAGGGCCGATACGACACACTTACTACTTTCCGTCTTGTTTATCTTTTCTAGCCATAGGCTTCTCTAAGCTGTCCCAAATCCTACATGGTAGGGTATGGCATCTAACTTGCTTGTTCGTCAATCTACTTGATTGTGAAACTACATGCTCTTAAACATGAGGTGCAACATCATGTGCATGGCATACATATTTTAACATACTGTAAAATATCATTTAAAAGCATTTTCGTTCATGCCATAGGCAGAGTTGTACTTACCTAAATTACAAGCAACTTGAATCACGTCTTTATCAATTCACAGGTTACCACCTATCATCAATAACATTTCTCATTAATACTCTCGTTGAGTCACTATTATTGTTAGTGACTATAACTTGTATTTCTATGGGATACCGAGACCCGTCGGTACCCTATTGGCCTATTATGGGGATTTGTTGTCTAACTCGTATAATGTTCGATCAATCGTCTACTTGACAGATTAATCATCGTTCCTCGCTGTGTTGTTCGAAACGCGGCCCTTGACTGGTTTACCGCTCAGTCAACTGACGGTTAACTCGCGTGTTGGTAGCTAAGTAGTCTATCGAGTTACTATACGTGAACTTAGTGTAGTAACTGACCGGGTTACTTCGCTTGTTGGGGTTTTACAACCTATCGGGCTACTAAGGCTTGTTTGGTGTAATGGCCCACTGGGCCACTATGGCTTGTTTGTGGTAGTAGCCTACCGGGTTACTAAGGCTTGTTTGGTGTGGTAGCCTACCGAGCTACACACACTATTTTACTTTGAAAAATTGTTTGGGCTAGCTTGTAAAAATCTTGGAAAAATTCCTTATTTTGAAACCGCCCCCTTATCACCCCATTGGAAGGTGGGGGACTTTTTTTATGAAAATCTTGTTCATATTTTAAAGTGTTAAAAGCACATTTTTATTTTGAAGTGTATACATTATATTTTAAAGCTTGCATTTTAAAGGTGGATTTTGAACCACTTTTGAAAACTATTTTGAAACTTGGTCGAAACAACTTCGTTTGTGATTTTGTCGAACATGAAAGTTTTCGTCCTCGACAAGATGAACAAATCTCATTTTATCCAGAGCCTAAATCTAACTCTAATGGCTCCTAATTTCATTAAACCTATGGGCTTGGTGCCCAGTTTTTTTGTAAAAGTCCCAGTTTTACGTCTCTATAAAAACGGCTCGGTTTGAGGCCCAAAATGACCAAATATTTGATACGCGCTGGTGGTTTACAAGGTCTCAACGAGATCTACAACTTTCGTGTTGAGTCCAAGAACTAGTTTGGACTCTAAATGGTTCATTTCTAGCAAAACCCAGGACTAAACACTGGGTTTGGATTTTGTTCCCGGTTTTGGACACTGAGTGAAAAATACCCGAAAAACCTATCTTAGCTTCGTTTTTGACCGAGGCCTATTTGACATAAAAACGACTGTATCAAAATTTCCTTAAAACACCTTGTTTTACTAAATCCCAAATTCAGACCCTAAAGGGGTCAAAATGGCCAAAAGCTGTGGCCGTTCCCTAGGGACAGATTGGAGTCCAGCCACTAAAACGTTCATGCTCTTATTCGCACATAACCATTCATAAAAAATAACGTAAACACAACCACAACCACATGAACTTAAAAATGATAATCTGAGGGCTTAACATAAACTTATTGCAAACCATTTGCATAAATAAATACACATAATTGGCCTTGATTAAAACTTAAAACCAACTAACACAAGATAAGGTTTTTCGGTTTAACTTCATGCCTTAAACCAAGCACGGTTTCAACTAGGCTCGAGGAACCAAAAATGGTCATGGAAATCCAAGAGAATGGGGTCTATTTTTGGTAGAACAAATACCAAAAATTTCTCTTAAAAAACCAAATCAAAACAGAAACTAAAACTACAAGGATCAGTTTTTTGAAGACTTACCCTTGGTGCCTTAGAACGACTTGGATTCGAATCCTCCTAGCACAAGCTTGTGAGGTTTGATTTTCAGTAAGTTTATGGTATGATTTAAAGCTTGAAAAAAGTGAGGGTTTGGAGGCTTAAGGGGATCGGCTGCAACTTGGAGAAAAAGAGAAGTGAAATGTGTTTTGGAAGCCAAAAAGAAAGGAAACAAATCACTTGTGTAAAGGGTGCCTTTTCTAGGCAAAAATTGATGAACTTGCTTAGACATAATCTGACTTAATTGTCTACCAAATTAGCCAAGTCTTGGGACAAATCTGCTGCCCAATTTCAAACCAAGTGGACATGGGGCTGCTCATTGGAAGGATTGAGGAATAAACAAGTATTGTTGACTAACTTTTTGAAGTGTGTCATGGCTAGGGAAAATATTTTAATGGCCACCTTTTGGGCTATGTATGCAACAGATTATAGCTGCTTTTGCAGCTAAGGGGCATGGAAATTTAAGGCCAAAATTTATATGTGTTGGCTTCTCATCCCAGTCTAATTTTATACTATAGTGTTCAGTCCTTTCTCAGCAGTGTTCCAATTTCCATCCGAAAATTGGTTTTCTGAATCCGATTTTTGTACTGTAAATTCCTGGTTGTTTTATGCTGTCGAAGAGCCCATTATCAGTCTAAATTACTATTCACATCCTATACGGTGGTTGTGTCTACACTGTGTTGTCCTTTTACACGTAAACCGAGGCGTTCCTGGGTGAAATTTTAGACACAGTCTCTCTTGACTAATTTGGACGTGCTGATTCCATTTTTGTTAGTTTTACGTCCATCAGAGGTCATCTAGACCAATTTTCGGGATCTATGTGACCCCACCTCGAAAAACGTGTCAGGTGCTCGATTGACTAATTTGGGCGTTCTAAGCCCAAATATATCAGCTTCGGGACAAGTAAACGTCATCTTAACCCTCATCCTTGTAGGAAAATAAATCGAGAAAAATGTATCAAAGTGGTGCAGCAGAATAATAAAAATCTTTCAAGATCGTTAAATATCTCATGATGTCATATACAATAAACCAACAACAATTTAAACTCATACCTCAAGGATGCCAATCCTGCAGGAGGAGAATGACCGGAGGGCTTTAACCAACTGGCCTTCTCTACTATTCTCCAATTCCCGAATGGCTGAGTGTGTGGGCACTCTGAACCTCGATCGGTATGCTAGCACTGCTAGTCTTCTTCCGACCACCCAGATCTCTAAAGAACTTATTGTCACGGTGAGTTATGCAACAATAAGCCTGCTCACCTGAGAGTCTGTGGTCTAAGAGAACAGGAGTGACAGGACCTCTATTTATAGACTTGCATGAGGTGATTCTTTGAATTCGAATTGGATTAGGAGAAGATATTCCCTTATCCACAACCAAAAAATCTGAATTTTCCAAGGGGAAATCCCAACAAAATTTTGGCCACTTTAGGATAAGGGAAGAATCAAAATTCCACTAAGATTTTCAAGCTTGAATCTTATCTCATCCTTATCCAAAATAACTGAAAATCTTCTATGAGATTCACTCAATAATTTCGGCCATAATCAGGGAGGAGAGACTCCAAATTCAACTGGGATTGAAACTTGAATTTTCCGTGAACCTTATCCATAAAAAATTCGAACATTCCATGAGGATAATCCTCAAAATTTTCCTCCATTATTGTTAAGATTTGGATTCAAAATTCAAGTAGGATTCTAACAAGATTTTCCTCTCCATATCCAACTCAAATTTGAATTTCACTCCTTGTGGATTTCCAACAAGAAATTCAAATCCTACTTGGACTGTGATTCAAAATTTGAATTTCAAATTTCAAATTCAAATTTCAAATTTCAAATTTCAAATTTTAATTTTAAATTCAAATTTCAAATTCGAATTTTAAACTCAAATTTCGAATTCAAATTTCAAATTTCAAATTTCAAAATCCACAAAACAGTTGTATTTCAAATTCTTGTTCTCATGGATAATTTTCTACAACTCCAATCCAATCTCAAATAAAATCATGGCAACTTTATTTGGAGTTCGAATAATTGTGTACTCTATTATCCAAAACAAAATCTGAATCCAACCGAAGAGAATCTTGTTCACCATCCTAATCCTATGTCAACACTATCCATGCATAGTCAACTAGCCAATAGCATACACAAATCAATTTGCCAAGCATTAAAGAATTATGTGGAGCTAGTAGAGGGACCAATTAGACATACATAATCGGGCTCCCGTAAATCCATATGATCATCATTCTTTACCGAACAACTCAATCATATGATCACTAATTTGAGAGTCACACCACTATAAACCTGAAACTGAACTCCCAATTATATACCGTATTACGTAAGCTTGTGACAAGCTATCGTCCAATGACCTTCTCATGTATGCAGAACCCTCATATGATATCCATGATCAGCCTTAGGTCAAAGTCCGTTTAATCCTACTGATCAGGCTATCTTAAAGTTCCATTATACTACCGAATAAAGAAAATGATTATTCACCATATGTGAATAAGAAGTCATCCGCCTAACAGACGACCCAAGGCCTTGTCCATTTTCACATCCAGTATAATGCCTTTAAGCGGAGACCCTTAACTCCTTATTAGAGCTATGATTCTGATATCTGTAAATAAACTCTTCATCGTATACAAGTCATGCACCCAGCGAACCGGTCTATAAGCTTACTACCTCTGAGACGCTTTAGCCATCGAAACATCAAAGTACACAACTCATATATATGAAGCTGTCCATCTACTTAGGATTAAGGTTACTGCACAATGAACGTCAAAAGTAGATCGATCCACTCAAAGTGAACTTCGTAGATCAATCATGCTTTAGCCCTGGTCTAATATGTCACCACCAAGCAACATATCTATGTCTCTACTTAGGAGTCCAGCTCCAGACAGTCAAGACAAATCGTCCCCTCCAAGGCTTTAGACAACATAATAGTCTTAACATGAGTTAGATGCTCGGTCTAACCCCATAGACTACAGACTATAGTTTAGACCGCTTATTTTAGAACATTGTCTTCTCGCATACAAAAGTCCACTGCATGCAACGTTCTAACAGTTTTAACACAAGCAGTCAGGGAGTCATATTTACTTACATTCACTTTAACATGTAAATAAAATTGAGGACAGATAGCAATGTAATGAATAACCTCTATATATAATTTTATTATCCAGTTCAAAATAAATACATCAAAATGTCTCTGATGCTTAGGGTATTTCCTAACAATCTCCCACTTTTCCTAAGCCAATAGATGTGCCATGTTACGCATCTCTATCTCCTTTACATGTCTCTCAAAGCTTCTAGCCACCAAAGTCTTAGTAAAGGGATCGGTAATGTTGTCCTCGGACGTGATCTTATATACATCTACTTGTCTTGTCTCCACGTGCCCTCTAATAATATGATAGCTCCGATCTATGTGCTTGGTCCTCTTGTGGTGCCGAGATTCCCTTGTGTTGGCAATAGCCCTAGTGTTGTCACAGTAAAGTGTGATAGGCTTGTCAACACCCAGAATGACCTCAAGTTCTCTAAAGAACTTGCGTAGCCAAACCGCTTCTTTAGATGACTCAGCCGCAGCCACATACTCAGCCTCTATACTAGAGTCAACTGTGCAGTCTTGCTTCATGCTCCTCCATACAATGGCACCTCCTCCTAGCAAGAACACTGATCCAGATGTCGATTTCCTTGAATCCTTGCAAGTCTGCAAGTTTGAGTCCGTGTATCCAATGGGTGTTAGGCCCCCTCCAGAATACACCAGCATATAATCCCTTGTTCTCTTAAGATACTTGAGTGTATGCTTTACTGCTTGCCAGTGCTTGGTTCCAGGATTCGCTTGATATCGACTCACTATACCTACTGTAAAACATATGTCCGGGCGAGTGCAAAGCATAGTGTATATAAGGCTACCCACAACGGATGCATAAGGGACCTTACTCATACGCTCTCTTTCTTC
Organism: Antiaris toxicaria; assembly: GCA_035233585.1. Taxonomy (NCBI): domain Eukaryota; kingdom Viridiplantae; phylum Streptophyta; class Magnoliopsida; order Rosales; family Moraceae; genus Antiaris; species Antiaris toxicaria. The sequence goes on along the minus strand of CP141155.1, from coordinate 55,161,528 downwards.
CGATGTCTTTGGACAGTCATCCAATGAAAGAGTTAGATCGACAATAGAAGGTTGTGTACCTTTCTTTGCCTCTTGCATTGCATATTTGTCAATTATTTTATCTATGTATGAAGCTTGGGATAACGTTGTCATTTCGTTCTTTCGATCTCTAAAGAAATGAATGCCTAGAACATAATTAGCTTCTCCCAAGTCCTTCATGTCAAACTGTTGGTGCAACTAAAGCTTGACAAATGATAAGTTCCCTACATCATTCCCAATGAGTAGTATATCATCGACATAGAGTCAAAAAGACCACTTTTTCATCCTTAATACGTTTATAAACACAGGGTTCATCAACGTTCTCCTCAAAACTGAAAGTCTTGATCGCTTGATCAAATCTCTGGTTCCATGAGCGGGATGCTTGCTTTAATCCATACATGGATCTAAGCAACTTACAGACTTTCCTTTCTTGGCCTTTCGCTACGAACCCTTCTTGTTGTATCATGTAGATACACTCCTTAAGATGGCCATTCAAGAATGCTGTCTTGACGTCCATTTGCCAGATCTCATAATCGAGTGCCGCAGCAACGGACAAAAGAATATGGATAGACTTCAGCATAGCAACAGGCGAAAAGGTTTTATCGTAATCGATTCCAGCCTTTTGCGTGTACCCCTTTGCAACCAGTCTAGCTTTGAAAGTTTCCACTCTCCCTTCCACATCCTTCTTTCTTTTGTAGACCCATTTGCATCCAATGGGTTTTATCCCATCCAGTAAATCTACAAGTTCCCAAACAGAGTTGGATTTCATAGAATCCATCTCATTGTTCATAGCCTGTTTCCAAGATTTAGAATCAACATCATTTATAGCTTCATTATAGGTGACCAGATCATCCTCATGCTTATGAGCCTTGGCCTGGTATACCTCAGCATCATACATGAAGAAAGTAGGTTTCATAAAAACCCTCCTACTACAATGAGGCACCCTAAATTGTTGATCGTCTACAGGTCTTTCACTGGAACTCAAACTTACATCCAAGACCGAAACCTGTGGAGCAGTTCTTTCACTCGATAACTCCTCTAGCACCACTTTGCTTTGAGGCTTAAAGTCATTTATGTGACTTTCCTCCAAGAATGTCGCATGGGTTGAAACAATAACTTTTTGTTCCTTCGAGTTATAGAACAAACCTCCTTTAGTTCCCTTTGAATACACTACAAACATGCACAATTCTGATCTTGGTTCCAACTTCTTCGCATCCCCATCCAGTACATGCACCGGACAGCCCCATATTCTCATATGTCCAAGGGAGGGCTTCCTGACATGCCACAATTCATACGGAGTCCTGGGAATTGACTTGCTTGGAATCTAGTTTAGAATATAGCACGCCGTTTAGAAAGCATATCCCCAAAATGATAGCAGCAGTATTGAATAACTCTTCATGGACCGTACCATATCCAACAAGGTCCTGTTTCTCCTTTCGGCTACACCATTCTGTTGTTGAGTACTAGGTGCAGTCTATTGGGATAATATCCCATTCTCTACAAGATGTCATAAAAATTCGTCAGAGAGGTATTCACCACCTCGATCAGATCGAAGTGTCTTTATGAATTTATCCAATTGCTTTTCCACTTCCGCATGATACTCTTTGAACTTATCAAAGGTTTCGCTCTTGCAGTGCATCAGATACACACATCCATACCTCGAGTAATCATCTATAAAGGAGACATAATACTCGAATCCTCCTCGTGCTGTGACGTTCATGGGACCACATATGTTAGTGTGCACAATTTCTAAGAGCCCCTGAGCCCTTGTACCCTTAGCTCCAAAAGACCTCTTAGTCATCTTTCCCTCTAGACAAGACTTACATCGAGGAAGACATACCTCCTCCAAAGATTCTAGAGGACCGTCTTTCACCAATCTTTGAATCTTATCCTGATTAATATGTCCAAGTCTTAAATGTCAAAGATACACCTTGTTAGAGTGAGAAACTTTCAACCTTTTAGAGTTATCTATTAATTCAGTGTCAAGCAGTGAGTACATCTTTGGTTTGATCAAATATAGGTTTCCATCCATCCATCCAGAACAGATAAAAGACTTATTTCTACGAATATCAACTCTTTTACCAAAAGAAACTGAATAAAAATTCTTTATTAAACAAGCTACTGATATAAGGTTCCTCCTAAAATTAGGAACATAAAAACAGTCTTTCAATAAAATAAACCTAAATTCATTAAAGTAAAGGTAAATATCTCCCACTGCCTCAGCCACCACCAAACTGCCGTCTCCAGTCCGCAACAAGAGGCTCCTATCATGTAGACTTCTCGTTTCCACGAACCCCTGCATAGAAACACAAACATGATTAGTGGCGCCCGAATTAATGGCCCAAGTGTCTTTCGATTCTTCCACCAAACACGCTTCTAAGTAGGAATTCCCGGCAAGCCTTCTTGAAGTGACCTACGTTCCCACAGTGGAAGCACTTGGACTTTTTAGGGTCCCTGGGCTTCTTGTTCTTCTTCTTCTTCCTCCCATCTATGACAGGAGGATTAGAAGAACTGGAAGCCGCTTGTTTCTGATTTGGCCTCTTCATCTTCCGTGAGGGTTTGGAAGATTCCGCCAAATTGGCCTCTCCTTTGGGTTGGACTGCATCCCTATCCTTGATCATCCACTCATAAGCTTGGAGTTGCTTCATGAGATCGGTTAGTCCTAACTCCCTTGTCGCCAAATTGTATGCAGCCTTAAACCCCACAAAATCTTTAGATAGAGTTTTGAACACTATCTCGATTTGGGTGTTATAATCCAACTCAGCACCGTTCTCGGTAGCCTCAACGAAGAATCCCATTAGAGTGATCATATGGTCCTTCACCGGAGTCCCTGCCTTCTGCTTGGAGTTCATAATACTAGTTATAACAGACTGTCGAGCCAATTTTTCTTGGCCTCCGAACATGTCCTCCAGATTGTCCATGATCTCCCTAGCAACCTGATAAGTCTTATGCTGCTTTTGTAAAGCACTTGTCATGCTAGCCAGTATGTAACACTGAGCTATCTCATTGGATTCTCTCCAACGAGTATAGGCAACCGAGATTTTCCTCAAGCAGTGTGTCAGGTTTGGGCCCTGTGGGCATGGTTCGTCTAGTACAGACTTGTGTCTCTCGCAACTGAGAACTATTAACAGATTTCTTTTCCAATCTTTATAGTTATTGCCATTCAGTTTTTTCTGAGTGAGTATTGAAATGAGGGGTGTCGATGACATTTTGAACTGAAATAAAATTATACTAGACATCATTACAAAGCCCAAGCAAATATGTAGATAATTTAGCAAATAAAACATACAAGTATGTTCCTATATGAAACTTGAAAAACATGTAGCATTACAACGGTAATTCTCAGCACCTATTGCTCGAAGCCACCGAGGGGTGGTCATGAAACAAATAGCCGGAACATGGACCCCGTCCAATTAATATATGTTACCTTAAATCCTCCAAGGTTAAGACATATATTAATAACCGCTTATTTGGCCACCAGTCTAGTTAACAGAGCTTCTAGGGAAGGTTAACAACTAAACGAGTCTTGAGTGTATAACCATTGTTTACGTAACCCGATCCACGTCCTACCAAGCCACCAAGGGGTGGTCATGGATAGGATCGTACCCGAACACGTTTTCCACATAGGAGATCCAATCTAGTATACCCGCGGTGGTAAACACCTACCAAGGGGTGTGGTCAGGGTAGAACTGACGCGAGGCGTTACCATGCTTTCACATATGGATCAACAATGGAGGCTGTGGGTTTTGTTTGAAACTCTCTCCTACTCAATATTTTGAAAAACATGTAGGTTTTGACAAATATGTATGATCAATATAGTATGAGCGGCACTCACCTATCCTATATGACATGTTATCAAATATACATATAAAACATCTATCAATCCATATTTATACATCCATAACATATCACAGAAAAAATAATTGACAGAATAAATAACCAAGCCATGGTTCCATCCTAGAACAAAGAAAATAAAGATTACAAAATTCCATCCAAAGCATTCTTTGGGTCTTGAATTTTGTTCCGTCTTCTTGTATCCATCTTTATGTAGCCTCTCCATTTATTTCTCATCCCAAGAATTATTTAAAATTTAAATTCCAAAAATTTAAATTTCAAATTCAAATTCCAAATTCAAATTTCAAATTTAAATTTCAAATTCAAATTTTAAACAATTTTAAACGTCATGTGTAATAATATGTAATTTCAAAACTTTCAAATTTTCAATTACATATTTTTAAACATGATTTAAAATCAAATCTTCAATTTAAAAATCAAAATTTTTTGATTTTTGAACCATCGCCCCACCGCCCCAGAAGCCGACAGCCGCCGTGGGTAGCCCCCAGCCCCCGGGGGGCTGGCAACCCACGGTCACACCATGTGCAGCCCTGTCGATTGCAGGCGCCATGGACTGCACGCCCAGGTGGGCGTAGCAACCCGCCAGGCTGCAGGCAGTGCCTGCAGCCATGGGCTGCACACCTATGGGCTGGCCGCCCCTTGGGTTGGCCATGGCCACTTTGCCTGCAGCTGTGGGGTGCAGCCGTGGGCAGGGGCTGCCGCAGCCCCATCCTGCCCGAGGCCATCACGGCTGGTGGTCCATACTGAGGGGATCGATCCTCGATTTTCATGTCATATTTCAATTTATCCATTAGGACCTCCAAAAATTAATTTAAATCCCAATTAAATTGAAATTTTCCACACAATCAAAATTTCAACCTTTAAATTAAATTTAACTTTTTGAGAAAAATAAATTACGGTCTTCAATCTTTAATCTCCTCCAAGAATAATTACATAAAATTTCCTAAACCATTTCCGGTGTACAAAAAATTCTAATCATAATAATTCTAAGAGACAAAAATTAAAATCCATAGGAAAATTATAGTATTAATAAACTGCTCCCATGATTACATAAAAATTCCAAGATACAATTTTTCTAAATTCTAAGGAACCATAACCGGCAAAAATAAGCATGCTTATAATAATTCAGAAAATTAAAATAACCACATACTACATACATAATCCATGATAATAACATAAAGGAATCCTAGAATGCCACTCTCTAAATATCAAATTCATACACAAATAAAAAGACTAATTAATTGTCTAATTTATGTACATGGCATAGTCATGAGATGACTCTGATACCAATTGTAGGAAAATATATTGAGAAAAACGTATCAGAGTGGCGCAGCAGAACAATAAAATTTTTCAACATCGTTAAATGATGCCATATATAATAAACCAACAACAATTTAAACTCATACCTCAAGGACGCCAATCTTGCAGGAGGAGAATGATCGGAGGGCTTCAACCAACTAGCCTTCTATACTATTCACCAATTCCCGAATGGCTGAGTATGTGGGCACTCTAAACCTCGATCGGTATGCTAGCACTGCTAGTCTTCTTCCAACCACCCAAATCTCTAAAGAACTTATTGTCATGGTGAGTTATGCAACAATAAGCCTACTCACCGTAGAGTCTGTGGTCTAAGAGAACTGGAGTGGCAGGACCTCTATTTATAGACTTGCATGAGGTGATTCTCTGAATTCGAATTGGATTAGGAGAAGATATTCTCCCTTATCCATAACCAAAAAATCTGAATTTTCCAAGGGGAAAATCCCAACAAAATTTTGGCCACTTTAGGATAAAGGAAGAATCAAAATTCCATTAGGATTTTCAAGTTTGAATCTTATCTCATCCTTATCCAAAATAACTGAAAATCTTCTATGAGATTCACTCAATAATGTCGGCCATAATCAGCGAAGAGAGAATCCAAATTCAACTGGGATTGAAACTTGAATTTTTCCCCGAATCTTATCCATAAAAAATCTAAAAATTCCATGAGGATAATCCTCAAAATTTTCATCCATTATTGTTAGGATTTGGATTCAAAATTCAAGTAGGATTCTAATAAGATTTTCCTCTCCATATCCAACTAAAATTTGAATTTCATTCCTTGTGGATTTACCACAAGAAATTCGAATCCTACTTGGACTGTGATTCAAAATTTCAATTTCAAATTTCAAATTCAAATTTCAAATTTGAATTTCAACTTCAAATTTCAAATTCAAAATTCAAAATTCAAATTTCAAAATCCACAAAACAGTTGTATTTCAAATTCTTGTTCTTATGGATAATTTTCTACAACTCCAATCCAATCTCAAATAAAATCCTAGTAACTTTATTTGGAGTTCGAATAATTGTGTACTCTATTATCCAAAACAAAATCTGAATCCAACCGGAGATAATCTTGTTCACCATCCTAATCCTATGTCAACACCATCCATGCATAATCAACTAGCTAATAGCATACACAAATCAATTGGCTAAACGTTAAGTAATTATGTAGAGTTAGTAGAGGGACCAATTGGACATATATAATCGGGCTCCCGCAAATCCATATGATCATCATTCTTTACCGAATAACTCAATCATATGATCACTAATTTCAGAGTCACACCACTATAAGCTTGTGACAAGCTATCGTCCAATGACCTTGTCATGTATGCAGAACCCTTATAAAATATCCATGATCAGCCTTAGGTCAAAGTCCGTTTATTGATTATTAGGCTATCTTAAAGTTCCATTATACTATCGAATAAAGAAAATGATTATTCACCATATGTGAATAAGAAGTCATCCGCCCAGCAGACGACCCAAGGCCTTGTCCATTTTCACATCCAGTATAACGCCTTTAAGAGGATACCCTTAAGTCTTTATTATAGCTATGATTCTGATATCTGTTAACAAACCCTTCATCGTATACAAGTCATGCACCCAATGAACCGGTCTATAAGCTTACTACCTCTGAGATGCTTTAGCCATTGGAACATCAAAGTATACAAGTCATATACATGAAGCTGTCCATCTACTCAGGATTATGATTACTGCACAATGAACGTCAAAAGCAGATCGATCCACTCAAAGCGAACTTCGTAGATCAGTCACGCTTTAGTCCCAGTCTAATATGTCACCACTAAGCAACATATCTATTTCTCTACTTGGGAGTCCAGCTCCAAACAGTCAAGACAAACTGTCCCCTACAAGGCTTTAGATGACATAATAGTCTTAACATGAGTTAGATGCTCGGTCTAACCCCATAGACTACAGACCATAGTTTAGATCGCTTACTTTAGAACATTGTCTTCTCGCATACAAAAGTCCATTGCATGCAACGTTCTAATAGTTTTAACACAAGCAGTCAGGGAGCCATATTTGCTTACATTCACTTTAACATGTTAATAAAATTAAGGACAGATAGCAATGTAATGAATAACCTCTATATATAATTTTATAATCCAGTTCAAAAAAATGCATCAAAATGTCTCTAATGCTTAGGGCATTTCCTAACAATCCTGATACTACGTACTTCTCAAACTAAAAATCTCGTTTTGTACTCAATCAACTGGATCGAGTCTACTAATCATTCATGTATCAGTTTTAGGTCAAATTAAAGTCGTCTTGGCCAATAACTTGACACTGCGTTTCTCTCTATTCATCATCCACCGTTTTCTACTTAACTGACTAGTCTGAGTGCTCCAACTCTGATTTTGTCAGTCTCTAGGTGAGAAGAGGTCATCTGGACCATTTTCTCGATATCGTACCCTAGCTAGGGCTATTTCTTGCTATTATGCTCAGATGTTCGGTTTGATCGTTCTGGTGATCTATTTACCAGTCTTGTGTCAAGAAATGGTCGTCTAGACCAGCTTCCTGACACTGCATGTCTCATTCATTTATGTACATAATAGAGTAGACCGGGTTCACTGTCGGTCGCCCCTTTCACTGCATAAATAGCATTTAAATAGTACCATATCTGTTTAGTCTATTCAATGGGAAAATATACTATATTTTCCAACTTACTTACTCATTGCATAGTAATTAGGTTTCATGCAACTTGAGGGTCTATGTAACGGCTTTTTGCTCATTACACGGCCTCTAACAAGGGCGTGTATAAGGTAACATGGGGGTGTATACACCGAACACGGGCATATACTAGCTGAAGTTTTTTCAACACAGCCCTGTTTCAAAACACAGCCTTTTACACGTTCACAACCTGAGTGGTACACAACCACTTACACAGCCGTGTACCTGACCGTGTTCTACATGGCCATGTACACTTACACGGCCTCTCCCGTGTTCACAACCCGAGCGGTACACGGCCTCTTACACGGCCGTGTACCTGATCGTGTTCTGCTACACAACCATGTACACTTACACGACTACACACATGTATACAGTCTGAGTGGTACACGGCCACTTATAAGGCCGTGTACCTGACCATGTACTTTAAAAATTACACTAAAATGCATCTAATTATTCTTCAATTTCTCATTAAATTGAAAATTAAAGTACATGATCGGGGCAGTCCTTACATTGATGACCAAAATGGCCGTATGTTTCTTGGAGGAAATAGGGTCGGTTTGTGCTAGTAGGACACCAAAAATTTTCACTTAATATCAAACCAAAACAAAAAGCTAAAACCACAAAGATTGGATTACAAAACTTACCCTTTATCACTTTGGAAAAGGCTTGGATTTGAATCCTCCTAACACAAGCTTGTAAGGTTTGATTTTTGGTAAGTTTTTGGTATGATTTAAGGCTTGAAAATGGAGGCTTTTGGTGACTTAGAGGGGGTCAGTTGCAGCTTGAAAGGGAAAGAATGAGTGTTGTGTTTTTGGGATGCCAAAGTGAAGAAATGGTATCACTAAGTCATGTGTGCCTTTTATAGGTAAAACTAATCAACTTGCTTAAACTTAATCTTAATTGATTGTCCACCATTTTGGCCTAATGAAGGGAAAAATTTTGCTGCCATTTCAGCCTCATAAATGGGCTTGGGCTGCTGCATGGAAGGGAGAGAATAAACAATAATTTCTTTGACAAGTGCTTGAAAACCCCTTGAATTTTTTTAATCAAAAGTTGTCATAACTTTTGCAATTTTTTAATCCCACATTAGGGCTATGTAGCAGCCAATTTCAGCTACCTTTTGCATCTAGGGTCAAGGTTTCTAAGGGCCAAATTTTATCTACATTTGCTTTTCAATGCAGTCTAATTTTATACTACGATGTTTGGTCCTTTCTCGGTAGTATTCCAAATTTTTCCCAAAAATTTGATTTTCTGAATCTGATTTTTGTACTGTCAATCCTTGGTTGTTTTATACTATCTAAGAGCCCATTATTAGTATATTTTACTGTTCATATTTTATACTATGGTTGTGTCTACACTATGTTGTCTTTTTGCATGTAAACCGAGACGTTCCCATGTGAAATTTCAGACACAGTCTCTCTTGACTAATTTGGATGTGCTGATCCCATTTTTATCAATTTTACGTCCATCAAAGGTCACCTGGACCAGTTTTCAGGATCTGTGCGACCCCACCTCGAAAAACATGTTAGGTGCCCGATTGACTAATTTGGGCGTTCTGAGCCTAAATATATCAGTTTCGAGGCAAGTAAAGGTTGTCTTGACCCTTATCCTGATACTGCACATCTCTTAAACTAAAATTCTCATTTTCTACTCAATTGACCAGATTGAGCCTACTAATCGTTTGTATATCAGTTTTAGGTCAAATTAAGGCCGTCCTGGCCAGTAACTTGACACCGCATTTCCTACTATTCACTATCTTTTACTTAACTAACTAGTCTGAGTGCTCTGACTCCAATTTTGTTAGTCTCTAGGCAAAAAGAGGTAATCCAGACCATTTTCTCGATATCGTACCCTTGCTAGGGTTTCTCATCACTGTTGTACTCAGACGTTCGGTCCGAGCGTTCTAGTGATCAGCTCACCAGTCTTGTGTCAAGAAATGGTCGTCCAGACCAGTTTCCTGACACTACGTGTCTTCTACACTCATACACATGATAGGGTGGACCGGGTTCACTTTCAGTCACCCCTTTCACTGCATAAATAGTACTTAAACAGTATCATACTTGTTTAATCGATTCAACTGAAAAATATACTATATTTTCCAACTTAATTACTCATTACATAGCAATTAAGTTTCACAAAATTTTGAGAGTCTGTATAGCGGCTCTCTGCTCATTACACGGCCTCTTACACGGGCATGTATAAGGCAACACGGGCGTGTATTGTCCAGACATGGGCGTGTATCAGTTAAGCTTGCTTAACACGACCATGTCTTGGAACATGTTCATTTACATGCTCGTCAACTCAAGCGGTACATGGCCACTTACATGGCCGTGTACTTGACCGTGTTACACTATATGGCCATGTTCACTTACACGGCTTCTAACATTTCAATAGTTTGAACGGTACATGGCTATTTACATGGCCGTGTACCTGACCGTGTTCTTTAAATTTACACTAGAATACATCAAATTATTCCTCCATTTCATTCCTTAATGTCTTATTACACGGTAAGTAGGTGCCATGAAAATGGCAGACCTTACAATTCCTTCCTTGAAAACTACATGTCTGAGGAAATGTACTCTATCTAGCCAAAATTCACACTTAGAAAATTTTGCATGGAGTTGGTGTTTCCTTATCATTTGAAGAACAATCCTCAGGTGTTCTTTATGCTGTTCATGAGTCTTTGAATATATAAGTATGTCATCAGTAAACACAATGACAAACTTATCTAGAAATTCCTTAAAGACTCGATTCATTAGGTCTATGAACGCAACTGGTGCATTTGTCAACCCAAACGGCATCACTAGAAATTCGTAATGGCTGTAACGGGTGCTAAACGCAATCTTGGGAATATTGCTTTCCTTGATCCACAACTAATGATATCCCAATCACAGATCGATTTTGGAGAATACCATTATGCCTTAGAGTTGATCGAACAAGTCGTTAATTCTAGGTAATGGATACCTATTATTGACAGTGACCTTATTCAATTCTTGGTAATCGATGCATATGTGAAATATTCCATCCTTCTTCTTGGCGAACAGTATTGGAGCACCCCATGGGGAATAGCTCGAATGGATGAATCCCTTGTCTAGAAGCTCTTTTAATTGCTCTTACAACTCCTTTAGCTCCACCGGTGCCATTCGATATGGTGCCTTTGAGATAGTTGCAGTTCCTGGCATCAATTTGATCTCAAAAGAGATCTTTCATTCTAGCAGCAACCTGGGTAATTCTTCCGGGAAAACGTCGAGAAACTCGTTCACAATAGGACCGTCTTCAGGTTAAAGCTTCTGCTCCTCCGTCACATCCACTATGTATGCTAAGTATCCAGCACAGCCATTAGATATTAGCCTTCTTGCTTTCATCGAATTGATAATCATCTTCCTCATTTTACATGACGAGCTGACATATTCGAAGCCATCTTCCTCGTTGGGTTGAAACACTATTTTTCACTTATGGCAATCGATCGTGGCCTGATATTTTCTTAGGAAATCCATTCCTAGTACTACGTCATAATCAGCTAACTCCATCACGATCAGTTTCGCATATAGCTCCCTATTTACCATAATTATTGGTACAAAAGGTAACCAGTAATTGGACATCAACACTTCACCTGATGGTAGAGCCGTTCTAAACATCATACCCATACTATCCTTAGAATATCCTATTTTTTTTGGAAATTCATATGAAATAAACGAATGCGTAGCTCCAAAATCAAATAAAATAGACACCAAATGATTAACGACAGAAATCTGACCTGTCACTACATTAGACGTCGCAGCTTCTGCATCCTCCTTTGTATATGCCATGACCCAAGCATCTGCATGAGGCATGCGTTTCGGTCTTTCTTACATCTTCGAAGGCCCTTCAATCTTAGCCTATAGTGCATGAGCTTGGGAACGTTGCTACTGTGGCCGAAACTTGCCATGCACATTTTGTCGATTCTCGAGGTAGTTCTTGGTAAAATGGCCTTCTTTTCCACATTGGAAACAAGCATTTGGAGCATATCTACATCATACTGGGTGCCTCCTTTCACACGTAACACAGTCGTGAACAATAGATAAGGCATTATTGTTCAACTTCCACTACTGATTCCTATTTCCAGAATTATTTCCTTTTCTTTTACCTTGCGACTATTGGCCAGAAGTGCTTGACTGTCTAGCCTTAACATTCAGATTCGGCTCGCTACCTTGTCCAAGCTGGGGTCTAGCTTGAGTAGCTTTTGCCAAGACTTTCTCTTTTTTCTTGGCACCCAGATTTTCTCCTTCTTTTCCCTTTATCAAGCTAGGTGGTAGTCAGCTCTTAAAACTAGACTAACACAATCAGCAACCATAGTGGGTGGCGTTAACCCACTATCTACCAAAGGCAAGAGGTTGAGTCGGAACATCCCTAGCATTTTTGGTATTTTCTCCCCCTTAGTAGCGACAGCATATGGACGTAGTCAGGACAGTTAGTTAAGATTTTGACAGACTTCACTCGCTATCATGTTTCCCTACTTCAATTCTGCAAACTCCCTCTGTAGGGGTCATAATAGCGCGGGGTCATAGTACTTCTGATTAAATTCTTCTAAAAAATCTATCCATGTCATCATGGCCACGTTTCTTCTCAGTTTGACTGTGTCCCACCAAAATCTTGCATCCTTCCTCAGCACAAAGGATACACACACGACCTTCTCTTGTTCTGTTAGATCCATAAATTCTAGGATCATTTGGATCAAAGAAAGCCACTCCTCTACTTCTAGAGGGTTTGTAGAGACCTCAAATTCTAGTGGCTTCATCTGTTGAAATAATTCATACAATAATTCCTGATTTACTCAAGGTTGAGGCTGGGGTTCTAATACTACTTTGGGCATAACTTGCGGCACTGCTTGTTCAGTTACAGCCATTTGTGAGGTTTGGCCTCCTTCTTGGCCTTGCCTCTATTCCATTTGCTCTAATCTTTGCCTTAACTCAGCATTCGCCTTCATCTAAGCTTCTTTAAGGGCTTTTAGTTCATCAACCCTTTCTGAAAGGACATGACGCCCTCTAATACTTCTTTACTTTCATGTGTTCACCATCTTTTCTATTTCCTATGGTCACATGAAAATCAATCATTAGATTTTCAACAACATGATTTTACAATATAAGTAAAAATAGTTTTTGATCATCATATATGTGATAACCGAGAAATTAATCGTTCTTGGAAAAATTTTGTACAAGATATGTAAATAAATGTACATTCATGATGAGACATGCTTCAGAATACAGAGCAGAAGAAAATTTTGATTTTATGAATTTTAATCAAAATTTGACAATGAATTAATGAACTTAGTGCAAAAGCTAAACATTAATTCAAATTATAATATTTTAAATTTATTAGAAAAATATGTGAAAAATACTTATTAAGAGATCAATGGCTCACATGTAAGCCACATTGACAATGGCCAAGATAAGCCAAGAAAATAGCCAATTTCCTTAAATAAATTAAAGGAAAATGAGTGAAATGAGTGGGAGGTCATGTGAGGGGCCTTAAACTCAAGCAACCAAAGTGAATTAATTCACTTAGATGAGCTGTAAAGATAAGCGGCCGAGAGAGAGAAAGAAAGAAAGAGAAAAAAAGAAAGAGAGAGGGAGAGAAAAACCAGAAGAGGGAAAAGAAAAAAAAAAACCCCTCCTCTGCCATTGCTTTCAACAGTTCAGATTTCTCTCTTCAAGCAAGGAAATCATTCAAGTTTTCAGCCAAGAATCCATAGCAAGAAGTTCTCAAGCTTCAAGCAAGGCAAACCCTCATTTTTCTTACGTTTTCTTGGGTGAAAAATCTGGGGTTTTGAGTGAAAAAAGAGAATGTGAGTTTAGCATGTTGAGATTTTCAGTTAATCGAAAAAATGGTTTAAGTCTAGTTGTTTTTACACATGAACTCATGAGTTGATGGTTTAGAAAACCAAGTTTCAGTGAGTTTCTTCAGGAAAGTTCTGATTTTTTTTAAATGTTGAGTCAAAAGATGTGTATAATCAAAATGTGAAATTTTGCTTATGAAACCATGGATTTATGATTGTAGAAATGTAGTTGGTACCTTGAAATGATCTTATTGAGATCGATTTTGAGTGCAAGAAGTAGAACAAAGGCTATAAAAGTCTTAGAAAAATATAGCAGAGAATTTCAGACCCAGAATCAGGATTCTGGGATGAACACGGGCGTGTACAAGGGCGTGTTCAGAACACGGCCCCAAACATGCCCACATGCACGACCGTGTTTCGAGAAAGTTGAGACCCGAGAGGTACACAGCCAAGAACACGTTCGTGTATCGAGCCGTGTCAAAGAGTACATGGCCATGGGAAGGGCGTGTAACAGACCATGTTCGACAGCAGGAAAACACGGCCAGAAACACGGTCGTCTAAGCACCCGTGTAAGCACGCATGAATTACACGGTCATTTTGCACGAATTACACGGCCATGCACGTTTAAGTCCAGAAGAGTACACGGCCAGGAACACGCCCGTGTAGAAGGGCATGTTCGAAAAAAAAAAAAGAGTCTAGAAACATGATTTTCATATTTTGTCATGTTTCAAGTATAAGATGAATATTGGAAATAATCAACGATTATTTCTTTTATAGGAGTTCAAGCCAGACACCTTGAGGCAGCAGTTCCAGACTAGCAGAGGATCACGCTAGCAGATTTTCTGTAAGTTCAAGCATTGTCCTGACTGTAACATGGAGAATTATGTTATGTTTATGATGCTATGTTTTGTTATATAACGTGTATGTTAGACATTGATTATCTACATCACGATACTCATGTCAGGTTCATGTCATGTATGTAGAATTTCATGTTTCAAGTACACATGTCAGACAATTATATGGAATTAAAGCTACGGATGTCTAGTTTAACATATTAAAAATTTAGAATTTTTGGGATTTAAAAATGAATTGATATTGATTTTACAATCAGCCTAGGTCAGTCTGCCCATGACCAGAAAGATCCTAACTTAGAGTTTTTCACAAATTTTTAAATCCCAAATGTTTATCAAATGTTTTAAAATCTTTTGTGGCACACTAAAATGATTGGATGATTATGTCTAGACCTAGACTAATCATATGTTGTGATTATAGGACTTATTTGACGTTCTTGCTGGATTTGTGGATCACGTTATCGTAACGCTTGTGCGATAATCTAGGTAGGACGTTCTAGCCTTTTCTGGGAGTAGTCAAGTGTTTTAAATTTTCTTGTTTTATCGATGGCATGCTGTTTTCAGTTTATGAAATTATTATATTGTTTTTGATGAAATAAACGCATGCAACGTATTTGGTAATTAAATGTGTATTTTAAAACGTGTTTTGATTTATGGCATAATATAACTTGGTAAATACCATCTTTTGAATAATCCGGTGAACATAATTGAGCTCTAGTTCATGATCATTGTAAATGATGCATGCGTCCCAAAGTTGACGCCATGGGGGAAGGTCCCTAAACCTGCGCAGGGCCGTTCGGCCTATTTAGACCGTAACGAGATGATCTAGGATAATTCAAATTCGAGGCACGTATATTATAGCTACTACAAGTCCTCACTCATAATATAATGGTTTGTTTTAATGATTTATTATTTTAATATTGGGGCACGTATATTGCAGCTACGCTAAGTCCTCAGCAGAATAAAACTTGCATTAAAAAAAATGTTTTTCACGAATTTGTTGATTATTTTTTTGTTATGATTATTATGTCATGTATTTTTTTTTAAATTGTTGATTATTTTTGGAAACGAATATTATGCCATATTTTTAAATGTTATTTGTTAACCCACTTTTGTTTCTGTCCTACTGAGCCAGCGCTCACGTCCCTTTTCTTTGTGATTTCGAAATGACTACTTCCAGGTGCGGGAGGTAGCAATTCCGAAAATCGTTGAGATATCCGTTACTACCGAAGATGATGCTATCCGTTTTCTCCATCTTCTTCTTTATGTTTCTCGTTCTGATGTAATGAGACTTTAAGTTTGTACTTTATTTCACGTTATCTAAATTTTATGCTTGGGAATATTTTATGGTTGGTAATTTCTTTTGAAAACCGATTTTATGTTTGACTTCCGCATTAAAAAGCATTTATTTTCTCCTTCATTTTATTTTGTGGTTATGATGCTACTTTATAATTAGGCTTAGCTAAATTATAATGTTGACCCGTTGTTTTTCGTAATAAATGTTTTCCTTAAATATCGGGTTGATATTATGATTTGACTGCCTGTCACGTGTCTAAAATTTTGGGCCGTGACAGCACTAGTATTGTTTAATTCTAAAGCTACACACGCTTTTGCATCATCAAAGTTTGCTAGGGAGATAGCCCAGAATGTAGATAGGATGAAACAAACTTTTCAAACTACCCTTCCCTTCGGGGAAGTTTTGTTGTCTAGCTATTAGATACGTGACGTGCCAGTAGTTATCAGTGGGCACGAGCTGAGCATGGACCTAATCGTCATTGATACGTGAGATTACAACGTAATCATGGGAATGGACTTCCTCGCCAACTACAATGCTGTCATAGATTGCAAATGATGGGAAGTGACATTTGAGCCGATCAGACACGAGAAGTTTGTCTACAAGGGCTTATCACTGAAGCAACCCAAGATGATGATATCAGCTATGAAGGCTCACAAACTACTATCCAGTGGATGCACCGGCTTCCTAGCGCACATAGTGAACAAGACCCAAGAGGCAGAGATAGGACCAGACAACGTACCAGTAGTAAAGGAATTCGTAGAAGTATTCCTAGAAGATCTCTCAGGATTTCCACCAAAGAGAGAAATATCATTCGAGATCAAGCTCCTGCCAAGATAAACCCCCACCTCCAAGGCCCGTTACAGACTCAGTTAAAGGAACTTCAGACTCAATTAAAGGATCTGATGGATAAAGGCTTTATCCGACGGAGCTGTTCACTGTGGGGAGCAACTGTGTTATTCGTGAAGAAGAAGGATGGAACGCAGAGAATGTGTATACACTACTGGGAGCTGAACAAGATCAGAATAAAGAACAAGTATCCGTTGCCATGGATCGATGATCTATTCGACCAGCTTCGAGGCACTGCAGTGTTCTTAAATCAACCTACATTCTAGTTATCACCAGTTGCAAATAAGGGATGCAGACATACCTAAGACAGCCTTCCGAACATGATATGGACATTACTAGTTTCTCGTTATGTCGTTTGGATTGACAAACGCCCCTGCAGCCTTCATGGACTTAATCAACCGTGTCTTTAAGGAATTCTTAGACAAGTTTATCATTATGTTTGTTGATGACATACTTGTATATTCCAAGACAAGGTAATAGCACAAGGAGCACTTGAGAGTCGTCCTACTCAAGCTAAAAGAGCATCAACTAAATGCCAAAATTTTCAAGTGGGAATTTTGGCCAGAGAAGGTCCACTTTTTTGGCGATGTAGTCTCCAAGGAAAGAGTATCCATAGACCCGGCAAAGGTTGAAGCAGTTAGTGATTGGTTGACTCCGAAGAACGTAATAGAAATTTGTAACTTGTTAGGTCTAGCGTGTTATTACCGACATTTCGTTGAAGGATTCTCAAAGTTAGCTGCACCACTCATAGCACTCACTAAGAAAGAGAAGAAGTATGAATGGACCGACAAGTGTGAAAAGAGCTTCCAAGAGCTAAAACAGAGACTCACGAGCACCCCAATTCTAACTATTCTAGAAGCTAGTCAAGGAAATTTTGTGATTTACAGCGATGCCTCTAAGACCGGACTAGACACCGTGTTGATGCAAAACAGTAAAGTGGTCGCGTACGCTTCACGGTAACTCAAGAACTATGAAAAGAAGTACCCAATGCACGACCTGGAGCTGGTAGCGGTCATTTTTGGATGTAAAATATGGAGGCACTATCTATATGGTGTCAAGCTCAAGATCTACACGGATCACCAGAGTTTCAAGTACATCTTCATGTAGAAGGAGCTCAACATGAGACAACGAAGATGGCTAGAACTGGTTAAGGATTAAGACTGTGAAATCCTGTACCACTCAGGAAAAGCCAATAAGGTGGCTGAGGCACTAAGCAGAAAGCACTCTTCAACGCTTATGGCGGTCCACGCCTTGCCAGACGTACTACAAAAGGAGCTACAGAGCAGTGAGATTGAGATTCTAATGGGAAGGTTGTCCAAAATGACCCTCCAATCAACGTTGCTAGAATAAATTAAAGCCTGCCAAGATCTTGATTCGGCCCTAATCAAGCTCAAAAGGGAGGCAACGAAGTGCCATAGTTCGGAGTTCAAGTTTCCAAGGATGGCATAGTCTATTTTAGAAATAGAGTATGTGTTCTGAAAAACGAAGTACTCAGGAAAATGATCCTTTCAGAGGCCCATGAGATGGCATACTTAGTACATCCACGGGCAAATAAAATGTACAAAGACTTAAAAGAGGGTTTTTGGTAGCCAAAGATGAAAAACGACGTCGCTGAATTCGTTGCAAAGTGCCTCACATGCCAAAGAATTAAAGTAGAACACCAAAGACTGGTTAGAGAACTGCAGAAGATCGAGCTACCTGAGTGGAAATGGGAGCAAATTACAATGGATTTCATGGTCAGATTGCCCAGACCATCAAGCGGAAATGATGTAGTCTGGGTAATTATGGACCGACTGACAAAATCAACTCGATTTTTAGCCATAAAGCTAAGCTATTAGGTAGAAAGGCTGGCAGAGATATATATGGCTCAGATAGTAAGACTGCACAGTGTACCAAAATTGATCATTTCAGATCACGACAAATGCTTCACTTCCAGGTTTTGGCAGAGTGTTCAAGCTTCAATGGGAACTAAACTGAAGTTCAGCACATTTTTCCATCCTCAGACTGACGGCCAGTCTGAGAGAACCATTCATACATTAGAGGATATGCTAAGAGCTTATGTCCTAGACTTCAAGGGAAACTGGGACCAGAAGCTACCATTGATCGAGTTCTCATACAATATTAACTACCATTCCTCGATCGAAATGGTATCGTACAAGGCACTCTACGGAAAGAAATGCAGATCTTTGATGCATTGGCACGAAACTAGAGAGAAACAGCTCATCAGCACAGACTTCATCAAGAATACAATAGAAGATGCGAAGCTTATACAAGAGAGACTGGACACAGCTCATAGCTGCCAGAAGAGTTACGTGGATAAACAACGTAGACCTCTCTAGTTTCAAGAAGGAGATTCAGTTTTTCCTCAAGGTGGCACCCATGAAAGGGGTAATGCGCCTTGGGAAGAAAGGAAAACTCAGTCCTAGGTACATAGGATCCTTTGAGATCCTCGAGAGAGTCGGAAAGGTAGCCTATAGATTAGCTCTCCCTCCCGAACTAGTTTCAGTGCATAATGTCTTCCACGTCTCGATGTTGAAGAAGTACGTGCCAGGGAAAGTCCTTAGGAATAAGGTTATACCGCTTGTAAAAGTATTGTGGCAGAGGCAGATGTGAGGCGAGGTTACAAATACCACCACAAGTTAATCTTTTGTATAGTCTTTTTGAGCAACAGTATATTTTGAACAGCTAATAGTATATCTGAATAGTATCTTTTGAATAGTAATTAGTTAAAGAAGTTGATGATTATGTATGTATGTATAATTGAACCCCTTATGTTTTAGACTCCACATATTTAACTGTATGCATACGTGAATAGTAACTACGCACGCAATAAAAAAAATCCCCTAAATTTATGGTATCTAAGTATATAAGTTTAAGTATCAATTTTAAAGCAAAACTACAAGTAGCAGTTTTTAAGTGATGCTCCAGGCCACTAAGGGCTCGGGACGCCACAATTAATTAATTTATTTACCCAATAAATTAATTAACGTCATTCTTCCTCTTCCTATCTTGGGTTTGATTGGTTAACCAGCTAGTCAACTAACTAGTTACCTCGTGTACGTGCTATATATCTAATTGTGCTAGTTATCTACTTGGTAACCTCGCATGATGATCGTGCAGTCTATCGGGTTACCTTTACTGATTTAAAACTTATCACTGAAAAATGTACTTCGTTTTTGTTAAATTCCTTTCCTTAGGTTTTGAACGTGATTTAACTTATACCCCATTAGAAGGTGAAGGTGTTTTCCTTAAAACCATTTTCGTGTTTAAAAAGAACACATTTTGGTGTTCATGTGCAAAGGTGGCTCTTGAACCATTCTCTGAAAACTGTTTATAACTTGTCTAAAATGATCGAATTAAAGAACTTGGCGAACATGATATTTTTTAATCCACAATGAGATGAACAAATTTCATGTTTATCTCGGAGCTCGATTCAAACTCTAATGGGTCCTAAACTTTGCAGACCCGTGGTTAGAACTATGCTCGTTTTTTGAAAATTACCAGTTTTATGCTTTCTAAAAAATTACTCTGTTTGGGGCCCTAAACGGCTGAATTTTTAAAACTTACACAAGCCATCTTTTAGATTTCAATGAGATCTACAACTTTCATGTTGAGTCCAAGATCTAGTTCGAACTCTAAGTTGCTCATTTTTATAAAAATCTGAGACTATTCCCTGCTCCTAAGAATCAGCCCCAGTTTTGACCTCCGGTTGCAAATTGCTTCGAAAACCTATCTTAGCACCATTTTTGGCCAAAAGCTATTTGATGCAAAAACACTCGTAAAGAAATTTCCTTAAACTTCTATGTTTTACCAAATCTCAAAATCGGTCTGTAATGTGCTCAAAAATCTAAAAATCTGTGGCTAAAATCTAGGACAGGTTGGGTTTCCAGCCAACCCTAAAACATCTAAGGCATTCAACCATCCATAAAAACTTAAATCAACACCACACAACTACATAAACTTAAAAATAAAATGCTAAGGGCTCAAAATAAAATTATTACAACCCATTGCTAATAAATACATAGTAAATCTCCTTTAATATTGAATTGAAGCGAAACTAAACCATAAAAGAAGAGGTTTTTGGTTTTTACCTTTGTATGCTTTGAACTTAGCACAACCGAACACGAGGGTGATCAAAAATTTTGTGTGAACTAAGAGGGAAAAAGAGGTTGGCTTGGGCTAAGAAGAAACACAAAAATTTCCTTGGTTAACCAAGCTAAATAAGCAACCAAATCACAAGGAAAAAGGGTTCTTGAACCTTACCAAAGATTAACCCTGAAGATGTGCACCTCTAAGCAAACTTATGTGGCCAAACTTGCTAAAATTTTAGGTATCTTTGGGGCTGGTAAGGGGCATCTGTTTGGGTAGAACAAAAGGGAGAGAAAAGAAGAAAATTTTTGGGCCTTGTTGGCTTAAGAAGTTGGCACACAAAGGGGGAGGCAAAATGAGCTCAAAACCTAGTGTTCCCTTTGTATAGACTTAGTTAATCAAACTTAGCTAGCCTTAAGCTCTCTTAATTAGCCAAATTGGCTCCTAAATGAGAGAAAAAACTTAAGGGCTACTGCTGCAAGGGAGGCTGCACGTGGGGAGCCAGAAGACAAGGGAGAAGTGCATTAAATGGTTGATAAAAAAACGATAGTCTTTTGTCTCCTAAATCCCATTATTTTATTCATCTTAACCAACAAGATTCCATGTTTTAAGGGCAGCTTGCTTTCTGATTTTCCATCTTTAGCACATGAATTTTGAGGGGGGAAATTCATTTGTGTTGTCTTCTCTTCACAGTCTACTTTTTCTCTTTCAGTACCGGGTCATTTTTTGACAGTGTTCTAAACCTTGAACGAAAATTAGATTTTCTTGATCTGATTCTTATTCTGATAATTCCAGGTTGGGTTGTAGTATTTACTATCCATTTATGGCACTGTGATTGTACATTACACAGTGCTGACACTACGCATGCACAGTATAACTTTTTCATGCGAAATTTCAAACACAGTCTATCCTGACTAATTTAAACGTGTTGATTTCAAATTTATCAGTTTTACATCCATCTAAGGTCATCTAGACCAGTTTTCTGTATCTATGTGACTCTTACCCAGAAATCACCTTTTGTGATCAATTGACTAGTTAGAGTGTTCAAAGTCTAAATATATCAGTTTTGGGCTGAGAAAAAGTCATCTTGACCCCTTTCTCGATGCTGTGTATCCCTCAAATAGAATTTTATGTTTTGTGTTCAATTCACTAAACTGAGCATGTTGACTATAAATATATTAGTTTTATGCCAAGAAAACATCATCTTGACTATTTTCTCGATACTGTATATTTATGAAGAAAAATTTCACTGTTGTGCTCAGATGACTAGTCTGAGCGTACTGATGACTAGTTCATTAGTTTTGTGTCAAGAAATGATTGTTTGGACCGATTTCTTGATACTGTGTGTCTCACACGCATACTCACATGTACTAAGGTGAATCGATCTCACTTTCGGTTGCCCCTTTCATTGCATAAATAGTAATTAAACATTTCTTTACCCATTTAATTCATTCAAATTGGAAAATTATACTGTATTCATTAACTTAATTCCTTATTATAGAGTAATTAGGTTCCATGAACATGAGTGTGATAACCGGGAATTTTAGATTCTCGAATTATGTTAAAATTATATGTGTATAACAATATTAATGAATAAAATGTGAAAAAGTTGTATTCCAATACTATTGTGAATAATGTAAAAATATTCTAGTAAATTAAAGTGTGTGAGTTCGGGGATGGAAAATCCTACCAGACATAATTGGGTGAGATGGTTCGAAATCAGAGCCAAAAACCCTAGAGAGTGCATTGAAATGTACTAAAACAATAGAAATTTACGGTAGAGAATTCTGATCAAACGGAAGCAAAATAAGACAAACTGACCGCACTGGAGGCACTGAGAACTCGCCTACGCGATTTCGATAAAGTTCCGTTCGGATTGGATAACAGTCAAAAATTGACAACGAATTAATTAGAGAATTAATATGAATAGTTGATGACATCACTATGATGATGTCATAAAGCCAATTTATTTTCATCAAATTAGAAAGCATTTTGAAAGGTGTATGGCTATGATTGTTTTGCTTTTTGATCAATGGCCAAGATCATGCCAAAATGCACCTTGAAAAAAATTAAAAAAATTTTTGGGATTTTGTTGAAAGGCCATTCGGCCATGTGGAAAGGGAGAAAGAAAAATTTTATTTTGACCCCAAAACCTTTACTTTTTGATCCTTGAACAATTAAGAAATTGTTGGAAAAAAATTGCAAAAAGGCCTTTGGTTTTTTCCTATAAATAGGCATCAAAATTCAAGCAAAAAATTGAAAAAAAACAACTAAACTCTTGCTCATTTTTTTTCAGCCAAAACCATGAGTTAACCCCCCCTTAAACCAAAAATTTTATTTTCAATTTCACATCATATCTAGCTTGAATTGTATTTCCAACATCAAGGCAACAACTAATCAAGGTAAGCTTCAAATTTGAAGCATTTTCCTTGAATTTTTTTCATTGAAAACCGTGGGTTTGGAAGGTTGAAAAACAATGGAAAAAAACTGTTGATTTGTTGATTCTAGATTGGTTTGATGTTGTGATATTCAAAGCATGAATTAGGATAGAAAAACAAGCAAAAATTTTGCATGTTTTCCTTGAAAATCCGTGGCTTCCATGGTGTGAAAATTTCATGAGTTTTGTTGTTTTAATTTAGTGTTAATGTTCATTCAATTATATGTTAAGTTAAGCATGAAATGGACTTAAGAAACAAGAAAAGTTTGATGTAGAATTCTTGCTAAAACCGTGGGCATGAACATGATGAAATGGGAAAATTTTCAATGTTGATAAAAGTTGATAAAAACCCTAGGAAAGAAAGTGAAATTTTCTTTCTATTTATGCATAAAATCCGTGGCTATAATTAGGGTTAGAATGCATGTTTCGTTAAGTTTTTGAATATTGTTTTATACATTGGGAAGCATAAGGATAATATGTTGTGACGAAAACTAACTAGACGTGAATACATAGTAAAACAAGGCTAGCTTGGAAAAAAAAAAATGTGTGTTGTGACTTGTGTTAATTTCTAAACGTTGAATCATATGGAAAGTTTTTACATAAAGTTTGGAAACTTTCTATAAAATAGGCCTCTGGTATAGTACGTGGCAGGTACAAAGGTTCTGAGGCGTACCTAATGCCGGAAACCTTAAAATATAAGCGGAAATGCTGCCGAAATTTCTAAAATCGGCTTAAGGGCATTTCGGGAAACGAGGGGTAAAAATATTGAACTCGGGAAGGAAACCGAGACCCCTCGGTGAATTATGATTAGAAATGGAAAACCAACCCAAAAGGAATAGTAAACCGACACTAAATCACTAAAATGCCTAAAACCGGAAAAAAATTGATGTTAGGGGTATTTTGGGAAACGAAGGAAAATTTTAGGTCGGGATAGGAAACCCGAGCCTCTCAAGGACCGAGGGTCGGGAATGGGATAAATAACGTTTAGTAAGTAGTGAAAGGGCCATTTAAGGTTTCGAAATGCTTGAAAAATGAAAAAACGACCCTAGGTGATGGATGAATAGTAATCGAGGGCTGGGAAAAATGAAGTTGAGATTTTGCAGCAATTTAAGCTGTAAAATGATACGAAAGCTTAGAAAATATTATTTTAAAATAATTGAACTTAGAAAACTTGGAAAAAAATGATAAAATGAAGCAAATTATGATCTCGAGACCAGTTAGGGGCAAAATGGTCATTTTGACCAAAAATTCCCGAAAAGGTACGGAAAGAATCCTAAAAAAAAACCAAGAATAACTTAGAAAAAATTATAAGGCTCAAAATAAATATGATAGAGTTAAAAGTATAAAAATTTTGAGGAACACGGGCGTGCAAAGGGATACACAGCCGTGTATAGGAAAAATTTTATAACCCGAGAGGTTCACGGGCTAGAACACGGGCGTGTTGCAGACCGTATGCCACAAACAAAATTTAAATGTATAGAAATAATATATATTTTAGATGATAATAAAACAGGGTATTAACAGACACTATTATGTCTGTAGGAAACCAAAATAAAGATAGAACTGCGGAGGAGTTTAGGAAGTGGACACTAGCGCAGTATTGGTAAGTTCAAGCATTTTCGTGTCTGCAACATGAAATACTGTGTGAACCTATTCTATACTAGCTGCTCACTAGATATAAGTTCTTATGCACATTTGGGGATTAGTTATTATAACATACTCCAAATAACGAGAATAAGTAAGACCTACGGGCAATGGGGGATAGTGACCTTGAGGTGATATATATGATCACTTGGTCAAAACTATAAATTGAAAGATGGTAATGAAACCATTAAGGCGTACCGCGCCTCCAACATAGTGGTGGAGGTTTGTCTAAAGCCTACGGGGTTATCAGGGCTGTGGAGGACGATGTTCTAAGGTCACTCCTTAGACCCTCCCAGTCAGCGCGCTAATAATCATTGGTACTGCCATAAATAGAGCTCTACACTAGAAATCTAATAGAAAACAAGCAATCACAAAATGGAACAAAAATCATAATTGAGCATAACCAAAATTACGCTCGGTTAGGATAGTGAATAGTACATAGTTAGAGTAACTGGTACTATTCACCGGTCAAAGGTCAACTATACTGTTCATGGTGAATAGTAGTACTATTCATAGAAGATTGAGTTTTTCTTATCTTTGAATCAATATGATTCTTACTATGGATGTTTGAACTTATTGAGCCTGTTAGCTCATCGGTTTGTTCATGTTGCAGGTAAGAAACCTGTCCAGTAGATTTTTGGATGGCGGCAGGATGCGAATGTGTCGAGGGATAGGGAATTCACCGTGGACATGATCATGCCATAAGTTTTCTGCTGAGCTTTTTGAGTAAAGAAAATATGTTTGCAGACAAAGCATACAATATATATATAGATATTATATATCTTACCAAATATGTTGTACTTATTCTGACATGAAAAAGCCAGTATTATATTTTACATCGCTTTCTTACTTGACAATCATAAGAAAAAAAAGTATGTATTAAAGAAAAAAAAATTTTAGGGCAAAATTTTAGGCCCTAGTGTTTAAAAAGAATTAGTAAAAGAGTTTAAAACTGATGACTCGGATTCAACACACAAACGGTCTTGGTCGACCATAGAGTCGATTCATGACGGTGGCGAGTGGTTGGAATCTGGGGACGTCACAATGAGGTTCATTCCAAAATTATTGATCATCTGTAGGTCTTTCACTAGAACTCTGACTTGCATCCAAGAACAAAATCCGTGGAGCAATTCTATCACCCGATAACTCCTCTAGCACCACTTTGCTTTGAGGTTTAAAGTCCTTTATGTGACTTTCCTCCAAGAATGTTACATGGGTTGATACAATGACTTTTTGTTCCTTAGGATTGTAGAAAAGACCTCCCTTAGTTCCCTTAGGATACCCTACAAACATGCACAATTCCGATCTTGGTTTCAACTTCTTCGCATCTCCATCCAGTACATGTGTCGGGCAGCCCCATATTCTCATATGTCCAAGAGAAGGCTTCCTGCCATGCCATAATTCATATGTTGTCCTGAGAATTGACTTACTTGGAACCTAGTTTAGAATATAGCATGCTATTTATAATGCATATCCCCAGAATGATAACGACAGCGTTGAATAACTCATCATGGACTGTACCATATCCAATAAGGTCCTGTTTCTCCTTTCGGCTACACCATTCTATTGTGGAGTACCAGGTGCAGTCAATTGGAATAATATCCCATTCTCTACAAGATGTCCTAGAAATTCATTGGAGAGGTATTCGACACCTCGATCAAATTGAAGTGTCTTTATGGATTTATCCAATTACTTTTTGACTTCCACATATTACTCTTTGAACTTGTCAAAGGTTTCGCTCTAGCGGTGCATCAGGTACACATATCTATACCTCGAGTAATTGTCTATAAAGGAGGCATAATACTCGAACCTTCCTCATGTTGCGACATTCGTGGGGCCACATACGTCGGTGTCCATAATTTCTAAGAGTTCATAAGCCCTAGTACCCTTAACTCTAAAACACCTCTTAGTCATCTTACCCTTAAGACAAGACTCACATTGAGAAAGATGTACCTTCTTTAGAGATTCTAGAGGACCATCCTTCACCAACCTTTGAATCCTATCCTGATTAATATGACCAAGTCTTAAATGCAAAGATATGCCTTATTAGAGTGAGAAACATTCAACCATTTAGAGTTATTAATTAATTTGGTGTCAAGTAGCGAGTACATCTTTGGTTTGATTAAATACAGGTTTCTATCCATCCATCCAGAATAGGTAAAAGACTTATTTTTACGAATATTAACTCTTTTAGTAAAAGAAACTCAATAAGAATCTTTTATTAAAGAAGCTACCGATATAAGGTTCCTCGTAAAATTAGGAACATACAAACAATCTTTCAATAAAATAACCCTAAATTAATCCAAAAAAAAAGATAAACATCTCTTGTTACTTCTGCCACCACTAAGCTACTATCTCCAGTCCACAACGAGAGGCTCCTATTATGTAGACTTCTCGTTTCCAGGAACCTCTACAAAGAAACACAAACATGGTTAGTGGCACCCGAATCAATGACCTAAGTGTTTTACGATTCTTCCACCAAAAAAGGCTTCTAAATAACGAAGTTTCTTACCTTCCTTGCCCTTGGTAGCTAGGAATTCCTGACAAGCCTTCTTGAAGTGACCTACCTTCCCACAGTAGAAGCACTTGGACTTTTTAGGGTCCTTGCGCTTCTTGTTGTTCTTCTTCTTCTTCCCATCTGAGATAGGAGGAATAGAAGAACTGGAAGCCACTTGCTTCTTACTTGGCCTCTTCCTTTTCTGAGAGCTTTTTTCAGATTCTACCAAGCTGGCCTTTCCATTTAGTTAGACTACATCCCCGTCCTTGATCATCTACTCATAAGCTTGGAGTTGCTTCATGAGCTCGGTGAGCCCTAACTCCCTTATCGTCACATTATATGTGACTTTAAACCCCACAAAATCCTTTAACAGAGTTTTAAACATCATCTCGATCTGGGTGTTGTAGTCCAGCTCAGCACCATTTTCGGCAGCCTCAGTAAAGAATCCTATAAGAGTGATCATATGTTCCTTCACCGAAGTACCTACCTTCTATTTAGAGTTCATGATACACTATCGAGCCAATTTTTCCTGGCCTTCGAACATGTCTTCCAAGTTCTCCATGATCTCCCTAGCAACTTGATAAGTCTCATACTACTTTTGTAAAGCACTCGTCATGCTAGCAATTATGTAGCACTGAGCTATCTTATTAGATTCTCTCCAACGAGTATATGCAACCGGGACCTACTCAAGTAGTGTGTGAGGTTTAGGCCCAGGTGGGCATGGCTCGTCTAGTACGAACTTGTGTCTCTCATAGCTAAGAACTATTAGTAAATTTCTTTTCCAGCCTTTATAATTATTGCCATTTAGTTTATTTTCAATAAGTATTGAAATGAGAGGTGTCAGTGACATTTTGAACTGAAATAAAATTATATAAGAATATCATTACAAAGCCCAAGCAAATATAGAGAGAATTTAGCAAATAAAACAAACAAATATGTTCCTACATGAAACTTAAAAAAATACATAGCACTACAACGGTAAATCCCAGCACATATTACCCCAAGCCACTGAGGGGTGGTCATGGGACAAATAGCCGAAACATGGATCTTGTCTAATTAATATATGTTTCCTTAATTCCTCCAAGGTTAAGACATATATTAGGAGCTGCTTATTTTGGCCACCGGTTTAGTTAATAGAGCTTCTAGGGAAGGTTAATAATTAAACGAGTCTTGAGTGTATAACCATTGTTTATGTAGTCCGATCCACGTTCTACCAAGCCACCGAGGGGTGCTCACGAATAGAATCATGCCCAAACACGTTTTCTACATAGGAGATCTAACCTAGTATATCAGTGGTGGTAAACACCTACCAAGGGGTGTGGTCAGGGCAAAATTGACGAGAGACGTTACTGTGCTTTCACATATAGATCAACAATAGAGGCCGTGGGTTTTGTTTGAAATCCTCTCCCACTCAATATTTTGAAAAAACATGTAAGTTTTGATAAATATGTATGATCAATATAGTCTGAGTGGCATTTACCTATCTTATATGACATGTTATCAAATATGCATCCAATATATCCATCAATACATACTCATTCATCCATGATATATCATAGAAAAAATAAATGACGGAAAAAATTAAATAACCAAGCCATGGTCTCAATCTAGAATAAAGAAAAAAATAAAGATTACAAAATTCCATCCAAAGCATTCTTTAGGTCTTGAATGTTTGCTCTATCTTCTTGTATCCATCTTTATGTAGCCTTTCCATTTATTTTTCATCCCCAGAATCATTTAAAATTCAAATTTCAAAATTTAAATGTGGTGCCCCGAACCTTGAACGGCTCGGAACGTCACATGGGAGCTACTGTTACTTAACTTACTTAAAACTATTACTCAAACTTACTTACTTTAATACTATAATTTTAGGGATTTTTCTTTATATGTACGTCTTACTATTTACGTACATACATGTATATACTTTACAGATACATAAAGATCTAAATACTATTAAGGTTCAAACATACATACATACTAATGAATTTACTAAACTGGTTACTACTTAATATAAGTTTGGTTCTCAAAATAAAACAACAGCTTAATACTGTGCAAAAATTAACATCGGTGGTGGTATCCACAACCTCAACCCTCACACCTGCCTTGGCCGTCGTCATCGTCCATCAATGTCTAGCTTGTAGATCTCTTACCTACAGCATGAATACACATTGTGAACTTTATGCTCAGCAAGAACAACATATCATTCACAAAACATGGTTAAAACATAAGCCATACTATAAGGCATATTCAAAACTGTCAACCATGTAACACATTCATACAGAACATGGAAACATATCATGTAGCATAACTCAGAATGCATATCATATGGACATATCATATCATGTAAGTGAGAAGCATGCTATATCTATATCTAGGCATATCGTGATGTAACGGCCCACCCCTTTTAGAGGCTAGACAGCACCATCACGGTCGAGCTTTGAAGCCGACTGTGATAGACCATCGCCTCATGGGTCATTGGCAACTTACTTAAACTTACTTTCTTTATTTAACGTCCTTATTTTAAATTTCCATTTTAACGTGAAAATAAGGAATAAATTTTTTTTTTTTAAACTGAAAACTTGAAAACTGTTTCATCGTAGAACATTTACTAGAGTAAAGATTTTACTTTGTCATAACTTAATTTATATCATAAAACATCATTTTAACTTTCAAACAATAGTCTTTTAAACAGCTCAGCGGAGGACTCATAGTAGTATCATAACCCTCGCCCAGTCCCTTGGCACATGTAGATCTCATTTGTCATACATCACTTATCTTATTGTCGTGCAGGTTGCTTACCTAAAACATGAACAAACTTGTGAGCTAACAGGCTCAGTAAGTTCAAACATATCTACATGGCATATAACAACTCATATCATATAGGACAGAGCATATCTGATACCACCTGTTGTAGGAAAATAAACCGGAAAAAACGTATCAGAGTGGCGTAGCGGAACAATAAAAATTTTAAGATCGTTAAATATCTCATGATGCCATATACAATAAATCAACAACAATTAAAACTCATACCTCAAGGACGCCAATCTTGCAGCAGGAGAATGACCGGAGGCTTCAACCAAATAGCCTTCTCTACTATTCTCCAATTCCCGAATGGTTGAGTGTGTGGGCACTCTGAACCTTGATCGGTATGCTAGCACTGCTAGTCTTCTTCCGACCACCTAGATCTCTAAAGAACTTTATTGTCACGATGAGCTATGCAACAATAAGCCTGCTCACCTGAGAGTCTGTGGTCTAAGAGAACTGGAGTGGTAGGACCTCTATTTATAGACCTGCATGAGGTGTTCTCTGAATTTGAATTGGATTAGGAAAAGATATTTTCCCTTATCCAAACCCATAAAATCCGAATTTTTCCATGGATAAATTCAACAATAAAATTCGGTTTTCTTAGGATAAATCCAATCCAAATCTAAACAAGATTTTAACTAGAATTTTATCTCCCTTTTCTAACCAAAAAATCTGAATTTTTCTTGGAGAAAATCTCCTCATAAATTTCGGCCATTATGGATAAGGGAGAATCAAAAATTCCACTAGGATTTTCAAGCTTGAATCTTATCTCAACCTTATCCAAAAATAACCGAATTTCCTAGGAGAGATTCTCCAAATTTTTGGCCATTTTTCAAGGAGGAGAGAATCCAAATTCAACTGGGATTGAAACTTGAATTTTTCCCTTGAATCTTATCCACAAAATCTGAATTTTCCATTGAGGATTATCCTCACAAATTTCGTCCACTTTTGTTGGGATTTAGATTCAAAATTCAAGTAGGATTCTAACAAGATTATCCTCTCCAAATCCAACTCAAATTCGAATTTCAAACCTTGTGGATTTTCCACAACAAATTCGAATCCTACTTGGACTGTGATTCAAAATTTGAATTTCAAATTTCAAATTCAAATTTCAAATTCAAATTTCAAATTTCAAATTTCAAATTTCAAATTTAAATTTCAAATTCAAATTTCAAATTCAAATTTCAAATTCAAATTTCAAATTTCAAATTTCAAAATTCAAATTTCAAATTTCAAATTCCACAAAACGGTTGTGTTTCACATTCTTGTTCTCATGGATAATTTTCTACAACTCCAATCCAATCTCAAATAAAATCATGGCAACTTTATTTGGAGTTCGAATAATTGTGTACTCTATTATCCAAAACAAAATTTGAGTCCAACCGGAGAGAATCTTGTCTACCATCCTAATCCTGTGTCATCATCATCCATGCATAATAAACCAGCCAATAGCATACACTAATCAATTTGCCAAATGTTAAGGAATTATGTGGAGCTAGTAGAGGGACTGATTGGACATATATAATCGGGCTCTCGTGATTCCATATGATCATCATTCTGTACCGAACAACTCAATCATATGATCACTAATTTCAGAGTCACACCACTATAAACCTGAAACTAAACTCCCAATTATATACCGTATTACGAAAGCCTGTGACGAGCTACTATCCAATGACCTTGTCATATATGCAAAACCCTCATATGATATCCATGATCAGCCTTATGTCAAAGTCCGTTTAATCCTACTGATCAGGCTATCTTAAAGTTCCATTATACTACCGAATCAAGAAAATGATTATTCACCATATGTGAATAAGAAGTCATCCGCCCAACAGACGACCCAAGGCCTTGTCCATTTTTCACATTCAGTATAATGCCTTTAAGAGGATACCTTTAACGCCTCAGAGCTATGATTCCGATATCTGCAAATAAACCCTTCATCGTATACAAGTCACGCACCCAATGAACCGGTCTATAAGCTTACTACCTCTGAGACGCTTTAGCCATTGGAACATCAAAGTACACAAGTCATATACATGAAGTAGTTCATTTACTCAGGATTAAGGTTATTGCACAATGAACGTCAAAAGCAGATTGATCCACTCATAGCGGACTACGTAGATCAATCACGCTTTAGTCCCAGTCTAATATGTCACCACCAAGCAACATATCTATGTCTCTACTTAGGAGTCCAGCTCCAGACAGTCAAGACAGACCGTCCCCTCCAAGGCTTTAGACAACATAATAGTCTTAACATGAGTTAGATGCTCGGTCTAACCCCATAGACTATAGACCATAGTTTAGACCGCTAACTTTAGAACATTATCTTCTCGTATACAAAAATCCATTGCATGCAATGTTCTAACAGTTTAAACACAAGCAGTCAGTGAGCCATATTTGCTTACATTTACTTTAACGTGTAAATAAGATGAGGACAAATAGCAATGTAGTGAATAACCTCTATGTATATATAATTTTATTATCCAGTTCAAAATGAATACATCAAAATGTCTCTAATACTTAGGGTATTTCCTAACAATCTCCCACTTGCCCTAAGCCAGCAGATGTGCCATGTTACGCATCCCCATCGCCTCTACATGCCTCTCAAAGCTTCTAGCCACCAAAGTCTTAGTAAAGGGATCAGCGATGTTGTCCTCGGACGCGATCTTACATACATCCACTTGTCCTGTCTCCACATGCCCTCTAATAATATGATATCTCCGATCAATGTGCTTGGTCCTCTTGTGGTGCCGAGATTCCCTTATGTTGGCAATAGTCTTGTATTATCACAGTAAAGTGTGATAGGCTTGTCAACACCCGGAATGACCTCAAGGTCTCTAAAGAACTTGCGGAGCCAAACCGCTTCTTTAGATGCCTCAGCCGCAGCCACATACTCAGCCTCCATAGTAGGGTCAGCTGTGCAGCCCTGCTTCACGCTCCTCCACACAATGGCACCTCCTCCAAATAAAAACACTGATCCAGATGTCGATTTCCTCGAATCCTTACAAGTCTGGAAGTCTGAGTCCGTGTATCCTACGGGTGTTAGGTCCCCTCCAGAATACACCAGCATATAATCCCTCGTTCTCTTAAGATACTTGAGTATATGCTTTACTGCTTGCCAGTGCTTGGTTCCAGGATTCGCTTGATATCGACTCACCATACCTACTGCAAAACATATGTTCGGGCGAGTGCAAAGCATAGCGTATATAAGGCTACCCACAGTGGATGTATAAGGGACCTTACTCATACGCTCTCTTTCTTCCGATGTCTTGGGACAGTCATCCAATGAAAGAGTTAGACCGGCAATAGAAGGTTGTGAGCCTTTCTTTGCCTCTAGCATTGCAAATTTGTCAATTATTTTATCTATGTATGAAGCTTGGGATAATGCTATCATTTTGTTCTTTCGATCTCTGAAGAGACGAATGCCTAGAACATAATTAGCTTCTCCCAAGTCCTTCATGTCAAACTGTTGGTGTACCCAAAGCTTAACCAATGATAAGTTCCCTACATCATTCCCAATGAGTAGTATATCATCGACATAGAGTATCAGAAAGACCACTTTTCCATCCTTAATACGTTTATAAACACAAGGTTCATCAACGTTCTGCTCAAAACCATATGTCTTAATCGCTTGATCAAACCTCTGGTTCCACGAGCGGGATGCTTGCTTTAATTCATAAATGGATCTAAGCAACTTGCAGACTTTCCTTTCTTGGCCTTTCACTACGAACCCTTCGGGCTGTATCATATAGATACACTCTTCAAGATGGCCATTCAAGAATGCCGTCTTGACATCCATTTGCCAGATCTCGTAATCGAGAGCCGCAGCAATGGATAGAAGAATACGGATAGACTTCAGCATAGCAACAGGCGAAAAGGTTTCCTCGTAATCGATTCCAGCCTTTTGCGTGTATCCCTTTGCAACCAGTCTAGCTTTGAAAGTTTCCACTCTCCCTTCTGCATCCTTCTTTCTTTTGTAGACCCATTTGCATCCAATGGGTTTTATCCCATCCGGCAAATCTACAAGTTCCCAAACAGAGTTGGATTTCATAGAATCCATCTCATTGTTCATAGCCTGTTTCCAAGATTTAGAATCAACATCATTTATAGCTTCATCATATGTGACCAGATCTTCCTCATGCTCATGAGCCTCGGCCTGGTATACCTCAGCATCATACATAAAGAAATTAGGTTTATTCGAAACCCTCCCACTACGACGAGGCACCCTAAATTGTTGATCGTCTGCAGGTCTTTCACTGGAACTTGGACTTGCGTCCAAGACCGAAATCTGTGGAGCAGTTCTTTCACCCGATAACTCCTCTAGCACCACTTTGCTTCGAGGCTTAAAGTCATTCATGTGACTTTCATCCAAGAATGTCGCATGGGTTGAGACAATGACTTTTTGTTCCTTCGGGTTATAGAACAGACCTCCTTTAGTTCCTTTTGGATACCCTACAAACATGCATAATTCTGATCTTGGTTCCAACTTCTTCGCATCCCTATCCAGTACATGTGCCGGGCAGCCCCATATTCTCATATGTCCAAGGGAGGGCTTCCTGCCACGCCACAATTCATACGGAGTTCCAGGAATTGATTTGCTCGGAACCTGGTTCAGAATATAGCATGCCGTTTGTAAAGCATATCCCCAAAATGATAATGGCAGTGTTGAATAACTCATCATGGACCGCACCATATCCAATAAGGTCCTGTTTCTCCTTTCGGCTACACCATTCTGTTGTGGAGTACCAGGTGTAGTCAATTGGGATAAAATCCCGTTCTCTACAAGATGTCCTAGAAATTCATCGGAGAGATATTCGCCACCTCAATCAGATCGAAGTGTCTTTATGGATTTATCCAATTGCTTTTCCACTTCCGCACGATACTCTTTGAACTTATCAAAGGTTTCGCTCTTGCGGTGCATCAGATACACATATCCATACCTCGAGTAATCATCTATAAAAGAGACATAATACTCGAACCCTCCTCGTGCTGTGACGTTCATGGGGCCACATACGTCAGTATGCACAATTTCTAAGAGCTCCTGAGCCCTTGTACCCTTAGCTCCAAAAGACCTCTTAGTCATCTTACCCTCTAGACAAGACTCACATTGGGGAAGATGTACCTCCTCTAGAGATTCCAGAGGACCATCTTTCACTAATCTTTGAATCCTATCCTGATTAATATGACCAAGTCTTAAATGCCAAAGATACGCCTTGTTAGAGTGAGAAACTTTCAACCTTTTAGAGTTATCAATTAATTCAGTGTCAAGCAGTGAGTACATCTTTGGTCTGATCAAATATAGGTTTCCATCCATCCATCCAGAACAGATAAAAGACTTATTTCTATGAATATCAACTCTTTTACTAAAAGAAACTGAATAAGAATCCTTTATTAAATAAGCTACCGATATAAGGTTCCTCCTAAAATTAGGAACATAAAAACAGTCTTTTAATAAAATACACCTAAATTGATCAAAATAAAGGTGAACATCTCCCACTGCTTCAGCCACTACAAAGCTATCATCTCCAGTCCGCAACGAGAGGCTCCTATCATGTAGACTTCTCGTTTCCACGAACCCCTGCATAGAAACACAAACATGATTAGTGGCGCCCGAATCAATGATCCAAGTGTCTTTCGATTCTTCCACCAAACACGCTTCTAAGTAATGAAGTTCCTTACTTTCCTTGCCCTTGGCGGCTAGGAATTCCCGGCAAGCCTTCTTGAAGTGACCTACCTTCCCACAATGGAAGCATTTGGACTTTTTAGGGTCCTTCGGCTTCTTGTTCTTCTTCTTCTTCTTCCCGTCCGAGACAAGAGGATTAGAAGAACTAGAAGCCACTTGCTTCTTATTTGGCCTCTCCCTCTTCCATGAGGGATTGGAAGATTCCGCCAAATTGGCCTCTCCTTTAGGTCGGACCACATCCTCATCCCCGATCATCCGCTCATAAGCCTGTAGTTGCTTCATGAGCTCGGTTAATCCTAACTCCTTTGTCGCCAGATTGTATGCGGCCTTAAACCCCACAAAATCTTTAGACAGAGTCTTGAACACCATCTCGATCTGGGTGTTGTAGTCCAACTCAGCACCATTCTCGGCAGCCTCAGCGAAGAATCCCATTAGAGTGATCATATGGTCCTTCACCAGAGCACCCGCCTTTTGCTTGGAGTTCATAATGCTAGTGATAGTGGACTGTCGAGCCAATTTTTCTTGGCCTCCGAACATGTCCTCCAGATTGTCCATGATCTCCCCAGCAACTTGATAAGTCTCATGCTGCTTTTGTAAAGCACTCGTCATGCTAGCAAGGATGTAGCATCGAGCTATCTCATTGGATTCTCTCCAACGATTATAGGCAACCGGGACCTCCTCAAGTGGTGTGTCAGGTTTGGGCCCAGGTGGGCATGGTTCGTCCAGCACGAACTTGTGTCTCTCGCAGCTGAGAACTATTAATAGATTTCTTTTCCAATCTTTATAATTGTCGCCATTCAACTTATTTTCAGTAAGTATTGAAATGAGGGGTGTCGGTGACATTTTGAACTGAAATAAAATTATACTAGACATCATTACAAAGTCCAAGCAAATATACAGATAATTTAGCAAATAAAACATACAAGTATGTTCCTACATGAAACTTGAAAAACATGTAGCATTGCAACGGTAATTCTCAGCACCTATTGCCCCAAGCCACCGAGGGGTGGTCATGAAAACAAATAGCCAGAACATGGACCCTGTCCAATTAATATATGTTACCTTAAATCCTCCAAGGTTAAGACATATATTAATAACCGCTTATTTGGCCACCAGTTTAGTTAACAGAGCTTCTAGGAAAGGTTAATAACTAAACGAGTCTTGAGTGTATAACCATTGTTTACGTAGCCCGATCCACGTCCTACCAAGCCACCGAGGGGTGGTCATAAATAGGATCGCACCCGAACACGTTTTCCACATAGGAGATCCAATCTAGTATACCGGCGGCAGTAAACACCTACCGAGGGGTGTGGTCAGGGCAGAACTGACGCGAGGCGTTACCATGCATATGGATCAACAATGGAGGCCATGGGTTTTGTTTGAAACCCTCTCCCACTCAATATTTTGAAAAACATGCAAGTTTTGACAAATTATGTATGATCAATATAGTATGAGCGGCATTCACCTATCCTATACGACATGTTATCAAATATGCATACAAAACATCCATCAATACATATTTATACATCCATGACATATCACAGAAAAAATAATTGACAGAATAACCAAGTTATGGTTCCATCCTAGAACAAAGAAAATAAAGATT
Source organism: Antiaris toxicaria (assembly GCA_035233585.1). Taxonomy (NCBI): domain Eukaryota; kingdom Viridiplantae; phylum Streptophyta; class Magnoliopsida; order Rosales; family Moraceae; genus Antiaris; species Antiaris toxicaria. The sequence continues at coordinate 55,124,077 of CP141155.1, read as the reverse complement.
ACAAAATTCCATCCAAAGCATTCTTTGGGTCTTGAATTCTTTTCCATCTTCTTGTATCCATCTTTATGTAGCCTCTGCATTTATTTCTCATCCCAAGAATTATTTAAAATTTAAATATCCAAAAATTTAAATTTCAAATTCAAATTCCAAATTCGAATTTCAAATTTAAATTTCAAATTTAAATTTTAAACAATTTTAAACATCATGTGTAATAATATGTAATTTCAAAAAATTTCAAATTTTTAATTACATATTTTTAAACATGATTTAAAAATTAAATCTCAAATTTAAAAATGAAAATTTTCTGATTTTTGGAACGTCGGACCGCCGCCCCCGTAGGCGGCAGCCGCCGTGGGCAGCCACCAGCCCCGGAGGGGCTGGCAGCCCACGGCCGCCCCCATGTGCAGCCCTGTCGGGCTGTAGGCCAAGGCTGCAGCGCCAGGCTGCACGCCCAGGCTGGGCGCAGCAGCCGGCAGGCTGCAGGCAGCACCTGCAACCAAAGGCTGCACGCCCAGGCTGCGGCCAGCCTTGGGCAGGCCACGGCCACCCCAGGCTGTAGGCCAAGCCTGCGGCCGTGGGTGGTGTGGGCCTGCACAGGGGCTGCCGCAGCCCCATCCTGACCGAGGGCAGGGGCCGCAGCCCCATCAAGGCCCGTCGGCCTATCCCGAGGGGTCGTGTCTCGATTTTCGTGTCATATTCCAATTTACCTATTAGGATCTCCAAAAATTAATTTGAATCCCAATTAAATTGAAATTTTTTACACAATCAAAATTTCAACCTTTAAATCAAAATTTAACTTTTGGGAAAAAATAAATTACGGTCTTCAATCTTTAATCTCCTCCAAGAATGATAAAAATTCTAAATCGTTTCCGGTGTTCAAAAAATTCTAACCATAAAAATTCTAAGAGACAAAATTAAAATCCATGGGAAAATTACAGTATTAATAAACTACTCTCATGGTTACATAAAAATTCCTAGATACAATTTTTCTAAATTCTAAGGAACCATAACCGATATAAACAAGCATGCTTATAATAATTCAAAAAATTAAAATAACCACATACTTTATACATAATCCATGATAACAACATAAAGGAACCCTAGAATGCCACTCTCTAAATATCAAATCCATACGTAAATAAAAAGACTAAGTAATTGTCTAATTTATGTACATGGCATAGTCATGAGATGGCTCTAATACCAATTGTAGGAAAATAAACCGAAAAAAACGTATCAGAGTGGCGCAGCGGAACAATAAAAATTTTAAGATCGTTAAATATCTCATGATGCCATATACAATAAATCAACAACAATTAAAACTCATACCTCAAGGACGCCAATCTTGCAGCAGGAGAATGACCGGAGGCTTCAACCAACTAGCCTTCTCTACTATTCTCCAATTCCCGAATGGCTGAGTGTGTGGGCACTCTGAACCTCGATCGGTATGCTAGCACTGCTAGTCTTCTTCCGACCACCCAGATCTCTAAAGAACTTTATTGTCATGATGAGCTATGCAACAATAAGCCTGCTCACCTGAGAGTCTGTGGTCTAAGAGAACTGGAGTGGTAGGACCTCTATTTATAGACCTGCATGAGGTGATTCTCTGAATTTGAATTGGATTAGGAAAAAATATTTTCCCTTATCCAAACCCATAAAATCCGAATTTTTCCATGGATAAATTCAACAATAAAATTCGGTTTTCTTAGGATAAATCCAATCCAAATCTAAACAAGATTTTAACTAGAATTTTATCTCCCTTTTCTAACCAAAAAATCTGAATTTTTCTTGGAGAAAATCTCCTCATAAATTTCGGCCATTATGGATAAGGGAGAATCAAAAATTCCACTAGGATTTTCAAGCTTGAATCTTATCTTAACCTTATCCAAAAATAACCGAATTTCCTAGGAGAGATTCTCCAAATTTTCGGCCATTTTTCAAGGAGGAGAGAATCCAAATTCAACTGGGATTGAAACTTGAATTTTTCCCTTGAATCTTATCCACAAAATCTGAATTTTCCATTGAGGATTATCCTCACAAATTTCGTCCACTTTTGTTGGGATTTAGATTCAAAATTCAAGTAGGATTCTAACAAGATTATCCTCTCCAAATCCAACTCAAATTCGAATTTCAAACCTTGTGGATTTTCCGCAACAAATTCGAATCCTACTTGGACTGCGATTCAAAATTTGAATTTCAAATTTCAAATTCAAATTTCAAATTCAAATTTCAAATTTCAAATTTCAAATTTCAAATTTAAATTTCAAATTCGAATTTCAAATTCAAATTTCAAATTCAAATTTCAAATTCAAATTTCAAATTTCAAATTTCAAAATTCAAATTTCAAATTCCACAAAACGGTTGTGTTTCACATTCTTGTTCTCATGGATAATTTTCTACAACTCCAATCCAATCTCAAATAAAATCATGGCAACTTTATTTGGAGTTCGAATAATTGTGTACTCTATTAGCCAAAACAAAATCTGAGTCCAACTGGAGAGAATTTTGTCTACCATCCTAATCCTGTGTCATCACCATCCATGCACAATAAACCAGCCAATAGCATACACTAATCAATTTGCCAAACGTTAAGGAATTATGTGGAGCTAGTAGAGGGACTGATTGGACATATATAATCGAACTCTCGTGATTCCTTATGATCATCATTCTGTACCGAACAACTCAATCATATGATCACTAATTTCAGAGTCACACCACTATAAATCTGAAACTGAACTCCCAATTATATACCGTACTACGAAAGCCTGTGACGAGCTACTATCCAATGACCTTGTCATATATGCAAAACCCTCATATGATATCCATGATCAGCCTTAGGTCAAAGTCCGTTTAATCCTACTGATCAGGCTATCTTAAAGTTCCATTATACTACCGAATCAAGAAAATGATTATTCACCATATGTGAATAAGAAGTCATCCGCCCAGCAGACGACCCAAGGCCTTGTCCATTTTTCACATTCAGTATAATGCCTTTAAGAGGATACCTTGAACTCCTCAGAGCTATGATTCCGATATCTGCAAACAAACCCTTCATCGTATACAAGTCATGCACCCAACGAACCGGTCTATAAGCTTACTACCTCTGAGACGCTTTAGCCATTGGAACATCAAAGTACACAAGTCATATACATGAAGTAGTTCATTTACTCAGGATTAAGGCTATTGCACAATGAACGTCAAAAGCAGATTGATCCACTCATAGCGGACTACGTAGATCTATCACGCTTTAGTCCCGGTCTAATATGTCACCACCAAGTAACATATCTATGTCTCTACTTAGGAGTCCAGCTCTAGACAGTCAAGACAGACCGTCCCCTCCAAGGCTTTAGACAACATAATAGTCTTAACATGAGTTAGATGCTCGGTCTAACCCCATTGACTATAGACCATAGTTTAGACTGCTAACTTTAGAACATTGTCTTCTCGCATACAAAAATCCATTGCATGCAATGTTCTAACAGTTTAAACACAAGCAGTCAGTGAGCCATATTTGCTTACATTTACTTTAACGTGTAAATAAGACGAGGACAAATAGCAATGTAATGAATAACCTCTATGTATATATAATTTTATTATCCAGTTCAAAATGAATACATCAAAATGTCTCTAATACTTAGGGCATTTCCTAACACCTGTGGCATCAAAACATTAACATAACATAAATCATACGTTACTTTACATTCATACTTAATGTACATAACCTTGTAAATGTACTTGTACATACTCTAACATACTTTACATCATAATCATACTTTCATACTTAATATCGTGAACATACTTTCATACTTAACATACTTTACTATCTTAATTATACTTAACATCCTTAACATCATAAACATACTTTTATACTTAACATATTTAACATCATGAATATACTTTCATACTTAACATCATGAACATACTTTCATAGTTAACACACTTTACCATCTTAAACATACTTAACATCCTTAACATCATAAACATACTTTCATATTTAACATATTGAACATCATGAGTATACTTTCATACTTAACATATTGAACATCATGAATACACTTTCATACTTAATATACTTTAACATATTTTAATATCTTGAACATATTTTCATACTTATCATACTTTAACATCTTGAACATACTTAACATCATGAGCATACTTAACATACTTAGCATCGTGAACACATCATATTTAACATATGCTTAAATATCGTAAACATAACATACTTTAAACATAACATACTTAAAATCGTATGACTGACTTATACATATCAACTTATGCATAACATAACATATGTATACATGTTAGTCGCATTATGCTTGTTTACTTTTCATTCTTTCGTTTTCATTGTTCTTTTGTTCTTTATTTCATATCACATCATCTTGTTCTTTTCTTTTCTTTGCTTTTTCTTTACTTTACTTTAGTTTTCCTTGTAGGCCCCAATCGATGGTCATACCTGATGCACGCAGATCGATGAGGGGAGAGGGAGCGACCCACCAGCTAACCTCATGGCCGAACTTTAACGTTAAACTTCTGCACCTTCGGGGTAGAATCTCATCAGATTGGATAGCCATTCTTTGAAACCTCACCTTGCCAGAGGCCGATACACCTACATTTAAATCTTTAGTCCTATTATCTTGCTTATCTTTCTCTTTCTTTACTTTATCTTTTCGTTCTTTCGTTTGGTTCCAATCGGGTGACATTCCTATTGCCCCCTGGTCCGGAACCCTTTACATTACTTTCTTTTTTCTGTTCTTTCTTTCTTTCTTTCTTTCTTTCATTTCTTTTCTTTTCATAAGCATTTCATAAATCATTTCTTTCTTAACATAGTTTTCGTAGTGTGCGTTATGTTAGTCACACCTTAGTGCATATGGCACTCATATACATAACTTTTATATAACACATAAACATAGACATAACATGTCAATTCATTTTGCAGTCAACTAAATGCTTGAACTTACAACTACTTCGCTAGCATCTCCCTTTTAGCTTTCTGGATCCGCGGACGTTCCTTCGTCGCATCTGGTTCAGATTCCTATAACCGGAATAATCATGGTTATTTTCAATACTTATTTCATACATAAAGCTTAGTAAAACATAAAAATTCTACATTTCATTTCCCAATCATGAACTTAGGGGTCTAATATCCCATTTATAACTTTTCTGCTAACTTTTGACAAAATTACCATTTTACCCCTAACGAGATTTTTTCATCATAACCTTACTTTTCTTTGATTTACAACTTGGTTTTGGCCTTAGAATCTTAATTAAGCCATTCTAAGTCCTTTAGGGTCCTTTTCTATCATTCCTAAAATTATCGGTCGAAATGACCGTTTTGCCCCTGTCGGGTCTTTAGGCCGTATCATTTTCATTTTAAAACTCAAACTGGATTTTCTGAGCTCAAAAATCATAAAATAACTTTTCTTAGGCTTTATCGAGCTTTTACAGCATTAATTGCTAAAATTCTCGGTTTACTATTCCTCAAAACATCCATTCTTCTTTCCCGGGCCTAGGTCACCAAGGGGCCTCGGGTTTCCATCCCGGTCACATTTTTACCCCTCGTTTCCTAAAATGCACCTTTGTGCCATTTTAGAAATTTTGCCAGCATTTCTACTTAATTTTTGGGTTCCTGGCGTTTAAGAAATGCCTCAAAACCATATAACTAGTTCTAATCTATCACGTACTAAACCAGAGGACTAATTTTTACATAAAAACTCAAAATTTTTATGTAAAAGTATCCACATTTCCACACATTTTCTTTTTCGACATTTCATCCATTTTTCTTATAATTTCTTAAGCCAACAATCCATAATTAATACATAATCATTCCAATAATAAAATGAGGAATGAAGGAATCAAAATTATTACCAAAATCATTCCCATCGGTGATTAAAAGAGTCTTTCAATCTTAACCGCACAATCTTTGAATCATCGCTCTTTACTTTTTAAATTTTGGTTGGCAAATCTGATGTTGCGGATGTGTCCGGAACGTCAAAAATAGGCCAGAGGGCCATTCTTCAAATTTTGGTGGCCGGGTCACCGTTGACCGGTGTTGACCACTATTGACTGACGTTGACCGACATTAACCGACAGCGGCGTGGGCTAAAGTGGACACTAAAGAGCTCGATGAGAAGAACCAAAATCCGGTGTCAATTTCTCGATTCAAGGCTCAAATCACTGAAAACTAACCCCTCAAATGGCGGACGGTGGCGGCGAGGTCCGTTCTCTGCCGTGCCGACGTTGATTCTTGAAATTGGCTTGGGGCTTTTTTTTCTCACACCATTCTGAGCATTTTGGGACCAGCAGTGTCGCTCACCTTTGCTGGAATCGGTGACTACCATGGTGACAACACGATGATGACGGTGACGGCTTGGCCGGTGCGATCTGGCGGCCATTGAGGTTAAATGAGGCTTGCATTTTGTTCTACTTTTCACCACAAATCTTTTGGGACTGGAATCAGCTCGATCAGAGGTCGAACGACGAAGATATGGCATTGGGAAATTTTTTGCCTCTGATGGCTTTGGGTGGCGCATGCTGCGTCCTCCGACAGCGGTTCCGTTGAGTCGACCCACCGTTGGACTCAGCTCGGTGAGAGCTTTCCAATGGTATTGGCAGTGTCGAAAACGGACGCCATTTCTAGTTCGTCAGTACTGTTCAATTTTTATGGTGAGGGGAGAAAAAGAGAGATAAGAAAAAATATGGGGGGGCCTTTTACAAAAATCCAAATTTTCCACCCTTTTATATTTTTTTTTGAAAATTTTAACATAGGCTATACTGACTAATTTGGACGTGCTAAATATATCAGTTTTATTTTCATCTCAGGTCATCTAGACCAGTTTTCTGGTACTGTGATTTCCTGATCGAAATTTACTTTTTGTGCTCAATTGGCTAATTTGAGCATGCTAATTCTAAGTATATCAGTTTTATTTCAAGAAAAGGTCATCTTGACCAATTTCTTGATATTGTGTATTTCCTGATCAAAGATAACTTTTTATGCTCAATTGACTAATTTGAGCATACTGATTCTAAATATATCAGTTTTATATCAAGAAAAGGTCATCTTGATCAATTTCTTGATACTGTGTGTGACACGCAAGCATATACACATAAAATCACTACATTTCACATTTTAAACATGGAATTCATTGTGTATATTCTATGTGCCAATTTCCTGAGAATGATGAAATTTCCCGGTTGTCACACATGAACAACACATGAACCATTTATGCTCTATTTATGCTTCATTATGCATTATCTTTTCTTATCTGAAGGGCCCTGGTATCAGTAACATTGTGCACGGATCATCGGATTCGTCCGTGATCATAGTGAGCCTTGCGCTCGTGGGCCTTGCACCCGTTATATATATAAATACTGTGGGCCTTGCACCCAGTATAAGCTGTGGGCCTTGCGTCTCATATAAACTGTGAGCCTTAGCCCGTTATACTGACACCATAATTTCATTACCAAATTTTGGAATCATATCTGGTATGCCATGAGCCCTACTAGGCTATCCACTAATCTTATACGATAGGGATGTAATGGCATCTAACTGATACTGTTCATTAATCTAATGTAAATATGAAACATGCTATATTATGCAAGCATCATAAACAATTTACATACTTAACATAGAGTGAAAATAATAGTTTTAAACTCATTTCACTCATACTATAGGCGGAGTTATACTTACCTGTCAGCAGATAGTTTGTACTCTCACCCTTGTCACAATACAAGATCTTCCTATAATCATAATGTATTGCATTAATGTTTGCTCTTAGGTCACTACTATCGTTAGTGACTAACAAAATTCTATCGTTATGTGGTACCGATCTCTATTGGTACTACTGCTCTCCTCTTGAGAGTTTGATAACTATCTTCAAATTTCTAATCATGGTTAATTAATTTATTTACCCAATAAATTAATTAACGTCACCCTATCTCTTCCTATCTCGGGTTTGATTGGTTAGCCGGCTAGTCACTAACCGGTTACCTCGCGTATGGCCTATATATCTAATCGTGCTAGTTATATACTTGGTTACCTCGCATGATGATCATGTAGTCTATCAGGTTACCTTTTCTGATTTGTTACTGTAAAATGTCCTTCTTTTTTGTTTTCCTTAGGTTTTGAACACGATTTCCCTTGCACCCCATTAGAAGGTGAGGGTGTTTTTCTTAAAACCATTTTCTTGTTTAAAAAGAACACATTTTGGTGTTTGTTTGATAAGGGGGTTTTTTGAATCCTTTTTCAAAAAACTATTTTTAACTTGTTTTAAATGATTGAATTTGCAAACTTGGCAAACACGTTACTTTTAGTCCTTGACGAGATGAACAACTTTCATGTTCATCTTGGAGCTTGATTTAAACTCTAACGGGTCCTAATTCTAGCAAACCCATGGCTAAAACTGTGGCCATTTTAGAAAAATTTCCAGCCTTTTGGTTATTTAAAAACTACTCTGTTTGGGGCCATAAACAGCTGAATTTTTAAAACTCTTAAAAGCCATCTTTTAGGTTTTGATGTGAGCTAAAACTTTCATGTTAAGCCCAAGATCTAGTTTGGACTCTTAGTTGCTCATTTTTATAAAAACCAAAGACTATCCTCTTCCCTAGGTTTCAGTCCTAGTTTTAAACTCCGGTTATAAAATGCTTCGAAAACCTATCTTGCTGTCAATTTTAGCCAAAGGCTACATACAAAAATGACCGTAACAAAATTTTCTAAAACTTTCATGTTTAGTAAAATCCCAAAATCGATCTGTAACGTGCTTAAAAAGCCACAATTCCATGGCTAAAATCTGGAACAGGTTTGATTTCCAACCAAACCCTAAAATGTCCATACAATCAACCATCCACAAAAACTTGAATCACAACCACATAAGCACAAAAACATAAATATAAAATGCTGAGGGCTCAAAATAAATTTATTACAACCCATTGCTTGAAATACATAATAAATCTCTTTGATCTTAAAACTTAAAAAAACTAAACCGCAAAAAGGAGGGGTTATTCGGATTTTTATCTTAGTGTACTTTGTACCTAACACAACCGAACAAGGCTTGGGACCAAAATTTCATGTCGACCAAGGGTGGAAATGGAGTCAGCTAGGGCTAGAAAGAAACTTAAAAATCTCCTTAGTTAACCAAGCTAAATAACCAACTAAAACCACAAGGAAAGTGTCTTAGCAATTTACCTCAAAGGGGTCTTGAAGTGACTTGAAGAAATGGCTTCTCCCAAGCTAATGTGTGGCTTATTTTTTTGGTAAAAATTTTGGTGTGTTTAGTAGCTGTGGGGCGTCAGCTGGGGGTTGAAGAAAATGAGAAGAGAAGTTGGTGTCTTGAGAGCTTTTTGGTGAGCCAAAGGAAGAAAATGGGTTCTAAGGCCATGCACACCTATTTATAGACAAATGCTAAGCAAGATTAACTAATCCCAAGCATCTTTAATTAAGCCAACATTCACTTAACTTGGGGGACAAATTTGTGCTGCACCCCCCCCCCCCCCAAAAAACCGATGGGAACATGGTGAAAAAGAAGCCAAAATTGCATTAAATGCCTTGCCAAAGTCACTAGTGTTTGTCTACACCTTTTCAATATTTTAATCAAAAGCTTACAAGGCATGTTTCCTTGTCTGAAGGGAAACTTTCCATATTGTCTCCTAGGCTATGTTTGGCTATCCATTGTCATGGTTTTTAAGGGAAAAATTTTATCTGTGTTAGCTTTTCTTCGCAGTCTAATTTCCTCCAACGGTATTCGGCTCTTTTTCGACTGTGTTCTATACCTTGACCGAAAATGGATTCTCTTGATTTAATTCTTATTCTATCCATTCCTGGTTGGGTTGTGGTGCCTATGAGCCAATTCTATGCCTGTTTACTATTCATTTATGGTACTGTGGCTGTGTCTTAGACTGCGTTGACACTGCGCACGCATAACGTAACTTTTTCGTGTGAAATTTCAAACATAGTCTGTCCTGACTAATTTGGACGTGCTAATTTCAAATTTATCAGTTTTATATCTATCTGAGGTCATCTAGACCAGTTTTCTGTGACTCCTACCAAAAAATCACCTTTTGTACTTAACTGACTAGTTTGAGCGTTCTGAGTCTAAATATATCAGTTTTGGACTGAGAAAAGGTCGTCTTGACTCCTTTCCCGATACTACATATCTCTCAAACAAAATTTTTATGTTTTGTGCTTAATTAACTAAATTAAGCATGTTGACTATAAGTATATCAGTTTTATGTCAAAAAAATATCATCTCCATCATTTTCTCGATACTGTATATTTATCAAGTAAAATTTCACTGTTGTGCTCAGATAACCAGTTTGAGCGTACTGATAACTAGCTCATCAGTTCTGTATCAAGAAATGGTCATTTGGATCGGTTTCTTTATACTGCATGTCTCACATGCACACTCACATGTACTAAGGTGAACTGATCTCACTCTCGGTTGCCCCTTTCACTGCATGAATATTAATTAAACGTTTCTTTACTTGTTTAATTCATTCAAATTGGAAAATTATACTGTATTCAAACTTAATTACTTATTACATAGCAATTAGGTTCCATGAACATAGGGGCCATTACAACTTACCCCCCTTACAAAATTTTCATCCTCGAAAATAAGAACAATTCCAAAAGTCTCTTCTCATGTCTTCTTCCCGTTCACATGCGGCTTCCTCAACATTATGATTCTACCACAATACTTTTACAAGTAGTATTACTTTATTCCTAAGAACTTTCTCCTCTCTGGCTAGAATCAACACGGGTTTCTCCTCGTATGTCAAATCGGCATGCACTTCAACCGGTTCTTGGCTCAAAACATGGGAGCTGTCTGGGATGTACTTCTTTAGCATTGAGACGTGAAAGACATTGTGCACCAAAGCTAACTCGGGAGAAAGCGTTAGACTATAGTCCACCTTCCTGACTCTCACGATTATCTCAAAGGGTCCTATGTATCTAGGACTAAGCTTTCCCTTCTTTCCAAAGTGCATCACCCCTTTCATGGGTGCCACCATGAGAAAGATTGAGTCTCTTTCTTGAAACTAGAGGGGTCTACGGTGCTTATCTACAAAACTCTTCTGGTGACTATGCGCTATATTTAACCTCTCTCGTATCAGCTTCACGTCTGCCATTGCATTCTTGATGAAGTCTGTGCTAACAAGCTATTTCTCTACAGTCTCATGCCAATGAACCAAAGATCTGCATTTTCTTACATAAATCAACTCGTACGGTGCCATCCCGATCGAGGAATGGTAGCTATTGTTGTACGAGAACTCAATCAAGGGTAGCTTATGATCCCAGTTTCCCTTAAAGTCTAGGACACAAGCTCTTAACATGTCCTCCAATGTTTGTATAGTCCTTTCAGACTGTCCGTCGGTCTGAGGGTGGAATGCTGTGCTGAACTTTAGCTTGGACCCTAATGCGGCCTGAACGCTTTGCCAAAATTTGGAGGTGAAGCATCTGTCACTATCTGATATGATTGACTTGGGCATTCCATGCAGTCTTATGATCTAAGCCATATAGATTTCTGCTAGTCATTCTACTGAGTAACTGACGTTTATGGCTAGGAATCTGGCTGATTTCGTCAATCTATCTACTATCACCCAGATTGCGTCATTGCCGTTGGATGTCCTTGGTAATCTGACCACAAAGTCCATCGTGATTGTGACGACCTGGCTATCGTGGAGGCCACATGTGGTCATGCTCTGAAGCTGACTGCAATAGACCGTTACCTTATAGGTCGTCAGTAACTTACTTTTAACTTGCTCCGATACCACCTGTGACAGCTGGTATCTTATTTTTAACATACTTAATTTAACTTTTCGTTTAAACTTGGAAATAGGGAATAGTTTTTTTTATCTTTGAACTTTAAACTTGAAAATTGTATCATCGTAAAACATTTACTAAAGTAAATCTTTTACATTGTTGTAACTTGATATACATCATAAACCATCATTTTAATACTCTCTTTAAACAACTCAGCGGAGGACTCATAGCAGTGCCATAACCCTCGCTCAGTCCCTTGGCACATGCAAATCTCATGCGTCATCTATCACTTGTCTTATCATCGTGTAGGTTGCTCATCTACAACATGAACTAACTTGTGAGCGACAGGATCAGTAAGTTCAAACATACATGCATGACATATAAAAACTCATACCATATAGGAAATAGCATATCTAATACCAATTGTGGCATCAGAACATTCACATAACATATATCATACATTGCTTTACATTCATACTTAACCTTATAAACATACTTGAACATACTTTATATTGTAAACATACTTTCATACTTAACATACTTTACATTTTTAAACATAGCATACTTAAAGTATGCTTAAACATCGTAAACATAACATACTTATCATCGTGAACATACTTATCATAGTCGACCATACTTTAACGTCATAAACATACTTAAGATACTTTAACATAACATCTTCAACATACTTCATACTTAACATACTTTAAACATCGTAGTCATACTTATATATACTTGAACATCGTAAACATAGCATACTTAACGTATGCTAAACATCATAAACATAGCATACTTGAAATATAACATACTTAACATCTTTGATATTGTGAACATACATCCACATTTAACATCATGAATACACTTATCATACTAAAATACGTAAAATATTGTAAATATACTTTAGCATCATAGATACACTTACGTATGTTTAAATACCCTTAACATCAAACATAGCATGGATCATTAACATAACAAATAACATGCATTACTGGTCATAATCGAGAATTTTTACTATTTCTTGAAATTTTGTATAACTTGTGTACTCAATGATTTTTTGTGTAAAACTGTAAAACATATGTTTTAATACTATTTAGAAAGCGAAGAAATGTTCGGACAGTGCTGACAAGAGTGTGATCAAAAATGAAAAATTTTACCAAACCAAAATCGGACAAAATATGCCGTTTCGGTTTCGAAAATTTTGAAAATATATTGTAAACCACTAAAAGACTAAATACTTACGGTATTGATTTTTAGGCTAAACGGAGCGAAATAAGGAAAACCAATCGCGCGGATAGCTTCAGGAACTCATGTATGCGATTTCGGAGCAAAAATTTTCGGTTTGACTCCTGGTCAAAAGTTTGACTCCAAATATACATAAGGAGTCAAAGATTAAGTGTGAATCTTTGAAAGGATGTAATGATACATTCCAATCCAAGGACTAGGGTTTAAAGTCAAGAAAATTCAATGGCTAAGATGTAAAGTCAACTAAAAAGTCAAAGAAAGCTTATAAAAAATTCAAGAGAATTCTAGGGTAAGATAGGTGGCGGATTTTGGCTGGAAAAATGGAAAAAAAAGCTGCCCAATTTTGTTGAATTATAAAGCAGTCCTTAAAGGTTTCAAAAACTTCACAAAAAGCTTGCAAAAATGCCCTTAAAACATTGCAAGAAAGTCCCTCAAAATTCAGCCATAAAAGCCCACGGTTTTGGCCGTGGAAAACAGAAAATTTTCAGCCAAAACTTTGCTTCTTTTCTACCTCAAACAGCGATGAGTTGCCTCCACTAAAACAGAAAAAAATTCTTCAAGTTTGCTTCAAGAAAGTGTGTAAAATTCATCCCAAAGTTCAAGTTATCAAGCAAGCAAGGTAATCTTCTATTTTGGTATGATTTCTTCTTGTTTTCATGAAGAAAAACCGTGTGGAATGGGCTGTTTTAATGAGAAGAAAATCAATTTTTGTTTCATGAAATTTTGGTTGAAAGTGTGTAAATGATGTGAGATTAAGTTAAGCAAGAAACATGAGCATGAAAAATCAAGTTGTTATATGTTTTCTTTCATTAAAACCGTGGGTTATTCATGAGGAAGGAAGATGAAATTTCCATGTTGAAATTTCAACATGTGGTTTTTATGTTAAAAAAAAATCATGTGGAAATGGAATGAAAGAAAGGGATGAAATGAAATTGAAAAACACTAAAAGTTGGTACTTGTTTTTCAATTGAAAACCGTGTGGATGAAAGAGGAAAAATGTGGTTTGCATTGGTGAATTTGTATTTTTAAAGATGACATTGTTCATGTGTAGAAAATAAGGAAAAGAAATGGAAATGAATTCTCTGAATGAGATGATTCTCTGAATTCGAATTGGATTGGGAAAAGATATTCTCCCTTATCCAAAACCATAAAATCCGAATTTTCCATGGGAAAATCCCAACAATAAAATTCGGTTTATTTAGGATAAATCCAATCCAAATCTAAACAAGATTTTAACTACAATTTTATCTCCCTTTTTCAACCAAAAAATCCGAAATTTCCTAGGAGATTTTCCCTCCAAAAATTCAGCCACATTTAGGATAAGGGAGAATCAAAATTCCACTAGGATTTTCAAGGTTGAATCTTATCTCAACCTTATCCAAAATAACCGAATTTTCCTAGGAGATTTCCTCCATAATTTCGGCCACTTTTCAGGGAAGGAGAGAATCTAAATTCAATTGGGATTGAAACTTGAATTTTTCCCTTGAACCTTATCCACAAAAACCGAAATTCCATTGAGGATTATCCTCAAAATTTCGTCCATAATTTGTTAGGATTTGGATTCAAAATTCAAGTAGGATTCTAACAAGATTATCCTCTCCAAATCCAACTCAAATTCGAATTTCAAACCTTGTGGATTTTTCACAACAAATTCAAATCCCACTTGGACTGTGATTCAAAATTTGAATTTCAAATTTCAAATTCGAATTTCAAATTCAAATTTCAAATTTCAAATTTCAAATTTAAATTTCAAATTCAAATTTCAAATTCAAAATTCAAATTTCAAAATTTAAAATTCAAATTTCAAAATCCACAAAACGGTTGTGTTTCAAATTTTTGTTCCAATGGATAATTTTCTACAACTCCTATCCAATCTCAAATAAAATCATGGCAACTTTATTTGGAGTTCGAATAATTGTGTACTTTATTATCCAAAACAAAATCTGAATCCAACCGGAGAGAATCTTGTCTACCATCCTAATCCTGTGTCATCACCATCCATGCATAATAAACTAGCCATTAGCATACACAAATCAATTTGCCAAACGTTAAGGAATTATGTGGAGTTAGTAGAGGGACTGATTGGACATATATAATCGGGCACCCGCAAATCCATATGATCATCATTCTTTACTGAATAACTCAATCATATGATCACTAGTTTCAGAGTCACACCACTATAAACCTGAAACTGAACTCCCAATTATATACCGTATTACGTAAGCCTGTGACGAGCTGCTATCCAATGACCTTGTCATATAAGCAAAACCCTCATATGATATCCATGATCAGCCTTAGGTCAAAGTCCGTTTAATCCTACTGATCAGGCTATCTTAAAGTTCCATTATACTACCAAATTAAGAAAATGATTATTCACCATATGTGAATAAGAAGTCATCCGCCCAGCAGAATACCCAGGGCCTTGTCTATTTTCACATTCAGTATAATGCCTTTAAGAGGATACCTTTAACTCCTTAGAGCTATGATTCCGATATCTGCAAACAAACCCTTCATCGTATACAAGTCATTCACCTAACGAACCGGTCTATAAGCTTACTACCTCTGAGACACTTTAGCCATTGGAACATCGAAGTACACAAGTCATATACATGAAGTAATTCATTTACTCAGGATTAAGGTTATTGCACAATGAACGTCAAAAGCAGATTGATCCACTCATAGCGGACTACGTAGATCAATCACGTTTTAGTCCCGGTCTAATATGTCACCACCAAGTAACATATCTATGTGTCTACTTGGGAGTCCAGCTCTAGACAGTCAAGATAAACCGTCCCCTCCAAGGCTTTAGACAACATAATAGTCTTAACATGAGTTAGATGCTCGGTCTAACCCCATATACTACAGACCATAGTTTAGACCGCTAACTTTAGAACATTGTCTTCTCGCATACAAAAGTCCATTGCATGCAACGTTCTAACAGTTTTAACACAAGCAGTCAGTGAGCCATCTTTGCTTACATTTACTTTAACATGTAAATAAAACGAGGACAGATAGCAATGTAATGAATAACCTCTATATATAAATATAATTTTATTATCCAGTTCAAAATAAATACATCAAAATGTCTCTAATGCTTAGGGCAATTCCTAACAAAAGAACGAGTTAAAATCTCGTTAAAAATGAGTGAGTTTTGCTATGTGATTTTACGTAAAAAGTTTGTAACTTTTACGTAAATTAGGTTTGTGGTATAGTACTTGACAGGGTAGAATAGGATAGATGGTTTCGAGGCATTTCCTAAACGCCGGGAACCTAGAATTTCAATGGAAATGTTGCCAAAATTTTCAAGACGCCCGAAGGCCAATTTGATAAATGAGGGGTAAAAATAGGGTCGGGAACTAGAAACTCGAGCCCCCTCAGAAACCTAAGCCCGAGAAGAGAATAAGGGACGATTAAATAACTAGTGAAATAGCCATTTAAGGTCCCGAAAGGCTAGAAAAATGAGAAGCAACCCCGAGGGTTGGAATAGTACCACCCGAGGGTTGGGTGAATAGTAACCCGAGCGTTTTGGTAGAAAATATCGTAAAAGCACGGTAAGACCTAAGAAACGTTATTTTAGGATATTTGGGATCAGAAAATCTAGATAAAACGGAAAAATGAGAATTTCCCGATTTATAGTCCCGTCAAGAGCAAAATGGTCATTTTGACCAAAATTTTCTAAATTGTCAAAAAAAGGCCATAAAAGCCTTAGAATAATTTTATTAAATTTTTTAAGGCTAAAATAGTGCCATAAGTCAGAAAAATGAGAGAAAATCCCGCTAAGGACGAAATAGTTATTTTTGCTAAAAGTTAGGCGCAAAACGGTCATTTTGTCAAAAAGTTCAGAAAAGCGATATTAAGGCCCGGAATAGTATTTCACGCAATATAATAATTACAAAATTTAAAATATGAATCCCAAAATGAATAATTAAGAACCCAAATCAGAAATTTTATATTTTCACAGTATTTTAGCTATGAATTGAATAGTAAAAATGACTGTGATTTATTTCGATTATAGGAAAGTAACCAAAAGGCTATTTGAGGAAGCCGGTTGACTCAGGAAAGGAACTGCTAGCAAAATACTATAAGTTCAGACATTTATTTGTCTGCAGTGTAAATTTACTCAGTACGCTTATGTGATATAGATGACAGAAATTTAGTAGTCAAGTGCTGTATGCACACTAACATAAAAGATAAAATCTTAAGAGAATTACAGAATAAACTACAGAATAATTTAAAGAGTTCCAGACCCTGGAGGCAGCATAATTGCCACCAGTCAGGAACCACCAGAAACTCAGTAATTAAATCAGTATTGGTATACTGGCCTCCCACACAGGTGGAGGTTTCTCAGATTCAAACATGATAGGACTACAAACCGCTGGTGATATGTCCTGGGTTTTGGAAATCTGATATAGTTAGACTATAGAGGATTGGCCAGTGGATCGCTTCGCAGAGTCTCTCACAATTATGCACGCACTACGGTACGACTAATTCAGGGGCCCATTATCAGAAATCAGTATTAGATAAAGACTTAAAACTTAAGAATTGCCATAATTGAGCATAAAACGTACTAACTGTCTGTGTAGTAGCTTAGACCACAGTTGACGTGAATAGTATCGATCAAAGTCAACCTTACTATTCTTGGTCAAAAGTTAAAGTTACTATTTATGTGAATAGTGTTTTTTCATGGTTTTATGATTTATGTTCTTGCATGTATGTTTGAACTTACTGAGCCTGTCGCTCACCAGTTTATTCATGTCGCAGGTAAGAAACTTGTACACCAGTAGACAGTGGATGGACAAGGAGCGGGATTACATCTACCTCTAGGGCTGGGCGAGGGGAATGATCCTGCTGATGTTTTCGACTGAGCAAGAATTAGAATGATGTTTTGAGAGTAGATTTGAATTATATTTTGAAACTATATCTTGATGTAAATTATGTATGACCAGTATGACAATAGTTTACCTTATGTTTTATGATGCTTATATTTTTACAGTTTATAGTCACAAATAGTTTTAAAAAAAAATCCCTCGGTTTCCAGAATAAAAATCATCTTAACTACAAATGGTAATTTAACAAGAACAAGTTATAAATAAGATGCCGGTGACCCATTGAGGTAATGGTCTACCATAGCAGACTAGAAGTTCTACTATACTAGTATTGTAGCCTTAATTCCGGGCGGGCCGCTATAGTTGGTATCAGAGCAGTTGACCATGTCCCTCAAGGCCTTATGCGCATCCCGCTCGTCCATTCAAGTAAGTTAAGTTTATTTTACAATTAGTAGCATGTTTATTTATATAAAGTGAACCTTATGTAGGAGCCAGATGACAAGGCCACCTTACTACCGACCACATCCATATCAAGGTAGGGGTCCTCCAAGGGTGTGGACTAGATCTATAATTAGACCATCCCCGCCCTGACAACAGACTGTACACTTTCCAGCCCCGCCAAACCCTACTGTTCCCCAAGTCAAGGTATCAGATGTAGGAAATAAATCGTTAAAAACAAATCAGAGTGGCACAGCAGAACAATAAAATTTTTTCAAGAACGTTAAATATCTCATGATGCCATACACAATAAACCAACAACAATTTAAATTCATACCTCAAGGATGCCAATCTTGCAGGAGGAGAATGACCGGAGGGCTTCAACCAACTAGCCTTCTCTGCTATTCTCCAATTTTGGAATGGCTGAGTGTGTGGGCACTCTGAACCTCAATCGATATGCTAGCACTGCTAGTCTTCTTTTGACCACCCAGATCTCTAAAGAACTTATTGTCACGGTGAGTTATGCAACAATAAGCCTGCTCACCTGAGAGTCTGTGGTCTAAGATAACTAGAGTGATAGGACCTTTATTTATAGACTTGCATGAGGTGATTTTCTGAATTCAAATTGGATTAGGAGAAGATATTCTCCCTTATCCACAACCAAAAAATCCAAATTTTCCAAAGGAAAATCTCAACAAATTTCGGCCAACTTAGGATTATCCAATTCAAATCTAAACAATATTTTAACTAGAATTTTATCTCCCTTTTTCAACCAAAAAATCTGAAAATCCTAAAGGATCTTCACCAAAAATTTTCAGCCACTTTAGGATAAGGGAAGAATCAAAATTCCACTAGGATTTTCAAGCTTGAATCTTATCTCATCCTTATCCAAAATAACCGAAAATCTCCTAGGAAATCTTCCTCAAATTTTTGACCATAATCAGGGAGGGGAGAATCCAAATTCAACTGGGATTGAAACTTTCCTTGAATCTTATCCACAAAAAATTTGAAAATTCCATGAGGATAATCCTCAAAATTTTTGTCCACTTTTGCTAGGATTTGGATTCAAAATTCAAGTAGGATTCCAACAAGATTTTCCTCTCCATATCCAACTCAAATTCGAATTTCATTCCTTGTGGATTTACCACAACAAATTCGAATCCTACTTGGACTATGATTCAAAATTTGAATTTCAAATTTCAAATTCAAATTTCAAATTCAAATTTTAGATTCAAATTTCAAATTCAAAATTCAAAATTCAAAATTCAAATTTTAAAATCCACAAAACAGTTGTATTTCAAATTCTTGTTCTCATGGATAATTTTCTACAACTCCAATCCAATCTCAAATAAAATCATGGCAACTTTATTTGGAGTTTGAATAATTGTGTACTCTATTATCAAAACAAAATCTGAATTCAACCAGAGAGAATCTTGTCTACCATCCTAGTACTATGTCAACACCATCCATGCATAATAAACTAGTCAATAGCATACACAAATCAATTTTGCCAAACGTTAAGGAATTATGTGGACATATATAGTCGGGCTCCCGCAAATCCATATGATCATCATTCTCTACTGAACAACTCAATCATATGATCACTAATTTCAGAGTCACATCACTATAAACCTAAAACTGAACTCCCAATTATATATCATATTACGTAAGCCTGTGATAAGCTATCGTCCAATGACCTTGTCATGTACGCAAAACCCTCATATGATATCCATGATCAGCCTTAGGCTAAAGTCTGTTTAATCCTACTGATCAGGCTATCTTAAAGTTCCATTATACTACCGAATAAAGAAAATGATTATTCACCGTATGTGAATAAGAAGTCATCCGCCCAGCAGACGACCCAAGGCCTTGTCCATTTTCACATTCAGTATAATGCCTTTAAGAGGATACCCTTAACTCCTTATTAGAGCTATGATTCCGATATCTGTAAATGAACCCTTCATCGTATACAAGTCATGCACCCAATGAACCGGTCTATAAGCTTACTAACTCTGAGATGCTTTATTCATTGGAACATCAAAGTACACAAGTCATACACATGAAGCTGTCCATCTACTTAGGATTAAGGTTACTGCACAATGAACGTCAATAGCAGATCGATCCACTCAAAGCGGACTTTGTAGATCAATCACGCTTTAGTCCCGGTCTAATATGTCACCACCAAGCAACATATCTATGTCCCTACTTGGGAGTCTAGCTCTAGATAGTCAAGACAAACCGTCCCCTCCAAGGCTTTAGACAACATAATAGTCTTAACATGAGTTAAATGCTCGGTCTAACCCCATAGACTACAAACCATAGTTTAGACCGCTAACTTACATCAAGATATAATTTCAAAACATAGATTAAAATGAGTGCAAGAAGAGGTCGACGTCCTACAATAGCTGAGAGGTTGGAAGAAGTACAAGCTTTCCTTGAAAATCAAATGAAAGAAAATGCTGAACTACAACAGTGACTTTCCGTTATGGAACAAAAATGACAGGCTCCAAAAGAAGGTAATGCTTCCCAAGTGGCTAAGACAGTACTAGCAGAGCCGCCAGTCATTCCAGAAGTTTAGCAGCCTCAACCTAGGGTGAACCAAGAACCCTTATATGAACGATTCCATCGGATGAAACCGCCAGAGTTTGAGGGTTCAATTGACCTACTTGAAGCAGAGGAGTGGCTTTCTTCACTGCAAAGAATCCTTGACTTCATGAATTTAATAGATCAACAAAATATTTTATGTGCGTCCTTCATGCTGAGAAAGGATGCTCATTTTTGGTGGGATACAGTCCGTATGAGGGGGGATGTGACCATAATGACAAGGGAAGAATTTCTAGAGGAATTCAACCAGAAATACTATGATCCAGCTGCTCTTCATCGCCAACAAAAGGAGTTTGCTGAACTAAAACAGGGGAACTAGTCTGTGAGCAAAGTGTGTCACAGATTTAATCAGCTGTCTCGGTTATGTCCATATGTGGTGCCAACAAGAGAAAAGATTCAGAAAATGATTAGCATGTTCAGGCCAGAAATAGCTGTAGTAGTTGACAGTGGGCCAGTACTGCCTACTTCAGTGGCAGATTGTGTAAGCAGAGCCCTCAGGGATGAATATCACTTACTCAGGCAAAAAGAAAAAAGAGAAAAGGTTTGGGAAGCGAAGAAAAAGAGAAGATCCTTGCCAAATCAGTGCAAACAGGGATGCAAACAGGACAAGGTAGTAAATCTGGCCAGAGTAGACCAAACCAGTCCAACCCTCAAGGCTCCCAACCATAGCAAGGAAAAAGAAAAGGGAATTTTTCAGGGAATAGAAGTCAAGATACTCGCAATCAAACGGAAGATTAGTCACGGCATAGGGCTGAGTTTTCCCACATGTGCTACGTGTGGAAGGAGGCATCCAGGCCAGTGTGAAATTTGCATTACTGCATGCTATTAGTGCGGAAGAGAAGGGCATTTTGCAAAGAATTATCTAATGAACTGCCAGAATATCCTAGGACTAGTGCAATAGCGCCAACAATACCCTTAACGTCAGCAACCGCCTTAAGCTCATGCCTTAAAGGGAAGGATCGAAGGGCCTTCAGGAGTGCCACCAGTATAGTCTGAACGCCCAGGACAGACTTCATGACCAGATGCGCATGTTACAGTTTTTAATAAGGAAGACGCTAAAGCAGGAACATCTAACGTGGTTACAGGTCAGATTTCTATATTTCACCATGTGGTGTGTGTCCTTTTTGATACAGGAGCTACACACTCCTTTGTGTCCCAAAAGACGTGGCCGAGGAAAAGAAACTGCAATCAGAAGATGTTCCAGTTGTCAACGAATTCCTCGATGTATTCCCAGAGGAGTTGCTAGGGCTACCACCGGAAAGAGAAATTTCATTCGAAATTGAGATTATGCCAGGGACTGCTCCAATTTTCAAGGCTCCATATCATATGGCCCCAGCAGAATTGAAAGAGTTACAGGTGCAATTAAAAGAGCTACTTGATAAGGGATTTATCCGACCAAGCTACTCCCCATGGGGCGTACCAGTACTATTCATTAAAAAGAAAGATTAAACTCTCCGGATGTGCATTGATTATAGAGAGTTGACGAAGGTTATCATCAAGAATAAGTATCCATTACATGTGATTGATGACCTGTTCGACCAGTTAAAGGGAGCAGCAGTATTCTCAAAAATTGATTTATGCTCAGGCTATCATCAGTTGAGAATCCGAGAGAGTGATATTCCTAAGACAACGTTCAGAACCCGATACAGTCAATATGAATTTTTAGTGATGCCATTTGGATTGACTAATGCTCTAGCCGTGTTCATGGATTTGATGAACTGAATCTTTAAGGAGTTTCTTGATAAGTTTGTTATCATGTTTATCGATGACATACTTATATATTCGAAGACTCATAAGGAGCATGAGGAGCATCTATGAATTGTTCTTCACACTGTAAGGAATCATCAGCTGTACGTGAAATTCTCTAAGTGTGAATTTTGGTTGGATAAAGTGCATTTTCTTGGGCACGTAGTGACAAAGGAAGGCATAGTAGAAGATCCAGCCAAGGTGGAAGTGATTAATGAGTGGCCTACTCCTAAGACCGTAACTGAAATACGTAGTTTCTTAGGGTTAGCCAGTTACTACCGATGATTCGTAGAAGGATTTGTAAGATTAGCTGCACCTCTCACTGCTCTCACTCATAAGGAAAAGAAATATAAGTGGACGCAAGGGTGTGAAAGAAGTTTTCAAGAGTTAAAGAAGTGACTGACGAGTACACCTATCCTTATTTTACCTATAGAGGGTGAAAAGTTTACGATCTACAGTGGTGCTTTAAAGATAGGCTTGGGAGCTGTACTCATGCAAAATGATAAGGTGATAGCTTATGCGTCACGTCAGCTAAAGAACCATGAGAGGAATTATCCTACTCATGATCTAGAACTTGCTGCTGTAGTGTTCGTACTCAAAATCTGGCGACACGATTTATATGGAGCTCAATGTCAAATCTTCATTAATCACCAGAGCCTGAAATACTTCTTCACGCACAAGGAGTTAAACATACGACAGAGAAGATGGTTAGAGTTGGTGAAAAACTATGACTGTGAAATTCTCTACCATCCAGGAAAGGAAAATCGAGTAGCGGATGCATTGAGCAGAAAGTCAACCACTCCGTGAAGCTGTCAATAGACGAGCTACCAAGAGCCTTGCAGCAGGAAATTAACTCCCTTCAATTGGAATTAATAACCGAAAGGTTAACAGCCCTAAGATTAGAATCTTCTCTGTATGAAGATATTAAAAAATCCCAGAAGTAGGATCTAGGTGCGATAAAAACTCCGAGAAGAAGCCTCAAAAAATAAAGAATCAGATATAAGCATGTCCACTGATGGAATGCTTTTGTATCGAAGGAGGATCTATGTCCTGGCTATTGAAGGACTGAGAAGACAAATCCTGATAGAAGCTCATGAAACACCATATTCCATTCATCTTAGAGCCAACAAAATGTATCAAGATCTCAAGATACAGTTTTGGTGGAAAGGGATAAAGAAAGATGTTGCAGAATTCGTAAGCCGATGCCTGACTTGTGAAAGAGTAAAGGCCGAACATAGACATTTAGGAGGAAAATTAGAACCCTTAGAAATTCTAGAGTGGAAATGAGAGCATATCACCATGGACTTCGTGGTAGGGCTTCCCAAGACCAGAGAAAGGTATGACGCTATCTGGGTAATTGTTGATAGGCTAACCAAGACGGCACGATTCATAGCCATGATGACAACTTTCATGTTAGAGAAATTAGCACAGTTGTGTGTGACTCATATTATTCGGTTACATGGAGTGCCAAATTCTATAGTATCAGATCGAGATGCACGATATACTTCTACATTTTGGGAGTGTGTACAAAAAGCTATGTGGACAGAATTACACTTTAGTACAGCTTTTCATCCCCAAACAGATGGACAGTCGAATGAACTATCCAGACACTGGAAGATATGCTCAGAGCCTGCGTTATAGATTTTCCTAGAAGTTGGAATGAAAAGCTATCGTTGATAGAGTTTTCATATAACAACAGTTACCAAGCTTCCATAGGAATGGCACCGTATGATGCTCTATATGGAAGAAAGTGTAGGTCTACTATCCATTGGTATGATCTACGAGAAAAGTAGCTGCATAAGACTGATTTCATAAGGGAAACTATAGAGGCAATTGCAAAGATTCAGAAAAGCATACAGATCGCTCAAAGCCAACAGAAGAGTTATGCAGACAAACGGTGAAGATTCTTGGAGTTTGAAAAGGGGGATTACGTATTCCTCAAAGTATTGCCAATGAAAGGCGTAATGCGATTCGATAAAAAGGGAAAATTAAGTCTAAGATATATTGGGCCATTTGAAATAATCGAACGCATTGGGAAGGTAGCTTACAAGTTAGCATTACCCCCAGACCTATCGACAGTACACAGTGTCTTTCATGTGTCAATGTTAAGGAAGTATATATCTGATCCATCACATGTGCTAGAGTATGAGCCGATACAAGTTCAAGAAGATTTGACCTACCCAGAACAACCAGTGCAGATTTTAGAGCAAGAAGAGAAAGTGTTGAGAAATAAGACGATCCTACTAGTCAAGGCTTTATGGAGAAACCATTGTATTGAAGAGGTTACGTGGGAACGTGAAGATGAGATGAAAGTCTTATACCCCCACTTATTCTAATTTTCAAAGACGAAAATTTTATAAGGAGGGGAGAATGTCATAATCGAGAATTTTTGCTGTTTCTAGAAAATTTGTATAACTTGTGTACTCAATGATTTTTATGTGTAAAACTGTAAAACATATGTTTTAATACTATTTAGAATTCGAAGAAATGTTCGGACAATGCTGACAAAAGTGTGATCAGAAATGAAAAATTTTACTGAATCGAAATCGGACAAAATATACCTTTTTGGTTTTGAAAATTTTGAAAATATACTGTAAACCACTAAAAGACAAAATACTTACGGTATTGATTTTTAGGCTAACCGGAGCGAATTAAGGAAAACCGATCGCGCGGACAGTCTCAGGAACTCGTGTACGCGATTTCGGTGCAAAAATTTTTAGTTTGACTTTTGGTCAAAAGTTTGACTCCAATTATATATAAGGAGTCAAAGATTGAGTGTGATTCTTTGAAAAAATGTAATGATACATTCCAATCCAAGGGCTAGGGTTTAAAGTCAAGAAAATTCAATGGCTAAGGTGCAAAGTCAACTAAAAAGTCAAAGAAAGCTTATAAAAAATTTAAGAGAATTCTAGGGCAAGATAGGTGGCGGATTTTGGCTGGAAAAATGGAAAAAAATCTCCCCAATTTTGTTTAATTATAAAGCAGCCCTTAAAGGTATCAAAAATTTCACAAAAAGCTTACAAAATTGCCCTTAAAACATTGTAAGAAAGTCCCTCAAAATTCAGCCATAAAAGCCCACGGTTTTGGCCATGAAAAACAGAAAATTTTTAGCCAAAACTTTGCTTCTTTTCTACCTCAAACAGCAATGAGTTCCCTCCACTAAAACAGAAAAATATTCTTCAAGTTTGCTTCAAGAAAGTGTGAAAAATTCATCCCAAAGTTCAAGTTATCAAGCAAGCAAGGTAATCTTCTATTTTGGTATGATTTCTTCTTGTTTTCATGAAGAAAAACCGTGTGGAATGGGTTGTTTTAATGAGAAGAAAATCAGTTTTTGTTTCATGAAATTTTGGTTGAAAGTGTGTAAATGATGTGAGATTAAGTTAAGCAAGAAACAAGAGCATGAAAAATCAAGTTGTTATATGTTTTCTTTCATTAAAACCGAGGGGTAAAAATAGGGTCAGGAACCGGAAACCTGAGTCCCCTCGGAAACCTAAGGTCGAGAAGAGAATAAGGGACGATTATATAACTAGTGAAATAGCCATTTAATGTCCCGAAAGGCTAGAAAAACGAAAAGCGACCCCGAGGGTCAGAATAGTACCACCCGAGGGTCAATGAATTGTAACCCGAGTGTTTTGGTAGAAAATATCGTAAAAGCTCGGTAAGACCTAAGAAACGTTATTTTAGGATTTTTGGGATCAGAAAACCCAGATAAAACGGAAATAGTTATTTTTGCCAAAAGTTAGGGGTAAAACGGTCATTTTGTCAAAAAATTCAGAAAAGCGATATTAAGGCCCGGAATTGTATTTCACGCAGTATAATAATTACAGAATTTAAAATATGAATCCCAAAACAAATAATTAAGAAGCCAAATCAGAAGTTTTATATTTTTCGCAGTATTTTAGCTATGAATTGAATAGTAAAAATGACCGTGATTTATTTCGGTTATAGGAAGGCAACCAAAACGCGATTTAAGGAAGCCAGTTGACTCAAGAAAGGAACCGCTAGCAAAATACCTGTAAGTTCAGGCATTTATTTGTCTGTAGCATGAATTTACTCATTATGCTTACGTGATATAGATGATAGAAATTTAGTAGTCAAGTGCTGTATGCACACTAACATAAAAGATAAAATCTTAAGAGAATTACAGAATAAACTAAAGAATAATTTAAAGAGTTCCAGACCCTAGAGGCAGCATAATTGCCACCGGTCAGGAACCACCAGAAACTCAATAATTAAATCAGTATTGGCATACCGGCCTCCCACACAGGTGGAGGTTTCTCAGATTCAAATATGATAGGGCTACAAACCACTGGTGATACGTCCTGGGTTTTGGAAATCTGATATAGTTAGACTGTAGAGGATTGGCCAGTGGGTTGCTCCCCAAAGTCCCTCTCAGTTGTGCGCGCACTACGGTACGACCAATTTAGAGGCCCATTATCAGAATTCAGTATCAAATAAAGACTTAAGACTTAAGAATTACCATAATTGAGCATAAAACGTACTAACTGTCTATGTTGTAGCTTACACCACAATTGACATGAATAGTGTCGATCAAAGTCAACCTTACTATTCATGATCAAAAGTCAAAGTTACTATTCATATGAATAGTCTTTTTCATGATTTTATGATTTATGTTCTTGCATGTATGTATGAAGTTACTGATCCTGTCGCTCACCAGTTTATTCATATTGCAGGTAAGAAACCTGTACACCAGTAAACAGTGGATGGACGAGGAGCGGGATTACATCTGCCTCCAGGGCTAGGCGAGGGGAATGGTCCTGCTGATGTTTTCCGCTGAGCAAGATTTAGAATGATGTTTTGAGAGTAGATTTTGAATTATATTTTGAAATTATATCATGACGTAAATTGTGTACAACTACTATGACAATAGTTTACCTTATTGTTAGGAAATGCCCTAAGTATTAGAGACATTTTGATGTATTCATTTTGAACTGGATAATAAAATTATACTTAGAGGTTATTCATTACATTGCTATCTGTCCTCGTCTTATTTACATGTTAAAGTAAATGTAAGCAAATATGGCTCACTGACTGCTTGTGTTAAAACTGTTAGAACGTTGCATGCAATGGACTTTTGTATGCGAGAAGACAATGTTCTAAAGTTAGCAGTCTAAACTATGGTCTGTAGTCTATGGGGTTAGACCGAGCATCTAACTCATGTTAAGACTATTATGTTGTCTAAAGCCTTAGAGGGGACGGTCTGTCTTGACTGTCTGGAGCTGGACTCCCAAGTAGAGACATGGATATGTTGCTTGGTGGTGACATATTAGACCGGGACTAAAGCGTGATTGATCTACGTAGTCCGCTATGAGTGGATCAATCTGCTTTTGACGTTCATTATGCAATAACCTTAATCCTGAGTAAATGAACTACTTCATGTATATGACTTGTGTACTTTGATGTTCCAATGGCTAAAGCGTCTCAGAGGTAGTAAGCTTATAGACCGGTTCGTTGGGTGCATGACTTGTATACGATGAAGGGTTTGTTTGCAGATATCGGAATCATAGCTCTGAGGAGTTAAAGGTATCCTCTTAACGGCATTATACTGAATGTGAAAATGGACAAGGCCTTGGGTCGTCTGCTGGGCGGATGACTTCTTATTCACATATGGTGAATAATCATTTTCTAGATTCGGTAGTATAATGGAACTTTAAGATAGCCTGATCAGTAGGATTAAACGGACTTTGACCTAAGGCTGATCATGGATATCATATGAGGGTTTTGCATATATGACAAGGTCATTGGATGGTAGCTCGTCACAGGCTTACGTAATACGGTATATAATTGGGAGTTCAGTTTCAGGTTTATAGTGGTGTGACTCTGAAATTAGTGATCATATGATTGAGTTGTTCGGTATAGAATGATGATCATATGGAATCACGGGAGCCCGATTATATATGTCCAATCAGTCCCTCTACTAGCTCCACATAATTCCTTAATGTTTGGCAAATTGATTTGTGTATGCTATTGGCTAGTTTATTATGCATGGATGGTGATGACACAGGATTAGGATGGTAGACAAGATTCTCTCCGGTTGGATTCAGATTTTGTTTTGGATAATAGAGTACACAATTATTCGAACTCCAAATAAAGTTGCCATGATTTTATTTGAGATTGGATTGGAGTTGTAGAAAATTATCCATGAGAACAAGAATATGAAATACAACCGTTTTGTGGAATTTGAAATTTGAATTTTGAAATTTGAAATTTGAATTTTGAAATTTGAAATTTGAATTTTGAATTTGAAATTTGAATTTGAAATTTGAATTTGAAATTCGAATTTGAAATTTGAATTTGAAATTTAAATTTTAAATTTGAAATTTGAATTTGAAATTTGAATTTGAAATTTGAAATTCAAATTTTGAATCACAGTCCAAGTAAGATTCGAATTTGTTGTGGAAAATCCACAAGGTTTGAAATTCGAATTTGAGTTGGATTTGGAGAGGATAATCTTGTTAGAATCCTACTTGAATTTTGAATCCAAATCCCAACAAATAAGGGACGAAATTTTGAGGATAATCCTCATGAAAGATTTCGGATTTTGTGGATAAGATTCAAGGGAATATTCAAGCTTCAATCCTAGTTGAATTTGGTTTCTCTCTCCTCCCAAAAGTGGCCGAAATTTTGGATCCCTAATCCTAGGAAATTCGGTTATTTTTGGATAAGGTTAAGATGAGATTTTGCTTGAGAAATCCTAGTGGAATTTTGATTCTCCCTTATCCTAAAAGTGGCCGAAAATTTGGAGGATTTTCTCCTTGTGAATTTCGGATTTTTTGGTTGGAAAAGGGAGATAAAATTCTAGCTAAAATCTTGTTAAGATTTGGATTGGATTTATCTAGAAAAACCGAATTTAATTGTGGAGATTCTCCCTTGGAAAATTCGGATTTTTTGGGTTTGGATAAGGGAAAATATCTTTTCCTAGTCCAATTCAAATTCAGAGATTCACCTCATGCAGGTCTATAAATAGAGGTCCTGCCACTCCAGTTCTCTCAGACCACAGACTCTCAGGTGAGCAGGCTTATTGTTGCACAGCTCATCGTGACAATAAAGTTCTTTAGAGATCTGGGTGGTCGGAAGAAGACTAGCAGTGCTAGCATACCGATCGAGGTTCAGAGTGCCCACACACTCAACCATTCAGGAATTGGAGAATAGTAGAGAAGGCTAGTTGGTTGAAGCCTCCGGTCATTCTCCTCCTGCAAGATTGGCATCCTTGAGGTATGAGTTTTAATTGTTGTTGGTTTATTGTATATGGCATCATGAGATATTTAATGATCTTAAAATTTTTATTGTTCCGCTGCGCCACTCTGATACGTTTTTACCGGTTTATTTTCCTACACTTATGTTTTATGATGCTTATGTTTTTATAGTTTAAAGTAACAAATAGTTTAAAAAAAAATCCTTCGGTTTCCAGAACAAAAATCCTCTTAACTACAAATGGTAATTTAACAAGAACAAGTTATAAGTAAGATGCCGATGACCCGTTGAGGTAACGGTCTACCATAGTGGACTAGAAGCTCTACTATGCTAGTACTATAGCCTCAATTCAGGGTGGGCCACCACATTACTATTTACTATGAATAGTAACTCTGACCATGAACAGTACTGTTGACTGTGAACAGTGACTTTGAGTATGATGGTACTCATAGTGTTAGTATATCTTATGCTTGTTTATGGGCTACATTTTTAGTCTTGGGTCTTTATCTTTCATTACGTTCTGGTTTTGAGCCCCATGATTGGTCGTACAGTAATGTGCGCATGATTGAGAAGGACTCTGGAGAACGACCCTCTGGCCAATCCTCTACAGTCTACATAACATGAACTTGATATAATATAACATAGCATGAGAAACCTCCACCTGTGTGGGAGGCCAGTACGCCAATATTGGTTTTATTACTAACTTTCATGTGGTTCCTAACCAGTGGCATTATTAGTACTTCCTGGGTCTGGAACACTTTTACATTACATTCTTTACTTATAGGTAATTTATTTTCCACGTTAGTGTGCATATAGCACCTTGATACTTATTTACATTTCATACATAACATATAAACATGTTACGTAAATTCATGTTACAGACATTTAAAATGTCTGAACTTACAAAATATAACACACACACATAAACATGTCAAGTCAATTTATATTTGACTTAGATATAACACGTAGTTCATAACATGACTTTCGTAATGTTCATACCATAGTATCTCGACACTAAAACTGCACATAGAACACATAAACATGACCATTCATTTCATGTTGCAATCAACTTTAACTTACCACACATAACATATAGACATAACATGTGACGCCCCGTGCCCTCAGCGACTCGGACTGTCACTAAAAACTATTACTTGCTTACTTTAGCTTTTACTTTAAAGCTATAAGGACCACCCCGTCCTTTTAACTCAACAAATTATTCAATGAGAAGCTAAGGAATAATTTGATGCATTTTTAGTCCAAATACATCGAACACGATCAGGTACATGGTCGTGTAAGAAACCGTGTACTGATCAGATTGTTTTATGAGAGAGGCCATGTGAGTTAACATGGCCGTGTAGTTTTATATGGTCAGGTACACGCTGTGTAAGTGGCCGTGTACCACTCGGGTAAAGTGAGCATGGTCCAAGACACGGTCATGTTGAGAAAGCCCGGCTAGTACACGCCCGTGCTTGAGCCATACACACCCATGTTAGAAACCTTATAGAAGCCCGTGTACTGAGTAGAGAGCCAATTTAAAGACTCTCGTAATGCGTGAAACCTAATTACAATGAAATGAGTAATTAAGTTGATAAATGTAGCATAAATTCCAGTTGAATAGACTAAACAGGTACAGTACTGTTTATTACTATTTATACAGTGAAAAGGGGTAACCAACAGAGAACCCGGTCTACCTTGTTATGTGTATAAGTGTACGAGATACTCAGTGTCATGAAACTGGTACAGATGACTATTTCCTAACACAAGACTGGTGAGTAGATCACTGAAATGCTCGAACCAAACGTCTGAGCACAACAACGAGAATCTCCCTAGTAGGGGTACAGCATCGAGAAAATGGTCCAGATGACCTCTTTTCACCTAGAGACTGATAAAATCGGAGTCAGAACACTCGGACTAGTCAGTCAGAACAGAGAACAATGAACCATGAATAGTGAATGGTGAATAGTGCAAGACGCAGTGTCAAGTTACTGGCCAAGATGGCCTTAGTTTGACTTAAAACTGATATATCTAGACTCAGGACGCCCAAATTAGTCAAACGGGCACCTGACATGTTTTTTGAGGTGGGACCACACAGATCCCGAAAACTAGTCCAAACGACCTCAGACGGACATATGATTGATAAAATTGAAATCAAAACGCCCGAATTAGTCAAGAGAGACTGTGTCTGAAATTTCGCCTACGAACGCCTCGATTTGCATGTGAAAGGACAACACAGTGTAGACATAACCACAATATATAGAATAGGCTCTTAGACAGTATAAAACAATTAGAAATCATCAGTATAAAAATCAGATTCAGAAAATCCAATTTTTGGATGAAAATTAGAACACTGCCGATAAAGGGCTGAAAAACGCAGTAGAAAACTAGACTGCACAAAACCGATTCGGTTGGACCGTTACCCCAACCAAACCATGCCCCCTTTGGTTAGGAAAACAGCTAAGAAACCAGTTGCAAAACCAGCTGAAAATGATCCCTTAAATCAAGGGATGTGTTGGAGTTTTTAGATTAAAAAAAAATGGGTTTTTAAGGACAAGAGGACCATGACCATTTAATGCAAACTTGCTCCCTTTCACCCTCCATCATGACTCCAAAATTTCAAGGGCTACAGCACAGATTTTTGTCCCCCAATTGACCTAAATTGTGGCTTAATTAAGAGGGCTTAGAGTTAAGCAAAGTTGCTTAGAGTTGCCTATAAAAAGGTGTAACCACCATTAGGTCTCACTTTTCCCATTTGCTCACAAAACTCTCAAGAAAAATATAGATTTCTCTCCCCTTTCTCTTCAGAAAATCCGACCCCTCTTCAGCCCCTAAACCACCCATATTTTTACATAACTTTCACATAAAAGCTTGGCCACACAAGTTGCTAGAGGTGCACCCTTCCAAGGTAGTTTCGGTAAGACCCTAGAACCGAAATTTCTATGGTCTAGTTTTTCATCTTGGCTTGATATTAAGAGAAATGTTTTGTTTTCCTTGTGTTCTCATTCTAGCACAAGTGACCCCTCAACCCCTTTTGTTTTTCATGGAGCCTTGACAGCCACCCTTGGCTCGGTTGTTCTTGGATCAAAGCACTCTAAGGCATAAATCGAAAAACCCCCATCTTTTGTGGTTAGTTGTTTTTAAGTTTTTGATCAAAGGAGATTTATGTGTATTTGGTTATGCACATAGGTTGTAATAAGTTATTTGAGCCCTTAGCTTTCAGTTTTTAAAGTTTTTGTGGTTGTGGTTGTGTTTACTTTAGTTTACAAGTGGTTTGAGATATGTGTGTGCACGAGTGTGTAGAGGGTGGCTGGACACAAAATCTATCCCCAGGATCAGCCATGGATTTTGCCCAGTTTAACCCACTTAGGGTCTGAATCTGAGATTTGGTAAAACATGAAGTCTTAAGGAAATTTTGATACGGTCGTGTTTGCGTCAAATAGCCATTGGCCAAAAATGAACCTATGATAGGCTTTTTGGCTGGCTTTCTTTCGGTGTCCAAAACTGGGAGTAACAAATCCGGACCAAAAGAACAGTCTCATATTTTTATTAAAATGACCCTTTTAGATGCCGAACTGGACTTTGGTCAAAACATGAAAGTTTTAGATCTCGACGAAATCTTGAAAATGACTTGCTCGGGTTTCAAAAATTCGGCCGTTTTGCGCCGAAACAGACCTGTTTTCAAAAGTGCATAAAACTGGAACTTTTATAAAAACTGAGCACAAAAGCCACGAGTTTGATGAATTTAGGAGCCGTTAGAGTTAGAATTAGGCTCCAAAATGAACACGAGAATTGTTCATTTCATCAAGGATGAAAAGTTTCATGAACACCGATTTCTCAAACAAAGTCATTTCGAACAAGTTTCAAATTATTTTCAAAAGTGGTCCAACACCACATTTTTTAGCACATTTACAATGTGTTCCCTTTAAATGACTTAGAAATGATTTCAACAAAGGCACCCTCATCCTCCAACGGGGTGAGGTGAAACTCGTTTTAAAAAATGTGGGGATATGGGGACACCATACCCCTTTCAAAATGAAAAATCCTCTTGTAAGAATTTCTAGATTTGAACAAAGTTTTCAAAGGAATTTCACAAAGAACAAGGGATGTTTTTAGTAAGATATGGTAGAGGTAGCCTAGTCGGCTACTACACCATAATCCAAGGTAGCCCGGTAGGCTACCACACCCAAACAAGCAAAGTAACCTGAACGGTTACTATACTAAGCCTACACATAGTAACTTGATAGGCTACCTAATTGCCAAAACGTGAGGTAATCGGTCAGTTGACTGATCGATAAATCAGTCAAGTACCGTGTTCAGAGCAACATTGTGAGGAATGTTGATTTAACTGTCAAGAAGATAGTTAATCAAACGTGACAGAAATTAGACACCAAATTCCCAGATAGGCCAATAGGTTACCGAGGGACCCCAGTACCACATGAAAGACGAGTATAGGCAAAAGTAGATTAAGGACGTGGTAGTTAATTTATGGGGCCATATATTAATTAACCACATACGAATAAGTTAACCCTTGAGATAGAGAGTAAGTAGTGCCGACAGCAATTGGTATCAAATAATTATCTATTTTAGTCACTAACAGTATTGGGGACTTAGAGAAGATATTAACGAGAGACGTTATTGATGACAGGTAGTAACCTGTAAATTTCTAAAGGTGCGAATACAAGTGCTTGCAATTAGGTAAGTACAACTCCGCCTGCAGCATGAATAAAATGATGTTAAAATGATGGTTTTATAGTATGTTAAGTATGCCTTACATGCACACAATGTTGCACAGCATACATAAGAGCATATAGTTTCACAATTGCGTAGATTGATGAAAGAACAAATTAGAAGCCATAGATCCCTATTGCGTAGGATTGGGGACAGCTTAGAGAAGCGTATGGCTAGAACAGTTGAACAAGATGAAAATAAATAGGTGTGTTGTACCGGCTCCTTCAGTCGAAGGGGTTTCTAGTTAAAGAAAGTTAAGGCCAAAAGTTGGGCATCAATTGATGGCTCTTCGGTATTAGTTAACCTCGGGCGTTACCGTTGGTCTGCGCGCACACGGTACTGACACATGGGCCCTAAATAGACAAGAGAAAGAAAAGAGTACTAAAGTATAAATGAACATAACTGGATCGTGCATAGTTCACTGTCCACATTAGTTCGCTATGCTTTCAGCTACAGTAAGATACATGCATTTTCATGAAGTAATCTGTATGCATATGGTATGTAAAGTTTGTATGCTATGACATGATATGTGATGGTATGGTATATGCTAAGTGGTATATGTGACTATCTTGCATGCTTATGCATTTTTAAGTATGTACTATGTTTAAATATGTTTTGCGGTTAACATGTTGTACTTACTGGGCGTAAAGCTCACAGAGTGTGTTCATGCTATAGGTAAGCGTCCTATGGCTTAAGCCATGATGGGTAATAACGGTGGCGGAGGCGGATATGAGGCGAGGTTATGGACCCATACGAGTTTAACTTCTACACAGTTTAAGTAAACAGTATTTTGAACGGTAACAGCACAGTACCAGTAAATGGTACTTTTAAATAGTAACCGTTAAAAAGTATTTTTGAATAGTAATGGTTACACAATATTTTTGAATAGTAATAGTTGAATAATATTTTCGAATAGCAGCTGATTGATACTATTCAAAAATACTATTCCACAAAATCAACAGTAAAGTATGTTTGCAAAATTAAATTTATTATGTTTCAAATTCCGCTTTTAATAGTACATGTACATGAATAGTAAATACGTACGCTTAAAAAAAAATTTCTTCTAAAATTAGGGTAACCTATTAAAGATATTTTAAGAAAGCAATATTTAATTGCAAGAAAGTATAAGTAAAAGTAAAGAAACAGCAGTTTTACAGTGATGGTTCGGGCCGCCTAGGGCACGGGGCGTCACAGTTGGTATCAGAGCGGTTTCCTGCCACCCTACCTCACATCGCTGCACGCCTCATCTGTCCAAGTAAGTTAGTTATTTTCTTTTCCAGCATCAGTATATAAGTTGACATCTATATTATAATAGGAGATATGGCCGCTCCAGTGGATCCTCAGCAAATACAGGAAGACCGTCAGGCCAGCTTGGCGTTCGCCCCCATGTGACCGGATATATATGATGGTCACCACCCCAACGAGCTTTCCTATTGGATTCATCACCTGGAGGTTATTTTCCAACCATGCCATATTCCACCTCGCCTACAGGTGATTTTGGCCAGCAGCGGATTGGATGGGCCAACAAGAGAATGGTGGAACGAACGGCGCAGGATCGGGCATCAGGTGTCGTGGGTCGAATTCTGCCACTATCTCCAAGAAGCGATGCCCCCACCCGAGATAACGACATCTGGGAGGATATGCATGAGAGGCGATGTCAGGTCCTTTCAGACATTTGGGACGCCTACGAGGGAGAGACTATGGCACATTACTGCCAGAGGTTCTTGGATGCCATGTTACCCTACATCCCTCTCGACAGACCCTTCATAGAGATAGCTGACCTACTGTGGAAGGGAACACCATGATACGTGAGGGATCTTGTTCCCTACCCTCAGCCACACAAGGATTTGAGGCGCCTTACTAGAGATATAGTGGAGGTAGAGAGAGTGGTGCTCAACCCTGCACTAGGCGAAGGCTTTGTAGCAGTAGCCAACGTAGGGAGTGACCAGGCAGACGTAGGCCCCCAGCCAGTAGATGAAGAATTCATGGTCGCCCACCAGCCCATAGTACCAGAGGGCAATAAGGACCCCGAACCAGGCCCCTTGTCTCCTGAGCACTTGCTAGAGGCTCTCTCCGAGGCCCAACCCGATGACGAGGATGAAATCCCTAACCATTTTAGTGATGATGAGTGGATGGGGATATACGAGCCCCAAGTCATCATCGCCAGTGATGATGAGGGTAGCATTATCTGGGGAGACGAGGAGGAAGACCCCGAGGAGTTCCTGCTCAGTGACGGCGACGACGATGAGATGTCTGATGCTGAGTCAGGGCTATCTTCGGATTAATAGTAACCCTTTTGTGGGAATTTGATTTTTGTATATGTATAGAGAGAAGCAGTAGCTTTCCTCGCTAGACATAAGTTATTGTACTTGTTGAGACCGTATCTCAGGAAGTGTGTGTCACTCCCGCTAAGTTAAAAGCTTATAAATGTTTTGAATATATATATATGTACCTTGTGGAATGGATTTTCTTTTTCTTCCTCAAAGATGACTAAGATACAAAGAATAGTGCGGGACAGTTCCTAGCACTCAGATGGTGTTCTAATACAATGCGTCAATCGTATTAAACACCACAGTGAAGGAAAAGAGAAGAAAGATATAATATGTATGTTTATGTTATGATGATTGAGTAACACCATTGAGATAAAATGTGATACGATTCCCAAGTACAAAGTGTGATAAAAGCAAAACTTATAGTTCTTTTTCCCATTGTGTGATAGGGTTACATCAGAAGAAATGACAAGAATAAGAGCTCAGACTAATCAAGCCACTCAAGAAGATGAGTTAATGGCACGGCTCACAGCCATATAGGAGATGATGATGAACCAACAACAAGAGCTTGCTCAGCTCAGGGAGCAAGTCAACCAACAATCTTAGACACCACAACCCGTAGAGGTGCCAGCCCAAGCCGACCAAGTAGCCCCACCAGTCCAGGCAGCTCCAACACCACCAGTTGTGGTTGCTCCTGCAGCAGCAGATGTTCCCTTACCAGTCTCAAGAGATGGTGACTTATACGAGCGATTTCGACGTCTGAAGGCGCCAGAGTTTGAGGGGACAACTAACCTTATCGAGGCAGATGACTAGCTAACTGACATCCAAGTCATCCTAGACCTTATAGGGCTAACTGAGAGGGAAAAGGTACTGTGTGCATCCCTTGCCCTACGCAAAGGAGCACAACAGTGGTGGAAAACAGTGGCTATCAGGAGAGACATTAATGCAATGAACTAGGCAGACTTCATTATGGAGTTCAGAGAAATGTATTTTAATGATGAAGCCTTAGCAGCACAATAAGATAAGTTCAATAATCTACGCCAAGGTAGTATGACTATAATGGAAGCTGTCCGCAAGTTCGAGTAGCTAGCCCGACTATGCCCCGTCCTGGTGCCAACCGAAAAGGAAAGGGTCAGAAGGATGCTGAAGATGTTTAGAACCGACATTGCCGTCCAAGTATGCGGTGGAAGCCACGGACCAACAATGGTGGCTGAGTGTATCAGCCGAGTCATCAGGGCTGAATACTGGTTGGCCTAAGATAGGGAGAGGAAAGCATAGATCTTCAAGGCCAAGAGAAAGGAGAAGACACTGGCCAGACCCAACAAGGGAAGACCGAACCCCGATTTACAACATAAGGGTCAAAATACGGGAAACAGTCAGAGTAACTGACAGTCCCATAACAGCAAGAGGAGAGGAAGCCAGAATAACTAAGGGCAACAGAGGAATTTTCCCCAAAAGAAGAACAATCGGGGAGGAAATGGCAATCAACACCCTCCTTTCCTAAAATGCGGGAAGAACCACCTAGGGGAGTGCCGCTTAGGCACTAGTGGTTGCTACATTTGTGGCAAGGAAGGCCACTTTGCTAAGCAATGCCGCTCAAACCCTCAGAATCAGCAAGGCCAAGCTCGTGCCAATAGCGGCCAACTACATACCGCCCAAGCCAGAATTGAAGGTACACCCATCACCCAAGGTAGACTGGAAGCTCCAGAGATGCAGGGGAGAATTTACGCCTTTACAAGGGAGGATGCAGAAGCTGGAACCTCAACCGTGGTGACAGGTCAGCTTTCTGTCACCAACTCCACTGCATTAGTATTATGTGATTCTGGAGCTACGCATTCCTTTGTGTCATCAAAGTTTGCTAGAGAACTAGGTCAGAATATAGACAAGATGAACCAAACTTTCTGAACTGCCTTCCCTCCAGGGAAGTTTTGTTGTCTAGCTATTGGGCAAGACATGTACCAGTAGTTATCAGTGGGTACGAGCTGAGTATAGACCTAATCATTATCGACATGTGTGACTATGACGTAATCATGGGAATGGACTTCCTCGCTAAGTACAGCGCCGTAATAGACTATCGAAGACGAGAGGTTACCTTCGAGCTGAACAGGAACAAGAAGTTTGTCTACAAAGGGCTATCATTAAAGCAACCGAAGATAATAATATCCGCTATGAGGGCTCATAAACTTCTATCCAGTGGATGCACTGGTTTCCTAGCACACATGGTAGATAACAACCATGAAGCAGAGATAAGGCCTGAAGATGTCCCAATGGTCAGAGAATTCATAGGAGTATTCCCAGAGGATTTGCCAGGACTTCCGCCAGAAAGGGAGATATCATTCGAGATCGAGCTGTTACCAGGATCAACCCCCATCTCCAAGGCCCCATATAGAATGGCCCCGGCAGAGTTAAAGGAACTCTAGGCCTAGTTGAAGGACCTAATAGACAAGGGCTTCATTCGACAGAGCTGTTCACCGTGGGGAGCACCAGTTTTATTTGTAAAGAAGAAGGATGGAACGTTAAGGATGTGCATCGATTACAGGGAGCTGAACAAGGTCACTATAAAGAACAAGTATCCGTTGCCACGGATCGACGATCTGTTTCACCAGCTCCGAGACGCTGAAGTGTTCTCGAAAATCGACCTACGTTCTGGGTATCACCAACTACGAATTAGAGGTGCAGACATACCTAAGACAGCCTTCCATACACGATATGGACACTACGAGTTCCTCGTTATGTCATTCGGATTAACGAATGCCCCTGCAGCCTTCATGGATCTGATGAATAGAGTGTTCAAGGAGTTCTTAGACAAGTTTGTCATTGTGTTTATCGATGACATACTTGTGTATTCTAAGACAAGGGAGGAACACGAGGAGCATCTGAAAGCTATTCTACTCAAGCTAAAGGAGCACTAGCTATATGCCAAATTCTCCAAGTACGAGTTTTGGCTAGAAAAAGTCCATTTTCTTGGTCACGTGGTCTCCAAA
Organism: Antiaris toxicaria; assembly: GCA_035233585.1. Lineage (NCBI taxonomy): Eukaryota > Viridiplantae > Streptophyta > Magnoliopsida > Rosales > Moraceae > Antiaris > Antiaris toxicaria. Next base: position 55,084,275 of record CP141155.1, on the reverse strand, counting down.
GACGGAGTATCAGTAGACCCAGTGAAAGTCGAAGCAGTCAGCGAATGGCCGACTCCGAAGAATGTAACGGAGATCCGTAGTTTCCTAGGCCTAGCAGGCTATTACAGACGTCTCGTAGAAGGGTTCTCGAAGTTAGCCACACCACTCACAGTACTCACCAAAAAGGAGAAGAAGTATGAGTGGACGGATAGATGCGAGAAAAGCTTCCAAGAGCTAAAACACAGACTCACGAGCGCTCCGATCCTGACCATACCAGACACTAGACAGGGAAATTTTGTAATCTACAGTGATGCATCTAAGACCGGACTGGGAGCCATATTGATGCACAATGGGAAAGTAGTCGCTTATGCCTCGCGACAACTTAAGAACCACGAGAGGAATTATCCAACTCATGACCTGGAGCTAGCAACGGTCGTGTTTGCACTGAAAATATGGAGGCATTATCTATATGGCGTCAAGTACGAGATTTATACAGACCACCAAAGCCTCAAATACATCTTCACGCAGAAGGAACTCAACATGAGGCAACGAAGATGGCTAGAATTGGTGAAAGATTACAACTGCGAGATCCTGTATCACCCAGGGAAAGCCAACAAGGTGGCCGATGCACTGAGTAGGAAGTACTCTTCATCACTTATGGCTATCAATGCATTGCCAGAAGCCCTACAGAAGGAGATATGTAACGGCGAAATTGAGATTCTAAAGGGAAAGTTATCTGAAATGACCTTCTAGTCAACACTCCTAGAAGAAATCAAGGCCAGCCAAGACCTCGATTTAACCCTGAACAAGCACAAGAAGGAGGCAATAGAGGACCAAAAGTCAGAATTCCAAGTCTCCAAGGATGGCATACTCTATTTTAGAGATAGAGTGTGCGTTCCGAAGGATGAAGAACTCAGGAAAAGGATCCTTTCAGAAGCCCATGACACACTGTACTCAGTTCATCCAGGGGCAAACAAGCTATACAAAGACTTGAAAGACAGTTTTTGGTGGCCTAAGATAAAGGGCGACGTCATTAAATTTGTCGCAAAGTGCCTTACATGTCAAAAAATTAAAGTAGAACATCAACGACCTGGAGGAGAACTGCAGAAAATCGAGCTTCCTGAGTGGAAATGGGAACAGATTACAATGGACTTCGTGGTCGAACTACCCAGAACATCCAGTGGAAACGACGCCATCTAGGTAATTGTGGACCGACTAACAAAATCAGCTCGATTCTTAGCCATGAAGTTGAGCTACTCAGTAGAGAGGCTAGCAGAAATGTACGTGGCCCAGATAGTAAGACTGCATGGTGTACCTAAGTCAATAAGTTCAGATCATGATGGGCGCTTCACTTCAAGGTTTTGGCAGAGCATCCAAGCTTCAATGGGGACTAAGTTGAAGTTCAGCACAGCTTTCCACCCTCAAACCGACGGTCAGTCAGAAAGGACAATACAAACATTGGAAGATATGTTGAGAGTGTGTGCCCTAGACTTCAAGGGGAATTGGGACCAAAAGTTGCCACTAATAGAGTTCTTGTACAACAACAGCTACCATTCCTCGATCGGAATGGCACCATACAAGGCACTTTATGGAAGGAAATGTAGATCTCCGGTCCATTGGCATGAGATCGGAGAGAAATAGTTCACTAGCACAGACTTCGTCAAAAGTACAACAGAAGACGTGAAGATTATACGGGAGAGACTGGAGATACCTCATAGTCGTCAGAAGAGTTACGTCGATAAACGACGCAGACCTCTCGAGTTTCAGGAAGGGGATTCAGTTTTCCTCAAGGTGGCACCCATGAAAGGGGTGATGCTCTTTGGGAAGAAAGGGAAGCTCAGCCCTCGATATATAGGACCCTTCGAGATCCTCGAGAGAATTGGGAAGGTAGCCTACAAGTTAGCGCTCCCTCCCAAGTTGGCATTCGTGCATAACGTTTTCCATGTCTCGATGCTGAAGAAATAGGTGCCGACAGTTCCCACATACTGAGTCAAGAGCCTGTTGAAGTACACGCCGACTTGACATATGAGGAAAGACCAGTGCAGATTTTAGCTAAGGAGAGCAAAGTCCTCAGCAATAAAGTGATCCCGCTTGCGAAAGTGCTGTGGTGGAATCACAATATAGAAGAAGCTACATAGAAAAAGGAAGAGGACATGAAGAGAGACTTCCCAGATTTATTCTAATTTTCGAGGACGAAAATTTTGTAAGTGGGGTAGGTTGTAAGGACCATCCCGTCCCTGTAACTCAACAAATTATTCAATGAGAAGCTAAGGAATAATTTGATGCGTTTTTAGTCTAAATACGTCGAACACGGTCAGGTACACGGTCGTGTAAGAAACCGTGTACTGATCGGATTGTTTTATGAGAGAGGCCGTGTGAGTTATCATGGCCGTGTAGTTTTATATGGTCAGGTACACGGCTGTGTAAGTGGTCGTGTACCACTCGGGTAAAGTGAGCATGGTCCAAGACACGGTCGTGTTGAGAAAGCCAAGCTAGTACACGCCCATGCTCGAGCCATACACGCCCTTATTAGAACCCTTGTAGAAGGCCGTGTACTGATAGAGATCCAATTTGAAGACTCTCGTAATGCGCGAAACCTAATTACTATGAGATGAGTAATTAAGTTGATAAATGTAGCATAAATTCCAGTTGAATAGACTAAACAGGTACAGTACTATTTATTACTATTCATACAGTGAAAAGGGGTAACCAACAGAGAACCCGGTCTACCCTGTTATATGTACAAGTGTATGAGATACGCAGTGTCATGAAACTGGTCCGGATGACCATTTCCTGACACAAGACTGGTGAGCAGATCACTAAAATGCTCGAACCAAACATCTGAGCACAACAACGAGAATCTCCCTAGTAGGGGTACAGTATCGAGAAAATGGTCCGGATGACCTCTTCTCACCCAGAGACTGACAAAATCGGAGTCAGAACACTCGGACTAGTCAGTTAGAACAGAGAACAGTGAACCATGAATAGTAAATACTAAATAGTACAAGATGCAGTGTCAAGTTACTGGCCAAGACGGCCTTAGTTTGACTTAAAATTGATATATCCAGACTCAGGACGCCCAAATTAGTCAAACGGGCACCTGACACGTTTTTTGAGGTGGGACCACACAGATCCCGAAAACTGGTCCAGACGACCTCAGATGGACATATGACTGATAAAATTGAAATCATAACGCCCAAGGATTAAGGTTACTGCACAATGAACGTCAAAAGCAGATTGATCCACTTATAGCGGACTACGTAGATCAATCACACTTTAGTCCCGGTCTAATATGTCACCACCAAGCAACATATCTATGTCTTTACTGGAGAGTCTATGCTCTAGATAGTCAAGAAAAAACTGTCCCCACCATGACTTTAGACAACATAATAGTTTTAACATGAGTTAGATGCTCGATGTAACCCCATAGACTACAGACCTTAGTTTAGACTGCTTAATTTAGAACATTGTCTTCTCGCATACAAAAGTCCATTGTATGCAACGTTCTAACAGTTTTAACACAAGCAGTTAGGGAGCCATATTTACTTGCATTTACTTTAACATGTAAATAAAATGAGGACAAACAGCAATGTAATGAATAACCTCTATATATAATTTTATTATCCAGTTCAAAATAAATACATCAAAATATCTCTAATATTTAGGGCATTTCCTAACAGTTCCTAGGTCACTATTACCATTAGGGACCATAACTTGTGTTTTTATGTGGTACCGACGCCCATCGGTACCTTATCGGCCAACTTTGGGGATTTCGTGTCTAACTTGTATCGTGTTTGATTAATTGTCTACTTGACAGATTAATCATCATTTCTTGTAGTGTTGTTGGAAACACGGTCCTTGACTGGTTGCTAACCAGTCAACTGACAGTTACCTCGCGCGTCATTAGCTAAGTAATCTATCAAGTTACTAGTGCTTGCTTGGTGTGGTAGCCTACCAGGCTACCCACTCTATTTCTGAAAAATCGTTTTGGTTACGTTATAAAATTCTTTGTAAAATTATATGTTTGGAACCCGTCCCCTTATCACCCCATTGGAAGGTGGGGGATGTTTTTATGAAAACCATTTCTATATTTTAACAAGTGTAAGACACATTTTTGGTGTTACATTTTAAGGGTGGTTTTTTGAACCACTTTTGAAAACTGTTTTTAAACCCAATTGAAATGACTTTGTTTGTGAATTTTGCAAGCATGAAATTTTTCATTCTCGACGAGATCAATAATTTTTGTGTTCACCTCAGAGCCTAGTTTTTTTGTAAAAGTCCCAGTTTTGCATCACTTTGAAAACGGCTCTGTTTAAGGCCGGAAATGGCCAAATTTTTAAAATACAAATGGGTCATTTAAAAGGTTTTGACGTGTTCTACAACTTTTGTGTTGAGTCGAAGTCTGGTTCGAACTCTAAATGGTCCATTTTTAACAAAACCTGAGACTAATTTCTGGGTTCGGATTTTGTTCCCAGTTTTGTTCCCAGTTTGGGCACTGAGTGAAAACTACTCGAAAAACCTATCGTAGTATCGTTTTTGGCCAAAGGATATTTGATACAAAAATGACCATAATAAAATTTTCTTAAGACATTATGTTTTACCAAATCCCAAATTCGGATCCTAAGGGGGCCAAAATAGCCAAAATCCGTGGCCTTTCCTTGAGGACAGATTGTGTCCAATCACTAAAAATGTTCATGCTCTCATTTCCACACAACCATTCATAAAAAATAATGTAAACACAAATACAACCACATAAACTTAAAAATAAAAAGCTAAGGGCTCAAAATAAACTTGTTACAAACCATTTGCATAAACAAATACACATAAATGGCTTTGAACAAACTTAAAAATCATCTAAGCATAAAAAGGAAGGTTTTCAGTTTACCTCTTGTGCTTTGAACCAAGCATGATTTTGAACCAAGGCTTGATGACCAAAATGGCCGTGTAGATTCAAGAGGATAAGGGTCGGTTTTTGTGCTAGTAAAACATCAAAATTATTTCTCTTAAGATTAAACCAAAACAAAAACTAAAACCATAAAGATTAGATTATAAAACTTACCCTTGATCACTTTGGAAAAGGCTTGGAAATGAAATCACCTACATGAACTTGAAGAGGCAAGATTTTTAGCAAGAGTTTTTCTTGAAAATTGGAGGCTTTTGGTGACTTAGAGGGGTCAACTGCAGCTAGAAGAAAGGGAGAGAATGAAATGTGCTTTGGGGTGCCAAAGTAAGGAAAGCAAAACCCTTGTGCAAAGTGTGCCTTTTATCGACAAACTTAATCAAACTTGCTTAAGTTTAAGCCTAATTAATTATCTACCATTTTGGCCTAATTAGGGACAAATTTGCTGCCCTTTTTCAGTCCATAAAACCAAGGGGCTAATGCCTTAAATGGAGGGGGATTAAAAAATTTCCCTTTGACCATGTGCTTAAAAATCCCTTGAATATTTTATTCAATGTGTCATAGCTTTTGCATTTTTTTATTGGTCACCTTTTGGGTTATATAGCAGCCATTTTTAGGTGGTTTTATAGCTAAGGGGGCACAGATTTTGTGGCCAAAATATTATCTATGTTGGCTTCTCTTGCAATCAAATTTTCTATTGCAGTGTTCGGTCTTTTCTCGATAATGTTCCAATTTTCACCCGAAAATTGGATTTCTAAATCCGATTTTTGTACCATCAATCCCTAGTTATTTTATACTGTCTAAGAGCCCCTTGTTAGTCTATTTTACTGTTCATTCCTTATACTGTGGTTGTGTCTACACTGTGTTGTCCTTTCGCATGCAAACCGAGGCGCTCTGGGGTGAAATTTCAGACACAGTCTCTCTTGACTAATTTGGACGTGCGGATTCCATTTTTATCAGTTTTATGTCCATCTAGGGTCATCTGGACCAATTTTCAGGATCTATGTGACCCCACCTCAAGAAACGTGTCAGGTGCCCGATTGACTAATTTAGGCATTCTGAGTCTAAATATATCAGTTTCGGGGTGAGATAAGGTTGTCTTGACCCTCTTCTTGATACTACGTATCTCATGGACAAAAATTCTTATTTTATGCTCAATTAACTAGATTGAGACGACTGATTATTGATATATCAGTTTTAGGTCAAATTAAGGCCGTCTTAGCTAGTAACTTAATATTATGTTTTTCACTATTTACTATTCACTGTCTTTTACTTAACTGACCAGTCTAAGTGCTCTGACTCTGATTTTGTAAGTTTTTAGGTGAAAGGAGGTCATCCAGACCATTTTCTTGATGTCGTACCCTTACTAGGGTTTATCTCTTGCTATCGTACTCAGATGTCCAGTCCGAGCATTCTGGTGATCTATTCACCAGTCTTGTGTCAAGAAATGGTCGTCCAGACTAATTTCCTGATACTGCACGTCTCATGCATTCACTGTCAGTAACCATAGGGTAGACCAGGTTCACTGTCAGTCACCCCTTTCATTGCATGAATAGTACTTAAACAGTATCGTATCTTTTTAATCTATTCAACTGGAAAATATACTGTATTTTCCAACTTAATTGCTCATTACCTAGCAATTAAGTTTCATACATTTTTGAGAGTCTGTTTATCGACCCTCTCTTTATTACACGACCTCCTACACCAGCTCTTACATGACTGTGTACCTAACCGTGATACTCAAATTTACATTCAAAGGCATCAAATTATTCCTCAATTTCTCATTATATGGAAATTAAAGTACATAATCGGGGTGGTCCTTATAATTTTCTCGGTACTGTACCTCTGCTAGGGTTTTTATTGTTGTTATGCTCAGATGTTCAATCTGAGCGTTATGGTGATCTGTTCACCAGTCTTATGTTAGGAAATGGTTGTCTGGACTAGTTTCCGAATACTACGTATCTTATACACTTATAAACATAATAGGGTGGACCAATTTCACTATCGGTGGCTCTTTCACTATATGAATTGTAATTAAACATCATTGTTCTTATTTAATCTATTCAACTGGAAAATATACTTTATTTTTCAACTTAATTACTCGTTGCATGGTCATTAGGCTTCACACATTACGAGAGTCTTTACAGTGACTCTTTGCTCCATACACGGCCTTCTACACGGGTTCTTATACTGGCGTGTACCCGACCGTGTTACATTTCATGACCATGTTCGCTCACATGGTCTATTACACTTTAACAGTCCGAACGGTACACGACTATTTACACGGTCGTGTACCTAAACATGTTACTCAAGTTCGCACTGAAAGACATCAAATTATTCCAATTTTATTCCTCGAAGTCTTATTACATGGTAAGTAGGTGCCATGAAAATGGCGGTCATTACAACCTACCCCCTTACAAAATTTTCGTCCTCGGAAATTAGAATAGTTTCGGGAAGTCTCTTTTCATATCTTCTTCCCGTTCCCATATGGCTTCTTCCATGTTGTGGTTCCGCCATAACACTTTTATAAGCAGAATCACTTTATTCCTAAGGACTTTATTTTCCCTGGCTAAATCTGTACGGGTTTCTTGGGAACTATCCGGCATGTATTTCTTCAGCAGCGAGACATGGAAGACATTATATGCTAAAGCCAATTCGGGAGGGAGCATTAATCTGTAAGCCACCTTCCCAACTCGCTCGATGATCTCAAAGGGTCCTATCTATCTAGGACTAAGCTTCCCTTTCTTCCTAAAGTGCATCATCCCTTTCATGGGTGCCACCTTGAGAAAGACAAAGTCTCCTTCTTGAAACTCAAGGGGTCTGCGGCGTTTGTCTGCATAGCTCTTCTAACGACTGTGTGCCGTATCTAGCCTTTCTCATATCAGCTTCATGTCTACTGTTGTGTTCCTAACGAAATCCGTGCTAGTAAGCTATTTTTCTCCGGTCTCGTAGCAATGCACTGGGGATTTGCGTTTCCTTCTGTAGAGTGCCTTGTACGGTGCCATCCTAATTGAGGAATGGTAGTTGTTATTATATGAGAACTCTATCAGAGGTGGCTTTTGATCCTAGTTCCCTTTGAAGTCTAGGACACACACTCTCAACATATCTTCCAATGTCTGAATAGTTCTCTTGGACTGACCTTCAGTCTGAGGATGAAAAGTTGTTCTGAACTTCAACTTGGTTCCTAGTGAGGCTTGAATGCTCTCCCAAAATCTGGAAGTGAAGCATCCATCGCGATCTGAAATGATTGATTTCGATACTCTATGCGACCTTACTATCTAAGCCACGTACATTTCGGCTAGTCTTTCTACCGAGTAGCTCAGCTTCATAGCTAAAAATCGAGTTGATTTCATTAATCGGTCCACAATTACCCAGATTACGTCATTGTCGCTTGACGTTTTGGGCAATCCGACCATGAAATCCATTGTAATCTGCTCCCATTTCCACTCGGGCAGCTCGATTTTCCATAGTTCTCCAACCGGTCATTGGTGTTCTACTTTAATTCTTGGCATGTGAGACACCTTACAATGAACTCGACGACGTCGTTCTTCATTTTAGGCCACTAAAAACTCTCTTTTAGGTCTTTGTACATTTTGTTCACCCCTAGATGTATCGAGTATGGTGTGTCGTGGGCTTCTAAAAGGATCTTTTTCCTGAGTTACACACACTCTACCTCTGAAATAGAGTATGCCATCCTTAGAGACCCGATATTCTAAACTCTGGTTCTCCGTTGCTATGACATCACGGGCCCTGAGTGGCCTAGACCGTTACTTAAAAACTATTACTTGTACTGATACTTATACTTTCTTACAAATCATTAATACTTACTTAAAATCTATTTACTTAGATACCTTAATCTTACAGATTTTTTTTCACGTGCGTACAAATTTACTATTCACATACGTATACTTTAAATATACATCGTCTGAACATTTGGGAGTTCAATTACCCATACGTACTTATAATACTATTTAACTATTACTATTTAAAAATACTATTCAACTGTTACTATTTAAAATACTGTTTAATTGTTACTATTCAAAAATACTATTTATTGTTACTATTCAAAAATACTGTTTACTATTACTCAAGCTATGCGGAAGATTTACTCGCAGTGTATCCATAACCTCACCCTCACATCCACCTCTGCCGCTGTCATTGCCCATTTTTGTTTAAGCCATAGGACGCTTACCTACAGCATGAACACACACCATGAGATTTACGCCCAGTAAGTATAATATGTTAACTGCAAAACATGTTTAAAACATAATACGTACTTAAAACCATATAAGCATGTCATAACCAGCGCATCTCACTGAGACATTCCACATATCAGAACAACACTTATCACCAAATGCATAACCTTATATATTGAATCATAACATACTGAATGCATAGCAGAAACATCGTGTATTGAATGCATCTTACTGTAAATGGAAGCATAGTGAACTATATCGTGCATAATGCATGGCCCGATTATGCTCATCTTATGCTTCAATGTTCTTTTCTTTCTTATGTCTACTTAGGGCCCGTGTGTCAGTACTGAGTGCATGTGGATCATCGGGAACGCCCTTGATCTTGGGCCTTGGTTCGTTATGGATATCTTTTATGGCCTTGGCCTATTATACATTATGAGCCTTCGCTTGTTAGATTTTGTGGGCCTTGGCCAGTTATACGGACACCCTTATTCTTGTCTTTTCCAAATCATTATTTGATCGTGCCACATACTTTACTAGGCTATCGCTTAATCTTATTGAAGGTTAATAAATCGGTAAAAACGTATCAGAGTGGCGCAGCAGAACAATAAAAATTTTTAGATCGTTAAATATCTCATGATGCCATATACAATAAATCAACAATAATTAAAACTCATACCTCAAGGACGCCAATCTGCAGGAGGAGAATGACCGGAGGCTTCAAACAACTAGCCTTCTCTACTATTCTCCAATTCCCGAATGGCTGAGTGTGTGGGCACTCTGAACCTCGATCGGTATGCTAGCACTACTAGTCTTCTTCCGACCACCCAGATCTCTAAAGAACTTTATTGTCACGATGAGCTGTGTAACAATAAGCCTGCTCACCTGAGAGTCTGTGGTCTGAGAGAACTGGAGTGGCAGGATCTCTATTTATAGACCTGCATGAGGTGATTCTCTGAATTCGAATTGGACTAGGAAAAGATATTCTCCCTTATCCATAACCAAAAAATCCAAATTTTTCCATGGGAAAATCCAATAATAAAATTCGGTTTTCTTAGGATAAATCCAATCCAAATCTAAACAAGATTTTAACTAGAATTTTATCTCCCTTTTTCAACCCAAAAAATCCGAAAATTCCTAGGAGAAAATCTGCTCTAAATATTCGGCCACTTTTAGGATAAGGAAGAATCAAAATTCCACTAGGATTTTCAAGCTTGAATCTTATCTCAACCTTATCCAAAATAACCAAATTTTCCTAGGAGATTTTCTCCCTAATTTCGGTCACTTTTCAGGGAAGGAGAGAATCCAAATTCAACTGGGATTGAATCTTATCCACAAAAAACCGAAATTTCCTTGAGGATTATCCTCAAAATTTCGTGCAACATTTGTTAGGATTTGGATTCAAAATTCAAGTAGGATTCTAACAAGATTATCCTCTTCAAATCCAACTCAAATTCGAATTTCAAACCTTGTGGATTTTCCACAACAAAGTCGAATCCTACTTGGACTGTGATTCAAAATTTGAATTTCAAATTTCAAATTCGAATTTCAAATTCGAATTTCAAATTTCAAATTTCAAATTCAAATTTCAAATTTGAATTTCAAATTCAAATTTCAAATTCAAATTTCAAATTCAAAATTCAAAATTCAAAATTCAAAATTCAAATTTCAAATTTCAAAATTCAAATTTCAAATTCAACAAAACGGTTGTGTTTCAAATTCTTGTTCTCATGGATAATTTTCTACAACTCCAATCCAATCTCAAATAAAATCATGGCAACTTTATTTGGAGTTCGAATAATTGTGTACTCTATTATCCAAAACAAAATCTGAATCCAACCGGAGAGAATCTTGTCTACCATCCTAATCCTGTGTCATCACCATCCATGCATAATAAACCAGCCAATAGCAAGCACAAATCAATTTGCCAAACGTTAAGGAATTATGTGGAGCTAGTAGAGGGACTGATTAGACATATATAATCGGGCTCCCGTGATTTCATATGATCATCATTCTGTACCGAACAACTCAATCATATGATCACTAATTTCAGAGTCACACCACTATAAACCTGAAACTGAACTCCCAATTATATACCGTATTACGTAAGCCTGTGACAAGCTACTATCCAATGACCTTGTCATATATGCAAAACCCTCATATGATATCCATGATCAGCCTTAGGTCAAAGTCTGTTTAATCCTACTGATCAGGCTATCTTAAAGCTCCATTATACTACCGAATTAAGAAAATGATTATTCACCATATGTGAATAAGAAGTCATCCGCCCAGCAAACGACCCAAGGCCTTGTCCATTTTCACATTCAGTATAATGCCTTTAAGAGGATACCTTTAACTCCTCAGAGCTATGATTCCGATATCTGCAAACAAACTCTTCATCGTATACAAGTCATGCACCCAATGAACCAGTCTATAAGCTTACTACCTCTGAGACGCTTTAGCCATTGGAACATCAAAGTACACAAGTCATATACATGAAGTAGTTCATTTACTCAGGATTAAGGTTATTGCATAATGAACGTCAAAAGCAGATTGATCCACTCATAGCGGACTACGTAGATCAATCACGCTTTAGTCCCGGTCTAATATGTCACCACCAAGTAACATATCTATGTCTCTACTTGGGAGTCCAGCTCTAGACAGTCAAGACAAATCGTCCCCTCCAAGGATTTAGACAACATAATAGTCTTAACATGAGTTAGATGCTCGGTCTAACCCTATAGACTACAGACCATAGTTTAGACCGCTAACTTTAGAACATTGTCTTCTCGCATACAAAAATCCATTGCATGCAATGTTCTAACAGTTTAACACAAGCAGTCAGGGAGCCATATTTGCTTACACTTACTTTAACATGTAAATAAGACGAGGACAGATAGCAATGTAATGAATAACCTCTATATATAATCTTATTATCCAGTTCAAAATAAATACATAAAAAATGTCTCTAATGCTTAGGGCATTTCCTAACAATCTCCCACTTGCCCTAAGCCAGCAGATGTGCCATGTTACGCATCCCCATCACCTCTACGTGCCTCTCAAAGCTTCTAGCCACCAAAGTCTTAGTAAAGGGATCGGCGATGTTGTCCTCGGACGCAATCTTACATACATCCACTTGCCCTGTCTCCACATGCCCTCTAATAATATGATATCTTCGATCGATGTGCTTGGACCTCTTGTGGTGCCAAGATTCCCTTGTGTTGGCAATAGCCCCTGTATTATCACAGTAAATGTGATAGGCTTGTCAACACCCGGAATGACCTCAAGGTCTCTAAAGAACTTGCGGAGTCAAACCGCTTCTTTAGATGCCTCAGCCGCAGCCACATACTCAGCCTCCATAGTAGAGTCAGCTGTGCAGCCCTGCTTCACGCTCCTCCACACAATGGCGCCTCCTCCGAGTAAAAACACTGATCCAGATGTCGATTTCCTCGAATCCTTACAAGTCTGGAAGTCTGAGTCCGTGTATCCTACGGGTGTTAGGTCCCCTCCAGAATACACCAGCATATAATCCCTCGTTCTCTTAAGATACTTGAGTATATGCTTTACTGCTTGCCAGTGCTTGGTTCCAGGATTCGCTTGATATCGACTCACCATACCTACTCCAAAACATATGTCCGGCTGAGTGTAAAGCATAGCATACATAAGGCTACCCACAGCGGATGCATAAGGGACCTTACTCATACGCTCTCTTTCTTCCGATGTCTTGGGACAGTCATCCAATGAAAGAGTTAGACCGGCAATAGAAGGTTGCAAACCTTTCTTTGCCTCTTGCATTGCATATTTGTCAATTATTTTATCTATATATGAAGCTTGGGATAACGCTATCATTTTGTTCTTTCGATCTCTGAAGAGACAAATGCCTAGAACATAATTAGCTTCTCCCAAGTCTTTCATGTCAAACTGTTGGTGTAACCAAAACTTGACCGATGATAAGTTCCCTACATCATTCCCAATGAGTAGCATATCATCGACATAGAGTATCAGAAAGACCACTTTTCCATCCTTAATACGTTTATAAACGCAAGGTTCATCAACGTTCTGCTCAAAACCAAATGTCTTAACCGCTTGATCAAACCTCTGGTTCCATGAGCGGGATGCTTGCTTTAATCCATAAATGGATCTAAGCAACTTGCAGACTTTCCTTTCTTGGCCTTTCGCTACGAACCCTTCGGGCTGTATCATACAGATACACTCTTCAAGATGGCCATTCAAGAATGCCGTCTTGACATCCATTTGCCAGAACTCGTAATCGAGAGCCGCAGCAATGGACAAAAGAATATGGATAGACTTCAGCATAGCAACAGGCGAAAAGGTTTCATCGTAATTGATTCCAGCCTTTTGCATTATCCCTTTGCAACCCGTCTAGCTTTGAAAGTTTCCACTCTCCCTTCTGCATCCTTCTTTCTTTTGTAGACCCATTTGCATCCAATGGGTTTTATCCCATCCGGCAAATCTACAAGTTCCCAAACAGAATTGGATTTCATAGAATCCATCTCATTGTTCATAGCCTGTTTCCAAGATTTAGCATCAACATCATTTATAGCTTCATCGTAGGTGACCGGATCATCCTCATGCTCATGAGCCTCGGCCTGGTATACCTCAGCATCATACATGAAGAAATTAGGTTTCTTAGAAACCCTCCCACTACGACGAGGCACCCTAAATTGTTGATCGTCTACAGGTCTTTCAGTGGAACTCGAACTTGCGTCCAAGATCGAAATCTGTGGAGCAGTTCTTTCACCCGATAAATCCTCTAGCACCACTTTGCTTCGAGGCTTAAAGTCATTCATGTGACTTTCCTCCAAGAATGTCGCATGGGTTGAGACAATGACTTTTTGTTCCTTCGGGTTATAGAACAGACCTCCTTTAGTTCCTTTTGGATACCCTACAAACATGCATAATTCTGATCTTGGTTCTAACTTTTTCGCATCCCCATCCAGTACATGTGCCGGGCAGCCCCATATTCTCATATGTCCAAGGGAGGGCTTCCTGCCACATCACAATTCATACGGAGTTCTAGGAATTGATTTGCTCTGAACCTGGTTCAGAATATAGCATGCCGTTTGTAAAGCATATCCCCAAAATGATAATGGCAGCGTTGAATAACTCATCATGGACCGTACCATATCCAATAAGGTCCTGTTTCTCCTTTCGGCTACACCATTCTGTTGTGGAGTACCAGGTGCAGTCAATTGGGATAAAATCCCGTTCTCTACAAGATGTCCTAGAAATTCATCGGAGAGGTATTCACCACCTCGATCAGATTGAAGTGTCTTTATGGATTTATCCAATTGCTTTTCCACTTCCGCACGATACTCTTTGAACTTGTCAAAGGTTTCGCTCTTGCGGTGCGTCAGATACACATATCCATACCTCGAGTAATCATCTATAAAAGAGACATAGTACTCGAACCCTCCTCGTGCTGTGACGTTCATGGGGCCACATATGTCAATGTGCACAATTTCTAAGAGCTCCTGAGCCCTTGTACCCTTAGCTCCAAAAGACCTCTTAGTCATTTTACCCTCCAGACAAGACTCACATTGGGGAAGTCGTACCTCCTCCAGAGATTCCAGAGGACCGTCTTTCACCAATCTTTGAATCCTATCCTGATTAATATGACCAAGTCTTAAATGCTAAAGATACGCATTGTTAGAGTGAGAAACTTTCAACCTTTTAGAGTTATCAATTAATTCAGTGTCAAGCAGTGAGTACATCTTTAGTTTGATCAAATATAGGTTTCCATCCATCCATCCAGAACAGATAAAAGACTTATTTCTACGAATATCAACTCTTTTACTAAAAGAAACTGAATAAGAATCCTTTATTAGACAAGCTACCGATATAAGGTTCCTCCTAAAATTAGGAACAAAAAACAGTCTTTCAATAAAATAAACCTAAATTGATCAAAATAAAGATAAACATCCCCCACTGCTTCAGCCACCACAAAGCTACCATCTCCAGTCCGCAACGAGAGGCTCCTATCATGTAGACTTCTCGTTTCCACGAACCCCTGCATAGAAACACAAACATGATTAGTGGCACCCGAATCAATGACCCAAGTGTCTTTCGATTCTTCCACCAAACACGCTTCCAAGTAATGAAGTTCCTTACCTTCCTTGCCCTTGGCGGCTAGGAATTCCTGGCAAGCCTTCTTGAAGTGACCTACCTTCCCACAATGGAAGCATTTGGACTTTTTAGGGTCCTTTGGCTTCTTGTTCTTCTTCTTCTTCTTCCCGTCCGAGACAGGAGGATTAGAAGAACTAGAAGCCACTTGCTTCTTATTTGGCCTCTTCCTCTTCTGTGAGGGATTGGAAGATTCCGCTAAATTGGCCTCACCTTTAGGTCGGACCACATCCTCATCCTTGATCATCCGCTCATAAGCCTGTAATTGCTTCACGAGCTCGGTTAGTCCTAACTCCTTTGTCGCTAGATTGTATGCGGCCTTAAACCCCACAAAATCTTTAGACAGAGTCTTGAACACCATCTCGATCTGGGTGTTGTAGTCCAACTCAGCACCATTCTCGGCAGCCTCAGCGAAGAATCCCATTAGAGTGATCATATGGTCCTTCACCGGAGTACCCGCCTTTTGCTTAGAGTTCATAATGCTGGTGATAGCGGACTGTCGAGCCAATTTTTCTTGGCCTCCGAACATGTCCTCCAGATTTTCCATGATCTCCCCAGCAACTTGATAAGTCTCATGCTGCTTTTGTAAAGCACTCGTCATGCTAGCAAGGATGTAGCATCGAGCTATCTCATTGGATTCTCTCCAACGATTATAGGCAACCGGGACCTCCTCAAGTGGTGTGTCAGGTTTGGGCCCAGGTGGGCGTGGTTCGTCCAATACGAACTTGTGTCTCTCGTAGCTGAGAACTATTAATAGGTTTCTTTTCCAATCTTTATAATTATCGCCATTCAGCTTATTTTTAGTAAGTATTGAAATGAGGGGTGTCGGTGACATTTTGAACTCAAATAAAATTATACTAGACATCATTACAAAGCCCAAGCAAATATACAGATAATTTAGCAAATAAAACATACAAGTATGTTCCTACATGAAACTTGAAAAACATGTAGCGTTGCAACGGTAATTCTCAGCACCTATTGTCCCAAGCCACCGAGGGGTGGTCATGAAACAAATAGCCGGAACATGGACCCCGTCCAATTAATATATGTTGCCTTAAATCCTCCAAGGTTAAGACATATATTAATAACCACTTATTTGGCCACCAGTTTAGTTAACAGAGCTTCTAGGGAAGGTTAATAACTAAATGAGTCTTGAGTGTATAACCATTATTTACGTAGCCCGATCCACGTCCTACCAAGCCACCGAGGGGTGGTCATGAATAGGATCGTACCCAAACATGTTTTCCACATAGGAGATCCAATCTAGTATACCGGCGGCGGTAAACACCTACTGAGGGGTGTGGTCAGGGCAGAACTGACGCGAGGCATTACCATGCTTTCACATATGAATCAACAATAGAGGCCGTAGGTTTTGTTTGAAACCCTTTCCCACTCAATATTTTGAAAAACATGCAAGTTTTGAAAAATTATGTATGATCAATATAGTATGAGCGGCACTCACCTATCCTATATGACATGTTATCAAATATGCATACAAAACATCCATCAATACATATTTATACATCCATGACATATCACAGAAAAAATAATTGACAGAATAACCAAGCTATGGTTCCATCCTAGAACAAAGAAAATAAAGATTACAAAATTCCATCCAAAGCATTCTTTGGGTCTTGAATTCTGTTCCGTCTTCTTGTATCCATCTTTATGTAGCCTCTCCATTTATTTCTCATCCCAAGAATTATTTAAAATTTAAATCTCCAAAAATTTAAATTTCAAATTCAAATTCCAAATTCGAATTTCAAATTTTAATTTCAAATTTTAATTTTAAACAATTTTAAACATCATGTGTAATAATATGTAATTTCAAAAATTTCAAATTTTTAATTACATATTTTTAAACATGATTTAAAATTAAATCTCTAATTTAAAAATCAAAATTTTTGAATTTTTGACCATCGCACCGCCCCCCCCGAAGGCGGCAGCCGCCGTGGGCAGCCACCAGCCCCAAAGGGGCTGGCAGCCCACGGCTGCCCCCTATGTGCAACCTTGCCGGGCTACAGGCCAAGCCTGCAGTGCCAGGCTGCACGCCCAGGCTGGGCGCAGCAGCTGGCAGGCTGCACGCCCAGGCTGCGGCCAGCCTTGGTCAGGCCACGGCCACCCTTGGCTGCAGGCCAAGCTTGCGGCCGTGGGTGGTGTTGGCCTGCACAGGGGCTGCCGCAGCCCCATCCTGCCCGAGGGCAGGGGCTGCAGCCCCACCAAGGCCCGTTGGCCTATCCCGAGGGGTCGTGTCTCAATTTTCGTGCCATATTCCAATTTACCTATTAGGATCTCCAAAAATTAATTTAAATCCCAATTAAATTGAAATTTTCCACACAATCAAAATTTCAACCTTTAAATCAAATTTAACTTCTGGGAAAAAATAAATTACGGTCTTCAATCTTCAATCTCCTCCAAGAATAATTACATAAAATTTCCTAAACCGTTCCGGTGTATAAAAATTCTAACCATAAAAATTCCAAGAGACAAAAATTAAAATCCATGGGAAAATTACAGTGTTAATAAACTACTCCCATGGTTACATAAAAATTCCTAGATACAATTTTTCTAAATTCTAAGGAACCATAACTGGTATAAACAAGCATGCTTATAATAATTCAGAAAATTAAAATAACCACATACTTTATACATAATCCATGATAACAACATAAAGGAACCCTAGAATGCCACTCTCTAAATATCAAATCCATACATAAATAAAAAAAAAACTAAGTAATTGTCTAATTTATGTACATGACATAGTCATGAGATGGCTCTGATACCAATTGAAGGTTAATAAATCGGTAAAAACGTATCAGAGTGGCGCAGTGGAACAATAAAAATTTTTAGATCGTTAAATATCTCATGATGCCATATACAATAAATCAACAATAATTAAAACTCATACCTCAAGGACGCCAATCTGCAGGAGGAGAATGACCGGAGGCTTCAACCAACTAGCCTTCTCTACTATTCTCCAATTCCCGAATGGCTGAGTGTGTGGGCACTCTGAACCTCGATCGATATGCTAGCACTGCTAGTCTTCTTCCGACCACCCAGATATCTAAAGAACTTTATTGTCACGATGAGCTGTGCAACAATAAGCCTACTCACTTGAGAGTCTGTGGTCTGAGAGAACTGGAGTGGTAGGACCTCTATTTATAGACCTGCATGAGGTGATTCTCTGAATTTGAATTGGACTAGGAAAAGATATTCTCCCTTATCCATAAGCAAAAAATCCGAATTTTTCCATGGGAAAATCCAACAATAAGATTCAGTTTTCTTAGGATAAATCTAATCCATATCTAAACAAGATTTTAACTAGAATTTTATCTCCCTTTTTCAACCCAAAAAATCCGAAAATTCCTAGGAGAAAATCTTCTCCAAATATTTGGCCACTTTTAGGATAAGGAAGAATCAAAATTCCACTAGGATTTTCAAGCTTGAATCTTATCTCAACCTTATCCAAAATAACCGAATTTTCCTAGGAGATTTTCTCCCTAATTTCGGCCACTTTTCAGGGAAGGAGAGAATCCAAATTTCAACTGGGATTTGAAATTCGGTTTTTTGAATCAAAATTCCACTAACAAATTCAACATTTGTTAGGATTTGGATTCAAAATTCAAGTAGGATTCTAACAAGATTATCCTCTTCAAATCTAACTCAAATTTGAATTTCAAACCTTGTGGATTTTCCACAACAAATTCGAATCCTACTTGGACTGTGATTCAAAATTTGAATTTCAAATTTCAAATTCGAATTTCAAATTCAAATTTCAAATTTCAAATTTCAAATTTAAATTTCAAATTCAAATTTCAAATTCAAAATTCGAATTCAAATTTCAAATTCGAATTTCAAATTCAAAATTCGAATTTCAAAATTCAAATTTCAAATTTCAAATTTCAAATTTCAAAATTCAAATTTCAAATTCCACAAAACGGTTGTGTTTCAAATTCTTGGTCTGATGGATAATTTTCTACAACTCCAATCCAATCTCAAATAAAATCATGGCAACTTTATTTGGAGTTCGAATAATTGTGTACTCTATTACCCAAAACAAAATCTGAATCCAACCGGAGAGAATCTTGTCTACCATCCTAATCCTATGTCATCACCAATCATGCATAATAAACCAGCCAATAGCATACACAAATCAATTTTCCAAACGTTAAGGAATTATGTGGAGCTAGTAGAGGGACTGATTGGACATATATAATCGGGCTCCCGTGATTCCATATGATCATCATTCTGTACCGAACAACTCAATCATATAATCACTAATTTCAGAGTCATACCACTATAAACCTGAAACTGAACTCCCAATTATATACCGTATTACGTAAGCCTGTGACGAGCTACTATCCAATGACCTTGTCATATATGCAAAACCCTTATATGATATCCATGATCAGCCTTAGGTCAAAGTCCGTTTAATCCTACTGATCAGGCTATCTTAAAGTTCCATTATACTACCGAATTAAGAAAATGATTATTCACCATATGTGAATAAGAAGTCATCCGCCTAGCAGACGACCCAAGGCCTTGTCCATTTTCACATTCAGTATAATGCCTTTAAGAGGATACCTTTAACTCCTCAGAGCTATGATTCCGATATCTGCAAACAAACCCTTCATCGTATACAAGTCATGCACCCAACGAACCGGTCTATAAGCTTACTACCTCTGAGACGCTTTAGCTATTGGAACAACACAGTACACAAGTCATATACATGAAGTAGTTCATTTACTTAGGATTAAGGTTATTGCACAATGAACGTCAAAAGCAGATTGATCCACTCATAGCGGACTACGTAGATCAATCACGCTTTAGTCCCGGTCTAATATGTCACCACCAAGTAACATATCTATGTCTCTACTTGGGAGTCCAGCTCCAGACTGTCAAGACAAACCGTCCCCTCCAAGGCTTTAGACAACATAATAGTCTTAACATGAGTTAGGTGCTCGGTCTAACCCTATAGACTACAGACCATAGTTTAGACCGCTAACTTTAGAACATTGTCTTCTCGCATACAAAAATCCATTGCATGCAACGTTCTAACAGTTTAACACAAGCAGTCAGGGAGCCATATTTGCTTACATTTACTTTAACATGTAAATAAGACGAGGACAGATAGCAATGTAATGAATAACCTCTACATATAAGCTTATTATCCAGTTCAAAATAAATACATCAAAAATGTCTCTAATGCTTAGGGCATTTCCTAACACTTATGTGATGGGGATATATGGCCTCTAACTTGTTCTTTCATCAATCTACATGATTGTGAAACTATATGCTCTTATACATGCTATGCAACACTTGTGCATAGATACATGCTTAAAATACTGTAAAATCATCATTTCAAACTCATTTTATTCATGTTGTAGGTGGAGTTGTACTTACCCAGTTTGCATGCAAACTTGTACTATCGCCTTAGTCAACTTATAGGTTCCTACCTGTCATCAATAACACTTCTCATTAATATTGGTCGTTGAGTCACTAATACCGTTAGTGACAAATTTATGGTACCGATTGCCATCGGTACTACTCTCTTTCTTACTCTTGAGAGTTTGCTTCTCTATACACGATTAATTAATTTATCACCCATAAAATTAATTACTATGGTTCTTTAGGTCACTATTTCTATTAGTGACTATAACTTGTGTTTCTTGACTGGTTTACCGGCTAGTCAACTGACCGGTTACCTCACGTGTCGATAACTATGTAGCCTACCGGGTTACTATGTGTAAACTTGGTGTAGTAACAGACCGGGTTACTTTGCTTTTTGGGTGTGGTAGCCTACCGAGCTACTATTGCTTATTCGATGTGGTAGCCTACCAGGCTACTATGGCTTACGTGGTAGTCTACCAGGCGACTATGGCCTGTTTGGTGTGGTAGCCTACCGGGCTACCCACACTATTTTGGTTATTTAAGAAAATCATTTTTGGTTGTCTTATAAAATTCTTTAGAAAATTCTTTGTTTTAAAACCATCCCCTTGCCACCCCATTGGAGGGCGGGGGACGTTTTTATGAAAACCATTTTTATTTTCAAAGAGTTAAAATACATTTTGGGTGTTGCATTTTAAGGGTGGTTTTTGAACCATTTTCAAATACTGTTTTGAAACTTGATTGAAATGACTTTGTTTGCAAATTTGGCAAACATTAAATTTTTCATCCTCATCGAGATGAATAATTCTTGTGTTCACCTCAGAGCTAAAATCTAACTCGAATGGGTCCTAATCTTACTAAACCTGTGGCTATTGTGCCTAGTTTTTGTAAAAATCTCAGTTTTATGTTACTTTAAAAACGGCTGTATTTGAGGCCCGAAACTACTAAATTTTTAAAACATGTACAGGTCGTTTAAAGGTTTTGACGTGTTCTACAATTTTCGTGTTGAGCACGATATCCGATTCAGATTTTAAGTGGTCCATTTTTAACAAAACCTGAGAGTAATTCTGGGTTTCGATTTTTAGTCCCAGTTTTGGGCATTAAATGAAAACCACTCGAAAAACCTATCATAGTGTCATTTTTGGCCAAAACTTATTTAAAGCAAAAACAACTGTAATGAAATTTCCTTAAAACTTCGTGTTTTACAAATCCCAAATTCAGAATCTAAGGGGGTCAAAATGGCCAAAACCCGTGGCCGTTTTCTGAGGACAAATTGTGTCCAGCCACCTTCCTTAAACGTTCATGCTCACACATACATACAACCATTCCTAAAAAATGTAAACCATAACCACAACCACTTAAACTTAAAAATGAAAAGCTAAAGGCTCAAAATAAACTTATTATAACCCATTTGCATAAACAAATGTACGTAAATGGCCTTGATCAAACTTAAAAATAACTACACTTCCAAAAGGGTTTCGGTTTTACCTCTTGTGCTATGAACCTACCACAAATCCGACTCAAGGGCTTGAGGTACCAAAATGGATGTGTGAATCGAAGGAGATTGGGGTTGGTTTTTGCTAGAAACAATACCAAAAATTTTCTCTTAACATCAACTCAAACAATAACTAAAAACCACAAGTGATTGGTCTAGAACCTTACAGTTGGTGCACTTGAAATGGCTTGGAAATGAATCCTCCTAACACAAGCATAAAGGGTTGGTTTTTGGTAAACTTTTGGCTTAGTATTTTGCATGAAAAATGGTGGTTTTGGGGGTGTGGAATAGTCGGCTGTAGCAAGGGAAAGAAAGAGAAGAGAGTGTTGTGTTTTTACGGTGTGAAATGAAAGAGCACAAGTCTAAGTCTTGGTCACCCTTTTATAGACAACTCAAAGTAAACTTAACCAACTTTAAGCTTGATTAATCAAGCCATTTTTAAGCTAATTTGGGGACAAAATTCTGGCCATTTTCTGCCTCCTAGAACCGTGGGCTGCACACATTGAAGAAGGGGAAAATTAAAAATTGGGTAGATGGAATGTGATGGAAAATCTAACATAGTTTAATTGGTTTTATGTCATAGCTTATCCCCTTTTTTAATATTATTTTTTGGGGTTATTTTTTTGCAGCAAAACCAGCTGGTTTTTTAGCTAGGGTGCAGGGTTTTTAGGGCCAAAATTCATCTGCATTTGGCTCTCTTTGCAGTCCAGTTTTCTACTACGGTGTTCGGTCCTTTCTCGGTAGTGTTCTAATTTTCACCTGGAAATCAGATTTTCTGAATCCAATTTTTAAATTGTAAATTCCTGGTCATTTTATACTGTCTAAGAGCCCATTCTATATTAGTTTACTATTAATTTCCTATACTGTGGTTGTGTCTGCACTGTGTTATCCTTTCGCATGCAAAATGAGGCATTCCTGTGTGAAACTTCATACACAGTCTCTCTTGACTAATTTGGATGTGTTAATTTCAATTTTATCAGTTTTATGTCCATCTGAGGTCGTCTGGACTAGTTTTGGGGATCTATGTGATCCTACCGTGAAAAGCATGTCAGGTGCCCAATTGACTAATTTGGGCATTTTGAGTCTAAATATATAAGTATCGGGATGAGAAAAGGTTGTTCTGACCCTCATCCCGATTCTGCGTACTCTCCGACAAAAATTCTCGTTTTATACCTAATTGACCAGATTGGGCCAACTGACTGCTAATATATCAGTTTTATGTTGGATTAAGGCTGTCTTGGCCATTAACCTGACACTGCGTTTTTCACTATTTACTATTCACTGTCTTTTACTTAACTGACTAGTCTGAATGCTCTAACTCTGATTTTGTCAGTTTCTAGGTAAGAAGAGGTCATCTGGACCATTTTCTCAATACTACACCCCTGCTAGGGTTTTCCTCACTGTTGTGCTCAAATGTTCGGTCTGAGCGTTCTGGTGATTTGTTCACCAGTCTCGTCTCAGGAAATGATTGTCTGGACCAATTTCGTAATACTGCGTATCCTATACACCTATGCACATAATGGGGTGGATCGATTCACTATCGATCTCCCCTTTCACTGTATGGATAATAATTAAACAATACTGTTCTTGTTTAACCTATTCGATTGGAAAATATACTGTATTTGATCAACCTAATTACTTATTACATAGTATTTTGGTTTCATGCATTACGAGAGTCTTTACAATAGCTCTCTGCTCATTACACGGCCTCCTACACAAGTTCTAACATGGGAGTGTTTAAGGCAACATGGGCGTGTATTGTCTGAACACGGACGTGTACTAGTTGAGCTTGCTTAACACGGCCATGTCTTAGAACAAATTTATTTACCCGAGTGGTACATGGCCACTTACATGGCCGTGGACCAGACCATGTTACACTACATGACCATGTTCACTCACACGGCCTTTCTCATGTATACAGTCCGATCAGTACACGGCTTCTTACACGGCCGTGTGCCTGACCGTGTTCTGTGAATTTACACTAAAAGGCATCGAACTAACCCAAATTCATTCCTCAATTTTTTCATTATATAGAATTTAGGTTACATGAGTATAGGGGTCCTTACAGTTGCCTCCTTTCTGAGCTTGTTCAAGGACGAATCGAGGTCCTGCCCGCCTTGATTTCCTCTAGGAGCGTTGACTGGAGTGTCATTTCGGACAACCTCCCTGTTAAAATCTCAATCTCATTGCTGCTTAACTCCTTTTGTAGTGCTTATGGCAAAGCATAAATAGCCATGAGCGATGCAGAGTGCTTCCTACTCAGTGCATCAGCCACCCTATTGGCTTTCCCTGGATGGTAAAGGATTTCACAGTCGTAATCCTTAACTAGTTCCAAGCCATCTTTGTTGCCTCATATTAAGTGCCTTCTACGTAAAGATGTACTTGAGGCTTTGGTGCTCCATATAAATCTCACACTTAACGCTGTATAAGTAGTGCCTCCAAATTTTAAGCACAAAAACAACCGCTGCTAGCTCCAAGTCTTCTGTGGGGTAATTTCTTTCACGGTTCTTAAGTTGTCACAAAGCATACGTGACCACTCTACCATTTTGTATCAACACGGCACCTAGTCTGGTCTTGGAGGCATCACTATAGATCATAAAGTTTCCTTGAATAGCTTTCAGAATAGTCAGAATCGGGGTGTTCGTGAGTCTCCGTTTCAGATCCTGGAAGCTCTTTTCGCACTTGTCAGTCCACTCATACTTCTTCTTTTTCTTAGTGAGCACTGTGAGTGGTGCAGCTAACTTTGAGAAGCCTTCGACAAAACGTCGGTAATATCCTGCTAGTCCGAGGAAACTGCAGATTTTAATTACATTATTCGAAGTCGGTCATTCACTAACTGCTTTAACCTTTGCCGAGTCTACTGATACTCCTTCCTTAGAGACTATGTGGCCAAGAAAGTGGACCTTCTCCAGCCAAAATTCACACTTAAAAAATTTGTCATACAACTGATACTCCTTTAGCTTAAGTAGGACGGCTCTCAGATGCTCCTCATGCTCTTCCTTTGTCTTGGAATATACAAGTCTGTCATTGATAAACACAATGACAAACTTGTTTAAGAATTCCTTGAAGACACGGTTCATTAACTTCATGAAGGCTGTAGGGGCATTCGTCAGTCTGAACGACATAACCAGGAACTCGTAATGTCCATATTATGTTCGAAAAGTTGTCTTGGGTATGTCTGCATCCCTGATTCATAATTGGTGATACCCAAAATGTAGGTTAATCTTGGAGAAGACTGCAGCACCTCGGAGCTAGTCGAACAGATCATCGATTCGTGGCAACAGATACTTGTTCTTTATCGTAATCTTATTCAACTCCTGATTGTCTATACACATCCTTAGCATTCCATCCTTCTTCTTCACGAACAACACAGGTGCTCCCCATGGTAAACAGCTCTGTCAGATGAAGCCTTTGTCCATCAAATCCTTCAACTGAGTCTGAAGTTCCTTTAACTCTATCGGGGCTATTCGATACGGGGCCTTGGAGATGGGGGTTGATCCTGGTAACAGCTTGATCTTAAATGATATTTCTCACTCAGGTGGAAGTCCAGGAAGATCTTCTGGGAATACTTCCACAAACTCTTGAACCACTGGTATGCCTTCTGGTCCTATTTTTGCTTCCTAGATCTTGTCTATTTTGTGTGTGAGGAAGCCGGTGCATCCCCTAGATAGTAGCTTATGAGCCTTCACTGCCGATATCATCATCTTTGGTTGCTTCAACAATAGCCCCTTGTAGACAAACTTCTCGTGCCCAACTGGCTCGAAGGTAACCTCCCGTCTTTGACAGTTTATGACACTGTTATATTTGGTGAGGAAGTCCATTCCCATGATTATATCATAGTCACACATATCAATGATGATTACGTCCATGCTCAGCTCGTGCCCACTGATAACTACTGGCACATGACGTATCCAATAGCTAGACAACAAAACTTCCCTGGAGGGAAGGATAGTTCGAAAAGTTTGTTTCATTCTATTTATGTTCTAGTCTATCTCCCTAGCAAACTTTGAGGATGCAAATGAATGCATAGCTCCAGAATTGAATAGAATCAAAGTAGTAGAGTTGACGACAAAAAGCTGACCTGTCACCACGGTCGAGGTTTCAGCCTCTACATCCTCTCGAGTGAAGACGTAAATTCTTCCTTGATTGTCTGGTGCCTCTAGTCTACCCTGAGCTCAATCCTAGTCTGGGTGGCATGCAGTTGGTACTTGTTTTTCAATTGAAAACCGTGTGGAAGAAAGAGGAAAAATGTGGTTTATGTTGGTGAATTTGTATTTTTAAAGATGACATTGTTCATGTGTAGAAAATAAGGAAAAGAAATGGAAATGAAAACAAAATTTTGAGGTTGACTTCCCAAGGAAAATCTGTGGCTAACTAAGGGATTAATGCATGAAGTTTTGAAGAATTATGTTAGGGTTTCGTGATGAAAAATGAATATGTTGATGTGGAAAATAAATAAGGAAAATTTGAGTTATAAAACAAAAATTTTTGTTTAGGTTTTTTATGGAAAAAACTGTGTATAGAAGCAGTGGAAATGAGAAAGTTTTGTTAAGCCATGTGAATGTGTGATTTGAGTATAAAACTGGGCCTAAAAATGATAAAGAACGGGTTAAAATCTCGTTAAAAATGAGTGAGTTTTGCTATGTGATTTTACGTAAAAAGTTTGTAACTTTTACGTAAATTAGGTTTGTGGTATAATACTTGACAGGGTAGAATAGGATAGATGGTTTCCAGGCATTTCCTAAACGCCGGGAACCTAGAATTTCAATGGAAATGCTACCGAAATTTTCAGGACGCCCGAAGGGCAATTTGGTAAATAAGGGGTAAAAATAGGGTCGGGAATTGGAAACTCGAGCCCCCTCAGAAACCTAAGCCCGAGAAGAGAATAAGGGACGATTATATAACTAGTGAAATAGCCATTTAAGGTCCCGAAAGGCTAGAAAAATGAGAAGCGACCCCGAGGGTCGGAATAATACCACCCGAGGGTTGGGTGAATAGTAACTCGAGCGTTTTGGCAGAAAATATCGTAAAAGCACGGTAAGACCTAAGAAACATTATTTTAGGATTTTTAGGATCAGAAAACCCAGATAAAACGGAAAAATGAGAATTTCCCGATTTATAGTCCCGTCAGGAGCAAAATGGTCATTTTGACCAAAATTTTCTAAATTGTCAGAAAAAGGCCGTAAAAGCCTCAGAATAATTTTATTAAATTTCTAAAAGCTAAAATAGTGCCATAAGTCAGAAAAAATGAGAGAAAATCCCCACTAAGGACGAAATAGTTATTTTTGCTAAAAGTTAGGGGCAAAAGAGTCATTTTGTCAAATAGTTCAGAAAAGCGATATTAAGGCCCGGAATAGTATTTCACGCAATATAATAATTAAAAAATTTAAAATATGAATCCCAAAACGAATAATTAAGAACCCAAATCAGAAGTTTTATATTTTCACAGTATTTTAGCTATGAATTGAATAGTAAAAATGATTGTGATTTATTTCGGTTATAGGAAAGTAACCAAAAGGCGATTTGAGGAAGCCGGTTGACTCAGGAAAGGAACTACTAGCAAAATACTATAAGTTCAGGCATTTATTTGTTTGCAGCGTAAATTTACTCAGTATGCTTATGTGATATAGATGACAGAAATTTAGTAGTCAAGTGCTGTATGCACACTAACATAAAAGATAAAATCTTAAGAGAATTACTGAATAAACTACATAATAATTTAAAGAGTTCCAGACCCTGGAGGCAGCATCATTGCCACCGGTCAGGAACCACCAGAAACTCAGTAATTAAATCAGTATTGGTATACTGGCCTCCCACACAGGTGGAGGTTTCTCAGATTCAAACATGATAGGACTACAAACTACTGCTGATACATCCTGGGTTTTGGAAATCTGATATAGTTAGACTATAGAGGATTGGCCAGTGGATTGCTCCCCAGAGTCTCTCTTAATTATGCAAGCACTACGGTACAACCAATTCAGGGGCCCATTATCAGAAATCAGTATCAGATAAAGACTTAAAACTTAAGAATTGCCATAATTGAGCATAAAACGTACTAATTGTCTGTGTAGTAGCTTAGACCACAGTTGACGTGAATAGTATCAATCAAAGTCAACCTTACTATTCTTGGTCAAAAGTTAAAGTTACTATTTATGTGAATAATGTTTTTTCATGGTTTTATGATTTATGTTCTTGCATGTATGTTTGAACTTACTGAGCCTGTCGCTCACCAGTTTATTCATGTCGCAGGTAAGAAACTTGTACACCAGTAGACAGTGGATGGACAAGGAGCGGGATTACATCTACCTCCAGGGCTGGGCGAGGGGAATGATCCTGCTGATGTTTTCCACTGAGCAAGAATTAGAATGATGTTTTGAGAGCAGATTTGAATTATATTTTGAAATTATATCTTGATGTAAATTATGTATGACCAGTATGACAATAGTTTACCTTATGTTTTATGATACTTATATTTTTACAGTTTATAGTCACAAATAGTTTTAAAAAAAAATCCCTTGGTTTCCAGAATAAAAATCATCTTAACTAAAAATGGTAATTTAACAAGAACAAGTTATAAATAAGATGCCGGTGACCCATTGAGGTAATGGTCTACCATAGCGGACTAGAAGTTCTACTATGCTAGTATTGTAGCCTTAATTCAGGGCTGGCTGTTACAGTTGGTATCAGAGCAGTTGACCATGTCCCTCAAGGCCTGATGCGCATCCCGTTCGTCCATTCAAGTAAGTTAA
This sequence comes from Antiaris toxicaria, assembly GCA_035233585.1. Lineage (NCBI taxonomy): Eukaryota > Viridiplantae > Streptophyta > Magnoliopsida > Rosales > Moraceae > Antiaris > Antiaris toxicaria. The sequence goes on along the minus strand of CP141155.1, from coordinate 55,055,424 downwards.
GTTTATTTTACAATTAGTAGCATGTTTATTTATATAAAGTGAACCTTATGTAGGAGCCAGATGACGAGGCCACCTTACTACCGACCACATCCATATTGAGGTAGGGGTCCTCCAAGGGTATGGACTAGATCTATAATTAGACCATCCCCACCCTGACAACAGACTGTACACTTTCCAGCCCCGCCAAACCCTACTGTTCCCCAAGTCAAGGTATCAAATGTAGGAAATAAATCGTTAAAAACAAATCAGAGTGGCACAGCGGAACAATAAAATTTTTTTAAGAACGTTAAATATCTCATGATGCCATACACAATAAACCAACAACAATTTAAACTCATACCTCAAGGATGCCAATCTTGCAGGAGGAGAATGACCGGAGGGCTTCAACCAACTAGCCTTCTCTACTATTCTCCACTAGGATTTTCAAGCTTGAATCTTATCTTAACCTTATCCAAAAATAACCGAATTTTCCTTGGATAAAGGCTCCAAAATTTCGGCCACTTTTAGGGAAGGAGAGAATCCAAATTCAACTAGGATTGAAACTTGAATTTCCCCTTGAATCTTATCCACAAAAACCGAATTTTCCATTGAGGATTATCCTCAAAAAATTCACCCACTTTTGTTGGGATTTGGATTCAAAATTCAAGTAGGATTCTAACAAGATTATCCTCTCCAAATCCAACTCAAATTCGAATTTCAAACCTTGTGGATTTTCCACAACAAATTCGAATTCTACTTGGACTGTGATTCAAAATTTGAATTTCAAATTTCAAATTCAAATTTCAAATTCAAATTTCAAATTTCAAATTTCAAATTCAAATTTCAAATTCGAATTTCAAATTCAAATTTCAAATTCAAAATTCAAATTCAAAATTCAAAATTCAAATTTCAAAATTCAAATTTCAAATTTCAAAATTCAAATTTCAAATTCCACAAAACGGTTGTGTTTCATATTCTTGTTCTCATGGATAATTTTCTACAACTCCAATCCAATCTCAAATAAAATCATGGCAACTTTATTTGGAGTTCGAATAATTGTGTACTCTATTATCCAAAACAAAATCTGAATCCAACCGGAGAGAATCTTGTCTACCATCCTAATCCTGTGTCATCACCATCCATGCATAATAAACCAGCCTATAGCATACATAAATCAATTTGCCAAACGTTAAGGAATTATGTGGAGCTAGTAGAGGGACTGATTGGACATATATAATCGGGCTCCCGTGATTCCATATGATCATCATTCTGTACCAAACAACTCAATCATATGATCACTAATTTCAGAGTCACACCACTATAAACCTGAAACTGAACTCCCAATTATATACCGTATTACGTAAGCCTGTGACGAGCTACCATCCAATGAACTTGTCATATATGCAAAACCCTCATATGATATCCATGATCAGCCTTAGGTCAAAGTCCGTTTAATCCTACTGATCAGGCTATCTTAAAGTTCCATTATACTACCGAATCAAGAAAATGATTATTCACCATATGTGAATAAGAAGTCATCCGGCCAGCAGACGACCCAAGGTCTTATCCATTTTCACATTCAGTATAATGCCTTTAAGAGGATACCTTTAACTCCTCAGAGCTATGATTCCGATATCTGCAAACAAACCCTTCATCGTATACAAGTCATGCACCCAACGAACCGGTCTATAAGCTTACTACCTCTGAGACGCTTTAGCCATTGGAACATCAAAGTACACAAGTCATATACATGAAGTAGTTCATTTACTCAGGATTAAGGTTATTGCACAATGAACGTCAAAAGCAGATTGATCCACTCATAGCGGACTACGTAGATCAATCACGCTTTAGTCCCGGTCTAATATGTCACCACCGAGCAACATATCCATGTCTCTACTTGGGAGTCCAGCTCCAGACAGTCAAGACAGGCCGTCCCCTCCAAGGCTTTAGACAACATAATAGTCTTAACATGAGTTAGATGCTCGGTCTAACCCCATAGACTACAGACCATAGTTTAGACTGCTAACTTTAGAACATTGTCTTCTCGCATACAAAAGTCCATTGCATGCAACGTTCCAATAGTTTGAACACAAGCAGTCAGTGAGCCATATTTGCTTACATTTACTTTAACATGTAAATAAGACGAGGACAGATAGTAATGTAATAAATAACCTCTAAGTATAATTTTATTATCCAGTTCAAAATAAATACATCAAAATGTATCTAATGCTTAGGGCATTTCCTAACAATCTCCCACTTGCCCTAAGCCAGCAGATGTGCCATGTTATGCATCCCCATCACCTCTACGTGCCTCTCAAAGCTTCTAGCCACCAAAGTCTTAGTAGAGGGATCGGCAATGTTGTCCTCGGACGCGATCCTACATACATCTACTTATCTTGTCTCCATCTGCCCTCTAATGTCAACTTCCTCAAATCCTCACAAGTCTGGAAGACTCAGTCCGTGTATCCTACGGGTGTTAGGTCCCCTCCAGAATACACTAGCATATAATCCCTCGTTCTCTTAAGATACTTGAGTATATGCTTTACTGCTTGCCAGTGCTTGGTTCTAGGATTCACTTGATATCGACTCACCATACCTACTGCAAAACATATGTCCGGGCGAGTGCAAAGCATAGCGTACATAAGGCTACCCACAGCGGATGCATAAGGGACCTTACTCATACGCTCTCTTTCTTCCGATGTCTTGGGACAGTCATCCAATGAAAGAGTTAAACCAGCAATAGAAGGTTGTGAGCCTTTCTTTGCCTCTAGCATTGCATATTTATCAATTATTTTATCTATGTATGAAGCTTGGGATAATGCTATCATTTTGTTCTTTCGATCTTTGAAGAGACGAATGCCTCGAATATAATTAGCTTCTCCCAAGTCCTTCATGTCAAACTGTTGGTGTAACCAAAGCTTGACCAATGATAAGTTCCCTACATCATTCCCAATAAGTAGTATATCATCGACATAGAGTGTCGGAAAGACCACTTTTCCATCCTTAATACGTTTATAAACACAAGGTTCATCAACGTTCTGCTCAAAACCAAATGTCTTAATCGCTTGATCAAACCTCTGGTTCCATGAGCGGGATGCCTGCTTTAATCCATAAATGGATCTAAGCAACTTGCAGACTTTCCTATCTTGGCCTTTTGCTATGAACCCTTCGGGCTGTATCATATAGATACACTTTTCAAGATGGCTATTCAAGAATGCCGTCTTGACATCCATTTGCCAGATCTCGTAATCGAGAGCCGCAGCAATGGGCAGAAGAATACGGATAGACTTCAGCATAGCAACAGGCGAAAAGGTTTCCTCGTAATCGATTCCAGCCTTTTGCATGTATCCCTTTGCAACCAGTCTAGCTTTGAAAGTTTCCACTCTCCCTTCCGCATCCTTCTTTCTTTTGTAGACCCATTTGCATCCAATGGGTTTTATCCCATCCGGCAAATCTACAAGTTCCCAAACAGAGTTGGATTTCATCGAATCCATCTCATTGTTCATAGCCTGTTTCCAAGATCTAGAATCAACATCCTTTATAGCTTCATCATATGTGACCGGATCTTCCTCATGCTCATGAGCTTCGGCCTGGTATACCTCAGCATCATACATAAAGAAATTAGGTTTCTTAGAAACCCTCCCACTACGACGAGGCAACCTAAATTGTTGATCGTCTGCAGGTCTTTCACTGGGACTCGGACTTGCGTCCAAGACCGAAATCTGTGGAGCAGTTCTTTCACCCGATAACTCCTCTAGCACCACTTTGCTTCGAGGTTTAAAGTTATTCATGTGACTTTCCTCCAAGAATGTCGCATGGGTTGAGACAATGACCTTTTGTTCCTTCGGGTTATAGAACAGACTCCTTTAGTTCCCTTTGGATACCCTACAAACATGCACAATTCTGATCTTGGTTCCAACTTCTTCGCATCCCCATCCAGTACATGTGCCGGGCAGCCCTATATTCTCATATGTCCAAGGGAGGGCTTCCTGCCACGCCACAATTCATACGGAGTTCTAGGAATTGATTTGCTCGGAACCTGGTTTAGAATATAGCACGCCGTTTGTAAAGCATGTCCCCAAAATGATAATGGCAGCGTTGAGTAACTCATCATGGACCGTACCATATCCAATAAGGTCCTGTTTCTCCTTTCGGCTACACCATTCTGTTGTGGAGTACCAGGTGCAGTCAATTGGGATAAAATCCCGTTCTCTACAAGATGTCCTAGAAATTCATTGGATGTAGCATCGAGCTATTTCATTGGATTCTCTCCAACGATTATAGGCAACCGGGACCTCCTCAAGTGGCGTGTCAGGTTTGGGCCCAGGTGGGCATGGTTCGTCCAGTACGAACTTGTGTCTCTCGCAGCTGAGAACTATTAATAGATTTCTTTTCCAATCTTTATAATTGTCGCCATTTAACTTATTTTCAGTAAGTATTGAAATGAGGGGTGTCGGTGACATTTTGAACTGAAATAAAATTATACTAGACATCATTACAAAGCCCAAGCAAATATACAGATAATTTAGCAAATAAAACATACAAGTATGTTCCTACATGAAACTTGAAAAACATGTAGCATTGCAACGGTAATTCTCAGCACCCATTGCCCCAAGCCACCGAGGGGTGGTTATGAGAACAAATAGCCGGAACATGGACCCCATCCAATTAATATATGTTACCTTGAATCCTCCAAGGTTAAGACATATATTAATAACCACTTATTTGGCCACCAGTTTAGTTAACAGAGCTTCTAGGGAAGGTTAATAACTAGACGAGTCTTGAGTGTATAACCATTGTTTACGTAGCCCGATCCACGTCCTACCAAGCCACCGAGGGGTGGTCATGAATAGGATCGCACCCGAACACGTTTTCCACATAGGAGATCCAATCTAGTATACCGGTGGTGGTAAACACCTACCGAGGGGTGTGGTCAGGTCAGAACTGACGCGAGGCGTTACCATGCTTTCACATATGGATCAACAATGGAGGCCGTGGGTTTTGTTTGAAACCCCTCCCACTCAATATTTTGAAAAACATGCAAGTTTTGACAAATTATGTATGATCAATATAGTATGAGCGGCACTCACCTATCCTATATGACATGTTATCAAATATGCATACAAAACATCCATCAATACATATTTATACATCCATGACATATCACAGAAAAATAATTGACAGAATAACCAAGCCATGGTTCCATCCTAGAACAAAGAATATAAAGATTGCAAAATTCCATCCAAAGCATTCTTTGGGTCTTGAATTTTGTTTCGTCTTCTTGTATCCATCTTTATGTAGCCTCTCCATTTATTTCTCATCCCAAGAATTATTTAAAATTTAAATTTCCAAAAATTTAAATTTCAAATTCAAACTCCAAATTCGAATTTCAAATTTAAATTTCTAATTCAAATTTTAAACAATTTTAAACATCATGTGTAATAATATGTAATTTTAAAAAATTTCAAATTTTTAATCACATATTTTTAAACATGGTTTAAAATTAAATCTCAAATTTAAAAATCAAAATTTTCAAATTTTGGACCGCCGCACCGCCGCCCGTGAAGGCGGCAGCCACCGTGGACAGCCACCAACCCCGGAGGGGATGGCAGCCCACGGTTGCCCCTTGTGCAGCCTGCCGGGCTGCAGGCCAAGCCTGCAGCGCCAGGCTGCACGTCCAGGCTGGGCGCAGCAGTCGGCAGGCTGCAGGTAGCGCCTGCAGCCAGTGGCTGCATGCCCAGGCTGCGGCCGGCCTTGGGCAGGCTGCGCCACCCTCGGCTGCAGGCCAAGCCTGCGGCCGTGGGTGATGTTTGCCTGCATAGGGGCTGCCGCAGCCCCATCCTGCCCGAGGGCAGGGGCTGCAGCCCCACCAAGGCCCGTCGGCCTATTCCGAGGGGTCGTGTCTCGATTTTCGTGCCATATTCCAATTTACCTATTAGGATCTCCAAAAATTAATTTGAATCCCAATTAAATTGAAATTTTCCACACAATCAAAATTTCAACCTCTAAATCAAATTTAACTTTTGGGAAAAAATAAATTACGGTCTTGAATCTTCAATCTCCTCCAAGAATAATTACATAAAAAATTCCTAAACCGTTTCCGGTGTACAAAAATTCTAACCATAAAAAATCTAAGAGATAAGAATTAAAATCCATGGGAAAATTATAATGTTAATAAACTGCTCCCATGGTTACATAAAAATTCCTAGATACAATTTTTCTAAATTCTAAGGAACCATAACCGGTATAAACAAGCATGCTTATAATAATTCAAAAAATTAAAATAACCACATACTTTATACATAATACATGATAACAACATAAAGGAACCCTAGAATGCCACTCTCTAAATATCAAATCCATACATAAATAAAAAGACTAAGTAATTGTCTAATTTATGTGCATGGCATAGTCATGAGATGGCTCTGATACCAATTGTAGGAAAATAAACCGGTAAAAACGTATCAGAGTGGCGCAGCGGAACAATAAAAATTTTTAGATCGTTAAATATCTCATGATGCCATATACAATAAATCAACAACAATTAAAACTCATACCTCAAGGACGCCAATCTGCAGGAGGAGAATGACCGGAGGCTTCAATCAACTAGCCTTCTCTACTATTCTCCAATTCCCGAATGGCTGAGTGTGTGAGCACTCTGAACCTCGATCGGTATGCTAGCACTGCTAGTCTTCTTCCGACCACCCAGATCTCTAAAGAACTTTATTGTCACGATGAGCTGTGCAACAATAAGCCTGCTCACCTGAGAGTCTGTGGTCTAAGAGAACTGGAGTGGCAGGACCTCTATTTATAGACCTGCATGAGGTGATTCTCTGAATTCGAATTGGACTAGGAAAAGATTTTCTCCCTTATCTTTAACCAAAAAATCCGAATTTTTCCATAGGATAATCCTAACAATAAATTCGGTTTTTCCTAAGATAAATCCAATCCAAATCTTAACAAGATTTTAACTAGAATTTTATCTCCCTTTTTCAACCAAAAAATCCGAAATTCACAAGGAGAAAATCCTCCAAAAGATTTCGGCCATTATGGATAAGGGAGAATCAAAAATTCCACTAGGATTTTCAAGCTTGAATCTTATCTTAACCTTATCCAAAAATAACCGAATTTTCCTTGGATAAAGGCTCCTAAATTTCGGCCACTTTTAGGGAAGGAGAGAATCCAAATTCAACTAGGATTGAAACTTGAATTTTCCTTTGAATCTTATCCACAAAAACTGAATTTTCCATTGAGGATTATCCTCAAAAAATTCGCCTACTTTTGTTGGGATTTGGATTCAAAATTCAAGTAGGATTCTAACAAGATTATCCTCTCCAAATCCAGCTCAAATTCGAATTTCAAACCTTGTGGATTTTCCACAACAAATTCGAATTCTACTTGGACTGTGATTCAAAATTTGAATTTCAAATTTCAAATTTCAAATTTTAAATTTAAATTTCAAATTCAAATTTCAAATTCGAATTTCAAATTCAAATTTCAAATTCAAATTTCAAATTCAAAATTCAAAATTCAAATTTCAAAATTCAAATTTCAAATTCCACAAAACGGTTGTGTTTCATATTCTTGTTCTCATGGATAATTTTCTACAACTCCAATCCAATCTCAAATAAAATCATGGCAACTTTGTTTGGAGTTCGAATAATTGTGTACTCTATTATCCAAAACAAAATCTGAATCCAACCGGAGAGAATCTTGTCTACCATCCTAATCCTGTGTCATCACCATCCATGCATAATAAACCAGCCTATAGCATACACAAATCAATTTGCCAAACGTTAAGGAATTATGTGGAGCTAATAGAGGGACTGATTGAACATATATAATCGGGCTCCCGTGATTCCATATGATCATCATTCTGTATCGAACAACTCAATCATATGATCACTAATTTCAGAGTCACACCACTATAAACCTGAAACTGAACTCCCAATTATATACCATATTACGTAAGCCTGTGACGAGCTACCATCCAATGACCTTGTCATATATGCAAAACCCTCATATGATATCCATGATCAGCCTTAGGTCAAAGTCCGTTTAATCCTACTGATCAGGCTATCTTAAAGTTCCATTATACTACCGAATCAAGAAAATGATTATTCACCATATGTGAATAAGAAGTCATCCGCCCAGCAGACGACCTAAGGCCTTGTCCATTTTCACATTCAGTATAATGCCTTTAAGAGGATACCTTTAACTCCTCAGAGCTATGATTCCGATATCTGCAAACAAACCCTTCATCGTATACAAGTCATGCACCCAACGAACCGGTCTATAAGCATACTACCTCTGAGACGCTTTAGCCATTGAAACATCAAAGTACACAAGTCATATACATGAAGTAGTTCATTTACTCAGGATTAAGGTTATTGCACAATGAACGTCAAAAGCAGATTGATCCACTCATGGCGGACTACGTAGATCAATCACGCTTTAGTCCCGGTCTAATATGTCACCACCGAGCAACATATCCATGTCTCTACTTCGAAGTCCAGCTCCAGACAGTCAAGACAGACCGTCCCCTCCAAGGCTTTAGACAACATAATAGTCTTAACATGAGTTAGATGCTCGGTCTAACCCCATAGACTACAGACCATAGTTTAGACTGCTAACTTTAGAACATTGTCTTCTCGCATACAAAAGTCCATTGCATGCAACGTTCCAATAGTTTTAACACAAGCAGTCAGTGAGCCATATTTGCTTACATTTACTTTAACATGTAAATAAGACGAGGACAGATAGCAATGTAATGAATAACCTCTAAGTATAATTTTATTATCCAGTTCAAAATAAATACATCAAAATGTATCTAATGCTTAGGGCATTTCCTAACAGATAATCCTCAAAATTTTTGTCCATTATTGCTAGGATTTGGATTCAAAATTCAAGTAGGATTCCAACAAGATTTTCCTCTCCATATCCAATTCAAATTCGAATTTCATTCCTTGTGGACTTACCACAACAAATTCGAATACTACTTGGACTATGATTCAAAATTTCAATTTCAAATTTCAAATTCAAATTTCAAATTTCAAATTTAAATTTCAAATTCAAATTTCAAATTCGAATTTCAAATTCAAATTTCAAATTCAAATTTCAAATTCAAAATTCAAAATTCAAATTTCAAATTTTAAAATCCACAAAACAGTTGTATTTCAAATTCTTGTTCTCATGGATAATTTTCTACAACTCCAATCCAATCTCAAATAAAATCATGGCAACTTTATTTGGAGTTCGAATAATTGTGTACTCTATTATCCAAAACAAAATCTGAATTCAACCAGAGATAATCTTGTCTACCATCCTAATACTATGTCAACACCATCCATGCACAATAAACTAGCCAATAGTATACATAAATCAATTTTTCTAAACGTTAAGGAATTATGTGGACATATATAGTCGGGCTCCTGCAAATCCATATGATCATCATTCTCTACTGAACAACTCAATCATATGATCACTAATTTCAGAGTCACATCACTATAAACCTGAAACTGAACTCCCAATTATATATCATATTACGTAAGCCTGTGACAAGCTATCGTCCAATGACCTTGTCATGTATGCAGAACCCTCATATGATATCCATGATCAGCCTTAAGCTAAAGTCCGTTTAATCCTACTGAGCAGGCTATCTTAAAGTTCCATTATACTACCGAATAAAGAAAATGATTATTCACCGTATGTGAATAAGAAGTCATCCGCCCAGCGGCCTTGTCCTTTTTCACATTCAGTATAATGCCTTTAAGAGGATACCCTTAACTCCTTATTAGAGCTATGATTCCGATATCTGTAAATGAAACCTTCATCGTATACAAGTCATGCACCCAATGAACCGGTCTATAAGCTTACTAACTCTGAGACGCTTTAGTCATTGGAACATCAAAGTACACAAGTCATACACATGAAGCTGTCCATTTACTCAGGATTAAGGTTACTGCACAATGAACGTCAATAGCAGATCGATCCACTCAAAGCGGACTTTGTAGATCAATCACGCTTTAGTCCCGGTCTAATATGTCACCACCAAGCAACATATCTATGTCCCTACTTGGGAGTCTAGCTCTAGATAGTCAAGACAAACTGTCCCCTCCAAGGCTTTAGAAAAAATAATAGTCTTAACATGACTTAAATGCTCGGTCTAACCCCATAGACTACAAACCATAGTTTAGACCGCTTACTTTAGAACATTGTCTTCTCGCATACAAAAGTCCATTGCATGCAACGTTCTAACAGTTTAACACAAGCAGTCAGGGAGCCATATTTGCTTACATTTACTTTAACATGTAAGTAAAACGAGGACAGATAGCATTGTAATGAATAACCTCTATATATATAATTTTATTATCCAGTTTAAAATAAATACAACAAAATATCTCTAATGCTTAGGGCATTTCCTAACATCAGAGACCGCCAGGGCACCAACCCCTCCACCAATGCGCCAACCCCCACTAGTAGTTGTTGATATACTAGTAGTTGGCGGACGAGACCATATTGGCTCGAGAGTTTCTGCCAAGGCTTCCTGGGCTTTTAGAGCCTGTCTGCCCTCTACTTTTGATGGAGGACGTTAGTTACCATAGGTACACGATTGGCTATACACTGTGGAGCTGATTTGTCAATCATGCGATATCGACAGAGATTACTGGGTCATTCTTACAATAAGTACTTTCCAAGGGGATGCCTGAGTTTATTGGGAATACTGCGATCAAGAGGCCTTGTCGAGGCTTAGCTGGGCTGAGTTCTGCATGACCAAGAGATAGCAATTCCTTTGAAGAAGCCCAGAGATGACTCCAGATCCTCCTGCTAGGGAGAAAAGCGCACCACCGACATTACCTCCCATAACAGATATTAGGGACTATCTACAGAGGATTGAGAGGTTTCAGATGGCACCCGGGGATACAGTGCTGACCTACACCATGCGGTTTGAGGAAAATATGGTTAAAAGATGCCCACTCCCAAACTTTTCTGATGAAGATTTCCGTGAAATGTTTTGGAAAGGACTCACCCCAGAGTTGAAGCAAAGAGTGAGACTGCTCCATTCTATCCCTAGACATGATTTCATTGCTAGTGCCATTAGAATTGAGAGAGCGTAATTACGAGAATGCTTGGAAAAGCACCAATCGGAGCAGACTCATGAAGACGGGGTATTGACGTGTTTATATGGATCACCCCTTATGGCCAATGATCACGAGGTTGGTCCCTCGCGACAGAGGACAAATGCGACTTGTGACCCAGGGACGTCCAGAGGAGATGATTCAGAGGAAGATGATGAAAACCCTAAGGAATTTCTGGCAAGGCAAAATGAATAGGATAGTTGAATCCTAAAAGTAGGTCAATACACCACATGTGTAAATATATGTATGTATGTGTGGAAAAGCTAAGGCAGATGTTGTTACAGTGTATGTAAATGTTGTGTATGCTATGTATGATGTAAGAAAGTGTTCTAGAATGATATGAAATGCTATATGGTGTAGCTTTACAGTAAATGATATGTTTAAAATTGCCGCTCAAAATTCCAAGATTAATTACGGAAAAATCTAATTATTGGTTATTTTGCAAAGTTAGAAGAAAGAAGGTTAGAAGAAAAAGATTAAAATGAGTGCAAGAAGAGGTTGACGTCCTACAATAGCTGAGAGGTTGGAAGAAGTACAAGCTCTCCTTAAAAATCAAATGAAAGAAAATGTTGAACTACTACAGTGACTTTCGGTTATGGAACAAAAATGATAGGCTCCAGAAGAAGGTAATGCTTCCCAAGTGGCTGAGACAGTACTACAAGAGCCGCCAGTCTTTCCAGAAGTTTAGTAGCCTCAACCTAGGGTGAACCAAGAACCCTTATATGAACGATTCCATCGGATGAAATTGCCAGAGTTTGAGGGTTCAATTAACCTATTTGAAGTAGAGGAGTGGCTTTCTTCACTGTAAAGAATCCTTGACTTCATGAATTTAATAGATCAAGAAAATATTTTATGTGCGTCCTTCGTGCTGAGAAAGGATGCTCGTTTTTGGTGGGATACAGTCCGTATGAGGGGGGATGTGACCATAATGACAAGGGAAGACTTTCTAGAGGAATTCAACCAGAAATACTATGATCCAGCTGCTCTTCATCGCCAACAAAAGGAGTTTGCTGAACTAAAACAGAGGAACTAATCCGTGAGCAAAGTGTGTCACAAATTTAATCAGCTGTCTCGGTTATGTCCATATGTGGTGCCAATAGAAAGAGAAAAGATTCAAAAAATGATTAGCATGTTCAGGCCAGAAATAGCTGTAGTAGTTGACAGTGGGCCAGTACCACCTACTTCAGTGGCGGATTATGTAAGCAGGGCCCTCAGGGATGAATATCACTTACTCAGGCAAAAAGAAAAAAGAGAAAAGATTTGGGAAGCGAAGAAAAAAGAGAAGATCCTTGCCAAATCAGTGCAAACAAGGATGCAAACAGGACAAGGTAGTAAATCTGGTCAGAGTAGACCAAACCAGTCCAACCCTCAAGGCTCCCAGCCATAGCAAGGAAAAAGAAAAGGGAATTTTTCAGGGAATAGAAGTCAAGATACTCGCAATCAAATGGAAGATTAGTCACGGCATAGGGTTGAGTTTTCCCACATGTGCTACGTGTGGAAGGAGGCATCCAAGCCAGTGTGAAATTGGCATTACTGCATGCTATTAGTGCGGAAGAGAAGGGCATTTTGCAAAGAATTGTCTAATGAACTGCCAGAATATCCTAGGACTAGTGCAATAGCGCCAACAATACCCTTAACGTCAGCAGCCGCCTTAAGCTCATGCCTTAAAGGGAAGGATCGAAGGGCCTTCAGGAGTGCCACCAGTATAGTCTGAACGCCCAGAACAGACTTCATGACTAGATGCGCATGTTACAGTTTTTACCAAGGAAGACGCTAAAGTAGGAATATCTAACGTGGTTACAGGTCAGATTTCTGTATTTCACCACGTGGTGTGTGTCCTTTTTGATTCAGGAGCTACACACTCCTTTGTGTCCCAGAAGACGTGGCCGAGGAAAAGAAACTACAATCAGAAGATGTTCTAGTTGTCAACAAATTCCTCGATGTATTCCCAGAGGAGTTGCTAGGGCTACCACCAGAAAGAGAAATTTCATTCGAAATTGAGATTATGCCAGGGACTGCTCCAATTTCCAAGGCTCCATATCATATAGCCCCAGTAGAATTGAAAGAGTTACAGGTGCAATTAAAAGAGCTACTTGATAAGGGATTTATCCGACCAAGCTACTCCCCATGGGGCGTACCAGTACTATTCATTAAAAAGAAAGATTAAACTCTCCGGATGTGCATTGATTATAGAGAGTTGACTAAGTTTACCATCAAGAATAAGTATCCATTACATAGGATTGATGACCTGTTCGACCAGTTAAAGGGAGCAGCAGTATTCTCAAAAATTGATTTATGCTCAGGCTATCATCAGTTGAGAATCCGAGAGATTCCTAAGACAGCGTTCAGAACCCGATACGGTCACTATGAATTTTTAATGATGCCATTTGGATTGACTAATGCTCTAGCCGTGTTCATGGATTTGATGAACTGAATCTTTAAAGAGTTTCTTGATAAGTTTGTTATCATGTTTATCGATGACATACTTATATATTCGAAGACTCATAAGGAGCATGAGGAGCATCTATGAATTGTTCTTCACACTGTGAGGAATCATCAGCTGTACGCGAAATTCTCTAAGTGTGAATTTTGGTTGGATAAAGTGCATTTTCTTAGGCACGTAGTGACAAAGGAAGGCATAGCAGAAGATCCAGCCAAGGTGGAAGTGATTAATAAGTGGCCTACTCCTAAGACCGTAACTGAAATACGTAGTTTCTTAGGATTAGCCAGTTACTACCGATGATTCGCAGAAGGATTTGTAAGATTAGCTGCACCTCTCACTGCTTTCACTCATGAGGAAAAGAAATATAAGTGGACGCAAGGACGTGAAAGAAGTTTTCAAGAGTTAAAGAGGCGACCGACGAGTACACCTATCCTTATTTTACCTATAGAGGGTGAAAAGTTTACGATCTACAGTGATGCTTTAAAGATATGCTTGGGAGCTGTACTCATGCAGAATGATAAGGTGATAGCTTTTGCGTCACATCAGCTAAAGAACCATGAGAGGAATTATCCTACTCATGATCTAGAACTAGCTACTGTAGTGTTCGTACTCAAAATCTGGCGGCACGATTTATATGGAGCTCAGTGTCAAATCTTCACTAATCACCAGAGCCTGAAATACTTCTTCACGCACAAGGAGTTAAACATACGACAGAGAAGATGGTTAGAGTTGGTGAAAAACTATGACTATGAAATTCTCTACCATCTAGGAAAGGAAAATCGAGTAGCGGATGCATTGAGCAGAAAGTCAACCACTACGCAGAAGCTGTCAATAGACGAGCTACCAAGAGCCTTGCAGCAGGAAATTAACTCCCTTCAATTGGAATTAATAACTGAAAGGTTAACAGCCCTAAGATTAGAATCTTCTCTGTATAAAGATATTAAAAAAGCCCAGAAGTAGGATGTAGGTGTGATAAAAACTCCGAGAAGAAGCCTCAAAAAATAAAGAATCAGATATAAGCATGTCCACTGATGGAATGCTTTTGTATCGAAGGAGGATCTATGTCCTAGCTATTGAAGGACTGAGAAGACAAATCCTGGTAGAAGCTCATAAAACACCATATTCCATTCATCCTAGAGCCAACAAAATGTATCAAGATCTCAAGATAAAATTTTGGTGGAAAGGGATGAGGAAAGATGTTGCAGAATTCGTGAGCCAATGCCTGACTTGTCAAAGAGTAAAGGCCGAACATAGACATCTAGGAGGAAAATTAGAACCCTTAGAAATTCCAGAGTGGAAATGAGAGCATATCACTGTGGACTTCGTGGTAGGGCTTCCCAAGACCAGAGAAGGGTATGACGCTATCTGGGTAATTGTTGACAGGCTAACCAAGACGGCACGATTCATAGCCATGAAGACAACTTTCACGTTAGAGAAATTAGCACAGTTGTGTGTAACTCATATTATTTGGTTACATGGAATGCCAAATTCTATAGTATCAGATCAAGATGCATGATATACTTCTGCATTTTGGGAGTGTGTACAAAAAGCTATGTAGACAGAATTACACTTTAGTACAGCTTTTCATCCCCAAATAGATGGACAGTCAGAATGAACTATCCAGACACTGGAAGATATGCTCAGAGCCTGCGTTATAGATTTTCCTGGAAGTTGGAATGAAAAGCTATCGTTGATAGAGTTTTCATATAACAACAGTTACCAAGCTTCCATAGGAATGCCACCGTATGAGGCTCTATATGGAAGAAAGTGTAGGTCTACAATCCATTGGTATGATCTACGAGAAAAGTAGCTGCATAAGACTGATTTCATAAGGGAAACTATAGAGGCAATTGAAAAGATTCAGAAAAGAATGCAGATCGCTCAAAGCCGACAGAAGAGTTATGCAGACAAACGGTGAAGATTCTTGGAGTTTGAAAAGGGGGATTACGTATTCCTTAAAGTATTGCCAATGAAAGGCGTAATGAGATTCGATAAAAAGGGAAAATTAAGTCTAAGATATATTGGGCCATTTGAAATAATCGAATGCATTAGGAAGGTAGCTTACAAGTTAGCATTACCCCCAGACCTATCGATAGTACACAATGTCTTTCATGTGTCAATGTTAAGGAAGTATATATCTGATCCATCACATGTGCTAGAGTATGAGTCGATACAAGTTCAAGAAGATTTGACCTACCCAGAACAACCAGTGCAGATTTTAGAGCGAGAAGAGAAAGTGTTGAGAAATAAGACGATCCCACTAGTCAAGGTTTTATGGAGAAACCACAGTATTGAAGAGGTTACGTGGGAACGTGAAGATGAGATGAAAGTCTTATACCCCCACTTATTCTAATTTTCAAAGACGAAAATTTTATAAGGAGGGGAGAATGTCATAATCGAGAATTTTTACTGTTTCTAGAAATTTTGTATAACTTGTGTACTCAATGATTTTTATGTATAAAACTGTAAAACATACGTTTTAATACGATTTAGAATTCGAAGAAATGTTCGGACAATGCTGACAAAAGTGTGATCAGAAACGAAAAATTTTACCGAACTGAAATCGCACAAAATATGCCTTTTTGGTTTTGAAAATTTTGAAAATATACTGTAAACCACTAAAAGACAAAATACTTACGGTATTGATTTTTAGGCTAACCGGAGCGAAATAAGCAAAACCGATCGCTCGGACAGCCTCAGGAACTCATGTACGCGATTTCGGTGCAAAAATTTTTGGTTTGACTTTTGGTCAAAAGTTTGACTCCAAATATATATAAGGAGTCAAAGATTGAGTGTGATTCTTTGAAAGGATGTAATGATACATTCCAATCCAAGGGCTAGGGTTTAAAGTCAAGAAAATTCAATGGCTAAGGTGCAAAGTCAACTAAAAAAGTCAAAGAAAGCTTATAAAAAATTCAAGAGAATTCTAGGGCAAGATAGGTGGTGGATTTTGGCTGGAAAAATGGAAAAAAATCTCCCCAATTTTGTTTAATTATAAAGCAGCCCTTAAAGGTTTCAAAAATTTCACAAAAAGCTTGCAAAATTGCCCTTAAAACATTGCAAGAAAGTCCCTCAAAATTCAGCCATAAAAGCCCACGGTTTTGGCCATGCAAAACAAAAAATTTTTGGCCAAAACTTTGCTTCTTTTCTACCTCAAACAGCGATGAGTTCCCTCCACTAAAACAGAAAAAAATTCTTCAAGTTTGCTTCAAGAAAGTGTGTAAAATTCATCCCAAAGTTCAAGTTATCAAGCAAGCAAGGTAATCTTCTATTTTGGTATGATTTCTTCTTGTTTTCATGAAGAAAAACCGTGTGCAATGGGCTGTTTTAATGAGAATAAAATCAATTTTTGTTTCATGAAATTTTGGTTGAAAGTGTGTAAATGATGTGAGATTAAGTTAAGCAAGAAACAAGAGCATGAAAAATCAAGTTATTATATGTTTTCTTTCATTAAAACCGAGGGGTAAAAATAGGGTCAGGAACCGGAAACCTGAGTCCCCTCAGAAACCTAAGCTCGAGAAGAGAATAAGGGACGATTACATAACTAGTGAAATAGCCATTTAAGGTCCCGAAAGGCTAGAAAAACGAGAAGCGACCCCGAGGGTCGGAATAGTACCACCCGAGGGTCAATGAATAGTAACCCGAGTGTTTTGGTAGAAAATATCGTAAAAGCTCAGTAAGACCTAAGAAACGTTATTTTAGGATTTTTGGAATCAGAAAACCCACATAAAACGGAAATAGTTATTTTTGCCAAAAGTTAGGGGTAAAACGGTCATTTTGTCAAAAAGTTCAAAAAAGTGATATTAAGGCCCGGAATTGTATTTCACGCAGTATAATAAATACAGAATTTAAAATATGAATCCCAAAACAAATAATTAATAAGCCAAATCAGAAGTTTTATATTTTTCACAGTATTTTAGCTATGAATTGAATAGTAAAAATGACCGTGATTTATTTCGGTTATAGGAAGGCAACAAAAGGCGATTTAAGGAAGCCGGTTGACTCAAGAAAGGAACCGCTAGCAAAATACCTATAAGTTTAGACATTTATTTGTCTACAGCATGAATTTACTCATTATGCTTACGTGATATAGATGACAGAAATTTAGTAGTCAAGTGCTGTATGCACACTAACATAAAAGATAAAATTTTAAGAGAATTACAGAATAAACTATAGAATAATTTAAAGAGTTCCAGACCCTAGAGGCAGCATAATTATCACCGATCAGGAACCACCAGAAACTCAATAATTAAATCAGTATTGGCATACCAGCCTCCCACACAGGTGGAGGTTTCTCAGATTCAAATATGATAGGGCTACAAACCACTGGTGATACGTCCTGGGTTTTGGAAATCTGATATAGTTAGACTGTAAAGGATTGGCCAGTGGGTCGCTCCCCAAAGTCCCTCTCAGTTATGCACGTACTACGGTATGACCAATTTAGAGGCCCATTATCAAAATTCAGTATCAAATAAAGACTTAAGACTTAAGAATTACCATAATTGAGCATAAAACGTACTAACTATCTATGTAGTAGCTTACACCACAGTTGACATGAATAGTATCGATCAAAGTCAACCTTACTATTCATGATCAAAAGTCAAAGTTACTATTCATATAAATAGTCTTTTTCATGATTTTATGATTTATGTTCTTGCATGTATGTATGAACTTACTGATCCTGTCGCTACCAGTTTATTCATGTTGCAGGTAAGAAACCTGTACACTAGTAAACAGTGGATGGACGAGGAGCGAGATTACATCTGCCTCCAAGGCTGGGCGAGGGGAATGGTCCTGCTGATGTTTTCCGCTGAGCAAGATTTAGAATGATGTTTTGAGAGTAGATTTTGAATTATATTTTGAAATTATATCATGATGTAAATTGTGTACAACTAGTATGACAATAGTTTACCTTATGTTTTATGATGCTTATGTTTTTACAGTTTAAAGTAACAAATAGTTTTTAAAAAAAATCCTTCGGTTTCCAGAATAAAAATCCTCTTAACTACAAACGGTAATTTAACAAGAACAAGTTATAAGTAAGATGCCGATGACCTATTGAGGTAACGGTCTACCATAGCGGACTAGAAGCTCTACTATGCTAGTACTATAGCCTCAATTCAGGGTGGGCCCCCACATTACTATTTACTATGAATAGTAACTCTGACCATGAACAGTACTGTTGATTGTGAATAGTGACTTTGAGTACGACGGTACTCATAGTGTTAGTATATCTTCTGCTCGTTTATGGGCTGCATTTTTAGTCTTGGGTCTTTATCTTTCATTACGTTCTAGTTTTGAGCCCCATGATTGGTCGTACAGTAATGCGAGCATGATTAAGAAGGACTCTGGAGAGCGACCCTCTGGCCAATCCTCTACAGTCTACATAACATGAACTTGATATAATATAACATAGCATGAGAAGCCTCCACCTGTGTGGGAGGCCAGTATGCCAATATTGGTTTTATTACCAACTTTCATGTGGTTCCTAACCAGTGGCATTATTAGTGCTTCCTGGGTCTGGAACACTTTTACATTACATTCTTTACTTGTGGGTAATTTATTTTCCACGTTAGTGTGCATATAGCACCTTGATACTTATTTACATTTCATACATAACATATAAACATGTTACGTAAATTCATGTTACAGACATTTACAATGTCTGAACTTGCAAAATATAACACATACACATAAACATGTCAAGTCAATTTATATTTGACTTAGACATAACACGTAGTTCATAACATGACTTTCGTAATGTTCATACCATAGTATCTCGACACTAAAACTGCACATAGAACACATAAACATGACCATTCAATTCATGTTGCAATCAACTTTAACTTACCACACATAACATATAGACATAACATGTGACGCCCCGTGCCCTCAGTGACCCGGACTGTCGCTAAAAACTATTACATGCTTACTTTAGCTTTTACTTTAAAGCTATAAGGACTACCCCATCCTTGTAACTCAACAAATTATTCAATGAGAAGCTAAGGAATAATTTGATGCATTTTTAGTCCAAATACATCAAACACGGTCAGGTACATGGTCGTGTAAGAAATCGTGTACTGATCAGATTGTTTTATGAGAGAGGCCGTGTGAGTTAACATGGCCGTGTAGTTTTATATGGTCAGGTACACGGCTGTGTAAGTGGCCGTGTACCACTTAGGTAAAGTGCGCATGGTCCAAGATACGGTCATGTTGAGAAAGCCCGGCTAGTACACGCCCGTGCTCGAGCCATACACGCCCATGTTAGAAACCTTATAGAAGGCCGTGTACTGAGTAGAGAGCCAATTTAAAGGCTCTCGTAATACGTGAAACCTAATTACAATGAAATGAGTAATTAAGTTGATAAATGTAGCATAAATTCCAGTTGAATAGACTAAAAAGGTACAATACTATTTATTTCTATTTATATAGTGAAAAGGGGTAACTAACAGAGAACCCGGTCTACCCTGTTATGTTTATAAGTGTACGAGATACGCAGTATCATGAAACTGGTACGGATGACCATTTCCTGACACAAGACTGGTGAGCAGATCACTGAAATGCTCGAACCAAGCGTCTGAGCACAACAACGAGAATCTCCCTAGTAGGGGTACAGCATCGAGAAAATAGTCCAGATGACCTCTTCTCACCCAGAGACTGACAAAATCGGAGTCAGAACACTCAGACTAGTCAGTTAGAACAGAGAACAGTGAACCATGAATAGTGAATAGTGCAAGACGCAGTGTCAAGTTACTGGCCAAGATGGCCTTAGTTTGACTTAAAACTGATATATCTAGACTCAGGACGCCCAAATTAGTCAAACGGGCACCTAACACATTTTTTGAGGTGGGACCACATAGATCCCGAAAACTAGTCCAGACGACCTCAGACGGACATATGACTGACAAAATTGAAATCAAAATGCCCGAATTAGTCAAGAGAGACTGTGTCTGAAATTTCGCCTAGGAACGCCTCGGTTTGCATGTGAAAGGATAACACAGTGTAGACACAACCGCAGTATATAGAATGGGCTCTTAGATAGTATAAAACAATTAGAAATCATTAGTATAAAAATCAGATTTAGAAAATCCAATTTTTGGATGAAAATTAGAACACCGCCGATAAAGGGCTGAAAAACGCAGTAGAAAACTAGACTGCACAGAACCGATTCGGTTGGACCGTTACCCCAACCAAACCATGGCCCATTTGGTTAGGAAAACAGCTAAGAAATCAGGTGCAAAACCAGCTGAAAATGATCCCTTAAATCAAGGGATGTGTTGGAGTTTTTAGATTAAAAAAATGGGTTTTTAAGGACAAGAGGACCATGACCATTTAATGCAAACTTGCTCCCTTTCACCCTCCATCATGACTCCAAAATTTCAAGGGCTACAGCACAGATTTTTGCTCCCCAATTGAGCTAAATTGTGGCTTAATTAAGAGGGCTTAGAGTTAAGCAAAGTTGCTTAGAGTTGCCTATAAAAAGGTGCAACCACCCTTAGGTCTCACTTTTCCCATTTGCTCACAAAACTCTCAAGAAAAATATAGATTTCTCTCCCGTTTCTCTTCAGAAAATCCGACCCCTCTTCAGCCCCTAAACCACCCATATTTTTACATAACTTTCACATAAAAGCTTGGCCACACAAGTTGCTAGAGGTGCACTCTTCCAAGGTAGTTTCGGTAAGACCCTAGAACCGAAATTTTTCTATGGTTTAGTTTTTCATCTTGGCTTGATATTAAGAGAAATGTTTTGTTTTCCTTGTGTTCTCATTCTAGCACAAGTGACCCCTCAACCCCTTTTGTTTTCCAGGGAGCCTTGATAGCCACCCTTGGCTCGGTTGTTCTTGGATCAAAGCACTCTAAGGCATAAACCGAAAAACCCCCATCTTTTGTGGTTAGTTGTTTTTAAGTTTTTGATCAAAGGAGATTTATGTGTATTTGATTATGCACATAGGTTGTAATAAGTTATTTGAGCCCTTAGCTTTCAGTTTTTAAAGTTTTTGTGGTTGTGGTTGTGTTTACTTTAGTTTACAAGTGGTTTGAGATATGTGTGTGCACGAGTGTGTAGAGGGTGGTTGGACACAAAATCTGTCCCCAAATCAGCCATGGATTTTGGCTAGTTTAACCCACTTAGGGTCTGAATCTGATATTTGGTAAAACATGTAGTCTTAAGGAAATTTTGATACGGGCGTTTTTGCATCAAATAGCCATTGGCCAAAAATGAACCTATGATAGGCTTTTTGGCTGGCTTTCTTTTGGTGTCCAAA
The DNA here is from genome assembly GCA_035233585.1 of Antiaris toxicaria. Classification (NCBI taxonomy): domain Eukaryota; kingdom Viridiplantae; phylum Streptophyta; class Magnoliopsida; order Rosales; family Moraceae; genus Antiaris; species Antiaris toxicaria. The sequence goes on along the minus strand of CP141155.1, from coordinate 55,033,600 downwards.
ATTGGGAGTAACAAATCCGGACCAAAAGAATAGTCTCAGATTTTTATTAAAATGACCCTTTTAGAAGTCGAACTGGACTTTGGTCAAAACATGAAAGTTTTAGATCTTGACGAAACATTGAAAATGACTTACTCAGGTTTCAAACATTCAGCCGTTTTGGGCCCCAAACAGACCTGTTTTCAAAAGTGCATAAAACTGGAACCTTTATAAAAACTGGGCACAAAAGCCACGGGTTTGATGAATTTAGGAGCTGTTAGAGTTAGAATTAGGCTCCAAAATGAACATGAGAATTGTTCATTTCATCAAGGATGAAAAGTTTCATGAACACCGATTTCTCAAACAAAGTCATTTCGAACAAGTTTCAAATTATTTTCAAAAGTGGTCCAACACCACATTTTTTAGCACATTTACAATGTGTTCCGTTTAAATGATTTAGAAATGATTTCAACAAAAGCACCCTCATCCTCCAACGGGGTAAGGTGAAACTCGTTTTAAAAAATGTGGGGACACCATACCCCTTTTAAAATGAAAAATCCTCTTGCAAGAATTTCTAGATTTGAGCAAAGTTTTCAAAGGAATTTCACAAAGAACAAGGGACGTTTTTAGTAAGATATGGTAGAGGTAGTCTAGTCGGCTACTACACCATAATGCAAGGTAGCCCAGTAGGCTACCACACCCAAACAAGCAAAGTAACCTGAACGGTTACTATACTAAGCCTACACATAGTAGCCTGATAGGCTACCTAATTGCCAAAACGTGAGGTAATCGGTCAGTTAACTGATCGATAAATCAGTCTAGCACCGTATTCAGAGCAACATTGTAAGGAATGTTGATTTAACTATCAAGAAGATAGTTAATCAAACGTGACAGAAATTAGACACCAAATTCCCAGATAGGCCAATAGGTTACTGAGGGACCCCAGTACCACATGAAAGACGAGTATAGGCAAAAGTAGATTAAGGACGTGGTAGTTAATTTACGGGGCCATAAATTAATTAACCACATACGAATAAGTTAACTCTTGAGATAGAGAGTAAGTAGTGCCGACGGCAATCGATATCGAGTAATTATCTATTTTAGTCACGAACAGTATTGGTGACTTAGAGAAGATATTAATGAGAGACGTTATTGATGACAGGTAGTAACTTGTAAATTTCTAAAGGTGCGACTACAAGTGCTTGCAATTAGGTAAGTACAACTCCACCTGCAGCATGAATAAAATGATGTTAAAATGATGGTTTTATATTATGTTAAGTATGCCTTACATGCACACAATGTTGCACAGCATACATAAGAGCATATAGTTTCACAATCGCGTAGATTGATGAAAGAACAAATTAGAAGCCATAGATCCCTATCGTGTAGGATTAGGGACAGCTTAGAGAAGGAAAGGTTAGAACAGTTGAACAAGATGGAAATAAATAGGTGTGTCGTACCGGCTCCTTCAGTCGAAGGGGTTTCTAGTTAAAGAAAGTTAAGGCCAAAAGTTGAGCATCAGTTGATGGCTCTTCGGAATTAGTTGACCTCGGGCGTTACCGTTGGTCTGCGCGCACACGGTACTGACACATGGGCCCTAAATAGACAAGAGAAAGGAAAGAGTACTAAAGTATAAATGAACATAACTGGATCGTGCATAGTTCATCGTCCACATTAGTTCGCTATGCTTTCAGCTACAGTAAGATACATGCATTTTCATGAAGTAATCTGTATGCATATGGTATGTAAAGTTTGTATGCTATGACATGATATGTGATGGTATGGTATATGCTAAGTGGTATATGTGACTATCTTGCATGCTTATGCATTTTTAAGTATGTATTATGTTTAAATATGTTTTGTGGTTAACATGTTGTACTTACTGGGCGTAAAGCTCACAGAGTGTGTTCATGCTGTAGGTAAGTCTCCTATGGCATAAGCCATGATGGGCAATGACGGTGGCGGAGGCGGATGTGAGGCGAGGTTTTGGACCGATACAAGTTTAACTTCCGTACAGTTTAAGTAAACAGTATTTTGAACAGTAACAGTACAGTACTAGTAAATGGTACTTTTAAATAGTAACCGTTAAAAAGTATTTTTGAATAGTAATGGTTACACAATATTTTTGAATAGTAATAGTTGAATAGTATTTTCGAATAGCAGCTGATTGATACTATTCAAAAATACTATTCCACAAAATCAATAGTATAAGTATGTTTGCAAGATTAAATTTATTATGTTTCAAATTCCGCTTTTAATAGTACATGTACATAAATAGTAAATACGTACGCTTAAAAAAAATTTCTTCTAAAATTAGGGTAACCTATTAAAGATCTTTTAAGAAAGCAATATTCAATTGCAAGAAAGTATAAGTAAAAGTAAAGAAACAGTAGTTTTACAGTGATGGTTCGGGCCACCTAGGGCATGGGGCGTCACAGTTGGTATCAGAGCGGTTTCCTGCCACCCTACCTCACATCGCTGCACGCCTCATCTGTCCAAGTAAGTTAGTTATTTTCTTTTCCAGCATCAGTATATAAGTTGACATCTATATTATAATAGGAGATATGGCTGCTCCAGTGGATCCTCAGCAAATACAGGAAGACCGTCAGGCCAGGTTGGCGTTCGCCCCCATGCGACCGGATATATATGATGGTCGCCACCCCAACGAGCTTTCCTATTGGATTCATCACCTGGAGGTTATTTTCCAAGCATGCCATATTCCACCTAGCCTACAGGTGATTTTGGCCAGCAGCGGATTGGATGGGCCAATTAGAGAATGGTGGAACGAACGGCGCAGGACCGGGCATCAGGTGTCGTGGGTCGAATTCTGTTGCTATCTCCGGAGAAGCGATGCCCCCGCCCGAGATAACGACATCTGGGAGGATATGCATGAGAGGCGATGTCAGGTCCTTTCAGACATTTGGGACGCCTACGAGGGAGAGACTATGGCACATTACTGCCAGAGGTTATTGGATGCCATGTTACCCTACATCCCACTCGACAGACCCTTCATGGAGATAGCTGACCTACTGTGGAAGGGAACACCATGATACGTGAGGGATCTTGTTCCCTACCCTTAGCCACACAAGGAATTGAGGCACCTTACCAGAGATATAGTGGAGGTAGAGAGAGTGGTGCTCAACCCTGCACTAGGCGAAGGCTTTGCAGTAATAGCCAATGTAGGGGGTGACCAGGCAGACGCAGGCCCCCAACCGGTAGATGAAGAATTCATGGTCGCCCACCAGCCCATAGTACCAGAGGGCAATAAGGACCCCGAACTAGGCCCCTTGTCTCCTGAGCACTCGCTACAGGCTCTCCCCGAGGCCCAACCCAACGACGAGGATGAAATCCCTAACCATTTTAGTGATGATGAGTGGATGGGGATATACGAACCCCAAGTCATCATCGCCAGTGATGACGAGGGTAGCATTATCTGGGGAGACGAGGAGGAAGACCCCGAGGAGTTCCCGCTCAGTGACGGCGATGACGATGAGATGTCTGATGCCAAGTCAGGGCTATCTTCTGATTAATAGTAACCGTTTTGTGGGAATTTGATTTTTGTATATGTATAGAGAGAAGCAATAGCTTTCCTCGCTAGACATAAGTTATTGTACTTGTTGAGACCGTATCTCGGGAAGTGTGTGTCACTCCCGCTAAGTTAAAAGCTTATAAATGTTTTGAATATATATATATATATGTACCTTGTGGAATGGATTTTCTTTTTCTTCCTCAAAGATGACTAAGATACAAAGAATAGTGCGGGACAGTTCCTAGCACTCAGACGGTGTTCTAATACAATGCGTCAATTGTATTAAACACCACAGTGAAGGAAAAGAGAAGAAAGATATAATATGTATGTTTATGTTATGATGATTGAGTAACACCATTGAGATAAAATGTGATACGATTCCCAAGTACAAAGTGTAATAAAAGCAAAACTTATAGTTCTTTTTCCCATTGTGTGATAGGGTTACATCAGAAGAAATGACAAGAATAAGAGCTCAGACTAATCAAGCCACTCAAGAAGATGAGTTAATGGCACGGCTCATAGCCATACAGGAGATGATGATGAACCAACAACAAGAGCTTGCTCAGCTCAGGGAGCAAGTCAACCAACAATCTCAGACACCACAACCCGTAGAGATGCCAGCCCAAGCCGACCCAGTAGCCCCACCAGTCCAGGCAGCTCCAGTACCACCAGTTGTGGTTGCTCCTACAGCAGCAGATGTTCCCTTACCAGTCTCAAGAGATGGTGACTTATACGAGCGATTTCGACGTCTGAAGGCACCAGAGTTTGAGGGGACAACTAACCCTATCGAGGCAAATGACTGGCTAACTGACATCCAAGTCATCCTAGACCTTGTAGGGCTAACTGAGAGGGAAAAGGTACTGTGTGCATCCCTTACCCTATGCAAAGGAGCACGATAGTGGTGGAAAACAGTGGCTATCAGGAGAGACATTAATGCAATGAACTGGGCAAACTTCATTATGGAGTTCAGAGAAATGTATTTCAATGATGAAGCCTTAGCAGCACAATAAGATGAGTTCAATAATCTACGCCAAGGTAGTATGACTATAATGGAAGCTGTCCGCAAGTTCGAGCAGCTAGCCCGACTATGCCCCGACCTGGTGCCAACCGAAAAGGAAAGGGTCAGAAGGATGCTGAAGATGTTTAGAACCGACATTGCTGTCCAAGTATGCGGTGGAAGCCACGGACCAACAATGGTGGCTGAGTGTATCAGCCGAGTCATCAGGGCTGAATACTGGTTGGCCTAAGATAGGGAGAGGAAAGCATAGATCTTCAAGGCCAAGAGAAAGGAGAAGACACTGGCCAGACCCAACAGGGGAAGACCGAACCCCGATTCACAACATAAGGGTCAGAATACGGGAAGCAGTCAGAGTAATTGACAGTCCCATAACAGCAAGAGGAGAGGAAGCCAGAATAACTAAGGGCAACAGAGGAATTTTCCCCAGAAGAAGAACAATCAGGGAGGAAATGGCAGTCAACACCCTCCTTGCCTAAAATGCGGGAAGAACCACCTAGGGGAGTGCCGCTTAGGCACTAGTGGTTGCTACATCTATGGCAAGGAAGGCCACTTTGGTAAGCAATGCTGCTCAAACCCTCAGAATCAACAAGGCCAAGCTCGTGCTAGTAGCGGCCAACTACATACCGCTTAAGCCAGAATTGAAGGTACACCCATCACCCAAGGTAGACTGGAAGCTCTAGAGATGCAGGGGAGAATTTATGCCTTTACAAGGGAGGATGCAGAAGCTGGAACCTCAACCGTGGTGATAGGTCAGCTTTCTGTCACCAATTCCACTGCATTAGTGTTATTTGATTCTGGAGCTATGCATTCCTTTGTGTCATCAAAGTTTGCTAGAGAACTAGGTCAGAATATAGACAAGATGAACCAAACTTTCTGAACTGCCTTCCCTCCAGGGAAGTTTTGTTGTCTAGCTATTGGGGAAGACATGTACCAGTAGTTATCAGTGGGTACGAGCTGAGTATAGACCTAATCTTCATTGACATGTGTGACTATGACGTAATCATGGGAATGGACTTCCTCGCTAAGTATAGCGCCGTAATAGACTGTCGAAGACGAGAGGTTACCTTCAAGCTGAACCGGAACAAGAAGTTTGTCTACAAAGGGCTATCGTTAAAGCAACCGAAGATAATAATATCCGCTATGAGGGCTCATAAACTTCTATCCAGTGGATGCACTGGTTTCCTAGCACACATGGTAGACAGCAACCATGAAGCAGAGATAAGGCCTGAAGATGTCCCAATGGTTAGAGAATTCATAGGAGTATTCCCAAAGGATTTGCCAGGACTTCTGCCAGAAAGGGAGATATCATTCGAGATCGAGCTGTTACCTGGATCAACCCCCATCTCCAAGGCCCCATATAGAATGGCCCCGGCAGAGTTAAAGGAACTCCAGGCCTAGTTGAAGGACCTAATAGACAAGGGCTTCATTCGACAGAGTTGTTCACCGTGGGGAGCACCAGTTTTATTCGTGAAGAAGAAGGATGGAATGTTAAGGATGTGCATCGATTACAGGGAGCTGAACAAGGTCACTATAAAGAACAAGTATCCGCTGCCACAAATCGACGATCTGTTTGACCAGCTCCGAGACGCTGCAGTGTTCTCGAAAATCGACCTACGTTCTGGGTATCACTAACTACGAATTAGAGGTGCAGACATACCCAAGACAGCCTTCCATACACGATATGGACACTACGAGTTCCTCGTTATGTCATTCGGATTGACGAATGCCCCTGCAACCTTCATGGATCTGATGAATAGAGTGTTCAAGGAGTTCTTAGACAAGTTTGTCATTGTGTTTATCGATGACATACTTGTGTATTCTAAGACAAGGGAGGAACACGAGGAGCATCTGAAAGCTATTCTACTCAAGCTAAAGGAGCACCAGCTATACGCCAAATTCTCCAAGTACGAGTTTTGGCTAGAAAAAGTCCATTTTCTTGGTCATGTGGTCTCCAAAGATGGAGTATCAGTAGACCCAGTGAAAGTCAAAGCAGTCAGTGAATGGCCGACTCCGAAGAACGTAATGGAGATCCGCAGTTTCCTAGGCCTAGCAGGCTATTACAGACGTTTCGTAGAAGGGTTCTCGAAGTTAGCCGCACCACTCACAGCACTCACCAAAAAGGAGAAGAAGTATGAGTGAACGGATAAATGCGAGAAAAGCTTCCAAGAGCTAAAACACAGACTCACGAGTGCTCCGATCCTGACCATACCAGACACTACACAGGGAAATTTTGTAATCTACAGTGATGTATCTAAGGCCGGACTGGGAGCCATATTGGTGCAGAATGGGAAAGTAGTCGCTTATGCCTCGTGACAACTTAAGAACCACGAGAGGAATTATCCGACTCATGACCTGGAGCTAGCAGCGGTCGTGTTTGCACTGAAAATATGGAGGCATTATCTATATGGCGTCAAGTACGAGATTTATATGGACCACCAAAGCCTCAAATACATCTTCACGCAGAAGGAACTCAACATGAGGCAGTGAAGATGGCTAGAATTGGTGAAGGATTACAACTACGAGATCCTGTATCACCTAGGGAAAGCCAACAAGGTGGCCGATGCACTGAGTAGGAAGTACTCTTCATCACTTATGGCTATCAATGCGTTGCCAGAAACCCTACAGAAGGAGATATGTAACGGCGAAATCGAGATTCTAATGGGAAAGTTATCTGAAATGACCCTCCAATCAACACTCCTAGAAGAAATCAAGGCCAACCAAGACCTCGATTTAACCCTGAACAAGCACAAGAAGGAGGCAATAGAGGACCAGAAGTTAGAATTTCAAGTCTCCAAGGATGGCATACTCTATTTTAGAGATAGAGTGTGCGTTCCGAAGGATGAAGAACTTAGGAAAAGGATCCTTTTAGAAGCCTATGACACACTGTACTCAGTTCATCTTGGGGCAAACAAGCTATACAAAGACTTGAAAGACGGTTTTTGGTGGCCTAAGATGAAGGGCGATGTCACTAAATTTGTCACAAAGTGCCTTACATGTCAAAAAATTAAAGTAGAACATCAACGACCTAGAGGAGAACTACAGAAAATCGAGCTTCCTGAGTGGAAATGGGAACAGATTACAATGGACTTCGTGGTCGAACTACCCAGAACATCCAGTGGAAACGATGCCATCTGGGTAATTATGGACCGACTGACAAAATCAGCTCGATTCTTAGCCATGAAGTTGAGCTACTCAGTAGAGAGGCTAGCAGAAATGTACGTGGCCCAGATAGTAAGACTGCACGGTGTACCTAAGTCAATAATTTCAGATCATGATGGGCGCTTCACTTCAAGGTTTTGGCAGAGCGTCCAAGCTTCAATGGGGACTAAGTTGAAGTTCAATACAGCTTTCCACCCTCAAACCGATGGTCAGTCAGAAAGGACAATACAAACATTGGAAGATATATTGAGAGTGTGTGCCCTAGACTTCAAGGGGAATTGGGACCAAAAGTTGCCGCTAATAGAGTTCTCGTACAACAACGGCTACCATTCCTCGATCAGAATGGCACCATACGAGGCACTCTATGGAAGGAAATGTAGATCTCTGGTCCATTGGCATGAGACCGGAGAGAAATAGCTCACTAGTACAGACTTCGTCAAAAGTACAACAGAAGACGTGAAGATTATACGGGAGAGACTGGAGATAGCTCATAGTCGTCAGAAGAGTTACGCCGATAAACGATGCAGACCTCTCGAGTTTCAGGAAGGGGATTCAGTTTTCCTCAAGGTGGCACCCATGAAAGGGGTGATGCGCTTTGGGAAGAAAGGGAAGCTCAGCCCTCGATATATAGGACCCTTCGAGATCCTCGAGAGAATTGGGAAGGTAGCCTACAAGTTAGTGCTCTCTCCCGAGTTGGCATTCGTGCATAACGTTTTCCATGTCTCGATACTAAAGAAATAGGTGCCTGACAGTTCCCACATATTGAGTCAAGAGCCTATTGAAGTACACGCCGACCTGACATATGAGGAAAGACCAGTGCAGATTTTAGCTAAGGAGAGCAAAGTCCTCAGGAATAAAGTGATCCCGCTTATGAAAGTGCTGTGGTGGAATCACAATATAGAAGAAGCTACATAGGAAAGGGAAGAGGACATGAAGAGAGACTTCCCGGATTTATTCTAATTTTCAAAGACGAAAATTTTGTAAGGGGGATAGGTTGTAAGGACCACCCCATCCCTGTAACTTAACAAATTATTCAATGAGAAGCTAAGGAATAATTTGATGCGTTTTTAGTCTAAATACATCGAACACGGTCGTGTAAGAAACCATGTACTGATCGGATTGTTTTATAAGAGAGGCCGTGTGAGTTAACATGGCCGTGCAATTTTATATGGTCAGGTACATGGCTGTGTAAGTGGTCATGTACCACTTGGGTAAAGTGAGCATGGTCCAAGACACGGCCGTGCTGAGAAAGCCCGGCTAGTACACGCCCGTGCTCGAGCCATACACGCCCTTGTTAGAACCCTTGTAGAAGGCCGTGTACTGAACAGAGAGCCAATTTGAAGACTCTCGTAATGCGTGAAACCTAATTACTATGAAATGAGTAATTAAGTTGATAAATGTAGCATAAATTCCAGTTGAATAGACTAAATAGGTACAGTACTGTTTATTACTATTCATATAGTGAAAAAGGTAACCAACAGAGAACCCGGTCTACCCTGTTATATGTATAAGAGCATGAGATACGCAGTGTCATGAAACTGATCCGGATGACCATTTCCTGATACAAGACTGGTGAGCAGATCACTGAAATGCTCGAACCAAACGTCTGAGCACAACAACGAGAATCTCCCTAGTAGGGGTACAGTGTTGAGAAAATGGTCCGGATGACCTCTTCTCACCCAGAGACTGACAAAATCGGAGTCAGAACACTCGGACTAGTCAGTTAGAACAGAGAACAGTGAACCATGAATAGTAAATACTAAATAGTACAAGACGCAGTGTCAAGTTACTGGCCAAGACGGCCTTAATTTGACTTAAAATTGATATATCCAGACTCAGGATGCCCAAATTAGTTAAACGGGCACCTGACACGTTTTTTGAGGTGGGACCACACAGATCCCAAAAACTGGTCCAAATGACCTCAGACGGACATATGACTGATAAAATTGAAATCAGAACGCCCAAGGATTAAGGTTACTGCACAATGAACGTCAAAAGTAGATTGATCCACTTATAGCGGACTACGTAGATCAATCACACTTTAGTCCCGGTCTAATATGTCACCACCAAGTAACATATCTATGTCTTTACTGGAGAGTCTATGCTCCAGATAGTAAAAAAAAAAAACTGTCCCCACCATGAGTTTAGACAACATAATAGTTTTAACATGAGTTAGATGCTCGATGTAACCCCATAGACTACAGACCTTAGTTTAGACTGCTTAATTTAGAACATTGTCTTCTCTCATACAAAAGTCCATTGTATGCAACATTCTAACAGTTTTAACACAAGCAGTTAGGGAGCCATATTTGCTTACATTTACTTTAACATGTAAATAAAATGAGGACAAACAGCAATGTAATGGATAACCTCTATATATAATTTTATTATCCAGTTCAAAATAAATACATCAAAATGTCTCTAATGCTTAGGGCATTTCCTAACAGTTCCGAGGTCACTATTACCATTAGTGTCACGGCCCAAACTTTAGACACGTGACATGGCAGCCAAATCATAATATCAACCCAAGATTTAAGGAAAACATTTATTACGAAGAGCGGGTCAACATTATAATTTAGCTAAGCCTAATTATTTATAAAGTAGCATCATAACCACATAATAAAATAAAGGAGAAAATAAATGCTTTTTAATGCGAAAATTAAACACAAAATCGGTTTTCAAATGAAATTACCAACCATAAAATATTCCCAAGCATAAAATTTAAATAACATGAAATAAAGTACAAACTTAATGTCTCATTACATCAGAACGAGAAACATAAAGAAGAAGATGGAGAAAACGGATAGCATCATCTTCGGTCGTAACGGATATCTCAACGATTTTCGGAACTGCTACCTCCCACACCTGGAAGTAGTCATTTCGAAATCACAAAGAAAAGAGACGTGAGCGTTGGCTCAGTAGGACAGAAACAAAGGTGGATTAAACAGGTAGCATTTAAATGTATGGCATAATATTCGTTTCCAAAAATAAAATCAACAATTTAAGAATACATGGCATAATAATCATTTAAAACAAATAATCAACAATTTCATGAAAACATTTTTAATATAAGTTTTATTCTGTTGAGGACTTAGCGTAGCTGCAATATACGTGCCCCAATATTAAAAATAATAAATCATTAAAATAAACCATCATATTTTGAGTGAGGATTTGTCGTAACTATAATATACATGTCTCAAATTGAATTATCCTAGATCATCTCGTTACGGTCTAAATAGGCCGAACGGCCCTGCGCAGGTTTAGGGACCTTCCCCCATGGCGTCAACTTTGGCACGCACGCATCATTTACAATGATCATGAACTAGAGCTCAATTATGTTCACCGGATTATTCAAAAGATGGTATTTACCAAGTTATATTATGTCATTAATCAAAACACGCTTTAAAATACACATTTATTACAAAACACGTTGCATGCATTTATTTCATCAAAAAAAATAGTATAATAATTTCATAAACTAAAAAACAGCATGCCATCGATAAAACAGGGAAATTTAAAACACTTGACTACTCCCGGAAAAGGCTAGAACGTCCTACCTCGATTATCGCACAAGCGTTACGATAACGTGACCTACAAATCCAGCAAGAACGTCAAATAAATCCTATAATCATAACATATGATCAGTCTAGGTCTAGACATAATCATCCAATCATTTTAGTGTGCCACAAAAGATTTCAAAACGTTTAATAAACAGTTGGGATTTAAAATTTGTGAAAAACTCTAAGTTAGGATATTACTGGACATGGACAGACTGACCTAGGCTGATTGTAAAATCAATATTAATTCATTTTTAATCCCAAAAATTCTAAATTTTTAATATGTTAAACTAGACATCCATAGCTTTAATTCAATATAATTTTTATAATTTTTGGACATCATTTGTTTATTCAATTAGGCCAAAAACCGAGGGGTTGTTTTCAGGCATAAAATCTGGGTTTCAGTTTCAGTTCAAAAACTGGCAGTTCTGTCCGCCTATCTTAGAAAAATATTTTGACTTGGAAAACGGATGATTTTGGTTCTAAGATTTTGCATCCATTTAGGGGACATCTTGAATTTAATTTTAGGCTCAAGACTAACTCGAAAATCGTTTTTAAAACTCAAGTTATGGCTGACACAAATTTACTGTTCATATAGTAATTTTCCAGATTTCCGTTTTTCTGTGTCCGAATTTTAATTAGTCTCAAATCAACTCAATTTTCATCCAATGATCACGAAATTTTGTGGAGGACCTTATTTATATGTGGTTAACACAACCCAAGAATCAAATTGACAAAAAACATAAAATTTTACACATGTGATAATAGGGTTTTTGAAAGGGAAACAAAGAGGCAAAATTTTTAGGGTTTGGGAGAGAGATTCACACCTTGTTTGTGCTGCACTATTTTTGATGCTTGGTCTCCTTTTTGGCTGAATTTGTGTGAGTGTTGGGGTCTTCAAAACAGTAGGGAAAACAGTGGAGAAAACCATATAAATTTCGGATTTAAAATCAAAAGGAGAAGGAAGGAAAAAGTTGATTTCTCACCTTGTTTTTGTCTCAAAATTTGTTAAATCCTTGAGCTGCCTTTATGTAGGTTTTTTGTTTGTTGTTTTGGGAGAGAAAATTCAGAGAGGAAACAAGGGGAGGCTGACCGAATTTTTGAGAGTGAAAGGAAGGGTGAATGAGAGTTAAAAGAGGGTTTTTATACTAGGTTTTTCTTTCCCTTTCTCTTCCTTGTTTGGCCGAAAATTTTAAGGGGCAAAAGGGAAAGTTTTTGTGCTGTTTTGAGGCTAGGGTTTTCTCTCTTATTTCCCCTTAAGTGGCCGAAAATTGTCCATTAGTTTTTAGGAAAAAAAATAATTTGAATTTTGAATGAGTTTTGACCTAGCTTTTAATTCAAATAAAATATCCTTTATTTCCTACACTTTATGGCCGAAATTCTTCTTTATATTTAAGGGATGAAATTTAAATTTGAATCATCCTTGGATTTATGGGATTTAAATTTTAATTAAAAATCCCAAGTGATGGCCGAATATTTTAGGGTTTTTTTTTTGAAGTTAAAATTGTTGATTTTTTGAGCGAAATTTGACTAGGAAACCAACCTAGGGTTTCCAAAAAAATTTTAATTACTTTTTGGCACACTAATTTTATTTAAATTATATATTGACCCTTAAATAAAATTTAATGCGTCACAAATATCTATCACTAAAAATAGTTTCGTCCTCGAAACTTTTAGAATTACTCCACACTAAAGAAGAGAATAAGAATATGAATAACTTCTCATTTCATTAAGCGATCTAAATGCACCTTTCAAAACATATAGTGGTATATCTACCACTATAAACAGAGTAGGGTTACAAAACAAACTTAGGTTGACTACATTATATGTACTCTACTGCTTAGTGAACCATTCGGCATGGTTCTCGCGCATATCTTTCTCGGTTTCCCATGTGGCTTCCTCTTCACCATGGTTACTCCAAAGAACCTTCACCATGGGTATTGTTTTCGTTCTCAGCTGCTTGAACTTACGATCCAAAATCTTCACTGGAACCTCGACGTAAGAGACATCTGGTTGGATTTCTACATCATCTGTTGAAATAACTTCAGACTCTGTTCATGCACTCTTCCTCAGCATCGATACATGGAAAATGTTGTGCACTCCCAAGGTGTCAGGTAACTTCAACTCATATGTAACCTTACCAACTCTGCGTACGATCTCGAAAGGTCCAATGTAACGCGGTGCTAGCTTCCCTTTAACTCCGAAACGAGAGATACCTTTCTTCGGTGACACCTTTAGCAATACAAACTCTCCGACCTCGAACTCTAATGGCTTTCTGCATTGATCTGTATGGCTCTTCTGTCGACTCTGTGCTGTTAGAAGTCATTGTTTGATGATGGCAATCTTCTCGTACTGGTCTATGATTATATCGGGTCCACCCACTGGTGCTTCCTGGTTGTCAACCCAATAGATGGATGATCGACAAGGCTTTCTGTACAATGCTTCAAAGGGTGCCATTCCGATACTCGCTTGATAACTGTTATTGTATGCGAACTCTGCCATGTAGAGGTGTTTGCTCCATCCATCTCCAAGATCAAGAACGCAGGCACGTAGCATATCCTCGAGAATCTGTATAAGACGCTCCGACTGACTATCTGTCTGTGGATGAAAAGCGGTGCTGAAGTTCAGTTCTGTGCCTAGAGCTTCCTGTAGACTTTGCCAAAAGCGAGTGTTGAAGCGCGTATCATGATCAGAAATGATCACTAAAGGGACTCCATGCAATCTGACAATGTTCCTCATGTAAAGCTTGGCTAGCTGGTTCCTGCTATAAGTCGTCTTGAACGGGATGAAGTGCGCGGTCTTCGTGAGACAATCTACAACTACCCAGACTCCATCAGATCCATCCTGTGCTCTCGGTAAGTCGGTTAGGAAGTCCATTCCTATACTATCCCACTTCCACCGAGGTATTAGAAGTGGTTGGAGCAGACCTGCAGGTCTCTCTCGTACTGCCTTTACTTTCTGACACGTCAAACAGTTGGCCACGAAGTTCTTCACATCTAACTTCATACCTCTCCACCAAAGCTGCTGTCTTAAGTTTTGATACATCTTGTTTCCACCTGGGTGCATGGCGAACCTCGACTGATGAAACTCTGACAAGATCTCCTGTATAAGCTCTGGGATGTATGGCACTGCTAAGCGGCCCTCATTATAAAGAATTCCACTAGCGTCCATTGACCACTCTGCAACATGCTTGCCCTTTAACAATTTATCTCGGATGTCAACGAAATGTGTATCTGTCAACTGATTCTCCTTGATCCTCTACATGTAGTCTGGTTCCATCACTAAGTTGTACAACACTGGGTGACCCTGAACTTCACCAAAACGAACCTGATAAGCTGTAAGAACTCTGTCCTTTTGCCACTTATCTATCTGCATAGCCATTATAGAAGCGTCATGATCAGGATTGGGAACTGCCTTTCTTTTCCTACTTAGTGCATCTGCGACCACGTTTGGTTTACACGGATGGTACTCGACTTGGAAGTCGTAGTCTTGCATGTATTCTACCCATCTTCTCTGACGCAGGTTGAGATCTTTCTGTGTAGCCAGGTATTTCAAACTCTTGTGATCTGAAAACAATCTAAAACTGGCACCATACAGATAACAACGCTAAATCTTAAGCGTGAACACTACTGCAGCTAACTCTAGATCGTGTGTAGGGTAGTTTCGTTCATGTTGTTTCAACTGTCATGAGGCATAAGCGACAACTCAGTTCTGTTGCATCAAAACTGCTCCAAGACCTTGATGAGAAGCATCAGTGTAGACGTCATATACTTGATCCTGATCCAGAATGAGAAGGATAGGTGCAGACGTCAAACAACTCTTTAACTCCTGGAAAACTGACTCACAGCTGTTATCCCAAACGAAAGGTACATCCTTCTTTGTCAGATTGGTGAGGGGAGCGGCAAGCTTGCTGAAGTCCTGTACAAAACGTCGATAATATCCTGCTAAGCCCAAGAAGCTTCGGATCTCTGGAACATTCTTCAGTCGTTCCCACTTAAGAATCGCTTCAACCTTGGATGGATCAACTGATATACCGTCCCTTGAGATGATATGCTCGAGAAACTTGACCTCTATCATCCAAAACTCACATTTTTCTTTCTTGGCGTACAATTGATGTTCACGAAGAGTCTGTAAAACTATATTGAGATGCTGTGCATGATCTTCGCGAGTTCGGGAGTAGATGAGGATGTCGTCGATGAATACGATGACGAACTTATCAAGAAAAGGTCGGAAGACTCTATTCATCATATCCATGAAGGCTGCTGGCGCGTTTATTAAACCAAAAGGCATTACTAAGAACTCATAACTGCCATACCTCATTTGGAACGCTGTCTTCGAGATATCCTCCTCTCTGACACGAAGTTGATGATAACCGAATCTCAAATCAACCTTGGAGAAGAAACAAGCTCCACCCAATTGATCGAACAGGTCATCTATACGTGGTAACGGATACTTATTTTTGATGGTCACACTATTGAGCTTTCTGTAGTCCACACAGAGACGTAGGGAACCGTCGAATTTCTTCACAAAAAGGACTGATGAACCCCAAGGTGAGTTACTGTCTCGAATAAAGCCCAGCGATTTCAACTCATCCAGCTGTTTGCTCAACTCTTTCATCTCCAGAGATGCCATACAATACGGAGCAGAAGCCAAAGGAGCTGTTCCGGGAACTAAGTCGATACGAAACTCTATTTCTCGATGAGGCGGTAAACCTGGAAGAGCTTTTGGAAAAACATCTGGAAAACTATCGACAACAGGTATTGGTTGGGTACTCTTTTCAGAACTGGATCCTTCCATTGCACACAAGGATAAGAAGCAAAGAATACCCTGTCTACTCTTCGACACCAACCTCAGGGCAGATTTATCAACATCTGAAACTAAGCTTAACTGATAGGACACTACATGTCCGAAATCAGTTGTAAAGATAACGCGACGATTACGACAATCAAGCATAATCCCATATCGGGAAAGCCAGTCATATCCCAGAATAACATCATAAGCAAACATAGGCATTACCACAAGTGATGCCTCCAAACAAACATCCCCAACATAAACATAGGCTTGACACCCATCACTAACGGTAGTCGTGCCCAACGGGGAAAACAGTAGGGAAAACAGTAGGGAAGGCGGCCATAACTTGAGTTTTGATGCTTGGTCTCCTTTTTGACTGAATTTGTGTGAGTGTTGGGGTCTTCAAAACAGTAGGGAAAACAGTGGAGAAAACCATATAAATTTCGGATTTAAAATCAAAAGGAGAAGGAAGGAAAAAGTTGATTTCTCACCTTGTTTTTGTCTCAAAATTTGTTAAATCCTTGAGCTGCCTTTATGTAGGTTTTTTGGGGTTGTTTTGGGAGAGAAAATTTAGAGAGGAAACAAGGGGAGGCTGGCCGAATTTTGAGAGTGAAAGGAAGGGTGAATGAGAGTTAAAAGAGGGTTTTTATACTAGGTTTTTCTTTCCCTTTCTCTTCCTTGTTTGGCCGAAAATTTTAAGGGGCAAAAGGGAAAGTTTTTGTGCTGTTTTGAGGCTAGGGTTTTCTCTCTTATTTCCCCTTAAGTGGCCGTAAATTGTCCATTAGTTTTTAGGAAAAAAAATAATTTGAATTTTGAATGAGTTTTGACCTAGCTTTTAATTCAAATAAAATATCCTTTATTTCCTACACTTTATGGCCGAAATTCTTCTTTATATTTAAGGGATGAAATTTAAATTTGAATCATCCTTGGATTTGTGGGATTTAAATTTTAATTAAAAATCCCAAGTGATGGCCGAATATTTTAGGGTTTTTTTTTTTGAAGTTAAAATTGTTGATTTTTTGAGCGAAATTTGACTGGGAAACCAACCTAGGGTTTCCAAAAGATTTTTAATTACTTTTTGGCACACTAATTTTATTTAAATTATATATTGACCCTTAAATAAAATTTAAGGTGTCACAATTAGTGACCATAACTTGTGTTTTTATGTGGTACCGACGCCCATCGGTACCCTGTCGGCCAACTTTGGGGATTTCGTGTCTAACTTGTATCGTGTTTGATTAATTGTCTACTTGACATATTAATCATCATTTATTGCAGTGTTGTTGGAAACACGGTCCTTGACTGGTTGCTAACTAGTCAACTGACAGTTACCTCGCGCGTCATTAGCTAAGTAATCTATCGAGTTCCTAGTGCTTGCTTGGTATGGTAGCCTACCAGGCTACCCACTCTATTTCTGAAAAATTGTATTGGTTAAGTTATAAAATTCTTAGTAAAATTATATGTTTGGAACCCGTCCCCTTATCACCCCATTGGAAGGTAGGGGATGTTTTTATGAAAACCATTTCTATATTTTAACAAGTGTAAGACACATTTTTGGTGTTACATTTTAAGGGTGGTTTTTTGAACCACTTTCGAAAAATGTTTTTAAACCTAATTGAAACGACTTTGTTTGTGAATTTTGCAAGCATGAAATTTTTCGTTCTCGACGAGATCAATAATTTTTGTGTTCACCTCAGAGCCTAGTTTTTTTGTAAAAGTCCCAGTTTTGCATCACTTTGAAAACGGCTCTGTTTGAGGCCGGAAACGGCCAAATTTTTAAAATACGAATGGGTCATTTTAAAGGTTTTGATGTGTTCTACAACTTTTGTGTTGAGTCGAAGTTTGGTTCGGTCTCTAAATGGTCCATTTTTAACAAAACCTGAGACTAATTTCTGGGTTCGGATTTTGTTCCCAGTTTTGTTCCGAGTTTGGGCACTGAGTGAAAACTACTCGAAAAACCTATCGTAGTATCGTTTTTGGCCAAAGGATATTTGACACAAAAATAACCATAATAAAATTTTCTTAAAACATTGTGTTTTACCAAATCCCAAATTCGGATCCTAAGGGGGCCAAAATAGCCAAAATCCTTGGCCTTTCCTTGAGGACAGATTGTGTCTAATCACTAAAAATGTTCATGCTCTCATTTCCACACAACCATTCATAAAAAATAATGTAAACACAAATACAACCACATAGACTTAAAAATGAAAAGCTAAGGGCTCAAAATAAACTTATTACAAAATATTTACATAAACAAATACACATAAATGGCTTTGAACAAACTTAAAAATCATCTAAGCATAAAAAGGAAGGATTTCGGTTTACCTCTTATGTTTTGAACCAAGCATGATTTTGAACCAAGGCTTGATGACCAAAATGGTTGTGTAGATTCAAGAGGATAGGGGTTGGTTTTTGTGCTAGTAAAACATCAAAATAATTTCTCTTAAGATTAAACCAAAACAAAAACTAAAACCACAAAAATTAGATTATAAAACTTACCCTTGATCACTTTGGAAAAGGCTTGGAAATGAAATCACCTACATGAACTTGAAGAGGCAAGATTTTTGGCAAGATTTTGGGTTGAAAATTGGAGGCTTTTGGTGACTTAGAGGGGTCAACTCCTGCTAGAAGAAAGGGAGAGAATGAAATGTGCTTTGGGGTGCCAAAGTAAGTAAAGCAAAACCCTTGTGCAAAGTGTGCCTTTTATCGACAAACTTAATCAAACTTGCTTAAGCTTAAACCTAATTAATTATCTACCATTTTGGCCTAATCAGGGACAAATTTGCTGCCCTTTTTCAGTCCATAAAACCAAGGGGCTACTGCCTTAAATGGAGGGAGATTAAAAAATTTCCCTTTGACCATGTGCTTAAAAATCCCTTGAATATTTTATTCAATGTGTCATAGCTTTTGCATTTTTTTATTGGTCACCTTTTGGGTTATATAGCAGCCATTTTTAGGTGGTTTTGCAGCTAAGGGGGCACAGATTTTGTGGCCAAAATATTATCTACGTTGGCTTCTCTTGCAATCAAATTTTCTATTGCAGTGTTCGGTCCTTTCTCAGTAGTGTTCTAATTTTCACCCGAAAATTGGATTTCTAAATCCGATTTTTGTACCATCAATCCCTAGTTATTTTATACTATCTAAGAGGCCCTTGTTAGTCTATTTTACTGTTCATTCCCTATACTGTGGTTGTATCTACACTGTGTTGTCCTTTCGCATGCAAACCGAGGCGTTCCGGGGTGAAATTTCAGACACAGTCTCTCTTGACTAATTTGGACGTGCGGATTCTATTTTTATCAGTTTTATGTCCATCTAGGGTCATCTGGACCAATTTTCGGGATCTATGTGACCCCACCTTAAAAAACGTGTCAGGTGCCCGATTGACTAATTTGGGCGTTCTGAGTCTAAATATATCAGTTTCGGGGTGAGATAAGATCGTCTTGACCCTCTTCTTGATACTGCGTATCTCACGAACAAAAATTCTTATTTTATGCTCAATTAACCAGATTGAGACCACTGATTATTGATATATCAGTTTTAGGTCAAATTAAGGCCGTCTTAGCTAGTAACTTAACATTATGTTTTTCACTATTTACTATTCACTGTCTTTTACTTAACTGACCAGTCTAAGTGCTCTGACTCTGATTTGGTCAGTTTCTAGGTGAAAGGAGGTCATCCAGACCATTTTCTTGATGTCGTACCCTTACTAGGGTTTATCTCTCGCTATCATGCTCAGATGTCCGGTCCGAGCATTCTGGTGATCTGTTCACCAGTCTTGTGTCAAGAAATGGTCGTCTAGACTAATTTCCTGATACTGCACGTCTCATACATTCACTGTCAGTAACCATAGGGTAGACCAGGTTCACTGTCAGTTACCCCTTTCATTGGATGAATAGTACTTAAACAGTATCGTATCTTTTTAATCTATTCAACTGGAAAATATACTGTATTTTCCAACTTAATTGCTCATTACCTAGCAATTAAGTTTCACACATTTTTGAGAGTCTGTTTATCGACCCTATCTTTATTACACGACCTCCTACACCAGCTCTTGCATGACTGTGTACCTAACCGTGATACTCAAATTTGCATTCAAAGGCATCAAATTATTCCTCAATTTCTCATTATATGGAAATTAAAGTACATAATCGGGGTGGTCCTTATAATTTTCTCGGTACTGTACCTTCGCTAGGGTTTTTATCGTTGTTATGCTCAGATGTTCAGTCTGAGCGTTATGGTGATCTGTTCACCAGTCTTATGTTAGGAAATGGTCGTCTGGACTAGTTTCCTGATACTACGTATCTTATACACTTATAAACATAATAGGGTGGACCAATTTCACTATCGGTGGCTCTTTCACTATATGAATTGTAATTAAACATCACTGTTCTTGTTTAATCTATTCAACTAGAAAATATACTATATTTTTCAACTTAATTACTCATTGCATGGTCATTAGACTTCACACATTACGAGAGTCTTTACAGCGACTCTTTACTCCATACACGGCCTTCTACACGGGTTCTTACACTGGCATGTACCCGACCGTGTTACATTTCACGACCATGTTCGCTCACATGGTCTATTACACTTTAACAGTCCGAACGGTAGACGACTATTTACACGGTCGTGTACCTAAACATGTTACTCAAGTTCGCACTGAAAGACATCAAATTATTCCAATTTTATTCCTCAAAGTCTTATTACATGGTAAGTAGGTGCCATGAAAATGGCGGTCATTACAACCTACCCCCTTACAAAATTTTCGTCCTCGAAAATTAGAATAGTTTCGGGAAGTCTCTTTTCATATCTTCTTCCCATTCCCATATGGCTTCTTCCATGTTGTGGTTCCGCCACAACACTTTTATAAGCAGAATCACTTTATTCCCAAGGACTTTATTTTCCCTGGCTAAATTTGCACGTGTTTCTTGGGAACTGTCTGGCATGTATTTCTTTAGCAGCGAGACATGGAAGACATTCTGCACTAAAGCCAATTCGGGAGGGAGCATTAATCTGTAAGCCACCTTCCCAACTCGCTTGATGATCTCAAAGGGTCCTATCTATCTAGGACTAAGCTTCCCTTTCTTCCTAAAGTGCATCATCCCTTTCATGGGTGCCACCTTGAGAAAGACAGAGTCTCCTTCTTGAAACTCAAGGGGTCTGCAGCGTTTGTCTGCATAGCTCTTCTAACGACTGTGTGCCATATCTAGCCTTTCTCATATCAGCTTCATGTCTACTGTTGTGTTCTTAACGAAATCCATGCTAGTAAGCTATTTTTCTCCGGTCTCATAACAATGCACTGGGGATTTGCATTTCCTTCTGTAGAGTGCCTTGTACAGTGCCATCCTGATTGAGGAATAGTAGTTGTTATTATATGAGAACTCTATCAGAGGTAGCTTTTGATCCTAGTTCCCTTTGAAGTCTAGGACACACACTCTCAACATATCTTCCAATGTCTGAATAGTTCTCTTGGACTGACCTTCAGTCTAAGGATGAAAAGTTGTTCTGAACTTCAACTTGGTTCCTAGTGAGGCTTGAATGCTCTCCCAAAATCTGGAAGTGAAGCATCCATCGCGATCTGAAATGATTGATTTCGATACTCTATGCGACCTTACTATCTAAGCCACGTACATTTCGGCTAGTCTTTCTACCGAGTAGCTCAGCTTCATAGCTAAAAATCGAGCTGATTTCATTAATCAGTCCATAATTACCCAGATTGCGTCGTTGTCGCTTGACGTTTTGGGCAATCCGACCATGAAATCCATTGTAATCTGCTCCTATTTCCACTGGGACAGCTCGATTTTCCATAGTTCTCCAACCGGTCATTGGTGTTCTACTTTAATTCTTGGCATGTGAGACACCTTACAATGAACTCGACGATGTCGTTCTTCATTTTAGGCCACTAAAAACTCTCTTTTAGGTCTTTGTACATTTTGTTCGCCCTTGGATGTACCGAGTATGGTGTGTCGTGGGCTTCTAAAAGGATCTTTTTCCTGAGTTCTTCATCCTTTAGAACACACACTCTACCTCTGAAATAAAGTATGCCATCCTTAGAGACCCGATATTCTGAACTCTGGTTCTCTGTTGCTATGACATCACGTGCCTTGAGTGGCCTGGACCGTTACTTAAAAACTACTACTTGTACTGATACTTATACTTTCTTACAAATCATTAATACTTACTTAAAATCTATTTACTTAGATACCTTAATCTTATAGATTTTTTTTCACATGCGTACGAATTTACTATTCACATACGTATACTTTAAATATACATCGTCTGAACATTTGGGAGTTCAATTACCCATACGCACTTATAATACTGTTTAACTATTACTATTTAAAAATACTATTCAACTGTTACTATTTAAAAATACTGTTTAATTGTTACTATTCAAAAATACTATTTATTGTTACTATTTAAAAATATTGTTTACTATTACTCAAGCTATGCGGAAGATTTACTCGCAGTGTATCCATAACCTCACCCTCACATCCACCTCTGCCGCTGTCATTGCCCATTTTTGTTTAAGCCATAGGACGCTTACCTACAGCATGAACACACACCATGAGATTTACGCCCAGTAAGTATAATATGTTAACCGCAAAACATGTTTAAAACATAATACGTACTTAAAACCATATAAGCATGTCATAACCAACACATCTCACTGAGACATTCCACATATCAGAACAACACTTATCACCGAATGCATAACCTTATATATTGAATCATAACATACTGAATGCATAGCAGAAACATCGTGTACTGAATGCATCTTACTGTAAATGGAAGCATAGTGAACTATATCATGCATAATGCATGGTCCGATTATGCTCATCTTATGCTTCAATGTTCTTTTCTTTCTTACGTCTACTTAGGGCCCGTGTGTCAGTACTGAGTGCATGTGGATCATCGGGAACGCCCTTGATCTTGGGCCTTGGTTCGTTATGGATATCTTTTATGGCCTTGGCCTATTATACATTATGAGCCTCTGCTTGTTAGATTTTGTGGGCCTTGGCCAGTTATACTGACACCCTTATTCTTGTCTTTTCCAAATCATTATTTTATCGTGCCACATACTTTACTAGGCGATCGCTTAATCTTATGTGATGGGGATATATGGCCTCTAACTTGTTCTTTCATCAATCTACATGATTGTGAAACTATATGCTCTTATACATGCTATGCAACAACTTGTGCATAGATACATGCTTAAAATACTGTAAAATCATCATTTCAAACTCATTTTATTCATATTGTAGGTGGAGTTGTACTTACCTAGTTTGTATGCAAACTTGTACTATCGCCTTAGTCAACTTATAGGTTACTACCTGTCATCAGTAACACTTCTCATTAATATTGGTCGTTGAGTTACTAATACCGTTAGTGACAAATTTATGGTACCGATTGCCATCGGTACTACTCTCTTTCTTACTCTTGAGAGTTTGCTTCTCTATACACGATTAATTAATTTATCACCCATAAAATTAATTACTATGGTTCTTTAGGTCACTATTTCTGTTAGTGACTATAACTTATGTTTCTTGACTGGTTTACTGACTAGTCAACTGACCGATTACCTCACGTGTCGATAACTATGTAGCATACCGGGTTACTATGTGTAAACTTGGTGTAGTAACAGACCGGGTTACTTTGCTTTTTAGGTGTGGTAGCCTACCGAGCTACTATTGATTATTCAGTGTGGTAGCCTACCAGGCTACTATGGCTTACGTGGTAGCCTACCAGGCTACTATGGCCTGTTTGGTGTGGTAGCCTACCGGGCTACCCACACTATTTTGGTTATTTAAGAAAATCTTTTTTGGTTGTCTTATAAAATTCTTTAGAAAATTCTTTGTTTTAAAACCATCCCCTTGCCACCCCATTGGAGGGCAGGGGACGTTTTTATGAAAACCATTTTTATTTTCAAAGAGTTAAAATACATTTTGGGTGTTGCATTTTAAATGTGGTTTTTGAACCATTTTCAAATACTGTTTTGAAACTTGATTGAAATGACTTTGTTTGCAAATTTGGGAAACATTAAATTTTTCATCCTCATCGAGATGAATAATTCTTGTGTTCACCTCAGAGCTAAAATCTAACTCGAATGGGTCCTAATCTTACTAAACCTGTGGCTATTGTGCCTAGTTTTTGTAAAAATCTCAGTTTTATGTTACTTTATAAACGGCTCTATTTGAGGCCCGAAACTGCTAAATTTTTAAAACACATACAGGTTGTTTAAAGGTTTTGACGTGTTCTACAATTTTCGTGTTGAGCACGATATCCGATTCAGATTCTAAGTGGTCCATTTTTAACAAAACCTGAGAGTAATTCTGGGTTTCGATTTTTAGTCCCAGTTTTGGGCATTGAATGAAAACCACTCGAAAAACCTATCTAGTGTCATTTTTGGCCAAAACTTATTTAAAGCAAAAAACAACTGTAATGAAATTTCCTTAAAACTTCATGTTTTACAAATCCTAAATTCAGAATCTAAGGTGGTCAAAATGGCCAAAACCCGTGGCCTTTTTCTAAGGACAAATTGTGTCCAGCCACCTTTCTTAAATGTTCATGCTCACACATACATACAACCATTCCTAAAAAATGTAAACCATAACCACAACCACTTAAACTTAAAAATGAAAAGCTAAAGGCTCAAAATAAACTTATTATAACCCATTTGCATAAACAAATGCACGTAAATGGCCTTGATCAAACTTAAAAATAACTACACTTCCAAAAGGGTTTCGGTTTTACCTCTTGTGCTATGAACCTAGCACAAATCTGACTCAAGGGCTTGAGGTACCAAAATGGATGTGTGAAACCAAGGAGATTGGGGTTGGTTTTTGCTAGAAACAACACCAAAAATTTTCTCTTAACATCAACTCAAACAATAACTAAAAACCACAAGTGATTGGTCTAGAACCTTACAGTTGGTGCACTTGAAATGGCTTGGAAATGAATCCTCCTAACACAAGCATAAAGGGGTTGGTTTTTGGTAAACTTTTGGCTTAGTATTTGGCATGAAAAATGGTGGTTTTGGGGGTGTGGAATAGTCGGCTGTAGTAAGGGAAAGAAAGAGAAGAGAGTGTTGTGTTTTTAGGGTGTGAAATGAAAGAGCACAAGTCTAAGTCTTGGTCACCCTTTTATAGTCAACTCAAAGTAAACTTAACCAACTTTAAGCTTGATTAATCAAGCCATTTTTAAGCTAATTTGGGGACAAAATTCTGGCCATTTTCTGCCTCCTCGAACCGTGGGCTGCACACATTGAAGAAGGGGAAAATTAAAAATTGGGTAGGTGGAATGTGATGGAAAATCTAACATTGTTTAATTGGTTTTGTGTCATAGCTTATCCCCTTTTTTAATATTATTTTTTGGGGTTTTTTTTTTTTTTTTTTTTGCAGCAAAACCAGCTGGTTTTTTAGCTAGGGTACAGGGTTTTTAAGGCCAAAATTCATTTGCATTTGGCTCTCTTTGCAGTCCAGTTTTCTACTACGGTGTTCGGTCCTTTCTCGGTAGTGTTCTAATTTTCACCTAGAAATCAGATTTTATGAATCCAATTTTTAAATTGTAAATTCCTGGTCATTTTATACTGTCTAAGAGCCCATTCTGTATTAGTTTACTATTAATTTTCTATACTGTGGTTGTGTCTGCACTGTGTTGTCCTTTCGCATGCAAAATGAGGCATTCCTATGTGAAACTTCATACACAGTCTCTCTTGACTAATTTGGATGTGTTAATTTCAATTTTATCAGTTTTATGTCCATCTGAGGTCGTCTGGACTAGTTTTCGGGATCTGTGTGATCCCACCTTGAAAAGCATGTCAGCTGCCCAATTGACTACTTTGGGCATTTTGAGTCTAAATATATAAGTTTCGGGACGAGAAAAGGTCGTTCTGACCCTCATCCCGATTCTGCATACTCTCCGACAAAAATTCTCGTTTTATACCTAATTGACCAGATTGGGCCAACTGACTGCTAATATATCAGTTTTATGTTGGATTAAGGCCGTCTTGGCCATTAACCTCACACTGCGTTTTTCACTATTCACTATTCAATGTCTTTTACTTAACTAACTAGTCTGAGTGCTCTAACTCTGATTTTGTCAGTTTCTAGGTAAGAAGAGGTCATCTGGACCATTTTCTTAGTACTACACCCCTGCTAGGGTTTTTCTTACTTTTGTGCTCAAATGTTCGGCCTGAGCGTTCTGGTGATTTGTTCACCAGTCTCGTTTTAGGAAATGATTGTCTAGACCAATTTTGTAATACTACGTATCCTATACACTTATGCACATAATGGGGTGGATCGATTCACTATCGGTCTCCCCTTTCACTGTATGGATAATAATTAAACAATACTGTTCTTGTTTAACCTATTCGATTGGAAAATATACTGTATTTGATCAACCTAATTACTTATTACATAGTATTTTGGTTTCATGCATTACAAGAGTCTTTACAATAGCTCTCTGCTCATTACATGGCCTCCTACACGGGTTCTAACATGGGAGTGTTTAAGGCAACATGGGCATGTATTGTCTGAACACGGGCGTGTACTAGTTGAGCTTGCTCAACACGGCCATGTCTTAGAACAAATTTATTTACCCAAGTGGTACATGGCCACATACATGGCCGTGGACCAAACCATGTTACACTACACGGCCATGTTCACTCACACGGCCTTTCTCATGTATACAGTCCGATTAGTACACGGCTTCTTACATGGCCGTGTGCCTGACCATGTTCTGTGAATTTACACTAAAAGGCATCGAACTAACCCAAATTCATTCCTCAATTTTTTCATTATATAGAATTTAGGTTACATGAGTATAGGGGTCCTTACAGTTGCCTCCTTTCTGAGCTTGTTCAGGGACGAATCGAGGTCCTGGCCAGCCTTGATTTCCTCTAGGAGCGTTGACTGGAGTGTCATTTGGGACAACCTCTCTGTTTAAATCTCAATCTCACTGCTGCTTAACTCCTTTTGTAGTGCTTCTGGCAAAGCATAAATAGCCATGAGCGATGCAGAGTGCTTCCTACTCAGTGCATCAGCCACCCTATTGGCTTTCCCTAGATGGTAAAGGATTTCACAGTCATAATCCTTAACTAGTTCGAAGCCATCTTTGTTGCCTCATATTAAGTGCCTTCTACGTGAAGATGTACTTGAGGTTCTGGTGGTCCATATAGATCTCGCACTTAACGCTGTATACGTAGTGCCTCCAAATTTTAAGCACAAAAACGACCGCTGCTAGCTCCAAGTCTTCTGTGGGGTAATTTCTTTCATGGTTCTTAAGTTGTCACAAAGCATACGCGACCACTCTACCATTTTGTATCAACACGAAACCTAGTCCGGTCTTGGAGGCATCACTATAGATCATAAAGTTTCCTTGACTAGCTTTTGGAATAGTCAGAATCGGGGTGCTCGTGAGTCTCCATTTCAGATCCTGGAAGCTCTTTTCACACTTGTCAGTCCACTCATACTTCTTCTCTTTCTTAGTGAGCATTATGAGTGGTGCAGCTAACTTTGAGAAGCCTTCGACGAAACGTCGGTAATATCCTGCTAGTCCGAGGAAACTGCAGATTTTAATTACATTATTCGAAGTCGGTCATTCACTAATTGCTTCAACCTTTGCCGAGTCTACTGATACTCCTTCCTTAGAGACTACATGGCCAAGAAAGTGGACCTTCTCCAGCCAAAATTCACACTTGGAAAATTTGTCATACAACTGATACTCCTTTAGCTTAAGTAGGACGGCTCTTAGATGCTCCTCGTGCTCTTCCTTTGCCTTGGAATATACAAGTATGTCATCGATAAACACAATGACAAACTTGTTTAAGAATTCCTTGAAGACACGGTTCATTAAGTTCATGAAGGCTGTAGGGGCGTTCGTCAGTCTGAACGACATAACGAGGAACTCGTAATGTCCATATTATGTTCGAAAAGTTGTCTTGGGTATGTCTGCATCCCTGATTCACTATTGGTGATACCCAAAATGTAGGTTAATCTTAGAGAAGACTGCAGCACCTCGGAGCTGGTCGAACAGATCATCGATTCGTGGCAACAGATACTTGTTCTTTATCGTAATCTTGTTCAACTCCTGATAGTCTATACACATCCTTAGCGTTCCATCCTTCTTCTTCACGAACAACATAGGTGCTCCCCATGGTAAACAGCTCTGTCGGATGAAGCCTTTGTCCATCAAATCCTTCAACTGAGTCTGAAGTTCCTTTAACTCTATCGGGGCTATTCAATACGGGCCTTGGAGATGGGGGTTGATCCTGGTAATAGCTTGATCTCCAATGATATTTCTCGCTCAGGTGGAAGTCCAAGAAGATCTTGTGGGAATACTCCCACAAACTCTTGAACCACTGGTATGCCTTCTGGTCCTATTTTCGCTTCCTAGATCTTGTCTATTATGTGTGCGAGGAAGCCGGTGCATCCCTTAGATAGTAGCTTATGAGCCTTCACTGCCGATATCATCATCTTTGGTTGCTTCAATGATAGCCCCTTGTAGACAAACTTCTCGTGCCCAATTGGCTCGAAGGTAACCTCCCGTCTTTGATAGTTTATGACACTGTTATATTTGGTGAGGAAGTCCATTCCCATGATTACATCATAGTCACACATATCAATGATGATTAGGTCTATGCTCAGCTCGTGCCCACTGATAACTACTGGCACATGACGTATCCAATAGCTAGACAAAAAAACTTCCCCGGAGGGAAGGGTAGTTCGAAAAGTTTGTTTCATTCTATTTATGTTCTAGTCTATCTCCCTAGCAAACTTTGAGGATGCAAATGAATGCATAGCTCCAGAATTGAATAGAATCAAAGTAGTAGAGTTGACGATAAAAAGCTGACCTGTCACCACGGTCGAGGTTTCAGCCTCTACATCCTCTCGAGTGAAGGCGTAAATTCTTCCTTGATCGTCTAGTGCCTCTAGTCTACCCTGAGCTCAATCCTAGTCCGGGTGGCATGCAGTTGGCTGCTAGTGGCACGGGCTTAGCCCTATTGATTTTGTAGGTTAGAGCGGCAGTCATGATGAAAAATACATATACAATAATGTATATATAAGGAGTCAAAGATTGAGTGTGATTCTTTGAAAGGATGTAATGATACATTCCAATCCAAGGGCTAGGGTTTAAAGTCAAGAAAATTCAATGGCTAAGGTGCAAAGTCAACTAAAAAACTCAAAGAAAGCTTATAAAAAATTCAAGAGAATTCTAGGGTAAGATAGGTGGCGGATTTTGGCTGGAAAAATGGAAAAAAATCTCCCCAATTTTATTTAATTATAAAGTAGCCCTTAAAGGTTTCAAAAATTTCACAAAAAGCTTGCAAAATTACCCCTAAAACATTGCAAGAAAGTCCCTCAAAATTCAGCCATAAAAGCCCACGGTTTTGGCCATGAAAAACAGAAAATTTTTAGCCAAAACTTTGCTTCTTTTCTACCTCAAACAGCGATGAGTTCCCTCCACTAAAACAGAAAAAAATTCTTCAAGTTTGCTTCAAGAAAGTGTGTAAAATTCATCCCAAAGTTCAAGTTATCAAGCAAGCAAGGTAATCTTCTATTTTGTATGATTTCTTCTTGTTTTCATGAAGAAAAACCGTGTGGAATGGGCTGTTTTAATGAGAAGAAAATCAGTTTTTGTTTCATGAAATTTTTGTTGAAAGTGTGTAAATGATGTGAGATTAAGTTAAGCAAGAAACAAGAGCATGAAAAATCAAGTTGTTATATGTTTTCTTTCATTAAAACCGTGGGTTATTCATGAGGAAGGAAGATGAAATTTCCATGTTGTTTTGTTTGGTTTTGATGTTAAAAAAAAATCATGTGGAAATGGAATGAAAGAAAGGGATGAAATGAAATTGAAAAACACTAAAAGTTGGTACTTGTTTTTCAATTGAAAACTGTGTGGAAGAAAGAGGAAAAATGTGGTTTGTGTTGGTGAATTTGTATTTTTAAAGACGACATTGTTCATGTGTTGAAAATAAGGAAAAGAAATGGAAATGAAAACAAAATTTTGAGGTTGATTTTCCAAGGAAAATCTGTGGCTAACTAAGGGATTAATGCATGAAATTTTGAAGAATTATGTTAGGGTTTCGTGATGAAAAATGAATATGTTGATGTGGAAAATAAATAAGGAAAATTTGAGTTATAAAACAAAAATTTTTGTTTAGGTTTTTTATGGAAAAAACTGTGTATAGAAGTAGTGGAAATGAGAAAGTTTTGTTAAGCCATGTGAATGTGTGATTTGAGTATAAAACTGGGCCTAAAAATGATAAAAAACGGGTTAAAATCTCGTTAAAAATGAGTGAGTTTTGCTATGTGATTTTACGTAAAAAGTTTGTAACTTTTACGTAAATTAGGTTTGTGGTATAGTACTTGATAGGGTAGAATAGGATAGATGGTTTCGAGGCATTTCCTAAACGCCGGGAACCTAGAATTTCAATGGAAATGCTGTCGAAATTTTCAGGACACTTGAAGGGCAATTTGGTAAATGATGGGTAAAAATAGGGTCGGGAACTGGAAACTCGAGCCCCCTCAGAAACCTAAGCCCGAGAAGAGAATAAGAGACGATTACATAACTAGTGAAATAGCCATTTACGTTCCCGAAAGGCTAGAAAAACGAGAAGCGACCCCGAGGGTCGGAATAGTACCACCCAAGGGTTGGGTGAATAGTAACCCGAGCATTTTGGCAGAAAATATCGTAAAAGCACGGTAAGACCTAAGAAACGTTATTTTAGGATTTTTGGGATCAGAAAACCTAGATGATACGGAAAAATGAGAATTTCCTGATTTATTGTCCCGTCAGGAGCAAAATGGTCATTTTGACCAAAATTTTCTAAATTGTCAGAAAAAGGCCGTAAAAGCCTCAGAATAATTTTATTAAATTTCTAAAGGCTAAAATAGTGCCATAAGTCAGAAAAATGAGAGAAAATCCCGCTAAGGACGAAATAGTTATTTTTTGCTAAAAGTTAGGGGCAAAACGGTCATTTTGTCAAAAAGTTCAGAAAAGCGATATTAAGGCCCGGAATAGTATTTCACGCAATATAATAATTATAAAATTTAAAATATGAATCCCAAAACGAATAATTAAGAACCCAAATCAGAAGTTTTATATTTTCATAGTATTTTAGCTATGAATTGAATAGTAAAAATGACTGTGATTTATTTCGGTTATAGGAAAGTAACCAAAAGGCGATTTGAGGAAGCCGGTTGACTCAGGAAAGGAACTGCTAGCAAAATACTATAAGTTCAGAAATTTATTTGTCTGCAGCGTAAATTTGCTCAGTATGCTTATGTGATATAGATGACAAAAATTTAGTAGTCAAGTGCTGTATGCATACTAACATAGAAGATAAAATCTTAAGAGAATTACAGAACAAACTACAGAATAATTTAAAGAGTTCCAGACCCTGGAGGCAGCATAATTGCCACCAGTCAGGAACCACCAGAAACTCAGTAATTAAATCAGTATTGGTATACTGGCCTCCCACACAGGTGGAGGTTTCTCAGATTCAAACATGATAGGACTACAAACCGCTAGTGATACGTCCTGGGTTTTAGAAATCTGATATAGTTAGACTATAGAGGATTGGCCAATGGATCGCTCCCCAGAGTCTCTCTCAATTATGCACGCACTACGGTACGACCAATTTAGGGGCCCATTATCAGAAATCAGTATCAGATAAAGACTTAAAACTTAAGAATTGCCATAATTGAGCATAAAACGTACTAACTGTCTGTGTAGTAGCTTAGACCACAGTTGACGTGAATAGTATCGATCAAAGTCAACCTTACTATTCTTGGTCAAAAGTTAAAGTTACTATTTATGTGAATAGTGTTTTTTCATGGTTTTATGATTTATGTTCTTGCATGTATGTTTGAACTTACTGAGCCTGTCGCTCACTAGTTTATTCATGTCGCAGGTAAGAAACTTGTACACCAGTAGACAGTGGATGGACTTACATCTATGTTTGAACTTACGTCTACCTCCAGGCTGGGCGAGGGGAATGATCCTGCTGATGTTTTCCACTGAGCAAGAATTAGAATGATGTTTTGAGAGCAGATTTGAATTATATTTTGAAATTATATCTTGATGTAAATTATGTATGACCAGTATGACAATAGTTTACCTTATGTTTTATGATGCTTATATTTTTACAGTTTATAGTCACAAATAGTTTTAAAAAAAATCCCTCGGTTTCCAGAATAAAAATCATCTTAACTACAAATGGTAATTTAACAAGAACAAGTTATAAATAAGATGCCGGTGACCCATTGAGGTAATGGTCTACCATAGCGGACTAGAAGTTCTACTATGCTAGTATTGTAGCCTAATTTCAGGGCGGGCCGCTACAGTTGGTATCAGAGCAGTTAACCATGTCCCTCAAGGCCTGATGCGCATCCCGCTCATCTATTCAAGTAAGTTAAGTTTATTTTACAATTAGTAGCATGTTTATTTATATAAAGTGAACCTTATGTAGGAGCCAGATGACGAGGCCACCTTACTACCGACCACATCCATATCGAGGTAGGGGTCCTCCAAGGGTGTGGACTAGATCTATAATTAGACCATCCCCGTCCTGACAATAGACTGTACACTTTCCAGCCCCACCAAACCCTACTGTTCCCCAAGTCAAGGTATCAGATGTAGGAAATAAATCGTTAAAAACAAATCAAAGTGGCACAGCAGAACAATAAAATTTTTTCAAGAACGTTAAATATCTCATGATGCCATACACAATAAACCAACAACAATTTAAACTCATACCTCAAGGATGCCAATCTTGCAGGAGGAGAATGACCGGAGGGCTTCAACCAACTAGCCTTCTCTACTATTCTCCAATTCTGGAATGGCTGAGTGTGTGGGCATTCTGAACCTCGATCGATATGCTAGCACTGCTAGTCTTCTTCTGACCACCCAGATCTCTAAATAACTTATTGTCACGGTGAGTTATGCAACAATAAGCTTGCTCACCTGAGAGTCTGTGGTCTAAGAGAACTGGAGTGACAAGACCTCTATTTATAGACTTGCATGAGGTGATTTTCTGAATTCAAATTGGATTAGGAGAAGATATTCTCCCTTATCCACAACCAAAAAATCCAAATTTTCCAAAGGGAAAATCTCAACAAATTTTCGGCCAACTTAGGATTATCCAATTCAAATCTAAACAAGATTTTAACTAGAATTTAATCTCCCTTTTTCAACCAAAAAATCTGAAAATCCTAAAGGATCTTCACCAAAAATTTTCAGCCACTTTAGGATAAGGGAAGAATCAAAATTTTACTAGGATTTTCAAGCTTGAATCTTATCTCATCCTTATACAAAATAACCGAAAATCTCCTAGGAAATCTTCCTCAAATTTTTGACCATAATCAGGGAGGAGAGAATTCAAATTCAACTGGGATTGAAACTTTCCTTGAATCTTATCCACAAAAAATCTGAAAATTCCATGAGGATAATCCTCAAAATTTTTGTCCATTATTGCTAGGATTTGGATTCAAAATTCAAGTAGGATTCCAACAAGATTTTCCTCTCTATATCCAACTCAAATTCGAATTTCATTCCTTGTGGATTTACCACAACAAATTCGAATCCTACTTGGACGATGATTCAAAATTTGAATTTCAAATTTCAAATTCAAATTTCAATTTCGAATTTCAAATTCAAATTTCAGATTCAAATTTCAAATTCAAAATTCAAAATTCAAAATTCAAATTTTAAAATCCACAAAACAGTTGTATTTCAAATTCTTGTTCTCATGGATAATTTTCTACAACTCCAATCCAATCTCAAATAAAATCATGGCAATTTTATTTGGAATTCGAATAATTGTGTACTCTATTATCCCAAACAAAATCTGAATTCAACCAGAGAGAATCTTGTCTACCATCCTAATACTATGTCAACACCATCCATGCACAATAAACTAGCCAATAGCATACACAAATCAATTTTGCCAAACGTTAAGGATTTATGTGGACATATATAGTCGGGCTCTCGCAAATCCATATGATCACCATTCTCTACTGAACAACTCAATCATATGATCACTAATTTCAGAGTCACATCACTATAAACCTGAAACTAAACTCCCAATTATATATCATATTACATAAGCCTGTGACAAGCTATCGTCCAATGACCTTGTCATGTATGCAGAACCCTCATATGATATCCATGATCAGCCTTAGGCCAAAGTCCGTTTAATCCTACTGATCAGGCTATCTTAAAGTTCCATTATACTACCGAATAAAGAAAATGATTATTCACCATATATGAAGAAGAAGTCATCCGCCCAGTAGACAACCCAAGGCCTTGTCAATTTTCACATTCAGTATAATGCCTTTAAGAAGATACCCTTAACACCTTATTAGAGCTACGATTCCAATATCTGTAAATGAACCCTTCATCGTATACAAGTCATGCACCCAATGAACCGGTCTATAAGCTTACTAACTCTGAGATGCTTTAGTCATTGGAACATCAAAGTACACAAGTCATACACATGAAGCTGTCCATCTACTCAGGATTAAGGTTATTGCACAATGAACGTCAATAGCAGATCGATCCACTCAAAGCGGACTTTGTAGATCAATCATGCTTTAATCCCAGTCTAATATGTCACCACCAAGCAACATATCTATGTCCCTACTTGGGAGTCTAGCTCTAGACAGTCAAGATAAACCGTCCCCTCCAAGGCTTTAGACAACATAATAGTCTTAACATGAATTAAATGCTCGGTCTAACCCCATAGACTACAAACCATAGTTTAGACCGCTTACTTTAGAACATTGTCTTCTCGCATACAAAAGTCCATTACATGCAACGTTTTAACAGTTTAACACAAGCAGTCAGGGAGCCATATTTGCTTACATTTACTTTAACATGTAAGTAAAACGAGGACAGATAGCAATGTAATGAATAACCTCTATACATATATAATTTTATTATCCAGTTTAAAATAAATACATCAAAATATCTCTAATGCTTAGGCATTTCCTAACATCAGAGATCGCTAGGGCACCAACCACTCCACCAATGCGCCAACCCCCACTAGTAGTTGTTGATATACTAGTAGTTGGCGGACGAGACCATATTGGCTCGAGAGTTTCTGCCAAGGCTACCCGGGCATTTAGAGCCTGTCTGCCCTCTACTTTTGATGGAGGATGTTAGTTACCATAGGTACACAATTGGCTATACACTGTGGGCTGATTTGTCAATCATGCGATATCGACAGAGATTACTAGGTCATTCTTACAGTAAGTACTTTCCAAGGGGATGCCTGAGTTTATTGGGAATATTGTGATCAAGAGGCCTTGTTGAGGCTTAGCTGGGCTGAGTTCTGCATGACCAAGAGATAGCAATTCCTTTGAAGAAGCCCAGAGACGACTCCAGATCCTCCGACTAGGGAGAAAAGTGCACCACCGACATTACCTCGTATAACAGATGTTAGGGACTATCTACAGAGGATTGAGAGGTTTTAGATGGCACCCGGGGATACAGTACTGACCTACACCATGCGGTTTGAGGAAAATATGGTTAAAAGATGCCCACTCCCAAAATTTTCTGATGAAGATTTCCGTGAAATGTTTTGGAAAGGACTCAACCCAGAGTTGAAGCGAAGAGTGAGACTGCTCCATTCTATCCCTAGACATGATTTCATTACTAGTGCCATTAGAATTGAGAGAGCGTAATTATGAGAATGCTTGGAAAAGCACCAATCGGAGCAGACTCATGAAGACGGGGTATTGACGTGTTTATATGGACCACCCCTTATGGCCAATGATCACGAGGTTGGTCCCTCGCGACGAGGACAAATGCGACTTGTGACCCAGGGACGTCCAGAGGAGATGATTCAGAGGAAGATGATGAAAACCCTGAGGAATTTCCGGCAGGGATAATTAATAGGATAGTTGAATCCTAAAAGTGGGTCAATACACCACATGTGTAAATATATTTATGTATGTGTGGAAAAGCTAAGGCAGATGTTGTTACAGTGTATGTAAATGTTGTGTATGCTATGTATGATGTAAGAAAGTGTTTTGGAATGATATGAAATGCTATATGGTGTAGCTTTGCAGTAAATGATATGTTTAAAATTGCCACTCAAAATTCCAAGATTAATTATGGAAAAATCTAAATATTGGTTATTTTGCAAGGTTAGAAGAAAGAAGGTTAGAAGAAAAAGATTAAAATGAGTGCAAGAAGAGATCGACGTCCTACAATAGCTGAGAGGTTGGAAGAAGTACAAGCTCTCCTTGAAAATCAAATGAAAGAAAATGCTGAACTACTACAGTGACTTTCCGTTATGGAACAAAAATGACAGGCTCCAGAAGAAGGTAATGCTTCCTAAGTGGTTGACACAGTACTAGCAGAGCCGCCAGTCGTTCCAGAAGTTTAGTAGCCTCAACCTAGGGTGAACCAAGAACCCTTATATGAACGATTCCATCGGATGAAACTGCTAGAGTTTGAGGGTTCAATTGACCTACTTGAAGCAAAGGAGTGGCTTTCTTCACTGCAAAGAATCCTTGACTTCATGAATTTAATAGATCAAGAAAATATTTTATGTGCGTCCTTCATGCTGAGAAAGGATGCTCGTTTTTGGTGGGATATAGTCTGTATGAGGGGGGATGTGACCATAATGACAAGGGAAGAATTTCTAGAGGAATTCAACCAGAAATACTATGATCTAGCTGCTCTTCATCGCCAACAAAAGGAGTTTGCTGAACTAAAATAGGGGAACTACTCCGTGAGCAAAGTGTGTCATAGATTTAATCAGCTGTCTCGGTTATGTCCATATGTGGTGCCAACAGAAAGAGAAAAGATTCAGAAAATGATTTGCATGTTCAGGCCAGAAATAGCTGTAGTAGTTGACAGTGGGCCAGTACTACCTACTTCAGTGGTGGATTGTGTAAGCAGGGCCCTCAGGGATGAATATCACTTACTCAGGCAAAAAGAAAAAAGAGAAAAGGTATGGGAAGCAAAGAAAAAAGAGAAGATCCTTGCCAAATCAGTGCAAACAGGGATGCAAACAGGACAAGGTAGTAAATCTGGCCAGAGTAGACCAAACTAGTCCAACCCTCAAGGCTCCCAACCATAGCAAGGAAAAAGAAAAGGGAATTTTTCAGGGAATAGAAGTCAAGATACTCGCAATCAAATGGAAGATTAGTCACGGCATATGGCTGAGTTTTCCCACATGTGCTACGTATGGAAGGAGGCATCCAGGCCAGTGTGAAATTGGCATTACTGCATGCTATTAGTGCGGAAGAGAAGGGCATTTTGCAAAGAATTGTCTAATGAACTGCCAGAATATCCTAGGACTAGTGCAATAGCGCCAACAATACCCTTAACGTCAGCAACCGCCTTAAGCTCATGCCTTAAAGGGAAGGATCAAAAGGCCTTCAGGAGTGCCACAGTATAGTCTAAACGCCCAAAACAGACTTCATGACCAGATGCGCATGTTACAGTTTTTACCAAGGAAGACGCTAAAGCAGGAACATCTAACGTGTTTACAGGTCAGATTTCTGTATTTCACCATGTGGTGTGTGTCCTTTTTGATTCAGGAGCTACACACTCCTTTGTGTCCCAGAAGACGTGGCCGAGGAAAAGAAACTACAATCAGAAGATGTTCCAGTTGTCAACGAATTCCTTGATGTATTCCCAGAGGAGTTGCTAGGGCTACCACCGGAAAGAGAAATTTCATTCGAAATTGAGATTATGCCAGGGACTGCTCCAATTTCCAAGGCTCCATATCGTATGGCCCCAGCAGAATTGAAAGAGTTACAGGTGTAATTAAAAGAGCTACTTGATAAGGGATTTATCCGACCAAGCTACTCCCCATGGGGCGTACCAGTACTATTCATTAAAAAGAAAGATTAAACTCTCTGGATGTGCATTGATTATAGAGAGTTGACTAAGGTTACCATAAAGAATAAGTATCCATTACATAGGATTGATGACCTGTTTGACCAGTTAAAGGGAGCAGCAGTATTCTCAAAAATTGATTTATGCTCAGGCTATCATCAGTTGAGAATTCGAGAGAGTGATATTCCTAAGATAGCATTCAGAACCCGATACGGTCACTATGAATTTTTAGTGATGCCATTTGGATTGGCTAATGCTCTAGCCGTGTTCATGGATTTGATGAACTGAATCTTTAAGGAGTTTCTTGATAAGTTTGTTATCATGTTTATCGATGACATACTTATATATTTGAAGACTCATAAGGAGCATGAGGAGCATCTATGAATTGTTCTTCACACTGTGAGGAATCATCAGCTGTACGCGAAATTCTCTAAGTGCTAATTTTGGTTGGATAAAGTGCATTTTCTTGGGCACGTAGTGACAAAGGAAGGCGTAGCAGAAGATCCAGCCAAGGTGGAAGTGATTAATGAGTGGCCTACTCCTAAGACCGTAACTGAAATACGTAGTTTCTTAGGGTTAGCCAGTTACTACCGATGATTCGTAGAAGGATTTGTAAGATTAGCTGCACCTCTCACTACTCTCACTCATAAGGAAAAGAAATATAAGTGGACGCAAGGATGTGAAAGAAGTTTTCAAGAGTTAAAGAAGCGACTGACGAGTACACCTATCCTTATTTTACCTATAGAGGGTGAAAAGTTTACGATCTACAGTGATGCTTTAAAGATAGGCTTGGGAGCTATACTCATGCAGAATGATAAGGTGATAGCTTATGCGTCACGTCAGCTAAAGAACCATGAGAGGAATTATCCTACTCATGATCTAGAACTTGCTGCTGTAGTGTTCGTACTCAAAATCTGGCGACACGATTTATATGGAGCTCAGTGTCAAATCTTCACTAATCACCAGAGCCTGAAATACTTCTTCATGCACAAGGAGTTAAACATACGATAGAGAAGATGGTTAGAGTTGGTGAAAATCTATGACTGTGAAATTCTCTACCATCCAGGAAAGGAAAATTGAGTAGCGGATGCATTGAGCAGAAAGTCAACCACTCCGCAGAAGCTGTTAATAGATGAGCTACCAAGAGCCTTGCAGCAAGAAATTAACTCCCTTTAATTGGAATTAATAACCGAAAGGTTAATAGCCCTAAGATTAGAATCTTCTCTGTATGAAGATATTAAAAAAGCCCAGAAGTAGGATCTAGGTGCGATAAATCCTCCAAGAAGAAGCCTCAAAAAATAAAGAATCAGATATAAGCATGTCCACTGATGGAATGCTTTTATATCGAAAGAGGATCTATGTCCTGGCTATTAAAGGACTGAGAAGACAAATCCTGGTAGAAGCTCATGAAACACCATATTCCATTCATCCTAGAGCCAACAAAATGTATCAAGATCTCAAGATACAGTTTTGGTGGAAAGGGATGAAGAAAGATGTTGCAGAATTCGTGAGCCGATACCTAACTTGTCAAAAAGTAAAGGCCGAACATAGACATCTAGGAGGAAAATTAGAACCCTTAGAAATTCCAGAGTGGAAATGAGAGCATATCACCATGGACTTCGTGGTAGGGCTTCCCGAGACCAGAGAAGGGTATGACACTATCTGGGTAATTGTTGACAGGCTAACCAAGACGGCACGATTCATAGCCATGAAGACAACTTTCACGTTAGAGAAATTAGCACAGTTGTGTGTGACTCATATTATTCGGTTACATGGAGTGCCAAATTCTATAGTATCAGGTCGAGATGCACGATATACTTCTGCATTTTGGGAGTGTGTACAAAACGCTATGTGGACAGAATTACACTTTAGTACAGCTTTTCATTCCCAAACAAATGGACAGTCAGAATGAACTATCCTGACACTGGAAGATATGCTCAGAGCCTGCGTTATAGATTTTCCTGGAAGTTGGAATGAAAAGCTATCGTTGATAGAGTTTTCATATAACAACAGTTACCAAGCTTCCAAAGGGAATGGCACCGTATGAGGCTCTATATGGAAGAAAGTGTAGGTCTGCTATCCATTGGTATGATCTACGAGAAAAG
This sequence comes from Antiaris toxicaria, assembly GCA_035233585.1. Classification (NCBI taxonomy): domain Eukaryota; kingdom Viridiplantae; phylum Streptophyta; class Magnoliopsida; order Rosales; family Moraceae; genus Antiaris; species Antiaris toxicaria. The sequence goes on along the minus strand of CP141155.1, from coordinate 54,993,604 downwards.
TAGCTGCATAAGACTGATTTCATAAGGGAAACTATAGAGGCAATTGTAAAGATTCAGAAAAGAATGCAGATCGCTCAAAGCCGACAGAAGAGTTATGCAGACAAACGGTGAAGATTCTTGGAGTTTGAAAAGGGGGATTACGTATTCCTCAAAGTATTGCCAATGAAATGCGTAATGCAATTCGATAAAAAGGGAAAATTAAGTCTAAGATATATTGGGCCATTTGAAATAATCGAACGCATTGGGAAGGTAGCTTACAAGTTAGCATTACCCCCAGACCTATCGACAGTACACAATGTCTTTCATGTGTCAATGTTAAGGAAGTATATATCTGATCCATCACATGTGCTAGAGTATGAGCCGATACAAGTTCAAGAAGATTTGACCTACCCAGAACAACCAATGCAGATTTTAGAGCGAGAAGAGAAAGTGTTGAAAAATAAGACGATCCCACTAGTCAAGGTTTTATGGAGAAACCACAGTATTGAAGAGGTTACGTGGGAACATGAAGATGAGATGAAAGTCTTATACCCCCACTTATTCTAATTTTCAAAGACGAAAATTTTATAAGGAGGGGAGAATGTCATAATCGAGAATTTTTACTGTTTTTAGAAATTTTGTATAACTTGTGTACTCAATGATTTTTATGTGTAAAACTGTAAAACATATGTTTTAATACTATTTAGAATTCGAAGAAATGTTCGAACAATGCTGACAAGAGTGTGATTCAGAAACGAAAAATTTTACCGAACCGAAATCGGACAAAATATGCCTTTTTGGTTTTGAAAATTTTGAAAATATACTGTAAACCACTAAAAGACGAAATACTTACGGTATTGATTTTTAGGCTAACCGGAGTGAAATAAGCAAAACCGATCGCGCGGACAGCCTCAGGAACTCGTGTATGCGATTTTGGTGCAAAAATTTTTGGTTTGACTTTTGGTCAAAAGTTTGACTCCAAATATATATAAGGAGTCAAAGATTGAGTGTGATTCTTTGAAAGGATGTAATGATACATTCCAATCCAAGGGCTAGGGTTTAAAGTCAAGAAAATTCAATGGCTAAGGTGCAAAGTCAACTAAAAAAGTCAAAGAAAGCTTATAAAAAATTCAAGAGAATTCTAGGGCAAGATAGGTGGTGGATTTTGGCTAGAAAAATGGAAAAAAAATCTCCCCAATTTTGTTTAATTATAAAGCAGCCCTTAAAGGTTTCAAAAATTTCACAAAAAGCTTGCAAAATTGCCCTTAAAACATTGCAAGAAAGTCCCTCAAAATTTAGCCATAAAAGCCCACGGTTTTGGTCATGAAAAACAGAAAATTTTTAGCCAAAACTTTGCTTCTTTTCTACCTCAAACAGCGATGAGTTTCCTCCACTAAAACAGAAAAAAATTCTTCAAGTTTGCTTCAAGAAAGTGTGTAAAATTCATCCCAAAGTTCAAGTTATCAAGCAAGCAAGGTAATCTTCTATTTTGGTATGATTTCTTCTTGTTTTCATGAAGAAAAACCGTGTGGAATGGGCTGTTTTAATGAGAAGAAAATCAATTTTGTTTCATGAAATTTTGGTTGAAAGTGTGTAAATGATGTGAGATTAAGTTAAGCAAGAAACAAGAGCATGAAAAATCAAGTTGTTATATGTTTTCTTTCATTAAAACCGAGGGGTAAAAATAGGGTCAAGAACTGGAAACCTGAGTCCCCTCGGAAACCTAAGCTCGAGAAGAGAATAAGGGACTATTACATAACTAGTGAAATAGCCATTTAAGGTCCCGAAAGGCTAGAAATACGAGAAGCGACCCCGAGGGTCGGAATGGTACCACCCGAGGGTCGATGAATAGTAACCCGTGTGTTTTGGCAGAAAATATCGTAAAAGCTCGGTAAGACCTAAGAAACGTTATTTTAGGATTTTTGGGATCAGAAAACCTAGATAAAACGGAAATCGTTATTTTTGCCAAAAGTTAGGGGTAAAACGGTCATTTTGTCAAAAATTTCAGAAAAGCGATATTAAGTCCCGGAATTGTATTTCACGTAGTATAATAATTACAGAATTTAAAATATGAATCCCAAAACAAATAATTAAGAAGCCAAATCAGAAGTTTTATATTTTTCACAGTATTTTAGCTATGAATTGGATAGTAAAAATGACCGTGATTTATTTCGGTTATAGGAAGGCAACTAAAAGGCGATTTAAGGAAGCCGGTTGACTCAAGAAAGGAACTGCTAGCAAAATACCTGTAAGTTCAAACATTTATTTGTCTGCAGCATGAATTTACTCATTATGCTTACGTGATATAGATGATAGAAATTTAGTAGTCAAGTGTTGTATGCACACTAACATAAAAGATAAAATCTTAAGAGAATTACAGAATAAACTACAGAATAATTTAAAGAGTTCCAGACCCTAGAGGCAGCATAATTGCCATCGGTCAGGAACCACCAGAAACTCAATAATTAAATCAGTATTGGCATACCGGCCTCCCACACAGGTGGAGGTTTCTCAGATTCAAATATGATAGGGCTACAAACCATTGGTGATACGTCCTGGGTTTTGGAAATCTGATATAGTTAGACTGTAGAGGATTGGCCAGTGGGTCGCTCCCCAAAGTCCCTCTCAGTTAAGCGTGCACTACGGTACGACCAATTTAGAGGCCCATTATCTGAATTCAGTATCAAATAAAGACTTAAAACTTAAGAATTACCATAATTAAGCATAAAACGTACTAACTGTCTATGTAGTAGCTTACACCACAGTTGACATGAATAGTATCGATCAAGTCAACCTTACTATTCATGATCAAAAGTCAAAGTTACTATTCATATGATAGTCTTTTTCATGATTTTATGATTTATGTTCTTACATGTATGTATGAACTTACTGATCCTGTCGCTCACCAGTTTATTCATGTTCCAGGTAAGACACCTGTACACCAGTAAACAGTGGATGGACGAGGAGCGGGATTACATCTGCCTCTAGGGCTAAGCGAGGGGAATGGTCCTACTGATGTTTTCCGCTGAGCAAGATTTAGAATGATGTTTTGAGAGTAGATTTTGAATTATATTTTGAAATTATATCATGATGTAAATTGTGTACAACTAGTATGACAATAGTTTACCTTATGTTTTATGATGCTTATGTTTTTATAGTTTAAAGTAATAAATAGTTTTTAAAAAAATCCTTCGGTTTCCAGAATAAAAATCCTCTTAACTACAAATGGTAATTTAACAAGAACAAGTTATAAGTAAGATGCCGATGACCCATTGAGGTAACGGTCTACCATAGCAGACTAGAAGCTCTACTATGCTAGTACGATAGCCTCAATTCAGGGTGGGCCACCACATTAATATTTATTATGAATAGTAACTCTGACCACGAACAGTACTATTGACTGTGAACAGTGACTTTGAGTACAACGGTACTCATAGTGTTAGTATATCTTATGCTCGTTTATGGGCTGCATTTTTAGTCTTGGGTCTTTATCTTTCATTACGTTTTGGTTTTGAGCCCCATGATTGGTCGTACAGTAATGCGCGCATGACTGAGAAGGACTCTGGAGAGTGACCCTCTGGCCAATTCTCTACAGTCTACATAACATGAACTTGATATAATATAACATAGCATGAGAAACCTCCACCTGTGTGGGAGGCCAGTACACCAATAGTGGTTTTATTTCCAACTTTCATGTGGTTCCTAACCAGTGGCATTATTAGTGCTTCTTGGGTCTGGAACACTTTTACATTACATTCTTTACTTGTGGGTAATTTATTTTCCACGTTAGTGTGCATATAGCACCTTGATACTTATTTACATTTCATACATAACATATAAACATGTTACGTAAATTCATGTTACAGACATTTAAAGTGTCTGAACTTACAAAATATAACACATACACATAAACATGTCAAGTCAATTTATATTTGACTTAGACATAACACGTAGTTCATAACATGACTTTCGTAATGTTCATACCATAGTATCTCGACACTAAAACTACACATAGAACACATAAACATGACCATTCAATTAATGTTGCAATCAACTTTAACTTACCACACATAACATATAGACATAACATGTGACGCCCCATGCCCTCAGCGACCCGGACTGTCACTAAAAACTATTACTTGCTTACTTTAGCTTTTACTTTAAAGCTATAAGGACCACCCCGTCCTTGTAACTCAACAACTTATTCAATGAGAAGCTAAGGAATAATTTGATGCATTTTTAGTCCAAATACATCGAACATGGTCAGGTACATGGTCGTGTAAGAAACCGTGTACTGATCGGATTGTTTTATGAGAGAGGCCGTGTGAGTTAACATGGCCGTGTAGTTTTATATGGTCAGGTACACGGCTGTGTAAGTGGCCGTGCACCACTCGGGTAAAGTGAGCATGGTCCAAGACACAGTCGTGTTGAGAAAGCCCGACTAGTACACGCCCGTGCTTGAGCCATACACACCCATGTTAGAAACCTTATAGAAGGCCGTGTACTGAGCAGAGAGCCAATTTAAAGACTCTCGTAATGCGTGAAACCTAATTACAATGAAATGAGTAATTAAGTTGATAAATGTAGCATAAATTCCAGTTGAATAGACTAAACAGGTACAATACTGTTTATTACTATTTATACAGTGAAAAAGGGTAACCAACAGAGAACCCGGTCTACCCTGTTATGTGTATAAGTGTACGAGATACGCAGTGTCATGAAACTAGTATGGATGACCATTTCCTGACACAAGACTGGTGAGCAGATCACCGAAATGCTCGAACCAAACGTCTGAGCACAACAATGAGAATCTCCCTAGCAGGGGTACAGCATCGAGAAAATGGTCCAGATGACCTCTTCTCACCCAGAGATTGACAAAATCAGAGTCAGAACACTCGGACTAGTCAGTTAGAACAGAGAAAAGTGAACCATGAATAGTGAATAGTGAATAGTGAATAGTGCAAGACGCAGTGTCAAGTTACTGGCCAAGATGGCCTTAGTTTGACTTAAAACTGATATATCTAGACTCAGGACGCCCAAATTAGTCAAACGGGCACTTGACACGTTTTTTGAGGTGGGACCACACAGATCCCGAAAACTAGTCCAGACGACCTCAGACGGACATATGACTGATAAAATTGAAATCAAAACGCCCGAACTAGTCAAGAGAGACTGTATCTGAAATTTTGCCCAGGAACGCCTCAGTTTGCATGTGAAAGGACAACACAGTGTAGACACAACCACAGTATATAAAATGGGCTCTTCGACAGTATAAAACAATTAGAAATCATCAGTATAAAAATCAGATTCAGAAAATCCAATTTTTGGATGAAAATTAAAACACTGCCGATAAAGGGCTGAAAAACGCAGTAGAAAACTAGACTGTACAGAACCGATTCGATTGAAACGTTACCCCAACCAAACCATAGCCCCCTTGGTTAGGAAAACAGCTAAGAAACTAGCTGCAAAATCAGCTGAAAATAATCCCTTAAATCAAAGGATGTGTTGGAGTTTTTAGATTAAAAAATTGGGTTTTTAAGGACAAGAGGACCATGACCATTTAATGCAAACTTGCTCCCTTTCACCCTCCATCATGACTCTAAAATTTCAAGGGCTGCAGCACAGATTTTTGTCCCCCAATTGAGCTAAATTGTGGCTTAATTAAGAGGGTTTAGAGTTAAGCAAAGTTGCTTAGAGTTGCCTATAAAAAGGTGCAACCACCCTTAGGTCTTACTTTTCCCATTTGCTCACAAAACTCTCAAGAAAAATATAGATTTCTCTCCCTTTTCTCTTCAGAAAATCCGACCCTTCTTTAGCCCCTAAACCACCAATATTTTTACATAACTTTCACACAAAAGCTTGGCCACACAAATTGCTAGAGGTGCACTCTTCCAAGGTAGTTTCGGTAAGACCCTAGAACCAAAATTTTTCTATGGTTTAGTTTTTCATCTTGGCTTGATATTAAGAGAAAAGTTTTGTTTTCCTTGTGTTCTCATTCTAACACAAGTGACCCCTCAACCCCTTTTGTTTTCCACAGAGCCTTGACAGCCACCCTTGGCTCGGTTGTTCTTGGATCAAAGCACTCTAAGGCATAAACCGAAAAACCCCCATCTTTTGTGGTTAGTTGTTTTTAAGTCTTTGATCAAAGGAGATTTATGTGTATTTGGTTATGTACATAGGTTGTAATAAGTTATTTAAGCCCTTAGCTTTCAGCTTTTAAAGTTTTTGCGGTTGTGGTTGTGGTTATGTTTACTTTAGTTTACAAGTGATTTGAGATATGTGTGTGCACGAGTGTGTAGAGGGTGGCTGGACACAAAATCTGTCCCCAGGATCAGCCATGGATTTTGGCCAGTTTAACCCACTTAGGGTCTAAATCTGAGATTTGGTAAAACATGAAGTCTTAAGGAAATTTTGATACGGTCGTTTTTACATCAAATAGCCATTGGCCAAAAATGAACCTATGATAGGCTTTTTGGCTGGCTTTCTTTCGGTGTCCAAAACTGGGAGTAACAAATCCGGACCAAAAGAACAGTCTCAGATTTTTATTAAAATGACCCTTTTAGAGGCCGAACTGGACTTTGGTCAAAACATGAAAGTTTTAGATCTCGACGAAACCATGAAAATGACTTGCTTGGGTTTCAAAAATTCGGCCGTTTTGGGCCCCAAACAGACCTGTTTTCAAAAGTGCATAAAACTATAACTTTTATAAAAATTGGGCACAAAAGCCACGGGTTTGATGAATTTAGGAGCCGTTAGAGTTAGAATTAGGCTCAAAAATGAACACGAGAATTGTTCATTTCATCAAGGACGAAAAGTTTCATGAACACCGATTTCTTAAACAAAGTCATTTTAAACAAGTTTCAAATTATTTTCAAAAGTGGTCCAACACCACATTTTTTAGCACATTTACAATGTGTTCCCTTTAAATGACTTAGAAATGATTTCAACAAAAGCACCCTCATCCTCCAACGGGGTGAGGTGAAACTCGTTTTAAAAAATGTGGGGACACCATACCCCTTTCAAACCATTTCAAACACTGTGCTTTCAAAAATGTGGGGACACTATACCCCTTTCAAAATGAAAAATCCTCTTGGAAAATTTCTAGATTTGAACAAAGTTTTCAAAGGAATTTCACAAAGAACAAGGGATGTTTTTAGTAAGATATGGTAGAGGTAGCCTAGTCGGCTACTACACCATAATGCAAGGTAGCCCGATAGGCTACCACACCCAAACAAGCAAAGTAACCTGAACGGTTACTATACTAAGCCTACACATAGTAGCCTGATAGGCTACGTAATTGCCAAAACGTGAGGTAATCAGTCAGTTGACTGATCGATAAATCAGTAAAGCACCGTGTTCAGAGCAACATTGTGAGGAACGTTGATTTAACTGTTCAGAAGATAGTTAATCAAACGTGACGGAAATTAGACACCAAATTCCCATATAGGCCAATAGGTTACCGAGGGACCCCAGTACCACATGAAAGACGAGTATAGGCAAAAGTAGATTAAGGACGTGATAGTTAATTTATGGGGCCATAAATTAATTAACCACATACGAATAAGTTAACTCTTGAGATAGAGAGTAAGTAGTGCCGATGGCAATCGGTATCGAGTAATTATCTACTTTAGTCTCTAACAGTATTGGTGACTTAGAGAAGATATTAACGAGAGACGTTATTGATGACAGGTAGTAACCTGCAAATTTCTAAAGGTGCGAATACAAGTGCTTGCAATTAGGTAAGTACAACTCCGCCTGCAGCATGAATAAAATGTTGTTAAAATGATGGTTTTATAGTATGTTAAGTATGCCTTACATGCACATAATGTTGCACAGCATACATAAGAGCATATAGTTTCACAATCGCATAAATTGATGAAAGAACAAATTAGAAGCCATAGATCCCTATCGCGTAGGATTGGGGACAGCTTAGAGAAGCGTATGGCTAGAACAGTTGAACAAGATGGAAATAAATAGGTGTGTCGTACCGTCTCCTTCAGTCGAAGGGGTTTCTAGTTAAAGAAAGTTACGGTGAAAAGTTGAGCATCAGTTGATGGCTCTTCGGCATTAGTTGACCTGGGGCGTTACCGTTGGTCTGCGTGCACATGGTACTGACACATGGGCCCTAAATAGACAAGAGAAAGAAAAGAGTACAAAAGTATAAATGAACATAACTGGATCATGCATAGTTCACTTTCCACATTAGTTCGCTATGCTTTCAGCTACAGTAAGATACATGCATTTTCATGAAGTAATCTGTATGCATATGGTATGTAAAGTTTGTATGCTATGACATGATATGTGATGGTATGGTATATGCTAAGTGGTATATGTGACTATCTTGCATGCTTATGCATTTTTAAGTATGTATTATGTTTAAATATGTTTTGCGGTTAACATGTTATACTTACTGGGTGTAAAGCTCACAGAGTGTGTTCATGCTGTAGGTAAGCGTCCTATGGCATAAGCCACGATGGGCAATGACGGTGGCGGAGGCAGATGTGAGGCGAGGTTATGGACCCATACGAGTTTAACTTCCGCACAGTTTAAGTAAACAGTATTTTGAACAGTAACAGTACAGTACCAATAAATGGTACTTTTAAATAGTAACCGTTAAAAAGTGTTTTTGAATAGTAATGGTTACACAACATTTTTGAATAGTAATAGTTGAATAGTATTTTCGAATAGCGGCTGATTGATACTATTCAAAAATACTATTCCATAAAATCAACAGTATAAGTATGTTTGCAAGATTAAATTTATTATGTTTCAAATTTCGCTTTTAATAGTACATGTATATGAATAGTAAATACGTACGCTTAAAAAAAATTTCTTCTAAAATTAAGGTAACTTATTAAAGATATTTTAAGAAAGCAATATTCAATTGCAAGAGAGTATAAGTAAAAGTAAAGAAACAGTAGTTTTACAGTGATGGTTCGAGCCGCCTAGGGCACGGGGCATCACAGTTGGTATCAGAGCGGTTTCCTGCCACCCTACCTCACATCGCTGCATGCCTCATCTGTCCAAGTAAGTTAGTTATTTTCTTTTCCAGCATCAGTATATAAGTTGACATCTATATTATAATAGGAGATATGGCCGCTCCAGTGGATCCTCAGCAAATACAGGAAGACCGTCAAGCCAGCTTGGCGTTCGCCCCCATGCGACCGGATATATATAATGGTCGCCACCCCAACGAGCTTTCCTATTCGATTCATCACCTGGAGGTTATTTTCCAAGCATGCCATATTCCACCTCGCCTACAGGTGATTTTGGCCAACAGCGGATTGGATGGGCCAACAAGAGAATGGTGGAACGAACGGCGCAGGATCGGGCATCAGGTGTCGTGGGTCGAATTCTGCCGCTATCTCCGGAGAAGCGATGCCCCCGCCCGAGATAACGACATCTGGGAGGATATGCATGAGAGGCGATGTTAGGTCCTTTCAGACATTTGGGACGCCTACGAGGGAGAGACTATGGCACATTACTGCCAGAGGTTCTTGGATGCCATGTTACCCTATATCCTTCTCGACAGACCCTTCATGGAGATAGCTGACCTACTGTGGAAGGGAACACCATGGTACGTGAGGGATCTTGTTCCCTACCCTCAGCCACACAAGGATTTGAGGCGCCTTACCAGAGATATAGTGGAGGTAGAGAGAGTGGTGCTCAACCCTGCACTAGGCGAAGGCTTTGCAGCAGTAGCCAACGTAGGGGGTGACCAAGCAGATGCAGGCCCCCAGCCGGTAGATGAAGAATTCATGGTCGCCCACCAGCCCATAGTACTAGAGGGCAATAAGGACCCCGAACCAGGCCCCTTGTCTCCTGAGCACTTGCTAGAGGCTCTCCCCGAGGCCCAACCCGATGACGAGGATGAAATCCCTAACCATTTTAGCGATGATGAGTGGACGGAGATATACGAGCCCTAAGTCATCATCGCCAGTGATGACGAGGGTAGCATTATCTGGGGAAACGAGGAGGAAGACCCCGAGGAGTTCCCGCTCAATGACAGCGACGACAATGAGATGTCTGATGCCGAGTCAGGGCTATCTTCTGATTAATAGTAACCTTTTTGCGGGAATTTGATTTTTGTATATGTATAGAGAGAAGCAGTAGCTTTGTTCGCTAGACATAAGTTATTGTACTTGTTGAGACCGTATCTCGGGAAGTGTGTGTCACTCCCGCTAAGTTAAAAGCTTATAAATGTTTTGAATATATATATATGTACCTTGTGGAATGGATTTTCTTTTTCTTCCTCAAAGATGACTAAGATACAAAGAATAGTGCAAGACAGTTCCTAGCACTCAGACAGTGTTCTAATACAATGCGTCAATTGTATTAAACACCACAGTGAAGGAAAAGATAAGAAAGATATAATACGTATGTTTATGTTATGATGATTGAGTAACACCATTGAGATAAAATGTGATACGATTCCCAAGTACAAAGTGTGATAAAAGCAAAACTTATAGTTCTTTTTCCCATTGTGTGATAGGGTTACATCAGAAGAAATGACAAGAATAAGAGCTCAGACTAATCAAGCCACTCAAGAAGATGAGTTAATGGCACGGCTCATAGCCATACAGGAGATGATGATGAACCAACAACAAGAGCTTGCTCAGCTTAGGGAGCAAGTCAACCAACAATCTCAGAACCCACAACCCGTAGAGGTGCCAGCCCAAGCCGACCCAGTAGCCCCACCAGTCCAGGCAGCTCCAGCACCACCAGTTGTGGTTGCTCCTACAGCAGCAGATGTTCCCTTACCAGTCTCAAGAGATGGTGACTTATACGAGCGATTTTGACGTCTGAAGGCGCCAGAGTTTGAGGGGACAACTAACCCTATCGAGGCAGATGACCGGCTAACTGACATCCAAGTCATCCTAGACCTTGTAGGGCTAACTGAGAGGGAAAAGGTACTGTATGCATCCCTTGCCCTACGCAAAGGAGCACGATAGTGGTGGAAAACAGTGGCTATTAGGAGAGACATTAATGCAATGAACTGGGCAGACTTCATTATCGAGTTCAGAGAAATGTATTTCAATGATGAAGCCTTAGCAGCACAATAAGATGAGTTCAATAATCTACGCCAAGGTAGTATGACTATAATGGAAGCTATCCGTAAGTTCGAGCAGCTAGCCCGACTATGCCCCGACCTGGTGCCAACCGAAAAGGAAAGGGTCAGAAGGATGCTGAAGATGTTTAGAACCGACATTGCCGTCCAAGTATGCGGTGGAAGCCACGGACCAACAGTGGTGGCTGAGTGTATTAGCCGAGTCATCAGGGCTGAATACTGGTTGGCCTAAGATAGGGAGAGGAAAGCATAGATCTTCAAGGCCAAGAGAAAGGAGAAGACACTGGCCAGACCCAACAGGGGAAGACCGAACCCCGATTCACAACATAAGGGTCAGAATACAGGAAATAGTCAGAGTAACCGACAGTCCCATAACAGTAAGAAGAGAGGAAGCCAGAATAACTAAGGGCAACAGAGGAATTTTCCCCAGAAGAAGAACAATCGGGGAGGAAATGGCAGTCAACACCCTCCTTGCCTGAAATGCGGGAAGAACCACCTAGGGGAGTGCTGCTTAGGCACTAGTGGTTGCTACATCTGTGGCAAGGAAGGCCACATCGCTAAGCAATGCCGCTTAAACCTTCAGAATCAGCAAGGCCAAGCTCGTGCCAGTAGCGGCCAACTACATACCGCCCAAGCCAGAATTAAAGGTACACCTATCACCCCAGGTAGACTGGAAGCTCCAGAGATGTAGGGGAGAATTTACGCCTTTACAAGGGAGGATGGAGAAGCTGGAACCTCAACCGTGGTGACAGGTTAGCTTTCTGTCACCAACTCCATTGCATTAGTATTATTTGATTCTGGAGCTACGCATTCCTTTGTGTCATCAAAGTTTGCTAGAGAACTAGGTCAGAATATAGACAAGATGAACCAAACTTTCTGAATTACCTTCCCTCCAGGGAAGTTTTGTTGTCTAGCTATTGGGCAAGACATGTACCAGTAGTTATCAGTAGGTACGAGCTGAGTATAGACCTAATCATCATCGACATGTGTGACTATGACGTAATCATGGGAATGGACTTCCTCGCTAAGTACAGCGCCGTAATAGACTGTCGAAGACGAGAGGTTACCTTCGAGCTGAACGGGAACAAGAAGTTTGTCTACAAAGGGCTATCGTTAAAGCAACCGAAGATAATAATATCCACTATGAGGGCTCATAAACTTCTATCCAGTGGATGCACTGGTTTCCTAGCACACATGGTAGACAACAACCATGAAGCAGAGATAAGGCCTGAAGATGTCCCAATGGTCAGAGAATTCATAGGAGTATTCCCAGAGGATTTGCCAGGACTTTCGCTAGAAAGGGAGATATCATTCGAGATCGAGCTGTTACCAGGATCAACCCCCATCTCCAAGGCCCCATATAGAATGGCCCCGGCAGAGTTAAAGGAACTCCAGGCCTAGTTGAAGGACCTAATAGACAAGGGCTTCATTCGACAGAGCTGTTCATCGTGGGGAACACCAGTTTTATTCATGAAGAAGAAGGATGTGCATCGATTACAGGGAGCTGAACAAGGTCACTATAAAGAACAAGTATCCGTTGCCACGAATCGATGATCTGTTTGACCAGCTCCGAGACGTTGTAGTGTTCTCGAAAATCGACCTACGTTCCGGGTATCACCAACTATGAATTAGAGGTGCAGACATACCCAAGACAGCCTTCCATACACGATATGGACACTACGAGTTCCTCGTTATATCATTCGGATTAACGAATGCCCCTGCAACCTTCATGGATCTGATGAATAGAGTGTTCAAGGAGTTCTTAGACAAGTTTGTCATTGTGTTTATCGATGACATACTTGTGTATTCTAAGACAAAGGAGGAACATGAGGAGCATCTGAAAGCTATTCTACTCAAGCTAAAGGAGCACCAACTATACGCTAAATTCTCCAAGTATGAGTTTTGGCTAGAAAAAGTCCATTTTCTTGGTCACGTGGTCTCCAAAGACGGAGTATCAGTAGAACCAGTGAAAGTCGAAGCAGTCAGCAAATGGCTGACTCCGAAGAACATAACGGAGATCCGCAGTTTTCTAGGCCTAGTAGGCTATTACAGACGTTTCATAGAAGGGTTCTCGAAGTTAGCTGCACCACTCATAGCACTCACCAAAAAGGAGAAGAAGTATGAGTGGACGGATAGATGCGAGAAAAGCTTCCGAGAGCTAAAACACAGACTCACGAGCGCTCCGATCCTGACCATACCAGACACTAGACAGGGAAATTTTGTAATCTACAGTGATGCATCTAAGACCGGACTGGGAGCCATATTGATGCAGAATGTGAAAGTAGTCACTTATGCCTCGCGACAACTTAAGAACCACAAGAGGAATTATCCGACTCATGACCTGGAGCTAGCAGCGGTCGTGTTTGCACTGAAAATATGGAGGCATTATCTATATGGCATCAAGTGCGAGATTTATACGGACCACCAAAGCCTCAAATGCATCTTCACGTAGAAGGAACTCAACATGAGGCAGCGAAGATGGCTAGAATTGGTGAAGGATTACAACTGCAAGATCCTGTACCACCCAGGGAAAGCCAACAAGGTGGCCGATGCACTGAGTAGGAAGTACTCTTCATCGCTTATGGCTATCAATGCGTTGCTAGAAGCCCTACAGAAGGAGATATGTAATGGCGAAATCGAGATTCTAACGGGAAAGTTATCTGAAATGACCCTCCAATCAACACTCCTAGAAGAAATCAAGGCTAGCCAAGACCTCGATTTAACCCTGAACAAGCACAAGAAGGAGGCAATAGAGGACCAGAAGTCAGAATTCCAAGTCTCCAAGGATGGCATACTCTATTTTAGAGATAGAGTGTGCGTTCCGAAGGATGAAGAACTCAGGAAAAGGATCCTTTCAGAAGCCCATGACACACTGTACTCAGTTCATCCGGGGGCAAACAAGCTATACAAAGACTTGAAAGACAGTTTTTGGTGGCCTAAGATGAAGGGCGACGTCGCTAAATTTGTCACAAATTGCCTTACATGTCAAAAAATTAAAGTAGAATATCAACGACCTAGAGGAGAATTGTAGAAAATCGAGCTTCCTGAGTGGAAATGGGAACAGATTACAATGGACTTCGTGGTCGAACTACCCAGAACATCCAGTGGAAACGACGCCATCTGGGTAATTACGGTCCGACTGACAAAATCAGCTCGATTCTTAGCCATGAAGTTGAGCTACTCAGTAGAGAGGCTAGCAGAAATGTACGTGGCCCAGATAGTAAGACTGCACGGTGTACCTAAGTCAATAATTTCAGATCATCATGGGCGCTTCACTTCAAGGTTTTGGCAGAGCGTCCAAGCTTCAATGGGGACTAAGTTGACGTTCAGCACAGCTTTCCACCCTCAAACTGACGGTCAGTCAGAAATGACAATACAAACATTGGAAGATATGTTGAGAGTGTGTGCCCTAGACTTCAAGGGGAATTGGGACCAAAAGTTGCCGCTAATAGAGTTCTCATACAACAACAGCTACCATTCCTCGATCGAAATGGCACCATACGAGGCACTCTATGGAAGGAAATGTAGATCTCCAGTCCATTGGCATGAGACCGGAGAGAAATAGCTCACTAGCACAGACTTCGTCAAAAGTACAACAGAAGACGTGAAGATTATACGGGAGAGACTGGAGATAGCTCATAGTCGTCAGAAGAGTTACGCCGATAAACGACGCAGACCTCTCGAGTTTCAGGAAGGGGATTCAGTTTTCCTCAAGGTAGCACCCATGAAAGGGGTGATGTGCTTTGGGAAGAAAGGGAAGCTCAGCCCTCGATATATAGGACCCTTCAAGATCCTCGAGAGAATTGGGAAGGTAGCCTACAAGTTAGCGCTCCCTCCCGAGTTGGCATTCGTGCATAACGTTTTCCACGTCTCGATGCTGAAGAAATAGGTGCCTGACAGTTCCCACATACTGAGTCAAGAGCCTGTTGAAGTACACGCCGACCTGACATATGAGGAAAGACCAGGGCAGATTTTAGCTAAGGAGAGCAAAGTCCTCAGGAATAAAGTGATCCCGCTTGTGAAAGTGCTGTGGTGGAATCACAATATAGAAGAAGTTACATAGGAAAGGGAAGAGGACATGAAGAGAGACTTCCCGGATTTATTCTAATTTTTGAGGACGAAAATTTTATAAGGGGGGTAGGTTGTAAGGACCACCCTGTCCCTGTAACTCAACAAATTATTCAATGAGAAGCTAAGGAATAATTTGATGCATTTTTAGTCTACATACATCGAACAAGGTCAAGTACATGGTCGTGTAAGAAACCATGTACTGATCAGATTGTTTTATGAGAGAGGCCGTGTGAGTTAACATGGCCGTGTAGTTTTATAAGGTCAGGTACACGACTGTGTAAGTGGTTGTGTACCACTCGGGTAAAGTGAGCATGGTCCAAGACACGATCGTGTTGAGAAAGCCTAGCTAGTACACGCCCGTGCTCGAGCCATACACGCCCTTGTTAAAACCCTTGTAGAAGGCCGTGTACTGAACAGAGAGCCAATTTGAAGACTCTCGTAATGCATGAAACCTAATTACTATGAAATGAGTAATTAAGTTGATAAATGTAGCATAAATTCCAGTTGAATAGACTAAACAAGTACAGTACTATTTATTACTATTCATACAGTGAAAATGGGTAACCAACAGAGAACCCGGCCTACCCTGTTATATGTATAAGTGTATGAGATACGCAGTGTCATGAAACTGGTCCGGATGACCATTTCCTGACACAAGACTGGTGAGCAGATCACTGAAATGCTCGGACCAAACATCTGAGCACAACAACGAGAATCTCCCTAGTAGGGGTACAATATCGAGAAAATGGTCCGGATGACCTCTTCTCACCCAGAGACTGACAAAATCGGAGTCATAACACTCGGACTAGTCAGTTAGAACAGAAAACAGTGAACCATGAATAGTAAATACTAAATAGTACAAGACACAGTGTCAAGTTACTGGCCAAGACGGCCTTAGTTTGACTTAAAATTGATATATCCAGACTCAGGACGTCCAAATTAGTCAAACGGGCACCGGACACGTTTTTTGAGGTGGGACCACACAGATCCCGAAAACTGGTCCAGACGACCTCAGACAGATATATGACTGATAAAATTGAAATCAAAATGCCCAAATTAGTCAAGAGAGACTGTGCCTGAAATTTCACCTAGGAACGCCTCGGTTTACGTGTGAAAGGACAACACAGTGTAGACACAACCGTAGTATAGGAAATGAATAGTGATTTGGTATAGAATGGGCTCTTAGATAGTATAAAACAATTAGAAATCATCAGTACAAAAATCGGATTCAGAAAATCCAATTTTTGGATGAAAATTAGAACTCTGCCGAGAAAGGGCTGAAAAACGTAGTAGAAAACTAGACTGCACAGAACCGATTCGGTTGGACCTTTACACCAACCAAACCATACCCCCTTTGGTTAGGAAAATAGCAAAGAAACCAGCGGCAAAACTAGCTGAAAATGATCCCTTAAATCAAGGGATGTGTTGGAGTTTTTAGATTAAAAAAATGGGTTTTTAAGGACAAGAGGACCATGACCATTTAATGCAAACTTGCTCCCTTTCGCCCTCCATCATGGCTTCGAATTTTCAAGGGCTGTAGCACAGACTTTTGTCCCCCAATTGAGCTAAATTATGGCTTAATTAAGAGGGCTTAGAGTTAAGCAAAGTTGCTTAGAGTTGCCTATAAAAAGGTGCAACCACCCTTAGGTCTCACTTTTCCCATTTGCTCACAAACACTCTCAAGAAAAATACAGCTTTCTCTCCCCTTTCTCTTCAGAAAATCCGACCCCTCTTCAGCCCCTAACCACCCATACTTTTACATAACTTTCACACAAAAGCTTGGCCACACAAGTTGCTAGAGATGCACTCTTCCAAGGTAGTTTCAGTAAGACCCTAGAACTGAAATTTTTCTATGGTTTAGTTTTTCATCTTGGCTTGATATTAAGAGAAACGTTTTGTTTTTCTCGTGTTCTCATTCTAGCACAAGTGACCCCTCAACCCCCTTTGTTTTCCAAGGAGCCTTGATAGCCACCCTTGGCCCAATTGTGCTTAGATCAAAGCACTCTAAGGTATAAACCGAAAAACCCCCATCTTTTGTGGTTAGTTGTTTTTAAGTTTTTGATCAAAGGAGATTTATGTGTATTTGGTTATGTACATAGGTTATAATAAGTTATTTGAGCCCTTAGCTTTCAGTTTTTAAAGTTTTTGTGGTTGTGGTTGTGGTTATGTTTACTTTAGTTTACAAATGGTTTGAGATATGTATGTGCACGAGTGTGTAGAGGGTGGCTGGACACAAAATCTGTCCCCAGGATCGGCCACGGATTTTGGCCAGTTTGACCTACTTAGGTCCAAATCTGGGATTTGGTAAAACATGAAGTCTTAAGGAAATTTTAATACGGTCATTTTTGCATCAAATAGCCATTGGCCAAAAATGAATCTATGATAGGCTTTTCGACTGGTTTTTGTTCGGTGTCCAAAACTTAGAGTAAAAAACCCGGACCAAATGAACAGTCTCAGATTTTTATTAAAATGACCCTTTTAGAGGCCGAACCGGACTTTGGTCAAAACATGAAAGTTTTAGATCTCGACAAAATCTTGAAAATGACTTTTATGGGTTTCAAAAATTCACCGTTTCGGGCCCCATACAGACCTATTTTCAAAAGTGCGTAAAACTAGAACTTTTATAAAAACTGGGCACAAAAGCCACGGGTTTGATGAATTTAGGAGCCGTTAGAGTTAGAATTAGGCTCCGAAATGAACACAAGAATTGTTCATTTCGTCGAGGATGAAAAGTTTAATGAACATCGATTTCTCAAACAAATTCATTTCGAACAAGTTTCAAATTATTTTCAAAAGTGGTCCAACACCACATTTTTTAGCACATTTACAATGTGTTCCCTTTAAATGACTTAGAAATGATTTCAACAAAAACACCCTCATCCTCCAACGGGGTGAGGTGTGACTCGTTTTAAAAAATGTGGGGACACCATACCCCTTTCAAACCATTTTAAACACTGTGCTTTCAAAAATGTGGGGACACCATACCCCTTTCAAAATGAAAAATCCTCTTGTAAGAATTTCTAGATTTAAACAAAGTTTTCAAAGGAATTTCACAAAGAACAAGGGACGTTTTTAGTATGATATGGTAGAGGTAGCCTGGTCGGCTACTACACCATAATGCAAGGTAGGCCGGTAGGCTACCACACCCAAACAAGCAAAGTAACCCGAACAGTTACTAAACTAAGCCTACACATAGTAGCCCGATAAGCTACCTAGTTGCCAAAACGTGAGGTAACCAGTCAATTGACTGATCAGTAAATCAGTCAAGCACCGTGTTCAGAGCAACATTGCAAGGAACGTTGATTTGACTGTCAAGAAGACAGTTAATCAAACGTGACGGAAATTAGACACCAAATTCCCAGATAGCCCAATAGGTTACCGAGGGACCCGGTACCACATGAAAGACGAGTATAGGCAAAAGTAGCCTAAGGACATGGTAGTTAATTTATTGGGCCATAAATTAATTAACCACATACGAATAAATTAACTCTTGAGATAGAGAGTAAGTTGTTCCGACGGTAATCGGTATCGAGTAATTATCTACTTTAGTCACTAACAGTATTGGTGACTTAGAGAAGATATTAACGAGAGACGTTATTGATGACAGGTAGTAACCTGCAAATTTCTAAAGGCGCAAGTACAAGTGCTTGCAATTAGGTAAGTACAACTCCGCCTGCAGCATGAATAAAATGATGTTAAAATGATGGTTTTACAGTATGTTAAGTATGCCTTACATGCACACGATGTTGCACAGCATACATAAGAGCATATAGTTTCACAATCGTGTAGATTGATGAAAGAACAAGTTAGAAGCCATAGATCCCTATCACGTAGGGTTGGGCACAGCTTAGAGAAGCGTATGGCTAGAACAGTTAAACAAGATGGAAATAAATAGGTGTGTCGTACCGGCTCCTTCAGTCGAAGGGGTTTCTAGTTAAAGAAAGTTAAGGCCAAAAGTTGAGCATCAGTTGATGGCTCTTCGGCATTAGTTGACTTGGGGCGTTACCATTGGTCTGTGCACACACGGTACTGACACATGGGCCCTAAATAGACAAGAGAAAGAAAAGAGTACTAATGCATAAATGAACATAACTGGATCATGCATTGTTCACTGTCCGCATTAGTTCGCTATGCTTTCAGCTACAATAAGATACATGCATTTATATGAAGTAATCTGTATACATATGGCATGTAAAGTTTGTATGCTATGACATGATATGTGATGGTATGGTATATGCTAAGTGGTATATATGACTATCTTGCATGCTTATGTGTTTTTAAGTATGTATTATGTTTAAATATGTTTTGCAGTTAACATGTTGTACTTACTAGGCGTAAAGCTCGCGGAGTGTGTTCATACTGTAGGTAAGCATCCTATGGCATAAGCCATGATGGGCAATGACGGCGGCGGAGGCGGATGTGAGGCGAGGTTATGGACACCATACGAGTTTAACTTCTGCACAGTTTAAGTAAACAGTATTTTGAACAGTAACAGTACAGTACTAGTAAATGGTACTTTTAAATAGTAACCGTTAAATAGTATTTTTGAATAGTAATAGTTACACAATATTTTTGAATAGTAATAGTTGAATAGTATTTTCGAATAGCAGCTGATTGATACTATTCAAAAATACTATTCTACAAAATCAACAGTATAAGTATGTTTGCAAGATTAAATTTATTATGTTTCAAATTCCGCTTTTAATAGTACATGTACATGAATAGTAAATACGTACGCTTTAAAAAAAAATTTCTTCTAAAATTAGGGTAACCTATTAAAGATATTTTAAGTAAGCAATATTCAATTGCAAGAAAGTATAAGTAAAAGTAAAGAAATAGTAGTTTTACAGTGATGGTCCGGGCCGCCTAGGGCACGGGGCGTCACAAAAGCTGATACTAAAACTTACTTAATTTGATACCATAAATTTAGAGGATTTTTTTTGAAGGCATACGTATCTACTACTCATGTACGTATACTTTAAAAATATAATGTCTACATCATTAGAAATTCATTCGTACATACTTATTTACAAACTGTTTAACTAAATACTATTTAAAATATACTATTTATATAATTACTGTTTACTGTTTGACTACTACTATTCAAAAATACTATTTAACGGTTACTTCTCAAAAATACTATTTAACGATTACTATTCATAAATACTGTGTAACAGTTACTATTCATAAATACTGTTAATGATTACTATTCATAAATACTGTTTACTCAAACTGTGCGGAAGTTAAACTTGCGGTGTCAGCCATAACCTTGCCCTCACATCTGCCTTCGCCGCCGTCATCGTCCATTGGTGTTTAAGCCATAGGACACTTACCTACAGCTTGAACGCACTCTGTGAGCTTTACGCCCAGTAAGTACAACATATTAACTGCAAAACATGTTTAAAACATAGTACATACTTAAAATCTCATAAGCATGCCAAATGGTAACATATAGCACTGAAATATTTCACATATCAGAAGATCACATGACACTGGATGCAAAACTGAAAACATCATGTATTGAATGCATAACAGAAACCATCGTATACTGAATGCATATCCACTGTAACTGGAAGCATGCTGAACTGTAGCTAAGGCATATCATAATAATGCATGGTCTGATTATGCTCATACTATGCTTCATTATTTATTATCTTTTCTTTACTATACTAAGGGCTCGTGTGTCAGTACTGTAGGAAATAAATCAGTAAAAACGTATCAGAGTGGCACAGCGGAACAATAAAAATTTTTCAAGATCGTTAAATATCTCATGATGCCATATACAATAAAACAACAACAATTTAAACTCATACCTCAAGGATGTCAATCTGTAGGAGGAGAATGACCGGAGGGCTTCAACCAATTAGCCTTCTCTACTATTCTCCAATTCCCCAATGGCTAAATTTGTGGGCACTCTGAATCTCGATCGGTATGCTAGCACTGCTAGTCTTCTTCTGACCACCTAAATCTCTAAAGAACTTATTGTCACGGTGAGTTGTGCAACAATAAGCCTGCTCACCTGAGAGTCTGTGGTCTAAGAGAACTGGAGTAGTAGGACCTCTATATATAGACTTGCATGAGATGATCCTCTGAATTCAAATTGGATTAGGAGAAGATATTCTCCCTTATCCACAACCAAAAAATTTGAATTTATCAAGGCCAAATCCCAACTAAAAAATTTGGTCACTTTAGGATTTTTCCATTCAAATTCAAACAGGATTTTAACTAAAATTTTATCTCCCCTTTATCCAACCAAAAAATCTAAACATCTCTTTAGAAGATCCTCTAAGATTTTTCGGCCACAAAAGGTAAGGGAAGAATCAAAATTCAACTAGGATTTTCAAGCTTGAATCTTATCTCATCCTTATCCAAAATAACCGAAAATCCTCATGAGATCTTCCTCAAAATTTCGGCCATAATCAAGGAAGAGAGAATCCAAATTCAACTGGAATTGAAACTTGAATTTTTCCCTAAACCTTATCCACAAAAAAATTGAAAATTCCATGAGGATAATCCTCAAAATTTTTGACCATGTTTGTTAGGATTTGGATTCAAAATTCAAGTAGGATTCAAACAAGATTTTTGTCTCCATATCCAACTCAAATTTGAATTTCATTCCTTGTCGATTTACCACAAGAAATTCGAATCCTACTTGGACTGTGATTCAAAATTTGAATTTCAAATTTCAAATTCAAATTTCAAATTTGAAATTTTCAAATTTAAATTTCAAATTCAAATTTCAAACTCGAATTTCAAATTCAAATTGTAAATTCAAATTTCAAATTCAAATTTCAAATTCAAATTTCAAAATTCAAATTTCAAATTTCAAAATCCATAAAACAGTTGTATTTCAAATTCTTGTCTCATGGATAATTTTCTACAACTCCAATCCAATCTCAAATAAAACCATGGCAACTTTATTTGGAGTTCGAATAATTGTGTACTTTATTATCCAAAACAAAATCTGAATTCAACCGGAGAGAATCTTGTCCACCATCCTAATCCTATGTCAACACCATCCATGCATAATCATCTAGCCAATAGCACACACAAATCAATTTGCCAAACATTAAGGAATTATGTGGAGCTAGTAGAGGGGCCAATTCGACATATATAATCGGGCTCCTGCGTATCCATATGATCATCATTCTTTACCGAACAACTCAATCATATGATCACTAATTTCAGAGTCACACCACTATAAACCTGAAACTGAACTCCCAATTATATACCGTATTATGTAAGCCTGTGACAAGCTATCATCTAATGAGCTTGTCATGTATGCAGAACCCTCATATAATATCCATGATCAGCCTTAGGTCATAGTCCATTCAATCTTATTGATCAGGCTATCTTAAAGTTCCATTATACTACTGAATAAGGAAAATGATTATTCACCATATGTGAATAAGAAGTCATCCGCCCAGCAGACGGCCCAAGGCCTTGTCCATTTTCACATCTAGTATAATGCCTTTAAGAGGATACCCTTAACTCCTTATTAGAGCTATGATTTCGATATCTGTAAACAAACCCATCATCGTATACAAGTCATGCACCCAACGAACCAGTCTATAAGCTTACTACCTATGAGACGCTTTAGCCATTGGAACATCAAAGTACACAAGTCATATACATGAAGCTATTCATCCACTCAGGAATAAGGTTACTGCACAATGAATGTCAAAAGCAGATTGATCCACTCAAAGCAGACTTCGTAGATCAATCACGCTTTAGTCCCGCTCTAATATGTCCCCACCAAGCAAAATATCTATGTCTCTACTTGGGAGTCAGCTCCAGACAGTCAAGATAAACCGTCCCCACCATGGCTTTAGAAACATAATAGTCTTAACATGAGTTAGATGGTCGGTCTAACCCCATAGACTATAGACCATAGTTTAGACCGCTTACTTTAGAACATTGCCTTCTCGCATACAAAAGTCCATTGCATGCAACGTTCTAATAGTTTAACACAAGCAGTCAGGGAGTCATATTTGCTTACATTTACTTTAACATGTAAATAGTATGAGGACACACAACAATGTAATGAATAACCGCTATATATAATTTTATTATCCAGTTCAAAATAAATACATCAAAATGCCTCTAATGCTTAGGGCATTTCCTAACAAGTACCGTGTGCGCACGGACCATCGGTAATGCCTGTGGTCAAAAGCCGGAGAGCCATCAACGGATGCTCAACTTTCTACTTTCTCTTAACTTAAAAAACCCTTTCAACTGGAAAGGCCGGTACAACACACCCATTAAATTCCATCTTATTTATCTTTTCTAGCCATATGCTTCTCTTAAGCTGTCCCTAATCCTACGTGGTAGGGATTATGACCTTTAACTTGCTCTTTCATCAATCTACTCGATTGTAAAACTATATGCTCTTATGCATGCTATGCAACAAATTGTGCATGATAGGCCTACTTAACATACTGTAAAAATCATCATTTCAAATTCATTTTATTCATGCTGTAGGTGGAGTTGTACTTACCTGTCAGCAGACAGTTTATACTCTTACCTCGTCACAATACAGGTACCTCCCTGTAATCATAATGCATTTCATTAACATTCACTCTTAGGTCACTGTGGTCATTAGTGACTAATAAAAACTTTATCGTTATGTGATACCGACCCTTATCAATACTAATTGCCCTCCTCTTAAGAGTTTGATTTTCTAATCATAGTTAATTAATTTATTTATCCAGTAAATTAATTAACGTCGCTCTTAGGTCACTCTATCGTTAGTGACTAATAAATCTATCGTTGTTTAATACCGATGCCTATCGGTACCAAACTGCTCTACTTTGGGAATTTTGATATCAAATTTCTAATCGTGCGTGATTAATTTGTCTACTTGACGAATTAATCACTGTCTCTCACTATCCTGTTCAGACTCGATCCTTGACCGGTTAACAGACCAGTCAACTGACTGGATACCTCATGTATTGACTGTTTAGCCTATCAGGTTATCTTTACAGATTTAATCACCCTAAATTTTATACTTAGATCACACCCATCCCTCGGGTGGTACTATCCCGACCTAGGGGTCATTTTCTTACATTTTGAGATTTTGAATGGGCGGTTTACTAATCCTCCAAAGTGTCCATCCTTCTTTCCCTGGCCTAGGTCATCGAGAGGGCTCGGGTTTCCATCCTGATCACATTTTTGCCCCTCATTTCCTAAAATACCCCATTGTGCCGTTTTAGAAATTTCGACAGTATTTTCGCTTAATTTTAGGGTTCCCGGCATTTAGAAAACACCTCAAAACCATCTAACCTACCACGTATTAAACCAGAAGCCTAATTTTTGCGTTAAACTCAACCTTTTACGTAAAAATATTCAGATTTCCTCACATTCCCACATTCCCTTTTTCGACATTTGATCCCTTTTTCTTACAATTCCTCAAGTCAGTAATCCATAATTAATACACAATTATTCCAATAACAAAATGAGGAATCAAGGGATCAAAACCACTACCAAAATTGTTTCCATCGGTGATCGAAAGAGTCATTTTGTCTCAACCACACAATCTTTGAATCGTCGTTCTTCACTTTTGAAATTCTGGTTTACAAATCCGATGCCGTGGATGTGTCCGGAACGTCAAAAATAGGCCAACAGGCCATTCTTCAATTTTTGGTCACTGGGATGTTGTTAAACGATGTTGACCGCTGTTGATCAGTCGTTGACTGATGTTGACTGCACTGGCGATGGAAAAGGCAGCCACCACCTTGAAAAGCTTGACAAGAGCAATCCATTGGTGGTGTCAACTTCACCAATCGAGGCTCCTATTGCCAGAAATCAACCCTCGAAAGTCGACGACGGTGGTGGTGGTTAGATCTCCATCTTCCCGGGGTTGTTGCCCAAAATTGATTATTGGTTTTTGTTCCCTATGTTGTTCTGAGCATTTTGGTACCCACCTTGCAACTCAACTCCACGGGAATCGATGGATTCCACAGTGGTGACAGTGAAGGCTGGGTGGCGTGATTTGGCGGCTGCTGACATGAAATGAAGCCTTGCTTTTGTTCTACTCTTCACCATAAATCCATTGGGATTGGAATCGTGGCATTTGGACGTCGGACTGCAGAGATATGGCCGCTCGAAATTTTCAGCCACCGACAGATTTGAGCGGTGTGTGCGCCTTCCTCCGGCATTGGTTCTGATGACTCAGCATACTGTTGGAATCAGCTCGTCGAGAGCTTTCCAATGGTGCCGGCAGTGTCGAAAACGGAGGTTGGATTCAACCGATGGTTACTGTTCATCTACGAGTCGTGTGGGAAGAAAAAGATAGGAAAAAAATAATGGGGGGCCTTTTTACAAAAAATCCAAAAATTTCGACCCCTTTATATTAATTTTTTGAAAAATTTTAACATAGGTTATCTTAACTAATTTGGGCATGCTGAACCCAAATATATCAGTTTCATCTTCATCCGAGGTCATCTCGACCAGTTTTCTGATACTGCAATTTCTCGGTCAAGAATTTCATTTTGTGCTCAAATGACTAATGTAAGATGTTGATTCCTAATATATCAATTTAATATCAAGAAAAGGTCATCTTGACCAATGTCTTGATACTGTGGTTGTACCTATACTGTGTTGACACTACACATGCATAACAAGGCGTTCTCGTGCGAAATTGTAAACACAGTCTATCCTGACTAATTTGGACGTGTTGATTTCAAATTTATCAGTTTTACGTCTATTTGAAGTCTTTTGGACCAGTTTTCAGGATCTGTGTGACCCCATCTTGAAAAACGTGTTGGGTGCCCGATTAACTAATTTGGGCGTCCTGAGTCTAAATATATCAGTTTCAGGGCGAGAAAAGGTCGTCTTGACCCTCATCCCGATGCTGTATATCTCTCAAACAAAATCTACATTTTATGCTCAATCGACTAGATTGAGCCTGCTAACTATTAATATATCAGTTTTATGCCAGATTAAGGTCGTCTTGACCATTAACATGACACTGAATTTTTCACTGTTCACTATTTACTATTTACTATTCACTATTTTCTATCTGACTGACTAGTCTGAGCATTCTGACTTCGATTTTGTCAGTCTCTGGGAGAGAAAAGGTCATCTAGACCACTTTTCTCGATACTGTGCATCTATTAAGGCAATTATCGCTGCTGTGTTCAGATGACTAGTCTGAGTGTACTGATGACTAGCTTATCAGTTCTATGTCAAGAAATGGTCGTCTGGACAAGTTTCTTGATACTGCGCATCTCGCACGCATACTCACATAATAGGGTGGACTGATTTCATTGTCGATTGGCCCCTTTCACTACATGAATAGTAATTAAACATTACTGTACCCATTTAATTCATTCAACTGGAAAGTATACTATGTTTATTAACTTAATTACTCATTACATAGTAATTAAGTTCCATAATTCATGAGAGTCATTACAGCGGCTCTCGGCTTATTACACAGCCTTCTACACGGACTCTCACACAAGCGTGTGCAAGGCAACACGGGTGTGTACATTTTGATTACGGGCGTGTACTAGTTGAGACTATTCAACACAGCCATGTCTTTAAAACACATTCATTTATCCGAGCCATACACGGCCGTGTACCTGACCGTGTTACACAACACGGCCATGTACACTCATACGGCTTCTTACAGATATACAGTCTGAATGGTACATGGTCACTCACACGGCCATGTACCTAACCGTGTTACTTAAATTTACACTAAAATGCATCACATTATTCCTCAATTTCTCATTATATGGAATTTAGGTTACATGAATGGGGTGGTCTTTACAATCTACCCCCTTACAAAAATTTTTGTCATTGAAAATTAGAATAATTCTGGGAAGTCTCTTCTGATGTCCTATTCCCGTTCTCATGTGGCTTCCTCAATGCTATGATTCTGCCACAACACTTTTACTAATGGTATACTTTATTCTTAAATACTTTCTCCTCTCTGACTGAGATCCAGACTGGTTTCTCCTTGTACGTCGAATTAGCATAATGAGTTCTTGACTCAGATCATGGGAGCTGTCGGGCACATACTTCTCCAGCATCGAGGTGTGAAAGACGTTGTGTACTGTAGCTAACTCAGGAGGAAGCGTTAGTCTATAAGCCACCTTCCTGACTTTCTCTATTATCTCAAGGGCCCTGTGTCCCTAGGACTGAGCTTTCCTTTCCTTTTAAAGTGCATCACCCCTTTCATGGGTGCTTCCTTGATAAAGACTGAGTCTCCTACTTGAAACTTAAGGGGTCTATGGCGCTTATCGTCAAAATTCTTTTGTCGACTGTGCGTTGTATTTAATGTTTCTCATATCAGCTTCACGTCTGCCATGGTATTCTTGATGATGTCCGAGCTGACTAGTCGTTTCTCCCCAGTCTCGTGCTAATGAGCTAGAGATCTGCATTTCCTTCCACAAAGTGCCTCGTACGGTGCCACTCTTATCAAGGAATGGTAGTTGCTGTTGTACGAGAACTCACTCAATGATAGTTTCTAATCCCAATTTCTTTTGAAGTCTAGGATGTAGGCTCTCAACATGTCTTCTAATGTCTATATGGTCCTCTCAGACTAACTGTCAATTTGAGGATGAAATGCTGCACTAAACTTTAATTTGGTCCCCAATGCAACCTGAATGCTTTACCAAAATCTGGAGGTGAAGCATCTGTTACGATCTGAGATGATCGACTCTGGTACTCCGTGCAGTTTTACGAACTGAGCGGCATAGATTTCTACTAGTCGTTCCACCGAGTAGCTAACTTTTACCGTAAGAAATCTGGTTGATTTCATCAGTCTGTCTACAATCACCTAGATTATGTCATTGTCGTTTGATGTCCTTGGCAATCTGACTATGAAATCCATCGTAATCTGGTCCTATTTCCATTCGGGCAGCTCAATTTTTTGTGATTCTCCTGTTGGGCGCTGGTGTTCTGCCTTAACCTTCTGGCATGTAAGGTATTTAGCGACGAACTCGGTGATGTCATTCTTCATTACAGGCCACTAAAAGCTTTCCTTCAGGTCCTTGTACATCTTATTCGCCACTAGATGTACGGAATATGGCGTCTCGTGAGGTTTTGAAAGGATTCACTTCGTGAGTTCTTCATCTTTCAGAACACACACTCTATCTCTATAGTAGAGTATGCCGTCCTTAGAGATTCTAACTCTAAACCCTTATCCTCTGTAGCTTCCTTTCTGGACTTGAGTAGGGACAAATCAAAGCCTTGACCGATCTTGATCTCTTATAGGAGCGTCGATTGGAGGGTCATGCTAGACAGCCTCCCTGTCAAAATCTTGATCTCGCTGCTGCATAGCTCCCCTTATAACGCTCCTGACAAGGCATTGATAGCCATAAGTGTAGAAAAATGCTTCTGTCTCTACGCATTGACCACTTTATTGGCTTTTCCTAGATGGTATAGGATCTTGCAATCGTAATCCTTTACTAGTTCTAGCCATGTATACTGCCTCATGTTGAGCTCTTTCTGCGTGAAGATATACTTGAGGCTCTGGTAGTCGGTGAAAAACTCACACTTGACTCCGTATAGGTAGTGCCTCCATGCTTTTAATGTAAAAACTACCACTGCTAGCTCTAGATCACATGCTGGGTAGCTCTTCTCAGGGTCTTTGAGTTGTCATGAAGCATAAGCGACTACTTTACCACCCTACATCAACATGACTCCCAACCTAGTTTTAGATGCATCGCTATAAATCATAAAGCTTCCCTAACCAGCATCTGGAATGGTCAGCATTGGAGCGCTTGTGAGTCTTCGTTTTAGTTCTTGAAAGCTTTTCTCGCACTTGTTAGTCCACTAATACCTCTTTCCCTTATTGGTGAGCGTTGTGAGTGGTGTGGCTGGTTTTGGAAAACCCTCAACAAAAATGTCGATAATACTCGGCTAGGCCTAAGAAACTACGAATTTCCATCATATTTCTCGGAGATGGCCACGCACTAACTGCATCAATTTTTGTCGGGTCTACAAATACTCCTTCCTTGGGGACTATGTGGCCTAGGAAATGGACCTTCTCCAGCCAAAACTCGTTCTTAGAGAACTTGATGTATAGCTAATGGTCCTGTTACATGCGCAAGATGATCCTTATGTGCTCTTCGTGCTCTTCCTTCATCTTATAGTGTATAAGTATGTCATCGATGAACACAATGACAAACTTATTCAAATAGTTATTAAACATGCGGTTCATCAGGTTCATGAAAGCTGCTGGTGTGTCCGTCAATCCAAACGACATGACCAGAAACTTGTAATGTCCGTAACACGTTCGAAAGGCTATTTTGGGTACATTTTCATCCCTGATTCGTAGTTGATGGTACACAGAACGTAGATCGATATTCGAGAACATTGCAACGTCTCGAAGCTGATCAAATAGATCGTCAACCCGCTGTAACAGATACTTGTTCTTAATCGTAATCCTGTTCAACTCTCTATAGTCAATGCCCATTCTCAGTGTTTTGTCTTTCTTCTTCACGAATGGTACGGGTGCTCCCTAGGGTGAACAGCTCTGTCGAATGAATCCCTTGTCTATTTGTAGGAAATTAAATCGGTAAAAACGTATCAGAGTGGTGCAACGAAACAATAAAATTTTTTTAAGATCGTTAAATATCTCATGATGCCATATACAATAAACCAACAATAATTTAAACTTATACCTCAAGGACGACAATCTTGCAGGAGGAGAATGACAGGAGGGCTTCAACCAACTAGCCTATTCTACTATTCTCCAATTCCCGAATGGCTGAGTGTGTGGGCACTCTGAACCTCGATCGGTATGCTAGCACTGCTAGTCTTCTTCCAACTACCCAGATCTCTAAAGAACTTATTGTCACGGTGAGTTATGCAACAATATGCCTGCACAACCTGAGAGTCTATGGTCTGAGAGAACTGGAGTGGCAGGACCTCTATTTATAGACTTGCATGAGATGATTCTCTAAATTCGAATTGGATTAGGAGAAGATATTCTTCCTTATCCACAACCAAAAAATCCAAATTTTCAAAGGGGAAAATCTCAACAAATTTTTGGCCAACTTAGGATTATCCAATTCAAATCTAAACAAGATTTTAACATGAATCTTATCTCTCTTTTTCAACCAAAAAATCTGAAAATCCAAGGGAAAATTCCCAATAAAAATTTCAACTACTTTTGTATAAGGAAGAATTAAAATTCCACTAGGATTTTCAAGCTTAAATCTTATCTCATCCTTATCCAAAATAACTAAAAATCTCCTAGGAGATCTTCCTCAAATTTTCAGCCATAATCAGGGAGGAGAGAATCCAAATTCAACTAGGATTGAAACTTGAATTTTTCCCTGAACCTTATCGACAAAAAATCTGAAAATTACATGAGGATAATCCTCAAAATTTTCGTCCATTATTGTTAGGATTTGGATTCAAAATCCAAGTAGGATTCTAACAAGATTTTCCTCTCCATATCCAACTCAAATTCGAATCCTACTTGGACTGTGATTCAAAATTTGAATGTCAAATTTCAAATTCAAATTTCAAATTTCAAATTTCAAATTTCAAATTTCAAATTTCAAATTTCAAAAGCATCAAAGCGGACCTCGTAGATCAATCACGCTTTAGTCCCGGTCTAATATGTCACCACCAAGCAACATATCTATGTCTCTACTTGGGAGTCCAGCTCCAGACAGTCAAGATAAACCATCCCCTCCGAGGCTTTAGACACCATAATAGTCTTAACATGAGTTAGATGCTCGGTCTAACCTCGTAGACTACAGACCATAGTTTAGACCGCTTACTTTAGAACATTGTCTTCTCGCATACAAAAGTCCATTGCATGCAACGTTCTAATAGTTTAACACAAGCAGTCAGGGAGCCATATTTGCTTACATTTACTTTAATATGTAAATAGAATAAGGACACACAGTAATGTAATGAATAACCTCTATATATAATTTTATTATCCAGTTCAATAAAAATACATCAAAATGTCTCTAATACTTAAGGCATTTCCTAACAATCTCCCACTTGCCCTAAGCCAGTAGATGTGCCATGTTATGCATCCCCATCGCCTCTACGTGCCTCTCAAAGCTTCTAGCCACCAAAGTCTTAGTAAAGAGATCGACAATGTTGTCTTCGGACGCGATTTTACGTACATCTACTTGGCTTGTCTCCACGTGCCCTCTAATAATATGATATCTCTGATCTATTTGCTTGGTCCTCTTGTGGTGCCGAGATTCCCTTGTTTTGGCAATAGCCCCAGTGTTATCACAGTAAAGTGTGATAGGCTTGTCAACACCCGGAATGACCTCAAGGACTCTAAAGAACTTGCGGAGCCAAACCACTTCTTTAGATGCCTCAGCCACAGCCACATACTCAGCCTCCATAATAGAATCAGCTGTGCAGCCCTGCTTCATGCTCTTCCACACAATGGCGTCTCCTCCGAGCAAAAACACTGATCTAGATGTTGATTTCCTCGAATCCTTGCAAGTTTGGAAGTCTAAGTCCGTGTATCCTACGGGTGTTAGGTCCCCTCCAGAATACACCAGTATATAATTCCTCGTTATCTGAAGATACTTGAGTATATGCTTTACTGCTTGCCAGTGCTTGGCTCCAGGATTCGCTTGATATCGACTCACCATACCTACTGCAAAACATATGTCTGGGCGAGTGCAAAGCATACCATACATAAGGCTACCCACAGCAGATGCATAAGGGACCTTACTCATACGTTCTATTTCTTCCGATGTCTTGGGACAATCATCCAATGAAAGAGTTAGACTAGCAAAAGAAGGTTGTGTACCTTTCTTCGCCTCTTGCATTGCATATTTGTCAATTATTTTATCTATGTATAAAGCTTGGGATAACGCTATCATTTTGTTCTTTCGATCTCTGAAGAGACGAATGCCTAGAATATAAATAGCTTCTCCCAAGTCCTTTATGTCAAACTGTTGGTGTAACCATAGCTTGACCGATGATAAGTTCCCTACATCATTCCCAATGAGTAGTATATCATCGACGTAGAGTATCAGAAAGACCACTTTTCCATCCTTAATACGTTTATAAACACAGGGTTCATCAACGTTCTACTCAAAACCAAATGTCTTAATTACCTGATCAAACCTCTGGTTCCATGAGTGGGATGCTTACTTTAATCCATAAATGGATCTAAGCAACTTGTAGACTTTCCTTTCTTGGCCTTTCGCTATGAACCCTTCGGGCTGTATCATATAGATACACTCTTCAAGATGGCCATTCAAGAATGCCGTCTTGACATCCATTTGCCAGATCTCGTAATTGAGAGCTACAGTAATGGACAGAAGAATACGGATAGACTTCAGCATAGCAACAGGCGAAAAGGTTTCATCGTAATTGATCCAGCCTTTTGCGTGTACCCTTTTGCAACCAGTCTAGCTTTGAAAGTGTTCACTCTCCCTTCCACATCCTTCTTTCTTTTGTAGACCCATTTGCATCCAATGGGTTTTATCCTATCTGGAAAATCTACAAGTTCCCAAATAGAGTCGGATTTCATAGAATCCATCTCATTGTTCATAGCCTGTTTCCAAGATTTAGAATCAACATCATTTATAGCTTCATCATAGGTGACCAGATCATCCTCATGCTCATAAGCCTCGGCCTGGTATACCTCAGCATCATACATGAAGAAATTAGGTTCTTTGAAACCCTCCTACTACGACGAGGCACCCTAAATTGTTGATCGTCTGTAGGTCTTTCACCGCAACTCAGACTTGCGTCCAAGATCGAAACCTGTGGAGCAGTTCTTTCTCCTGATAACTCCTCTAGCACCACTTTGCTTCGAGACTTAAAGTCATTTATGTGACTTTCCTCCAAGAATGTCTTATGGGTTGAAACATTTACATTTTGTTCCTTCGGGTTATAGAACAGACCTCCTTTAGTTCCCTTTGGATACCCTACAAACATGCACAGTTCTGATCTTGGTTCCAACTTCTTCGCATCCCCATCCAGTACATGTACCGGATAGCCCCATATTCTCATATGTCCAAGGGAGGGCTTCCTGCCACACCACAGTTCATACAGAGTTCTGAGAATTGATTTGCTTGTAACCTGATTCAGAATATAGCACGTCGTTTGTAAAGCATATCCCCAAAATGATAGCGGTAGCGTTGAATAACTCATCATAGACCGTACCATATCCAACAAGGTACTGTTTCTCCTTTTGGCTACATAATTCTATTGTGGAGTACCAAGTGCAGTCAATTGGGATAATATCCCGTTCTCTACAAGATGTCCTAGAAATTCGTCGGAGAGATATTCACCACCTCGATCAGATCGAAGTATCTTTATGGATTTATCCAATTACTTTTCCACTTCCGCACGATACTCTTTGAACTTGTCAAAGGTTTCACTCTTGCGGTGCATCAGATACACATATCCATACCTCGAGTAATCATCTATAAAGGAGACATAATACTCGAACCCTCCTCCTGTTGTGACGTTCATAGGGCCACATACGTCAGTGTGCACAATTTCTAAGAGCTCTTGAGCCCTTGTACCCTTAGCTCCAAAAGACCTCTTAGTCATCTTACCCTCTAGACAAGACTCACATTGAGGAGGACGTACCTCCGCCAGAGATTCTAGAGGACCGTCTTTCACCAATCTTTGAATCCTATCTTGATTAATATGACCAAGTCTTAAATGCCAAAGATACGCCTTGTTAGAGTGAGAAACATTCAACGTTTTAGAGTTATCTATTAATTCGGTGTCAAGCAGTAAGTACATCTTTGGTTTGATCAAATATAGGTTTCCATCCAGAACAGATAAAAGACTTATTTCTACGAATATCAACTCTTTTATCAAAAGAAACTGAATAAAAATCCTTTATTAAACAAGCTACCGATATAAGGTTCCTACTAAAATTAGGAACATAAAAACAGTATTTCAATAAAATAAACCTAAATTAATCAAAGTAAAGGTAAATATCTCCCACTGCCCCAGCCACCACCAAGCTAATGTCTAAAGTCCGCAACGAGAGGCTCCTATCATGTAGACTTCTCGTTTCCACGAACCCCTGCATAGAAACACGAACATGATTAATGGTGCCTGAATCAATGACCCAAGTGTCTTTCGATTCTTCTACCAAACATGCTTCTAAATAGTGAAGTTCCTTACCTTCCTTACCCTTGGTAGCTAGGAATTCTCGGCAAGCCTTCTTAAAGTGACCTACCTTCCCACAGTGGAAGCACTTAGACTTTTTAGGGTCCCTGGGCTTCTTGTTCTTCTTCTTCTTCTTCCCATCCGAGACAAGAGGATTAGAAGAACTAGAAGACACTTGCTTCTAATTTGGCCTCTTCCTCTTCCGTGAGGGTTTGGAAGATTCTGTCAAATTGGCCTCTCCTTTGGGTTGGACCGCATCCCCATCCCTGATCATCTGCTCATAAGCTTGGAGTTGCTTCATGAGCTCGATTAGTCCTAACTCCCTTGTCGCCAGATTGTATGCGGCCTTAAACCCTACAAAATCTTTAGACAGAGTTTTGAACACTATCTCAATCTGGGTATTGTAGTCTAACTCAGCACCGTTCTCGGCAGCCTCAGCGAAGAATCCCATTAGAGTGATCATATGGTCCTTCACCGAAGTACCCGCCTTTTGCTTAGAGTTCATAATGCTGGTGATAGCGGACTGTCAAGCCAATTTTTCTTGGCCTCCGAACATGTCCTCCAGATTGTCCATGAGCTCCCTATCAAACTAATAAGTCTCATGCTGCTTTTATAAAGCACTCGTCACTATATCATTGGATTCTGTCCAACAAGTATAGGCAACCGGGACCTCCTCAAGCGGTGTGTCAGGTTTGGGCCCTGGTGGGCATGGTTCGTCCAGTACAAACTTGTGTCTCTCGCAGCTGAGAACTATCAACAGATTTCTTTTCCAATCCTTATAATTATCGCCATTCAGTTTATTCTCAGTAAGTATTGAAATGAGGGGTGTCGGTGACATTTTGAACTGAAATAAAATTATACTAGACATCATTACAAAGCCCAAGCAAATATACAGATAATTTAGCAAATAAAACATACAAGTATGTTCCTACATGAAACTTGAAAAAACATGTAGCATTGCAACGATAATTCTCAGCACCTATTGCCCCAAGCCATTGAGGCGTGGTCATGAAAACAAATAACCGAAACATGGACCCTATCCAATTAATATATGTTGCCTTAAATCCTCCAAGGTTAAGACATATATTAATAACCGCTTATTTGGCCACCAGTTTAGTTAACAGAGCTTCTACGGAAGGTTAATAACTAAACGAGTCTTGAGTGTATAACCATTGTTTACGTAGTCTGATCCACGTCGTACCAAGCCACCGAGGGGTGGTCATGAATAGGATCATACCCGAACACGTTTTCCACATAGGAGATCCAATCTAGTATACCGACGGCAGCAAACACCTACCGAGGGGTGTGGTCAGGGCAGAACTGACGCGAGGCGTTACCATGCTTTACATATGGATCAACAATGGAGGCCGTGGGTTTTGTTTGAAACCCTCTCCCTCTCAATATTTTGAAAAACATGCAAGTTTGGACAAATATATATGATCAATATAGTATAAGCAGCACTCACCTATCCTATATGACATGTTATCAAATATGCATATAAAACATTCATCAATACATATTTATACATCCATGACATATCACAGAAAAAATAATTGACAAAATAACCAAGTTATGGTTCCATCCTACAACAAAGAAAATAAAGATTACAAAATTCCATCGAAAGCATTCTTTGGGTCTTGAATTTTGTTCCATCATCTTGTATCCATCTTTATGTAGCCTCTCCATTTATTTCTCATCCCAAGAATCAATTAAAAATTTAAATTTCAAATTCAAATTCTGAATTTGAATTTCAAATTTAAATTTCAAATTCAAATTTTAAACAATTTTAAACATCATGTGTAATGATATGTAATTTCAAAAATTTTAAATTTTCAATTACATATTTTTAAACATGATTTAAAATTAAATCTCAAATTCAAAAATCAAAATTTTGAGATTTTAGAACCGTCGCCCCATCGCCTCGGGAGGCCGGCAGTCGCCGTGGGCAGCCCCCAGCCCCCGGGGTGCTGGCAGCCTATGGCCGCCCCTTGTGCAGCCCTGCTGGGCTGTAAGGAAAGCCTGCAGCGCCAGGTTACACACCTAGGTTGGGCGCAGTAGCCGGCAGGCTGCAGGCGCCATAGGCTGCATGCCCAGGCTATGGCCAGCCTTGGGGAGGCCACGGCCACCCTTGGCTGCAGGCCAAGCCTGCGGCCGTGGGTAGTCATGGCCTGTACAGGGGCTATCGCAGCCCCATCCTGCCCGAGGGCAGGGGCTGCAGCCCTACCAAGGCCCGATGGCCTATCCCGAGGGGTCATGTCTTAATTTTTGTGCCATATTCCAATTTACCCATTAGGATCTCCAAAAATTAATTTGAATCCCAATTAAATTGAAATTTTCCTAAAAATAAATTACGGTCTTCAAACTTCGATCTCCTCTAAGAATAATTACATAAAATTTCCTAAACCATTTTCGGCGTACAAAATATCTAACCATAATAATTCTAAGAGACAAAAAATTAAAATCAATGGGAAAATTACAGTGTTAATAAACTGCTCCCATGGTTACATAAAAATTCCTAGATACAATTTTTCTAAATTCTAAGGAACCATAACTGGCAAAACAAACAAGCATGCTTATAATAATTCAGAAAATTAAAATAACCACATACTTTATACATAATAAATGATAACAATATAAAGGAATCCTAGAATGCCACTCTCTAAATATCAAATCCATATATAAATAAAAAGACTAATTAATTGTCTAATTTATGTATATGGCATAGTCATGAGATGGCTCTGATACCAATTGTAAGAAATTAAATCAGTAAAAATGTATTAGAGTGGTGCAGCGGAACAATAAAAATTTTTTAAGATCGTTAAATATCTCATGATGCTATATACAATAAACCAACAACAATTTAAACTCATACCTCAAAGACGCCAATCTTGCAGGAGGAGAATGACCTGAGGGCTTCAACCAACTAGCCTTCTCTACTATTCTCCAATTCCTGAATGGCTGAGTGTGTGGGCACTCTGAACCTCGATCGGTATGCTAGCACTGCTAGCCTTCTTCCAACCTCCCAGATCTCTAAAGAACTTATTGTCACGGTGAGTTATGCAATAATAAGCCTACTCACCCTGAGAGTCTGTGGTCTGAGAGAACTGGAGTGGCAGGACCTCTATTTATAGACTTGCATGAGGTGATTCTCTGAATTCGAATTGGATTAGGAGAAGATATTCTCTCTTATCCATAACCAAAAAATTCCAAATTTTCCAAGGGGAAAATCTCAACAAATTTTCGACCAACTTAGGATTATCCAATTTTAATCTAAACAAGATTTTAACATGAATCTTATCTCTCTTTTTCAACCAAAAAATCTAAAAATCCAAGAGGAAAATCCCAATAAAAATTTTGGCCACTTTTGGATAAGGAAGAATCAAAATTCCACTATGATTTTCAAGCTTGAATCTTATCTCATCCTTATCCAAAATAATCGAAAATCTCCTAGGAGATATTCCTCAAATTTTAGGTCATAATCAGGGAGGAAAGAATCCAAATTCAACAGGGATTGAAACTTGAATATTTCCCTGAACCTTATCCATAAAAAATCTGAAAATTATATGAGGATAATCCTCAAAATTTTCATCCATTATTGTTAGGATTTGGATTCAAAATTCAAATAGGATTCTAACAAGACTTTCCTCTCCATATCCAACTCAAATTCGAATTTCATTCCTTGTGGATTTACCATAACAAATTCGAATCCTACTTGGACTGTGATTCAAAATTTGAATTTCAAATTTCAAATTTCAAATTCGAATTTCAAATTCGAATTTCAATTTCAAATTTCAAATTTCAAATTGCAAAATCCACAAAACAGTTGTATTTCAAATTCTTGTTCTCATGGATAATTTTCTACAACTCCAATCCAATCTCAAATAAAATCATGGCAACTTTATTTGGTACTCAAATAATTGTGTACTCTATTATCCAAAACTAAATCTGAATCCAACTGAAGAGAATCTCGTTGACCATCCTAATCCTATGTCAACACCATCTATGCATAATAAACTAGCCAATAGCATACACATATCAATTTTGCCAAACGTTAAGGAATTATGTGGAGCTAGTAGAGGGACCAATTGGACATATATAATCGGGCTCCCACAAATCCATATGATCATCATTCTTTACCGAACAACACAATCATATGATCACTAATTTCAGAGTCACACCACTATAAACCTGAAACTGAACTCCTAATTATATACCGTATTACGTAAGCCTGTGCGAAGCTATCGTCCAATGACTTTGTCATATATACAGAACCCTCATATGATATCCATGATCAGCCTTAGGCCAAAGTCCGTTTAATCCTACTGATCAGGTTATCTTAAAGTTCCATTATACTACCGAATAAAGAAAATGATTATTCACCATATGTGAATAAGAAGTCATCCGTCAGCAGATGACCCAAATCCTTGTCCATTTTCACATTTAGTATAATACCTTTAAAAAGATACCCTTAACTCCTCATTAGAGCCCTTCATCGTATACAAGTCATACACCTAGCGAACCAGTCTATAAGCTTACTACCTCTGAGACACTTTAGCCATTGGAACATCAAAGTATACAAGTCATATACATGAAGTTGTCCATCTACTCAGGATTAAGGTTACTGCACAATGAACATCAAAAGTAGATCGATCCACTCAAAGCGGACTTCGTAGATCAATCACACTTTAGTCCCAGTCTAATATGTCACCACCAAGCAACATATCTATGTCTCTACTCAGGAGTCCAGTTCCAAACAGTCAAGACAAACCATCCCTTCTAAGGCTTTAGACAATATAATAGTCTTAACATGAGTTAGATGCTCAGTCTAACCCCATAGACTACAGACCATAGTTTAGACTGTTTACTTTAGAACATTGTCTTCTCGCATACAAAAGTCCATTGCATGCAACGTTCTAACAGTTTAACACAAGCAGTCAGGGAGCCATATTTGCTTACATTTAATTTAACATGTAAATAGAATGAGGACACACAGCAATGTAATGAATAACCTCTATATATAATTTTATTATCCAGTTCAATAAAAATACATCAAAATGTCTCTAATGCTTAGGGCATTTCCTAACACTATTTAGTCCTTCCACTGGGCTTGTTGCTCCTTTGGCTCTGCATGGTCCATTCGGTATGGGGCCTTAGAGATAAGGGCTGATTTTGATGGATGTTCAGTCTCGAACGAGACCTCGCGCTCTGGCGGGGGTCCTGTAAGATCTTCTAGAAATACCTCCATGAATTCCCTGGCTATCGGCACGTTCTCAGGTCCTATCTCTATTCCTTGAGTCTTATCTACTACGTATGCTAGGAAGTCCGTGCATCCACTGGATAGTATCTCGCGAGCCTTCCTTGCTGAGATTACTGTCTTTGGTTGCTCCGGCGTGAAACGCTTGTAGACTAACTTTTCACATCCGATTGGTTCGAAAATAACCTTCTACCTATTTTGTGAGGAAGTCCATTCCCATAATTACATCATAGTCGTACATGTTGATGAGTATCAGGTTAACGCTCAATTCTCACCCGTAGATAATTACTGACACCTGACATATCCAGTAATTAGACAATAAAACTTCCTCTAAAGGAAATGATATTCTAAAAGTCTATTTCATCCTACCTAAGCTCCTATCTAGCTTTCTAGTGAAATCTGATGATGCAACGAACGGGTGGCTCCAGAATCAAATAGAACTAACATATTAAAGTTGGCGATAGAAAGCTGGCCTGTCACCACTATAGAAGTTCCAGCTTCAGCATCACTCCTCGTGTAAGCATAGATTCTCCCTTAGCTGTTTAAAGCTTTCAGTCTACTTTGTGTGATCGAAGGGCCTTCGATCCTGGTCTGGGTGGCATGAAGTTGATTATTCCCAGTATGGGGTTGATTCTGTCGTTCTGTGGGTTGGAGTAGCAGTTTTTTTTTTTGGTGTGGTGGCCTTCCATGCCATAGATGAAATAGCCACTTGCTCCCTGCTTACATTCTCTTGGATGCCTCTTTCCGTATTCAAAGCACATCTGGTATTGGACGCCATTTCCTTCCTGGTCGTTTCTCTTCTAAGGAAAATTCTTTTGTGAATCTTAGTTGCCCCGATTCCCTTTTTCTCTTATTGTTGTTGTTGGAATGCCTGCTATTCTGGTCTGTTCCCACGTTCTATCCTCTGTGTTGTGACTCGGGGTTCTGCTTCCCCTGAGCCTACTCAGCTTGCGTTTTCTCCTCCTTTCATGCCTTAAAATTCTGAGCCTTTTGCTCCTTATCCTGAGCCGACCAGTACTTAGCTCAGATAGCCTTGCTGACACATTCTGCTACTGTCACTGGTCCGTGGCTTCTGCTACAGACCTGAACTGCGATGTCCATTCTGAACATCTTCAGCAGTCGTCTGACTCTTTCCTTTTAGTCAGTACCAAATTTGGATAAAATTGAGCCAGTTGCCCAAACTTCCTGACTGCCTTCGTGACGGTCATGCTACCTTGGCGTAGGTTGTTGAACTTGTCTTGCTGCGCTTCTAGTGCTTCCTCGTTGAAGTACATCTCCTTGAATTCCTCAATGAAGTCACTCTAACTCATCTCTCTAATGTTCCTCCTAATGGTTACCATCTTCCTCCACTGACATGCCTCATTGTGCTGGGTGAAGGATGCCCACATCACTTTTTCTCTATCTGTTAGCCTTGAAAAATCCAAGATTACTTGGATATCCGTTAGCCAGTCATCGGCCTTTATAGGGTTGGTGCTTCCTCCGACTTTTAACGCTTTCATACACTGGAATCTCTTATACAAGTCGCCTTCCCTAGGGGTTGGCGAAAAAAAAATTGCTGCTGTGAGAGTAGCCTTTACGATGGGTGCTAGTGCCTCCTGGGCTGGAGGAGCTGCTTGCTCCCTCAGAGTTTCTGGGTCTGCTTGAGCCTCTTGTGCTGGCATCTCTGTTGACTGTGGTATCTGGGGTTGCTGGCCCAGCTGTTCCCTAAGCTGGGTTAGTTCCTGTTGCCGGTTCTCCATCATCTCTCACATAGCTACGAGTTGTGCCATCAATTCATCCTCTCGGGATGCTTGGTTTGTCTGTACTCGTGTTCTTGCCATGCTTTCCTATATAACCCTATCGTACAGCAAGAAAGGAAAATATATGTCTCTTAAATTTTGTACTTGGGGTTCGTATCACATATCATTTTCTTTCTTACTTAGCAATCTTACTTAAATGTTATGGATATAAATATAAATATTATATCCATCTATCTTTCTCTCATACTATGAAGTTCAATACAATTGCCACATTGTATTGGAACATCGTCTGAGTGCTAGGATTCGTCCTGCACTTTCTGTCACACCATACTCACACTGTGGAAAAATTATATCTGGCCCCTTGGGTAAAACTTTACTGCTTGTCTCATAATATATTTCACATAATATATATACATATATTCAATATTCTAGTTCAGTGGGAGTGACACACACTTCCCCTATATGATCCCAACAAGTATGTTATGTTACAACTGACGAGGGAGAGCTACTGCTTCCCTCTATATATTTACATAACTAATATTCCTGTAGAAGGGTTACTACTATGCGGAGGACACTCCTGTTTCCAAATCTGACATCTCCTCATTATCACTATCGCTAAGAGGGAACTTCTTTGAGTCTTCTTTTCCTTCTCAGCTGAAACTGACTTCGTCATCGCTAGCTATGATGACTTGGGGTTCATACATCCCCATCCACTTGTCATTACTAAAGTGGTCGGGGATCTCCTCTCCCTCATCACCGGGATGGGCGTCGGGAAGAGCCTCGTCATCGTCCTCTTCCATGGGGTGTTTAGGAGACAGAGGGGCTGGTTCGGGGTTCTCCATCGGTTCCCCATTGCCCTCGGGTGCTTCTGGCTGGTGTTCGGCCATGAACTCTGCGTCAGTTGGTTGGGGTACTGGGTCTATCGGGTCACCCTCCATAATGGCAGCTACTACAATGCCTTGGGCTTGTGCAAGGTTCCCAGGTTTGAGCACTTTTCTCTCAGTGTTTACTATCTCCTGATAAGGCTTACTACTCTTTCTGCTTGATCGCTCTTCTAATTCTGAGGTCTCTTTCTCTCTTTTGGTCTTCTCCTGCCTTGATCTACTTTTGCCTCAACATGTATTGTAGAAGTCCATATCAGTTCCTTGTAGCGCACAGCATATGATAGAACTCGATCACCAGACATTAGCATAGTCTTTCAGTCCAATGAATAAATTCTCGTATATCTATAACTCTAGAGAACTTAGGCGGTTTCACTTCCCTGCTTGCCCATAAAGAAAAACTAGGGCTGATGCTGGACTGATCTCAGAGATTTGCTCGATCATGGTATGGCAAAACTCGATGCGGTTAAGAGCTCATCCTGATCATAAGGATCCCGATACACACGAGAGTATCTTCATGAGAGATATCAATAGCCAATAGGACTCAGTTATCCTGATCAATGGCGTACAATCGGGGAATCATTTTGATTACTTGAAAGCAGTCCTGACATTCTCATGGAGTGCAGGAGTACTGTTTGCAACTCAAAACTTAATGCACAACTAGCTCTAAAGATCGGTATAACTCCGGCAGTAATCCATGTTCTTACTCTAAGCAGTTCTTTAGCACTGCACGGTCGTGATTTTATGTATAGTGATCTCAGCATTTCTTCATCTTATCCTCGCCATCATATGTTTCGTCATCTCATTACTATAAAATGCTATCTTCAGTAAATAAACATTTACTGATTAAAAATAAAACTGACTTACTTGGACAGATGAGGCTGGTGTGCGGCGATGTGAGGTAGGGTGGCAGGAAACCGCTCTGATACCAACTATGATGCCCCGTGCCCTCAGTGGCTCGGACCGTCACTAAAAACTATTACTTGCTTACTTTAGCTTTTACTTTAAAGCCGATACTAAAACTTACTTAATTTGATACCATAAATTTAGAGGATTTTTTTAAGGCGTACATATTTACTACTCACATACGTATACTTCAAAAATATAATGTCTACATCATTAGAAGTTCATTCGTACATACATATTTACAAACTGTTTAACTAAATACTATTTAAAATATACTATTCATATAATTACTGTTTACTGTTTGACTACTACTATTTAAAAATACTATTTAACGGTTACTATTTAAAAATACTATTTAACGACTATTATTCATAAATACTGTGTAACGGTTACTATTCATAAATACTGTTAATGATTATTATTCATGAATACTGTTTAACCGTCACTATTCAAAAATACTGTTTACTCAAACTGTGCAGAAGTTAAACTTGCGGTGTCATCCATAACCTCGCCCTTACATCCGCCTCCGCCGCCATCATTGTCCATTGGTGTTTAAGCCATAGGACGCTTACCTATAGCATGAACACACTCCGTGAGCTTTACGCCCAGTAAGTACAACATGTTAACCGCAAAACATGTTTAAAATATAGTACATACTTAAAATCTA
The DNA here is from genome assembly GCA_035233585.1 of Antiaris toxicaria. Lineage (NCBI taxonomy): Eukaryota > Viridiplantae > Streptophyta > Magnoliopsida > Rosales > Moraceae > Antiaris > Antiaris toxicaria. The sequence continues at coordinate 54,949,959 of CP141155.1, read as the reverse complement.
ATAAGCATGTCAAATATAAACATATAGCACTAAAACATTTCACATATCAGAACATCACATGACACTGGATGCAAAACTAAAAACATCATGTATTGAATGCATAACAGAAACTATCGTATACTGAATGCATATCCACTGTAACTAGAAGCATGCTGAACTGTAGCTAAGGCATATCGTAAAAATGCATGGTCCGATTATGCTCATATTATGCTTTATTATTTATTATCTTTTCTTTACTCTGCTAAGGGCCTGTGTGTCATTACCGTGTACGTGCGGAACATCAGTAATGCCCGTGGTCAAAAGCCGGAGAGCCATCCACGGATGCTCAACTTTCTGCTTTCTCTTAACTTAAAAAACCCTTTCAACTGAAAAGGCCGGTACGACAGCCTTTTAAATTCCATCTTATTTATCTTTTCTAGCCATATGCTTCTATTAAGCTGTCCCTAATCCTACGTGGTAGGGATTATGGCCTCTAACTTGCTCTTTCATCAATCTACTCGATTGTGAAATTATATGCTCTTATGCATGCTGTGCAACAACTTGTGCATGATAGACATACTTAACATACTGTAAAAATCATTAGTTCAAATTCATTTTATTCATGCTTTAGGCAGAGTTATACTTACTTGTTAGCGGATAGTTTATACTCTCGCCTTCGTCACAATACAGGTACCTCCCTATAATCATAATGCATTTCATTAACATTCACTCTTAGGTCACTGTGGTCATTAGTGACTAATAAAAACTTTACCGTTATGTGGTACTAATCCTTATCGATACTAATTGCCCTCCTCTTAAGAGTTTGATTTTCTAATCATAGTTAATTAATTTATTTACCCAATAAATTAATTAATGTCGCTCTTAGGTGACTCTATTGTTAGTGACTAATAAATCTATCGTTGTTTGGTACCAATGCCTATCGGTACCAAACTGCTCTATTTTGGGAATTTTAATATCTAATTTCTAATCGTGCTTAATTAATTTTTCTACTTAACAAATTAATCACTGTCTCTCACTATTCCGTTCAGACTCAGTCCTTGACTGGTTAACTGACCGGTCAACTGACCGGATACCTCATGTATTGACTGTTTAGCCTATTAGGTTACCTTTATTGATTTAATCGCCATAAATTTTATACTTAGATTACACCCGTCCCTCAGGTGGTACTATTCCGACCTAGGGTCGTTTTCTTACATTTTGAGATTTTGAATGGGCTGTTTACTAATCCTCCAAAACGTCCATCCTTCTTTCCCTGGCCTAGGTCACCGAGGGTGCTTGGGTTTCCATCCCGATCACTTTTTTACCCCTCATTTCCTAAAATACCCCTTTGTGCCGTTTTAGAAATTTTGGCAGCATTTCAGGTTAATTTTTGGGTTCTCGACATTTAAGAAACGCCTCAAAACCATCTAACCTATTCTAATCTACCACGTACTAAACCAGAAGCCTAATTTTTATGTAAAGCTCAACCTTTTACGTAAAAATATTCACATTTCCTCATATTTTCTTTTTCGCCATTTCATCCCTTTTTCTTACAATTCTTCAAGTCAGTAATCCATAATTAATACACAATTATTCCAATAATAAAATGAGGAATCAAGGGATCAAAACCACTACTAAAATTGTTTCCATCGGTGATCAAAAGAGTCATTCAGTCTTGACCGCACAATCTTTGAATCATTGTTCTTCACTTTTGAAATTCTAGTTTGCAAATCTAATGCCGCGGATGTGTCCGGAATGTCGAAAATAGGCCAACAGGCGATTCTTTAATTTTTGGCCACCGAGTCGCCGTTGACCGGCATTGACTGCAGTAGCGATGGAAAAGGTGGCCACCATCTTGAAGAGCTCGACGAGAGGAATCCATTGGTGGTGTCAATTTCACCAATCGAGGCTCTTATCGCCAGAAATCAGCCCTCGAAAGTTGGTGACGGTGACGGTGGTTAGATCTCCATCTTCCCGGCATTGTTGCCCAAAATTGATTTGGGGCTTTTGTTCCCCATGTTGTTCTGAGCATTTTGGTACCCACCTTGCAACTCAACTCCACCGGAATCGATGAATTCCACAATGGCAACAGTGGTGGCAATGGTGAAGACTGGGTGGTGTGATCTAGCGACTGTTGATGTGAAACGAAGCCTGGGTTTTGTTCTACTCTTCACCACGAATCCATTGGGACTGGAATTGTGGCATTTGGATATCGGATAGCATAGATATGGCAGCTTGAAATTTTTGGCCACCAGCGGTTTTGGGTGGCGCGTGCGCCTTCCTCCGGCGTCGGTTCCATCGATTCGGCACACCGCTGGAATCAACTCGTCAAGAGCTTTCTAATGGTGCAAGCGTTGTCGAAAACGGAGGTGGGATTCAATCGATGGTTACTGTTCATTTAGGGGTGGTGTGGGGAGAAAAAGATAGGAAAAAAAATAATGGGGGGCTTTTTTGCAAAAAATCCAAAAATTTCGACCCCTTTGTACTAATTTTTTGAAAAATTTTAATATAGGCTATCCTGATAATTTGGGCATACTGAACCCAAATACATCAGTTTTATCTTCATCCGAGGTCATCTCAATTAGTTTTCCAATACTACGATTTCCTGGTCAAAAATTTCGTTTTGTGCTCAAATGACTATTTTGAGCATGCTGATTCCAAATATATCAGTTTTATATCAAGAAAAGATCATCTTGACTAATTTTTGATATTGTGGTTGTGCTTATACTGTGTTGACACTGCACACGCATAACAAGGCGTTCTTGTGCAAAATTGTAAACACAGTTTATTCTGACTAATTTGGACGTGCTGATTTCAAATTTATCAGTTTTACGTCCATCTGAGGTCTTCTGGACCAGTTTTTGAGATTTGTGTGACCCTGTCTCAAAAGACGTGTCAGGTGCCTGATTGACTAATTTGGACGTCCTGATTCCAAATATATCAGTTTCGAGGTGAGAAAAGGTCGTCTTGACCCTCATCCCGATACTGCGTATCTCTCAAACAAAATCTAAATTTTGTGCTCAATTGACTAGATTGAGCCTACTAACTATTAATATATCAGTTTTATGCCAGATTAACGCCGTCTTGGCCATTAACATGACACTGTGTTTTTCACTATTCACTATTTACTATTTATTATTCACTGTTTTCTATCTGACTGACTAGTCTGAGCATTCTAACTTCGATTTTGTCAGTCTTTGGGCGAGAAAAGGTCATCTAGACCGCTTTTCTCGGTACCGTACATCTATTAAGGCAATTATTGCTGTTGTGCTCAAATGATTAGTCTGAGCATACTGACGACTAGCTTATCGTTCTGTGTCAAGAAACGGTCGTCTGCACTGGTTTCTTGATACTGCGTGTCTCACACGCACACTCACATAATAGGGTGGACCGATTTCACTGTCGGTTGCCTCTTTCACTACATGAATAGTAATTAAACGTTACTGTAACCATTTAATTCATTCACCTAGAAAGTATACTGTGTTTATTAACTTAATTACTCATTACATAGTAATTAAGTTTCATAATTCATGAGAGTCATTACTGTGGCTCTCGGCTCATTACACAGCCTTCTACACAGACTCTTACATGGGTGTGTGCAAGGTAACACGGGCGTGTACTAGTTGAGACTACTCAACACGGCCTTGTCTTTAAAACACATTCATTTATCGGAGAGGTACACGGCCGTGTACCTGACCGTGTTACACTACACGGCCATGTACACTCACACGACTTCTTACAGATACATAGTCTGAATGGTACACGGTCACTCACATGGCCATGTACCTGACCGTGTTACTTAAATTTGCTCTAAAACACATCACATTATTCCTCAATTTCTCATTATATGGAATTTAGGTTACATGAATGCGGCGGTTTTTACATAACATAACATGTTAGTTCATGTTGCAGACAAATCACATGTTTGAACTTACAGATACTTCTGTTCGTATATCCTTTCTTGCTTTCTTAGTCCACAAACATCCCTTCATCGCGTTTGGAGCGGATCCCTATAACCGAAATAATCACGGTTATTTTCAATCCTCATTTCATACATAAAGCTTAATAAAACGTAAAAATTCTATGTTTCATTTCCCAATCATGAGCTTAGGGGTCTAATACCCTATTTATAATTTTTTTGTCAACTTTTGGTAAAATTACCATTTTGCCTCGAGCTTTTGACAAAATTACCATTTTGCCCTTAACGGGAATTTTTTTATCATAATTTTACTTTTCTTTGGTTTAGAGCATGTTTTTGGCCCTCAGAATCTTAATTAAGCCATTTTAAGTCCATTAGGACCCTTTTCTATCGTTCATGAAATTATTGGTCAAAATGACCGTTTTGCCCCTTAATGGGGTTTTCTTACTTTTCTTCGTCTTAAAACTTGATTCTGGCCTTAAGAACTATATTTAGGCTATTCTAAGGCTCTAACGGTCCTTTCTGATCATTTCAGAAATTTTGGTCAAAATGATCGTGGATAATAACTTTGATTGTGAATAGTACTATTCATCATAAATAGTACTATTGTTAGGAAATGCCCTAAGCATTAGAGACATTTTGATGTATTTATTTTGAACTGGATAATAAAATTATATGTAGAGGTTATTCATTACATTGCTATCTGTCCTCATTTTATTTACATGTTAAAGTAAATGTAAGCAAATATGGCTCACTGACTGCTTGTATTAAAGCTGTTAGAACGTTGCATGCAATGGACTTTTGTATGCGAGAAGACAATGCTCTAAAGTTAGCGGTCTAAACTATGGTCTGTAGTCTATGGGGTTAGACCGAGCATCTAACTCATGTTAAGACTATTATGTTGTCTAAAGCCTTGGAGGGGACGGTTTGTCTTGACTGTCTGGAGCTGGACTCCCAAGTAGAGACATAGATATATTGCTTGGTGGTGACATATTAGACCGGGACTAAAGCGTGATTGATCTACGTAGTCCGCTATGAGTGGATCAATCTGCTTTTGACGTTCATTGTGCAATAACCTTAATCCTGAGTAAATGAACTACTTCATGTATATGACTTGTGTACTTTGATGTTCCAATGGCTAAAGCGTCTCAGAGGTAGTAAGCTTATAGACCGGTTCGTTGGGTGCATGACTTATATACGATGAAGGGTTTGTTTGCAGATATCGGAATCATAGCTCTAAGGAGTCAAAGGTATCCTCTTAAAGGCATTATACTGAATGTGAAAATGGACAAGGCCTTGGGTCGTCTGCTGGGCGGATGACTTCTTATTCACATATGGTGAATAATCATTTTCTTAATTCGGTAGTATAATGGAACTTTAAGATAGCCTGATCAGTAGGATTAAACGGACTTTGACCTAAGGCTGATCATGGATATCATATGAGGGTTTTGCATATATGACAAGGTCATTGGATAGTAGCTCGTCACAAGCTTACATAATATGGTATATAATTAGGAGTTCAGTTTCAGGTTTATAGTGGTGTGACTCTGAAACTAGTGATCATATGATTGAGTTGTTCGGTAAAGAATGATGATCATATGGATTTGCGGGAGCCCGATTATATATGTCCAATCAGTCCCTCTACTAGCTCTACATAATTCCTTAACGTTTGGCAAATTGATTTGTGTATGCTATTGGCTGGTTTATTATGCATGGATGGTGATGACACAGGATTAGGATGGTAGACAAGATTCTCTCCGGTTGGATTCAGATTTTGTTTTGGATAATAGAGTCCACAATTATTCGAACTCTAAATAAAGTTGCCAAGATTTTATTTGAGATTGGATTGGAGTTGTAGATAATTATCCATGAGAATAAGAATTTGAAACACAACTGTTTTGTGGATTTTGAAATTTGAATTTTGAAATTTGAAATTTGAATTTTGAAATTTGAAATTTGAAATTTGAATTTGAAATTTGAATTTGAAATTTGAATTTGAAATTCGAATTTGAAATTTGAATTTGAAATTTGAATTTGAAATTCGAATTTGAAATTTGAATTTGAAATTTAAATTTGAAATTTGAAATTTGAAATTTGAAATTTGAAATTTGAATTTGAAATTCGAATTTGAAATTTGAAATTCAAATTTTGAATCACAGTCTAAGTAGGATTCGAATTTGTTGTGGAAAATCCACAAGGTTTGAAATTCGAATTTGAGTTAGATTTGGAGAGGATAATCTTGTTAGAATCCTACTTGAATTTTAAATCTAAATCCTAGCAAAAGGTGGACGAAATTTTGAGGATAATCCTCAATAGAATTTTGGTTTTTGTGGATAAGGTTCAAGGGAAAAATTCAAGTTTCAATCTCAGTTGAATTTGGATTCTCTCCTCCCTGAAAAGTGGCCGAAATTTTTGAGTCTATCTCCTAGGAAAATTCGATTATTTTGGATAAGGATGAGACAAGATTCAAGCTTGAAAATCCTAGTGGAATTTTGATTCTCCCTTATCCTAAAAGTAGCCGAATTTGTGGAGGAGATTTTCTCCTAGGAATTTCGGATTTTTTGGTTGAAAAAGGGGAGATAAAATTCTAGTTAAAATCTTGTTTAGATTTAGATTGGATTTATCCATAATGGCCAAATTTTATTGTTGAGATTCTCCCATAGAAAATTCAGGTTTTAAGGTTATGGATAAGGGAGAATATCTTTTCCTAATCCAATTCAAATTCAGAGAATCACCTCATGCAGGTCTATAAATAGGGGTCCTGCCACTCCAGTTCTCTCAGACCACAGACTCTCAGGTGAGCAGGCTTATTGTTGCACAGCCCACTGTGACAATAAAGTTCTTTAGAGATCTGGGTGGTCAGAAGAAGACTAGTAGTGCTAGCATACCGATAGAGGTTCAGAGCACCCACACACTCAGCCATTCAAGAATTGGAGAATAGTAGAGAAGGCTAGTTGGTTGAAGCCTCCGGTCATTCTCCTCCTGCAAGATTGGCATCCTTGAAGTATGAGTTTTAATTGTTGCTGGTTTATTGTATATGGCATCATGAGATATTTAACGATCTAAAATTTTTTTATTGTTCCGCTGCGCCTCTCTAATACGTTTTTACCGATTTATTTTCCTACAACTATTTATATGAATAGTACTTTACCTTGACTGTGAATCTTTTCATTTTAATGCTTAGACTGGGTTTTTTAAGCCCAAAAATCATAAAATAATTTTTCTTAGGCTTTACTAAATTTTTACGACATCATTTGCTGTCATTCCTCAGTTTACTATTCACCGACCCTCGGGTGGTATTATTCAGACCCTAAGTCACCGAGGGGGCCCGGGTTTCCATTCCTATCACATTTTTACCGCTTGTTTCCTAAAATACCCCTTTGTGCCATTTTTGAAATTTCGACAGTATTTCCGCTTAATTTTTAGGTTCCCGGCATTTAGGAAATGCTTGGAAACCGTCTAACCTATTCTAATTTATCACGTACTATACCAAAGGCCTATATTTTTACGTAAAAATTCAACTTTTATATAAAAATCTTTATATTTTACACATTTCCTTATTTGGCTATTTTTTATACAAATAGTCCATTTTTCTTACAATTTCATATGCCAAAATACATAATTAATACATAATCATACCAAAACATAAATCAAGGAATAAAGGGACTGAAATCGTCCCACCGACGATTGAACGAACTATTCGAGCTCAAGCGCATGAACTTTATTCCATCATTCTTCACTTTTCAAGTTCCGGTTTGTAAATCCGATGCTGCGAATGTGTCTGGAATGTCAAAAATAAGCCAATGGGCCATTCTTCAATTTTTGGCCACCGGGTCGCCGTTGACCGGCATTGACCATCGTTGACCAGTGTTGACCACCGTTGACTGGCGATGGCGTGGGCAACGGTGGACACCATCTTGAAGAGCTCGATGAGAGGAACCCATTGGTGGTGTAAATTTCACCAATCGAGCCTTTTATCGCCGGAAATCAACCCCTGAAAGTTAGACAGCTGCGGCAACCTTCAATCTCCACCGTGCCGGCTTTGTTGCTAAAAATTGACTTAGGGCTTTTGATCTACACATCATTTTGAGTCTTTTGCTACTGGTGGTGTCGCTCAACTACGCCGGAATCAGCGGATTCCACGATGGCGACACGACGGCAATGGCGAGGTTTTGGGCGGTGCAATTTGGCAGCCGTTGAGCTGAAATGAGGCCTGATTTTTGTTCTACTCTTCATCATGAATCCATTGGGACTAGAATCATGGCATTTGGAGGTCGGACGGCGGAGATACGGTGGATTGAATTTTCCAGCCTCTGGTGACTTCAGGCGGCGTGTGCGCCTTCCTTCGGTGGTTGTTCAGTCGAGTCGACCCACCATTGGACTCAGCTAGGTGAGAGCTTTTCAAGGAGATCGGCGCTGTCCAAAACGGACACTGTTTCGGTGGTGGTTACTGTTCATTTTCGGTGTAGGGGGAGAAAAGAGAAGAGAAGAAAAAGTATGTAGGCCTTTTTTCAAAATTTTGATTTTTTGCCCTTATACATACTTTTTTTGTCCAAAATTTCAACATGAGCTATCCTGACTAATTTGGGCGAGCTGAACCCAAATATATCAGTTTTATTTTTATTCGAGGTCATCTTGACCAGTTTTCTGATACTGCATGTTTCCCAGTCAAAAATTACTTTTTTGTGCTCAATTGACTAATTTGAGCATGCTGATTCCAAATACATCAGTTTTATATCAAGAAAAGGTCATCTTAACGAACTTCTTGATACTGCATGTTCCTCAGTCAAAATTTTTTTTTTATGCTTAATTGACTAAATTGAGCATACTGATTCTAAATATATCAGTTTTATATCAAGAAAAGGTAATCTTAACCAATTTCTTAATACTGCATGTTTCCTGGTCAAAATTTATATTTTATGCTCAATTGACTAATTTGAGCATACTGAATCTAAATATATCGGTTTTATATCAAGAAAAGGTCATCTTGATCAATTTCTTGATACTGTTCATAACCCACATACATACACACATAAAATCACTACATTTAACATTTTAAACATGAAATTCATCGCGTACATTCCATGTACCAATTTTTGAGAATGATGAAATTTCCTGGTTGTCACAGTGATCTGGTCCCATTTCCACTCAGGTAGCTTAATCCTTTACAATTCTCCTGTTGGGCATTGGTGTTCTGCCTTAACCTTCTGACACGTAAGGCATCTAGCTACAAACTCAGTGATGTTGTTCTTCATTCCAGACCACCTGAAGCTTTCTTTCAGATCCTTGTACATCTTGTTCACTCCCGGATGTACAAAATATGGTATCTCGTGAGCTTCCGAAAGGATTCGTTTCTTGAACTCTTTATCCTTTGAAACACGTACTCTACCCTTATAATAGAGTATGCTGTCCTTAGAGACTCTAAACTTTAAGCCCTTGTCCTTTGTAGCTTCCTTTCTAGACTTGACCAGGGACAAATCGAGTTCTTGACCGGCCTTGATCTCGTCTAGGAGTGTCGATTGGAGGGTTATGTTAGACAATTTCCCTGTCAAAATCTCGATCTCGCTGCTACATAGATCGCTCTATAGAGCTTTCAGCAAGGCACTGATAGCCATGAGTGAAGTAGAATGCTTCCGACTCAACACATCGACCATATTGGCTTTTCCCAGATGGTGTAGGATCTCGCAGTCATAATTCTTTACCAACTCTAGCTACCTTCGCTGCCTCATGTTGAGCTATTTCTGCGTAAAAATGTACTGGAGGCTCTAGTGGTCTGTGTAGATCTTGTACTTGACCCCATATAGGTAGTGCCTCAATACTTTTAGCATGAAAATGACTGCTACTAGCTCCAGGTCATGTGTTGGGTAGTTCTTCTTGTGGTCCTTGAGCTGTCGTGAAGCATACGTGACTACTCTACCACTCTACATGAACACGGCTCCTAATCCGATCTTGGATGTGTTGCAATAAATCACAAAGCTCCCTTGGATAGCATTTAGCATGGTCAATACTCAAGCGCTTGTGAGTCATCATTTCAGCTCTTGAAAGCTCTCCTCACATTTTTCGATCCACTCATACTTCTTTCTTTTCTTAGTAAACACTGTAAGTAGGGCGGCTAGCTTCAAAAAGCCTTCAACGAAGCATCGGTAATATTCCATTAAGCCTAGGAAACTATGTATTTCTGTCACGTTCTTCGAAGCTAGCCACACACTAACTGCATCAATTTTCGCTGGGTCAGTGGATACTCCCTCCTTGAAGACTACGTGGCCTGGGAAATGGACCTTTTCTAGCCAAAACTCACACTTAGAGAACTTGGCGTACAGCTGATGATCCTGTAACACGCACAAGACAATCTTTAGGTGCTCTTTATGCTCCTCCTTTGTCTTGGAGTAGATAAGTATGTCATCGATGAACACAATGACAAACTTATCCAAATAGTTGTTGAACACGTGGTTCATCAAATCCATGAAGGTTGCTGGAGCGTTTGTCAGTCCGAACGATGTAACAAGAAACTCATAGTGCCCGTATCGCATTTGAAAGGCTGTTTTAGGCACATCCACTTCCCTAATTCACAGCTGATGGTACCCTGAATACAGGTCAACCTTTGAGAATACTACCACTTCCCGAAGTTGATCAAACAAGTCATCAATCCGCGGCAATGAGTACTTGTTCTTGATCGTGATTCTATTCAGCTCTCTGTAATCTATGCACATCCTCAGTGTCCTATCTTCCTTTTTCACGAAAAGCACGGGTGCTCTTCAGGGTGAACAACTCTGTCGAATGAATCCCTTATCTATCAGATTCTTCAATTGGGCTTGGAGCTCTTTTAGCTCTACAAGGGCTATTCGGTATGGGGCCTTAGGAATGGGGGATGATCCTAGCAGAAGTTCAATCTTAAATGAGATCTTGCACTGTGACGGGAGTCCTGGAAGATCTTCCGGAAACACTTCCATGAATTCCCTAACTACTGGTACTCTCTCAGGCCCTATCTCCGCTTCTTGAGTCATGTCTATCATGTGTGCTACGAAGCCTATGCACCTACTGGATATCAACTTGTGAGCCTTCATTGCCGAGATCCTCGTCTTTGGTTTCTTCAATGACAAACCTATGTAGACAAACTTTTCACTCCTGATCGGTTTAAAAGTAACCTTCCACCTTTGATAGTCTATAGTGGCGTTGTACTTTGCGAGGAAAACCATCCCCAAGATTACATCATAGTCGTACATGTCAATGATGATCAGGTTAACACTCAACTCTCTACCGCAGATAATTACTGGTACATAATGTATTTACTAATTAGACAATAAAACCTCCCCTGAGGGAAATGCAGTTCTAAAAGTCTATTTAATCTTATCCCAACTTTTATCTATCTTTCTAGCAAACTCAGACAACATAAAGGAATGGGTAGCTCTAGAATCATATAACACTAATGCATTTGTGTTAGTGATAGAAAGCTGACCTGGCACCATTGTGGAAGTTCTAGCCTCAGCATCATTCCTTGTGTAGGCATAGATTCTCCCCTGGTTGTCCGGAGCTTTTAGTCTGCCTTATGAGATTGAAGGGCCTTTGATCTTGGTTTAGGCAGCATGAAGTTGGTTATTTGTGAAACAAAGTTGATTCTATTGATTCTGTGGATTAGAATAGTAGTGTTTCGCGTAGTGGCCTTCCTTGTCATAAATAAAATAGCCACTTATTCCCTGTCTGCACTCTCCTAGGTGTCTCTTTCCACATTTCGAGCACATCGGGTATTGGTTACCATTTCATCCCTTATTATTTTCTTCTGGGGGAAATTCTTCTGTGAACCTTGGTTGCTCATGTTCCCCTTTCTCTTGTTGTTATTATGGGGTTGCCTACTATTCTGGCCAGAACCCGCGTTTTACCTTTTCTACTGAGATTCTGGGTTCTACTTCCCCTGTGCCTACTTCAATTGAGTCCTTTCCTCCTTTCGAGCTTTAAAGATCTAAGCCCTTCGCTCGTTATCCTGAGCCAACCAGTATTCAGCTCGAATGGCCCTACTAACATACACTGCTGCTGTACTGGTCCATGGCTACCACTGCAAACCTGAATCGTGATTTCTGTCTGGAACATCTTTAACATTCGTCTGACTCTCTCCTTTTCAGTAGGTACCAAATCTGGACAAAGTTGAGCCAGTTGTTCAAATTTCCTGACTGCCTCAATGACAGTCATGCTACCTTGGCATAGGTTATTGAACTCGTCTTGTTGCACTGCTAGTGCTTCCTCATTGAAGTACATTTCCTTAAATTCTTTAATGAAGTCACTCCAACTCATCTCATTGACGTTCCTCCTAATGGTTACCATCTTCCACCACTGACACGCCTCCTTGCGCAGGGTGAGGGACGTGCACATAACCTTCTCTCTATCTATTAGCCCCATAAAATCCAAGATTACTTGGATGTCTATTAGCCAGTCATCGCCTTCGATGGGGTTGGTAGTTCCTTCGAACTCTAGTGTTTTCATGCACAAGAATCTCTCGTATAAGTCGCCTTTCCTAAAGGCTGGCTGAGGTACGTTTGCTACTATAAGAGCAACCACTGTTGGAGGGGTTGGTGGTGGTGTAGGAAATTCCCGCCCTCGTGGAACTCCCTGGACTGGGGAAGTCGCTTGCTCTCGTGGGGCCTCTGAGGTTGATGAAGTCTCTTGAGCTGGTACCCCTGCTGCCTATGGTGCCTGGATTTGTTGGCCCAGCTATTTCCTAAGTTGGTTTAGTTCACACTACTGGTTCTCCATCATTTCTCGCATAACCACAAGTTGTGCTATCAACTTATCCTCTCGGGATGCTTGGGTTTTCTGTGTATGCATTCTAACCATGTTATCCTTCAAAACCCTATCATATAGCGGAAAAAGAAATTATAGGTCTTTTGTTTCCATACTAGGAAATCATGTTCACACAAAACTCACTTACTTTACTAATATAAGTATACATATATGCATCATAACTTTCTTTTTCTCATGCTGTGATGTTCAATCCGATTTGTCATATTTCATTGAAACATCGTCTGAGTGCTAGGACTCATCCTGCACTTTCTGTCACACTTTAATCGCATGTGGAAATATTATATCTAAGCCCTTGGGCAAAACTACACTACTTTTTATATCATATAAAAGTACATAACTTTAGCCTGTTAGGAGTGGCAAACACTTCCCGGTGCATAGTCTCAAAAGAACATGCTAGGTTAAGTTAAGCGGGAGTAGGCCATTGCCTTCCTTCATACATATATACATGGTCAAAAGTCCTGCTAAAACAGATCACTACTACTTTGAGTATAATCCTGACTCTGCATCGGAGATCTCCTCGTTGTTGCTTTCATCGAAGGGAAACTCCTCTGGGTCCTCCTCGTCTTCCAAGCTGGAACTAGCCTCGTCATCATTGGCTATAATGACTTGAGGTTCAGGCTCATGCACCATCCATTCATCATCATTGAAATGATTGGGGATCTCATCCTCTTCATCGTCACCCATCTCCACATCCTTGGGAGGGGCATCTGGAAGTTCTTCATCATTGTCATCCCTATCCTCCACCTCTAAGAGGTGTTTGAGAGACGGAGGGGCTAGTTTGGGTTCTTCCATGGGCTCCTCGATGTCCTCAGGTGCCTTTGGCTGATGCTCGGCCACGGAGTGTGACAGACCAGAAAATTCCTACAGTGTTACCTAGGATTAAGCTAGGTTTTTCTAAGAATTTTTATGAATAAAATGTGAAAGAACACTATGTTTATAAATAAAGGATAAAAGTATTAATGATAATAAATAAATGTTTTGGAAGATTTGAAATCTCCAAAAATAGTTAAAGAATAAAGTTCATGATTGAGAAAGTGATTTCGGACCAAAATACTCAAAATAGAGTGGTTTCGGTATCCGAAAAAGATAAGATATAAGAAATGGAAAGTCAAAGCAAAGATAAGATAAGATAATTGTTTTAGGGTTTTTAAGAGTTTCGATATTGAATTAGATCAAACCAATCGCACAGGAGGCATCAGAAACCCGCCTTCACCATTTCGGTAGAAGTTCCGATCAGTTTGACTTTTGGTCAAATTTTTACTCCGGATTAATATAATGAGGACAAAGTAGATGATGTCATGATTCATTTATTTATTTTAAAGAAATGCGGTAGTTGGATCCAATGATTATGGTTTAAAGTAATTTTTATCAGGAAATATGCAGTATCAAGAAATTGGTCAATATCACCTTTTCTTGATACGAAATTGATATATTTTGAATCAGCATGCTCAAATTAGTCAAGTGAGCATAAAAAGTAATATTTAATCAGGAGACATGTAGTATCGAGAAATTGGTCAAGATGGCCTTTTCTTGATATAAAACTGATATATTTGGATTCCGAATGCTCAAATTAGCCATTTGAGCACAAAAAGTAATTTTTGACCGCGAAATATGCAGTACCAGAAAACTAGTCAAGATGACCTCGGATGAAGATAAAAATGATATATTTGGGTTCAGCATGCCCAAATTAGTCAGTATAGCTTATCAGCATGCTCAAATTAGTTAATTGAGCATAAAAGGTAATTTTTGACCGGGAATTCGCAGTACCAGAAACTGGTCGAGATGATCTCGGATGAAAATAAAACTGATATATTTGGGTTCAGCACGCCCAAATTAGTTAGGATAGCCCATATTGAAATTTTGGACAAAAAAGTATATATAAGGGCGGAAAATCAGAAAATTTCAAAACAGGCCCATAATTTTCTCTTACTTTCTCTTTCCTTCCCCTACACAAAAATGAACAATAACCGACCATCAAAAATGGTGTCCGTTTTCATCTCGATCTGGGTGTTGTAGTCTAATTCAGCACCATTTTCAGCAGTCTCAGTAAAGAACCGCATAAGAGTGATCATATAGTCCTTTACCGGAGTACCTACCTTTTGCTTAGAGTTCATGATACTGGTGATAGTAGACTGTCAAGCCAATTTTTCTTAGCCTCCAAACATGTCCTCTAGATTTTCCATGAACTCCCTAGCAACTTGATAAGTCTCATGCTGCTTTTGTAAAGCACTCATCATGCTAGCAAGAATGTAGCACCAATCTATCTCATTGGATTCTCTCCAACGAGTATAGGCAACCGAGATATCTTTAAGCGGTGTGTCAGGTTTGGGCCCAGATGGGCATGGTTCGTCCAGTACGAACTTGTGTCTCTTGCAGCTGAGAACTATAAGTAGATTTCTCTTCCAATCTTTATAATTATCGCCACTAAGTTTATTTTCAGTAAGTATTGAAATGAAGGGTGTCGGTGATATTTTGAACTGAAATAAAATTATACTAGACATCATTACAAAGCCCAAGCAAATATAAAGATAATTTAGCAAATAAAACATACAAGTATGTTCCTGCATGAAACTTGAAAAACATGTAGCATTGCAATGGTAATTCTCAGCACTTATTGCCGCAAGCCACCGAGGGATGGTCATGAGACAAATAATTGAAACATGGACCCCGTCCAATTAATATATGTTGCCTTAAATCCTCCAGGGTTAAGACATATATTAATAACCTCTTATTTTGGCCACCAGTTTGGTTAACAGAGCTTCTAGGGAAGGTTAATAACTAAACCAGTCTTGAGTGTATAACCATTGTTTACGTAGTTTGATCCATGTCCTACCAAGCCACCGAGGGGTGGTCATGAATAGGATCATCCTGAACATGTTTTTCACATAGGAGTTCCAACCTAGTATACCGACGGCGGTAAACACCTACCAAAGGATGTGGTCAGGGTAGAACTGACGCGAGGCGTTACCATGCTTTCACATATAGATCAACAATGGAGGCCGTGGGTTTTGTTTGAAACCCTCTCCCACTTAATATTTTGAAAACATGCAAGTTTTGATAAATATATATGAATAATATAGTCTGAGCGGCATTCACCTATCCTATATGACATGTTATCAAATATGCATACAATGCATCCATCAATACACATTCATCCATCCATGACATATCGTAGAAAAAATAATTGACGGGAAAAATAACCAAGCCACGGTTCCATCCTAGAACAAAGAAAATAAAGATTGTAAAATTCCATCTAAAGCATTCTTTAGGTCTTGAATTTTTGTTCTATCTTTTTGTATCCATCTTCTTGTAGCCTCTCCATTTATTTCTCATCCCAAGAATCATTTAAAAATTTAAATTTCAAAGATTTAAATTTCAAATTCAAATTTCAAACTCAAATTTCAAATTTAAATTTCAAATTCAAAATTTTAAACAATTTAAATTTCATGTATAATAATATGTAATTTCAAAAATTTAAAATTTTCAATTACATATTTTTAAACATGATTTAAAATTAAATCTCAAATTTAAAATTGAAATTTTTCGTTTTTCAGCTAGTTGGCCCATGGGGCCTGAAGGCCTACAGCCGCAGTGGGCAGTCCCCAGGCCCAGGGGTGGCTGGAAGCCCACGGCCACAGGCTGGGTGTAGCCTTGTCGGGCTGCAAGCAGGGCTTGTAGCCACAATTTACATGCCTAGGTGGGTGTAGCAGCTGTCAGGCTGCAGGCAACATCAGCAACCGTCAAGCTGCAGGCAGCGTCAGCAGCCGTCAGGTAGCAGGGGCTACACACCCGGGTGGGCGTAGCAGCCCACTAGGCTGCAGCCCAGGGCCTAGGCAGCCCTTGGGGGTCCATGGCCACCCCTGGCTGTAGGCAAAGCCTACGGCCATGGGTGGTGTTGGCCTGGACAGGGGTTGCCATAGCCCCATCCTACTTGAGGGCAGGGGCTGCAGCCCCACCAAGGCCGGTGGCCTATCCTGAGGGGTCGGTCCTCGATTTTCATGTCATATTCCAATTTTCCCATTAGAATCTCTAAAAATTAATTTGAATCCTAATTAAATTGGAATTTTCCACAAATTAAATTTCAATCTTTAAATTAAATTTAACTTTTGGGAAAAATAAATTACGGTCTTTAAATTTCAATCTCCTCCAAGAATAATTACATAGAATTTCCTAGACCGTTTCCGGTGGATAAAATTCTAATCATAATAATTCTAAGAGACATAAATTAAAATCTATAGGAAAATTACGGTGATGATAAACCGCTCCTATGGTTACATAAAAATTCCTATATATAATTTTCTAAATTCTAAGGAATCATAACCGGCATAAATAAGCATGCTTATAATAAATTAAAAAATTAAAATAACCACATACTACATACATAATTCACGATAACAACATAAAGGAAACCTAGAATGCACTCTCTAAATATCAAATCTATACATAAATAAAAAGACTAACTAATTACCTAATTTATGTACACGGCATAGTCACGAGATGGCTCTGACCCCAATTGTAGGAAAATCGGTAAAAACGCATCAGAGTGACATAACGAAATTAAAAAAAAATTTCAATATCGTTAAATATCGTTAAACAGTACTATTAACTTCATTTATATTATAAAACATTATTTCAATACTCTTTTAAACAGCTCAGCAGAAGACTCATAGCAGTACCATAACCCTCGCCCAGTCCCTTAGCACATGCAGATCTTATCCGTCATCCATCATTTGTCTTATCTTTGTGCAAGATGCTTACCTACAACATAAATAAACTTGTGAGCGACAGGCTCAGTAAGTTCAAATATACATTCATGACAAAATACTAACTCATACCTTTTGGACAGAGCATATCTGATACCAACTGTGGCATCAGAACATGAATATACATCATACATTACTTTCAACTTCATATATAACATATTCTAACATTGAGAGAACAATCTCAACGTTCTTTAGCATAACATAATTTAAACATAGCATACAGAATGTATGTTGAACATCTTAACATAACATACTTAACATTATACAAAACATTGTACACACATATCAATTTAAACATAGCATACTTAATGTATGCTTAAACATCACAAACATACTTAAAATTTGTAAGACTGACTTATGCATACCAATCTATGCATAACATAATATATGCACACATGTTAGTCGCATTATGCTTGTTTATTTTCATTCTTTCTTCTTCATTGTATTCTTTTGTTCTTTCTTTTTTTCATGTCATACTTTTCTTTTCCTTTTCTTTTCTTGCTTAACTTTCATTTTCATTGTTCGTTCTTTCTTTCATATTATGCTGTTCTTCTTGTTCTATATATCATATCATATTTCATCATTCTATTTCCCTCATTTCTTTTCTTTCCTTACTTGCTTCCTTTCTTTCTTTTCTTCCTTTTTACTTTCACTGGTGGATCATATCCTAATTTTTTGTTCTATCTCCTTCTTTTCTTTTCTTTCTTTATTTGTCTCTTTTCTTTTCTTTTCTTTTCTTTTACTAGTGGATCATATCCTAATCTGTCGTTTTATCTCCTTCCTTTCTTTTCTTTCTTTATTTGTCTCTTTTCTTTATTCTCCTATTCTGTCATTCTATTTCCCTCATTTCTTTTCTTTCCTTACTTGCTTCTTTTCTTTTCTTTTCTTTCTTTTACTGGTGGATCATAATATCCTAATCTGTCATTCTATCTCCTTCCTTTCTTCTCTTTCTTTATTAGTCACTTTTCTTTTCTTTTCTTTGCTTCACTTTCTTTTTTTTTTTTTCTTTTCTTAGCTTTTCTTAACTTTACTTTCTTTTCTTTCTTTTTCTTCTTTTCTTTCTTTACTTGTCTTTTCTTTTCTTTACTTTTCTTATCTTTCACTTTCTCTTGTCAGCCCATGGTTGGACGTACCTAATGCGTGCGGACCAATGGAGGAACAGGGAAGTGACCCACCAATCAACCCCAAGGTCAATCTCGCAATACAAAACTTGGGGTAGTGCGTTAGCCATTAACTACCTTAAGCTTACGGTAGCACCACACATCTGGGGTGGAGGCTATTCTTAACTCTTAAACCTCACAGCTGGGGAGGCCGGTACACCAACCTTACATTTTCAGTCTTATTATCTTGCTTATCTTTCTCGTTCTTTACTTTATCTTTTTGTTCGTTCGTTCATTCTTTCTTTCTTTCATTTTCTTTTTTTTCTTTCTTTCCTTCATTTCTTTTCTTTCTTCCTTTCGTTTCTTTCACTTGCGTTTCATAATTCGTTTCTTTCCTTTGTTCATTTCTTTTCTTTCATTTGCATTTCATAAATCATTTCTTTCTTAACGTAATGTTCATAGTATGTATTATGTTAATTGCATATAGCACTCACACACATGAATTTCATATAACACTTAAATATAAACCTAACATAACACGTCAGTTCATGTTGCAGACAATTAAATGTTTAAACTTACTACACATATCATATACGCATAAAATAACATGTTAATTCATGTTGCAGACAAATCACATGTTCGAACTTACAAATATTTGCTAGCATCTCTTTTTTTGCTTCCTTGGTCCGCAGACGTCTCTTCATCTCGTCTGGCCTGGATCCCTATAACCGAAATAATAACGGTTATTTTCCATGCTTCTTTCATATATATAAAACTTAATAATACGTAAAAATTATACGTTTCATTTCTCGATCATAAACTTAAGGTTCTAATATCCCATTTATAACTTTTCTGCTAACTTTTGGCAAAATTCCTATTTTACCCTGAACTTTTGGCAAAATTACCATTTTGCTCTTAATGGGATTTTTCATCATAATATTGCATTTCTTTGATTCACAACTTAGTTTTGACCCTTAGAATCTTAATTAAACCATTCTAAGTCCATTAGGGCCCTTTTTTATCATTCCTGAAATTTTCCAATCAAAATTACCATTTTACCCCTAATGGGTCTTTGAGTCATATCATTCTTATTTTATTGCTTAGACTGGATTATCTAAGCCCAAAAATCATAAAATAGTTCTTCTTAGGCTTTACTAAATTTTTACGGGTTTATTTGTCACAATTTCTCTGTTTACAATTTACCAACCCTCGGGTGGTACTATTCTGACTCTCGGGCGTTAATGCTCTTTTTCGGGCCTAGGTCACCGAAAGGGCTCGGGTTTCCATCCCGACCACATTTTACCCTTCGATTCCTAAAATACCCTTCTGTGCCATTTTCGAAATTTCGGCAGTATTTCTACTTAATTTTTGGGTTCCTAGCGTTTAGGAAACGCCTTGAAACCATCTAACCTAGTTCTATTCTACCACGTACTATACCAGAGCCTATATTTTGACGTAAAAACTCAACTTTTTGTGTAAAAATTTTTACATTTTACACATTTTCTTATTCAACTATTTTTCATACACATAGTCTATTTTTAACATTTAATCATCTCAATTAATAATTTGAGGAATTTAAAATAATTGAGATCACTACCGGAGTCGTTTAACGACGTCCATCGGGTAGGTTGACTTCAATCGGCGATCGACGGAGCCATTCGATCTTGCCTGTGAAAACTTTGAATCACCGTTCTTTACATTTGAAATTCTGACGCCGCGAACGTGTCCGGAATGTCAAAAATAGGCCAACGGACCATTCTTCAATTTTTGGTCACCAGTCGCCATTAACCAGCGTTAACCGGCCATTGATCGGCGATAGCATGGAGAAAGACGACCACCATCTAGTAGATCTTGACATGAGGAACTCATTGGTGGTTTCAATTTCACCAATTGAAGCTCCTATTACCGGAAATCAACCCTCGAAAATCGACGACGGCAGCGATGCTTCAATCTCTGATTTCCTGATGTATACACCTAAAATTGATTTAGGGCTTTTGATCTACGTGTTGTTCTGAGCATTTTGATACCCACCTTGCAACTCAACTTCACCAAAATAGTGAGATTCCACGGCGGTGATTGCGACGACGAACCTTGGGTGACATGATACGGCAACTGTTGACGTGAAAGGAGGCCTAGGTTTTATTCTACTCTTCACCACAAATCCATTGGGACCGGAATCGTGGCATTTGGAAGTCGGACGGCAGTGAAATCGGTGTTTGAAAATTCTAGCCACCGTGACCTTGGGGCGGCGCGTGCAGCGTTTTCCGGCGTCTGCTCCATCGCATCGGCACACCGTTGGACTCAGCTCAGTGAGAGCTTTCCACCGAGACCAGCGGCGTAGAAAACGGACATTGTTTTCGATGGTCGGTTACTATTCATTTTCGTGTAAGGGGAGGAAAGAGAAGGTGAGAGAAAATTATGGGCTTATTTTTGAAATTTCTGATTTTTCGTACTTTATATACTTTTTCGTCCAAAATTTCAATATGGGCTATCATGACTAATTTGGGCGTCCTGAATCCAAATATATCAGTTTTATTTTCATCTAAGGTCAATACTTGACCAGTTTCCGGTACTGCGAATTCCCGATCAAAAATTACCTTTATGCTTAATTAACTAATTTGAGCAAACTGATAGGCTATACTAACTAATTTGGATGTGCTGAATCCAAATTTATTAGTTTCAACTTCATTCGAGGTCATCTTAACCAGTTTCTGATACTGCGGTTAGGCCTATACTATGTTGACATTGTGCACTCATAATGAGGTGTTTTCGCACGAAATTTCAAATGCAGTGTCTCTTAACTAATTTGGACGTGCTGGTTTCAAATTTATCGATTTTATGTCCATCCGAGGTCGTCTGGACTAGTTTTCAAGATCTGATCCCGTCTCAAAAAACATGTCAGGTGTCCGATTGACTAATTTGGGCATCCTGAGTCTAAATATATCAGTTTCAAGCTGAGAAAAGCTCGTCTTGACCCTCATCCCAATACTGCGTACCTCTCAACAAAATCTACATTTTGTGCTCAAATGACTAATTTGAGCATTCTGATTCTAAATATAATAGTTTTATATCAAGAAAAGGTCATCTTGACCAATTTCTTGATACTGTAGATCTGTCGGTCAAAAATTACATTTCATGCTCAATTGACTATTTTGAGCATACTAATTCTAAATATATAAATTTTTTATCAAGAAATGATCATTTTGACCAGTTTCTTAATACTGTGTATGACACACACGCATACACACATAAAATCACTACATTTCCTTTTTTTTTAACATAAAATTCATCATGTACATTCCATGTACCAATTTTTCGAGAACGAGGGAATTTCTCGATCATCATATTCACCCCGCCTTATAAAATTTTTGTCCTCGAAATTAAGTCAAGTAGGGGTACAAAGATTTCATTTCATCTTTGTTCATCACATATACATATCATTTCATAACATTGACATGTCATTTCAAACATATCAACATAACGTGATGGCTACATATATATCATAGCCTTGTACATCTACTTTCTTTCTATATATCAACAATTCTAGGGAACATAGGCAATGTTGGAAATGACACCTCGCTTGCCCATGAGGAAACTAGGGCTAATGTTAGACTCTTCCAAGAGAATCACTCAATCGTGGTATGGCGAAACTCGGTCCAGTTAAGGGCTAATCCTGGTCACAAGAATCCCAATACACACGAGAGCATTTCCCTGAAAGTGCTAACAGCCAAAAGGACCCAGTTATCCTAATCAATGGAGCATAGCTAGAGAATCATCTCGATGGCATGAAACCAGTCCTGCATTCCCATGGAATGCTAAAGTAAATGCACTATCTATCCTTAAAACTCGTATAGGGAACTAGTGCTTGTACTGTAATCTCATCATCTTATCATTTTATCATTACAAAATGTTTATTTGCAATAACTAAACATTTACTAATTTAAAATAAAACAAACTTACTTGGATGGCAAACTGGATGTGCATCGTGCTAGGAGGGATATGGTCAAACTGCTATGATACCACCCGTGACATCCTGCCCTACATAAGTTTAAACAGTACTATTACAGCCAGCTACTGTTGCCAACTGCGATAGACTGTAACCACTCGAGTTGTCGGTAACTTACTTTTAACTTGCTATTAACTTATTCTGATACCATCTATCACGGTTGGTATCTTACTTTTAACATACTCTCTTTAACATGCCTACTTTAACTTCCTATTCGAACGTGAAAATAGGAAAAAAAAAATTTTAACTTTAAAACTGTGTCGTCGTAAAACATTTACTATAATAAACATTTGAAATTGCCATAACTTCATTTATATTATAAAACATTATTTCAATACACTTTTAAACAGCCCAGCGGAAGACTCATAGCAGTACCATAACCCTCACCCAGTCCCTTCGCACATGTAGATCTCATCCGTCATCCATCATTTGTCTTATCTTCGTGCAGGATGCTTACCTACAACATAAACAAACTTGTGAGCGACAGGCTCAGTAAGTTCAAACATACATTCACGACAAAATACTAACTCATACCTTTTGGACAAAGTATATCTTATACCAACTGTGGCATCAGAACATGAACATACATCATACATTACTTTCTACTTCATACATAACATATTCTAATATTCAGAGAACAATCTCAATGTTCTTTAGAATAACATAATTTAAACATAGCATACCGAATGTATGTTGAATATCTTAACATAACATACTTAACAATATACAAAACATTGTATACACATATCAATTTAAACATAGCATACTTAATGTATGCTTAAACATCACAAACATACTTAAAATTTGTAAGACTGACTTATGCATATCAATCTAAGCATAACATAACATATGCACACATGTTAGTCACATTATGCTTGTTTATTTTCATTCTTTCTTTTTCGTTGTATTCTTTTGTTCTTTCTTTCTTTCATGTCATACTTTTCTTTTTCTTTTCTTTTCTTGCTTAACTTTCATTTTCATTGTTCGTTCTTTCTTTCATATTATGTTGTTCTTCTTGTTCTATAGATCATATCATATTCCATCATTCTATTTCCCTTATTTCTTTTCTTTCCTTACTTGCTTCCTTTCTTTCCTTTCTTTCTTTTTACTTTCACTGGTGGATCATATCCTAATCTGTTGTTCTATCTCCTTCTTTTATTTTCTTTCTTTATTTGTCTCTTTTCTTTTCTTTTCTTTTCTTTTCTTTTACTGGTGGATCATCATATCCTAATCTGTCGTTCGATCTCCTTCCTTTCTTTTCTTTCTTTATTTGTCTCTTTTCTTTTCTTCTCCTATTCCGTCATTCTATTTCCCTCATTTCTTTTCTTTCCTTACTTGCTTCCTTTCTTTCTTTTCTTTTCTTTTACTGGTGGATCATCATATCCTAATCTGCCATTCTATCTGCTTCCTTTCTTTTCTTTCTTTATTTGTCTCTTTTCTTTTCTTCTCCTATTCCGTCATTCTATTTCCCTCATTTCTTTTCTTTCCTTACTTGCTTCTTTTCTTTTCCTTTCTTTCTTTTACTGGTGGATCATCATATCCTAATCTGTCGTTCTATCTCCTTCCTTTCTTTTCTTTCTTTATTTGCCTCTTTTCTTTTCTTTTCTTAGCTTTTCTTAACTTTTCTTCGCTTTACTTTCTTTTCTTTTCTTTTCTTTTCTTAGCTTTTCTTAACTTTACTTTTGTTTCTTTTCTTTTCTTTTCTTTTCTTTCTTTACTTGTCTTTTCTTTTCCTTGCTTTTCTTATCTTTCGCTTTCTCTTATGAGCCCATGGTTGGACGTACCTAATGTGCGCGGACTAATGGAGGAACAGGGGAGCGACCCACCAATTAACCCCAAGGTCAATCTCGCACTACAAAACTTGGGGTAGTGCCATAGCCATTAACTACCTTAAGCTTACGGTAGCACCACACATCTGTGGTGGAGGCTATTCTTAACTCTTAAACCTCACAGCTGGGGAAGCCGGTATGCCAACCTTATATTTTCAGTCTTATTATCTTGCTTATCTTTCTCGTTCTTTACTTTACCTTTTTGTTCGTTCATTCATTCTTTCTTTCTTTCATTTTCTTTCTTTTCTTTCTTTCGTTCATTTTTTTTCTTTCTTCCTTTCATTTCTTTCATTTGCGTTTCATAATTCGTTTCTTTCCTTCGTTCATTTCTTTTCTTTCATTTGCGTTTCATAAATCATTTCTTTCTTAACGTAATGTTCATAGTATGTATTATGTTAATTGCATATAGCACTCACACACATGAATTTCATATAACACTTAAATATAAACCTAACATAACACGTCAGTTATGTTGCAGACAATTAAATGCTTAAACTTACTACACATATCATATACGCATAAAATAACATGTTAATTCATGTTGCAGACAAATCACATGTTCGAACTTACAAATATATGCTAGCATCTCTTTTTTTGCTTCCTTGGTCCACAGACGTCTCTCCATCTCGTCTGGCCTAGATCCCTATAACCGAAATAATAACGGTTATTTTCCATGCTTCTTTCATATATATAAAACTTAATAAAACGTACAAATTATACATTTCATTTCTCAATCATAAACTTAAGGTTCTAATATCCCATTTATAACTTTTCTGCTAACTTTTGGCAAAATTCCTATTTAACCCTGAACTTTTGGCAAAATTACCATTTTGCCCTTAATGGGATTTTTCATCATAACATTGCATTTCTTTGATTCACAACTTAGTTTTGACCCTTAGAATCTTAATTAAACCATTCTAAGTCCATTAGGGCCCTTTTTTATCATTCTTGAAATTTTCCAATCAAAATTACCGTTTTACCCCTAATGGGTCTTTGAGTCATATCATTCTCATTTTATTGCTTAGACTAGATTTTCTAAGCCCAAAAATCATAAAATAGTTCTTCTTAGGCTTTACTAAATTTTTATGGCCTTATTTACCACAATTTCTCGGTTTACTATTTACCAACCCTCGGGTGGTACTATTCTGACTCTCAGGCGTTAATGCTCTTTTTCGGGCCTAGGTCACCGAAAGGGCTCGGATTTCCATCACGACCACATTTTACCCTTCAGTTCCTAAAATACCCTTCTGTGCCATTTTCGAAATTTCAGCAGCATTTCTGCTTAATTTTTGGGTTCCTGGCGTTTAGGAAACGCCTCGAAACCATCTAACCTAGTTCTATTCTACCACGTACTGTGCCAGAGCCTATATTTTTACGTAAAAACTCAACTTTTTACGTAAAAATCTTTACATTTTACACATTTTCTCATTCCACTGTTTTTCATATGCATAGTCTATTTTTAACATTTAATCATCTCAATTAATAATTTGAGGAATTTAAAATAATTGAGATCACTACCGGAGTCGTTTAACGACGTCCATCGGGTAGGTTAACTTCAATCGGTGATCGACAGAGCCATTCGATCAAGCCCGTGAAAACTTTGAATCACCATTCTTTATGTTTGAAATTCCGTCTTGAAATTCTGACGCCGTGGATGTGTCCGGAACGTTGAAAATAGGCCAACGGGCCATTCTTCAATTTTTGGTCACCGGTCGGCGTTGACCGGCCGTTGACCGGCAGTAACGTGGAGAAGGGCGACCACCATCTCGTAGATCTCGACGTGAGGAACTCATTGGTGGTGTCAATTTCACCAATTGAAGCTCCTATTACCGGAAATCAACCCCCGAAAATCAGTGACGGTGGCGATGCTTGAATATCCGATTTCCTGATGTTTTTGCCCAAAATTGATTTGGGGCTTTTGATCTATGTGTTATTTTGAGCATTTTGATACCCACCTTGCAACTCAACTTCACCGGAATAGTGAGATTCCACGGCGGTGATTACAACGGTGAACCTTGGGCGGTGTGATACGGCAACTGTTAACATAAAAGGAGGCTTGGGTTTTGTTCTGCTCTTCACCACGAATCAATTGGGACCGGAATCATGGCATTTGGATGTCGAACGACAGAGAAATCGGCATTCGAAAATTCTGGCCACCGTGACCTTCGGGCGGCACGTGTGACATTTCTGGCGTCTGCTCCGTCGCGTCGGCACACCGTTGGACTCAGCTCGGCGAGAGCTTTCCAACGAGGCCGGCGATGTCGAAAATGGACACCGTTTTCAATGGTCAGTTACTGTTTATTTTTGTGTAAGGGGAGGAAAGAGAAGGTGAGAGAAAATTATGGGCCTTTTTTTGAAATTTCTGATTTTTCGCCCTTTATATACTTTTTCGTCCAAAATTTCAACATGGGCTATCATGACTAATTTGGGCGTCTTGAATCCAAGTATATCAGTTTTATTTTCATCTGAGGTCATCTTTACCAGTTTCTAGTACTGCGAATTCCTGGTCAAAAATTACCTTTATGCTCAATTAACTAATTTGAGCAAACTGATACGCTCTACTGACTAATTTAGATGTGCTGAATACAAATTTATCAGTTTTAACTTCATTCGAGGTCATCTCAACCAGTTTTCGATACTGCGGTTAGGCCTACACTGTGTTGACATTGTGCACACATAACGAGGAGTTTTCGCACGAAATTTCAAACGCAGTGTCTCTTGACTAATTTGGACGTGCTGATTTCAAATTTATCGGTTTTATGTCCATCCAAGGTCGTCTGGACTAGTTTTCAGGATCTGTGACCCCGTCTCGAAAAACGTGTCAGGTGCCCGATTGACTAATTTGGGCATTCTGAGTCTAAATATATCAGTTTCGGGCCGAGAAAAGGTCGTCTTGACCCTCATCCCAATACTGCATACCTCTCAACAAAATCTACATTTTGTGCTCAAATGACTAATTTGAGCATTCTGATTCTAAATATATCAGTTTTATATCAAGAAAAGGTCAACTTGACCAATTTCTTGATGCTGCATATCTGTCGGTCAAAAATTACATTTCATGCTTAATTGACTATTTGGAGCATACTAATTCTAAATATATAAATTTTATATCAAGAAATGGTCATTTTGACCAGTTTCTTAATACTGTGTATGACACATACGCGTACACACATAAATTCACTACATTTCCTTTTCTTTTTTTTAACATAAAATTCATAATGTACATTCTATGTACCAATTTTTCGAAAACGAGGGAATTTCCCGGTCATCACACTTGGTTCCTCGATTGGTATGCTAGCACTACTAGTCTTCTTCTGACCACCTAGATCTCTAAAGAACTTATTGTCACGGTGAGTTATGCAATAATAAGCCTGCTCACCTGAAAGTCTATTGTCTGAGAGAACTGGAGTGGCAGGACCCCTATATATAGACTGGCATGAGGTGATCCCTTGAATTCGAATTAGATTAAGACAATATTTTCTCCCTCATCCACACACAAAATCTGAAATTCCTAAGGCCAAAATCAAGGGTACATTCGGCCACTTTAGGGATCTTGTACTCCAAATTCAAAAAGGATTTTAACTTGTATTTTATCTCCTCATTTATCCATAATAACTGAATTTTCCAAAGGCCATAAACATGTCTAGATTCAGCCACTCTAGTGTGAAGAGAATCAAAATTCAAATAGGATTTTCTAGCTTGAACTTTATCTCACCCTTATGCCCCAAAAATATTTGAAATTCCCTTGGAATTATCCATGCAATTTTCAGCCACTTTTGGTTAGGATTAGGATTCAAAATTCAAGTAGGATTCAAACAAGATTTTCCTCTCCATTATCCATATCAAATTTGAAATTCACCAAGTGGATTTATCCACAACCAATTCGAATTTTAATTGTATTGTAATTCAAAATTTGAATTCAAATTTCAAAATTTAAATTTCAAATTCAAATTTCAAATTCAAATTTCAAACTCCATAAAAAGTTGTATTTCAAATTTTGTTCTCATGGATAATTTTTTACAACTCCAATTTAATCTCAAATAAAATCATGGCAACTTTATTTGAAGTTTAAATAATTGTGTACTCTATTATCCAAAATAAAATCTGAATTCATTCGGAGAGAATCTTGTTCACCATCCTGATCCTATGTCAACACCATCCATGCAAAGTCAACAAGCCAATAAGCATATACAGATCAATTTATCATTCGTTAAGGAATTATGTGGAGCTAGTAGAGGGACCAATTGGACATATATAATCAGGCTCCCATGAATCCATATGATCATCATTCTGTACCGAACAACTCAATCATATAATTACTAATTTCAAAGTTACACCACTATAAACCTGAAACTGAACTCCCAATTATATACCGTAATACGAAAGCCTATGACAAGCTATTGTCCAATAACCTTGTCATGTATGCAAAACCCTCATATGATATCCATGATCAACCTTAGGTCAAAGTCCGTTCAACCTACTGATCAGGCTATCTTAAAGTTCCATTATATTACCGAATAAGAAAATGATTATTCACCATATGTGAATAAGAAGTCATCCGCCTAGCAGACAACCCAAGGCCTTGTCCATTTTCACATCCAGTATAATGCCTGTAAGAGGATACCCTTAACTCCTTATTAGAGCTATGATTCCGATATCTATAAACAAACCCTTCATCGTATACAAGTCATACACCCAACGAACCGGTCTATAAGCTTACTACCTCTGAGGCATTTGGAACATTAAAGTACACAAGTCATATACATAAAGTGGTTCATTTACTCAGGATTAAGGTTATTGCATAATGAACATCAAAAGCAAATTGATCTACTCATAGCAGACTAAGTAGATCAATCATGCTTTAGTCCCAGTCCAATATGTTACCACCAAACAACATATCTATGTCTCTACTCAGGAGTCTATGCTCCGGACAGTCAAGACAAACCATCCCTACCATGGCTTTAGACAACATAATAGTCTTAAATGAAGTAGATGCTCGGTTTAACCCCATAGACTACGGACCTTAGTTTAGACTGCTTACTTTAGAACATTGTCTTCTCGCATACAAAATCCATTGCATGCAACGTTCTAATAGTTTTAACACAAGCAGTCAGTGAGCCATATTTGCTTACATTTACTTTAACATGTAAATAGATTAAGGACAAATAGTAATGTAATGAATAACATCTATTATTAATTTTATTATCTAGTTCAAAATAAATGAAATACATCGAAATGTCTTTCATGCTTAGGGTATTTCCTAACAAGTTTGGCAAACATAACATTTTAGTCCTCGATGAGATGAACAACTCTCGTGTTCATCTCAGAGCTCAAATCAAACTCTAATGGGTCCTAAACTCATCAAACCCGTGGCTAAACTTGTGTCCAGTTTTAGAAAAATTCCAATTTTACGCTTGTTTAAGAATGGCTCTGTTTAAGGCCGAAACGGCCAAAATTTTAAAACATGCATCAATCATCTTAAAGATTTCAACAAGATCTACAACTTTCATGTTGAGTCCGAGATCTAGTTCAGAATCTAAGTTAGTTATTTTTATAAAAACCCGAGACTGTTCCTGTGGCTCAGGATTTTGGTCCCAGTTTTGAACTCCAATTAAAAACTACTCGGAAAACTTATCTTAATGGCATTTTTAGCCAAAAGCTATTTCATGCAAAAACGACAGTAACAAAATTTTCTTAAAACTTCATGTTTTAGTAAATTCCAAAATCGGATCATAAGGTGGTCAAAAATGGCCAAACCCATGGCCTAAAACTAAGGACAGGTTGGTTTCTAGCCAACCCTAAAAACATCCATTCACACATCCATCCACAAAACTAAAAGCTCAAGCACATAACCACATAAACTTAAAAATAAAATGCTAAGGGCTCAAAATAAACTTATTATAACCCATTGCGCAAATAAATACATATAAATTTCCTTGATCAAAACTTAAAAATAGCTAAACCACAAAAGGGGGTTTTCAGTTTTATTTTGGGTGCTTGATCTAGCACAATCCGAACCAAGGGTGACCAAATCTATGTGGTCCTAGGTGAACAAGAAAGGGTTGGCCTTTGACTAGGAGAAAACACAAAATATTCTTTTCACTTATCAAGCTAATGAAAATCATCAAAACCACAAAGATTGGTTCTAAAACCTTACCGAAAAACAACCTTGAAATGCTCTTAAAAAATGTCTCCAACATAACTAACGTGAGCTTGATTTTTTGGTAAGTTTTTGACTGACTTTGGCTAGGTTTCTTGGCTGAGAAATGTCAGTTTTTCAGGTGGAAAGTGGTCTGATTTTCTAAAGCAAAAAGGGAGAGAAAAGGCTTGGTTTTTAAGGGCAAAAAGTAGAAAGAAGAACCTAATGCCAAGCACCCCTTTTTATAGGCAAAACTAACCTAAATTAATCAACCTAAGCAACCTTGATTAAGCTCACTTAACTAAGCTCAAGAGGGGCAAATCTTTGGCTATTGGCAGCCCTAAAAACTGAGGGTGGCTGCTGCAACATGGGGCCAAGAGTTTCATCAATGCATGGGCAAAAAGGTGCATGTACCTTGGTACACCTTTTGTATTTTTTAATCCAATGTGTCGTAAGCCTATATAATATTTTAATGGCCACTTTTGGGCCACTTTGCAACTTTTTTGGCTGCTTTTTCAGTTATAATACACAGATTGCTAAGGGGAAATTCATCTGTAAAGCTTCTCTTTGCAGTCTAATTTCCTCTGATAGTGTTCGGTCCTTTTTCGGTAGTGTACTATATTTCCACCAAAATTGAATTTTCTTGATCCGATTGTCATACTGATAATTCTTGGTTAGGTTGTAATGCCTATGAGCCCATTCTGTGTCTATTTTACTGTTCATTTCCTATACTGTGGTTATGTCTACACTGTGTTGACCTTGCGATGCATAACGAGGCATTTTTGCGTGAAATTTCAAACATAGTCTGTCCTAACTAATTTGGATGTGCTGATTTCAAATTTATCAATTTTACATCCATCTGAGGTCGTCTGGACCAATTTTCAGGATCTGTGTGATCTTGCCTCAAAAAACATGTTTTGCACTCAATTGACTAATTTGAGCGTTCTGAGTCTAAATATATCAATTTCTAACTGAGAAAAGGTCATCTTGACCCCTTTTCTGATACTGCATATCTCTCAAATAAAAATTTACATTTTGTACTCAATTGACTAAATTGAGCCTATTGACTATTAATGTATCAGTTTTATGTTAAATTAAGGCCGTTTTGGCCATCAACCTAACACTGCGTATCTATTATTCACTATTCATTATTTTCTATTTAACTAACTAGTCTGAGCGTTCTGACTCCAATTTTGTCAGTTTCTCAATAAGAAGAGGTCATTTGGATCACTTTTCTCGACATTGTATATCTATTAGGATAATTGTCGCTGCTGTGCTCAGATAACCGGTTTGAGTGTACTGATGACTAGCTCATCAGTTCTGTTTCAAGAAATGGTCATCTGGACTGGTTTCTTGATAGTATGTGTCTTATACGCACATACACATAATAGGCTGGACTGATTTTACTGTCAGTTGCCCCTTTCACTGCATAAATAGTAATTAAATGTCACTGTACTCATTTAATTCATTCAACTGGAAAATATACTGTATTTATTAACTTAATTACTCATTACATAGTAATTAGGTTTCATGAATCATGAGAGTCATTATAGCAGCTCTCTACTCAATACACAACCTTCAATATGGGCTCATACACAGGCGTGTATCATGCAACACAAGCATGTGTACTCCAAACATGAGCGTGTACCAGTTGAGATTGCTCAACACGCCCAATTCCTGAAACACGACCTTTCACAAGTTCTATCATCTAAGCGGTACGCGGCCACTTACACAGCCATGTACCTGATTGTGTTACACTAAACGACCATGTACAATTACACCGTTTCTCACATGTTCAACAGTTTGAACAGTACACGACCACTTACACGGCCGTGTACCTGATCGTGTTCTTCAAAGGTGTTCTAAAAAGGCATTAAACTATTCCAAATTCATTCCTTAATTACTTATTACATCGTAATTAGGTTACATGACAGAGCGGTCATTACAAATTTCACGTATAGTGACCTTCTTTGCCGCATACGTAGCATGTATTTGTACCGTATTTACACTTGCCCCTATGCGACTTCCCACACCTGGGACATGCTAGTCGATTCTGGGCAATCTCCTGACTTTGCCTCCATTGGACGTTCCTAACATTCTGGCCTATATTTTTGTTTAGATTTGTCTTCCTTTTATTGGAGCTTGGCTGGCCTTGGTTGTTATTCTGACCAGGCTTGGAGGCTTGCTGCTCTGTCCTGCTTGATTGCTCTTTTGATTCTGCTTAGCAAGCTTTCCTTCCTTCTTTTTATCCTTCCATGCCTTGGTCTTTTCTTCCTTAGCGTGTGCCAAACGATGCTCTACCCACATTACCCAACTAACACAGTCTGCTACTGTGTTAGGTGGTGTCTCACCACTTTCTACCAATGTTGTGATATCAGGCCGGAACATGTCAATCATTCTCTACACCGCTCCCTCTCTGGAGGCACTAGATGCGGACATAACCGAGCCAACCGATCAAACTTGCGGCATGCCTCGGCTTCCATAATTTCTCCCTGCTTTATTTCATCAAATTTTCTTTGTTGAGTTCAAAGAGTCTCCAAATTGAAAAACTTCCTATTGAATTCCTCTAGGAAGTCGTTCTAGGTCATCCGCGAAACATCTCTTCGTAGTTTTATTGTTTCCCACCAGTAACGTGCATCCTTCTTTAATATGTAGGATGCATATAGAACCATTTCCTAGTCTATCAAATTCATGAACTCCAGGATGAGCTGTATTGATGCCAACCATTCTTTGGCTTCTAACGGATCTATATAACCCTCAAATTCTTGTGGTTTCATTTTTCTGAACCGCTCGTATAATGGTTGCTAATGGATCATAACTTGGGCACCCAAAGCCACTTCTGGTTCAATTGGCAATGATGGTCTAACTGGTTCTACAGCTAGTTGCAGTGCTGGTACTGGCATTTGTGGTAGAGACGGAACCCCTCTATTTACCTGTCTTGTATTCCTCGATTCCAGTAATTCTTGTAACATCCAGTTTCCCTCTCTTATGCATCTAGTCTAGCTTGCATATTTACTAGCAAGGCAGCTAACTTGGCCTCTTGAACTGACCTTAATGTCGAAGCTCATGTTCGAACCATGTTGCTGTGTGTAACGTATTACAAATAATAGAGACATGGTTTAGTACACATGAAATAAAATTACCAAACTACTAACTTACTTAGACTGTGCAGCAAAGATACTTGGAATGTCATGGAAGGTCGATGAAAGAATTGCTGCTCTGATACCAACTGTGGTGACCCGGAGCCTTGGCGGCCTGGACCGTCACTTAAGACTTGCTTAACTTAACTTGAACATACTTAACTTGCTAAAAACTATTTATCTTAATACCATAATTTTAGGGGAATGTTTTTTTGAATACGTATGCTTTACTATAGCCATACATACTTAGATATACTTTACGACCACATAAGGGTCTTAATTACAACTTAAGGTCAAACATACATACATACTCAAGAAATACTAAACTGGTCTTTTTTTTTTAACATAAGTTTGGTTCTCAAAATAAAAAGGGTTACTCAACATAGTGCAGAAGACAAACTTGTGATGGTATCCATAACCTCAACCCTCACATTCGCCATGTCGCCATCATCATCCATTAGAGTCTAGCCGTAAGTTTCTTACTTACAGCATGAACATACATGATAAGTTTTATGCTCAGTAAGTACAACACTGAATCCACCAAACTATCATTTAAAAACATATGCCATAACTTAAAGGCATATCATACTGATAAACATATCGCAACTTCAAAGCACATCGTGAATACACATCACGTATCATATAACTAAAAGCACAACATATCACATAACTCAGAAGCATCTCATCACTATAACTTAAAGCATATTGTGAACTATGCATGAACCAATTATGCTCAATTATACTTCATTACGCATTATCTTTCTTTACTTATCTGAGGGCCCATGTGTCAATACCGAATGTACATGGATCATCAGATTCGCTGTGATCATACTTTCTTTATGGGCCTTGGCTCGTTATATATTATGAGCCTCGGGTTGTGCTCGTCATACTTAAACTGAAAAACCTCTTCTAGCTTGAGAGGCCGGTACGACACGCTTAAATTACCCAATTGTTGAAATCATGAGTTACTATCATCATGCCATAAGCTCTACTAGGCTATCCACTAATCATGCACAATAGGGATATAAAGGCATCTAACTCATGTTATTCAATAATCTATACGATGATGAAATTATAAACACTTCTATCTGTAGGAAAATAAATCGGTAAAAACGTATCAGAGTGGCACAGCGGAACAATTAAAATTTTTAGATCGTTAAATATCTCATGATGCCATATACAATAAACCAACAACAATTAAAACTCATACCTCAAGGACGTCAATCTTGCAGGAGGAGAATGACCGGAGGCTTCAACCAACTAGCCTTCTCTACTATTCTCCAATTCCCGAATGGCTGAGTGTGTGGGCACTCTGAACCTCGATCGGTATGCTAGCACTGCTAGTCTTCTTCCGACCACCCAGATCTCTAAAGAACTTTATTGTCATGATGAGCTGTGCAACAATAAGCCTGCTCACCTGAGAGTCTGTGGTTTGAGAGAATTGGAGTGGCAGGACCTCTATTTATAGACCTGCATGAGGTGAATCTCTGAATTTGAATTGGATTAGGAAAAGATATTTTCCCTTATCCAAACCCATAAAATCTGAATTTTTCCAAGGGAGAATCTCCACTAAAAATTCAGTTTTCTTAGGATAGATCCAATCCAAATCTCAACAAGATTTTAACTAGAATTTTATCTCCCTTTTTCAACCAAAAAATCCGAAATCTTTAGGAGAAAATCTTCTCCAAATTTTCAGCCACTTTTAGGATAAGGAAGAATCAAAATTCCACTAGGATTTTTCAAGCTAAATCTCATCTCAACCTTATCCAAAAATAACCGAATTTCCTAGGATAAAGCCTCCAAAATTTCGGCCACTTTTAGGGAGGGAGAGAATCCAAATTCAACTAGGATTGAAACTTGAATTTTCCCTTGAATCTTATCTACAAAAACAGAATTATCCATTGAGGATTATCCTCAAAAAATTCGCCCACTTTTGTTGGGATTTGGATTCAAAATTCAAGTAGAATTCTAACAAGATTATCCTCTCCAAATCCAACTCAAATTCGAATTTCAAACCTTGTGGATTTTCCACAACAAATTCGAATCCTACTTGGACTGTGATTCAAAATTTGAATTTCAAATTTCAAATTTTAAATTTCAAATTTCAAATTTAAATTTCAAATTCAAATTTCAAATTCGAATTTCAAATTCAAATTTCAAATTCAAATTTCAAATTCAAAATTCAAAATTCAAATTTCAAATTTCAAATTTCAAAATTCAAATTTCAAATTCCACAAAACGGTTGTATTTCATATTCTTGTTCTCATGGATAATTTTCTACAACTCCAATCCAATCTCAAATAAAATCATGGCAACTTTATTTGGAGTTCGAATAATTGTGTACTCTATTATCCAAAACAAAATCTGAATCCAACCGGAGAGAATCTTGTCTACCATCCTAATCCTGTGTCATCACCATCCATGCATAATAAACTAGCCAATAGCATACACAAATCAATTTTGCCAAACGTTAAGGAATTATGTGGAGCTAGTAGAGGGACTGATTGGACATATATAATCGGGCTCCCGTGATTCCATATGATCATCATTCTGTACCGAACAACTCAATCATATGATCACTAATTTCAGAGTCACACCACTATAAACCTGAAACTGAACTCCCAATTATATACCGTATTACGTAAGCCTGTGACGAGCTACCATCCAATGACCTTGTCATATATGCAAAACCCTCATATGATATCCATGATCAGCCTTAGGTCAAAGTCCGTTTAATCCTACTGATCAGGCTATCTTAAAGTTCCATTATACTACCGAATCAAGAAAATGATTATTCACCATATGTGAATAAGAAGTCATCCGCCCAGTAGACGACCCAAGGCCTTGTCCATTTTCACATTCAGTATAATGCCTTTAAGAGGATACCTTTAACTCCTCAGAGCTATGATTCCGATATCTGCAAACAAACCCTTCATCGTATACAAGTCATGCACCCAACGAACCGGTCTATAAGCTTACTACCTCTGAGACGCTTTAGCCATTGGAACATCAAAGTACACAAGTCATATACATGAAGTAGTTCATTTACTCAGGATTAAGGTTATTGCACAATGAACGTCAAAAGCAGATTGATCCACTCATAGCGGACTACGTAGATCAATCACGCTTTAGTCCCGGTCTAATATGTCACCACCGAGCAACATATCCATGTCTCTACTTGGGAGTCCAGCTCCAGACAGTCAAGACAGACCGTCCCCTCTAAGGCTTTAGACAACATAATAGTCTTAACATGAGTTAGATGCTCGGTCTAACCCCATAGACTACAGATCATAATTTAGACTGCTAACTTTAGAACATTGTCTTCTCGCATACAAAAGTCCATTGCATGCAACGTTCTAACAGTTTTAACACAAGCAGTCAGTGAGCCATATTTGCTTACATTTACTTTAACATGTAAATAAGATGAGGACAGATAGCAATGTAATGAATAACCTCTATGTATAATTTTATTATCCAGTTCAAAATGAATACATCAAAATGTCTCTAATACTTAGGGCATTTCCTAACACTATCATGCTATGCAACAATCATACACGATTTGCATACTTAACATAGAGTAAAAATAGCACTTTAAACTCATTTTATTCATATTGCAGGCAGAGTTGTACTTAGATGATCTATAGGCAAATTTGTACCTCGCCTCGTCAATTTACAGGTCTCTACCAGTAATCATAATGCATTTCTGTTAAAACTCGCTCTTAGGTCACTATGGTCCTTAGTGACTAATAAAAAATCGTTATGTGGTATCGATCCTTATCGATACTAACTGCTCTCCTCTTAAGAGTTTGATTTTCTAATTTCTAATCATGGTTAATTAATTTATTTACCTAATAAATTAATTAACGTCGCTCTACCTCTTCCTATCTTGGGTTTGATTGGTTAACCGGCTAGTCAACTAACCGGTTACCTCGTGTATTAACTATTTAGCCTATCGGGTTTCCTTTACCGATTTAAAACTTATTACTGAAAAATGTCATTTGTTTTTGTGGAATTCCTTTTCGTAAGATTTGAACACAATCTCCCTTGCACCCCATTAGAAGGTGAGGGTGTTTTTCTTAAAACTATTTTCTTGTTTAAAAAGAACACATTTTGGTGTTCATTTGATAAGGAGGTTTTTGAACCCGTTTTTTCGAAAAAATATTTGTAACTCATTTTAAATGATTGAATTTGCAAACTTGGCGAACACGATACTTTTAATCCTTGACAAGATGGACAACTTTCGTGTTTACCTTGGAGCTCGATTCAAACTCTAACGGGTCCTAAACCTAGCCAACCTATGGCTAAAACTGTACCCGCTTTAGAAAAATTGCCAGTTTTTCGGTTATTTAAAAATGGCTCTGCTTGGGGCCCTAAACGGTCGAATTTTAAAAATTTGCACAAGTAATCATTTAGTTTTCGATGTGATCTACAACTATTATGTTGAGCTTGAGATCTAGTTCAGACTCTAAGTTGCTCATTTTTATAAAAACCCAAGACTGTTCCCTGTTCCCAGGTTTAAGTCTCAGTTTTGAACTCCAGTTATAAAATGCTCCGAAAACCTATCTTGCTGTCATTTTTGGCCAAAGGCTATTTAATGCAAAAATGACTATAACGATATTTCCTAAAACTTTTGTGTTTTACAAAATCTCAAAATCCATCAGAACATGCTCAAAAATCCACAAATCCGTGGCTAAAATCTGGGACAGGTTTGGTTTCCAGCCAAACCCTAAAACATCCATACAATCAACCATCCACAAAAACTTAAATCACAACCACACAAGCACAAAAAAAATAAATACAAAATGGTAAGGGCTCAAAATAAACTTATCATAACCCACTGCTTGAAATACACAATAAATCTCTTTGATCTCAAAACTTAAAAAGAAACTAAACCACAAAAAGGAAGGGTTTTTCAGATTTTTACTTTAGTGTGCTTTGAACCTAGCACAGCTGAACCAAGTGGTGACCAAACTTTCTTGTAGACTAGGGGTGGAAATGGAGTCAGCTAGGGCTAGAAAGAAACATAAAAATCTCCTTAGTTAACCAAGCGAAATAACCAACTAAAACCACAAGGAAAGTGTCCTAGCAATTTACTCAAAGTGGTCTTAAAGTGACTTGAAGAAATGGCTCCTCCCAAGGTAGTGTGTGGCTGATTTTTGGTAAAAATTTTGTTGAACTTTGGTGTGTTTTGGGGCTATGAGGGCATCGGCTGACTGAAGAGAATGAGAAGAAAAGTTGGTGTCTTGAGAGCTTTTTGGTGAGCCAAAGGAAGAAAATGGGGTCTAAGGCCATGCATACCTATTTATACAAGTACTAAGCAAGTTTAATCAACTCTAAGCCAACTTAATTAAGCCAAACCTTAGCTAATCTAGGGGACAAATTTGCTGCTGCCACCTAGCTGAAAAAAAATTGGGGGATGAAGAGAAAAGAAGCACAAATTGCATTAATTGCTCGATAAAGTCTATAGTGTTTTGCCTACCACTTTTTCATTTTTTATTCAAGGTGTCATAAGCATGCTTCCTTGTTTTATGGGAGGCTTGTCCACATGCTCCTAGAGCTATGTTTGGCTACTTCCAAACATGGTTTTTGAGGGGAAGAAATCATCTGTAAAAGCTTTCCTTAACAGTCTAGTTTCCTATAACGGTGTTTGGTCCTTTTTCGACAATGTTTTAGACCTTGACCGAACGAGGATTTTCTTGATCCAATTCTTATACTATTCATTCCTGGTCAGGTTGTAGTGCCTATGAGCCCATTCTGTGTGTATTTAGTATTTATTTACGATACTGTGGTTGTGTCCACACTGTGCTAACACTGCGCATACATAGTATAACTTTTTTATGCGAAATTTCAGACACAGTCTATCCTTACTAATTTGGATGTGCTGATTTCAAATTTATTAGTTTTATGTCCATCTGAGGTCATCTAGGCTAGTTTTCTGGATCTGTGTGATCCTGAATCGGAAATCACCTTTTGTGCTCAACTAACCAGTTTGAGCGTTCTGAGTCTAAATATATCAGTTTTGGGCTGAGAAGAGGTCTTCTTGACCCTTTCCATGATACTGTGTATGCCTCAAACAAAATTTCATGTTCTGTGCTCAATTGATTAAATTGAGCATGCTGACTATAAATATATCAGTTTTATGTCAAGAAAACGTCATCTCGACCATTTTCTTGATGCTATATATTTATCAGGCAAAAGTTCACTGTTATGCTCAAATAATCATTCTGAGTGTATTGATGACTAGCTCATCAGTTTTGTATTAAGAAATGGTCATCTGGACCGGTTTCTTGATACTGCGTGCATACTCACATATACTAAGGTGAACCGATCTCACTCTCGGTTGCCCCTTTCACTGCATGAATAGTAATTAAACGTTTCTTTTCTCATTTAATTCATTTAAACTAGAAAATTATACTGTATTCAT
The DNA here is from genome assembly GCA_035233585.1 of Antiaris toxicaria. Lineage (NCBI taxonomy): Eukaryota > Viridiplantae > Streptophyta > Magnoliopsida > Rosales > Moraceae > Antiaris > Antiaris toxicaria. The sequence continues at coordinate 54,909,867 of CP141155.1, read as the reverse complement.
TAACTTGATTACTTATTATAGAGTAATTAGGTTCCATGAACATGATGGTCATTACAACCTACCCACCTTACAAAATTTTTGTCTTAAAAAATTAGAACAAGTTTGGGAAGTCTCTTCTCATGTCTTCTTCCCATTCTCATGTGGCTTCTTCAACATTATGATTCTACCACAAAACTTTCATGAGAGGTATGACTTTATTCCTTAGCACCTTTTCTTTTCTAGCTAGGATCTGTATAGGTTTCTCCTCGTAAGTCAGATTAGCGTGTACTTCTACAGGTTCTTGACTCAGAACATGGGAGCTGTCTAGCACGTGCTTCTTTGTCATCGAGATGTGAAAGACATTGTCAATCGAAGCTAACTTAGGAGGAAGCGCTAGTCTATAAGCCACCTTCTTGACTCTCTCGATTATCTCTAAGGGTTCTATGTACCTAGGATTGAGCTTTCCCTTCTTTCCAAAGTGCATCACCCCTTTCATGGGTGCCACCTTAAGAAAGACTAAGTCTCCTTGTTGAAACTCAAGGGGTCTATGGCGCTTATCTACAAAACTCTTTTGGTGACTGTACACTGTATTTTAACCTTTCTCGTATCAACTTTACGTCTACTATTGTATTCTTGATGAAGTCTGTGCTAACTAATTGTTTCTCTCCAGTCTCGTGCCAATGAATCGGGGATTTGCATTTCCTTCCGTAAAGCGCCTTGTAAGGTGCCATCTCAATTGAGGAGTGGTAGTTGTTGTTGTATGAGAACTCGATCAGGGGTAGCTTTTGATCCCAGTTTTCCTTAAAGTCTAGGACGCGGGCTCTTAACATGTCCTCTAATGTCTGTATGGCCCTCTTAGACTGACCATCGGTCTGAGGATAAAATGCTATGCTGAACTTTATCTTGGACCCTAATGCAGCTTGAACGCTTTGCCACAATCTGGAGGTGAAGCATCCATCATGATCTGAGATGATCAACTTTGGCACTCATGCAATCTTACGACCTGAGCCACATAGATTTCTGCTAGTCATTCCACCAAGTAGCTAACTTTTATCGCTAGAAATCTGGCTGATTTCGTCAGTCTGTCCATGATCACACAGATTGCATCATTGCCGTTAGATGTCCTCGGCAGTTTGATTACGAAGTCCATCATAATCTAGTCCCTCCATTCTGGTAGCTCTATTTTCTACAACTCTCCTACTGGGCGTTGGTGTTCTACCTTAACCTTCTGACATGTAAGGCATTTGGCTGTAAACTCAGCAATGTCATCCTTTATTCCTGGCCACCTAAAAACTTCCTTTCAAGTCCTTGTACATCTTATTCACTCCTAGATGTACGGAGTATGGCATGTCGTGAGCTTCCGAAAGGATTCATTTCTTGAGCTCTTTATCCTTAGGAACACATACTCTATCCTTATAATAGAGTATGTCATCCTTAGAGATTCTAAACTCTGAACCTTTATCCTTCGTAGCTTCCTTTCTAGACTTGACCAGGGATGAATCAAGTTCTTGATCTGCCTTGATCTCATCTAGGAGTGTCGATTGGAGAGTCATGTCAGACAATTTCCCTGTCAGAATCTCGATCTCGCTACTACACAGATCCCTTTGTAGAGCTTTCGGTAAGGCACTAATAGCCATGAGTAAAGTGGACTGCTTTTGGCTCAATGCGTTGGCCAATTTGTTGGCTTCTCCTGAATGGTATAGGATCTCACAATTGTAATCCTTGACCAACTCTAGTCATTTTCGCTGCCTCATGCTGAGCTCTTTCTATGTAAAAATGTATTTCAGGCTCTAGTGTAGATGTAGATCTCACACTTGACTCTGAAGAGGTAGTGCCTCCATATTTTAAGTGTAAAAACTACCGCTGCTAGCTCCTGATCATGTGTAGGGTAGTTCCTCTCATGATCCTTGAGCTGTTGTGAAGCATACGCAACTACTCTATCACTCTACATCAACACGGCTCCCAACCTGATTTTAGATGCGTTGCTATAGATCACAAAGCTCCCTTGGCTAGCATCTAGAATGATCAGCACTAGAGCGCTGGTGAGTCTTTGTTTCAGCTCTTGAAAACTCTCCTCAGATTTGTTAGTCTACTCGAACTTCTTTCCTATCCTGGTGAGTACTGTGAGTGGTGCAGCTAACTTTGAAAAACCCTCGACAAAGTATCGGTAATATCCTACTAATCCTAGGAAACTGCGCATTTCTATCACGTTCTTTGGGGTTGGCCACGCGCTAACTATGTCAATTTTCATTGGGTCAACGGATACTCCCTCCTTGGAGACTATGTGGCCTGGGAAATGGACATTTTCCAGCCAAAACTCATACTTGGAGAACTTGGCATACAACTGATGATCCTATAACACACGCAAGATGATCCATAGGTGCTCTTCGTGCTCCTCCTTCATCTTGGAGTATATAAGTATGTCATCGATGAACACAATGACAAACTTATCCAAATAGTTCTTGAACATACAGTTTATCACGTCTATGAAGGCTGCTGGAGTGTTTGTCAATCTGAACAACATAACAAGAAACTTATAGTGTCTGTACCATGTTCGAAAGTCTGTTTTGGGTACATCCTTATCCCTGATTCACAGTTGATGGTACCCTGAACATAGATCGATCTTCTAAAACACTGCAATATCTCAGAGCTGATCAAATAGATCATCAATCTATGGAAATGGATACTTGTTCTTAATCATAATCCTATTCAACTCTCTGTAGTTGATGCACATTCTCAGTGTTCTGTCTTTCTTCTTCACGAATAGTATGGGTACTCCCCAAGGTGAACAACTCTGCGAATTAATCTCTTGTCTATTTAGTCCTTCATCTAGGCTTGAAGCTCCTTTAGCTCTGTAAGGGCCATTCGATATGAGGCCTTGGAAATAAGGGCTGATCTTGGTAGAAGTTCAATCTCAAATGAGATCTTGCACTTTGGCGGAAGTCCTAGAAGATCTTCTAGAAATACTCCCACGAATTCCCTAACTATTGGTACGCTTTCAGGCCCTATCTCTGCTTCTTAAGTCTTGTCTACTATGTGTGTGAGGAAGCCCGTGCATCCACTGTATAGCATCTTGCGAGCCTTCATTGCCGAGATTATCGTCTTTGGTTGCTTTAGTGACAAACCCATGTAAACGAACTTTTCACATCCAATCGGTCCAAAAGTGACTTTCCGTCTTCGATAGTCTATGATGGCGTTGTATTTTGTAAGGAAGTTCATTCCCAAGATTACATCATAATCGATCATGTCAATGATGATTAGATTAATGCTCACCTCTCTACCGCAGATAATTACCAGTACCTAAAGCATCCAGTAATTAGACAATAAAACTTACCCTGAGGGAAGTGCTATTCTAAAAGTATGTTTCATCCTATCTAAGCCCCTATCTAGCTTCTTTTAATCTTGCTCTATATATTCATGATGTTTAATATGAATTATATCACATCACATCGTATCGAAACATTGTCTTAGTGTCAGGACTCGTCCTGTACTTTCTATCACACTATGGGGTCATGTATTAGGTATCTTATGTATGCCATTGGGTAATAATGTACTTCTTTTCATATAACTTCACAAAAAAAAATACAAAACTCTAGTCTGGTGGGAGTGACACACGCTTCCTGGTACATAAACCCAAAAGGATATACTAGGTTAGGTCTAGTGGGAGTAAACTACTACTTTCCATCATACATATACATGGTTAAAAGTCCTACTAAAATGGTCACTACTATTCTGAGGATAATCTTGACTCTGCATCGGAGATCTCCTCGTCGTTGCTCTCGTCGAGGGGGAATTCCTCCGGATCCTCCTCATCCTCAATGCCAAAACTAGCCTCGTCATCACTGGCTATAATGACCTAAGGCTCAGGCTCATACGTCTCAACCCATTCGTCGTCACTGAAATGGTCGGGGATCCCATCCTCTTCATCGTCACCCATCTCTTCATCCTCGGGAGGGGCATCAACAAGGCTATCATTGTCCTCATTACTATCCTCCACCTCTGGGAAGTGTTCGGGAGACAGAGGGGCTAGTTCTGTGGGCGACCCCTCTAGCTTAGGTCGTCCACCTTATCTTGCTTGCTTTCTTTATTCTTTGCTTAGTCTTACTTAGCTTGCTTGTTTCTATAGCTTTCTTCTCCTTGGGGTTTAAAAGATTTGTTCTTGAAAAACTAGGAATTTTTTTTTTCTTTCTTTTTAAACTGGACTGGATGAAACTACTGATTCTTGAAAATTATGTATACATAAATATATACGTACTACTTAATACTTTTTTTTTTTTTCCAAAATATATTTTGGAGTCTTGTTACTTTAAAGTACGTAAAAATAGAAACATACTTTTAAGCTTGTTTCACTACTTTACATACTACACTCTTGTCTTGTCTTTATACATATATCTCACTATTACACTTTCTTTCTTTTACACCTTGAGTACAGCGGAATTCTGTGAAACGGAACCATAACCCGTCCATGACATCGCTGGGATCTGCCTGCCAGCCCGCTACTCTTGTTTCGTCTTGCTGGTTGCTTTCCTTTATTACCTACAGCACGAATAGACTAATGAGCTAAAACTCAGTAAGTACAAACATACATACAAGTAAATAAGCTGAATACACCACTCTAGGGTTAGTCAACTTAGGACCAATTATTTTCTTTAGTCCTATACTACTTGTTCTTTCTATTCTATTTCTTTCTTTTCTTTGCTTTACTTCATCTGCTTAATCTTTCACTTGTGGGCCCGTGGTTGGACGTACCTAGTGCGCGCAGACCAATAGAGTATCAGGGGAGCGACCCACCGATCAACCCTAAGGTCATCTCTGGACTACTGACCTTATAGGTAGTAAGTCATGCCATAAACTACCTCATTATTAACGAGGCAGCGCCACACTTCTGGGGTGGAGGCAGGAAGTTAAGCCATAAACTACCTCATTATTAACGAGGCAGCGCCACACTTCTGGGGTGGAGGCTATCTGGGAACCTCACAACTGGGGAGGCCGGTACGCCAACCTTAACTTTTAAGTCTTATTATTTGACTTAAATTATTTCTCTTTTCTTTTTCTAATCTTGCTTACTATTCTCGTGAACATGTTAGTATCATGTCACAAACTGAATAGCTTAAATGTGTATATGTATATATCAAAACTTTATGGTAATTCCATTCGTGAGTAGACAATTAAATGTCTGTACTTACCTTATCAATCTCTTCTCTTCTTCTCTCTAGGATCTTTGATCGCCCTCCTTGTAGGTCGATTTTTGGATCCTATAGACAAACTTTGTCTGTTAATTTCATTTCCATTTATAGCTTTTATTTTTCATTAAAAAGCTTAAATAGAACCTATTTACACCTTTTTGGGCTTTATTTATCATTTCCCCAATTTTCCCTAACTTTTGTAAAATTACGATTTTGCCCCTATATTTTGACAAAATTGCAGTTTTGCCCCTGACGGAATTTTATTGATCCAGACTGCATTTTTGGCCCTCAGGAACTTTTCTGACTCTTTTCTAATCATTACCGGGTTCGTTTCTATTATATTTCCACTTTTCACTTTCCCGACCCTCGGGAAGCACTATTCCGACCCTTACGTCGGTTTAGTGATTTTCTATCGTTTCGGAGCCTCAAATGGACGTTTTACTAGTATTTAAAACGTTCATCTAGACTTTCCCGAACTAGGTCTCCGAGGCTCGGATTTTCCGTACCCGACTCGGACCTTTATTTCATTTCCAAAAACGCCCCCCCCTTGGGGTCGGTTTTTCCGTTTCACTCTCATTTTACATTTTTAGGGGACAGTCTACTATTCACGAACCACCCCTTAGGTTTTCCTTATTCAATTCTCCGTTAGGGACTCGAGTTTCTGACCCGACCCTAAACTTTTAATTTTAATTCCAATTTTACCCCGAAAGCCGTTTTCAAAATTTCGGCAGCATTTCGGCGTAATTTTAAGGCTTCCGGCGTTAGGTACGCCTCGAACCATATGTACCTGCCACGTACTATACCACAAGCCTATTTTATGTAAAAGTTTTCCAAACTTTTACATAAAAGCTCACAAATTCCAATTTCACATTTTTAACCACATGACAAAATTTTTTCACAATTTTGCCCTTAGTTTTGGTTTCGGTTTTCACCACCAAACCGAACCAAAGTTTCTCAAACTTTTCAACCACTTGTTAGGCTATTAAATGCCATTTTTCTAACACTTTTTCAAGCCCATTTCCTTATACTTTTCAACTAAATTCTTAGGGTTTTTAAACACTTAAATCCACGGCATCATTAGTGAAAAACATGCCATCATTTTTGTTTCATGCTTTCAATCAAAAATTTCATTATTCACATCATAAAATGCATGATTTCAATTAACCAAACATCATATGAAACATGCAAAATTTTCGCCAAAACCTTAAGTAAACCCACGGCCACTTTGAGTAAATGAACACCAAAATTTTTCCAAGCTTTTCCATAGTGAAATTCATGCTTTATTCTTAACAAAACATAAGTTAAAAGCATGTTAACACATAAATCACACAAATTTCTCATTGCTTACCAATGGTAACCCACGGATTTTCCTTTGGAAAACCAACCAAAAATTGGTTTTTCTTTTAACCAATTGCATGGTTTTCTTCCTCATTACACCCTTAACAAAACCCATCATCAACTTAATGAAAAACAACCAAAAATTTTCCATCTTAATTCACTATTCACCCCACGGTTTTCATGAAGAAAAACCAAGAAAAATTTCAATCCAAGGGAAGTTACCTTGTTCACTTTCTTCCTTTGTCTTCAAGTGATGTTTTGCCATACTTTTTGTATAGAAAACTTAAAGAAATAGCTTAATTCTCCTCTGGTCACCCACGGCTCACCATGGAAATGCCTTAGAAAAATTTTTGTTATGTTTTGCTTTCAATTTTTTTGTCTCGGCCTTTATCCCCCAAGTTTTTCCGACTTATGCATGGAAGAAAGCCAATTAATTTGGCTCTAAACCAATGAAATTTTGACACCTTTCATGCCTAATACTTTCCACCTTTTTCAAAAATTAAAAAGGTATATTTTTGGCCAAATCTTGGCCTTTAGATCAAAAGCAAATTAAATCATGGCCATTCATCCTACCTAACACCAATTTCTTTCCATTTCTTAAATGGATTTATGATGTCATAATTACTAAAGTGAAAGTTGACTTTGACTTTCACTATTCACATTAATTCGACTACTTTTTGACCGATGCCGGTTCGAACCGAAATTTTCCTGAAATCTTCCCGGCGTGTTCCTGAGGTCTTCTGTGCAGTCGGATCAATTTAAATTGCTTCCGTTTGATCAAAATAAATCCCGGAAGTTTACCGTCTTTCTTGAGCTCCGGTTAGGGTTTCAATGCCGGTTTTGGCACCGTTTCACCCGTTTCAACTCAGTGAATTTTTCCAACACTGAATTCTTACTCGTCAGTATTGTTAGAACATTTTAATATATTCTAAACAATATAAATACATCTATTTCACTCTTTAAATAGTACAAATTATTATATACATATATTTGTACTTTTCTTGCTTTGCTCTTACTTTGACTTGCCATATTCTTATCTTTATACTGTTCAGATACCAAAACTACTCCTTTTTGAGCGTTTTGGGCCTGAATTCACTTTCTTACTCATATACTTTATTCTCTACTTATTTTTGGAGATTTTAATTTCCTCCAAAACATTTATTTATTTCTATCAACACTATAATTTGTCTAATTACAACCATAGTGTTTCTTTACATTCTTACTTACAGAACTCATAGAAAACCCTAGATTAAACTAGGTCACACCACTAAAATTCTCCGGTCGTCACATTCATCCCTCCTTAAAAATTTTCGTCCTCGAAAATCAGAACAGATGGGGATACTTGGCTCTTATCTCATCTTCTCTTTCCCACGTAGCCTCTTCTATATTATGATTTTTCCATAGAACTTTGACCAGTGGGATGCTTTTATTTCTTAATATCTTCTCTTCTCGAGCAAGTATTTGCACTGGTTGTTCTTCGTAAGAGAGATCCTCTCGAACTTGGATTGGCTCATAATCTAGGACATGTGAAGGGTCCGAGATATACTTTCTTAGCATGGATACATGAAAGACATTATGCACTGAAGATAATTCCAGTGGCAAAGCTATCTTATAGGCTACTTTCCCAACCCGGCTAATAATTGGGAAGGGTCCTATGTATCTTGGGCTCAGCTTTCCTTTCTTTCCAAAACGCATGACACCTTTCATTGGTGCTACTTTTAAGAATACGAAGTCACCCTCGTTAAACTCTAGGAATCTTCGTCTTTTATCTGCGTAGCTTTTCTGACGACTTTGTGCAGTTTTCATTCTCTGCTGAATCTTTTGGACCGCGTCTATCGTTTCTTGGATAAACTCAGTTTTATGAAGTTCTTTCTCCCTGAGTTCATACCAATGAATGGGAGATCTACACTTTCGTCCATATAATGCCTCATAAGGAGCCATCCCGATGGACGCTTGATAGCTGTTGTTGTAGGAGAATTCTATCAACGGCAGCTTCTTGTTCCAGGCTCCCTTGAAATCTAAAATACAAGCACGAAGCATATCTTCTAGCGTTTGGATCATACGCTCAGACTGTCCGTCGGTCTGAGGATGAAATGCAGTGCTGAATCTTAGTTCGGAGCCCATTGCCACTTGTACACTTTTCCAAAATTTGGATGTGAACCGACTGTCACGATCTGACACTATTGTTGTCGGTATTCCATGTAATCTCACAATGTTGGCAATGTACAATTCTGTGAATTTCTCTAATGTGTATGTCATCTTTACGGGTATAAAGTGAGCAGATTTGGTCAATCGATCCACCACTACCCATATCATGTCAAATCCTTCACTTGTCTTGGGTAGCCCGACCACAAAATCCATGGTTACATGCTCCCACTTCCACTCTGGAATCTCTAGTGGCTGCAGCTCTCCGGCTGGCCGCTGATGCTCTGCTTTGACTCTTTGACATGTTAAGCAGCTGCTGATGTGTTTAACAATGTCATTCTTCATCTTTTTCCACCAAAAGTGCTGCTTTAGATCCTGATACATTTTCGTACTGCCCGGATGCACTGAATATGGAGTGTCATGGGCCTCTGTCAGGATTCTTTTCTTCAAAACTTCTTCATCTGGTACACAGATTCTTCCTTGGAAGAGTAAAGTTCCGTCTTTGGAGAGGTGGAACTCTGACCTGTCATTCCTAGAGGCCTCTTCTTTAAGCCTTTTGAAAGTAGCATCTAGCTCTTGAGCCTCTTTAATCTCCTCAAGAATTGTTGGTTTGAGTTGCATTGCCGCTAATTTTCCTGAAATTATCTCTACTCCCAACAAGGAGATCTCATGTTGAAGTGGCTTGGGCAACTTATTGATGGCTATTTGCTCTGGCATCGTTGATTTACGACTCAACGCGTCTGCTACTCTGTTCGCCTTACCGGGGTGATATAAGATCTCACAATCATAATCTTTTACCAACTCCAACCATCTTCTTTGTCTCATGTTAAGCTCTTTCTGAGTAAAGAAATACTTTAAGCTCTGGTGGTCGGTGAAAATTCTGCACCGAACTCCATATAGGTAATGTCGCCATATCTTTAAAGCAAATACGACGGATGCTAACTCCAAATCATGAGTCGGATAGTTCTTTTCATGCTCTTTAAGTTGTCTTGATGCATAGGCTATTACTTTTCCATCCTGCATCAGCACAGCTCCTAGACCTGTCCTGGAGGCATCGCTATAAATGTCGAAGTCTCCTTCATCCTTTGGAATTGTGAGAATTGGAGCACTGGTCAACCGATTCTTCAACTCTTGAAAGCTTTCTTCACACTTCTTTGTCCACTCGAACTTCTTCTCTTTGCGTGTGAGAGCAGTGAGAGGGGCAGCTAATCTGGCAAATCCCTCTACAAATCTCCGATAATAGCCCGCTAATCCGAGAAAACTCCGGATCTCGGTCACATTCTTTGGAGGAGACCACTTGCTTACCGCTTCGATCTTTGTTGGGTCTACTGAAATTCCGTCTTTGGAAATGACATGTCCTAAGAAGTGGACCTTACCTAGCCAAAATTCACATTTGGAGAACTTTGCATATAGCTGATGCTCCTTCAGAGTGCGTAACACAATCCGAAGATGCTTCTCATGCTCCTTCCAATCTTTCGAGTATATAAGGATGTCATCGATAAACACAATGACAAACTGGTCTAAAAATTCCTTGAATACTCGATTCATCAGATCCATAAAAGCGGCTGGTGCATTCGTTAATCCAAAAGGCATAACAAGAAATTCGTAGTGCCCATACCGTGTTCGGAACGCGGTCTTTGGAATGTCCCTTTCTTTAATTTTTAACTGGTGATAGCCGGATCGAAGATCAATCTTCGAGAAGACGGTGGCTCCTTTTAGCTGATCGAATAAATCATCGATCCTTGGTAGAGGATATTTATTCTTGATCGTGACTTTGTTGAGCTCACGATAATCTATGCACATTCGGAGGGTTCCATCCTTTTTCTTCACGAAGAGAACTGGAGCTCCCCACGGTGAATAACTAGGCCGTATAAAACCTTTCTCTAACAACTCCTTCAGCTGAGCTTGTAATTCTTTAAGCTCGGCCGGTGCCATTCTGTAAGGGGCCTTTGAAATCGGAGACGTTCCTGGCAGTAACTCGATTTCGAAGGTAATCTCTCGATCAGGAGGAAGTCCTGGTAATTCTTCTGGAAATACCTCCACGAACTCGTTGATCACTGGTACCTCGTTCGGTTGTAGTTCTACCTTCTTGGTGGTGTCCTTGACATAAGCTAGATATCCGGTACAGCCACTAGATATCAGCTTTCTTGCCCGCAGGGGACTGATCAGCATTTTCGACTGCTTCTGAGAATGCCCCTGATACTCAAACTGGTCTTTTTCTCCAAACTGGAACACTACTTTTCGTCGTCGATAGTCAATGGTCGCTTGATATTTTGCAAGGAAATCCATTCCAAGGATAACGTCATAATCGACTAACTCTAAGACGACTAAGTCGACGTACAACTCCCTATCAGCTATAATTACTGGCACGTGACGTAACCAGTAATCAGATAATAATACCTCACCAGACGGTAAGGTGGTTTTAAACACTTGGCCAATTTTATCCTTGGCATGACTAACTCTTTCTACAAAGCTATGTGAGGCAAATGAATGCGATGCACCGGAGTCAAATAAAATAAGTGCAGGGCTTTGGGCGACAAGAAGCTGACCTGTCACCACATTCGAGGTGCCTGCCTCTACATCTTCCCTGGTGTAGGCTAATAGATGTGCCTCGGTCTTTGGTATATTCTCCTGGCCTCCAGGTTGAGTATGCGATCCTTGTATAGCATGGACCTGGCTCGTCTGTCGGGACTGAAAGGATCCCGGCTGGTTCTGTTGGTTGGATGGGCAGACTCTAGCATAATGGCCTTCTCTACCACAAACATAGCATGCAGTATTCCCCAGCTTGCACTCGCCCTTGTGCAGTCTTCCACATTTTGGGCATGGCTGTCGGTTCTGTACTCCTTCTAAGCCTTGCCTTTGCTGAGTGTTGCGAGTATTTTGGCCCCAATTTTCATTTGGGTTTCCCTTTCGCTTATTGGTGTTCCGCTGGTTCTAGTTATTTTTCTGACCAGGCTTCATTCCTTGACCAGATTTATTACTTTGGCCAGCTTGGTTGTTCTTCTGAGTCTGCTTCGCAAGATCTCTTTCTTTCTTCTTCTCCTCCCAGACTTTTGTTCTTTCTTCCTTAACTCGGTTCAGACGATTCTCAGCCCTCATAGCTCTGCTTACACAGTCCGCTACAGTGGTTGGCAGGGTCTCGCCACTTTCCACATTTAGGGCTATATCTTGTCGGAACATATTGATCATCCTCCGTACCCGCTCTTCTTCTGTGGGTACCAAATGTGGACACAGTCGAGCTAATCTGTCGAATTTACGGCAGGCTTCGGTCACTGTCATCTCGCCTTGCCTCAGCTCATCGAACTCTCTTTGTTGAGCTCGTAGGGTGTCAAAGTTGAAATACTTCCTGTTAAATTCTCCCAGGAAGTCATTCCAGGTCATCCTTCTAACGTCCCTTCGCATCTTTACTGTCTCCCACCAATAACGAGCATCCTTCGTTAATATGCAGGAGGCGCAAAGGACCTTCTCTTGGTCTGTTAGGTCCATAAACTCAAAAATAGTCTGCAATGACGCTAACCATTCTTCAGCCTCTAAGGGTTCTATAGATCCCTCAAACTCTTTTGGCTTCATCTTTCGGAGTCGTTCATACAATGATCCCTGGTTGGCTCCAGCTCGGGCACCTATTGCTACTTCAGGTACCATTCGGACTGGTGGTGCTACTGGTTCAGGAGCTGGTTGTGGCTCCGGTACTGGTGCTTGAGGTGGAGGGAAATTCGCTTGGGCCCCATTCCTCTGTTCCAGTAACTCTTGCAGTCTCTGGTTTTGTGTTTCTTGTGCCTCTAGCTGAGCTTGTATGTTGGCTAGGACAGCGGCTAAGTCTGCTTCTTGAGCTTGCTCAGCTCGTGTGCGAACCATGTTGCTGTGTCTGACCTATAACAATAACGACATGGTTTAGTGCTAAATTAGATATTGATTATCTAAAATTAACTTACTTGGACTGAGCAGGTGCAGATGCTGAGATGTCATGGAAGGTCGATAGTAGAACCGCTCGCTCTGATACCAACTCTGTGGGCGACCCCTCTAGCTTAGGTCGTCCACCTTATCTTGCTTGCTTTCTTTATTCTTTGCTTAGTCTTACTTAGCTTGCTTGTTTCTATAGCTTTCTTCTCCTTGGGGTTTAAAAGATTTGTTCTTGAAAAACTAGGAATATTTTTTTTTTCTCTCTTTTTAAACTGGACTAGATGAAACTACTGATTCTTGAAAATTGTGTATACATAAATATATACGTACTACTTAATACTTTTTGTTTTTCCAAAATATATTTTGGAGTCTTGTTACTTTAAAGTACGTAAAAATAGAAACATACTTTTAAGCTTGTTTCACTACTTTACATACTACACTCTTGTCTTGTCTTTATACATATATCTCACTATTACACTTTCTTTCTTTTACACCTTGAGTACAGCGGAATTCTGCGAAACGGAACCATAACCCGTCCATGACATCGCTGGGATCTGCCTGCCAGCCCGCTACTCTTGTTTCATCTTGCTGGTTGCTTTCCTTTATTACCTACAGTACGAATAGACTAATGAGCTAAAACTCAGTAAGTACAAACATACATACAAGTAAATAAGCTGAATACACCACTCTAGGGTTAGTCAACTTAGGACCAATTATTTTCTTTAGTCCTATACTACTTATTCTTTCTATTCTATTTCTTTCTTTTCTTTGCTTTACTTCATCTGCTTAATCTTTCACTTGTGGGCCCGTGGTTGGACGTACCTAGCGTGCGCAGACCAATAGAGGATCAGAGGAGCGACCCACTGATCAACCCTAAAGTCATCTCTGGACTACTAACCTTATAGGTAGTAAGTCATGCCATAAACTACCTTATTATTAACGAGGCAGCGCCACACTTCTGGGGTGGAGGTAGGAAGTTAAGCCATAAACTACCTCATTATTAACGAGGCAGCGCCACACTTCTGGGGTGGAGGCTATCTGGGAACCTCACAACTGGGGAGGCCGGTACGCCAACCTTAACTTTTAAGTCTTATTATTTGACTTAAATTATTTCTCTTTTCTTTTTCTAATCTTGCTTACTATTTTCGTGAACATGTTAGTATCATGTCACAAACTGAATAGCTTAAATGTGTATATGTATATATCACAACTTTATGGTAAGTCCATTCGTGAGTAGACAATTAAATGTCTGTACTTACCTTATCAATCTCTTCTCTTCTTCTCTCTAGGATCTTTGATCGCCCTCCTTGTAGGTCGATTTTTGGATCCTATAGACAAACTTTGTCTGTTAATTTCATTTCCATTTATAGCTTTTATTTTTCATTAAAAAGCTTAAATAGAACCTATTTACACCTTTTTGGGCTTTATTTATCATTTCCCCAATTTTCCCCAACTTTTGCAAAATTACGATTTTACCCCTATATTTTGGCAAAATTGCAGTTTTTCCCCTGACGGAATTTTATTGATCCAGACTGCATTTTTGGCCCTCAGGAACTTTTCTGACTCTTTTCTAATCATTACCGGGTTCGTTTCTATTATATTTCCACTTTTCACTTTCCCGACCCTCGGGAAGCACTATTCCGACCCTTACGTCGGTTTAGTGATTTTCTATCGTTTCAGAGCCTCAAATGGACGTTTTACTAGTATTTAAAACGTTCATCTAGACTTTCCCGACCTAGGTCTCCGAGGCTCGGATTTTCCGTACCCGACTCGGACCTTTATTTCATTTCCAAAAACGCCCCCCCCCCTCGGGGTCGGTTTTTCCGTTTCACTCTCATTTTACATTTTTAGGAGACGGTCTACTATTCACGAACCACCCCTTAGGTTTTCCTTATTCAATTCTCCGTTAGGGACTCGGGTTTTCGACCCGACCCTAAACTTTTATTTTTAATTCCAATTTTACCCCGAAAGCCGTTTTCGAAATTTCGGCAGCATTTCGGCGTAATTTTAAGGCTTCCGGCGTTAGGTACGCCTCGAACCATATGTACCTGCCACGTACTATACCACAAGCCTATTTTATGTAAAAGTTTTCCAAACTTTTACATAAAAGCTCACAAATTCCAATTTCACATTTTTAACCACATTACAAAATTTTTTCACAATTTTGCCCTTAGTTTTGGTTTCGGTTTTCACCACCAAACTGAACCAAAGTTTCTCAAACTTTTCAACCACTTGTTAGGCTATTAAATGCCATTTTTCTAACACTTTTTCAAGCCCATTTCCTTATACTTTTCAACTAAATTCTTAGGGTTTTTAAACACTTAAACCCACGGCATCATTAGTGAAAAACATGCCATCATTTTTGTTTCATGCTTTCAATCAAAAATTTCATTATTCACATCATAAAATGCATGATTTCAATTAACCAAACATCATATGAAACATGCAAAATTTTCGCCAAAACCTTAAGTAAACCCACAGCCACTTTGAGTAAATGAACACCAAAATTTTTCCAAGCTTTTCCATAGTGAAATTCATGCTTTATTCTTAACAAAACATAAGTTAAAAGCATGTTAACACATAAATCACACAAATTTCTCATTGCTTACCAATGGTAACCCACGGATTTTCCTTTGGAAAACCAACCAAAAATTGGTTTTTCTTTTAACCAATTGCATGGTTTTCTTCCTCGTTACACCCTTAACAAAACCCATCATCAACTTAATGAAAAACAACCAAAAATTTTCCATCTTAATTCACTATTCACCCCACGGTTTTCGTGAAGAAAAACCAAGAAAATTTTCAATCCAAGGGAAGTTACCTTGTTTACTTTCTTCCTTTGTCTTCAAGTGATGTTTTGCCACACTTTTTGTATAGAAAACTTGAAGAAATAGCTTAATTCTCCTTTGGTCACCCACGGCTCACCATGGAAATGCCTTAGAAAAATTTTTGTTATGTTTTGCTTTCAATTTTTTTGTCTCGGCCTTTATCCCCCAAGTTTTGCCGACTTATGCATGGAAGAAAGCCAATTAATTTGGCTCTAAACCAATGAAATTTTGACACCTTTCATGCCTAATACTTTCCACCTTTTTCAAAAATTAAAAAGGTATATTTTTGGCCAAATCTTGGCCTTTAGATCAAAAGCAAATTAAATCATGGCCATTCATCCTACCTAACACCAATTTCTTTCCATTTCTTAAATGGATTTATGATGTCATAATTACTAAAGTGAAAGTTGACTTTGACTTTCACTATTCACATTAATTCGACTACTTTTTGACCGATGTCGGTTGAGCCGAAATTTTCCTGAAATCTTCCCGGCGTGTTCCTGAGGTCTTCTGTGCAGTCGGATCAATTTAAATTGCTTCCGTTTGATCAAAATAAATCCCGGAAGTTTACCGTCTTTCTTGAGCTCCGGTTAGGGTTTCAATGCCGGTTTTGGCACCGTTTCACCCGTTTCAACTCAGTGAATTTTTCCAACACTGAATTCTTACTCATCAGTATTATTAGAACATTTTAATATATTCTAAACAATATAAATACATCTATTTCACTCTTTAAATAGTACAAATTATTATATACATATATTTGTACTTTTCTTGCTTTGCTCTTACTTTGACTTGCCATATTCTTATCTTTATACTGTTCAGATACCAAAACTACTCCTTTTTGAGCGTTTTGGGCCTGAATTCACTTTCTTACTTATATACTTTATTCTCTACTTATTTTTGGAGATTTTAATTTCCTCCAAAACATTTATTTATTTCTATCAACACTATAATTTGTCTAATTACAACCATAGTGTTTCTTTACATTCTTACTTACAGAACTCATAGAAAACCCTAGATTAAACTAGGTCACACCACTAAAATTCTCTGGTCGTCACAAGTTCAGGCTCCTCCATGGGCTCCTCGACGTCTTAAAGTGCCTCTGGGTAGTGCTCGGCCATGGGGTTCTCGCTGGCCGGTTGGTGGGTTAGGTCCACCGGGTTGCCCTCATCATTGGCAGCACTTGCATCATCGTGAGCTTGCTCGTGGTTTCTGAAGTTGATCGCCTCCACCTCAGCATTTACTATCTCTAGTATAAAGCACCTAATGTCCTCACGGCGTGGAGGGTAGCGGCCAAGTTCCCTCACATACCATAAGATTCCTCTCCATAAGAGTTTGGCTACCTCCCTAAAAGGTCTGTGCAAGGGGATGTGGGGTAGCATGGCATCCATGAACCTATGACAATAATGCATCATGGTCTCCCCATCGTAGGCATCCCATATACCAGAGAAGACGTCGCATTGCCTCTTGTGCATGTCTACCCAAATACCCACTTCTCGCTCTAGCTTGTGGATCCCATAGCATGAAGGTGGTGCAAATGTGACGTGGAGCTCTTGGCAAAAGTTTACCTAATCCATCATAGGGTCTCCTTCCCTACATCGATCCAACCACCAAGCTCTTGTTGGTCCATCCAGTCTGCTACTTGCCAAGACCACCTGTAGGCGAGGTGGGACATGTCAGGCATGGAATCTGACTTCTATATCGTGAATCCATCTTATAAGCTCATAGGGTCGGCGGTGACCATTGAATCTATCTAGATGCATGGTAGTGAAATTCAAACTTGCCTAGCGATCTTCATGTATTTGGTAGGGGTCTACCAGAGTGGGCTCTACCAGTGTAGGTTCTACTGGTACAAGTTTTACCGGTATAGCCATGGCCACCTATTTTAACTTAAACGTTAACTTACATACTATCAACATAAAATACAAACTAACTTACTTGGACAGATGAGGCGGGCATGCGGCGATGTGAGGTCGGGTAGCAAAATACTACTCTGATACCAACTGTGGTGACCCGGAGCCCTGGTGGCCTTGACCGCCACTTAAAACTTGCTTAACTTTACTTGAACATACTTAACTTGCTTAAAACTATTTATCTTAATACCATAATTTTAGGGGATTTTTTTTTGAATACATATGCTTTACTATAACCATACATACTTAAATATACTTTATGACCACATAACACCTTACAACTTGAGGTCAAACATGCATACATACTCAAGAAATACGGAACTTGTCATTTTTTTTTAACATAAGTTTGGTTCTCAAAATGAAAAGTGTTACTCAACATAGTGTAGAAGACAAACTCGTGATGGTAACCATAACCACTATTAGGAAATGCCCTAAGCATTAGAGACATTTTGATGCATTTATTTTGAACTGGATAATAAAATTATATATATAAAGGTTATTCATTATATTGCTATCTGTCCTCATTTTATTTACATGTTAAAGTAAATGTAAGCAAATATGGCTCCCTAACTGCCTGTGTTAAAACTATTAGAACGTTGCATGTAATGGACTTTTGTATGCGAGAAGACAATGTTCTAAAGTAAGTGGTCTAAACTATGGTCTATAGTCTATGGGGTTAGACCGAGCATCTAACTCATGTTAAGACTATTATGTTGTCTAAAGCCTTGGAGGGGATGGTTTGTCTTAACTGTCTGGAGCATTGACTCCCAAGTAGAGACATAGATATGTTGCTTAGAGGTGACATATTAGACCGGGACTAAAGCGTGATTGATCTACGAAGTCCGCTTTGAGTGGATCGATCTGCTTTTGACGTTCATTGTGCAGTAACCTTAATCCTGAGTACAAGGACAGCTTCATGTATATAACTTGTGTACTTTGATGTTCCAATGGATAAAGCGTCTCAGAGGTAGTAAGCTTATAGACCGGTTCGTTGGGTGCATGACTTGTATACGATGAAGGGTTCGTTTACAAATATCGGAATCATAGCTCTAATGAGGAGTTAAGGGTATCCTCTTAAAGGCATTATACTGAATGTGAAAATGGACAAGGCCTTGGGTCGTCTGCTAGACGGATGACTTCTTATTCACATATGGTGAATAATCATTTTCTTTATTCGGTAGTATAATGGAACTTTAAGATAGCCTGATTAGTAGGATTAAACGGACTTTGGCCTAAGGCTGATCATTGATATCATATGAGGGTTCTGCATACATGACAAGGTCATTGGACAATAGCTTGTCACAGGCTTACGTAATACGATATATAATTGGGAGTTCAGTTTCAAGTTTATAGTGGTGTGACTCCGAAATTAGTGATCATATGATTGAGTTGTTCGGTAAAGAATGATGATCATATGGATTTGTGAGAGCCCGATTATATATGTCCAATTAGTCCCTCTATTAGCTCCACATAATTCCTTAACGTTTAGCAAATTGATTTGTGTATGCTATTGGCTAGTTTATTATGCATGGATGGTGTTGACGTAGGATTAGGATGATCGACAAGATTCTCTCTAGTTGAATTCTAATTTTGTTTTGGATAATAGAGTACACAATTATTCGAACTCCAAATAAAGTTGTCATGATTTTATTTGAGATTAGATTGGAGTTGTAGAAAATTATCCATGAGAACAAGAATTAGAAATACAACTGTTTTGTGGATTTTGAAATTTGAATTTGAAATTCGAAATTCGAAATTTGAAATTTGAATTTGAAATTTGAAATTCAAATTTTGAATCATAGTCCAAGTGGGATTCGAATTTGTTGTGGTAAATCCACAACGAATGAAATTCGAATTTGAGTTGGATATGGAGAGAAAAATCTTTTTAGAATCCTACTTGAATTTTGAATCCAAATCCTAACCAAATATGGACGAAAATTTTGAGGATTATCCTCAATAATTTTTTAGATTTTTGTGGATAAGGTTCACGGAAAAAATTCAAGTTTTAATCCCAGTTGAATTTGGATTCTCTCCTCCCTGATAATGGCCAAATTTTTGGAGTAAATCTCCTAGGAGATTTTCGGTTATTTTGGATAAGGATGAGATAAGATTCAAGCTTGAACATCCTAGTGGAATTTTGATTCTCTCTTATCCAAAAGTGACCGAAATTTTGGTGGAGATTTTCCCCTTGGATTTTCAGATTTTTTGGTTGAAAAAAGGGAGATAAATTTCTAGTTAAAATCTTGTTTAAATTTGGATTGGAATTATCCTAAAGTGGCCGAATTTATTGTTGGGATTTTCCCCTTGGAAAATTCAGATTTTGTGCTTGTGGATAAGGGAGAATATCTTCTCCTAATCCAATTCGAATTCAGAGAATCACCTCATGCAGGTCTATAAATAGAGGTCCTGCCACTCCAGTTCTCTTAGACCACAGACTCTCAGGTGAGCAGGCTTATTGTTGCATACCGTGACAATAAGTTCTTTAGAGATCTGGGTGGTCGGAAGAAGACTAGCAGTGCTAGCATACCGATCGAGGTTCAGAGTGCCCACACACTCAGCCATTCAGGAAATGGAGAATAGTAGAGAAGGCTAGTTGGTTGAAACCCTCCGGTCATTCTCCTCTTGCAAATTGGCGTCCTTGAGGTATGAGTTTTAATTGTTGTTGGTTTATTGTATATGGCATCATGAGATATTTAACGATCCTAAAATTTTTATTGTTCCACTGTGCCACTCGGATACGTTTTTACCGATTTATTTTCCTACAATTGGTATCAGAGCCATCTCATGACTATGCCATGTACATAAACTAGACAGTTACTTAGTCTTT
This sequence comes from Antiaris toxicaria, assembly GCA_035233585.1. Lineage (NCBI taxonomy): Eukaryota > Viridiplantae > Streptophyta > Magnoliopsida > Rosales > Moraceae > Antiaris > Antiaris toxicaria. Next base: position 54,889,751 of record CP141155.1, on the reverse strand, counting down.
TTATTTATATATGGATTTGATATTTAGAGAGTGGCATTCTGGGATTCCTTTATGTTGTTATCATGTATTATGTATAAAGTATGTGGTTATTTTTTATTTTGAATTATTATAAGCATGCTTGTTTATGCCGGTTATGGTTCCTTAGAATTTAGAAAAATTGTATCTAGGATTTTTTATGTAACCATGGGAGCAGTTCATTAACACTGTAATTTTCCCATAGATTTTAATTTTGTCTCTTAGAATTATTATGATTAGAATTTTTATACACCGGAAACGGTTTAGATTTTTTATGTAATTATTCTTGGAGGAGATTGAAGATTGAAGACCGTAATTTATTTTTCCCAAAAGTTAAATTTAATTTAAAGGTTGAAATTTTGATTGTGTGGAAAATTTCAATTTAATTGGGATTCAAATTAATTTTTGGATATCCTATAGGTAAATTGGAATATGGCATGAAAATCAAGATACGACCCCTCGGGATAGGCCGTCGGGCCTTGGTGGGGCTGCAGCCCCTGCCCTCGGGTAGGATGGGGCTGCGGCAGCCCCTGTGCACGCCATAACCACCCACGGCTGTAGGCTTGGCCTGCAGCCGAGGGTGGCCGTGGCTTCCCTAACGCTGGCCGCAGCCTGCCGGCTGCTACGCCCAGCCTAGGCGTGCAGCTTGGCACTACAGGCTTAGCCTGTAGCCCGACAGGGCTGCACAAGGGGCGGCCATGGGCTGCTAGCCCCCCGGGGGCTGGGGGCTGCCCACGACGGCTGCCGCCTCCGAGGGCGGTGGTGCAACAGTTCAAAAATCCAAAAATTTTGATTTTTAAATTTGAGATTTAATTTTAAATCATGTTTAAAAATATGTAATTAAAAATTTGAAATTTTTGAAATTACATATTATTATACATGATGTTTAAAATTGTTTAAAAATTTGAATTTGAAATTTAAATTTGAAATTCGAATTTGGAATTTGAATTTGAAATTTAAATTTTTGGAATTTAAATTTTAAATGATTCATGGGATGAGAAATAAATGGAGAGGCTACATAAAGGAGGCTACATAAAGATGGATACAAGATGACGGAATAAAATTCAAGACCCAAAGAATGCTTTGGATGGAATTTTGTAATCTTTATTTTCTTTGTTCGATGATGGAACCATGGCTTGGTTATTCTGTCAATTATTTCTTTTATGTGATATGTCATGGATGTATAAATATGTATTGATGGATGTTTTGTATGCATATTTGATAACATGTCATATAGGATAGGTGAGTGCCGCTCATACTATATTGATCATGCATATTTGTCAAAACTTGCATATTTTTCAAAATATTGAGTGGGAGAGGGTTTCAAACAAAACCCACGGCCTCCATTGTTGATCCATATGTGAAAGCATGGTAACGCCTTGCGTCAGTTCTGCCCTGACCACACCCCTCGGTAGGTGTTTACCACCGCCGGTGTACTAGATTGGATCTCCTATGTGGAAAACATATTCGGGTATGATCCTATTCATGACCACCCCTCGATGACTTGGTAGGACGTGGATCGGGCTACATAAACAATGGTTATACACTCAAGACTTGTTTAGCTATTAACCTTCCCTAGAAGCTCTGTTAACTAAACTGGTGGCCAAATAAGCGGTTATTAATATATGTCTTAACCTTGGAGGATTTAAGGCAACATATATTAATCGGACGAGGTCCATGTTCCGACTATTTGTTTTCATGACCACCCCTCGGTGACTTAGGGTAATAGTTGCTAAGAATTACCGTTGCAATACTACATGTTTTTCAAGTTTCATGTAGGAACATACTTGTATGTTTTATTTGTTAAATTATCTATATATTTGCTTGGGCTTTGTAATGATGTCTAGTATAATTTTATTTCAGTTCAAAATGTCACCGACACCCCTCATTTCAATACTTATTAACAATAAACTAAATGACGATAATTATAAAGATTGGAAAAGAAATCTATTGATAGTTCTCAACTGCGAGATACACAAGTTCGTACTGGAGGAACCATGCCCACCAGGGCCCAAACCTGACACACCGCTTGAGGAGGTCCCGGTTGACTATACTCATTGGAGAGAATCCAATGATATAGCTCGATGCTACATGCTTGCTAGCATGACGAGTGCTTTACAAAAGCAGGATGAGACCTATCAAGTTGATGGGGAGATCATGGAAAATCTGGAGGACATGTTCGGAGGCCAAGAAAAGTTGGCTCGACAGTCTGCTATAACCAGTATTATGAACTCTAAGCAAAAGGCGAGTACTCCGATGAAGGACCATATGATCACTCTAATGGGATTCTTCACTGAGGCTATCGAGAACGGTGTTGAGTTGGACTACAACACCCAGATCGAGATGGTGTTCAAAACTCTGTCTAAAGATTTTGTAGGGTTTAAGGTTGCATACAATCTGGCGACAAGGGAGTTAGGATTAACTGAGCTCATGAAGTAACTCCAAGCTTATGAGCAGATGATCAAGGATGGAGATGCGGTCCAACCTAAAGGAGAGGCCAATTTGGTGGAATCTTCCAAACCCTTACGGAAAAGGAAGAGGCCAAATCAGAAGCAAGCGGCTTCCAGTTCTTCTAATCCTCCTGTCTCGGATGGGAAGAAGAACAAGAAGAACAAGAAGCCCAAGGACCCTAAAAGTCTAAATGCTTTCGTTGTGGGAAGGTAGGTCACTTCAAGAAGTCTTGCCAGGAAATCCTAGCCGCCAAGGGCAAGGAAGGTAAGGAACTTCACTACTTAGAAGCGTGTTTGGTGGAAGAATCGAAAGATACTTGGGTCATTGATTCGGGCGCCACTAATCATGTTTCTGTTTCTATGCAGGGGTTCATGGAAACGAGAAGTCTACATGATAGGAGCCTCTCGTTGCGGACTGGAGATGGTAGCTTGGTGATGGCTGAGGCAGTGGGAGATATTTACTTTTACTTTGATCAATTTAGGTTTATTTTATTGAAAGACTGTTTTTATGTTCCTAATTTTAGGAGGAACCTTGTATCGGTAGCTTGTTTAATAAAGGATTCTTATTCAGTTTCTTTAGTAAAAGAGTTGATATTCGTAGAAATAAGTTTTTTATCTGTTCTGGATGGATGGATGGAAACCTATATTTGATCAAACCAAAGATGCACTCACTACTTGACACTGAATTAATAGATAACTCTAAAAGGTTGAAAGTTTCTCACTCTAACAAGGCGTATCTTTGGCATTTAAGACTTGGTCATATTAATCAGGATAGGATTCAAAGATTGGTGAAAGACGGTCCTCTAGAATCTCTGCAAGAGGTACGTCTTCCTTAATGTGAATCTTGTCTAGAGGGAAAGATGACTAAGAGGTCTTTTGAAGCTAAGGGTACAAGGGCTCAGGAGCTCTTAGAAATTATGCACAATGACGTATGTGGCCCCATGAACATCACAGCATGAGGAGGGTTCGAGTATTATGTCTACTTTATAAATGATTACTCGAGGTATGGATATGTGTATCTGATACACTGCAAGAGCGAAACCTTTGACAAGTTCAAAGAGTATCATGCAAAAGTGGAAAAGCAATTGGATAAATATATAAAGACACTTCGATCTGATCGAGGTGGCGAATACCTCTCCGACGAATTTCTAGGACATCTTGTAGAGAACGGGATATTATCCCAATTGACTGCATCTGGTACTCCACAACAGAATAGTATAGCAGAAAGGAGAAACAGGACCTTGTTGGATATGGTACGGTCCATGATGAGTTATTCAACACTACCATTATCACTTTGGGGATATGCTTTACAAATGGTGAGCTATATTCTGAACCAGGTTCCAAGCAAATCAATTCTTAGAACTCCGTATGAATTATGGCGTGGCAAGAAGCCCTCCCTTGGACATATGAGAATATGGGCCTGCCCGGCACATGTACTGGATGGGGATGCAAAGAAGTTGGAACCAAGATCAGAATTATGCATGTTTGTAGGTTGGAACTAAAGGAGGTCTGTTCTATAACCCGAAGGAATAAAAAGTCATTGTCTCAACCCATGTGACATTCTTGGAGGAATGTTACATGAATAACTTTAAGCCTCAAAGCAAAGTGGTGCTAGAGGAGTTATCGAGTGAAAGAACTGCTCCACAGATTTCAGTCTTGGATGCAAGTCTGAGTTTTGGTGAAAGACCTGCAGACGATCAACAATTTAGGGTGCCTCATCGTAGTGGGAGGGTTTCGAAGAATCCTAATTTCTTCATGTATGAGGCTGAGGTATACCAGACTGAGGCTCATGAGCATGAGGATGATCCGGTCACCTATGATGAAGCTATAAATGATGTTGATTCTAAATCTTGGAAACAGGCTATGAACAATGAGATGGATTCTATGAAATCTAATTCTATTTGGGAACTTGTAGATTTGCCAGATGGGATAAAACCCATTGGATGCAAATGGGTCTACAAAAGAAAGAAGGATGCAGAAGAGAGAGTGGAAACTTTCAAAGCTAGACTGGTTGCAAAGGGGTACACGCAAAAGGCTGGAATCGATTACGATGAAACCTTTTCACCTGTTGCTATGCTGAAGTCTATCCGTATTCTTCTGTCTGTTGCCGCGGCTCTCGATTACGAGATCTGGCAAATGGATGTCAAGACGGCATTCTTGAATGGCCATCTTGAAGAGTGTATCTATATGATACAGTCCGAAGGGTTCGTAGAGAAAGACCAAGAAAAGACAGTCTGCAAGTTGCTTAGATCCATTTATGGTTTAAAGCAAGCATCCCGCTCATGGAACCAGAGGTTTGATCAAGCGATTAAGACATTTGGTTTTGAGCAGAACGTTGATGAACCCTATGTTTATAAACATATTAAGGATGAAAAAGTGGTCTTTCTGATACTCTATGTCGATGATATACTACTCATTGGGAATGATGTAGGGAACTTATCATCGGTCAAGCTTTGGTTACACCAACAGTTTGACATGAAGGACTTGGGAGAAGCTAATTTTGTTCTAGGCATTCGTCTCTTCAGAGATCGAAAGAACAAAATGATAGTGTTATCCCAAGCTTCATACATAGATAAAATAATTAACAAATATACAATGCAAGAGGCAAAGAAAGGTACACAACCTTCTATTACCGGTCTAACTCTTTCATTGGATGACTGTCCAAAGACATCGAAAGAAAGAGAGCATATGAGTAAGGTCCCTTATGCATCCGCTGTGGGTAGCCTTATGTACGCTATGCTTTGCACTTGCCCGGACATATGTTTTGCAGTAGGTATGGTGAGTCGATATCAAGCGAATCCTGGAACCAAGCACTGCCAAGCAGTAAAGCATATACTCAAGTATCTTAAGAGAACGAGGGATTATATGCTGGTGTATTCTGGAGGGGACTTAACACCCATAGGATACACAGACTCAGCCTTCCAAACTTGCAAGGATTCGAGGAAGTCGACATTAGAGGGCACGTGGAGATAGGATTAGTGGATGTATGTAAGATCACGTCCGAGGACAACATTGCTGATCCTTTTACTAAGACTTTGGTGGCTAGAAGCTTTGAGAGGCACGTAGAGGCGATGGGGATGCATAACATCGCACATCTGTTGGCTTAGGGCAAGTGGAAGATTGTTAGGAAATGCCCTAAGTATTAGAGACATTTTGATGTATTTGTTTTGAACTGGATAATAAAATTATATATATAGAGTTTATTCATTACATTGCTATCTATCTTCATTTTATTTACATGTTAAAGTAAATGTAAGCAAATATGACTCCCTGACTACCTGTGTTAAAACTGTTAGAACGTTGCATGCAATGGACTTTTGTATGCGAGAAGACAATGTTCTAAAGTTAGTGGTCTAAACTATGGTCTGTAGTCTATGGGGTTAGACTGAGCATCTAACTCATGTTAAGGCTATTATGTTGTCTAAAGTCTTAGAGGGGATGGTTTGTCTTAACTGTCTGGAGCATTGACTCCCAAGTAAAGACATAGACATGTTGCTTGGAGGTGACATATTAGACCGGGACTAAAGCATGATTGATCTACGAAGTCCGCTTTGAGTGGATTGATCTGCTTTTGACGTTCATTGTGTAGTAACCTTACTCCTGAGTAAAAGAACAGCTTCATGTATATGACTTGTGTACTTTGATGTTCCAATGGCTAAAGCGTCTCAAAGCTAGTAAGCTTATAGACCGGTTCGTTGGGTGCATGACTTGTATACGATGAAGGGTTCGTTTACAGATATCAGAATCATAGCTCTAATGAGGAGTTAAGGGTATCCTCTTAAAGGCATTATACTGAATGTGAAAATGGACAAGGCCTTGGGTCGTCTGCTGGGCAGATGACTTCTTATTCATATATGGTGAATAATCATTTTCTTTATTCGATAGTATAATGAAACTTTAAGATAGCCTGATCAGTAAGATTAAATGGACTTTGGCCAAAGGTTGATCATGCATATCATATGAGGGTTCTATATACATGACAAGGTCATTGGATGATAGCTTGTCACAGGCTTACGTAATACGGTATATAATTGGGAGTTCAGTTTCAGGTTTATAGTGGTGTGACTCCGAAATTAGTGATCATATGATTGAATTGTTCGGTAAAGAATGATGATCATATGGATTTACGGGAGCCCGATTATACATGTCCAATTAGTCCCTCTACTAGCTCCACATAATTCCTTAACGTTTGGCAAATTGATTTATGTATGCTATTGGCTAGTTTATTATGCATGGATGGTGTTGACATAGGATTAGGATGGTCGACAAGATTCTCTCCGGTTGAATTCTGATTTTGTTTTGGATAATAGAGTACACAATTATTCGAACTTCAAATAAAGTTGCCATGATTTTATTTAAGATTGGATTATAGAAAATTATCCATGAGAACAAGAATTAGAAATACAATTGTTTGCTGGATTTTGAAATTTGAATTTGAAATTCAAAATTTGAAATTTGAATTTGAAATTCAAAATTTGAAATTTGAATTTGAAATTTGAAATTCAAATTTTGAATCACAGTCCAAGTAGGATTCAAATTTGTTGTGGTAAATCCACAAGGAATGAAATTCGAATTTGAGTTGGATATGGAGAGGAAAATCTTGTTCGAATCCTACTTAAATTTTGAATCCAAATCCTAACCAAATATGGACGAAAATTTTGAGGATTATCCTCAATGATTTTTCAGATTTTTATGGATAAGGTTCAAGGAAAAAATTCAAGTTTCAATCCCAGTTGAATTTGGATTCTCTCCTCCCTGATAATAGCTGAATTTTTGGAGTAAATCTCCTAAGAGATTTTCGGTTATTTTGGATAAGGATGAGATAAGATTCAAGCTTGAATATCCTAGTGGAATTTTGATTCTACCTTATCTAAAAGTGGCCGAAATTTTGGTGGAGATTTTCCCCTTGGATTTTCGGATTTTTTGGTTGAAAAAAGGGAGATAAAATTCTAGTTAAAATCTTGTTTAGATTTAGATTGGAATTATCCTAAAGTGGCCGAATTTATTGTTGGGATTTTCCCATTGGAAAATTCAGATTTTGTGCTTGTGGATAAGGGAGAATATCTTCTTCTAATCCAATTCGAATTCAGAGAATCACCTCATGCAAGTCTATAAATAGAGGTCCTACCACTCCATTTCTCTTAGATCACAGACTCTCAGGTGAGCAGGCTTATTGTTGCATAACTCACTGTGACAATAAGTTCTTTAGAGATCTGGGTGGTCGGAAGAAGGCTAGCAGTGCTAGCATACCGATCGAGGTTCAGAGTGCCCACACACTCAGCCATTCGAGAATTGGAGAATAGTAGAGAAGGCTAGTTGGTTGAAGCCCTCCGGTCATTCTCCTCCTGTAGATTGGCGTCCTTGAGGTATGAGTTTTAATTGTTGTTAGTTTATTGTATATGGCATCATGAGATATTTAATGATCCTAAAATTTTTATTGTTCCGCTGCGCCATTCTAATATGTTTTTACCGATTTATTTTCCTACAACCTCAACCCTCACATCCATCCTGCCACCATCATTGTCCATCGGAGTCTAACCTGTAGTTTCTTACCTACAGCATGAACACACATGATGAGCTTTACGCTTAGCAAGTACAACACTGAATTTACAAAACTATCGTTTAAAAATATATGCCATAACTTAAAGGCATATCATACTGTTAAACATATCATAACTTCAAAGCACATCATAAATACATATCACATGTCATATAACTGAAAGCAAAACAGATCACATAACTCAGAAGCATACCATCACTATAACTTAAAGCATATCTGAACTATACATGAACCGATTATGCTCAATTATGCTTCATTATGCATTATCTCTCTCTACTTGTCTGAGGGCCCGTGTGTCAGTACCAAATACACGCGGATCATGGGATTCACCGTGATCATACTTTCTTTATGGGCCTTGGCCCGTTATATATTATGAGCTTCGGGTTATGCTAGTCATACTTAAATCGAAAAACCTCTTCTTGCTTGAGAAGCCAGTATGACACACTTAAATTACCCAATTGTTGAGATCATGAGTTACTATCATCATGCCATAAGCTCTACTGGGCTATCTACTAATCATGTGTAATAGGGATATAAAGGCATCTAACTCATGCTATTCAATAATCTATGCGATTACGAAATTATAAACACTTCTATCATGCTATGCAACAATCATACACGATTTGCATACTTAACATAGAGTAATGATAGCACTTTAAACTCATTTTGTTCATGTTGCAGGCGGAGTTATACTAACATGATCTGTAGGTAAATTCGTACCTCGTCTTGTCAATTTACAGGTCTCTACCTGTAATCATAATGCATTTCTGTTAAAACTCGCTCTTAGGTCACTATGGTCGTTCGTGACTAATAAAAATTCTATCGTTATGTGCCATCGATCGTCATCGATACTAACTACTCTCCTCTTAAGAGTTTGATTTTCTAATTTCTAGTCATGGTAAATTATCTTGTTTACCCAATAAGTTAATTAACATCGCTCTACCTCTTCTTATCTCAGGTTTGATTGGTTAACCGACTAGTCAATTAACTGATTACCTCGCGTATTGACTGTTTAGCCCATCGGGTTTCCTTTACCGATTTAAAAATTATTACTGAAAAATGTCATTTGTTTTTGTGAAATTCCTTTTCTTTGGATTTGAACACAATCTCCCTTGCACATCATTTAAAGGTGAGGGTGTTTTTCTTAAAACCAATTTCTTGTTTAAAAAGAACACATTTTGGTGTTCATTTGATAAGGGGGTTTTTGGACCCTTCTTTTTGAAAAACTGTTTGTAACTCATTTTAAATGACTGAATTTGCAAACTTGGCGAACACGATACTTTTAGTCCTCAATGAGATGGACAACTTTCGTTTTCACCTCGGAGCTCGATTCAAACTCTAACAGGTCCTAAACCTAGCAAACCCATGGCTAAAATTGTGCTCCTTTTAGAGAAATTACCAGTTTTTCAGTTATTTAAAAACTATTCTGCTTGGGGCCCTAAACGGTTGAATTTTTAAAACTCACGCATGCCATCTTTTAGTTTTCGACGTGATCTACACTTTCATGTTGAGCCCTAGATCCGGTTCGAACTCTAAGTTGCTCTGTTTTATAAAAACCCGAGACTGTTCCCTGTTTCTAGGTTTCAGTCCCAGTTTTAAACTCCAGTTATAAAATGCTCTGAAACCCTATCTTGCTGTCATTTTTTACCAAGGCTTGTAAAAATGACCGTAACGAAATTTCCTAAAACTTTTATGTTTTACAAAATCTCAAAATCCATACAAAACATGCTCAAAAATCCACAAATCCGTGGCTAAAATCTGGGACAGGTTTGGTTTCCAGCCAAACCCTAAAACCTCCATACAATCAACCATCTACAAAAACTTAAATCATAACCACCCGAGCATAAAAACATAAATACAAAATGCTAAGGGCTCAAAATAAACTTATTACAACCCATTGTTTAAAATACACAATAAATCCCCTTGATCTCAAAACTTAAAAAGAAACTAAACCACAAAAAGGAGGGGTTTTTCAGATTTTTACTTTAGTGTGCTTTGAACCTAGCACAATTGAACCAAGTGGTGACCAAACTTTCATGTAGACCAAGGGTGGAAATGGAGTCGGCTAGGGCTAGAAAGAAATGTAAAAATCTCCTAGGTTAACCAAGCTAAATAAGCAACTAAAACCACAAGGAAAGTGTCCTAGCAATTAACCTTAAAGTGGTCTTGAAGTGACTTGAAGAAATGGCTCCTCCCAAGCTAGTATGTGGCCAATTTTTGGTAAAACTTTTGGTGAACTTTGGTGTATTTTGGGGTTGTGAGGGCATCGGCTAGCTGAAGAGAATAAGAAGAAAAGTTGGTGTCTTGAGAGCTTTTTGGTGAGCCAAAGGAAGAAAATGGGGTCTAAGGCCATGCACACCTATTTATAGACAAATGCTAAGCAAGTTTTATCAACTCTAAGCCAACTTAATTAAGCCAAACTTTAGCTAATCTAGGGGACAAATTTGCTGCTGCCACCTAGCTGAAAAAAAATGTGGGGGTTGAGGAGAAAAGAAGCACAAATTGCATTAATTGCTTGATAAAGTCTATAGTGTTTTGCCTACCACTTTTTCATTTATTATTCAAGGTGTTATAAGCATGCTTCCTTGTTTTGTGGGAGGCTTGTCCACATGCTCCTAGAGGTGTGTTTGGCTACTTCCAAACACGATTTTGGAGGGGAAGAAATCATCTACAAAAGCTTCCCTAAAAAGTCTAATTTCCTCTAATGGTATTTTGTCCTTTTTCGGCAATGTTCTAGACCTTGACCGAACCTAGATTTTCTTGATCGAATTCTTATACTGTTCATTCCTAGTTGGGTTGTAGTGCCTATGAGCCCATTCTGTGCCTGTTTACTATTCAATTACCGTATTGTGGTTGTGTCTACACTGTTCTTACACTGCACACGTATAGTATAACTTTTTCATGCAAAATTTCAGACACAGTCTATCCTAACTAATTTGGATGTGCTGATTTCAAATTTATCAGTTTTACATCCATCTAAGGTCGTCTGGACCAGTTTTCTGGATCTGTGTGATCCAGACTTGGAAATCACCTTTTGTGCTCAACTGACCAGTTTGAGCGTTCTGAGTCTAAATATATCAATTTTGGGCTGAGAAGAGGTCGTCTTGAACCTTTTTCGATACTGTGTATGCCTAAAACAAAATTTCATGTTCTGTGCTCAATTGACTAAATTGAGCATGCTGACTATAAATATATCAGTTTTATTTCAAGAAAACGTCATCTCGACCATTTTCTCGATACTGTATATTTATCAAGCAAAATTTCACTGTTGTACTCAGATAGCCAGTTTGAGTGTACTGATGACTAGCTTATCAGTTCTGTGTCAAGAAATGGTCATTTGGACTGGTTTCTTGATACTGCGTGCACACTCATATGTACTAAGGTGAACCGATCTCACTTTCGATTGTCCTTTTCGCTACATGAATAGCAATTAAATGTTTCTTTACCCGTTTAATTCATTCAAACTAGAAAATTATATTGTATTTGTTAACATAATTACTTTTTACAGAGTAATTAGGTTCTGCGACGTCCCGTGCCTTGAGTGGCCCGGATCGTCACTTAAAAACTACTACTTGTACTTATGCTTATACTTTCTTGCAAACCATTAATACTTACTTAAAATCTATATACTTAGATACCCTAATTTTAGGGATTTTTTTAATGGGTACGTACTTACTATTCACGTACATATACTTTCGAAAATACCAAGTCTAAATTATTGGGAGTTCAATTACGCATACACACTTATATACTATTGAACTATTTACAATTCAAAAATATTGTTTAACTATTACTATTCAAAAATACTGCTTAACTGTTACTATTCAAAAATACTATTTACTCAAGCTGCGCGAAAGATTTACTCGCGATGTATCCATAACCTCGCCCTCACATCCACCTCTGCCACCGTCATCGCCCATTGTGGTTTAAGCCATAGGATGCTTACCTACAGCATGAATACACTCCGTGAGCTTTATGCCCAGTAAGTATAACATGTTAACTGCAAAATATGTTTAAAACATAGTACATACTTAAAACCATATAAGCATGTCATAACCAACACATCTTACAGAGACATTCCACATATCAGAACGACACATATCCCAGAATGTAGAACATCATTTACTGAATCATAACATACTGAATGCATAAAAGAAACATCATGTACTGAATGCATCTTATTGTAAATGGAAGCATAGCGAACTATAACTAATGCATACAGTGAAAAATGTATGGTCCGGTTATGCTCATTTATGCTTCAATATTATCTTTTCTTTCTTATGTCTACTTAGGGCCCGTGTGTCAGTACCGAGTGTGAGTAGACCATCGACAACGCCCGTGGCCAATAGCCGAAGAGCCATCAACGGTTGCTCAACTTTACTTTAACTTGAAAAAAAAACCTCTTCAACTGAAAAGACTAGTACAACAAGCTTCTTAATTTCTAACTTGTTTAACTGTTCTGGCCATATGCTTTACTAAGCTGTCCCTATTCCTATGCGATAGGGATATATGGCATCTAACTTGTTCTTTTATCAATCTATGCGATTGTGAACTATATGCTCTTCTATATGTGGTGCACAACTGTGCATAGATGCATACTTAAAATACTGTAAAAACTATCATTTAAATTCATTTTATTTATGCTGTAGGCGGAGTTATACTTACCTAGATTGCAAGTAACTCGTACTCTTACCTTTATCAGATTACAGATAACCACCTGTCAACATAACGTACTCTGTTAACACCTTTATTAAGTCATTAATACTGTTAGTGACTAGAGCAAATAAAATCGTTTGGTACCGATTGTCGTCCGTACTAACTCACTTTCTATTTAGAGTTTGATTCTCTAAGCGTGGTTAATTAATTTATTACTCCATAAATTAATTACAACATTCTTAGGTCACTTTTGCCGCTAGTGACTATAACTTGTGTTTCTGTATGGTACCGAGGCCCATCGGTACCCTATTGGTCTACTTTGGGAATTTTGTGTCTAATTTCTATTGCGTTCCATTAATTGTCTACTTGATAGATTAATCATCGTTCCCCACCATACTGTTCAAAACACAGTCCTTGACTGGTTTACCGACTAGTCAACTGGCCGGTTACCTCACGCGTCGTTACTAGGTAGTCTACTGGGTTACTATTGCTTGTTTGGTGTGGTAGCCTAGCGGGCTACCCATACAGTTTTAGTCATTTTTGAAAATAGTTTTGGTTACCTTATAAAATTCTTGAGAAAATTATGTGCTTTGAAACCATCCCCTTATCACCCCATTGGAAGGTGGGGCCGTTATATTAAAACCATGTTTTTATTTTAAAAGTGTGGAATACATTTTTGATGTTACATTTTAAAGGTGGTTTTTGAACCACTTACCGAAACCATTTTAAAAATGTGTTTGAAACGACTTAGTTTGTAAATTAGGCGAACATGAAATTTTTCATCCTCGATAGATGAACAATTCTGGTGTTCATCTCGGAGCTCAAATCTAACTTGAACGGGTCCTAATCTTACTAAACCCGTGGCTACTTGTGCCCAGTTTTTGTAAAAATCCCAGTTTTACGCTTTTTTAAAAATGGCTCTGTTTGAGGCTTGAAACGGCTAAAATTTTAAAATATGCAAGGGTTTTCTTAAAGGTTTCGATGAAATCTACAACTTTCATGTTGAGCCTGAGATTCGATTCAGACTCTAAGTGGTTCGTTTTTAACAAAACCTGAGACTATTTCTAGTGCTCAGATTCTTGGTCTCAGTTTTGGACACTGAATGAAAACTACTAAAAAACCTATCGTAGTGTCATTTTTGGCCAAAACCTATTTGACACAAAAATGACCGTAACGAAATTTCCTTAAAACTCTCTATTTTACCATCCCAAATTCAGATCTTAAGGGGGTTAAAATGGCCAAAACCCATGGCCTTTTTCTAGGGACAGATTATGTCCAGCCACCTAAAAAAAATGTTCATGCTCACATATACACATATCCATTCGTAAAAATGTAAATGACAACCACTCAACCACATAACTTAAAAATGAAAAGCTAAGAGTACAAAATAAACTTACTATAACCCATTTGCATGAACAAATACACATAAATCTCTTGGTTAAAAACTTAAAATAACTAAACTTCCAAAAGGGGTTTCAGTTTTACTTCTTGTGCTATGAATCAAGCACAAATCCAAATCGAAGGCTTGGTGACCAAAATGGCCATTTGAATCGAGAGAGGTTAAGGGTTGGTTTATGTTAGCAAGACACCAAAAATTTTACTCTTAATATCAAACCAAAAAAATAACTAAAAATCACAAGTACTTGGTCTAGAACCTTACCCTTAGGTGCACTTGCAATGGCTTGGAAATGAAATCTCCTAACATAAGCTTGAAGGGGCTAATTTTTGGTGAATTTTTGGTTAGGTTTTTAGGCTTGATAATGGTAGGTTTTGGTGGCTTGGAGCAGTCGGCTGCAGCAAGAAAAAGAGAAGAAAGAGAGTTATGTTTTTGGGGTGTGAAAGAGAAAGAACAACACCTAAGGCATGGTCACCCCTTTATTAGACAAATTCTAAGCAAACTTAACCAACCTTAAGCTCAATTATTTAAGCCAATCTTATGCTAATTTGGGGTCAAATTTGCTATACTTTTCTGCCCCTTTGGAGCTGTGAACTGCGCGCATCGAAGGAGGGAGGATTAAAAAAATTTGTAGATGGAATGTGATGGAAAATGTAATATTGTTTAATGAATTGTGTCATAACTTGTCTCTTATTTTAATGCTACTTTTTAGGGTTATTTTTGCAGCTAAAAACAGCTGGTTTTCTGTAAGGACCGCCCCATTCCTGTAACTTGAATTTCAATTAATGAGAAATTGAGGGATAATTTGATGCATTTTAGCGTAAAAATTGAAGAACACGGGCATGTACACGGCCGTGTAAGTGGCCGTGTATTGTTTGGACTGTGCGCGTAAAAATGGCCGTGCAACTGTACATGGCTGTGTAGGTGAACACGGTCATATACACTGCCGTGTAAGTGACCGTGTACCATTGGTACTGTGCACGTGCGTGAGGCCGTGTGAGTAAACATGGCCGTGTAGGTGAACACAGTCAAGTACATGATAGTATAAGTGACCGTGTACTGATCGGATTGTTGGAATTTTAGAGGCCGTGTAAGTGTACATGACCGTATAGTGTGACACGCCCAGGTACACGGTCGTGTAAGAGGCTGTGTACCAATCAGTAAAATGAGTCTGTTCCAAGACACGGCCATATTGAGCAATGCTCAACCTGTACATGCCCGTGTAGCCTTGTACACGTCCATATAGGAGGTCGTGTAATGAGCAAAAAATTACTATACAGACCTTTAAAATGCGTGAAACCTAATTACCATGCAATGAGTAATTAAGTTGAAAAAAAATACAATATAATTTCCAAGTGAATAGATTAAATAGGTACGATACTGTTTATTTCTATTCATAAAGTGAAAGGGAGTAACCGATAGTGTATCCGGTCCACCCTATTATGTGTATAAATGTATGAAATATGCAGTATCAAGAAACTGGTCCAGATGACCATTTCCTAACACAAAACTGGTGAACAGATCACCAGAACGCCCGGACCGAACGTCTGACCCTCACAGCGATAGAAACCCTAGCAGGGTATGACACTAAGAAAATGGTTCAGATAACCTCTTCTCATCCAGAGACTGGCAAAATCGGAGTCAGAACACTTAGACTACTCAGTTAGAATAGAAACCGATGAATAGTGAATAGTAAAAAATACAGTGTCAGATTGTTGGCCAAGACGGCCTTAATTTGACCTAAAACTGATATATGAACGGTCAGTAGGCTCAATCTAGTCAAGTGAGCACAAAACAAGAATTTTAGTTTGAGAGATATGCAGTATCGGGATGAGGGTCAAGACGACCTCATCTCGTTCCGAAACTAATATTTTTAGACTCAGGACGTCTAAATTAGTCAATCGGGCAGCTGACACGTTTTTTGAGATGGGATCACACAGATCCCGAAAGCTAGTCCAAAGGACCTCGATGAACATAAGACTAATAAAATTGAAATCAGCACATCCGAATTAGTCAAGAGAGACTGTGTTTGAAATTTCACCTAGGAACGCCTCGGTTTGCGTGCGAAAGGACAGCACAATGTAGACACAACCACAATATAGGAAATAAATAGTAATTTGGTGTAGAATGAGCTCATAGACAGTATAACCATCTTGAAATCATCAGTATAAAAATCAGATTCAGAAAATCTGATTTCCAGATGAAAATTAGAATACTGTCGAGATAGGACCGAAAACTGCAGTAGAAAACTGGACTGCGAAGAGAGCAACGCAGATGAAAATTTTCAACCCCAAAAAACCATGGATGCTAGCTGGAAAACTAGCTGGTTTTGGACTGATGAAAACCCCAAAAAGCATGAATAAAAAAATGGGGAAAGAGGACATAAAAACCCATTAAATTACAATTTCTTTTCCATCACCATTCCATCACCTTACATCAAGCAAATTTTTTATCTTTTCCCTTAAATTGTAGCAACACATTCGGTGGGAATGGCTGAAAGGGATAGAAATTTATCCCCAAATTTGCCTAAAGTTGGCTTGATTAATTAAGCTTAAGTTGGTTAAGCTTGCTTAGAGTTTTCCTATAAAAAAGGTGACCTTACCTTAGCTTATGTTTCTTTCATTTCACACCTCCAAAAGAACACAACTCTCTCTCTCTTTTCCAAGCAGCAGCTGACCACTTTCATAGCCCCAAAACCACCATTTTTCAAGACTAAAACTTTGCCAAAAATTTACCAAAAATAAACCTCTTCAAACTTGTGCTAGGAGGAACCATTTCCAAGTCATCTTAAGTCTTTCAAGGTTAGGTTCTAGACCAATCTTTGTGATTTTGGTTCTTTTGCTTTAAGTTGATATTGAGAGGAATTTTTGTGGTATTTTACTAGCAAAAACCGACCCCTTCTCAACAAGAAACACACGGCCATTTTGGTCTTCAAGCCCTAGTTTAAATCATGTTTGGTTTAAAGCATAAAGGTAATAACCAAAAACCCTACCATTGGTGGTTTAGTGATTTTTAAGATCTCAATCAAGGCCATTTATGTGTATTTATTCATGCAAATGATTTGTAATAATTTTATTTTAAGCCCTTAGCTTTCCATTTTTAAGTTTATATTTTTGTGGCTGTATTTATAATTTTTACAAATGGTTATTAGTATGTGTGATGTGATGGACGTATAGGAATGTGGCTGGACATAAATCCGTCCCCAGGAAAGGCCATGGATTTTGGCCATTTTGCCCCACTTAGGATCCAAATTTGGGATTTGGTGAAACATGGTGTTTTAAGGAAATTTCAATACGGTCGTTTTTCTGTCAAATAGTCTTTGGCCAGAAACAACGTTATGATAGGTTTTTCAAGTGATTTTGACCAATGCCCAAAATTGGGAACAAAATCCGAACCTAGAAAAGTAGCCTCTGGTTTTATTAAAAATGGACCACTTAGAGTCCAAACCGAACTTCGAACTCAACATGAAAGTTGTAGATCTCGTCGAGTCTTGAGAATGACTGGGACATTTTTAAAATTTGGTCGTTTCATGCCTTAAACAGAACCGTTTTCAAAATAATGCAAAACTGGGAGTTTTTGTAAAAACTAGGCACATAGCCCACGGGTTTAGTAAGATTAGGACTAGTTAGAGTTAGAATTGAGCTCCGAGTTGAACACGAGATTTGTTCATCTCATCGAGGATGAAAACTTTTGTGTTCACCAAATTTATAAACAAAATCGTTTCGGTCAAGCTTCAAAACCGTTTTCAAAAGTGGTTCAAAAACCACCTTTAAAATGCAACCTCAAAAATGAGTTTTAACACCTTTAAAATATAAACTTGGTTTTCATAAAAACGTCCCCTACCTTCGAACAGGGTGATAAGGGGACGGGTTCCAAATACATAATTTTACCAAGAATTTTATAAGGCAACCAAAATGATTTTTCTTAAATAAACAAAATCGTGTGTGTAGCCCGGTAGGCTACCGTACCAAACAAGCCTTAGTAGCCCAGTAGGCTACTACACCAAACAAGCCATAGTGGCCCGATAGGCCACTACACCAAATAAGGAATAGTAGCCTGGTAGGCTACCACACCTAAACAGGCAAGTAACCCGACCGATTACTACACCAAGTTTACGCATAGTAACCCGGTAGGCCACCTAGTTACCAACGCGTGAGGTAACCGGTTAGTTGACTGGTCAGTTACCAGTCAAGGACCAAGTTTTGAACAACACTGTGAGGAAACAATGATTAATCTATCAAGAAGACAGTTAATCAAACAACGATAGGAGTAAGATGCCAAATCCCCAAAGTAGGCCAATAGGGTACCGACGGGCCTCGGTACCACATAGAAACACAAGTAATAGTCACTAACAGTATTAGTGACTTGGTGAAGGTGCTGATAAGATACGTTATTGATGATAGGTGGTAACCTGTAAGCTGATAGAGGCGTGAGTATGAGTATGCATTTGCTTGCATTTAGGTAAGTATAACTCCACCTATGACTTGAATAAAATGATTTTAAAATGATGTTTTATAGTACGTTAAGTATCTATGCCATGCACACATTGATGCACAGCAAATTAAAGGGCATATAATTTCACAATCAAGTAGATTGCTGAAAGATCATGCTAGATGCCATACGTCCCTACCATATAGGATTAGGGACAGCTTAGAGAAGCACATGGCTAGAATAGATAAACAAGATGGAATTAAATAGGTGTGTCATACCGGCCTTTTCAGTTGAAGAGGTTCTTAAGTTAAGTAAAGCAGAAAGTTAAGCATCCGTTGATGGCTCTCCAGCTTTTTAGTGACCTCGGGCATTACCGTTGGTCTGCATGCACACGATACTAACACATGGGCCCTAAATAGATAAGAAGAAAAGAAAAGAGAAATCTGAAGCATAAACGAACATAACCGGATCATGCATTAGTCATAGCTCACCATGCTTCCAGTTATGGAAAGATGTATTACAATACATGATGTATTCTGTTATGCATATATTATGTAAAGTGTGATGACATGCTATGTGATATTATGATATGTGATATGATAAGTGCTATATGAACTGCTATGTGATTTTAAGTATGTATTATGTTTAAACATGTTTTGCAATAAACATGTTATACTTACTGGGGGTAAAGCTCACGGAGTGTATTCATGCTGTAGGTAAGCGTCCTACGGCTTAATCATCTATGGGCGATGACGGCGGCAGAGGTGGATATGAAGGGAGGTTATGGACACACCGCGAGTATTGTTCCGCATAATTTTTGAGTAAACAGTATTTATGAATGGTAATCGTTAAATAATATTTTGAATTGTGATGGTTAAATAGTATTTTTGAATAGTAACCGCTAGATGATATTTTTGAATAGTAACTGATAAAGAGTATTTTTGAACAGTAACCATTAAATAGTATTTATGAATAGTAACTATTAAATAGTATTTTTTAATAGTAATTGTTAAGCGGTATTTTTGAATAGTAGCCGCTAATAGTACTCGTATGTGAATAGTAAATACATACGCAGTCAAAAAAAATCCCTAAAATTTATGGTATCTAATTAAGTAACTTTAAGTATCAATTGCAAGAAAGTATAAGTATTATTTAAAGTAGCAAGTTTTTAAGTGATGGTCGGGGCCAATGAGGGCACGAGGCGTCACAGCTTATATCCTCTTTTCATTCCTAGGTAGCTTCTTTGAGGTTATGATTCCGCCATAATACTTTTACAAGCGAAATCACTTTTTTTCTAAGGACTTTATCTTCCTTGGCTAAAATTCACACGGGTTTTTGTTCATAGGTCAAATCGACGTGTACTTCAACCGGCTCTTGGCTTAGAATGTGGGAGCTGTCAGGTACATAATTCTTCAACATCAAGACGTGGAACACATTATGCACTGATGCTAGTTCGGGAGGAAGCACTAATCTGTATGCTACCTTCCCAACTCTCTCGAGGATCTCCAAGGGTCCTATATATCTAGGGCTGAGCTTTCCTTTCTTCCCAAAGCGCATCACCCCTTTCATGGGTGCCACCTTGAGAAAAACTGAATCTCCCTCCTGAAATTCGAGAGGCCTATGTCGTTTATCTGCGTAACTCTTCTAGTGACTATGAGCTGTATCCAGTCTCTCTCATATAAGCTTCACATCTTCTATTGTGCTCTTGACGAAGTCTGTGCTGGTGAGCTGTTTCTTTCCAGTTTCATGCCAATGTACTGGAGATCTGCATTTCCCTCCGTAAAGTGCCTCGTACGGTGCCATTCCAATCGAGGAATGGTAGCTGTTATTGTACGAGATATCTATCAATGGTAGCTTCTGATCCCAGTTCCCTTTGAAATCTAGGGCACATGCTCTCAGCATATCCTCCAACATCTGAATGGATCTCTCAGACTGGCCATCAGTTTGAGGATGGAAGGCTGTGCTGAATTTTAACTTGGTTCCCATTGAAACTTGAATACTCTGCCAAAACCTTGAAGTGAAGCGTCCATCACAATCTGAGATGATCGATTTCGATACACGATGTATTCTGCTATGCATAAAGTATGTGATACTTTGCATTCAGTGATATGCTATGTTTTGATATGTGATATGTGATATATGGTGTATGTTGATACTTGACATGCTTATATGATTTTAAGTATGTACTATATTTTAAACATGTTTTGCGGTTAACATGTTGTACTTACTGGGCGTAAAGCTCACAGTGTGTGTTCATGCTGTAGGTAAGCGTCCTATGGCTTAAACACCAATAGGCGATGACAGCAGCAAAGGTGGATGTGAGGGCGAGGTTATGAATACAACATGAGTATTCTTCTGCACAGTTTATGTAATAAGTATTTTTAAATAGTAATCCTTAAATAGTATCTTTGAATAGTAATGATTAAATAGTATTTTTGAATAGTAATAGTTAATAGTATTTTTAAATAGTAACAGTTAAATAGCATATGTGGAATAATATTTAATTAAACAATCAGTATAAGTACGTATGTATAATTAAAATCCCTATGTTTTTAGATTTTGCATTTTAATAGTATACGTATATAAATAGTAAATACGTACGCGTATATAAAAAAAATCCCTAAAATTCTGATATCTAAACAAGTAAGTTTAAGTATCAGTTTTAAAGGCAAAGTTAAAGAAGTAGTTTTGAGTGACGCTGTCACGGCCCAAAAGTTAGACACGTGACACGGCAGCCAAATCATAATATCAACCCGAGATTTAAGGAAAAACATTTATTACGAGAAGCGGGTCAACATTATAATTTAGCTAAGCCTAATTATTTATAAAGTAGCATCATAACCACATAATAAAATAAAGGAGAAAATAAATGCTTTTTAATGCTGAAATCAAACACAAAATCAGTTTTCAAAAAAATTACCAACCATAAAATATTCCCAAGCATAAAATTTAAATAACGTGAAATAAAGTACAAACTTAAAGTCTCATTACATCAGAACAAGAAACATAAAGAAGAAGATGGAGAAAACGGATAGCATCATCCTCGGTAGAAACGGATAGCTCAACGATTTTCGGAACTGCTACCTCCCGCACCTGGAAGTAGTCATTTCGAAATCACAAAGAAAAAGGGACGTGAGCGCTGGCTTAGTAGGACAGAAACAAAGGTGGATTAAACAGGTAACATTTAAAAGTATAACATAATATTCGTTTCCAAAGATAATCAACAATTTAAGAATACATGGCATAATAATCATTTCAAAAAAAATAATTAACAATATCATGAAAAAAAAACATTTTTAATACACGTTTCATTCTGCTGAGGACTTAGCGTAGCTACAATATACGTGCCCCAATATTAAAATAATAAATCATTACAATTAACCATCATATTTTGAGTGAGGACTTGTCGTAGCTATAATATACGTGCCTCGAATTTGAATTATCCTAGATCATCTCGTTACGATCTAAATAGGCCGAACGGCCCTGTGCAGGTTTAGGGACCTTCCCCCATGGCATCAACTTTGGGACGCACGCATCATTTACAATGATCGTGAAGTAGAGCTCAATTATGTTCACCGGATTATTCAAAAGATGGTATTTACCAAGTTATATTATGCCATTAATCAAAACACGCTTTAAAATACACATTTATTACAAAACACGTTGCATGCGTTTATTTCATAAAAAATAGTATAATAATTTCATAAACTGAAAAAAAAAAACAGCATGCCATCGATAAAACAGGGAAATTTAAAACACTTGACTACTCCCAGAAAAGGTTAGAACGTCCTACCTTGATTATCGCACAAGCGTTACGATAACGTGATCCACAAATCCAGTAAGAACGTCAAATAAATCCTATAATCACAACATATGATCAGTCTAGGTCTAGACATAATCATCCAATCATTTTAGTGTGCCACAAAAGATTTTAAAACGTTTAATAAACATTTGGGATTTAAAATTTGTGAAAAACTCTAAGTTAGGATATTACTGGGCATGGACAGACTGACCTAGGCTGATTGTAAAATCAATATTAATTCATTTTTAATCCCAAAAATTCTAAATTTTTAATATGTTAAACTAGACATCCATAGCTTTAATTCCATATAATTTTTATAATTTATAGACATCGTTTGGTCATTCAATTAGGCCAAAATCCGAGGGGTTGTTTTCAGGCATAAAATCTGGGTTTCAGTTTCAGTTCAAAAACTGGCAGTTCTGTCCGCCTATCTTAGAAAAATATTTTGACTTGGCCAACGGATGAGTTTGGTTCTGAAATTTTTCAGGTATTTAGGGGACATCTTGAATTTAATTTTAGGCTCAAGAATCACTTGAAAATCGTTTTTAAAACTCAAGTTATGGCTGACAAAAATTTACTGTTCATATGGTAATTTTCCAGATTTCCGTTTTTCTGTGTCCGAATTTCAATTAGCCTCAAATCAATTCAATTTTCATCCAATGATCACGAGATTTTGTGAAGAACCTTATTTATATGTCATTAACACAACCCAAGAATCAAATTGACAAAATCATAAAATTTTACACATGTGATAATAGGGTTTTTGAAAGGGAAACAAAGAGGCGAAATTTTTAGGGTTTGAGAGAGAGATTCACACCTTGTTTGTGCTGCACTATTTTTGATGCTTGGTCTCCTTTTTGGCTGAATTTGTGTGAGTGTTGGAGTCTTCAAAACAGTAGGGAAAACAATGGAGAAAACCATATAAATTTCGGATTTAAAATCAAAAGGAGAAGGAAGGAAAAAGTTGATTTCTCACCTTGTTTTTGTCTCAAAATTTGTTAAATCCTTGAGCTGCCTTTAGGTAGGTTGTGTTTGCTATTTTAGGGGTGTTTTGGGAGAGAAAATTCAGAGAGGAAACAAAGGGAGGCTGGCCGAATTTTTGAGAGTGAAAGGAAGGGTGAATGAGAGTTAAAAAAGGGTTTTTATACTAGGTTTTTCTTTCCCTTTCTCTTCCTTGTTTGGCCGAAAATTTTAAGGGGCAAAAGGGAAAGTTTTTGTGCTGTTTTGAGGCTAGGGTTTTCTCTCTTATTTCCCCTTAAGTGGCCGAAATTATCCATTAGTTTTTAGGGAAAAATAATTTGAATTTTGATTGAGTTTTGACCTAGCTTTTAATTCAAATAAAATCTCCTTTATTTCCTACACTTTATGGCCGAATTTCTTCTTTATATTTAAGGGATGAAATTTGAATTTGAATCCACCTAGGATTTGTGGGATTTAAATTTTAATTAAAATCCCAAGTGATGGCCGAATATTTTAGGGTTTTTTTTTTTTTTTGAAGTTAAAATTGTTGACTTTTTGAGCGGAATTTGACTAGGAGGCCAACCTAGGGTTTCCAAAAGATTTTTAATTAATTTTTGGCACACTAATTTTATTTAAATTATATATTGACCCTTAAATAAAATTTAAGGCGTCACAGACGCTCCCGGCCACTAAGGGCTCAGGACGTCACATTTTCAGCTAAGGGCACATGGTTTTTAAGGCCAAAATTCATCTACATTTGCTTCTCTTCGCAGTCCTATTTTCTACTGCAGTGTTCGGTCCTTTCTCTATAGTGTTCTAGTTTTCACCCAGAATCGGATTTTCTAAATCTAATTTTTGAACTGATAATTTCTAGTTGGGTTGTACTGTCTAAGAGCCCACTATCAGTCTATTTTACTGTTCATTTCTTATACTGTGGTTGTGTGTACACTATGTTATCCTTGTGCACGTAAAACGAGGCATTCCCATGCGAAATTTTTAACATAGTCTCTCTTGATCAATTCAGATGTGCTGAATTCAATTTTATTAGTTTTACATCCATCTGAGGTCGTCTAGACTAGTTTTCAGGATCTGTATAATCTCGTCTCGAAAAACGTGTCAGGTGCCCGATTGACTAATTTGGGCATTCTGAGTCTAAATATATCAGTTTCGGGGCGAGAAAAGGTCATCTTGACCCTCTTCCAGATATTGCATACCTACCAAACTAAAATTCTCGTTTTGTGCTCAATTGACCTAATTGAGCCTGCTGACCGTTAATATATCAGTTTTAGGTCAGATTAAGGTCATCTTGGCCATTAATCTAACACTGCATTTTTCACTATTTACTATTCATTATTTTCTGTCTATCTGACTGACTAGTCTGAGTGTTTTGACTCTGATTTTGTCAGTCTATGAGCAAGAAGAGGTCATCTAGACCTTCGTTCTTAGTACTATACCTCTGCTAGGGTATTTCTCACTGTTGTGCTCAAATGTTTGGTCCGAGTATTTTGGTGATCTATTCACCAGTCTTGTATCAGAAAATGGTCGTCTGGACCAGTTTCCTGATATTGTGTATCTCATACACTTATACACATAGGGTGGACCGAGTTCACTGTCTGTCACCCCCTTTCACTACATGAATAGTAATTAAACATCACTGTTCTTGTTTAATCTATTCAACTAGAAAATATACTGTATTTTTCAACTTAATTACTCATTGCATGATAATTAGGTTTCACACATTACGAGAGTCTTTGCAGCGACTCTCTGCTCAATACACGGCCTTCTACACGGGTTCTCACACGGGCGTGTGTAAGACAACACGAGCGTGTACATTCTGGACATGGGTGTGTACTAGTTGAGCTCATTCAACACGGCCCTATTCTGAAACACGGCCTTTTACACGTTCATCAACCCGAGCAGTACACGGCCACTTACACAGCCGTGTACCTGACCGTGTTTTTCAAATTTGCATTATAAGGCATCAAATTATTCCTTAATTTCTCATTATACAGAAATTAGGTTACATGAACAGGGCGGTCCTTACAACCTACCCCTCTTACAAAATTTTTGTCCTCGAAAATTAGAATAATTCTAGGAAGTCTCTTTTCATATCCTCTTCCCATTCCCATGTGGCTTCTTCTATATTGTGGTTTCGCCACAACACTTTTACAAGTGAAATCACTTTATTCCTAAGGACTTTATTTTCCCTGGCTAAAATCTGCACAGGTTTCTCTTTATATGCTAGATCGGCGTGTACTTCAATGGGTTCTTGGCTTAAGATGTAGGAACTGTCCGACACGTACTTATTCAGCATCGAGATGTGAAAATGTTATGCACTGAAGCCAATTCAAGAGGGAGTGCTAATCTGTAAGCCACCTTCCCAACTCACTCGATGATCTCAAAGGGACCTATGTGTCTAGGACTAAGCTTCCCTTTCTTCTGAAAGTGCATCATCCCTTTCATGGGTGCCACTTTGAGAAAGAGAGAGTCTCCTTCTTGAAATTCGAGGGGTCAGTGGCATTTATCTGCATAGCTCTTCTGATGACTGTGCGCCGTTTCCAGCCTTTCTCTTATTAGCTTCACATCCACTATAGTATCCTTGACAAAGTCCATGCTGGTAAGCTATTTATCTCTGGTCTCGTGCCAGTGGACCGGAGATCGGCATTTTCTTTCATAGAGTGCCTCATACAGAGCCATCCCGATCGAGGAATGGTAGCTATTATTGTACAAGAACTCTATTAAGGGCAGCTTCTGGTCCCAGTTCCCTTTGAAGTCTAGGACTGTAGAGAGCGCGTCCCTACCACCTTGACTTAAAACTTAATTTGAAACTTTAACCATACTTAATTATACTTTTTTGAACTTTACTCTTCTTAAACTTACTTTTCTTAATTTACTTTTAAACTTGCTCTGGTACAAATGTAGGTACCTTAACTTAGGCGCCGATGCCGCATCTTGTGGGTAACCTGACTCACTCGAGCCATCCACTAAAAAATTTAACTCTTCTCAACTTTGCTCTTCTTTATCTTACTTTAAGAAAAACTTACTTTAACTTACTTACTTCTTATATCTTTAAACTTACTAGCTTTAACTCTGTCATTTTAACTTACTTGCGGAAGTAGTTTTTGAAAAATTACTGATAATTTTTTTTTTCTTTTAAAACTTAAACTTGATTTAAACGTATGAGCTTTCAAAAAACATAATTGAAATACTTTATAAACTTAACTTGCATTAAATCTTAACTCTTTTCTTTACATAACATATACATTTACTTTAAATTGCAGTGGAAAATCATAGTGAAAACCATAACCCACCCCATAACACTCCGGGAATCTGTCTGCCAGCCCATCTGTTTCTTCTTTCACAATGTAGGTAGCTTACTTTTGTTACCTACATCACAACCAGACTAGTGAGCTAGAGCTCAGTAAGTACAAACATACACACAAACATATCATACACATAAACTTGTATCTCATAACACATCTCATACATAACATTTCATAAATCATATCAACTAACAACAAAGGTTAGTCAGATTATACTTACTTAATTTTTCTTTTTGCTTCTCATTGTTCTTACTTTCTTTCTTATTCTTCTATTCTTTTCTTTTCTTTTCTTTTCTTTTCTTAGCTTTTCTTAACTTTTCTTTGCTTTACTTTCTTTTCTTTTCTTTTCTTTTCTTTTCTTTTCTTTCTTTATCTTTCACTTGTGGGCCCGTGGTTGAACATACCTAATGTGCGCGGACCAATGGGGGAATAGGGAAGCAACCCACCAATCAACCCCAAGGTCAATCTATGAACTACCTATCTTGGGGGTAGCATATTGAGCCATTAACTACCATATTCTTGCGGTAGCACCACACTTCTGGGGTAGAGGCTATTCTTATTCTTAAACCTCACTTCTGGGGAGATCAGTACATCAACCTTAAATTTTCAATCTTATTATCTTGCTTATTTTCATCTTTCTTTTCTTCTTTTTGTTCTTTTCTAATTGCGTGAGCATGTTAGATTATCATGTCACATGTCACAAAGCACAACTTTTATATAAAGCTTAATCAAAACTTTTCATCACTTATAAACATTTCTTTTACTAAAAAAAACATGTTGTAACTTCATTTCACAACATCACATCATAGCACAATCCTATGGCAAGTTAATTCGTGAGTAGACAATTAAATTTCTGTACTTATCAATGCATTACTCATATTTCCTTTTTCACTTCTAAATCTGCAAACGTTCCTTTGTCGCGTCTGAATCGGGTTCCTATAACCGAAATAATAATAACGGTTATTTATAATCTTTACTTTATACATAAAACTTATTAAAATGTAAAAATTCTACATTTCATTTCTCGATCATAAACTGAGGTGTCTAATATCCCATTTATAACTTTTCCACTAACTTTTGGTAAAAAAATACCATTTTGCCCCTAGCGGGATTTTCTCATCATAACTTTGCTTTTCTTTGGTTTACAACTTAGCTTTGGCCCTTAGGATCTTAATTAAGTCATTCTAAGTCCATTAGGATCATTTTCTATCATTCTTGAAATTTTCAATCAAAATGACCGTTTTGCCCCTAACAGGACTTTGGGTCGTATCATTTTCATTTTATTGCTTAGACTGGATTTTCTAAACCCAAAAATCATAAAATCATTTTTTCTTAAGCCTTTTCGAGCTTTATCAACATTAATTACCGAAATGCTTGGGTCACTATTCACCAACCCTCTGGTGGTACTATTCCGACCCTAGGTCATCGAGGGGGCTCGGGTTTCCATCCCGACCACATTTTTACCCTTTGGTTCCTAAAATACCTCTTTGTGCCGTTTTTGAAATTTTGGCACTATTTTTGCTTAATTTTTGGGCTCTCGACATTTAGGAAACGCCTCAAAACCATCTAACCTAGTTCGAATCTGCCACATACTATATAAGAGGCCTATATTTTTACGTAAAACTCAACTTTTATGTAAAAATCTTCACATTACGCACATTTTCTTTTTCGACCATTTTTCATACAAATAGTCCATAATTAACAATTAATCATCTCAATTAATAAATTGAGGAATTAAAATAGTTGAAATCACTACCGGAGTCATTCAACGACGTCCATTGGCTAAGTTGACTCCAATCGGCGATCGATGGAGCCGTTCGATCTCGCGTACACAAACTTTGATCCTCTGTTCTTTACGTTTGAAATTCCGACGCCGCGGATGTGTCCGAAACATCGAAAATAGGCCAACGGTCCATTCTTCAAATTTTGGGGTCTGGGTCGCCGTTGACCGATGTTGATCGCCATTGATTGGCATTGACTTACCATTGATTGGTGTTGACCGGTGGTGGTGTGGGTAACGGTGGACACCATCTCGTAGATCTCGACGTGAGGAACTCATTGGTGGTGTCAATTTCACCAATTGAAGCTCCTATTGACGGAAACTAACCACTAAAAGAGCGACGGTGGCGGCAAGCTTAAATCTCCATTTTCCCAATGTTTTTGCCAAAAATTCATTTGGGGCTTTTGATCTACGCATCACTCTGAGTCTTTTGGTACCCACCATGTCACTTAACTCCGCCAGAATCATTGGATTCCATGGCGACGATGGCGACGGTGATGGGCAGAGTTGGGCGGTGCAATCCAGCGACTGTTGAGCCGAAATAAAGCTTGGGTTTTGTTCCACTCTTCACCCCGAGTCTTTTGGGATTGGAGCGGAGATATGGCCGTTTGAAAATTTCAACCAAAGGCAGCTTCAGGCGGCCCACGCGGCATGCTCCGGCAACTGCTCCGTCGACTCAACCCACCGTTAGACTCAGCTCGGCAAGAGCTTTCCAACGAGGCCGGTGGTGTCGAAAACGGACACCGTTTTCGATGGTCGATTACTGTTCATTTTCGTGTAGGGGGAGGAAAGAGAAAGTGAGAGAAAATTATGGGCTTATTTTGAAATTTTCTGATTTTTCACCCTTATATATACCTTTTTTGTCCAAAATTTCAATATGGACTATCCTGACTAATTTGGGCGTGCTGAACCCAAATATATCAGTTTTATTTTCATCCGAGGTCATCTTGATCAGTTTCTGGTACTGCGAATTCCCGGTCAAAAATTACCTTTTATACTCAATTAACTAATTTGAGCATGCTGATAGGTTATACTGACTAATTTGGGCGTGCTGAACCCAAATATATCAGTTTTATCTTCATCCGAGGTCATCTTGACTAGTTTTCCAATACTGCTTGTTTCCTGGTCAAAAATTACTTTTTGTGCTCAAATGGCTAAATTGTGCATTCTGAATCCAAATATATCAGATTTATTTCAAGAAAAGGTCATCTTGACCAATTTCTTGATACTGCATGTCTTCTCCTGATCAAAACTACTTTTTGTGCTCAAATGACTAATTTGAGCATGCTGATTCCAAATATATCAGTTTTATATCAAGAAAAGGTTATCTTAACCAATTTTTTGATACTGCATGTTTCTTGATAAAAATTACTTTAAACCATAATCATTGGATCCAACTACCACATTTCTTTAAAAGAAATAGATCAATCATAACATCATCTATTTTGTCCTCATTATATTAATCCGGAGTCAAAGTTTGACCAAAAGTCAAATTGATCGGAACTTTACTGAAATCGCATGGGCAGGTTTCTGACGCCTCCTGTGTGATCGGTTCGATCTAATTCAATCTCAAAACTCTTAAAAACTCTAAAATACTTATCTTATCTTATCTTTATTTTGACTTGCCATTTCTTATATCTTGTCTTTTTCGGATACCGAAACCATTCTATTTTGAACGTTTTGGTCTGAAATCACTTTCTCTATCTTGAACTTTATTCTTTAACTATTTTTGGAGATTTCAATTCCTCCAAAATATTTATTTATTTTTATTAATACTTTTATCTTTTATTTGTAAACATAGTGTTCTTTCACATTCTATTCATAAAAATTCTTAGAAAAACCTAACTTAATCCTAGGTAACACTGTAGGAATTTTCCGATTTGTCATAAGGACACAAGTTCTCAGCATATCTTCCAATGTCTGAATAGTTCTCTCAAACTGACCGTCAGTCTGAGGATGAAAAGCTGTACTGAACTTCAACTTGGTTCCCAGTGAGGCTTGAACGCTCTACCAAAATCTAGAAGTGAAGTGTCCATCGCGATCTGAAATGATTGATTTCAGTACTCCGTGCAGCCTTACTATCTGAGCCACGTACATTTTGGCTAGTTTTTCCACTGAGTAGCTCAGATTCATAGCTAAAAATTGAGCTGATTTCATCAATCGGTCCACAATTACCCAGATTGCGTTGTTGTCGATTGATGTTCTGGGCAATCCGACCATTAAATCCATTGTAATATGCTCTCATTTCCACTCAGGCAGCTCAATTTTTTTTAGTTCTCTAGTCGGTCGTTAATGTTTTACTTTAATTCTCTGGCATGTAAGACATTTAGCAACGAACTCAGCTACATCATTTTTCATTTTTGGCCACCAAAAACTCTCTTTTAAGTCCTTGTACATTTTGTTTACCCCTGGATGTACTGAGTATGGTGTTTCATGGGTTTCCGAAAGGATCTTTTTTCTAAGTTCTTCATCCTTTAAATCATACACTCTATCTCTGAAATAGAGTATGCCATCCTTAGAGACTCGAAATTTTGAACTCGAGTCCTCCGTTGCCTCCTTTTTGAGCTTGTGCAAGGACGAATCAAGGTTATGGCCAGCCTTGATCTCTTCTAGGAGCATTGATTGGAGGGTCATCTCAGACAAACTTCCTGCTAAAATCTCTATCTCGCTGCTATGCAGCTCTTTTTGCAGTGCTTCTGGCAAGGCACGAACAGCCATAAGTGACGAGGAATGCTTTCTACTTAGCACGTCAGCCACCTTATTGGCTTTCCCTGGATGGTACAGCATCTCATGATTGTAATCCTTTACCAGTTCTGGCCATCTTTATTGCCTCATGTTGAGCTCTTTCTGCGTGAAGATGTACTTGAGGCTCTGGTGGTCCATATAGATCTTGTACTTAACGACATATAAGTAGCGCCTCCAAATCTTAAATGCAAAAACGACCACTGCTAGCTCCAGGTCGTGTGTAGGGTAATTCCTTTCATGGTTCTTGAGTTGTCATGAAACATACGCAATCACTCTACCACCTTGCATCTATACGGCTCCTAGTCCAATCTTGGAGGTGTCACTGTAGATCACAAAGTTTCCCTGACCAGCGTCTGGTATTGTTAGTATTGGCATGCTTGTGAGTCTACATTTTAGCTCCTAGAAGCTCCTTTCGTACTTGTCAGTTTACTCATACTTCTTCTCTTTCTTGGTGAGCGCTGTGAGTGGTGTGGCTAACTTTGAGAAGCCTTCGAGGAAACGTCAGTAATATCCTGCTAGTCTGAGGAAACTATGGATTTCCATTACGTTCTTTAGAGTTGGCCATTCACTAACTACTTCAACCTTTGCTGGGTCCATTGATACTCCCTCCTTGGAGACTACGTGGCCAAGAAAGTGGACCTTCTCTAGCCAAAATTCACACTTAGAAAATTTGGCATATAGCTGATGCTCCTTCAACTTGAGTAGGACGACTCCCAGATGCTCCTTGTGCTATTCTTTTGTCTTGGAGTATACAAGTATGTCATCGATGAACACGATGACAAACTTATATAAGAAGTCCTTGAAGACACGGTTCATTAGGTCCATGAAGGCTACAGGGGCGTTCGTCAGCTCGAATGACATAATGAGGAACTCGTAATGTCTATATCGTGTTCAAAAGGCTATCTTGAGTATGTCTTCATCCTGGATTCGTAGCTGATGGTACCGGGAATGTAAGTCAATCTTTGAGAATACTGTAGCACCTCAGAGCTGGTCGAACAGACCATCGATCTGTGGCAATGGATACTTATTCTTTATCGTGATCTTGTTTAGCTCCCTATAGTCTATACACATCCTCAACGTTCTATCCTTCTTCTTTACGAACAAAACCAGTGCTCCTCACGGTGAGCAGCTTTGTCGGATGAAGCCTTTGTCCATCAGATCCTTCAACTGAGTCTAAAGTTCCTTTAACTCTACCGGGGCCATTCTATAGGGGGCCTTGAAGACGAGGGCTGATCTTGGTAGGAGCTCGATCTCGAACGATATCTCCTGCTCTGGCTGAAGCCCCAGGAGATTCTCTGGGAATACTTCTATAAACTCTTGAACCACTGGTACGCCATCAAGTCCTATCTCTGCTTCCTGGGTCTTGTCTACTATGTGTGCGAGGAAGCTGGTGTATCTGCTAGATAGTAGCTTGTGAGCCTTCATTGCAGAAATCATCATCTTCGGTTGGCTTTAGTGATAAGCCCTTATAGATAAACGTCTCGTGTCCGATCGGGTCCAAGGTAACTTCCCGTCTTTGACAGTCTATGACGGTGTTATATTTGGTA
This sequence comes from Antiaris toxicaria, assembly GCA_035233585.1. NCBI lineage: Eukaryota > Viridiplantae > Streptophyta > Magnoliopsida > Rosales > Moraceae > Antiaris > Antiaris toxicaria. The sequence goes on along the minus strand of CP141155.1, from coordinate 54,857,086 downwards.
AGGAAGTCTATTCCCATGATTACGTCGTAGTTGCACATATCGATGACGATTAGGTCCACATTCAGCTTGTGCCTACTAATAACTACTAGCGCATGACGTATCCAATAGCTAAACAACAAAACTTCCTCGGAAGGAAGGGTAGTTCGAAAAGTTTGTTTCATCCTATCTACATTATGGTCTATCTTCCTAGCAAATTTTGAGGATGCAAATGAATGTGTTACTCCAGAATCAAACAGCACTAGTGCAGTAGAGTTGGCAACAGAAAGCTGACCTGTCACCACTGTCGAGTTTCCGACCTCTGCATCCTCTCGAGTGAAGGTGTAGATTCTTCCTTAAGCTTCTGGTGCCTCCAGTCTACCCTGAGTGATTGATGGACCCTCAATCCTAGTCTGGGCGACATGCAGTTGACTGTTAGGGGTACAAGCTTGGCCTTGTTGATTCTACAGGTTAGAACAGCACTGCTTGGCGTAGTGGCCTTCCTTACCACAGATGTAGCAGCCACTGGTTCCTTGGCAGCATTCTTCTAGATGATTCTTTCCACACTTTGGACAAGGCGAAAGTTCCTCTGCGGCCCTTAGTTACTTTGGTTCCCTTTCTTTTTGTTATTATTGTTGTGGGATGGCCTATTGTATTGGGTGTGTCCCACACTTTGCCCTTTGTGCTGAAATTCGGAGTGTTGCCTGCCTTTTGTCGGTTTTGCCTAATTCTTCTCTTCTCTCTTGGCTTTGAAAATCTAGGCCCTTCTTTCTTTGTCTTGGGCCAACAAATACACTGCTCGGATGGCCCGGCTAACACATTCAGCCACAGTTGCTGGTCCGTGGCTTCCACCACAGACTTGGACAACGATATCCATCCTGAACATTTTCAACATCCTTCTAACCTTCTCCTTCTCGGTCGGCACTAAGTCTGGGCAGAGTCGAGCTAGCTGCTTGAACTTCTTTACTTCCCTAGTACAGATTGTTAAACTCGTCCTACTAGACTGCTAGGGCTTTGTCATTGAAATACATCTCCTTGAACTCATCGATGAAGTTTGCCTAGTTCATCTCATTAACATTCCTTCAGATGGCCACGGTCTTCCACCATTGGCGTGCCCCTTTGTGTAGGGCAAGGGAGGCATATAGCACTTTCTCCCTCTCCGTCAATCCTACTAGGTCTAAGATGACCTGGACATCGGTCAACCAGTCGTTGGCTTCGATGGGGTTCGTAGTTCCTTCAAATTCTAGCACCTTTATGTGCCTGAATCGCTCATGTAGGTCACCCTCTTTAGGGGCTGGCACAGGAATATTGACTGCTGCGGGGGTAGCCACAGCCAAGGATGCTGATGTTATCTGGACTAGTGGGGCCACTTGCTCCCTGAGAGTATCGGGGGCTACTAGAGCCACTTAAACTAGCACTTCTACTGGTTGTGGTGCCTAGAGTTGTCAGTCTAGCTATTCCCTCAGCTGGGTAAGTTGTTGTTGTTGAGTCTCCATCATGGCTCACATGGCAGCAAGCTGTGCCATTAGCTCATCTTCACAGGTGGCTTGATTTTTCTAAGATCTCGTTTTTGCCATCACTTCCTATGTAACCCTATTACATAGCAGGAAAGAGAACATAAGTCTTTTAAACTCTGTACTTGGGACTCGTATCACATATTATTTTCTAACTTAACAATCTCATTTAACATTATAGATATACGTATTATATCTTTCTTATATTCTCTTATACTAAGATGCTCAATACAACTGCCGTATTATATTGGAACATCGTCTAAGTGCTAGGATTCGTCCTGCACTTTTTGTCTCACTACTAACATGTGTGAAAAATCATCAAATTTAGGCCCTCTGAGCAAAACGATACTGCTTTTTATAATATATTTCACAAAATATATATACATCTAAAACTCTAGTTCAGCGGGAGTGACACACATTTCCCAATATATGATCCCACAAGTACATTTAGTTAAGTCTGGTGGGAAAAGCTACTGTTCCCCTCTATAAATTTACATAACAAAAATTCCCGTGGAAAGGGTTACTACTACTCAGAGGACACTCCTGACTCGACATCGGACATCTCCTCGTCCTCACTATCACTAAGGGGAAACTCTTCTAGATCCTCATCCTCGTCTCCCCAAATAATACTAGCTTTGTCGCTGAAGTGATCGGGGAGAGCCTCGTCATCATCTCCTTCTAATAGGTGCTCGGGAGACAAAGGGGCTCGTTCGGGGTCCTCCATCGGTTTCCCATCGCCCTCCGGTACTGCTGGCTAGTGTTCGACCATGATATCATCATCGGCTAGTTGGGGTGCTACATCCGCCGGGTCATCCTCCACGTTAGCTGCTACTGCAAAGCCTTCGCCAGGTGTAGGGTTGAGTGCCATTCTCTTGGCTTCTACTATGTCCTAGGTAAGGTGCCTCAGGTCTTCGTATTGCGAAGGGTAGGGAACAAGGTCCCTCACGGACCATGGTATCTCTTTCCATGGCAAGTCAGCCATTTTTGCAAATGGCAGTCTACAGGGATATAAAGTAGCATGGCATTCAGATGTAGGAGAATAAATCAGTAAAAACGTATCAGAGTGGCGCAGCGGAACAATAAAAATTTTTTAGATCGTTAAATATCTCATGATGCCATATGCAATAAACCAACAACAATTAAAACTCATACCTCAAGGACGCCAATGTGCAGGAGGAGAATGACCGGAGGCTTCAACTAACTAGCCTTCTCTACTATTCTCCAATTCCCGAATGGCTGAGTGTGTGGGCACTTTGAACCTCGATCGGTATGCTAGCACTGCTAGTCCTCTTCTGACCACCCAGATCTCTAAAGAACTTTATTGTCATGATGAGCTGTGCAACAATAAGCCTGCTCACCTGAGAGTCTGTGGTCTGAGAGAACTGGAGTGGTAGGTCCTCTATTTATAGACCTGCATGAGGTGAATCTCTGAATTTGAATTGGATTAGGAAAAGATATTTTCCATTATCCAAACCCATAAAATCTGAATTTTTCCAAGGGAGAATCTCCACAAAAAATTCATTTTTTCTTAGGATAAATCCAATCCAAATCAAAACAAGATTTTAACTAGAATTTTATCTCCCTTTTTCAACCCAAAAAATCCGAAAATTTCAAGGTGAATCTTCCCTAAAGATTTCGGCCATTATAGATAAGGGAGAATCAAAAATTCCACTAGGTTTTTCAAGCTTGAATCTCATCTCAACCTTATCCAAAATAACCGAATTTCCTAGGAGATTTTCTCCCTAATTTCGGCCACTTTTCAGGGAAGGAGAGAATCCAAATTCAACTACGATTGAAACTTGAATTTTTCCCTTGAATCCTATCCACAAAAACCGAAATTTGCTTGAGGATTATCCTCAAAATTTCGTCCCTTATTTGTTTGGGATTTGGATTCAAAATTCAAGTAGGATTCTAACAAGATTATCCTCTCCAAATCCAACTCAAATTCGAATTTCAAACCTTGTGGATTTTCCACAACAAATTCGAATCCTACTTGGACTGTGATTCAAAATTTGAATTTCAAATTTCAAATTCAAATTTCAAATTTCGAATTTCAAATTTCAAATTTAAATTTCAAATTCAAATTTCAAATTCGAATTTCAAATTCAAATTTCAAATTCAAATTTCAAAATTCAAATTTCAAATTCCACAAAACGGTTGTATTTCATATTCTTGTTCTCATGGATAATTTTCTACAACTCCAATCCAATCTCAAATAAAATCATGGCAACTTTATTTGGAGTTCGAATAATTGTGTACTCTATTATCCAAAACAAAATCTGAATCCAACCGGAGAGAATCTTGTCTACCATCCTAATCCTGTGCCATCACCATCCATGCATAATAAACCAGCCAATAGCATACACAAATCAATTTGCCAAACGTTAAGGAATTATGTGGAGCTAGTAGAGGGACTGATTGGACATATATAATCGGGCTCCCGTGATTCCATATGATCATCATTCTTTACCGAACAACTCAATCATATGATCACTAGTTTCAGAGTCACACCACTATAAACCTGAAACTGAACTCCCAATTATATACCGGATTACGTAAGCCTGTGACGAGCTACTATCCAATGACCTTGTCATATATGCAAAACCCTCATATGATATCCATGATCAGTCTTAGGTCAAAGTCCGTTTAATCCTACTGATCAGGCTATCTTAAAGTTCCATTATACTACCTAATCAAGAAAATGTTTATTCACCATATGTGAATAAGAAGTCATCCGCCCAGCAGACGACCCAAGGCCTTGTCCATTTTCACATTCAGTATAATGCCTTTAAGAGGATACCTTTAACTCCTCAGAGCTATGATTCCAATATCTGCAAACAAACCCTTCATCGTATACAAGTCATGCACCCAACGAACCGGTTTATAAGCTTACTACCTCTGAGACGCTTTAGCCATTGGAACATCAAAGTACACAAGTCATATACATGAAGTAGTTCATTTACTCAGGATTAAGGTTATTGCACAATGAACGTCAAAAGCAGATTGATCCACTCATAGCGGACTACGTAGATCAATCACGCTTTAGTCCCGGTCTAATATGTCACCACCGAGCAACATATCCATGTCTCTACTTGGGAGTCCAGCTCCAGACAGTCAAGACAAACCGTCCCCTCTAAGGCTTTAGACAACATAATAGTCTTAACATGAGTTAGATGCTCGGTCTAACCCCATAGACTACAGACCATAGTTTAGACTGCTAACTTTAGAATATTGTCTTCTCGCATACAAAAGTCCATTGCATGCAACGTTCTAACAGTTTTAACACAAGCAGTCAGTGAGCCATATTTGCTTACATTTACTTTAACATGTAAATAAGACGAGGACAGATATCAATGTAATGAATAACCTCTATGTATAATTTTATTATCCAGTTCAGAATGAATACATCAAAATGTCTCTAATACTTAGGGCATTTCCTAGCATCAGAAACCTCTGATAGTGATATGGCATGGCCTCTCCCTTATAAACATCCCAAATGTCAGAGAGGACCTGGTATCACCTCTCTTCCATATCGTCTCAAATGTCTCTGCCTCTAGCTGGTCCATTGAAGTTATTGAGGTCTTGGTAGAACTCAACCCATTACATTGCCGGATCCCTAATCTTTCGTCGTCTGTTCTACCATACCATCACTGGTCCCTCTAGTCGACTACTGGCCAATACCACCTATAGGTGAGGTGGGATATGGCAGGCTTAAAAAATCACCTCCATGTGGTGAATCTAATATGCAAGTTTATGTGGGTGGCGACCATCATATAGGTCCAGTCGCATGGCGGCAAAAGCAAGGCTCGCTTGACGGTCTTCTTGCACTTGGCGGGGGTCAACTGACAGTCTAAAGTTACCCCATTCTGAGTTAACCAATCCATACCAAGAATCACATCATAGCATGTCATTGGTAGAATAATCAATTGAACATTAATTCATTCGCCTTCTCACGTAACAATATTTTTCCAACATATCAAAGAAGCTTCAGTTTTCCCAAGCGGTGTATATAAGTGCAAGGGTGACTCTAGAGGTTTTATTTCTAGTTCTAGTGTTTTTGCAAATGTCGATGCAATAAATGAATGATTGGCACCACTATCAAACAATACATGTGCCCAACTAGAAGAGATCAAGATCATACCATCCATGACTACAGGACTGTTCCAAATAGTTGGGTCACCTTATTCCACAGCATACATCTTCCCTTTGCCCCAGTCGTTTGTATTATTCCTTGACGAAGTAGGTCGGACTAGCCTAAATTGTGGTGGTTTCGAGGAAGCTTGCATGTTGGTTGACATCTGAGGTATCATCTGGGGTTGAGATGACTAAGGTCGTTAATTCGACTGAAAAGAGGATTGTAGTGGCATGTATTGAGACTAGCCAAATCCTGATTGTCCCTGACTGAACTGTCCGGATCCAGGTTGACGGAATCCTACCAATGACTGAGTGGATTGTTGATGCTGCTGAGCCTGTTGTTGCTATCTATAGGGGCAATTCCTCCTTAGGTGTCCCATTTGGCCATAATTATAATAGTATATCGTATATGGATGAGACCCTCTAAAGGATGTGTTACCAGTATTGTTAGCCTTTCCATCTCTGACGTTACCTCCACTAACTTGAGTGCGAGTTCCTCGCTAGCTTCTTATCGGTCCACCAGATGTCCTTAGAGCTTCTGTTCTCTCCTTTTGAAAATTTTGGTTATCCTATTCTATGTGTAAGGTGGCTGACACTAGTGTCGGGTAGTCTCGAATTTGCATACCCACCAGTAATTTTCTTATAGATGGTCTGAGTCCTTGCTCAAACTTTATGAATTTTGTTCGCTCGGTGGCCACCATCGAAGAAGCAAATCTTGATAGCTCCCCAAATTTGGATACATACTCAAACACGGTCATGTTCCTCTATTGTAGACTCATGAATGCTATAACCTTTTGATCTTTGAAACTTTCTAGGAAAAATTGATCGTAAAACAGCTGTTCAAACATTTCCCAGGCCATCTCTTGTGGATTGTGAGTTCTTCTTATTTGTCTCCACCAGATGCCAGCTCTACCATCGAAACAGGTGGAAACGACTTCAATCCTATGCTCGAGTGGGGTCCGTATGGTGTCCATTTTCATTACTACTCCTTGAAACCAATCGTCTGCTTCTTGGGGATTGCTATCACCAGTAAAGGATGAAACTCTGAGTCATTGAAAATCTCGCAAGCTTCGATTCACATCATGTACCATTGGCTCATTTCTCGCATGATTTGCTATGTTTTGGAAAGCCTGATATATGATTTCCTCAATGTTATTTGTCTGCTCTTGCTCTAGTGTCGGGGTTGGGACGTTTCTAGGTCTATGTCTTGGTGGCATTCTAAAAAAAAATGAAATAAAATCCTGGACTATAAGTTTGTATTTTATTTTATTCCAAGTATGTATATAATTTCCCATGCGAATCCCAAACTGTGCTTTGATACCAAAACAATTGTCACGTCCCAAAACCCGGGGCGTTACGTTTTAGGGATGAAATAAATGAATCGGATCAAGGAATGATAGATCCCGATTCCCTAGGTCCACCGATTTTTATCTTAAAACCATTTACTATCTATTTAAACTTTTTTTTTCCTTCCGATTATGATCGAGTGAATTTACTAAACATTTTTATTAAAATATCACGACAGGTTCCCTATTTCCCACAGATGCATACTTAAATAAAATAAAGTAAATTACAAATAATAAAATAAAAGTTAAAGTTTACAATTCCGGAACATTCAAGTTTACATTCATAATTATAAATATAAATTAATAGACTTCTCGTCTTTAGCTTTCAAGCTCTGAATTCAACCAACTCGTATCTACCAATTAGCTTCCATTCTTAGGGGTTAACCAGTTTTAAATAATGAATGAAATGCCCAATAGGATATTTTTAAATCATTTTTCAAACATTTTTATTTTGAAACAAGATAATAATATTATATAAATGCAGTATAAAATCTTAAACGTGTAATCTTAAATATGTAAATTATGTCCTTAAATACATCTAGTTTGTGTATGGTCTGTATGAGCTTCCCCCACTACAACATTCCATGATGGGTTGTCATCGATCGATATGTGCACTCTTCGCATGTGTGTTCTGCTCTCGGTATACTTTAACACCAAATTCCATTTTCCAAATTTCCTTTGAAAATAAAATTCATGTAATAAAATATGTCGTATTATTTTCTAAAAATCCGTGACCGAGTATTTTTCTTTAATTTCTAAAATCGTAATATTTTCAAAATCACAGAATTTATAAAATTTTATAAATTCATTTTCTTCAAATCATTTTAGCCAAATCACTAAAAACAAAATGGGCTACAAGGAGAGGATAAGATATCCTACCTATTGATAATATATCTGCTGATAACTTCTAACATGTATTCTGAAATAGTCCTTTCTCCAATTTTGATCAACGAGTACCAAAAACAAAATTACAAATAATTTAATTATCTGTTTAAAAATCCTGTAATCGTAATTACGATAAATTCCACTAACTAGTGTGTCATTGATTTAATGTTTTAAAATAATATTTTATTTTAATACTCATAATTTTTAACAACATGTTACTATTATTATTTTTTTATACTTGTATATATATATTTTTTAAATTTTGGCATAAACTGTCTTAAATATTAACTACCTAAAAACTCAAAAATTTTCAAACCTGCAGATAATCAATCCAATTCTCAGAACAGTTTCAAGTATAATTCAAATCTAAAATCTCATATCAATTTAAAACATTTATTTTTAAAAAACTCTTATTATTATTATTATTATTATTATTATTAATTATTTTGTCTTTTATCTATTAATGTTGCTGTTTTGTTTTATAGACACACGCACACACACATAATTATATTTACATATATACGTTTTGAGGGGGAAAGATCCGGTCGGTGGAGTGGACGGCGAAATGCGTGAGCACGGTGGCTTGGTGGCCTTGAGTTGGGCTGGCGACTGCTGGCGCAAAGCGACCGAGCATGGGTGGGGTCGATCGGGATCGGTTTGAGAGATAAGCAGGCGAACCCGGCGTGGGGTGGCTCGGTCTGCGCGGTGGTTCATGCACGAGGACTGGTCTAAGTCCGACTGGTGGTTGTTCAGCTTGGTCGCGAGGAGAGCTCCGCAATGGCGAGTCCGGTTGAAGCACCGCTCTGGTTGCGGATCTCAGCCGGGCATGCGAGGACAATGGCTGGGTTGTTCGGTGTTCAACATGGCAGTTGGTTGGCGAGGAGACTTATCGGTGATGGTGGCTCGTGGTTCGGCGTTAGCTCGGGCTGGTGAGCTTGAGTGTTGGTTACGGGTTACGAGCGCAACGAAGGATGGGGCTACTGCACGACGTTCGAGCGGTTGGGCTTCGGGCTTGGTCGAGCTTCGGTGCTTGGGTCGGACGGCGAGCGGTGACGGCGCAAAGTGGAGAGGTTGGCTCGGATTTGGTGCTTAACTAGGCTGGCTTCGGTGGCGGGTTTGGTGGCGGCTGCCGGTTGGTGTCGGTTACAAGTGGTGGAGGCTGTTGAGGTTGGGTGGCCGTGGGGAGAGAAGAAAATGAAAAGGAAAAGATTGAGAGAGAAGAAGAAGAGTAAGATTTGTAGTGATAAAAGAAAAAGGAAAAACGGTGAGAGAATTTAAAAATAAAAAAAGAGAGACACAAAGAGAGAATCGGTGAGAACTGAGAGAATGAGTTGAGACTGAGAGTGAATACGTAATGTATTCTGCAATGAAGAAAACGGAAGAAAAGGAAAGAAAACAATAATGAGAGGAGACCGGATAAAGAAGTGGTTGAGTGACAAAAATCTAAGAACCGGAGGGTAATAGACAAGATAAGAAATCATTCAAGGTGAGCTGTGAAGATAATGTAAAGAGAGAGAATAATTAAGAAGCAATTGAGATTGAAGAGGAGATATAAAAAAAATTTTTTAATTTAATTTAATTTATTTTGTTGTTATTATTTTTTTTTTAAATTGGGATAAAAATTGTAATTTCTTTTAATTTTAATAAGATTTTAAAATATTTTTAAATTAATATTTAATATATTAAAAGTTTTAAATTTAATTTTTAAAGTAAAAATTTAATTTACACACTAATAATTATTATTATTTTTTTACATTCACGCGCGTAACAATTTTGGTGATTTTGTTTTTCGTTTTTTAGTTTTGCTTTTTAGTGAAATCTTCTAACTTTTATATAAAGGGAAAAATTAAGCAGAATAGCATCAGGCACAAAGATTGACATAGCATAATATATCGTATTGTTAAAAAATTAATCCGAAGATGAAAACTAATTTCTTATCAACAATAACAATAAAAGAATATGTATATAAAGTTACCATGGTAAAAATCTCCCTATTTAATCTCAATAATAGCCGTATTAATGTATTTCGCCTATCGGCGTAAAATAAAAAGTATAATTGGGTACCTTAAAGCCAGATGGTAGTTCATACTTCTTTAGTATCTTGATAAAATTTGAAACGGATGATAGGTTGAGCCCTACTAGATTCTTTTATGTTCTCTTTTCTTGGCTGGGAATAGCATTTTTTCAAGAAAAATTCTGTAAGACAAGGTTTGCTTGGAAATTACAAAGAGACCACAGAGAAATAAGTTCATAGAAAAGGAATCACAATCAATCAATTAAATCAAAGAATGAATCAAAATTTGTACATCTGCAAGATGCTTCAGGTTCCAAGACCCTACTACATTGCGCTTTCACCAATCAAGTTTGTTGATGGTGTTTAACACACACGAAACTCAAGAATTTCAAAGATGGAGTTACGAACACCAACACTAATGAAGGCATAAAAAAACCCCATCTTCTCTTCGACTTCCCGCGCTAATCTTTCGAGTTCCCACGGAGTCCCTCGATTTTACTTTGCCAAATTCGTCGCCCCTTTAACGCGAAGAACCGAAAAAGCTTCTTCTTTTTTTTTTTAGCACCGTTTCTATGTACATATTTTTTCATCCTTCTCTTCGTCTTGTTTAAGGTGCGTTTGCCTACGGACTAATTCATCTAAGGCTTCCTTCATCCACAAATGTTGACACACTTCTCTAGCTTGAGCAACCGACATCTGCCAAAATTTCAAACAACCATTTAGAAGATGCAATCCTTATACAAACACTCAAAAAAAAAAAAAAACACCAAAATAAACAAATAGTAAAACACAGATTTTTAACCGTTTAAATTAGTTCCAACAAAATTTTCTTATTTTTCTAAATCTGACAGTTAAAAACTGTGTTCAATCTCGCAATTTTGCATCCAAAAATGGAAAGAGAAACTTTATAATAATATATACATACCCATCTGCGTTTTCTTAAGTTCTTTTCAGGCCATTGGTCTAATTGCTCCTGAACAAGCATAGGAAACATGTAACCCTCATGGAGTCTGCCACCTCTTTTGCTCTGGTAACGCCATTTACCCAACCTACGCTGATAAACACAACAAACGACTCAGAAAAATAGCCTTTAATTTTCCTTCCTTTTTTTTTTTTTTTTGGGATGAAAAAGTATTTTTTACTTTCTTCATCAAATTTCAAAATGAAGAAGAAAAAGGTGAGGTTTATTTTTCCCTTTCAAATACTAACCTCAACTATGCCTCTTACACCAGCTTCCTCTAGCGTCTCTCTTAGAGCAGCATCTTCCATGGATTCATCAAGTTCCCAACCTCCCTTTGGGAACATCATTTCTTGACCCTTTTGTGAACTTATCACAAGGACTTCTAGTTCCTTCACCGACGAAAATTCACCGCTTTTGGTGTATCTGTAAGGTATGCATCTGCATAATTTCAACATTTTTACATGATTAAGAATTTGTCTAACAATTAAAAAAATTAAAAAAAAAGTCAACAATATGAAGAGTTAGATTATGAAGGCCAAAAGTAACAAATACACACTCGAAATTTCTCAAAACCCAGAAGATTTAACGCAAGAAATCTTCAAAATAGTCATAGAAAAAAAAAAGTTCGAGAAGGGTATTAAAAAAAAGAAAAATAAAATAAAAAAAGCATACCCAACGACTTGGCGACAACCCTCGTCATAGCGCTGCAAATGCCTACCGGAGCGAGAAACCATGGAGACCATGCTCTTAATTTGAACGGGAAATAGTTTCTCGTGGAATAAAGAAGAGAGAATAAAATTGGCAATATTTTTAGACATAATGAGACCCATATCCGGTTTGCTTATCCCTCCACCAAAGAAAAAAGATTAAAAAAAAAAGAAATTACTCTTTGCGCTACTTGTGCGAACAAAGAGGGGTTTTCCTCGACAACCCAAGTTGGAAACACCTCGGACAAACCGACTTTATATCCTCAATTCTAAAAATGACCAGTGAAACCAACGGTTTATACTCTTGTGGGAAATCACACACTGAGAATTGGGGATTTAAAGAGATAGAATGAGAGAGAGAGAGAGAGAGAGGTGTGTGGGGTGCGGGGGGGGGGGGGGGGGGGGGGGGGTGGGCGCTGGGGGTGGGCGCTCGGGGGGAGAGAGAGAGAGAGAGAAGGATAAGAAACCAACTTTATTGAGTTAAGTATATATAAACCGAAGGAGGGTGTTTGCGTGCTCCCCGTGTTTTGCTTCGTGACAAGTTGAATGACAACCGAACGCGCAGAACTTTTTTTTTTTTTTTTTTCGTGCTTAGGGGAAAGTTGACAATGACTAACTTGGTCCCCCCACCACACCCCCCCCCGCCCCGCCCCCCCCCCCCCCCCCCCCCCCCCCCCCCCCAAACACAAACACACAAAGTGACTAGAAGAAGAAGATTACGCTAGCATACGAGTGCGAGCACACTTTATTAGAAACTCCCCAAGAAGTCAATTTATTAATTTGTTGGACAATTCTTCCGAGCAAATAAAAAGGAAAAAGAAAACTCTACTTAAAAAAATTTTGATATTTTAACAGACTTATATTAAAATCTGAAAACAATTCAGAATTGTGTCGGTTGATAATTTTATAGAAAATTTTCATTTGAATTGGTGAATATGTACCGTATAAGCTTGTGCATAAAACATAGTTCGATATATAGACCAATTTGTCATGACTGTTGCATAAAAAAAATCAATATGAAAGAAGTTATTACGTAATTTTGAGTATTTTCTTTTCCGGAAGAGATTTATCTTAGGTTTCGTTTCATTACAAATAAAATAAAAACAACCTAGAAACAAAAAAAGTAATTAAGATCATTCGATATAATGTTTTTGTATTCTATAACAATACATTCTAATCAAATATGTGACATTCTTACATCTTTAATACCGGTTAAAATTTTTGTTTTTATGTAGACAAAAATTAGTCTTGAAAAGGAAAGAATTAGGACCATTTTAATTAAATGATTATTTTTTGTTTCTTTCTCTCTAGAAACTATCCCTCCGTCTGTTTGACACGTTTAAATTTAGAAAATGAAAAATTTTTCATTTTAAGAAAAATGAACATTCCTAAATTTTCGTATCTGAACATCCAACATTTTTCATTTTTTAAAAATGAAAAAAGAGCTCTCTAAAAACAAAAAATTTTTACCCATCCAAACAACTTTTCACTTTTAAAAAAAATTCCAAATAACTTTTTATTTTTCATATCTAAAAATTTTTTATTTTCTAAAAACAAACACCCCATCCAAACGGACCATATGAATATCAAACGACTTTAAAACAAAAATATATTATTTGTTGTTTTTCTAAACACAAATTATAAATGCAATTTTTTTAGTTTTTACTATGTTGGCGATAAATAAAATATCTAAAAGACTATTAAAAAAAAAAACTAGTGGGGAATTTCTTTCCTATTTTTTCTACTTGATGATATGGCTTTGGTTCCAACTATTGCCAATAATGGCATTTTGTTTTTTGCTCAACAACAAAAATTTGTTGAACCATTATCTCATTGAGGATATTATGTAATGTATCCTTCGAATATAATAATAATCATAATAATAAGGGTCCATCTAACGTTTTTTAGAGACTTTTTTTTAATTAGAAAAAAATTGTTATACGAAATATATTTAGAAAAAAAAATTGTTTAGAGTGAAGAAAGATATAAAATTTTAAAAGTTTTTTTTTTTAAATTAATATTGATATTATTTGATTTCTATTAGAATTTTACATAATTTTTAAAAAAATTATTTTATTTAAATTTGTATATATAAAATTATAAATTTTAAAATTTGTAATAATATTTTAAAAATATAAATAATAAGAAGTAATAAGAAGATAAAAGCCTTAAATAAGCCAACAAGTAGTGCTTTGAGACGCCCATACTGAAATGTTTACAATAATAATAATAATAAGAGCGTCAACGAAACGCGCTCCAAAGGAGAGTTCAAAAGGGTTTCAAATTTTACTAATTTATGTGGCTTAAATGGGGCATTTTAAAACCCAAATGAAAAGGACGTCCGCCTGTGGCCGCTTCGCGGTAATGCCGAGCGTGTGAGCGACGACCAACGCGTTTCAACAGCACTTTTTTATTTTATTTTATTTTGTGGAAGGACGGACTTTTTTTAATATTTAATAAAATTTTTTTTATTATTAAAAAATAATTAAACAAAAATATATATATATATATGTATAACATAAGCTACTTCCAGATACAGGTTCGGCAGGGCGACAATATTACTTAATACTCCGCCCACACGCTTTGAGCAATATGACCAATGACTCCTCACGTTGATGTTTCTCAATTAGTCGTAGAGTAGTAGATGGCAAATAATAAAGCTGCACTTTCTTCGCTCTTTCAACGCTTTCGGGACTTCTATTAAATGGGCAAATTGGGCTTCGAGGGTGTCATTGAAACTTAGAGTCGGTTTCGATAAGAGGTCCGTTTTTTTAAAATAAAAAATTTTTAGATATGAAAAATAAAAGGTTATTTAGAATTTTTTTTAAAAGTAAAAAGTTGTTTGAAATTGTGAAAACTTTTTATTTCTAGATAGCTCTTTTTTTATTTTTAAAAAATAAAAAATTTTGAATGTTCAGATACAGAAATTTAAGAAAGTTCATTTTTCTTATAATGAAAAATTTTTTATTTTTCAAATTTGGACATGTTAAACAAACGGAGTGCTATTCTTATTATTATTATTTTTAGAACAGGAAAACAATCATTATAATCTTTTAAGAAAAGGCATTATATTAATAAATCAAATTACATCGGGAAGGTTTTCACTTCACCGCATTTTAAAAAATAAGAGGAAATTTTGTAGCAGGACAAGAAAATAAATAAATAATTAGCCCGTTTTGTATTTGGATTATAAAAATTTCCTCACTCAGGTTCTTAGTCTATTAATGTTGATAAATTAGTCCCTAAAATTTTATTTATTTTTTGACAGTTTTGACCCTTGAAAAGATTTCTAAAATTTAACCGATATAATTACATCCCAACAATATAATAAAATAATAATAAAGAAAATACAATAATGAACAATAAATTTTTATTCACTCTTTTTGTATTTAGATTAGAATAAGGAGGGCATTTTACACTAATTATTATGGGTTATTCTCTAAAATAACACATGAATTATACATTTAGTCATATTAGATTATGACTTGATTTTACATGTCATACTACGTTGCATGTTTATATTATTACGTAAACGGTCCATTTATCAGTAATCGTTAACTATTTGGATAGAAATTAATGTTTCGTTTGGTAAACGCATTGTATTTGCATTACATTTGAAATACAATGTATTGAATATAATTTGTATTTGGAGAAAAAGTAGTAGTATTGCATTTGAACGTAATATGTGTTTAGATGAAAAGTATTTGAATTATATTTTAATAATAAATATGTGATGTGATGGGTAAAAGTAGAGAGAAAAAAAGAAGAGAGAGAGAGAATATGTGATATAATTAATAAAAGTAAAAGAAAAGTAATATAATAAATAGTGATTGTATTGGATTTAAAATGTGATATAATTAGTATTTGAATGAAATGTTTTTGTATTTGAAGAAAAATTACATTACATTTAAATGTAATGTAAAAAAAAGCGTGTATCAAACATACTATAAATACGTTCTAATCCTATGAGCTTTAATTAAGGGAAAGAATTACTAAACATTTTTTTAGGGGAAAATCATACGTTAAAATATCTCTGATGAAACTAAATCTTTAATGAATTTATAATGGGAGAAGGAGGTAAATAGGCCAAAATTGAACATCAATAAAAATAAATAGTAGAAAAAGTTTAAGCTATTAGTAAATAGCATATTTTTGGTAAATCATGATTTACCGTAACTTGAAATTCCAAAAATACCCCTTTGTACGTAAATGTTAGTAAATTTATTTGGTAAATCATTTATTTATCGATTTTGATAATTTATCTGGTAAATCAATTCGTAAATCATTAATTTACTATGTAAATAAAGAACTCTTGATTTCGTAAGTCATTAATTTACTAATGTAATTAAGTGTAAATTATTGATTTATCGGTATAAATTCTTAATTTAATAGATCATAATTTACTATTTAATTGATTTATTATGTAAACCATTGATTTATCATACAAAATCTTAATTTACCCCTTTGTATGTCAATTGACCAAAAACCTAGCACTTTACCCCAAAATCATTTATTTACAGTGTAAATCATTAATTTACAGATTTTGGTAAATCATTATTTACTAGATTTGCAAAACAGTCCAAAAAATAGTATGAACCCTAACTTTAGCCCTCCAAATTGACTTAAACCTTAAACCACCCAAAAATCTACCGCCACACTTCACCATCACCGTCATCTTGGAGGCACTGTCATTCTCGGAGAAACCGTCGTCACTGTCGACATTCTCAAAAATCACCTACCAAGCTAGCGTTTGTTTAATCAGAAGCTCCTGAGATCTAGAGTTCGCGAGCTCATTATGATGACGACTTGAAAACTCTGATAATTCAAGGAATCTCAGGAGTCATTAGATCGAACCGAGTCGTAATCTGGCTAAAATCGCGACTCTCCACTCGGATTTCCTCCTTTCCAGCAAGATCTAGTTGGATCCGTTCAGATCTGGTGAAGAGCCGCGATGATTTTATCGCCAAACTTGACCAACACCACGAGATCTCTGTTCAACCTGCAAAGCAAAAAACAGAAAACAACAATCCCAGATCGTGATGGTTTTGAAGCCTCTGACAATCTCTAGCATGATCGAGCTTAGATCTAACTATCAGACTCCAGGATTAGCTAAGATCCATAAAGATCTAAATCATGATATTGTGATTTTTCTTACAAGAATGATTCAAAGGTCCAAATGTCGTGAGCTCGTAATTTTATGGCGATCAATCTATCGAAGATCACGACGGGAAAATGACGGAAGCAAAGATTCATTATCGGAGATGATGATCGAAACGGTGCAAAAAGGGGCAGAGGAGAGAGTGAAACTCGGAGGGGAAAGAAAGAGAGAAAGAGAGAGAGAGAGAAGAGAGATAAGGATGAGAGAGAAATGGGTGGGTTTTTAGGAGAATATGAAAAATATAGGTCAAAAACATATTTTAGAGGTAAAATAGGAATATTATTTGTATTATATTTAGATATACTATAAATTTTTTAAGGTTTCAAAATATGTTATTTACTTTTAAAGCATATGAAAAATGGTCTATTTCCTATAATTTCTCATTTATAATTTACTTCAAAAATATCTTTAATGGAGGTAAAGTTTCCCTCACAAAAATGTTTAATTACAATTTTAACTTTACCTAAATTTCATCTAATCATAATGTGTTTAATTTATCTATAATTTATGACAAAATACTAATAAGGGCCGTTTGAGTAATAGTAGAGAAGCACAAACGTGATGTGTAAAATTAAAAGTTAGGGGCCAACATTAGGCAGGGTATATAGTTTGTTGTCATCTATCAAAGTACCCTATAATTATTTGTATAAAATTTCATGTTATCAAGAAATGATTCATGATTGTCTACAATAAATTTTTCAAAAATATTTCTTTAGTTTTCATGTTAGAGACCAAAACTACCAAAAATCAAAAGTTCAAATGCTAATTTAACAAGATTAAAATTTTAAAGACCCAAATGACAAAATATATATTGTTCATAGATGATACATGCTAATTACCCTAAAAATATAGGGTACTAGTAATTTTGTTGAATTGTTATATTTATTGGAATACTACTAGGAATATCAACTTTAATCTTAACTTTGAGTTCTCACTATTTCATTGATAAATATAAGATCTTCTTACTAATTATTATGACAATATTTATCAATAAAAAAGTAACAACTCAAAATTAGTATAAAAAGATAAAACTAATGTTGTGTCCCCAGTACTTTTCTATTTATTTTAATCTGCTTTGATTTTTAGAGTAATTTATTAGTTTATAGCTATATTAGTATAATATTATTTTATATTTATAGTAAAATTCTCCATTAAAAGAATACTTTATTAATAATATGGATTTAAAGTTAATTTTGTGGAGCTTCTATAGTTAGATATCTTTGCTGCCAATATATGTTTCTTATTATTTAAATTAATCAAAATCATATCAAATGAAAAAAGATATACCAAACTAACAAAACTTAATAAAAATTTGACTATTCATATCAGTATCTTTGTGGTAGTAGCATTTTAACAAATAGAATTGATTATTTTTTAGCCTTGCTCAACCTACCATATGGTTAAATGAGGTTCTCTCACAATATATCCGGCTAACTTGTCGGATTTCTTAACATTTTGCAATTTTCATTTCTTTTATGTCACTATCACATCAATGAGTAACAAAAGTAGCAACTATGATCAACAATTGTCATCATAATATTTGTTGATGGTGAAAATTTGTTAACTCAGAATTATCCTCATCACGCTTCAACTTGCTATGAACATTAATAGAAAATTTACAGAAAATAGAGAATACAAGAAATTTTATAAAGGTTCACCAAAATCTTTGTAGCTATGTCCTCTCTTGGTGCTTTAAAGAGATTACCATTGGAAGCACTTGGCTTTTGTATCAGAAATAGCACCCTTCTTTTTCAAAAGGGAGATTGACCTTTTTATATAGGCCACTTTGGATAAGTACAATAAATTTAATTAAGAAAATATAATCTAGTGAATATCCCTAACCCGTTGTGACGCCCTGTGCCCTTGGTGGACCGGACTGTAACTAAAAACTTTCTTATTTTAATAATACTTATACTTTCTTACAATTGATACTTAACTAGATATCATAAATTTAGGGATTTTTTTTATATGTATGTATTTACTGTATACGTACGTATACCGATTACTATTCAAAAATACTATTTAATGGTTACTATTCTAAAATACTATTCAACGGTTACTATTTAAAAATAATGTTTAAGGTTACTATTCAAAAGCACTGTTTATGGTTACTATTCAAAAATACTGTTTACAATTACTATTTAAAAATACTGTATAATGATTACTATTCAAAGATACTATTTGAATGTTACTATTCAGAAATACTATCACTATTCAAAAATACTGTATGCTTAAAATGTGCAGAAGATTTACTTGCGGTGTATCCATAACCTCGCCCTTACATCCACCTCTGCCGTCATCATCGCCCATTGTGGTTTAAGTCATAGGACGCTTACCTACAACATGAACACACTTCCTGAGCTTTATGCCCAGTAAGTACAACATGTTAACCGCAAAACATGTTTAAACATCGTACATACTTAAAATCATATAAGCATGTCATATACCATTTAACATGTCACATACCACATCATCACATAACATATCATTGAATATAAAACTTCACATACTATACACATAATAGAAACATCATATACTGAGTGCATCTTACTGTAACTAGAAGCATAGCGAACTATAACTAATGCATACCGTGAACAATGCATGGTCCAGTTTTGCTCATTTATGCTTCATTATTCTCATTTCTTTCTTATGTCTACTTAGGGCCCTTTATATTTATATACATAATATGGGCCTCGTGCCCGTTGTATTTCTATACCTAAGGTGGGCCTCGTGCCCGTTATATCCGTTCTATGCATATACATAATGTGGGCCTCGTGCCCGTTATAATTATATACTTAATGTGGGCCTCGTGCCCGTTATAATTATATACTTAATGTGGGCCTCTTGTCTGTTATAACGACACCTTAATTTTAATTACCCAATTCTTTATCTAATCGGGCCATATGCTCTACTAAGCCATCCCTTAATCTTACGAGATAGGGATGCATGGCTCCTAACTTTGTTTTTTTATCAATCTATACGATTGTGAAACTACATGCTCTTATATATGCTCTGCATCAACGTGTGCATGGCATAAATACTTAACATACTGTAAAAACATCATTTTAAATACATTTTATTCATGCCGTAAGAGGAGTTGTACTCACCAAATTGCAAGCAAATTGCGTACTCGCACCTTTAACAAATTACAGGTGACCACCTGTCATCAATAACATTCCTTATTAATAATCTCCTTGAGTTACCATTAACATTAGTGACTATAACTTGCGTTTCTATGGGGTACTGAGGCCCGTCGGTACCCTATTGGCCTACTATAGGGATTTGGTGTCTAACTTGTACCGTGTTTGATTAATTGTTTACTTGACAGATTAATCATCATTCCTTACCATATTGTTCGAAACACAGTCCTTGACTATGTCACGTCCCAAAACCCGGGACAGCGACAGGTGTCACTTCCCAAAAAGCTGGGATAGTGACGGATATAAAATTTTAAAAGAATAAGAGAAGAAAAGCTCAGACTCCTAAGTCTGTCCATTTTTATATCTTACCCTTTACCGACTCTTTAAACTTGTTTATAAATTATGCTTGTATATTTTAAATTAATTAATATTGGTAGTTCTATTTTTTACCGCAATATCAGGTGGTGAGGTACCCATGTCCCACAGATGCATACTTGGATAAAATAAAATAACTGAAATTGCAAAAGTAAAGTTTAGGATTTACAGTCCCGGAATGCTCTTATACATACGTTGTCCTAATGTACAGATCCCTACTTCAAGTCTTAGATCATGTCGTCCACGGTCGGTTCCACGTCACCTGTATCCTCTAATCAGCTTTCTCTCCTGAGGGTTTACCAGTTTTAAAACAGTGAACAAAAGGCCCAGTAGGATATTCTTTTAAAAAAAATATTTCAACATTTTATTTTAACCATCATACTAAGTATGTCAATGCAGTACCGAATCATAAACGTGGAATCGTGATTATGCAAATTGTGTCCCTATATACATCTAGTTCGTGTACGGTCTGTATGAGCCTCCTTCACCATGCCAAAGCATAATGAGTGATTCTTGATCGAGATGTGCACTCTTCACACGTGTGTGCTGGCTCCCGGTATACTTTAACACCAAATCCAACTTTCAACCTTTCACGTGAACCTATGATTCACATAATAAAAATATACCGTATTGTTTTTCAAAAAATCCGTAACCGGATATTTTTCCCTTAATTTCCGAAATCGTGATATTTTCTAAATCACGTAAATTTTAATGCTTTATAAACACATTTTCTTTAAATGATTTTGGCCAAATCATTAAAACAAAACTGGCTACAAAGAAAGGGTAAGATATCCTACCTCGTCAGCAATTTGACCTACAGTCAATTTCTCGCACGAATTCCAAGATAGTCTTTCTTTCTGAATTCGATCAACGAGTACCTAAAACCAGAAACACAGATAATTTAATTATCTGTCCAAGAATTCTATAATCGAATTACGATAAACTCAACTAATTAGTATGCCATTGAATTTTTAAAATTTAAAATGATGCTTTATTTTAATACCGTAATTTTAAAATAGAAATTTTTAACACAAATATCCAAAATATATATATTTTTTAAAAATTTCGGCATGACCTGCCCTAAAAATAGGCTTCCCCAAAAGCTCTAAATTGCTCAACCTACAGAAAAATTTTCCAATTCCCAGAACAATTTAAAAATACAAATTTCAAACCAATTTAAAATTTAAAATCTAAAAATCATTATTATTATTATTATTATTATTATTATTATTATTATTATTATTATTATTAGATATATATATATCTTTATACTATTACACACACAGATATACATTAATATATATATACATATACAGTGCTTTTTTTTTTTCTCTTTTTTTTTTCCTGAGAAGATTCGGCCGGCCGGAAGAAACTCACGGCGGTAGGGGGCGGCGGCTGGCGTCGGCACGGCGGTCGGCAGTGCGGTGAAGGGCAGCCGGTGAGGCGGGGACGAGCGGGTGGCTAGGCTGCAATGGGGTTCGGCTTGGGCACCGGATTCGGCTGAGCGAGACAACGTTCGGGGAGAAGTTCGCGCGGTCTTGGGCACGGACGGGACGGCTTTGGCCACGACGGAGTGGCAACTCGAGGAGGCTAGCAGCAGGCGGCCCGCGATTGTCGACTTGGGGTGGGCGCTAGGAAGGCGAGACGCGGCTGGCGGTCTTCGATCGACCGGCTTGGCGGCGGTGCAGCGACGGTCGATCGACTGTGGCGTCGCGAGGAGCTCGGGTTGGCGGCGTTCGGCGAGGCGGGGACGGCGGCGACTTCCGGTGGAGGAGGGAGGATCGGCGTGGAAGAAGTGAGGGGGTGGCTTTAGGCCAAAAGAAAAGGAAAAGAAAAAGAAGAGAAAAGATGTGGAGGGGAAGGGATTCGGCGAAGAAGAAGAAGAAGAGGAAAAAGTAAAGGAAGAGAGGAAAAAAAAAAAGGAGTGTGAGAGGGAAACGAGGGCGAGAAGAAAAGAAGAAAAAGAAAGAAGAAGAAAAAAAGAAAAAAAAAACAAGGGAGAGAGAAGGAGAAAGGGAATCGGTGGGGGGGGGGGGGGGAAGCTTTAAAAAAAAAAAAAAGAGAGGGAGCAGGGGAGATGAGCGAGCGTGAGAGAGAGTGAAGAGAGAGAGTGAGTAATCGGCAGGAAAAATAAAACAGAGAGAGGGAATGAGCGGTGGGTCGGTGAAGAAGAAAGAAAAAGAAAAAAAATGAGAGGGGGGAAAAATTTCGAAAGAATCTAGAAAGAAAGAAAAAAAAGAAAAATAAATAAATAAAAAAAATATTTAACAAATTTGGATTAGGTAAAAATTGTTAAAATTTTAAAATTGGTAAAAATGTTTTAAATATTCTCAAATTAATATTTAATACCCCAAAAATTTAAAATTGAATTCCCATGATAATAAGAAAAATTTTATTGGCACACTAACAAATTGAGTTTATACATTCACGCGCGAAATTTTAAATTCAAAAATTTCGTAGCGTGACAGACTAGGTGCCGACCAGTCAACTAATCGGTTACCTTGCGCATTGGTAACTAAATAGCCTACTGGGTTACTACACATAAACTTAGTGTAGTAACCGACCGGGTTACTTCGCTTGTTGGGGTGTGGTAGCCTACCAGGGTACTATTTCTAGTTTGGTGTAATGGCCCACTGGGCCACTATGGCTTGTTTGGGATAGTAGCCTACCAGGCTACTAAGGCTTGTTTGGTGTAGTAGCCTATCGGGCTACTGACACTATTTTACTTTGAAAAATTGTTTGGGTTGGCTTGTAAAAATTCTTGGAAAAATTTCTTGTTTTGAAACCATCCCCTTATCACCCCGTTGGAAGGTGGGGGACGTTTCTATGAAAACCTTGTTCATATTTTAAAGTATTAAAAATACATTTTTATTTTGAAGAGTATAAATTACATTTTTTTATGCTTGCATTTTAAAGGTGGTTTTGAACCACTTTTGAAAACTATTTTGAAACTTGGTCGAAACGATTTTGTTTTGATTTTGCCGAATATGAAAGTTTTCATCCTCGACGAGATGAACAAATCTCATGTTCACCTCAGAGCTCAAATCTAACTCTAACGGCTCCTAAATTTATCAAACCCATGGACTATGTGCCCAGTTTTTTGTAAAAGTCCCAGTTTTATATCACTTTGAAAATGGCTTTGTTTGAGCCCGAAACGGCCAAATTTTTAAAACATGCATAGGTCGTCTTAAAGATTTTGACGTGTTCTACAACTTTTATGTTGAGCCCGAAAAGCAGTTCAAACTCTAAGTGGTCCATTTTTGACAAAACCCATGACCAATCTCTGGATTCAAATTTTTGATCCCAGTTTTGGGCACCAAGTGAAAAACACTCTAAAAACCTATTTTACTCTCGTTTTTGGCCGAGGGCTATTAGATGTAAAAATGACCATATCGAAATTTTCTTAAAACACTATTGGTGGCGTTTGATATTGTTTTTGAAATGTTTTCTGTTTTCAAAAAAATTGAAAATGAGAATGTTTTGAAAACTGTGTTAAGATCATTTCTGAAACTGTGTTTGATTATGTTTTCTGAGTGTATATTTTGAAAAACATAAAAATGAAACTTTGTTTGGTTATATTTTTTCAAAACCCATTTCATTTTCAAAAAACCCAAAAAACACAATATTTTTTGGAAATGAAAACAAAAAGTAAAAACAACTTTTTTTCGTTTTCAAAAAACCCAAAAAAACAACATAGTTGAAAACGGTGTTTTCGAAACGGTTTTGAAAACGTTAAATAAACAAACGCTATTTTGAAACCGTTTTCATTTTCTGTGTTTTTGAAAATGGAAAATCATTGTTAAGATCAAAAACAAACGCCCCCTATGTTTTACTAAATCTCAAATTCGGATTCTAAGGGGGTCGAAATGGCCAAAATCCGTGGCCTTTCCTAGGGACAGATTTGTGTCCAGCCACGTTCCTAAACGTTCGTAACATCACACATACAATAGCCATTCGTAAAAATTGTAAACACAACCACAACCACATAAACTTAAAAATGGAAACTCAAGGGCTTAAAATAAACTTATCACAAACCATTTGCATAAACAAATACACATAAATGGTCTTGATCAAAAACTTAAAATCAACTAACACCAAAAGGGAAGGTTTCGGTTTTTACTTTTGTGCCTTGACAAAGCACGTTTTTGAATCAAGGCTTAATGAACCAAAGTAGCCATGGGAAACCAAGGGAAATGAGGTCGGTTTTTGCTAGACACAATACCAAAAATTTTCTCTTAAAAATCATATCAAAAAAAAAACTAAAAACTACAAAGATTGGTTTTTGAAAACTTACCCTTGGTGCCTTAGAACGACTTGGATTCGAATCCTCCTAACACAAGCTTGTGAGGTTTAGTTTTTGGTAAGCTTTTGGTGTGATTTAAGGCTTGAAATGTGAGGGTTTGGGGCTTAGAAAGGTTCGGTTGTAGCTAGAAGAAAGGGAGAACGAGAGTGGTGTTTTGGAAACCAAAAGAAAGAAATGAACTCTTGTTGTCATGTGTGCCTTTTATACGCAAATTAATCAAACTTGCTTAGAAATAATCCTAATTAATTATCCACCATTTTAGCCTAATCATGGGATAGATTGGCTGCCATTTTTCTGCACTAAGGGGGCGTGGGCTCCTACATAGAAAGGAGGGGAATAAACAACCATTTATTCATGGCCATGTGATGAATGTTGAGTATTTTATTCAACAAATGGTCCAACATATCCCTAACTTTAGGGAAAACTTTTCCCACTTGTTAGGGGCATGTTTGGGGGCCTTATGGCTGATGGTACACAGTTTTCTAGGGGGAGATTTCATCTGCAAAGTCTTCTCTTCGCAGTCTAATTTCTACCGTTAAGTTTCCGACCCTTTTTGACAATGTTTCAATTTTCATCCGAAAATTGGATTTCTGAATCCGATTTTTATACTGTCAATTCCTAATTGTTTTATAATATTTAAGAGCCCATTATCCGTCTAATTTACTGTTCATATCCTATACTGTAGTTGTGTCTATACTGTTTCGTCTTTTCGCACGCTAACCGAGGCATTCTCAGGCGAAATTTTAGACACAGTCTCTTTTGACTAATTTAGATGTGCTGATTTCATTTTTATCAATTTTACGTCCATCGGAGGTCATATGGATCAATTTTTGAGATCTATGTGACCCCACCTCAAAAAACGTGTCAGGTGCCCATTTGACTAATTTGGGCGTTCTGAGCCCAAATATATCAGTTTCGGGGCAAGTAAAGGTCGTCTTGACCCTCATCCTGATACTGCATATATCTCAAACTAAACTTCTTGTTTTGTGTTCAATTGACCAAATTGAGTCTACTGACCATTCATATCTCAGTTTTATGCTAGATTAGGTCCGTCTTAGCCATTAACCTGACACAGCGATTTTTATTATTCACTGTTCACTGTTTTTTATTTAACTGACTAGTCTGAGTGCTCAGACTCTGATTTTATCAATCTCTAGGTGAGAAGAGGTCTCCGTACCATTTTCTCGATATCGTACCCTTACTAGTCGTTGTTGTGCTCAGATTTTCGGTCCGAGTGTTTTGGTGATCTGTTCATCAGTCTTGTGTCAAGAAATGGTTGTCCGGACCAGTTTCCTGACACTGCGTGTCTCATACATTCATACACATAATAGGGTGGACCGGGTTCACTGTCGGTCGCCCCTTTCACTACATGAATAGTATTTAAACAGTACTGTACCTGTTTAATTTATTCAACTGGAAAATATACTATATTTCCCAACTTTATTACTCATTGTATAGTAATTAGGTTTTACAATTTGTGAGAGTCTTTTCAACGGCTCTTAGCTCAGTATACGGTCTTCTACAAGGCCTCTTACACGGGCATGTACTAGTTGGAATTCCTCAACACGGCCTTGTTCTGAAACACGGCCTCTTACACGTTCGTCATCCCGAGCAGTGCATGGCCACTTACACGGCCATGTACCTGACCATGTCATACCACATGGCCATGTACACTTACACGGCTTCTCTCACGTGTACACAGTTTGAATGGTACACGACCACTTACACGGCTGTGTACCTGACCATGTTCTCCAAACGTGCATCTGAAAGCTCTCAAAATACTCTAATTTTATTTCTTAATGTCTCATTACATGGTTAGTAGGTGCCATGAACATGGCTGTCCTTAAAACCTACTCCCCTTACAAAATTTTCATCCTCGAAAATTAGAATAGTTTCGGGAAGTTTCTTTTCATATACTCTTCTATTCCCATATGGCCTTTTCTATGTTGTGGTTCCGCCACAACACTTTTACAAGTGGAATAAGCTTATTCCTAAATTCTTTGTCTTCTTTGGCTAGGATTCACACGGTTTTTCCTCGTGTGTTAGATCGGCATGCACTCCGTGTAGTCTCCCTAGCTAGGCTTCATAAATTTTTGCTAGTCTTCCTACTGAGTAGCTCCCTTTCATAGTTAGAAATCGAGCTGATTTCATCAGTTTATCCACAATTTCCCAAATTGTGTCATTGTCGCTTGACATTCTTGGCAATCCATCTACGAAATTCATCATAATCTAGTCCTATTTTGTAATGATCACCATTTTCATGATACCTACTTACCATGTAAAGAGTCATTAAGGAATAAAATGGACATAATTTAATGCCTTTTAGTGCAAATTTAAGTAACACGGTGAGGTATACGGCCGTGTGAGTGACCGTATGCCATTCGGACTGTGTATCTGTTAGTAGCCGTGTGAGTGTACATGGCCGTGTAGTGTAACACGGTCAAGTACACGGCCGTGTAAGAGGCTGTGTACCGTTCGAATAGATGAATGTGTTTCAAAGACATGACCATGTTGAGTAGTCTCAACTAGTACACACCCGTGTCCGAAATGTACACGCTCGTGTTGCCTTGCACACGCCCGTGTAAGAGTCTGTGTAGAAGGCTGTGTAATGAGTCGAGAGTCGCTGTAATGACTCTCATGAATTATGAAACTTAATTACTATACAATGATGTAATTAAGTTAATAAACACAGTGTGCTTTTCAGTTGAATGAATTAAACAGGTATAGTAACGTTTAAATACTATTTATGCAGTGAAAATGGGCAACTGACAGTGAAATTGGTCTACCCTATTATGTGAGTGTGCGTTGAGACACATAATATCAAGAAACCGGTCCAGACGACCATTTCATGATACAGAACTGATGAGCTAGTCATCAGTGTGCTCAAACTGGTCATCTGAGCGCAGCAGTGATAATTGCCCTAGTAGATGTACAACATCGAGAAAAGTGGCCTAGATGCTCTCTTCTCGCCCAGAGACTGACAAAATCTGAGCCTAAACGCTCAGACTAATCAGTCAGATAGAAATAGTGAATAGTGAATAGTAAATGATAAATAGTAAATAGTGAAAACTGACTAGTGAATAGTGAGATAAGCAGTGTTAGGTTAGTGGCCAAGACGACCTTAATTTGGCATAAAACTGATATATTAATAGTCAGCAGGCTCAATTTGGTCAATTGAGCACAAAATGTAGATTTTGTTTGAGAGATATACAGTATCGGGATGAGGGTCAAGACGACCTTTTGTTGCCCTGAAACTAATATATTTAGACTCAGGACGCCCAAATTAGTCAATCGGGTATCTGACATGTTTTTCGAGACGGGATCATATAGATCCTGAAAACTAGTCCAGAAGACCTCAGATGGACGTAAAACTAATAAATTTGAAATCAGCACGTCCAAATTAGCCAAGGGAGACTGTGTTTGAAATTTCACACGAAAACGCCTCGTTATGTGTGTGCCGTGTCAACACAGTGTAGGCCTAACTACAGTATCAAGAAATTGGTCAAGATAACCTTTTCTTGATATAAAACTGATATATTTGGAATCAGAATGCTTAAATTAGTCATTTGAGCACAAAAATTAATTTTTGACCGGTATCCATGCAGTATCGAAAAACTGGTCGAGACGACCTCGGATGAAGATAAAACTGATATATTTGGGTTCAGCACGCCCAAATTAGTCAGTATATCCTATTTTAAAAATTTTCAAAAAAATTAGTATAAAAGGACGAAATTTTGGATCCTTTGTAAAATAGCCCCCATATTTTTTCCAAACCTCATGTTCTCCCCTTACACCTCACGAACATGAATAATAACCACCGGTCAAATCTGACCTCCGTTTTCCACACCGTCGACACCATTGGAAAGCTCTCGACGAGCTGATTCCAATGGTGGGCCGAGTCGACCGAACCGACGTCGGAGCACGCCGCAAGCGCCGTCCAAAGCCGCCGGTGGTTGAATTTTTCAAACTGCCGTATCTCCGCCGTCCGACGTCCAAATGCCATGATTCTGGTCCCAATGGATTCGTGGTGAAGAGTAGAACAAAACCCAGGCCTCCTTTCACATCAACAGTTGCTGTATCGCGCCGCCCAAGGTTCGCCGTCGCGGTCACCATCACTGCTGTCGAATCTCACTATTCTGGCGAATTTGAGTTGCAAGGTGGGTATCAAAATGCTCAGAACAACACATAGGTCAAAAGCTCCAAATCAATTTTGGGCAACAACGCCGGAAAATAAAGATCCAACACCGCCACCGTTGCCAACTTTTTGAGGGTCGATTTCTGGTGATAGGAGTCTCGATTGGTGAAATTGACACCACTAATGGTTTCCTCTCGTCGAGCTCTTCAAGATGGTGGTCGCCACTCCCATCACCGCCATGGTCAACGGCCGGTCAACATCGGTCAATGCCAGTCAACGGCGACCCAGAGATTGAAAATTGAAGAATGGCCTGTTGGCCTATTTTCGACGTTCCGGACACATCCGTGGCATTGGATTTGCAAATCGAAGTTTTCAAAGTGAAGAATGATGATTCAAAGATTGTGTGGTCGAGATCAAACGGTTCGCCCGACCATCGACGGGAACGATTTTGGTAGTAGTTTTGATCCCTTGATTCCTCAATTTATTATTGGAAATAATTATGTATTAATTATGGTTTACTGACTTGAGGAATTGTAAGAAAAAGGGATGAAATGTCGAAAAAGAGAATGTGAGGAAATGTGAATATTTTTACGTAAAAAGCTGAGCTTTTCATAAAAATTAGGCCTCTGGTTTAGTACGTGGCAGGTTAAAATAGGTTAGATGGTTTTGAGGCATTTCCTAAATGCCAGAAACCCAAAAATTAAGCGGAAATGCCGCCAAAATTTCTAAAACGGTACAAAGGGGTATTTTAGGAAGCGAGGGGTGAAAATGTGATCGGGATGAAAACTTGAGCCCCCTCGATGACCTAGGTCCGGGAAAGAAGGACGGACGTTTATAGGATTAGGGAACCGCCCAATTAGAAATCTTGTAATGTAAGAAAACGACCCCTAGGTTAGAATAGTACCACCCGAGGGACAGGTGTGATCTAAGTATAAAATTTAGGGTGGTTAAATCGGTAAAGGTGACCCGACAGGCTAAATGGTCAATACGCGAGGTATTCAGTCAGTTGACTGGTCGGTTAGCCAGTCAAGGATCAAGTCTAAATGGGATAGTGAGAGACAGTGATTAATTTGTCAAGTAGACAAATTAATCCAGCACGATTAGAAATTAGATATCAAAATTCCCAAAGTAGAGCAGTTGGGTACCGATAGGCATCGGTACCACACAACGATAAATTTATTAGTTCCTAATGATAGAGTGACCTAAGAGCGACGTTAATTAATTTATTGAGCAAATAAATTAATTAACCATGATTAGAAATTAGAAAATCAAATTCTTAAGAGAAGGGCAATTAGTATCAATAAGGATTGGTACCACATAACGATAAAGTTTTTATTAGTCACTAATGACTACAGTGACCTAAGAGTGAATATTAATGAAATGCATTATGATTACAGGGAGGTACCTATATTGTGACGAAGGCAAGAGTATAAACTGTCCGATAACAGGTAATTACAACTCCGCCTACAGCATGAATAAAATGAATTTAAAATGATGCTTTTCCAGTATTTTAAGTATGTATCATGCACATGATACTGCACAGCATACATAAGAGCATATAGTTTCACAATCGAGTAGATTAATGAAAAAGCAAGTTAGATGCCATGCGTCCCTACCAAGTAGGATTTGGAACAGCTTAGAGAAGCATATGGCTAGAAAAGATAAACAAGACGGAAAGTAGTAAGCGTGTCGTCCCGGCCCTTTCAAATGAAGGGGTTTTAAGTTAAAGCAGAAAGTTGAGCATCCGTTGATGGCTCTCCAACTATTTTACCATGGGCGTTACTAATGGTCTGTGCACGCACGGTACTGACACATGGGCCCTAAATAGACAAGAAAAGAAAAGAGAAGTTTGAAGCATAAATGAACATAATCGGACCATGTATTAGTTATAGTTCGTTATGCTTTCTTTTTCAGTAGAGTGCATACAGTACATGATGCTTCTATCATGCATAAAGTATGTGAAGTTTTATATTCAGTGTTATGACATATTATGTGATGACATGATATGTGAGCTGATATGTGATATGCTTATATGGTATGTGATTTATTAAGTGATATATGTCATGCTTATGATTTTAAGTATGTGCTATGTTTTAAATATGTTTTGCGGTTAACATGTTGTACTTACTAGGCGTAAAGCTCACGGAGTGTGTTCATGCTGTAGGTAAGCTTCCTATAGCGTAAACACCAAGAGACGATGATGGCGGCAGAGGTGGATGTGAGGATGAGGTTATGGATACACCGCGAGTATTCTTCCACATAGTATGAGTAAATAGTATTTTGAACGGTGACAGTTAAATAGTATTTTGAATAGTAAAGGTTAAACGATATTTTGAAATAGTAAACAGTATATGTATGAATAGTATATCTAAATAGTATCTGGTGAATAGTAATTAGATAAACAAGTATATAAGCGTATATGTATAATTGAAATCCTTATATTTTTTCAAATTCTGTATTTTAATAATATACGTACATGAATAGTAAATACATACGTGTATATATATAAAAAAAATCCACTAAATTTATGGTATTAAATTCAAAGTTTAAGTATCGGCTTTAAAGAAGAAGTATAAGTAAAAGTTAAAGAAGTAAGTAATAGTTTTCAGTGACGGTCCGGGCCGCTGAGGGCACAGGGCGCCACACATTTCCACTTAAGTAGCCAAATTTTCTATGATTCTCCTGCTAGGTGTTCGTGTTCTACCTTAATCTTTTGGCATGTAAGGTATCTAGCGATGAACTCGACAACGTTATCCTTCATTACAGGCCACTAAAAACTTTCATTTAGATCTTTGTTCATCTTGTTCGCCCCTGAATGTACAGAATATAGAGTCTCGTGAAACTCTGAAAGGATTCATTTCCTAGGTTCTTCATTTTTCAGAACACACACCCTATCTCTGCAATAGAGTATGCCATCCTTAGAGACTCGAAACTCTGAGCTCCGGTCCTCCATAGCTTCCTTTTTGAGCTTGTTCAAGGATGAATCGAGGTCCTGACCGGCCTTAATTTCCCTTAGGAGTGTAATGACCGCCATTTTCATGACACCTACTTACCATGTAATAAGTCATTAAGGAATAAAATGGACATAATTTAATGCCTTTTAGTGCAAATTTAAGTAACATGGTCAGGTACACGGCCGTGTGAGTGTACATGGCCATGTAGTGTAACACGGTCAAGTACACGATCGTAAAAGAGGCCGTGTATTACTCAGATAAATGAATGTGTTTCAAAGACATGGCCGCGTTGAGTAGCCTCAACTGGTACACGCCCGTGTCGAAATGTACACACCCGTATTGCCTTGCACACGCCTGTGTAAGAGTCCGTGTAGAAGGCTGTGTAATGAGCCGAGAGCCGCTGTAATGACTCTCATGAATTATGAAACTTAATTACTATGCAATGATGTAATTAAGTTAATAAACACAGTATACTTTCTAATTGAATGAATTAAACGGGTATAGTAACGTTTAATTACTATTCATGTAGTGAAAGGGGTAACCGACAGTGAAATCGGTCCACCCTATTATGTGAGTGTACGTTGAGACACGTAATATCAAGAAACCGGTCCAGACGACCATTTCATGATACAGAACTGATGAGCTAGTCATCAGTATGCTCAGAGTGGTCATCTGAGCGCAGTAGTAATAATTGCCCTAATAGATGTACAGTATCGAGAAAAGTGGTCTAGATGACCTCTTCTTGGCCAAAGACTGACAAAATCGGGGTCAGAATGCTCAGGCTAGTCAGTCAGACAGAAAATAGTAAATAGTGAATAGTAGAAAATGCAGTGTTAGATTAGTGGCCAAGACGACCTTAATCTGGCATAAAACTGATATATTAATAGTCAGTAGGCTCAATCTGGTCAATTGAGTGCAAAATGTAGATCTTGTTTGAGAGATACGCAGTATCAGGATGAGGGTCAAGACGACCTTTTCTCACTCCGAAACTGATATACTTAGACTCAGGACGCCCAAATTAGTCAATCGGGCAGGCGGGGTCACACAGATCCCGAAACTGGCCTAAAAGATCTCAGATGGACGTAAAACTAATAAATTTGAAATCAGCACATCCAAATTAGTCAAGAGAGACTGTGTTTGAAATTTCGCACGAAAACGCCTTATTATGCGTACGCAGTGTCAACACAGTGTAGGCCTAACCACAATATCAAGTATTTGGTCAAGATGACCTTTTCTTGATATAAAACTGATATATTTCGAATCAGAATGCTCAAATTAGTCATTTGAGCACAAAAAGTAATTTTTGACCGGGAACCATGCAGTATCGGAAAACTGGTCAAGACGACCTCGGATGAAGATAAAATTGATATATTTGGGTTCAGCACGCCCAAATTAGTCAGTATAGCCTATCTTAAAATTTTTCAAAAATTTAGTATAAAAGGGTCGAAATTTTGGGAACTTTGTAAAAATGGCCCCATAATTTTTTCTTACTGCATTTTCTCCCCTCACACCTCACGAACATGAACAGTGACCGACCATCGAATCCGACCTCCGTTTTCGACACCGCCAGCACCATTGGAAAGCTCTCAACGAGCTGAGTCCAATGGTGGGCCGAGTCGACAGAACCGACACCGGAGCACGCCGCACACGCCGCCCAAAGCCGCCAGTGGCTAGAATTTTCAAACCGCTGTATCTCCACCGTTTGACGTCCAAATGCAATGATTCTGGTCCCAATGGATTCGTGGTGAAGAGTATAACAAAACCCACACCTCTTTTCATGTCAACAGCCACTGGATCGCGCCGTCCAAACTCGCCCGTCGCCGTCGCTATCGCCGACATGGAATCTGACTATTTCGACGAAGTTGAGTTGCAAGGTGGGTATCAAAATGCTCAGAAGAACATGTAGATCAAAAGTCCCAAGTCAATTTTACGCAACAACGTTAGAAATTGGAGATCCAACCACCGTCGCCGTCGCCGATCTTCGAAGCCCGATTTGCAGCGATAGGAGTCTTGATTGGTGAAATTGACACCAGCAATGGGTTCTTCTTGTCGAGCTCTTCAAGATGATAGTCAACTCTTCTATCACTACCGTGGTCAATGGCCGGTCAATGGCGGTTAACGCTGGTCAACGGTGACCCGGAGATTGAAAATTAAAGAATGGCCTGTTGGCCTATTTTCGATGTTCCGGACACGCTTGCGGCATCGGATTTGTAAACCAGAGTTTCAAAAGTGAAGAATGACAATTCAAAGATTGTGCGGTCGAGACCGAACAGTTCTTTTGACCGCCGACGGGAACGATTTTGGTAGTGGTTTTGATCCCTTGATTTCCTCAATTTATTATTAAAAATAATTATGTATCAATTATGGATTACTGACTTGAGGAATTGTAAGAAAAAGGGATAAAATGTCAAAAAAGAAAATATGAGAAAATGTGAATATTTTTACATAAAAAGCCAAGCTTTTAGGTAAAAATTAGGCCTCTGGTATAGTATGTGGTAGAGTAGAATAGGTTAGATGGTTTTGAGGCGTGTCCTAAATGCCGGGAACCCAAAAATTAAGTAAAAATGCTGATGAAATTTCTAAAACAGCATAAAGGGGTGTTTTAGGAAATGAGGGGTTAAAAATGTGATCGGGATAGAAACCTGAGCCCCCTTAAGGACCTAGGTCCGGGAAAAAAAGAAGGACGTTTTGAGGATTAGTGAATTGCCCAATTAGAAATCTCAAAATGTAAGAAAACGACTCCTATGTCAGAATAGTACCACCTGAGGGACGGGTGTGAGCTAAGTATAAAATTTGGGGTAGTTAAATCAGTAAAGTTAACCCGATAGGTGAAACAGTCAATACACGAGGTACGTGGTCAGTTGACTGGTCAGTTAACTAGTCAAGGACCGAGTTTGAACGGGAAAGTGAGAGACAGTGATTAGTTTGTCAAGTAGACAAATTAATCAAGCACGATTAGGAATTAGATATCAAATTTCCAAAGTAGAGCAGTTGGGTATCGATAGGCATCGGTACCACACAATGATAAATTTATTAGTTCCTAACGATAGAGTGACCTAAGAGCGACGTTAATTAATTTATTGAGCAAATAAATTAATTAACTACGATTAGAGAATCAAATTCTTAAGAAGAGGGCAATTAGTACCGATAAGGATCGGTAACACATAACGATAAAGTTTTTTTTAGTCACTAATGACAGTAGTGACCTAAGAGTGAATGTTAACTAAATGCGTTATGATTACAGGGAGGTACCTATATTGTGACGAAGGCGAGAGTATAAACTGTCCGATGACAGGTAAGTACAACTCCACCTACAGCATAAATAAAATGAATTTAAAATAATGGTTTTCCAATATTTTAAGTATGTATCATGCACACGATGCTGCACAACATACATTAGAGCATATAGTTTCACAATCTAGTAGATTGATGAAAGAACAAGATAGAAGTCATACGTCCCTGTCGCATAGGCCTTGGGATAGCTTAGAAAAGCACATGGCTAGAATACATAAGCAAGGTAGAATTTAATAGGCATGTCATACCAGCTCTTTCTGTTGATAGGGTTTTCAGAGTTAAGGTAAGAAAAGGCAGAGAGTTGAGCATCCGCTGATGGTCCTCTGGCTGTAGGATAATAAACCGGTAAAAACGTATCAGAGTGGCGCAGCGGAACAATAAAAATTTTTTAGATCGTTAAATATCTCATGATGCCATATACAATAAATCAACTACAATTAAAACTCATACCTTAAGGACGCCAATGAACAGGAGGAGAGTGACCGGAGGCTTCAACCAACTAGCCTTCTCTACTATTCTCCAATTCCCGAATGGCTGAGTGTGTGGGCACTCTGAACCTCGATCGGTATGCTAGCACTGCTAGTCTTCTTCCGACCACCCAGATCTCTAAAGAACTTTATTGTCACGATGAGCTGTGCAACAATAAGCCTGCTCACCTGAGAGTCTGTGGTCTGAGAGAACTGGAGTGGCAGGACCTCTATTTATAGACCTGCATGAGGTGATTCTCTGAATTCGAATTGGACTAGGAAAAGATTTTCTCCCTTATCCAAACCAAAAAATCCGAATTTTCCAAGGGAGAATCTCCACAATTAAATTCGGTTTTCCTAGGATAAATCCAATCCAAATCTAAACAAGATTTTAACTAGAATTTTATCTCCCTTTTTCAACCAAAAAATCCGAAATCTTTAGGAGAAAATCTCCTCCAAATTTTCGGCCACTTTTAGGATAAGGAAGAATCAAAATTCCACTAGGATTTTTCAAGCTAAATCTCATCTCAACCTTATCCAAAAATAACCGAATTTCCTAGGATTTAGGCTCCAAAATTTCGGCCACTTTTAGGGAGTAAAGAGAATCCAAATTCAACTAGGATTGAAGCTTGAATTTACCCTTGAATCTTATCCACAAAAACCGAATTTTCCATTGAGGATTATCCTCAAAAAATTCGCCCACTTTTGTTGGGATTTGGATTCAAAATTCAAGTAGGATTCTAACAAGATTATCCTCTCCAAATCCAACTCAAATTCGAATTTCAAACCTTGTGGATTTTCCACAACAAATTCGAATCCTACTTGGACTGTGATTCAAAATTTGAATTTCAAATTTCAAATTCAAATTTCAAATTCAAATTTCAAATTTCAAATTTCAAATTTCAAATTTAAATTTCAAATTCAAATTTCAAATTCGAATTTCAAATTCAAATTTCAAATTCAAATTTCAAATTCAAAATTCAAATTTCAAATTTCAAAATTCAAATTTCAAATTTCAAAATTCAAATTTCAAATTCCACAAAACGGTTGTGTTTCATATTCTTGTTCTCATGGATAATTTTCTACAACTCCAATCCAATCTCAAATAAAATCATGGCAACTTTATTTGGAGTTCGAATAATTGTGTACTCTATTATCCAAAACAAAATCTGAATCCAACCGGAGAGAATCTTGTCTACCATCCTAATCCTGTGTCATCACCATCCATGCATAATTAACTAGCCAATAGCACACACAAATCAATTTGCCAAACGTTAAGGAATTATGTGGAGCTAGTAGAGGGACTGATTGGACATATATAATCGGGCTCCCGTGATTCCATATGATCATCATTCTGTACCGAACAACTCAATCATATGATCACTAATTTCAGAGTCACACCACTATAAACCTGAAACTGAACTCCCAATTATATACCGTATTACGTAAGCCTGTGACGAGCTACCATCCAATGACCTTGTCATATATGCAAAACCCTCATATGATATCCATGATCAGCCTTAGGTCAAAGTCCGTTTAATCCTACTGATCAGGCTATCTTAAAGTTCCATTATACTACCGAATCAAGAAAATGATTATTCACCATATGTGAATAAGAAGTCATCCGCCCAGCAGACGACCCAAGGCCTTGTCCATTTTCACATTCAGTATAATGCCTTTAAGAGGATACCTTTAACTCCTCAGAGCTATGATTCCGATATCTGCAAACAAACCCTTCATCGTATACAAGTCATGCACCCAACGAACCGGTCTATAAGCTTACTACCTCTGAGACGCTTTAGCCATTGGAACATCAAAGTACACAAGTCATATACATGAAGTAGTTCATTTACTCAGGATTAAGGTTATTGCACAATGAACGTCAAAAGCAGATTGATCCACTCATAGCGGACTACGTAGATCAATCACGCTTTAGTCCCGGTCTAATATGTCACCACCGAGCAACATATCCATGTCTCTACTTGGGAGTCCAGCTCCAGACAGTCAAGACAGACAGTCCCCTCTAAGGCTTTAGACAACATAATAGTCTTAACATGAGTTAGATGCTCGGTCTAACCCCATAGATTACAGACCATAGTTTAGACTGCTAACTTTAGAACATTGTCTTCTCGCATACAAAAAGTCCATTGCATGCAACGTTCTAACAGTTTTAACACAAGCAGTCAGTGAGCCATATTTGCTTACATTTACTTTAACATGTAAATAAGACGAGGACAGATAGCAATGTAATGAATAACCTCTATGTATAATTTTATTATCCAGTTCAAAATGAATACATCAAAATGTCTCTAATACTTAGGGCATTTCCTAACAATCTCCCACTTGCCCTAAGCCAGCAGATGTGCCATGTTACGCATCCCCATCGCCTCTACATGCCTCTCAAAGCTTCTAGCTACCAAAGTCTTAGTAAAGGGATCAGCGATGTTGTCCTCGGACGCGATCTTACATACATCCACTTGTCCTGTCTCCACATGCCCTCTAATAATGTGATACCTCCGATCGATGTGCTTGGTCCTCTTGTGGTGCCGAGATTCCCTTGTGTTGGCAATAGCCCCTGTATTATCACAGTAAAGTGTGATAGGCTTGTCAACACCCGGAATGACCTCAAGGTCTCTAAAGAACTTGCGGAGCCAAACCGCTTCTTTAGATGCCTCAGCCGCAGCCACATACTCAGCCTCCATAGTAGAGTCAGCTGTGCAGCCCTGCTTCACGCTCTTCCACACAATGGCGCCTCCTCCGAGTAAAAACACTGATCCAGATGTCGATTTCCTCGAATCCTTACAAGTCTGGAAGTCTGAGTCCGTGTATCCTACGGGTGTTAGGTCCCCTCCAGAATACACTAGCATATAATCCCTCGTTCTCTTAAGATACTTGAGTATATGCTTTACTGCTTGCCAGTGCTTGGTTCCAGGATTCGCTTGATATCGACTCACCATACCTACTGCAAAACATATGTCCGGGCGAGTGCAAAGCATAGCGTACAGAAGGCTACCCACAGCGGATGCATAAGGGACCTTACTCATACGCTCTCTTTCTTCCGATGTCTTGGGACAGTCATCCAATGAAAGAGTTAAACCGGCAATAGAAGGTTGTGAGCCTTTCTTTGCCTCTAGCATTGCATATTTGTCAATTATTTTATATATGTATGAAGCTTGGGATAACGCTATCATTTTGTTCTTTCGATCTCTGAAGAGACGAATGCCTAGAACATAATTAGCTTCTCCCAAGTCCTTCATGTCAAACTGTTGGTGTAACCAAAGCTTGACCGATGATAAGTTCCCTACATCATTCCCAATGAGTAGTATATCATCGACATAGAGTATCAGAAAGACCACTTTTCCATCCTTAATACGTTTATAAACACAAGGTTCATCAACGTTCTGCTCAAAACCAAATGTCTTAATCGCTTGATCAAACCTCTGGTTCCATGAGCGGGATGCCTGCTTTAATCCATAAATGGATCTAAGCAACTTGCAGACTTTCTTATCTTGGCCTTTTGCTACGAACCCTTCGGGCTGTATCATATAGATACACTCTTCAAGATGGCCATTCAAGAATGCCGTCTTGACATCCATTTGCCAGATCTCGTAATCGAGAGCCGCAGCAATGGACAGAAGAATACGGATAGACTTCAGCATAGCAACAGGCGAAAAGGTTTCCTCGTAATCGATTCCAGCCTTTTGCATGTGTCCCTTTGCAACCAGTCTAGCTTTGAAAGTTTCCACTCTCCCTTCCACATCCTTCTTTCTTTTGTAGACCCATTTGCATCCAATGGGTTTTATCCCATCCGGCAAATCTACAAGTTCCCAAACAGAGTTGGATTTCATAGAATCCATCTCATTGTTCATAGCCTGTTTCCAAGATCTAGAATCAACATCCTTTATAGCTTCATCATATGTGACCGGATCTTCCTCATGCTCATGAGCCTCGGCCTGGTATACCTCAGCATCATACATAAAGAAATTAGGTTTCTTAGAAACCCTCCCACTACGACAAGGCACCCTAAATTGTTGATCGTCTGCAGGTCTTTCACTGGAACTCGGACTTGCGTCCAAGACCGAAATCTGTGGAGCAGTTCTTTCACCCGATAACTCCTCTAGCACTACTTTGCTTCGAGGCTTAAAGTCATTCATGTGACTTTCCTCTAAGAATGTCGCATGGGTTGAGACAATGACCTTTTGTTCCTTCGGGTTATAGAACAGACCTCCTTTAGTTCCCTTTGGATACCCTACAAACATGCACAATTCTGATCTTGGTTCCAACTTCTTTGCATCCCCATCCAGTACATGTGCCGGGCAGCCCCATATTCTCATCTGTCCAAGGGAGGGCTTCCTGCCACGCCACAATTCATACGGAGTTCTAGGAATTGATTTGCTCGGAACCTGGTTTAGAATATAGCACGCCGTTTGTAAAGCATGTCCCCAAAATGATAATGGCAGCGATGAGTAACTCGTCATGGACCGTACCATATCCAATAAGGTCCTGTTTCTCCTTTCGGCTACACCATTCTGTTGTGGAGTACCAGGTGCAGTTAATTGGGATAATATCCCATTCTCTACAAGATGTCCTAGAAATTCATCGGAGAGGTATTCGCCACCTCGATCAGATCGAAGTGTCTTTATGGATTTATCCAATTGCTTTTCCACTTCCGCACGATACTCTTTGAACTTGTCAAAGGTTTCGCTCTTACGGTGCATCAGATACACATATCCATACCTCGAGTAATCATCTATGAAAGAGACATAGTACTCGAACCCTCCTCGTGCTGTGACGTTCATGGGGCCACATACGTCAGTGTGCACAATTTCTAAGAGCTCCTGTGCCCTTGTACCCTTAACTCCGAAAGACCTCTTAGTCATCTTACCCTCTAGACAAGACTCACATTGGGGAAGTCGTACCTCCTCCAGAGATTCCAGAGGACCGTCTTTCACCAATCTTTGAATCCTATCCTGATTAATATGACCAAGTCTTAAATGCCAAAGATACGCCTTGTTAGAGTGAGAAACTTTCAACCTTTTAGAGTTATCAATTAATTCAGTGTCAAGCAGTGAGTACATCTTTGGTCTGATCAAATATAGGTTTCCATCCATCCATCCAGAACAGATAAAAGACTTATTTCTACGAATATCAACTCTTTTACTAAAAGAAACTGAATAAGAATCCTTTATTAAACAAGCTACCGATATAAGGTTCCTCCTAAAATTAGGAACATAAAAACAGTCTTTCAATAAAATAAACCTAAATTGATCAAAATAAAGATGAACGTCTCCCACTGCCTCAGCCACCACAAAGCTACCATCTCCAGTCCGCAACGAGAGGCTCCTATCATGTAGACTTCTCGTTTCCACGAACCCCTGCATAGAAACACAAACATGATTAGTGGCGCCCGAATCAATGACCCATGTGTCTTTCGATTCTTCCACCAAACACACTTCTAAGTAATGAAGTTCCTTACCTTCCTTGCCCTTGGAGGCTAGGAATTCCCGGCAAGCCTTCTTGAAGTGACCTACCTTCCCACAGTGGAAGCATTTGGACTTTTTAGGGTCGTTCGGCTTCTTGTTCTTCTTCTTCTTCTTCCCGTCCGAGACAGGAGGATTAGAAGAACTGGAAGCCACTTGCTTCTTATTTGGCCTCTTCCTCTTCCGTGAGGGATTGGAAGATTCCGCCAAATTGGCCTCTCCTTTAGGTCGGACCGTATCCTCATCCCTGATCATCCGCTCATAAGCCTGTAGTTGCTTCATGAGCTCGGTAAGTCCTAACTCCTTTGTCGCCAGATTGTATGAAGCCTTAAACCCCACAAAATCTTTAGACAGAGTCTTGAACACCATCTCGATCTGGGTGTTATAGTCCAACTCAGCACCATTCTCGGCAGCCTCAGCGAAGAATCCCATTAGAGTGATCATATGGTCCTTCACCGGAGCACCCGCCTTTTGCTTAGAGTTCATAATGCTGGTGATAGCGGACTGTCGAGCCAATTTTTCTTGGCCTCCGAACATGTCCTCCAGATTTTCCATGATCTCCCCAGCAACTTGATAAGTCTCATGCTGCTTTTGTAAAGCACTCGTCATGCTAGCAAGGATGTAGCATCGAGCTATCTCATTGGATTCTCTCCAACGATTATAGGCAACCGGGACCTCCTCAAGTGGTGTGTCAGGTTTGGGCCCAGGTGGGCATGGTTCGTCCAGTACGAACTTGTGTCTCTCGCAGCTGAGAACTATTAATAGATTTCTTTTCCAATCTTTATAATTGTCGCCATTCAACTTATTTTCAGTAAGTATCGAAATGAGGGGTGTCGGTGACATTTTGAACTGAAATAAAATTATACTAGACATCATTACAAAGCCCAAGCAAATATGCAGATAATTTAGCAAATAAAACATACAAGTATGTTCCTACATGAAACTTGAAAAAAAATGTAGCATTGCAACGGTAATTCTCAGCACCTATTGCCCCAAGCCACCGAGGGGTGGTCATGAGAACAAATAGCCGGAACATGGACCCCGTCCAATTAATATATGTTACCTTAAATCCTCCAAGGTTAAGACATATATTAATAACCGCTTATTTGGCCACCAGTTTAGTTAACAGAGCTTCTAGGGAAGGTTAATAACTAAACGAGTCTTGAGTGTATAACCATTGTTTACGTAGCCTGATCCACGTCCTACCAAGCCACCGAGGGGTGGTCATGAATAGGATCGCACCCGAACACGTTTTCCACATAGGAGATCCAATCTAGTATACCGGCGGCGGTAAACACCTACCGAGGGGTGTGGTCAGGTCAGAACTGACGCGAGGCGTTACCATGCTTTCACATATGGATCAACAATGGAGGCCGTGGGTTTTGTTTGAAACCCTCTCCCACTCAATATTTTTGAAAAACATGTAAGTTTTGATAAATTATGTATGATCAATATAGTATGAGCGGCACTCACCTATCCTATATGAGATGTTATCAAATATGCATACAAAGCATCCATCAATACATATTTATACATCCATGACATATCACAGAAAAATAATTGACAGAATAACCAAGCTATGGTTCCATCCTAGAACAAAGAAAATAAAGATTACAAAATTCCATCCAAAGCATTCTTTGGGTCTTGAATTTTGTTCCGTCTTCTTGTATCCATCTTTATGCAGCCTCTCCATTTATTTCTCATCCCAAGAATTATTTAAAATTTAAATCTCCCAAAAATTTAAATTTCAAATTCAAATTCCAAATTCGAATTTCAAATTTAAACTTCAAATTTAAATTTTAAACAATTTTAAACATCATGTGTAATAATATGTAATTTCAAAAATTTTAAATTACATATTTTTTAAACATGATTTAAAATTAAATCTCAAATTTAAAAATCAAAATTTTCAAATTTTGGACCGCCGCACCGCCGCTCGTGAAGGCGGCAGCCACCGTGGGCAGCCACCAACCCCGGAGGGGCTGGCAACCCACGGCCGCCCCTTGTGCAGCCCAGCTGGGCTGCAGGCCAAGCCTGCAGCGCCAGGCTGCACGCCCAGACTGGGCGCAGCAGCCGGCAGGCTGCAGGCAGCGCCTGCAACCAGAGGCTGCACGCCCAGGCTGCGGCCAGCCTTGGGCAGGCCACGGCCACCCCTGGCTGCAGGCAGAGCCTGCGGCCGTGGGTGGTGTGGGCCTGTACAGGGGCTGCCGCAGCCCCATCCTGCCCGAGGGCAGGGGCTGCAGCCCCACCAAGGTTAATCCTACTGATCAGGCTATCTTAAAGTTCCATTATACTACCGAATCAAGAAAATGATTATTCACCATATGTGAATAAGAAGTCATCCGCCCAGCAGACGACCCAAGGCCTTGTCCATTTTCACATTCAGTATAATGCCTTTAAGAGGATACCTTTAACTCCTCAGAGCTATGATTTCGATATCTGCAAACAAACCCTTCATCGTATACAAGTCATGCACCCAACGAACCGGTCTATAAGCTTACTACCTCTGAGACGCTTTAGCCATTGGAACATCAAAGTACACAAGTCATATACATGAAGTAGTTCATTTACTCAGGATTAAGGTTATTGCACAATGAACGTCAAAAGCAGATTGATCCACTCATAGCGGACTACGTAGATCAATCACGCTTTAGTCCCGGTCTAATATGTCACCACCGAGCAACATATCCATGTCTCTACTTGGGAGTCCAGCTCCAGACAGTCAAGACAGACAGTCCCCTCTAAGGCTTTAGACAACATAATAGTCTTAACATGAGTTAGATGCTCGGTCTAACCCCATAGACTACAGACCATAGTTTAGACTGCTAACTTTAGAACATTGTCTTCTCGCATACAAAAAGTCCATTGCATGCAACGTTCTAACAGTTTTAACACAAGCAGTCAGTGAGCCATATTTGCTTACATTTACTTTAACATGTAAATAAGACGAGGACAGATAGCAATGTAATGAATAACCTCTATGTATAATTTTATTATCCAGTTCAAAATGAATACATCAAAATGTCTCTAATACTTAGGGCATTTCCTAACACTGGCCTATTTAGTGACCTCGGTGTTACCGTTGGTCTACGCGCACTCGGTACTGACACAGGGGCCTAGAGTAGACAAGATTAAGAAAAAGAAGATGTTGAATCATAAATGAACATAACCGGATCATGCATTGATCACCATATGCATTAGTTCCTTATGCTTCTAGTCTTTATAAGTTGCATTCAATATATGATATGCTATGTTATGCATTCAGTATGATGTGATAATGTATTCTAAGATGTGATACATGATGTTATGATATATGATATGTTATATGGTATCTGTGATGACTGGTATGCTCATATGATTTTAAGTATGTCTTATATTTTAAACATGTTTTGCGGTTAACATGTTGTCCTTACTGGGCGTAAAGCTCACGGAGTGTGTTCATGCTGTAGGTAAGCATCCTATAGTGTAAACATCAAGGGGCGATAATGGCGGCAGAGGCAGATGTGAGGATGAGATTATAGATACACCGCGAGTATTCTTCCGTATAGTATGAGTAAACAGTATTTTGAATGGTGACAGATAAATAGTATTTTAAATAGTAAAGGTTAAACGGTATTTTAGAACAGTAAATAGTATATGTATAAATAGTATATTTATATAGTATCTGGTGAATAGCAATCAGATAAACAAGTATATAAGTGTGTATGTATAATTAAAATCTTTATGTTTTTCAAATTTCGCATTTTAATAGTATACGTACATGAATAGTAAATACGTACGCGTATATAAAAAAAACAAATTCCTCTAAATTTATGGTATCAAATTAAGTAAGTTTTAGCATTCAGTTTTAAAGTAAAAGTTAAAGCAAGTAATAGTTTTTAGTGACAGTCTGGGCCACTGAGGGCACGGGGTGTCACAGTTAGTATCAGAGAGGTTTCCTGCCATCCTACCTCACATCGCCGCATGCCAGTCTCATCTGTCCAAGTAAGTTAGTTTTATTTTTAGTTAGTAAATGT
Source organism: Antiaris toxicaria (assembly GCA_035233585.1). Lineage (NCBI taxonomy): Eukaryota > Viridiplantae > Streptophyta > Magnoliopsida > Rosales > Moraceae > Antiaris > Antiaris toxicaria. The sequence continues at coordinate 54,812,227 of CP141155.1, read as the reverse complement.
TTATCTATTAAAGATAACATCTTATAGTAATGAGATGATGAAACCTATGATGACGAGAATAAGATGAACATATGCTGAGATCACTATATGAAAAATCATGACTGTGCAGTGCTAGAGAACTGCTCAGAGAAAGAACATGGATTACTGCCCAAGTTATACCGATCTTCAAGGCTAGTTGTCCACTAAGTTTTGAGTGGAAAACAGCACTCCTGCACTCCATGAGAATGTTAGGACTGGTTTCACATTATCAAAGTGATTCCCCGATTATACGCCATTGATTAGGATAACTGAGTCCTGTTGGCCGTTGATATCTCTTAGGAAGATACTCTCGTGTGTATCGGGATCCTTATGACTAGGATGAGCTCTTAACTGTGTCGAGTTTCACCATATCACGATCGAGCCAATCTCTGAGAGGAGTCCAGCATCAGGCCCAGTTTTTCTCTATGGGTAAGCGGGGAGTGAAACCGCCTAAGTTCCCTAGAGTTATGGATATACGAGAATTTATTCATCGGACTGAAAGACTGCAACTAATGTCCGGTGACCCAGTTCTAATGTATGCTGTGTGCTATAAGGAACTGATATGAACTTCTATAATACATGTTGGAAAAAAGTGGATCAAGGCAGGAGAAGACCAAAAGAGAGAAATAGACCTTGCCAAATGGAATTAGAAGAGTAATCAAGCAGAAAGAGTAGTAAGCCTTATCTAGGAGATAGTGAACGCTGAGAGAAAAGTGCTCAACCCCGGGAACCCTGCACAAGCCTAAGGCATTGTAGTAGCCGCCATTATGGAGGGTGACCCAGTAGACCCAGCACCCCAACCGGCCGATGAAGAGTTAATGGCCAAGCACTAGCTAGAAGTACACGAGGGCAATGGGGAACTGATGGAGAACCCCGAACCAGCCCATTTGTCTCCTAAACACCCCATGGAAGAGGATGATAACAAGACTCTTTCCGATGCCCATCCCGACGATGAGGCAGAGGAGATCGTCGACCGTTTTAGTAATGACAAATAGATGGGGATGTATGAACCTCAAGTACCATAACAAGCGATGACGAAACCAGTTTCGTCTCCCCAGACTCAGAGGAGTTCCCCCTCAGCGACGATGAGGAGATGTTAGATGCGAAATCAGGAGTATCCTTCACGTAGTAGTTACCCTTTTGCAGGAATGTTAGTTATGTAAATATATAGAGGGAAGCAGTAGCTCTCCCCCGTCAGTTGTAGCATAATGTACTTGTTGGGATCGTATAGGGGAAGTGTGTGTCACTCCGGCTGAATTAGAATCTTGAATATATGTATATATATTTTGTGATATATATTATGAGATAAGCAGTAAAGTTTTGCCCGAGGGACCAGATATAATTTTTCCACAGTGTAAGTATGGTATGATAGAAAATGCAGGACGAATCCTAGCACTCAGATGATGAGAGAAAGAAAGATGGGTATAATATGTATATTTATATCCATAATGTTTAAGTAAGATTATTAAGTAAGAAAGAAAATGTTATGTGATATGAGTCCCAAGTACAGAATTTAAGAGACATATATTTTCCTTTCCCGCTGTACAATAGGGTTACATAGGAAAATATGGTAAGAATGAGAGCTTAGTCAAACCCAGCATCCCGAGAGGATGAGTTGATAGCACAGATTGCAGCCATGTGAGAGATGATGGAGAATCAGCAATAAGAGCCAAACCAGCTTAGGGAATGGCTGGGCCAGTAACCCTAGGCACCACAGTCAGTAGAGATGCCAGCATAGGAGGCTCCAGCAGTCCTAGAAACTATGAGGGAGCAAGCAGCTCCTCCAGCCTAGGTGGCACTAGCACCTTTAGCAACGGCTGCTCTTGAAGCAGCCATTGTTTTTCCTCTAATCCCTATGGAAGGTGACTTGTATGAGAAATTCCGGCACATGAAAGCGTTAGAATTCAAAGGAACCACCAACCCTATAGAAGCCGATGACTGGCTAATGGATATCCAAGTAATCTTGGATTTTATAGGGCTAACAGATAGAGAGAAAGTGATGTGCACATCCTTCACCCTGTGTAATGAGGCGCGTCAGTGGTGGAAGATGGTAACCATTTGGAGGAACATTAAAGAGATAAGCTGGAGCGATTTCATTGAGGAATTCAAGGAGATGTACTTCAACGAGGAAGCACTAGTAGTGTAGTAAGACGAGTTCAACAACCTACGCCAAGGTAGTATGACTGTTATAGAGGCAGTTAAGAAGTTTGAGCAGTTGGCTCAACCTTGTCCAGATTTGGTACCGACTAAAAGGAGAGAGTCAGATGAATGCTGAAGATGTTCAGAACGGACATCACAGTTTAGGTCTGTAGTGAAAGCCACGGAACAGCGACACTAGCAGAATGTGTCAACAAGGCTATCTGAGTCGAGTACTGGTCGGCTCAGGATAAGGGGTGAAAGGCGCAGCATTTTAAGGCAAGAAAGGAGGAGAAAACACAAGCTGAGCAGGCTCAGGGGAAGCAGAACCCCAAGTTACAACACAGAGGATAGAACGTGGGAACTGGCCAGAATAGTAGGCATTCCCATAACAACAAGAAAAAAAGGGAATTAGGGCAATCAAGATTCACAGAAGAATTTCCCCAGAAAAGAATCGACCAGGAAGGAATGACAGCCAATACCTGACATGCACGAAATGTGAAAAGAGGTACCCAAGAGAATGCAAGCAGAGAGCAAGTGGTTACTTCATTTGTGGCAAGGAAGGCCACTATGCCCAAAAAAAAAAAAACTGCTACTCCAACCCGCAGAACCGACAGAATCAACCTCGCATTGGGAATAATCAACTTCACGCCACCCAGACCAGGATCAAAGGCCCTTCGATCACACAAGGCAGACTGGAAGCTCCAGACAACTAAGGGAGAATCTATGCTTACATGAGAAATGACGTTGAAGCTGGAACTTCTACAATGGTGACGGGCAAGCTTTCTATCGCCAACTTCGATGCGTTGGTTTTATTTGATTCTGAAGCCACCTATTCGTTGCATCATCAGATTTTGGTAGAAAGCTAGATAGGACCTTAGATAGGACGAAATAGACGTTTAGAATATCACTTCCTTCAGGGGAAGTTTTATTGTATAATTACTAGATATGTCAGGTGCCAGTAATTATCTAGCGGGAGAGAATTGAGTGTTAACTGATGACATGTACGACTATGATATAATTATGGGGATGGACTTCCTCACAAAATATAATGCCGTCATAGACTGTCGAAAGCAGGAGGTTACTTTTAAACCAATCGGATTCGAAAAGTTCATCTACAAGGGTTTGTCACCGGAGCAACCAAAGACGATGATATAAGCAGTGAAGGCTCGCAACATGCTATCCAGTGGGTGCATGGACTTCCTAGCATACGTAGCAGATAAGACTCGAGGAATAGAGATAGGACCCAAGAACGTGTCGATAATCAAGGAATTTGTAGGGGTTTTTCCAGAGGATCTTCTAGGACTTCTGCCAAAGTGCAAGATCTCGTTTGAGACTGAACGTCTACCAAAATCAGCCTCCATCTCTAAGGCCTCATACAGAATGGGCCCTGTAGAGCTAAAAGAGCTCCAAGCCCAGCTGAAGGACTAAATAGGTAAGGGATTCACTCGACAGAGCTGTTTACCCTGGGGAGCACCCGTACCATTCGTGAAGAAGAAAGATGGACTACTAAGAATGTGCATCGACTATAGAGAGTTGAATAGGATTACGATTAAGAACAAGTATCCATTGTCGTGGTTTGACAATCTATTTGATCAGCTACGAGATGCTGCAGTGTTCTCGAAGATCAATCTACGTTGAAGGTACCATCATCTGGGAATCAAGGATGAAGATGTACCCAAAACAGTCTTTTGAACGCAGTACGAATGTTACATGTTCTGGTCAAGTCGTTCGGATTGACAAACGTGCCAGCAGCCTTCATGAACCTGATGAACTGCATGTTCAAGGACTATTTGGATAATTTTGTCATTGTGTTCATCGATGACATACTTATATACTCTATGATGAAGGAAGAGCACGAAGAGCACTTAAGGATTATCTTGCGCATGTAACAGGACCATCAATTATATATCAAGTTCTTCGAGTGTAAGTTTTGGCTAGAGAAAGCCCATTTCCTAGGCCACGTAGTCTCCAAGGAGGGAGTGTCCGTTGACCGGGTGAAAATTGAGGCAGTTAGTGCATGGCTAGCTCTGAGAAACATGATGGAGATCCGCAGCTTCCTAGGCTTAGCGGGATACTACCGACGTTTTGTCGAGGGTTTTTCAAAGCTAGCTGCACTGCTCACAGCGCTCACCAAGAAGGGAAAGAGGTATGAGTAGACTGACAAGAGTAAGGAAAGTTTTCAAGAGCTAAAATGAAGACTCATAAGTGCTCCAATACTGACCATTCTAGATGCTGGTCGGGGAAACTTTGTGATTTATAGTGATGTATCTAAAACCAGGTTGGGAGCCATGTTGATGCAGAGTGGTAGAGTAGTTGCGTATGCTTCACGACAACTCAAAGACCCTGAGAAGAGCTACCCAATGCGTGATCTAGAATTAGCAGTGGTAGTTTTGCATTAAAAGCATGGAGGCACTACCTATACAGAGTCAAGTGCGAGATTTACACCGACCACCAAAGCCTCAAGTGTATCTTCACGCAAAAAGAGCTTAACATGAGGTAGCGTAAATGATTAGAGTTGGTAAAGGATTACGACTACAAAATCATATATCATCCGGGAAAAGCCAATAAAATGGTCAATACGCAGAGTCAGAAGCATTTTACTATGCTTATGACTATCAGTGCCTTCTCAAGAGTGCTATAAGGGGAGCTATGCAGCAGCGAGATCAGGATTTTGACAGGGAGGTCGTCTGACACGACCCTCCAATCGACGCTCCTAGAAGGGATCAAGATCGGTCAAGGCCCCGATTTGTCCCTAAACAAGCTCAAAAAGGAGGCTACAGAGGACCAAAGTTTAGAGTTCAGAATCACTAAGGACAACATACTATACTTCAGAGATAAAGTATGTGTTCTGAAAGATGAAGAACTCACGAAGCGAATCCTTTTGGAACCTCACGAGACGTCATATTCCGTACATCTGGTGGTGAATAAGATGTACAAGTACCTAAAGGAAAGCTTTTAGTGGCTTGGAATGAAGAATGTCATTGTCGAGTTCGTTGCCAGATATCTTACGTGCTAGAAGGTTAAGGCAGAACACCAGCGCCCAGCAAGATAATCGTAGAAAATTAAGCTACCCAAGTGGAAATGGGACCAGATTACGATGAATTTCGTAGTCAGATTGCCGAAGATGTTAAACGGTAATGATGTAGGAAAATAATTCGGTAAAAACGTATCAGAATGGCGCAGCGGAACAATAAAGATCGTTAAATATCTCATGATGCCATATACAATAAACCAACAACAATTAAAACTCATACCTCAAGGACGCCAATCTTGCAGGAGGAGAATGACCGGAGGCTTCAACCAACTAGCCTTCTCTACTATTCTCCAATTCCCGAATGGCTGAGTGTGTGGGCACTCTGAACCTCGATCGGTATGCTAGCACTGCTAGTCTTCTTCCGACCACCCAGATCTCTAAAGAACTTTATTGTCAGGATGAGCTGTGCAACAATATGCCTGCTCACCTGAGAGTCTGTGGTCTGAGAGAACTGGAGTGGCAGGACCTCTATTTATAGACCTGTATGAGGTGATTCTCTGAATTCGAATTGGACTAGGAAAAGATTTTCTCCCTTATCTTTAACCAAAAAATCTGAATTTTTCCATAGGATAATCCTAACAATAAATTCGGTTTTTCCTAAGATAAATCCAATCCAAACCTTAACAAGATTTTAACTAGAATTTTATCTCCCTTTTTCAACCAAAAAATCCAAAATTCACAAGGAGAAAATCCTCCAAAAGATTTCGGCCATTATGGATAAGGGAGAATCAAAAATTCCACTAGGATTTTCAAGCTTGAATCTCATCTCAACCTTATCCAAAAATAACCGAATTTTTCCTTGGATAAATCCAACAATTTCGGCCACTTTTAAGGAGGGAGAGAATCCTAATTCAACTGGGATTAAAACTTGAATTTTTCCTTGAATCTTATCCACAAAAACCGAATTTTCCATTGGAGATTATCCTCCAAAAATTCGCCCACTTTTGTTGGGATTTGGATTCAAAATTCAAGTAGGATTCTAACAAGATTATCCTCTCCAAATCCAACTCAAATTTGAATTTCAAACCTTGTGGATTTTCCACAACAAATTCGAATCCTACTTGGACTGTGATTCAAAATTTGAATTTCAAATTTCAAATTCAAATTTCAAATTTCAAATTCGAATTTCAAATTCCACAAAACGGTTGTGTTTCATATTCTTGTTCTCATGGATAATTTTCTACAACTCCAATCCAATCTCAAATAAAATCATGGCAACTTTATTTGGAGTTCGAATAATTGTGTACTCTATTATCCAAAACAAAATCTGAATCCAACCGGAGAGAATCTTGTCTACCATCCTAATCCTGTGTCATCACCATCCATGCATAATAAACTAGCCAATAGCATACACAAATCAATATTGCCAAACGTTAAGGAATTATGTGGAGCTAGTAGAGGGACTGATTGGACATATATAATCGGGCTCCCGTGATTCCATATGATCATCATTCTGTACCGAACAACTCAATCATATGATCACTAATTTCAGAATCACACCACTATAAACCTGAAACTGAACTCCCAATTATATACCGTATTACATAAGCCTGTGACGAGCTACCATCCAATGACCTTGTCATGTATGCAAAACCCTCATATGATATCCATGATCAGCCTTAGGTCAAAGTCCGTTTAATCCTACTGATCAGGCTATCTTAAAGTTCCATTATACTACCGAATCAAGAAAATGATTATTCACCATATGTGAATAAGAAGTCATCCGCCCAGCAGACGACCCAAGACCTTGTCCATTTTCACATTCAGTATAATGCCTTTAAGAGGATACCTTTAACTCCTCAGAGCTATGATTCCGATATCTGCAAACAAACCCTTCATCGTATACAAGTCATGCACCCAACGAACCGGTCTATAAGCTTACTACCTCTGAGACGCTTTAGCCATTGGAACATCAAAGTACACAAGTCATATACATGAAGTAGTTCATTTACTCAGGATTAAGGTTATTGCACAATGAACGTCAAAAGCAGATTGATCCACTCATAGCGGACTACGTAGATCAATCACGCTTTAGTCCCGGTCTAATATGTCACCACCAAGCAACATATCCATGTCTCTACTTGGGAGTCCAGCTCCAGACAGTCAAGACAGACCGTCCCCTCCAAGGCTTTAGACAACATAATAGTCTTAACATGAGTTAGATGCTCGGTCTAACCCCATAGACTACAGACCATAGTTTAGACTGCTAACTTTAGAACATTGTCTTCTCGCATACAAAAGTCCATTGCATGCAATGTTCCAACAGTTTTAACACAAGCAGTCCGTGAGCCATATTTGCTTACATTTACTTTAACATGTAAATAAGATAAGGACAGTTAGCAATGTAATGAATAACCTCTAAGTATAATTTTATTATCCAGTTCAAAATGAATACATCAAAATGTCTCTAATACTTAGGGCATTTCCTAACAAATGATGCAATCTGGGTGATCATAGATAGATTGACGAAGTCAGCCAAATTTCTTAGGATAAAAGTTAGCTACTCAAGGGACTGACTAGCAGAAATCTATGTAGCTCAGTTCGTAAAACTGCACGGAGTGCTAGAGTCGATCATCTTAGATCATAACGGACGCTTCATCTCTAGATTTTGGCAAAGTGTTCAGGCCGCATTAGGGTCCAAGTTAGAGTTTAGCACAACTTCCCATCCTCAGACCGATGGTCAGTCTGAGAGGACCATATAGATGTTAGAGGACATATTGAGAGCCTACATCCTAGACTTCAAAGGAAATTGGGATCAGAAGCTACCATTGAGCGAGTTCTCTACAACAGCAACTACCATTCCTCGATAGGAATGGCACCATACGAGACACTTTGTGGAAGGAAATGCAGATCTCTGGCTCATTAGTATGAGTCGAGAGAGAAATGACTAGTTAGCTCAAACATCATTAAGAATACCACAACAGACATGAAGCTGATACGAGAAACGTTAGATACAGCACACAGTCAACAGATGAATTTTGACGATAAGCACCATAGACCCCTCGAGTTTCAAATAGGATACTCGGTCTTTCTCAAGGCGGCACCCATGAAAGGGGTGGTACGCTTTGAAAAGAAAGGAAAGCTCAGTCCTAGGTACATAGGACCTTTGAGATAATAGAGAAAGCCGGGAAGGTGGCTTATAGACTAACGCTTCCTCTCGGGTTAGCTACAGTGCACAACATCTTTCACATCTTGATGTTGAAGAAGTACATGCTAGACAGCTCGCATGAGCTGAGTCAAGAACCCGTTGTAGTACACGCTGATCCAACATACGAGATGAAACCCATGCGGATCCTAGTCAGAGAGGAGAAAGTACTTAGAAATAAAACATACCATTAGCAAAAGTGTTGTGGTGGAATCATAACATTGAGGAAGCCACATGAGAATGGGAAGAAGACATAAGAAGAGACTTCCCAGAATTATTCTAATTTTCGAGGACGAAAATTTGTAAGGGGGTAGGTTGTAATGACCGCTATTTTCATGGCACCTACTTACCATGTAATAAGTGATTAAGGAATAAAATGGACATAATTTAATGCCTTTTAGTGCAAATTTAAGTAACACGGTCAGGTACACAGCCGTGTGAGTGACCGTGTGCCATTCGGACTGTGTATCTGTTAGTAGCCATATGAGTGTACATGGCCATGTAGCGTAACACGATCAAGTACACGGCCGTGTATTGCTCGGATAAATGAATGTGTTTCAAAGACATGGCAGTGTTGAGTAGCATCAACTAGTACACGCCGTGTCGAAATGTACACGCCCATGTTGCCTTGCACACGCCCGTGTAAGAGTTCATGTGGAAGGCCGTGTAATGAGCCAACAGCCGCTGTAATGACTCTCATGAAGTAGGAAACTTAATTACTATGCAATGATGTAATTAAGTTAATAAACACAGTATACGTTCCAGTTGAACAAATTAAACGGGTATAGTAATGTTTAATTACTATTCATGCAGTGAAAGGGGCAACCGACAGTGAAATCGGTCCACCTTATTATGTGAGTGTGCGTTGAGACACACAATATCAGGAAACCGGTCTAGACGACCATTTCATAATACAGAACTGATGAGCTAGTCATTAGTACGCTCAGTCTGGTCATCTGAGTGCAGCAGCAATAATTGCCCTAATAGATGTACAGTATCGAGAAAAGTGGTCTAGATGACCTCTTCTCACCTAGAGACTGACAAAATCGGAGTCAGAACGCTTAGGCTAGTCAGTCAGACAGAAAATAGTAAATAGTGAATAGTGAAAAATGCAGTGTTAGGTTAGTGGCCAAGACGGCCTTAATCTGGCATAAAACTGATATATTAATAGTCAGCAGGCTCAATCTGGTCAATTGAGCACAAAATATAGATCTTTTTTGAGAGATATGCAGTATCGGGATGAGGGTCAAGACGACCTTTTCTCGCCTCGAAATTGATATATTTAGACTTAGAACGCCCAAATTAGTCAATCGGACACCTAACACGTTTTTCAAGGTGGGGTCACATAGATCCAAAAAATTGGCCCAGAAGACCTCAGATGGACGTAAAACTAATAAATTTGAAATCAGCACATCCAAATTAGTCAAGAAAGACTGTGTTTGAAATTTCGCGTGAAAACGCCTCATTATGCATGCGCAGTGTCAACATAGTGTAGGCCTAACCACAGTATCAAGAAATTGGTCAAGATTACCTTTTTTTGATATAAAATTGATATATTTGGAATCAGAATGCTCAAATTAATCATTTTAGCACAAAAAGTAATTTTTGACCGAGAACCATGCAGTATCAGAAAACTGGTCGAGACGACCTCGGATGAATATAAAACTGATATATTTGGGTTCAGCACGCCCAAATTAGTCAGTATAGCCTATCTTAAAATTTTTCAAAAACTTAGTATAAAAGGGTCAAAATTTTGGGAACTTTGTAAAAATGCCCCCATATTTTCCCTTACCTCATTTTCTCCCCTCACACCTTACAAACATAAACAGTGACTGACCATCGAATCCGGCCTCTGTTTTCGACACTGCCAGCACCATTGGAAAGCTCTTGACGAGCTGAGTCCAACTGTGGGCCGAGTCGACCGAACAGATGCCGGAGCATGCCGGACACGTCGCCCAAATCCGCTGGTGGTTGGAATTTTTAAACCGTCGTATCTCCACTGTCCGACGTCCAAATGCCATGATTCTGGTCCTAATGGATTCGTGGTGAAGAGTAGAACAAAACCCAGGCCTCCTTTCATGTCAACAGCCTCCAGATCGGATCACCCAAACTCGCCTGTCGCCGTCACTATCGCTGCTATGGAATCCGACTATTCTGGCAGAGTTGATTTGCAAGGTGGGTTTCAAAATGCTCAGAACAACATGTAGATCAAAAGCCCCAAATCAATTTTGTGCACCAATGCCAGAAAATGGAGATCCAACCACCGCCACCATTGCTGATCTTTGAAGCCCGATTTCTGGTGATAGGAGTCTCGATTTGTGAAATGGACACCACCAATGGGTTCCTCTCGTCAAGCTCTTCAAGATGGTGGTCGCCTTTCCATTGATGCTATGGTCAACAACTGGTCAACACCGGTCAACAACGATCCGGAGACTGAAAATTGAAGAATGACCCGTTGGCTTATTTTCGACGTTCCGGACGCGCCTGCAGCATCGGATTTGCAAACCGGAGTTTCAAAAGTGAAGAACGACGATTCAAAGATTGTGCAGTCGAGACTGAACGGTTCTTTTAACTGCCGACGGAAATGATTTTGGTAGTGGTTTTGATCCCTTGATTTCCTCAATTTATCATTGGAAATAATTATGCATTAATTATGGATTACTGACTTGAGGAATTGTAAGAAAAAGGGATAAAATGTCGAAAAAGAAAATGTGAGAAATGTGAATATTTTTATGTAAAAAGCTAAGCTTTTAGGCAAAAATTAGGCCTTTAATATAGTACATGGTAGATTAAAATAGGTTAGATGGTTTTGAGGCATTTCCTAAACGCCGGGAACCTAAAAATTAAGCAGAAATACTATTGAAATTTCTAAAACGGCACAAAGGGGTATTTTAGGAAATGAGGGGTTAAAAATGTGATTGGGATGGAAACCTGAGCCCCCTCGATGACCTCGGTTTGGGAAAGAAGGACGGACATTTTGAGGATTAGTGAACTGCCCAATTAAAATCTCGAAATGTAAGAAAACGACCTCTATGTCGGAATAGTACCATCCGAGGGACGGGTGTGAGCTAAGTATAAAATTTAGGGTGTTAAATCGGTAAAGGTAACCCGATTGGCTAAACCGTCAATACATGAGGTATGTGGTTAGTTGACTGGTCGGTTAACCAGTCAAGGACCGAGTTTGAACGATATAGTGAGAGACAGTGATTAATTTGTCAAGTAGACAAATTAATCAAGCACGATTAGGAATTAGATATCAAATTTCCAAAGTAGAGCAGTTGGGTAACGATAGGCATCGGTACCACACAACGATAAATTTATTAGTTCCTAACGATAGAGTGACCTAAGAGCGACGTTAATTAATTTATTTAGCAAATAAATTAATTAACTATGATTAGAAATTAGAAATCAAATTCTTAAGAAGAGGGCAATTAGTACCGATAAGGATCGGTACCACATAATGATAAAGTTTTTTTTTAAGTCACTAATGACCACAGTGACCTAAGAATGAATGTTAATGAAATGTGTTATGATTATAGGGAGTACCTGTATTGTGACCAAGGCAAGAGAATAAGCTGTCCGATGACAAGTAAGTACAACTTCGCCTATAGTATGAATAAAATGAACTTAAAATAATGGTTTTCCAACATTTTAAGTATGCATCATGCACACGATGCTGCACAACATACATAAGAGCATATAGTTTCACAATCGAATAGATTGATGAAAGAACAAGATAGAAGCCATACGTCCTTACCGCGTAGGCCTTGGAATAGCTTAAAAAAGCACATGGCTAGAATAGATAAGGAAGATGGAATTTAATAAGCGTGTCATACCGGCTCTTTCCGTTGAAAGGGTTTTCAAAGTTAAAAGTAAGAGAAGGCAGAGAGTTGAGCATCCGTTGATGGTCCTCTGACCTATTTAGTGGGCTCAGCGTTACCATTGGTCTGCACACACTCATTACTGACACAGGGGCCCAGAGTAGACAAGATAAAGAAAAAGATATTGAAGTATAAATGAACATAACTGGATCATGCATTGATCACTGTATGCATTAGTTCCTTATGCTTCTAGTCTCCATAAGTTGCATTCAATATATGATATGCTATGTTATGCATTCAGTATGATGTGATGATGTATTGTAAGATGTGATACATGATGCTATGATATATGATATGTTATATGGTATCTGTGATGACTGGTATGCTCATATGATTTTAAGTATGTGCTGTGTTTTAAACATGTTTTGCGGTTAACATGTTATACTTACTAGGCGTAAAGCTCACAGAGTGTGTTCACGCTGTAGGTAAGCATCATATAGCGTAAATATCAAGGGGCGATGACGGTGGTGGAGGCGGATGTGAGGATGAGGTTATGGATACACCGAGAGTATTCTTCCGCATTGTATGAGTAAACAGTATTTTGAATGGTGATAGTTATATAGTATTTTGAATAATAAAGGTTAAACGGTATTTTGGAACAGTAAATAGTATATGTATGAATAGTATATTTAAATAGTATATGATGAATAGTAATCAGATAAACAAGTATATAAGTGTGTATGTATAATTGAAATCCTTATGTTTTTCAAGTTCCGCATTTTAATAGTATATGTACATGAATAGTAAATATGTATACATATATAAAAAAAAATTCCTCTAAATTTATGGTATCAAATTAAGTAAGTTTTAGCATTCAGTTTTAAAGTATAAGTTAAAGCAAGTAATAGTTTTCAGTGACGGTCCGGGCCACTGAGGGCATGGGGCATCACAAGGAGTTTCGATTGGAGGGTCATTTCAGATAACCTCCCCGTCAAAATCTCAACCTTACTACTGTGTAGCTCTTTTAGTGGGGCTTCTGGCTGGTGCTCAGCCTCAATTTCGTCATGAGCCCTTTCGGGTTATAGAAGTCCTTATCAGTCATCGCAGCGCACAGCATACGTTAGAATTGTGTCACTGGACATCCACTGCAGTCCCTCAGTCCGATGAATAAATTCTTATATATCCGTAATTCTAGGGAACTTTGGCGGTTTCACCTCCCCGCTTGCCCATAGAGAAAAACTGGGCCTGATGCTGGACTCCTCTTGGTGATTTGCTCGATCATGGTATGGCGAAACTTGACCCAGTTAAGAGCTCATCCTAGTCATAAGAATCCCAATACACATGAGAGTATCTTCCTGAAAGATATCAACAGACAACAGGACTCAGTTATCTTAGTCAATGGAGTATAATTGGGGAGTCACTTTGATAGTGTAAAACCAGTCCTGTCATTCACATGGAGTGCAAGAGTGCCGCTTGCCACTCAAACTTAATGGATAACTAGCCCTAAAGATCGGTACAACTCGGTAGCCATCCATGCTCCTACCCTAAGCTGTTCTTTAGCATTGCACAGTCGTGATTTTACGTATAGTGATCTCAACATTTCTTCTGACTCTTTCTTTTTCAACCACACTCTAGTCACGTGTGAAAATATTATATGTAAGCCTTTAGGCAAAACTGCACTGCTTTTCATACTGTTTTAAAAGTACATAATTTTAGTCTATTAGGAGTGGTACACACTTCCTGGTACATAGTCTCAAAAGGATATATTAGGATAGGTCTAGTGGAAGCAAGTTATTGCTTTCCATCATGCCTATATACGTAGACTAAGAAGAGATTTTGCTTTAGTTGTCTGAGGCTTCCAGTTTGCCTTGTGTGATTAAAGGGCCTTCAATTCTGGTCCGCGTGGCATGGAGTTGGTTATTTGTGGGGTGAGTTTGATTTAGTTGATTTTGTGGGTTGGAATAACAGTCTCTAGCGTAGTGGCCTTCCTTGCTGTAGATGAAACAGCCACTTATTCCATGTTTACATTCTCCTAGGTGTCTCTTTCCACATTTTGGGCACGACGAGTGTTTGTTGCCGTCTCCTCCCTGATCGTTCCTCTTCTGAGGGAAATCCCTCTATGAACCTTAGTTGCCGAATTACCCTTCCTCTTGTTATTGTTGTGAGGATGCTTGCTATGTTGGTGGGTCTCCACATTCTTGTGACGGCCTGCCCTTCATGGAGGCTAACAGTACTAGCATAGTAGAGCTTTGAAGTCCACTATGATAGATTGTCACCTCAATGGGTCACCGGCAACTTACTTGTAACTCGTCTTTGTTATTTACTGATCATAGTTTAAACTTAAATTTTATTATGAAAACTGGGGATTTTTTTTTAAAACTTATCTTGAAACTATAGAGTCGTAAAACATCATAAAACACATACTGTAATACATATCATATTCTGTTGTACTTAATTTACATCATGTTACAAACATCCAAAATAACTTTCAAAATCTGCTTAGCAAAAAACATAAGCAGGACCATTCCCTTCGCTCAGCCCTGACGGCAGATGCAGATCCCGCTTCTCGTCCATCCACTAGTTATTGGTGTATAGGCTTCTTACCTACAACATGAATAAACTTGTGAGCAATAGGCTCAGTAAGTTTAAACATAAATACCGGAACATAAAACATAAAATCATAAAAAATACTATTCACATAAATAGTAATTTTGACTTTTGACCATGAATAGTAAGGTTGACTTTGATCGGTACTATTCATGTTAACTTTGACCTAAGTTGCTACACATACAGTTAGTACATATTATGCTCAGTTATGGCAAATCTTAAGTCTTAGGTCTTATCTTGCAATTAAGTTCTGGTATTGGGCCCCTGGATTGGTCGTATCGTAGTGTGCGCATAACTGAGAGGGACTTTGGAGAGCGACCCATTGGCCAATTCTCTACAATCTACATAACATCAAACTTCTAAACCTGGGATGTACCACCATCGGTTTGGGAGCCATATCATAATTGATCATGAGGAACCTCTATCTGTGTGGGAGGCCGATACGCCAATACTGGTTTCATTATTGACTTTCATATAGTTCCTGACCGGTGGCATTATTATTGCCTCCTAGGTCTGAAACTCTTTACATCATGTTCTTTATTTGTGGATATTCTATTTCCCATGTTAGTATGCATATAGCACCTTGATACTTATTTACATGTTATACAAAACACAAAAACATACTAAGTAAATTCATGCTGCAGACAAATAAATATCGGAACTTACAGATATTTTGCTAGCGTTTCCTTTCCTAGGTCAACCGACTTTCTTATATAGCCTTTTTGTTGGATTCCTAATAAATCACGTTTATTTTATTATTCATTTCATATCTAAAATATTGTGAAAATATAAAATTTCTGATTCTAGGTCCCCAATTATACATTTAAGGGTTTATTTTTCAATTTGTACTTATTACACGGCCTGGTACATGGCCGTGTACTTCTTGGGTTTATGAATCATTTACTACACGCTCGTGTACTGTTTAAAATTTTGAATTTAATCATTAAAACCTTAATTAAAGCCTTAAAAATTTTAATAAAATCATTCTGGGACTTTTACGACATTTTTCTAGCAATTTGGAAAATTTTAGTCAAAATGACCATTTTGCCTCTGACGGGACCCTAGACTGTAAAATTTCCATTTTAATGTTTTAACTAGGTTTTCTAGTCCCAAAAATCATATAATGACCTTTCTTAGACTAATCAAGCTTTTAAGATATTTTCTACCAAATTGCTCGAGTTCCTATTCACCCAGCCTTCAGTTGGTACTATTCCGACCCTCGAGGTCGTTTCTCGTTTTTCTAACCTTTCGGGACCTCAAATGGACATTTCACTACTTCTGAAATTGTCCGTCACCCTTCCTCGAGCTTAGGTCCCCAAAGGGGCTCGGGTTTCCAATTCTCGATCCTATTTTTACCCTTCGTTTACCAAATTGGCCTTTGGGCGTCTAAAAATTTCAGCAGCATTTCCATTGAAATTCTAGGTTCCCGGCGTTTAGGAGACGCCTCGAAACCATCTATCCTATTCTATCCTGCCACGTACTATACCACAAACCTAATTTTACCTAAAAGTCAGAAACTTTTTAAGTAAAATTTTCCATTAAAACCTAACTGTTTCGAACGGGATTTTAACCCGTTCTTTCTCATTTTTAGGCCGGTTTTATTCACAATTTGCACATGGTTTCATTCCATAACACATCATGCTAAAATGACATTTTACCCCTAACTTATACACGATTTTTCTTGAGAAAAGTCTAAACAAAATTTTTTCAAAGCTCCATTTTTCCTTATTTATTTTCCATATCAACACATGTACAATACAACACAAAACCCTAGCATAACTCATCAAATTTTCATGCATTTTTCCCTTTGAAAGGCCATGGATTTTTAATTGAAACTAAAGCACAAACTTTTATTTTTCTCATCTCATTCCTTTACTTATTTCCTCCACATATTAACACCATTTTTACGATCCAAATTCAACAACAGAAAAACTCCCTTTTTACCTAATGTAACCCACAGATTCCACATGAGAAACAAACACAAAAGTTGGTGCCTTTCAATTCCATTTCATCCATTTTTTTCATTTCATTTCCACATACTTTTCAACACCAAAAACCAAACAAATTAACATCAAAATTTCACCATTCCATACCATGTATAACCCATGGTTTTAGTGAGCAAAAATGCACATAAAACTTGATTTTTCATGCTCTTATTCCTTGCTTGTTTTAACCTTCTGCCATTAACATTCTTTAAAGCAAAAATCCATCAAACAAAAACTAAATTTTTCCCTCTCAAAACAGCCCCCATATCCCATGGATTTTTCATGAATTAACAAGAGAAAAACTAGCAAAAATGGAGGCTTACCTTGCTTTCTTGATTCCTTGACCTTTAAGATGAATTTTTGACACTTTATTGAAGCAAGCTTTCAAAAATCTTTCTGGTTTCAATGGGGGAAGCGCACGATTGCTATGGAGGCTGAAAACCAAATTTTTTTTCTTCTAGTTTTTAGGTGCGAAAACCGTGTATAAATGGAGCCAAAAAGGAGGGACTAAGTTGCAATTATTTTGGGGGCATTTTTGCAAACTTTTTATGTAATTTTTGAACTTTTTAAGGGCTGTTAAATTGGTCAGATTTTTTTTTTTTCTGATTTTCCTCTAAAAATCAGCCACTTCATTACCCTAGAAGTCTCTTGAATTTGCTTGAATTAGTTGTTGACTTTTTGGTGTTGACTTTGAATCATGACCATTAGATCATCTTGACTTTAAACCCTAGCCCTTGGATTTGAATGTCCTCTTACATTCCTTCAAAGTTCCACATTCAATCTTTGACTCCTTTCATTAATTTAGGTCGATCTTTTTGACCAAAAGTCAAACCAAACAACTTTACACTGAAATCATGTAGACGAGTTTCTGAGACTGTCCGTGCGATCGGTTTTCCTTATTTCACTCCGGTTTGCCTAAAAATCTATCCTGTGAGTATTTCATCTTTTAGTACCATGCAGTATATTTCTAGAAATTTTGAAACTGAAAAGGCATCATTTGTCCGATTTCAGTTCGGTAAAATTTCCCATTTTTACTCGCACTCACTTAAGCATGGTTAGAACATTTCACTGCATTCTAAATAGCATTAAATCATATGTTTTATGATTATACATACAAAAATCATTGGGTATACATGTTATACAAAATTTTTAAGAACAGTAAAATTTCTTGATTGTGACCGTTTTGCCCCTTGGTCTGCTTGGCCGGTGTCTTCTCATCTCCTCTAACCTTGAAGATTTGAGCCTTCTGCTCCCTGTCTTGGGCCAACTAGTACTCAGCTCGGATGGCCCTACTAACACATTCTGCCACTGTTGCAGGCCCATGGCTACCGCTACAGACTTAGATGGCGATGTCTGTCCTGAACATTTTCAGCATCCGTCTGACTCTTTCCTTCTCGATGGGCACTAAGTCAGGGCAGAGTCGGGTTAATTATTCGAACTTCCTGACTGCCTCCATCACAGTCATGCTGCCCTGACGCAGGTTGTTGAACTCATCCTGCTGGGCTACTAGGGCCTCTTCATTAAAGTACATTTCTTTGAACTCTAACCAGCTCATTGTACTGACATCCCTCCAGATTGCAACTATCTTCCACCATTGCCTCACCTCCTTACGCAGGGCAAAAGATGCATACATCACCTTCTCCTTAGCAACTAATCCCGTAAAGTCCAGGATCATTGTGATGTCCGTTAGCCAGTCATCGGCTCTAATGGGGTTGGTGGTTCCCTCAAACTCTGGCACCTTCATGCACCTAAATTGCTCATATAGGTTACCCTCCTTAGGGGTCGGCAGAAGAACATGGGTTGTTGTGGGAGCAGCCATAGTTGATGGTGCTGGAGTAGTCTTGGTTGGAGGAGCTGCTTGCTCCATGAAATTGTCGGGGGCTACTGGAGCCTCTTGGACTGGCACCTCTGCTGGTTGTAGTGCCTGGGGTTGCTGGTCTAACCGTTCCTTAAGCTGGTTTAATTCCCGTTGTTGATTCTCCATCATCTCTCACATAGCTGTGAGCTACACCATTAATTCATCCTCTTGGGATGCCTAGTTTGTCCGCGTATGTATTCGAACCATATTGTCCTTTTGGAATCCTCGTCCTCTGATGGGGCTCTATAGGCGTAGCTTCTACTAGTGTAACCATAGTTACACGTTATAATTTACGTTAACTTACATATTAATATTGTAAAATAAAAACTAACTTACTTGGACAGATGAGGCAGGCATACAACGATATGAGGTAGGGTGGTAGAAAACCGCTCTTATACCAACTGCGACCCCCCGTGCCCTCAGTGGCTCGGACCGTCACTGAAAACTTTCTTACTTTAATAATACTTATACTTCTTGCAATTAATACTTAACTAGATATCATAAATTTAGGGATATTTTTTTATATGTGTATTTACTGTATACGTACGTATACCGATTACTATTCAAAAATACTATTTAACAGTTACTATTCTAAAATACTATTCAATGGTTACTATTTAAAAATACTGTTTACGATTACTATTCAAAAGCACTATTTATGGTTACTATTCAAAAATACTATTTACGATTACTATTTAAAAATAGTGTATAACGATTACTATTCAAAGATATTATTTTAATGTTACTATTCAGAAATACTGTCACTATTCAAAAATACTGTATATTAAAATGTGTGGAAGATTTACTTGCGGTGTATCCATTACCTCGCCCTCACATCCACCTCTATTGCCGTCATTGCCCATTGTAGTTTAAGCCATAAGACGCTTACCTACAACATGAACACACTTTGTGAGCTTTACGCCCAGTAAGTACAACATGTTAACCGTAAAATATATTTAAACATCGTACATACTTAAAATCATATAAGCATGTCATATACCATTTAACATGTCACATACCACATCATCATATAACATATCATTGAATATAAAACTTTACATACTATACGCATAACGAAAACATCATATACTGAATGCATCTTACTGTAACTAGAAGCATAACGAACTATAACTAATGCATACCGTGAACAATGTATGGTCCGGTTATGCTCATTTATGCTTCGTTATTCTCTTTTCATTCTTATGTCTACTTAAGGCCTTTCATATTTCTATACATAATATGGGCCTCGTGGCCGTTATATTTCTACACCAAAGGTGGGCCTCGTGCTCGCTATATTTCTATACCTAAGGTGGGCCTCGTGCTCATTATATTCATATACATAATGTGGGCCTCGTGCCCATTATAATTATATACTTAATGTGGGCCTCATGTGTGACGCCTCCTGATTCCGACCACCCGCAATCGTCATGAATCGACTCTACGGCCGACCAAGACTGCTCGTGTGTCGAATCTGAGTCGTCAGTTTTAAACTATTTTTCTCATAATACTTAATTATCAGGACCTAAAATTTCGCCCAAATTTTTTTTTCTTTAATACATACTTTCCCTTAAGAAAACTAGGTAAGAAAGTCATATAATATGCTAACTTTTATATGTCTTAAATAAGTACAACATAATATACAATATATAATATATATATGTACTGTATATTTTGTTTCCAAACACATTTTCTTCAACTCAAAAAGGCTCAAAAAGCTCAGCGGAAAACTTATGGCAGGACCAAGTCCACGGTGAGTTCCCTATCCCTTCGACACGCTCGCATCCTGCTGCCATCTAGAAATCTACTGGACAGGTTTTTTACCTGTAACATGAACAAACTGATGAGCTAACAGACTTAGTAAGTTCAAACATACATAGTAAGAATCATATTGATTCAAAAACACTAAAAACTCAATTTCCTATGAATAGTACTATTCACCATAAATAGTACTATTCACTATGAATAGTGACTTTGACATTTGACCGATGAATAGTAACAGTTACCCTAACTGATTACTATTCACTTTACCCTAATGGGATACTATTCACTTATCCTAACTGAATTTATATTGCTCTAGCGTAAACTTCAGTTATGCTCAATTATGATTTTTATCATTTTATTGATTATTTATTCTCTATTTTATTTTTTTGTTTAGAGCTCTGTTTATGGCAGTGCCGATGATTATTAGCGCGCTGACTGGGAGGGTCTAAGGAGCGACCTTAGAACATCGACCTCCACAGCCCTGATAACCCTATAGGATCTGAAACAAACCTCCACCACTATGTTGGAGGGGTGGTACGCCTTAATGGTTTCATTATCATCTTTCAATTTTATAGTCTTGACCAAGTGATATTAATCATCACCTTAAGGTCACTATCCTCCATTGCTCGTAGGTCTTACTTATTCTTATTATCTGGGATATGTTATTCTAATTAATCCTCAAATGTCTATAAGACTTTATATCTAGTGTACATCTAGTATAGAAATAAAACAACACAGTATTTCATGTTGCAGACACGTAAATGCTTCAACTTACCAATACTGTGCTAGTGTCTACTTCCGAAACTCTTCCATAGTTCTATCTCTATTTTGGGTTCCTACAGACATAATATTGCCTGTTAATGCCCTATTTTAATTATCATTTTAAATATATATTTATTTCACTTAATAACTCCATACTTTTGTATTTTGTTTGTGGTACACAGTCTGCAACACGCCCGTTTACCTTTTCAGGTTTACTCTACATGGCCATGTTGTTTACTATCCAGCCGTGTAACTGTACACGGCTTGATACACGCCCGTGTTCAAGCCCGTGTACTTGTCGGGTTGTAACATTTTTTTCCAACACACGGCCGTGTATTTTTTACACGCCCGTGTTCCTCAAAAGTTTTATATTTTTTTACTCTAAAATCTTTATTTTGAGTCTTAGAATTTTATCTAAGTTATTTTAGGTCTTTTAGGGTCTTTTCCGAGCCTTTCGGAAATTTTTGGTCAAAATGACCGTTTTGCCCCTAACGGGTCTCGGGACCGTAACTGTTTCGTTCTATAATTTTTTTTAAATTTTCTACATCCAAATATTTTAAAATAATATTCCCTAGGTTTCTGTATCATTTTACAGCTTAAATTACTGCAAAATCTCAACCTCATTTTTCCTGGCCCTCAGTTACTATTCATCCATCACTTAGGGTCGTTTTTTCATTTTTCGAGCATTTCGGAGCCTCAAATGGCCCTTTCACCACTCATTAAACATTATTTATCCCGTCCCCGGTCCTCGGTTCTCGAGAGGCTCGGGTTTCCTATCCCGACCTACATTTTTCCCTTGTTTCCCAAAATACCCCTAACATGAATTTTTTTCCTGTTTTAGGCATTTTAGTCTTTTAGGGTCAGTTTACTATTCTTTTTGGGTTGGTTTTCCATTTCTAATCCTAATTCACCGAGGGGTCTCGGTTTCCTTCCCGTGTCCAATATTTTTACCTCTCGTTTCTAGAAATGCCCTTAAGTCGATTTTAGAAATTTCGGTAGCATTTCCGCTTATATTTTAAGGTTTTCCGGCGTTAGGTACGCCTCAAAACCTTTGTACCTGCCACGTACTATACCAGAGGCCTATTTTATATGAAGTTTCCAAACTTTGTATAAAAATTTTCTACATGATTCAATATTCAGAAACCAACACAAACTACAACATTTTTCTTTCAAACTAGCCTCGGTTTATTAGTTAATCATATCAAAATAATTTTTCATCACAATATATCATTCTTAGGTTTTCTAATGTATAAAAAAACATAAAAAAAAACCTAACAAAACATGCATTCTAACCCTAACATGGCCACAGATTTTCATGCACAAACACAAGAAAAATCTTATTTTCTTTCCTAGGGTTTTTATCAACAGTTTTCAACATTATAAATTTTTCATTTCTTAATGTTCATGCCCACGGTTTTAGCAAGAAAGTTACATCAAAGTTTTCTTGTTTCCTTATTCTAATTCATGCTTAATTCGACACATAATTGAATGAATATAAACACTAAAAACATCAAAACTCATGCATTTTTCACACCATTGAAGCCACGGTTTTTCAAGGGAAACATGCAAAATTTTTGCTTGTTTCTAAACCCTAATTCATGCTTTAATTTCTACAACACCAAACTAATCACAACATCAACTAAACAACAATTTTTTTTCATTGTTTTCACACTCTTATACCCACGGATTTTCCAAGGAAAATCAAAGAGAAAAGCTTCAATTTTGAAGTTTACCTTGACTAGTTGATGACTTGGTGTTAGAAATGCAATGTAAGCTAAGTTTGGTGTGAATTTTTGGAACAAAATTTTGGCTTGCAAGGGGGGTTTTGCTCACGGTTTTTGGGCTGAAGAAAAGGCAAGAGTTTGGCTGATTTTTTTTCATTTTTTTGATTGAATTTTGATGCCTATTTATAGGCAAAAACTAAGGGCTCTTTAGCAAATTTTTTTTCAACAATTTGCTAATTGTTTGAGGACTAAAAAGTAAGGATTTTGGGGCAAAACTCAAATTTTTTTCTTCTTCTTTTCCATGTGGCCGAATGGCCTTTTTCCAAAATTAAAAAAAAAGATTTCATATGGCTTTTTGGCAAGATCATGACCCTTGATCAAAATTTGGGACAATCCTAGCCATACATCTTTCACTTTTACTTTCCAATCTAAGTAAACTAAAATGGATTTATGACATCATCTTGATGATGTCATCCTACTATTCATATTAATTTACTAATTAATTCGTAGTCAATTTTTGACTGAAATCGGATTCGAACAAAACTTTACCGAAATCGCGTAGGCAGGTTCTCGGCGCCTCTGGTGCGATCGGTTTGTCTTATTTTACTTCTGTTTGATCAGAATTCTCTACCGTAAATTTCTATTGTTTTAGTGCATTTCAATGCACTCTCTAGGGTTTTTGGCTCTGATTTCAAACTGTCTCGCCCAATTATGTCCGGTAAAATTTTCCATCCTCGAACTTACACACTTTAACATTGCCAGAACATTTTTACACTATTCATAACAGTATTAAAACATAACTTTTTCATATTTTATTCATTAAAATTGTTATATACATACAATTTTAACCTACTCCGAGAATCCAAAATTCCCAGTTATCACATTTATCCCTCCTTATAGAATTTTCGTCCTCGAAAATTTAGAACAAGTGGGGGTACAAATTCTTCATTTCGTCCTCATGCTCCCATGTAGCCTCTTCAATGTTATGATTTCTCCATAGCACTTTGTCTAATGGGATTGTTTTATTCCTCAAAACTTTATCCTCACGTGCCAGTATTTGAACAGGTCTCTCCTCGTAGGTCAGGTCTTCCTGAATCTGGATCGGTTCGTGTTTCAGCACATGGGATGGATCCGATATGTACCTCCGTAGCATCGACACGTGAAACACATTATGTACAGTTGACATTTCTAGAGGTAATGCCAATCTATAGGTAACTTTACCAATATGTTCGATGATCTCGTATGGTCCAATATATCTTGGACTCAATTTCCCCTTCTTCCCGAATCGCATTATTCCTTTCATCGGTGAAACTCTTAGGAATATGAATCCCCTTCATTGAACTCCAGGGATCTTCGTCTCTTGTCTACGTAGCTCTTCTGTCGGCTCTAGGCTATCTTCATCTGCTGCTGTATTTTTGTACTTGTATCCACTGTTTCTTGGGACGAAATCCGTCTTATGCAGTCATTTCTCTTGTAGGTTGTACCAGTGAACCGGTGATCTACACTTCCTTCTGTACAAAGCTTCATATGGTGCCATACTTATCGAAGTTTGGTAGCTGTTGTTATACGAAAATTACACCAATGGAAGTTTCTCATTCCAGCTCCCTGGGAAATCTATTGTACACACACGCAGCATGTCTTCTAGAGTCTGAATGGTTCGTTCAGATTGCCCGTCTGTCTGCGGATGAAATGCTGTGCTCAGTCGTACTTCTGTTCCCGTAGCTTCTTGCACACATGTCCAGAAGTTTGAAGTGAATCGTGGATCATGATCTGACACAATGGATTTAGGAACTCCATATAGCTTGACTATGTGGTTAACAAACAAGCTCGCTAATTTTTCCAACGAGAAGGTCATCTTTACTACAATGAACCTTGCCGTCTTTGTCAGCCTATCTACAATAACCCAGATGGCATCATAGCCTTCTCGGGTCTTTGGTAGTCCCATCACAAAGTCCATCGTGATATGCTCCTATTTCTGCTCGGGAATCTCTAATGGCTCTAGCTTCCCACCTGGATGACGATGTTCAGCCTTAACTTTTTCGCATGTCATACACCTACTTACAAACTCCGCTATATCCTTCTTCATCCCTTTCCACCAGAATTATAGCTTCAAATCCTAGTACATCTGGCTGACTCCAGGATGTACTGAGTAAGGCGTTTCATAAGCTTCGGCCATAATTTGCCTTCTTAATCCTTCATCATCTGGAACTTGAATTCTCCCCCGATGTAGGATTAATTTATCTTCAGACGCTTCTTCTTGCGAACCTGCTAGCTTCAAATCTCGCCTTTAGGCTTCTCTGATGTCTTTATACAGTGTTGACTCTAGTTGCAGCGCAGCTAGCTTTCCAGTTATTAACTCTATCTCCAGCATGTTGATTTCTTACTGTAATGGCTTTGGAAATTTCCCAATCGACAATTGCTACGGAACAGTAGATTTCCTACTTAACGCATCTGCAATGCGATTGGCCTTTCCTAGGTGATAGAGGATTTCACAATCATAATCTTTTACCAGCTCCAGCCATTTCCTTTAACGCACATTTAGCTCTTTCTGTGTGAAGAAATATTTCAGACTTTGGTGGTCCGTATAAATCTGACATTGAGCTCCATATAAATAGTGTCGCTAGATCTTTAACGCGAACACTACTGCGGCAAGCTCTAAATCATGCGTGGGATAATTCTTCTCATGGTCCTTTAATTGACGCGAGGCATAGGCAATCACTTTAACGCCTTGCATCAGGACGGCTCCTAATCCCATTTTCGAAGCATTGCTATATATCACGAACATCTTCCCTTCCATCGGAAGTGTAAGTATTGGCGCGCTCGTTAGTCGTTTCTTCAGCTCTTGGAAGCTTTTCTCGCACTGTTCAGTCCATTCGTACTTCTTTTCCTTGCATGTAAGTGCCGTGATAGGAGGGGCAAGTCACGCAAATCCTTCAATGATCTTCTATAATAGCCGGCCAGACCTAAGAAACTTTGTATTTCCGTCACGCTCTTAGGTACGGGCCATTCGTTGATCGCCTCCACTTTCGCAGGGTCTACAGTGATTCCTTCCTTGGAAACCACATGTCCGAGAAAATGTACTCTATCTAGCCAGAATTCACATTTGGAGAACTTGGCATAGAGTTGATGCTCCCTTATCGTTTGCAGGACAATCCTCAAATGCTCCTCATACTCCTTTATAGTCTTTGAATATATAAGAATGTCATCGACGAACACAATAACAAACTTATCCAGATATTCCTTAAAGACTCAATTCATCAAGTCCATAAAGGTTGCTGACGCATTTGTTAACCCAAATGGCATTACCAAGAATTCGTAATGATCGTAACGGGTCTGAAATGCGGTCTTGTGGATGTCACTCTCCTTGATCTTCAGTTGATGATATCCTGATCGCAGATCAACCTTGGAGAATACTGCTATACCTGTGAGTTGATCGAACAGGTCATCAATCCTAGGTAGCGGATACCTACTCTTGATAGTAACCTTGTTCAGTTCCCGATAATCGATGTACATCCAAAATGAGCCATCTTTCTTCTTAATAAATAGCACTGGAGCACCCCATAGGGAATAGCTCGGGCGTATGAATCCTTTGTCAAGAAGTTCCTTCAGCTGCTCCTGTAATTCTTTTAACTCTGCCGGTGCCATCCGGTATGGTGCCTTTGAGATTGGTGCAGTTCCTGGCATCAGCTCGATCTCAAAGGAAATTTCTCGTTTAGGCTGTAGTCTTGGTAATTCCTCTGGAAAGACATCGCTGAATTCCTTCACAATGGGAATGTCTTTGGGTTGGAGCTTTGGTTCCTTCGTTACGTCCAATATGCATGCTAGGTATCCAGCATAACCGCTAGACATCAGCCTCTTTGCTTCCATTGAGTTGATCATTATCTTCTTCGATCTGCGTGACGTATCGACATACTCAAATCCCTCTTCTTGGTTGGGTTGAAACCTTATCATTCGCTTCTGGCAATTGATCGTGGCTTGATACTTCCCTAGGAAATCCATTCCTAGTATGACATCGTAGTCAGCAAGCTCCATCATAATCAATTCTGTAAATAACTCCCTATTTGCCACAATTATTGGCACATGCGGTAACCAGTAATTGGACATCAGGACTTCCCCCGAGGGTAGTGCAGTTCTAAATGTCATACCCATATTGTCCTTAGGATATCCTATCCTATTAGCAAATTGGTATGAAATGAAGGAATGCATAGCTCCCGAGTCAAATTAAATAGATGCCAAATTATTAGCGACAGAATGCTGACCTGTCACTATATTTGACGTTCTCGCTTCTGTTTCTTCCTTTATGTAGACCATAACTCTCGCATCTGATCGAGGCAAGCGTTCTTATCTTCCCTGCCTCTCAGAATGGGTTGACCCTTAAGCTTTGGCCTATAATGCATGTGCCTGGGGACGTTGTTGTGACTGCGACAAACCTTGTACATTCTGCCTATTTTCTGGATAGTTTTTGGCATAATGACCGTCCTTCCCACATTGAAAACAAGCATTTGGGGCCAGTCTACATCGACCTGAATGTCTTTTCCCACAGTTCACGCAGTCTCGAACCATAGGGCTAGCATTATTGTTTGTTCTCCTCTGCTGGTTCCTATTTCCGGAATTGTTTCCTTTTCTCTTCCCCTGGGACTGCTGACCAGAGGTGCTTGGCTATCCAGCCTTAACAATTAAACTCAGCTTGTTGCTTTGTCCAGTTTGAGGTCCAGCTTGTATAGCTTTGTTCAGGATCTTTTCCTTCTTCTTCACATCCCAGACCTTATTTCTCTCTTCCTTTTGTCGGATCAGATAATACTCTGCCCTTAGTGTGTGACTAACATAGTCAGATACAGTGTCAGGCAGCGTCAACCCACTATCCACCAATGCTGAGATCTTAGGGCTAAACATCCCTAGCATCTTCTAGATTTTCTCCCTCTCAGTGGTGACAGTGTATGGGCATAGTCTAGACAGCTAATCAAACTTGCTGTAGACTTCTATAACTGTCATGTCCCCATGCTTTAACTTTGTGAACTCTCTTTGTTGTGGTCGCAACAGTGCCGAATTATAATACTTTTGATTGAATTCCTCTAGAAAATCCAACCAAGACATGGTGTACATGTTTCTTCTCAACTTAACTGACTCCCACCAGAACCTTGCATCCCTTTTTAGAACAAAAGATGCACACAGAATCTTCTCCTGGTCATTCAGCTCCATAAACTCTAATATCGTGTGGAGTGAAGACAACCACTCCTCAACATCTAGTGGGTTTGTGGAGCCCTCA
Source organism: Antiaris toxicaria (assembly GCA_035233585.1). Taxonomy (NCBI): domain Eukaryota; kingdom Viridiplantae; phylum Streptophyta; class Magnoliopsida; order Rosales; family Moraceae; genus Antiaris; species Antiaris toxicaria. The sequence continues at coordinate 54,784,107 of CP141155.1, read as the reverse complement.
AACTTGGTGGCCTCATACATTGGAATCTTTCATATAATGGCTCGATATTGGCCCTAGGTGGTGGTTGGGGTTGTACCACTTTTTCTTGTACCACTGGCGGCACTTCTGGTTCTGGTGCAGCCATTTGTGGTGCTTGGTCTTCTTCGGGTTTCTGTCTCTGTGCTCGAGTCTTTGTCTTAGCTTGACATTTTCTCTCATTTGGGCTTCTATTAAGGCTTCTTGCTCGTCCACTCTTTTTGACAACACTGGATGTCCTCGCATGTTCCGCAGATTTCTTGGATTCACCATCTTATCCTATTTCCTAAAATCGCATAAGAATCGATCATTAGGTTTTCACAAGCATATTTTTACAATATAAGTACAAATAGTTTTGATTATCACATAATTTCACCATTTCATGCATTGAACATGTCAAAACATGATTATCATTTCTTTTCATTTCAAAAGTACATTAGTTCGAAGGCTTTTCTCAAAATAGCCTTTCAACACTGTCATATATACACATATATAGTTATATATACATATTTACACAACACTTGTATTTCTACAACTAATCTCCTAGCTGAGGTTGCTCTGGAATCGCCAAAAACTCGATTGGATCCATTTCATCATTGTTTGTTCCGTTTTCGGTCTCAGACGGCGTTGAGCCTTCAGCTGGATCTGGTCCCTCTGGTTGTCTCGATGGACCTGCCTCATAATCGTTTGCCATCAGCCCAGATCCGTATAGGCAGTCTAACATTGCTTCTTGTAGCAACTGTTCACGCCTTTTGTGCACCATGCGCTCCATCATCATCTCCTCCTCTTCCTTGGCTACATCGATAATAAACTCACGTAAGGTAGCAGGGTATAAAGGGGTTACTCTCTGTCATAGGTCTAGGGTGAGTCCCTTCCAAAATATGTCACAAAAGTTATCATTTGTGATGTTGGTTAGAGGATATGCCCTTACGATTCTATCCTGGAATTTGACCGTATATGAAAATACAGTATCACTTAGCATCATCTACTGTCTCTCTGCCTTCAAAACAAAATCTTTGACATCTGCATAATTGGGCATAGCCGGTGGTGGCGGGACTGTCCTACTCTCAGGAGGGTCTACCACTGGTGCTGCACTCTTCTGTGGAAACTGCTCTAGCATAACTTGGTAAAATTCGGCCCAATCCATTACTAGCAGCATCTCCTGATCATAATACTCCCAATACAACCGTGCATCCTCACGGAATGTGCCAATGGCCATCAAAACCCAGCAATCTTGATCTATGTCGCACTAGTGCATGATGACCTCAATGTCATGTAGCCAATCTCTCATAGAGATCCCCTGCTGACCTCCCTCGAACGCCGGTGGATGACTGCCTCTAAACGCATGTATAGCTCGTACTGACACTCTGGCTCCTATACAAGCCCGATCTCCCACCACTGGAATGTCTACTGCTACTGGTGGGTTTACTATCAGTCGTGGAGGTGGTGCCTGTACTAGTGCCAGTGCTACTATCCTCGGCGCTAGTGGCTCAGGCACTGGTGGTCGCTACGTCACTCGGTGCATAATGGACGGTCTGATCACGGGTCTAGTCCATACCCGGATCAGTCCTCTAGGTCGGTATGGATGAGGTCTCACATACGGTGGTCTCGTCATCTTAAGTCCTACAAAAATATATAATTTTGAATAAATGTAAAGTTAACTAACTTAAAGAAAGCTAACTTACTTGGATTGATGAGCAGATCGCGCTTCGTGTCAATAGGGATATTGTTAACCGCTCTGATACCAACCCGTGATGCCCCCTGATTCCGACCATCCGCAATCGTCATGAATCGACTCTACGGCTAACCAGGACTGCTCGTGTGTCGAATCTGAGTTGTTAGTTTTAAACTCTTTTTCTCATAATACTTAATTATCAGGGCCTAAAATTTCGCGCAAATTTTTTTTTCTTTAATACATACTTTCCCTTAAGAAAACTAGGTAAGAAAGTCATATAATATGCTAACTTTTATATGTCTTAAATAAGTACAACATAATATACAACATATAATATATATATGTGCTGTATATTTTGTTTCCAAACATATTTTCTTCAACTCAAAAAGGCTCAAAAAGCTCAGCGAAATACTTATGGCAGGACCAAGTCCACGGTGAGTTCACTATCTTTTGACACGCTCGTATCCTGCCGCCATCCAGAAATCTATTGGACAGGTTTCTTACCTGCAACATGAACAAACTGATGAGCTAACAGGCTCAGTAAGTTCAAACATACATAATAAGAATCATATTGATTCAAAAACACTAAAAACTCAATTTCCTATGAATAGTACTATTCATCATGAATAGTGACTTTGACCTTTGACCGATGAATATTAACAGTTACCCTAACTGGTTACTATTTACTTTACCCTAACGGGATACTATTCACATATCCTAACCAAATTTACATTGCTCTAGCGTAAACTTCGGTTTTGCTCAATTATGATTTTTATCATTTTATTGATTGTTTATTCTCTATTTGATTTCTAGTTTAGAGCTCTGTTTATGACAGTACCGATGATTATTAGCGCGCTAACTAGGAGGGTCTAAGGAGCGACCTTAGAACATCGACTTCCACAGCTTTGATAACCCCATAGGATCTGAAACAAACCTCTACCACTATATTGGAGGGGCGGTACGCCTTAATGGTTTCATTATCATCTTTCAATTTTATAGTCTTGACCAAGTGACATTAATCATCACCTTAAGGTCACTATCCTCCATTTCCCATAGGTCTTACTTATTCTTATTATCTGGGATATATTATTCTAACTAATCCTCAAATGTCTATAAGACTTTATGTCTAGTGTACAACTAGTACAGAAATATTGCAGACACGTAAATGCTCGAACTTACCAATACTGCGCTAGTGTCCACTTCCGAAACTCTTCCGCAGTTCTATCTCTATTTTGGGTTCCTACATACATAATATTGTTTGTTAATACCCTATTTTAATTATCACTTTAAATATACATTTATTTCACTTAATAACTCCATACTTTTATATTTTGTTTGTGGTACACGGTCTGCAACACGCCTGTGTCTCAGCCAGTGTACCTTTTCAGGTTTACTCTACATGGCCATGTTGTTTACTATCCAGTCGTGTAACTGTACACGGCTTGATACACACCCGTGTTCAAGCCCGTGTACCTCTCGGGTTGTAACATTTTTTTCCTACACACGGCTGTGTATTCTTTTACACGCCCTTGTTCCTCGAAATTTAGATTTTTTTACTCTAAAATCTTTATTTTGAGTCTTAGAATTTTATCTAAGTTATTTTAGGTCTTTTAGGGTCCTTTCTGAGCCTTTCGAAAATTTTTGGTCAAAATGACCCTTTTGCCCCTAACGGGTCTCGGGACCGTAACTGTTCCGTTCTATCATTTTTTTCAAATTTTCTAAGTCCAAATATTTTAAAATCATATTCCCTAGGTTTCTGTATCATTTTACAGCTTAAATTACTGCAAAATCTCAACCTCATTTTTCCTGGCCCTCAGTTACTATTCATCCATCACTTAGGGTCGTTTTTTCATTTTTCGAGCATTTCGGAGCCTCAAATGGCCCTTTCACTACTCATTAAACATTATTTATCCCGTCCCCGGTCCTCGGTTCTCGAGAGGCTCGGGTTTCCTATCCCGACCTACATTTTTCCCTTGTTTCCCAAAATACCCCTAACATGAATTTTTTTCCTGTTTTAGGCATTTTAGTCTTTTAGGGTCAGTTTACTATTCTTTTTGGGTTGGTTTTCCATTTCTAATCCTAATTCACCGAGGGGTCTCGGTTTCCTTCCCGAGTCCAATATTTTTACCTCTCGTTTCTAGAAATGCCCTTAAGTCGATTTTAGAAATTTCGGTAGCATTTCCGCTTTTATTTTAAGGTTTTCTGGCGTTAGGTACGCCTCAAAACCTTTGTACCTGCCACGTACTATACCAGAGGCCTATTTTATATGAAGTTTCCAAACTTTGTATAAAAATTTTCTACATGATTCAATATTCAGAAACCAACACAAACTACAACATTTTTCTTTCAAACTAGCCTCGGTTTATTAGTTAATCATATCAAAATAATTTTTCATCACAATATATCATTCTTAGGTTTTCTAATGTATAAAAAAACATAAAAAAAAACCTAACAAAACATGCATTCTAACCCTAACATGGCCACAGATTTTCATGCACAAACACAAGAAAAATCTTATTTTCTTTCCTAGGGTTTTTATCAACAGTTTTCAACATTATAAATTTTTCATTTCTTAATGTTCATGCCCACGGTTTTAGCAAGAAAGTTACATCAAAGTTTTCTTGTTTCCTTATTCTAATTCATGCTTAATTCGACACATAATTGAATGAATATAAACACTAAAAACATCAAAACTCATGCATTTTTCACACCATTGAAGCCACGGTTTTTCAAGGGAAACATGCAAAATTTTTGCTTGTTTCTAAACCCTAATTCATGCTTTAATTTCTACAACACCAAACTAATCACAACATCAACTAAACAACAATTTTTTTTCATTGTTTTCACACTCTTATACCCACGGATTTTCCAAGGAAAATCAAAGAGAAAAGCTTCAATTTTGAAGTTTACCTTGACTAGTTGATGACTTGGTGTTAGAAATGCAATATAAGCTAAGTTTGGTGTGAATTTTTGGAACAAAATTTTGGCTTGCAAGGGGGGTTTTGCTCACGGTTTTTGGGCTGAAGAAAAGGCAAGAGTTTGGTTGATTTTTTTCATTTTTTTGATCGAATTTTGATGCCTATTTATAGGCAAAAACCAAGGGCTCTTTAGCAAATTTTTTTCAATAATTTGCTAATTGTTCGAGGACTAAAAAGTAAGGATTTTGGGGCAAAAATCAAATTTTTTTCTTCTTCCTTTCCAAGTGGCCGAATGGCCTTTTTCCAAAATAAAAAAAAAAGAATTTCAAATGGCTTTTTGGCAAGATCATGGCCCTTGATCAAAATTTGGGACAATCCTAGCCATACACCTTTCACTTTTACTTTCCAAACTAAATAAACTAAAATGGATTTATGAAATCATCTTGATGATGTCATCCTACTATTCATATTAATTTACTAATTAATTCGTAGTCAATTTTTGACCGGAATCTGGTCCAAACGGAACTTCACCGAAATCGCGTAGGCAGGTTCTCGGCGCCTCCGGTGCGATCAGTTTGTCTTATTTTGCTTCCGTTTGATCAGAATTCTCTACCGTAAATTTCTATTGTTTTATTACATTTCAATGCACTCTCTAGGGTTTTTGGCTCTGATTTCGGACCGTCTCACCCAATTATGTCCGGTAAAATTTTCCATCCCTGAACTTACATACTTTAACACTGCCAGAACATTTTTACACTATTCACAACAGTATTAAAACATAACTTTTTCATATTTTATTCATTAAAACTGTTATATACATACAGTTTTAACCTACTTTCAGAATCTAAAATTCCCGGTTATCACATCATGCCCGTTATAAATATATACATAATGTGGGCCTTGTGCCCGTTATAACGACACCTTAATTTTAATTATCCAATTCTTTATCTAATCGGGCCATATGCTCTACTAAGCCATCCCCTAATCTTACGAGATAGGGATGCATGGCTTCTAACTTTGTTCTTTTATCAATCTACACGATTGTGAAACTACATGCTCTTATATATGCTATGCATCAACGTGTGAATGGCATAAATACTTAACATACTGTAAAAACATCATTTTAAATACATTTTATTCATGCCATAGGCGGAGTTGTACTTACCTAATTATAAGCAAATTGCGTACTTGCGCCTTTAACAAATTACAAGTGACCACCTGTCATCAATAACGTTCCTCATTAATACTCTCGTTGAGTCACCATTAACATCAGTGACTGTAACTTGCGTTTCTATGGGGTACCGAGGCCTGTCGGCACCCTATTGGCCTACTATAGGGATTTGGTGTCTAACTTGTACCATATTTGATTAATTGTCTACTTGACAGATTAATCATCGTTCCTTACCATGTTGTTCAAAACATGGTCCTTGACTGGGTGTCGACCAGTCAACTGACCGGTTACCTCGCGCGTTGGTAACTAAATAGCCTACTGGGTTACTACGTGTAAACTTAGTGTAGTAACCGACCGGGTTACTTCGCTTGCTGTGTTAGGAAATGCCCTAAGCACTAGAGACATTTTGATGCATTTATTTTGAACTGGATAATAAAATTATATATAGAGGTTATTCATTACATTGCTATCTGTCCTCATTTTATTTACATGTTAAAGTAAATTTAAGCAAATATGGCTCACTGACCGCTTGTGTTAAAACTGTTAGAACGTTGCATGCAATAGACTTTTGTATGCGAGAAGACAATTTTCTAAAGTTAGCGGTCTAAACTATGGTCTGTAGTCTATGGGGTTAGACTGAGCATCTAACTCATGTTAAGACTATTATGTTATCTAAAGCCTTGGAGGGGACGGTTTGTCTTGACTGTCTGGAGCTAGACTCCCAAGTAGAGATATAGATATGTTACTTGGTGGTGACATATTAGACCAGGACTAAAGCGTGATTGATCTACGTAGTCCGCTATGAGTGGATCAATCTGCTTTTGACGTTCATTGTGTAATAACCTTAATCCTGAGTAAATGAACTACTTCATGTATATGACTTGTGTACTTTGATGTTCCAATGGCTAAACCGTCTCAGAGGTAGTACGTTTATAGACCGGTTCGTTGGGTGCATGACTTGTATACGATGAAGGGTTTGTTTGCAGATATCAGAATCATAGCTCTAAGGAGTTAAAGGTATGCTCTTAAAGGCATTATACTGAATGTGAAAATGGACAAGGTCTTGGGTCGTCTGCTGGGCAGATGACTTCTTATTCACATATGGTGAATAATCCTTTTCTTAATTCGGTAGTATAATGGAACTTTAAGATAGCCTGATCAGTAGGATTAAACGAACTTTGACCTAAGGCTGATTATGGATATCATATGAGGGTTTTGCATATATGACAAGGTCATTGGATAGTAGTTCGTCACAGGCTTACGTAATATGGTATATAATTGGGAGTTCAGTTTCAGGTTTATAGTGGTGTGACTCTGAAATTAGTGATCATATGATTGAGTTGTTCAGTAAAAGAATGATGATCATATGGATTTACGGGAGCCCGATTATATATGTCCAATCAGTCCCTCTGCTAGCTCCATATAATTCCTTAACGTTTGGCAAATTGATTTGTGTATGCTATTGGCTGGTTTATTATGCATGGATGGTGATGACACAGGATTAGGATGGTAGACAAGATTCTCTCCAGTTGGATTCAGATTTTGTTTTGGATAATAGAGTACACAATTATTCGAACTTTAAATAAATTTGCCATGATTTTATTTGAGATTAGATTGGAATTGTAGAAAATTATCTATGAGAACAAGAATTTGAAGCACAACTGTTTTGTGAATTTTAAAATCTGAATTTTGAAATTTGAAATTTGAATTTTGAATTTGAAATTTGAATTTGAAATTTGAATTTGAAATTCGAATTTGAAATTCGAATTTGAAATTTAAAATTCGAATTTGAAATTCGAATTTGAAATTTGAAATTCGAATTTTGAATCACAATCCAAGTGGGATTTGAATTTGTTGTGGAAAATCCACAAGGTTTGAAATTCGAATTTGAGTTGGATTTGGAGAGGATAATCTTGTTAGAATCCTACTTGAATTTTGAATCCAAATCCTAACAAATAGTGGACGAAATTTTGAGGAATATCCTCAATGGAATTTCAGTTTTTGTGGATAAGGTTCAAGGGAAAAATTCAAGTTTCAATCCCAGTTGAATTTGGATTCTCTCCTCTCTGAAAAGTGGCCAAAATTATGGAGAAAATCTCTTAGGAAAATTCGGTTATTTTGGATAAGGATGAGATAAGATTCAAGCTTGAAAATCTTAGTGGAATTTTGATTCTCCCTTATCCTAAAAGTGGCCGAAAATTTTAGGAGATTTTCTCCTAGGAAATTTCAGATTTTTTGGTTGAAAAAGGGAGATAAAATTCTAGTTAAAATCTTGTTTAGATTTGGATTGGATTTATCCCATAATGACCGAATTTTATTGTTGGGATTCTCCCTTGGAAAATTCAGATTTTATGGTTATGGATAAGGGAGAATATCTTTTCCTAATCCAATTCAAATTCAGAGAATCACTTCATGCAGGTCTATAAATAGAGGTCCTACCACTCCAGTTCTCTTAGACCACAGACTCTCAGGTGAGCAGGCTTATTGTTGCACAGCCCACCGTGACAATAAAGTTCTTTAGAGATCTGAGTGGTCGGAAGAAGACTAGCAGTGCTAGCATACCGATCGAGGTTCAGAGTGCCCACACACTCTGCCATTCGGGAATTGGAGAATAGTAGAGAAGGCTAGTTGGTTGAAGCCTCCGGTCATTCTCCTCCTGCAGATTGGCATCCTTGACCTATGAGTTTTAATTGTTGTTGATTTATTGTATATGGCATCATGAGATATTTAACGATCGAAAAATTTTTTATTGTTCCGTTGCGCCACTCTGATACGTTTTTATCAATTTATTTTCCTACATGTTGGGGTATGGTAGCCTACTGGGCTACTATTTCTTGTTTGCTGTAATGGGCCATTGGGCCACTATGACTTGTTTGGGGTAGTAGCCTATCGGGCTACTAAGGCTTGTTTGGTGTGGTAGCCTACCGGGCTACTGACACTATTTTACTTTGAAAAATTGTTTAGGTTGGCTTGTAAAAATTCTTGGGAAAATTCCTTGTTTTGAAGCTGTCCCCTTATCACCCTGTTGGAAGGTGGGGGACGTTTTTATGAAAACCTGGTTCATATTTTATAGTGTTAAAAACACATTTTTATTTTGAAGAGTATAAATTACATTTTTTGATGCTTACATTTTAAAGGTGGTTTTGAACCACTTTTGAAAACTATTTTGAAACTTAGTTAAAACGACTTTGTTTGTGATTTTGATGAACATGAAAGTTTTCATCCTCGACGAGATGAATAAATCTTATGTTCACCTTAGAGCTCAAATCTAATTCTAACGGCTCCTAAATTTATCAAACCCGTGGGCTATGTGCCCAGATTTTTTGTAAAAGTCCCAGTTTTACATCACTTTGAAAACGGCTCTGTTTGTGGCTCGAAATGGCCAAATTTTTAAAATATGGATAGGTCATCTTAAAGATTTTGATGTGTTCTACAACTTTCATGTTGAGCCCAAGACCAATTCGGACTCTAAGTGGTCCATTTTTGACAAAACCCAAGACCAATTTCTGGGTTCGGATTTTTTGGTCCCAATTTTGGGCACCGAGTGAAAAACACTCTAAAAACCTATCTTACTGTCATTTTTGGCCGAGGGCTATTAGATGCAAAAATGACTGTATCGAAATTTCCTTAAAATATTATATTTCAACAAATCTTAAATTCAACCCTAATGGGGTCGAAATGGCCAAAATTTGTGGCCTTTCCTAGGGATAGATTTGTGTCCAACCATGTTCCTAAATGTTTGTAGCATCACACATATAATAGCCATTCATAAAAACTGTAAACATAAGCACAACCACATAAACTTAAAAATGAAAACTTAATGGCTCAAAATAAACTGATTATAAACCATTTGCATAAACAAATACACATAAATAGTCTTGATCAAAAACTTAAAATCAACTAACACCAAAAGGGAAGGTTTTGGTTTTTACCTTTGTGCTTTGAACCAAGCACGTTTTTGAACCAAGGCTTGATGAACCAAAGTGGCCATGGGACACAAGGGAAATGAGGTCGGTTTTTGTTAGACATAATACCAAAAATTTTCTCTTAAAAATCAAACCAAAATAAAAACTAAAAACTACAAAGATTGGATTTTGAAAACTTACCCTTGGTGCCTTAGAACGACTTGGATTCGAATCCTCCTAACACAAGCTTGTGAGGTTTGGTTTTTGGTAAGCTTTTAGTGTAATTTAAGGCTTGAAAATGTGAAGGTTTAGGGCTTAGAAAGGTTCGGCTGTAGCTAGAAGAAGGGGAGAATGAGAGTGGTGTTTTGGAAGCCAAAAGAAAGAAATGAACTCTTGTTGTCATGTGTTCTTTTTGTAGGCAAAATTTATCAAGCCTGCTTAGACTTAATCCTAAAGCCTAATCATGGGACAAATTGGCTGCCATTTTTCTGCACTAGGGGGGCATGGGCTGCTGCATAGAAAGGAGGGGAATAAACAACCATTTATTCATGGCCATGTGATGAATGTTGAGTATTTTATTCAACAAATGGTCCAATACATCCCTAACTTTAGGGAACACTTTTCCCACTTGTTAGGGACATGTTTGGGGGCCTTATGGCTGATGGCACATGGTTTTCTAGGGGAAGATTTCATCTGTAAAGTCTTCTCTTCACAGTCTAATTTCTACCGTTCGGTTTCCGACCCTTTTTCGGTAGTGTTCCAATTTTCACCTGAAAATTGGATTTATGAATCTGATTTTTGTACAGTCAATTCCTAATTGTTTTATGCTATCTAAGAGCCCATTATCAGTCTAATTTACTGTTCATATCCTATACTGTGGTTGTGTCTACACTGTGTTGTCCTTTTACATGCTAACCGAGGCATTCTCAAGCGAAATTTCAGACACAGTCTCTCTTGACTAATTTGGATGTGCTTATTCTATTTTTATCAGTTTTATGTCCATCAGAGGTCATCTAGATCAATTTTTGGGATCTGTGTGACCCCACCTTGAAAAACGTGTCAGGTGCCCATTTGACTAATTTGGGCATTCTGAGCCCAAATATATCAGTTTCGGGACAAGTAAAGGTCGTCTTGACCTTCATCCTGATATTGCGTATCTCTCAAACTAAACTTCTCGTTTTGTACTTAATGGACCAGATTGAGCCTACTGACCGTTAATATCTCAGTTTTATGCCAGATTAGGGCCGTTTTGGCCATTAACCTGATGCTGCGTTTTCCATTATTTACTATTCATTGTTCGTTGTTTTCTATTTAACTGACTAGTCTGAGTGCTCTGACTCTGATTTTGTCAGTCTCTAGGTGATAAGAGGTCGTCCGGACCATTTTCTCGATATCGTACCCTTACTAGGGTTTTTCATCGTTGTTGTGCTCAGATGTTCGATCCGAGCGTTCTGGTTATCTGTTCACCAGTCTTGTGTTAAGAAATGGTTGTTCAGACTAGTTTCCTAACATTGCGTGTCTCATACATTCATATACATAATAGAGTGGACCAGGTTCACTCTCGGTCACCCCTTTCACTACATGAATAATATTTAAATAGTACCGTACCTGTTTAATCTATTCAACTAGAAAATATACTATATTTCCTAACTTAATTACTCATTATATAGTAATTAGGTTTCACAATTCGTGAGAGTCTTTTTAACGGCTCTCAGCTTAGTGCACGGTCTTCTACAAGGCCTCTTACACGGGCGTGTACTAGTTGGAATTTCTCAACACGGCCCTATTCTGAAACACGGCCTCTTACACATTCGTCAACCCGAGCGGTACACGGCCACTTACACGACCGTGTACCTGACCATGTCACATCATACTGCCATGTACACTTACACGGCTTCTCTCACGCGTACACAGTTTGAACGGTACACGGCCACTTACACGACTGTGTACCTGACGATGTTCTCCAAATGTGCATCCGAAAGCTCTCAAAATACTCTAATTTTATTCCTTAATGTCTCATTACATGGTAAGTAGATGCCATGAATGTAGGAAAATAAATTGGTAAAAATGTATCAGAGTGGCGCAGCGGAACAATAAAAATTTTTAGATTGTTAAATATCTCATGATGCCATATACAATAAACCAACAACAATTAAAACTCATACCTCAAGGACGCCAATCTGTAGGAGGAGAATGACCGGAGGCTTCAACCAACTAGCCTTCTCTACTATTCTCCAATTCATGAATGGCTGAGTGTGTGGGCACTCTGAACCTCGATCGGTATGCTAGCACTGCTAGTCTTCTTCCGACCACCCAGATCTCTAAAGAACTTATTGTCACGATGAGCTGTGCAACAATAAGCCTGCTCACCTGAGAGTCTGTGGTCTAAGAGAACTGGAGTGGCACGACCTCTATTTATAGACCTGCATGAGGTGATTCTCTGAATTCGAATTGGATTAGGAAAAGATATTCTCCCTTATCCATAACCATAAAATCCAAATTTTTCCATGGGAAAATCTCAACAATAAAATTTGGTTTATTTAGGATAAATCCAATCCAAATCTAAACAAGATTTTAACTAGAATTTTATCTCCCTTTTTCAACCAAAAAAATCCGAAATTCCTAGGAGAAAATCTCCTCAAAAAATTCGGCCACTTTTAGGATAAGGGAGAATCAAAAATTTCACTAGGATTTTCAAGCTTGAATCTTATCTCAACCTTATCCAAAATAACCGAATTTTCCTAGGAGATTTCCTCCATAATTTCGGCCACTTTTCTGTAGGAAAATAAACCGGTAAAAACGTATCAGAGTGGCGCAGCGGAACAATAAAAATTTTTAGATCGTTAAATATCTCATGATGCCATATACAATAAATCAACAACAATTAAAACTCATACCTCAAGGACGCCAATGAACAGGAGGAGAGTGACCGGAGGCTTCAACCAACTAGCCTTCTCTACTATTCTCCAATTCCCGAATGGCTGAGTGTGTGGGCACTCTGAACCTCGATCGGTATGCTAGCACTGCTAGTCTTCTTCCGACCACCCAGATCTCTAAAGAACTTTATTGTCACGATGAGCTGTGCAACAATAAGCCTGCTCACCTGAGAGTCTGTGGTCTCAGAGAACTGGAGTGGCAGGACCTCTATTTATAGACCTGCATGAGGTGAATCTCTGAATTTGAATTGGACTAGGAAAAGATATTTTCCCTTATCCAAACCCAAAAAATCCGAATTTTCCAAGGGAGAATCTCCACAATTAAATTCGGTTTTTCTAGATAAATCCAATCCAAATCTTAACAAGATTTTAGCTAGAATTTTATCTCCCTTTTCCAACCAAAAAATCCGAAATTCACAAGGAGAAAATCCTCCAAATTTTCGACCACTTTTAGGATAAGGGAGAATCAAAATTCCACTAGGATTTCTCAAGCAAAATCTCATCTTAACCTTATCCAAAAATAACCGAATTTCCTAGGATTAGGGATCCAAAATTTCGGCCACTTTTGGGAGGAGAGAGAAACCAAATTCAACTAGGATTGAAGCTTGAATATTCCCTTGAATCTTATCCACAAAATCCGAAATCTTTCATGAGGATTATCCTCAAAATTTCGTCCCTTATTTGTTGGGATTTGGATTCAAAATTCAAGTAGGATTCTAACAAGATTATCCTCTCCAAATCCAACTCAAATTCGAATTTCAAACCTTGTGGATTTTCCACAACAAATTCGAATCCTACTTGGACTGTGATTCAAAATTTGAATTTCAAATTTCAAATTCAAATTTCAAATTCAAATTTCAAATTTCAAATTTCAAATTTCAAATTTAAATTTCAAATTCAAATTTCAAATTCGAATTTTAAATTCAAATTTCAAATTCAAATTTCAAATTCAAAATTCAAATTTCAAATTTCAAAATTCAAATTTCAAATTTCAAAATTCAAATTTCAAATTCCACAAAACGGTTGTGTTTCATATTCTTGTTCTCATGGATAATTTTCTACAACTCCAATCCAATCTCAAATAAAATCATGGCAACTTTATTTGGAGTTCGAATAATTGTGTACTCTATTATCCAAAACAAAATCTGAATCCAACCGGAGAGAATCTTGTCTACCATCCTAATCCTGTGTCATCACCATCCATGCATAATAAACTAGCCAATAGCATACACAAATCAATTTGTCAAACGTTAAGGAATTATGTGGAGCTAGTAGAGGGACTGATTGGACATATATAATCGGGCTCCCGTGATTCCATATGATCATCATTCTGTACCGAACAACTCAATCATATGATCACTAATTTCAGAGTCACACCACTATAAACCTAAAACTGAACTCCCAATTATATACCGTATTACGTAAGCCTGTGACGAGCTACCATCCAATGACCTTGTCATATATGCAAAACCCTCATATGATATCCATGATCAGCCTTAGGTCAAAGTCCGTTTAATCCTACTGATCAGGCTATCTTAAAGTTCCATTATACTACCGAATCAAGAAAATGATTATTCACCATATGTGAATAAGAAGTCATCCGCCCAGCAGACGACCCAAGGCCTTGTCCATTTTCACATTCAGTATAATGCCTTTAAGAGGATACCTTTAACTCCTCAGAGCTATGATTCCGATATCTGCAAACAAACCCTTCATCGTATACAAGTCATGCACCCAACGAACCGGTCTATAAGCTTACTACCTCTGAGACGCTTTAGCCATTGGAACATCAAAGTACACAAGTCATATACATGAAGTAGTTCATTTACTCAGGATTAAGGTTATTGCACAATGAACGTCAAAAGCAGATTGATCCACTCATAGCGGACTACGTAGATCAATCACGCTTTAGTCCCGGTCTAATATGTCACCTCCAAGCAACATATCCATGTCTCTACTTGGGAGTCCAGCTCCAGACAGTCAAGACAGACCGTCCCCTCCAAGGCTTTAGACAACATAATAGTCTTAACATGAGTTAGATGCTCGGTCTAACCCCATAGACTACAGACCATAGTTTAGACTGCTAACTTTAGAACATTGTCTTCTTGCATACAAAAATCCATTGCATGCAACGTTCTAACAGTTTTAACACAAGCAGTCAGTGAGCCATATTTGCTTACATTTACTTTAACATGTAAATAAGATGAGGACAGATAGCAATGTAATGAATAACCTCTAAGTATAATTTTATTATCCAGTTCAAAATGAATACATCAAAATGTCTCTAATACTTAGGGCATTTCCTAACAATCTCCCACTTGCCCTAAGCCAGCAGATGTGCCATGTTACGCATCCCCATCGCCTCTACATGCCTCTCAAAGCTTCTAGCTACCAAAGTCTTAGTAAAGGGATCAGCGATGTTATCCTCGGACGCGATCTTACAAACATCCACTTGTCCTGTCTCCACATGCCCTCTAATAATGTGATACCTCCGATCGATGTGCTTGGTCCTCTTGTGGTGCCGAGATTCCCTTGTGTTGGCAATAGCCCCTGTATTATCACAGTAAAGTGTGATAGGCTTGTCAATACCCGGAATGACCTCAAGGTCTCTAAAGAACTTGCGGAGCCAAACCGCTTCTTTAGATGCCTCAGCCGCAGCCACATACTCAGCCTCCATAGTAGAGTCAGCTGTGCAGCCCTGCTTCACGCTCCTCCACACAATGGCGCCTCCTCCGAGTAAAAACACTGATCCAGATGTCGATTTCCTCGAATCCTTACAAGTCTGGAAGTCTGAGTCCGTGTATCCTACGGGTGTTAGGTCCCCTCCAGAATACACTAGCATATAATCCCTCGTTCTCTTAAGATACTTGAGTATATGCTTTACTGCTTGCCAGTGCTTGGTTCCAGGATTCGCTTGATATCGACTCACCATACCTACTGCAAAACATATGTCCGGGCGAGTGCAAAGCATAGCGTACATAAGGCTACCCACAGCGGATGCATAAGGGACCTTACTCATACGCTCTCTTTCTTCCGATGTCTTGGGACAGTCATCCAATGAAAGAGTTAAACCGGCAATAGAAGGTTGTGAGCCTTTCTTTGCCTCTAGCATTGCATATTTGTCAATTATTTTATCTATGTATGAAGCTTGGGATTACGCTATCATTTTGTTCTTTCGATCTCTGAAGAGACGAATGCCTAGAACATAATTAGCTTCTCCCAAGTCCTTCATGTCAAACTGTTGGTGTAACCAAAGCTTGACCGATGATAAGTTCCCTACATCATTCCCAATGAGTAGTATATCATCGACATAGAGTATCAGAAAGACCACTTTTCCATCCTTAATACGTTTATAAACACAAGGTTCATCAACGTTCTGCTCAAAACCAAATGTCTTAATCGCTTGATCAAACCTCTGGTTCCATGAGCGGGATGCCTGCTTTAATCCATAAATGGATCTAAGCAACTTGCAGACTTTCCTATCTTGGCCTTTTGCTACGAACCCTTCGGACTGTATCATATAGATACACTCTTCAAGATGGCCATTTAAGAATGCCGTCTTGACATCCATTTGCCAGATCTCGTAATCGAGAGCCGCAGCAATGGATAGAAGAATACGGATAGACTTAAGCATAGCAACAGGCGAAAAGGTTTCCTCGTAATCGATTCCAGCCTTTTGCGTGTATCCCTTTGCAACCAGTCTAGCTTTGAAAGTTTCCACTCTCCCTTCCGCATCCTTCTTTCTTTTGTAGACCCATTTGCATCCAATGGGTTTTATCCCATCCGGCAAATCTACAAGTTCCCAAACAGAGTTGGATTTCATAGAATCCATCTCATTGTTCATAGCCTGTTTCCAAGATCTAGAATCAACATCCTTTATAGCTTCATCATATGTGACCGGATCTTCCTCATGCTCATGAGCCTCGGCCTGGTATACCTCAGCATCATACATAAAGAAATTAGGTTTCTTAGAAACCCTCCCACTACGACGAGGCACCCTAAATTGTTGATCGTCTGCAGGTCTTTCACTGGAACTCGGACTTGCGTCCAAGACCGAAATCTGTGGAGCAGTTCTTTCACCCGATAACTCCTCTAGCACCACTTTGCTTCGAGGCTTAAAGTCATTCATGTGACTTTCCTCCAAGAATGTCGCATGGGTTGAGACAATGACCTTTTGTTCCTTCGGGTTATAGAACAGACCTCCTTTAGTTCCTTTTGGATACCCTACAAACATGCACAATTCTGATCTTGGTTCCAACTTCTTCGCATCCCCATCCAGTACATGTGCCGGGCAGCCCCATATTCTCATATGTCCAAGGGAGGGCTTCCTGCCACGCCACAATTCATACGGAGTTCTAGGAATTGATTTGCTCGGAACCTGGTTCAGAATATAGCACGCCGTTTGTAAAGCATGTCCCCAAAATGATAATGGCAGCGTTGAGTAACTCATCATGGACCGTACCATATCCAATAAGGTCCTGTTTCTCCTTTCGGCTACACCATTCTGTTGTGGAGTACCAGGTGCAGTCAATTGAGATAATATCCCATTCTCTACAAGATGTCCTAGAAATTCATCGGAGAGGTATTCGCCACCTCGATCAGATCGAAGTGTCTTTATGGATTTATCCAATTGCTTTTCCACTTCCGCACGATACTCTTTGAACTTGTCAAAGGTTTCGCTCTTGCGGTGCATCAGATACACATATCCATACCTCGAGTAATCATCTATGAAAGAGACATAGTACTCGAACCCTCCTCGTGCTGTGACGTTCATGGGGCCACATACGTCAGTGTGCACAATTTCTAAGAGCTCCTGTGCCCTTGTACCCTTAGCTCCAAAAGACCTCTTAGTCATCTTACCCTCTAGACAAGACTCACATTGGGGAAGTCGTACCTCCTCCAGAGATTCCAGAGGACCGTCTTTCACCAATCTTTGAATCCTATCCTGATTAATATGACCAAGTCTTAAATGCCAAAGATACGCCTTGTTAGAGTGAGAAACTTTCAACCTTTTAGAGTTATCAATTAATTCAGTGTCAAGCAGTGAGTACATCTTTGGTCTGATCAAATATAGGTTTCCATCCATCCATCCAGAACAGATAAAAGACTTATTTCTACGAATATCAACTCTTTTACTAAAAGAAACTGAATAAGAATCCTTTATTAAACAAGCTACCGATATAAGGTTCCTCCTAAAATTAGGAACATAAAAACAGTCTTTCAATAAAATAAACCTAAATTGATCAAAATAAAGATGAACGTCTCCCACTGCCTCAGCCACCACAAAGCTACCATCTCCAGTCCGCAACGAGAGGCTCCTATCGTGTAGACTTCTCGTTTCCACGAACCCCTGCATAGAAACACAAACATGATTAGTGGCGCCCGAATCAATGACCCATGTGTCTTTCGATTCTTCCACCAAACACGCTTCTAAGTAATGAAGTTCCTTACCTTCCTTGCCCTTGGAGGCTAGGAATTCCCGGCAAGCCTTCTTGAAGTGACCTACCTTCCCACAGTGGAAGCATTTGGACTTTTTAGGGTCCTTTGGCTTCTTGTTCTTCTTCTTCTTCTTCCCGTCCGAGACAGGAGGATTAGAAGAACTGGAAGCCACTTGCTTCTTATTTGGCCTCTTCCTCTTCCGTGAGGGATTGGAAGATTCCGCCAAATTGGCCTCTCCTCTAGGTCGGACCACATCTTCATCCCTGATCATCCGCTCATAAGCCTGTAGTTGCTTCATGAGCTCGGTAAGTCCTAACTCCTTTGTCGCCAGATTGTATGCGGCCTTAAACCCCACAAAATCTTTAGACAGAGTCTTGAACACCAGCCTTTTGCTTGGAGTTCATAATGCTGGTGATAGCGGACTGTCGAGCCAATTTTTCTTGGCCTCCGAACATGTCCTCCAGATTTTCCATGATCTCCCCAGCAACTTGATAAGTCTCATGCTGCTTTTGTAAAGCACTCGTCATGCTAGCAAGGATGTAGCATCGAGCTATTTCATTGGATTCTCTCCAACGATTATAGGCAACCGGGACCTCCTCAAGTGGTGTGTCAGGTTTGGGCTCAGGTGGGCATGGTTCGTCCAGTACGAACTTGTGTCTCTCGCAGCTGAGAACTATTAATAGATTTCTTTTCCAATCTTTATAATTGTCGCCATTCAACTTATTTTCAGTAAGTATCGAAATGAGGGGTGTCGGTGACATTTTGAACTGAAATAAAATTATACTAGACATCATTACAAAGCCCAAGCAAATATGCAGATAATTTAGCAAATAAAACATACAAGTATGTTCCTACATGAAACTTGAAAAAACATGTAGCATTGCAACGGTAATTCTCAGCACCTATTGCCCCAAGCCACCGAGGGGTGGTCATGAGAACAAATAGCCGGAACATGGACCCCGTCCAATTAATATATGTTGCCTTAAATCCTCCAAGGTTAAGACATATATTAATAACCGCTTATTTGGCCACCAGTTTAGTTAACAGAGCTTCTAGGGAAGGTTAATAACTAAACGAGTCTTGAGTGTATAACCATTGTTTACGTAGCCCGATCCACGTCCTACCAAGCCACCGAGGGGTGGTCATGAATAGGATCGCACCCGAACACGTTTTCCACATAGGAGATCCAATCTAGTATACCGGCGGCGGTAAACACCTACCGAGGGGTGTGGTCAGGTCAGAACTGACGCGAGGCGTTACCATGCTTTCACATATGGATCAACAATGGAGGCCGTGGGTTTTGTTTGAAACCCTCTCCCACTCAATATTTTGAAAAAACATGCAAGTTTTGACAAATTATGTATGATCAATATAGTATGAGCGGCACTCACCTATCCTATATGACATGTTATCAAATATGCATACAAAACATCCATCAATATATATTTATACATCCATGACATATCATAGAAAAAATAATTGACAGACTAACCAAGCCATGGTTCCATCCTAGAACAAAGAAAATAAAGATTACAAAATTCCATCCAAAGCATTCTTTGGGTCTTGAATTTTGTTCCGTCTTCTTGTATCCATCTTTATGTAGCCTCTCCATTTATTTCTCATCCCAAGAATTATTTAAAATTCAAATCTCCAAAAATTTAAATTTCAAATTCAAATTCCAAATTCGAATTTCAAATTTAAACTTCAAATTTAAATTTTTAAACAATTTTAAACATCATGTGTAATAATATGTAATTTCAAAAATTTCAAAATTACATATTTTTAAACATGATTTAAAATTAAATCTCAAATTTAAAAATCAAAATTTTTCTGATTTTTGGACCGTCGGACCGCCGCCCCCGTAGGCGGCAGCCGCCGTGGGCAGCCACCAACCCCGGAGGGGCTGGCAGCCCACGGCCGCCCCTTGTGCAGCCTGCCGGGCTGCAGGCTAAGCCTGCAGCACCAGGCTGCACGCCCAGACTGGGCGCAGCAGCCGGCAGGCTGCAGGCAGCGCCTGCAGCCAGAGGCTGCACGCCCAGGCTGCGGCCAGCCTTGGGCAGGCCACGGCCACCCCTGGCTGCAGGCAGAGCCTGCGGCCGTGGGTGGTGTGGGCTTGCACAGGGGCTGCCGCAGCCCCATCCTGCCCGAGGGCAGGGGCTGCAGCCCCACCAAGGCCCGTGGGCCTATTCCGAAGGGTCGTGTCTCGATTTTCGTGCCATATTCCAATTTACCTATTAGGATCTCCAAAAATTAATTTGAATCCCAATTAAATTGAAATTTTCCACACAATCAAAATTTCAACCTTTAAATCAAATTTAACTTTTGGAAAAAATAAATTACGGTCTTCAATCTTCAATCTCCTCCAAGAATAATTACATAAAAAATTCTAAACCGTTTCCGGTGTACAAAAAATTCTAACCATAAATATTCTAAGAGACAAAAATTAAAATCCATGGGAAAATTACAGTGTTAATAAACTGCTCCCATGGTTACATAAAAAAATTCCTAGATACAATTTTTCTAAATTCTAAGGAACCACAACCGGTATAAACAAGCATGCTTATAATAATTCAAAAAATTAAAATAACCACATACTTTATACATAATACATGATCACAACATAAAAGAACCCTAGAATGCCACTCTCTAAATATCAAATCCATACATAAATAAAAAGACTAAGTAATTGTCTAATTTATGTGCATGGCATAGTCATGAGATGGCTCTGATACCAATTGTAGGAAAATAAACCGGTAAAAACCTATCAGAGTGGCGCAGCGGAACAATAAAAATTTTTAGATCGTTAAATATCTCATGATGCCATATACAATAAATCAACAACAATTAAAACTCATACCTCAAGGACGCCAATGAACAGGAGGAGAGTGACCGGAGGCTTCAACCAACTAGCCTTCTCTACTATTCTCCAATTCCCGAATGGCTGAGTGTGTGGGCACTCTGAACCTCGATCGGTATGCTAGCACTGCTAGTCTTCTTCCGACCACCCAGATCTCTAAAGAACTTTATTGTCACGATGAGCTGTGCAACAATAAGCCTGCTCACCTGAGAGTCTGTGGTCTCAGAGAACTGGAGTGGCAGGACCTCTATTTATAGACCTGCATGAGGTGAATCTCTGAATTTGAATTGGACTAGGAAAAGATATTTTCCCTTATCCAAACCCAAAAAATCCGAATTTTCCAAGGGAGAATCTCCACAATTAAATTCGGTTTTTCTAGATAAATCCAATCCAAATCTTAACAAGATTTTAGCTAGAATTTTATCTCCCTTTTCCAACCAAAAAATCCGAAATTCACAAGGAGAAAATCCTCCAAATTTTCGGCCACTTTTAGGATAAGGGAGAATCAAAATTCCACTAGGATTTCTCAAGCAAAATCTCATCTTAACCTTATCCAAAAATAACCGAATTTCCTAGGATTAGGGATCCAAAATTTCGGCCACTTTTGGGAGGAGAGAGAAACCAAATTCAACTAGGATTGAAGCTTGAATATTCCCTTGAATCTTATCCACAAAATCCGAAATCTTTCATGAGGATTATCCTCAAAATTTCGTCCCTTATTTGTTGGGATTTGGATTCAAAATTCAAGTAGGATTCTAACAAGATTATCCTCTCCAAATCCAACTCAAATTCGAATTTCAAACCTTGTGGATTTTCCACAACAAATTCGAATCCTACTTGGACTGTGATTCAAAATTTGAATTTCAAATTTCAAATTCAAATTTCAAATTCAAATTTCAAATTTCAAATTTCAAATTTCAAATTTAAATTTCAAATTCAAATTTCAAATTCGAATTTCAAATTCAAATTTCAAATTCAAATTTCAAATTCAAAATTCAAATTTCAAATTTCAAAATTCAAATTTCAAATTTCAAAATTCAAATTTCAAATTCCACAAAACGGTTGTGTTTCATATTCTTGTTCTCATGGATAATTTTCTACAACTCCAATCCAATCTCAAATAAAATCATAGCAACTTTATTTGGAGTTCGAATAATTGTGTACTCTATTATCCAAAACAAAATCTGAATCCAACCGGAGAGAATCTTGTCTACCATCCTAATCCTGTGTCATCACCATCCATGCATAATAAACTAGCCAATAGCATACACAAATCAATTTGCCAAACGTTAAGGAATTATGTGGAGCTAGTAGAGGGACTGATTGGACATATATAATCGGGCTCCCGTGATTCCATATGATCATCATTCTGTACCGAACAACTCAATCATATGATCACTAATTTCAGAGTCACACCACTATAAACCTGAAACTGAACTCCCAATTATATACCGTATTACGTAAGCCTGTGACGAGCTACCATCCAATGACCTTGTCATATATGCAAAACCCTCATATGATATCCATGATCAGCCTTAGGTCAAAGTCCGTTTAATCCTACTGATCAGGCTATCTTAAAGTTCCATTATACTACCGAATCAAGAAAATGATTATTCACCATATGTGAATAAGAAGTCATCCGCCCAGCAGACGACCCAAGGCCTTGTCCATTTTCACATTCAGTATAATGCCTTTAAGAGGATACCTTTAACTCCTCAGAGCTATGATTCCGATATCTGCAAACAAACCCTTCATCGTATACAAGTCATGCACCCAACGAACCGGTCTATAAGCTTACTACCTCTGAGACGCTTTAGCCATTGGAACATCAAAGTACACAAGTCATATACATGAAGTAGTTCATTTACTCAGGATTAAGGTTATTGCACAATGAACGTCAAAAGCAGATTGATCCACTCATAGCGGACTACGTAGATCAATCACGCTTTAGTCCTGGTCTAATATGTCACCTCCAAGCAACATATCCATGTCTCTACTTGAGAGTCCAGCTCCAGACAGTCAAGACAGACCGTCCCCTCCAAGGCTTTAGACAACATAATAGTCTTAACATGAGTTAGATGCTCGGTCTAACCCCATAGACTACAGACCATAGTTTAGACTGCTAACTTTAGAACATTGTCTTCTTGCATATAAAAATCCATTGCATGCAACGTTCTAACAGTTTTAACACAAGCAGTCAGTGAGCCATATTTGCTTACATTTACTTTAACATGTAAATAAGACGAGGACAGATAGCAATGTAATGAATAACCTCTAAGTATAATTTTATTATCCAGTTCAAAATGAATACATCAAAATGTCTCTAATACTTAGGGCATTTCCTAACATTTTCAGGGAAGGAGAGAATCCAAATTCAATTGGGATTGAAACTTGAATTTTTCCCTTGAACCTTATCCACAAAAACCGAAATTCCATTGAGGATTATCCTCAAAATTTCGTCCATAATTTTTTAGGATTTGGATTCAAAATTCAAGTAGGATTCTAACAAGATTATCCTCTCCAAATCCAACTCAAATTCGTATTTCAAACCTTGTGGATTTTCCACAACAAATTCGAATCCCACTTGGACTGTGATTCAAAATTTGAATTTAAAATTTCAAATTCGAATTTCAAATTCAAATTTCAAATTTCAAATTCGAATTTCAAACTCAAATTTCAAATTCGAATTTCAAATTTTAAAATTCAAATTTCAAAATCCACAAAACGGTTGTGTTTCAAATTCTTGTTCTCATGGATAATTTTCTACAACTCCAATCCAATCTCAAATAAAATCATGGCAACTTTATTTGGAGTTCGAATAATTATGTACTCTATTATCCAAAACAAAATCTGAATCCAACCAGAGAGAATCTTGTCTACCATCCTAACGTGGGAAAATAAATCGGTAAAAACGTATCAGAGTGGCGCAGCGGAACAATAAAAATTTTTAGATCGTTAAATATCTCATGATGCCATATACAATAAATCAACAACAATTAAAACTCATACCTCAAGGACGCCAATGAACAGGAGGAGAGTGACCGGAGGCTTCAACCAACTAGCCTTCTCTACTATTCTCCAATTCCCGAATGGCTGAGTGTGTGGGCACTCTGAACCTCGATCGGTATGCTAGCACTGCTAGTCTTCTTCCGACCACCCAGATCTCTAAAGAACTTTATTGTCACGATGATCTGTGCAACAATTAGCCTGCTCACCTGAGAGTCTGTGGTCTAAGAGAACTGGAGTGGCAGGACCTCTATTTATAGACCTGCATGAGGTGAATCTCTGAATTTGAATTGGATTAGGAAAAGATATTTTCCCTTATCCAAACCCATAAAATCCGAATTTTTCCAAGGGATAATCTCCACTAAAAATTCGGTTTTCTTAGGATAGATCCAATCCAAATCTCAACAAGATTTTAACTAGAATCTTATCTCCCTTTTTTCAACCAAAAAATCTGAAATTCACAAGGAGAAAATCCTCCAAAAGATTTCGGCCATTATGGATAAGGGAGAATCAAAATTCCACTAGGATTTTCAAGCTAAATCTCATCTCAACCTTATCCAAAAAATAACCGAATTCTCCTTGGATTTAGGCTCCAAAATTTCGGCCACTTTTAGGGAAGAAGAGAATCCAAATTCAACTAGGATTCAAGCTTGAATTTACCCTTGAATCTTATCCACAAAATCTGAAATTTTCATGAGCATTATCCTCAAAAATTTCGTCCCTTATTTGTTGGGATTTGGATTCAAAATTCAAGTGGGATTCTAACAAGATTATCCTCTCCTAATCCAACTCAAATTCGAATTTCAAACCTTGTGGATTTTCCACAACAAATTCGAATCCTATTTGGACTGTGATTCAAAATTTGAATTTCAAATTTCAAATTCAAATTTCAAATTCAAATTTCAAATTTCAAATTTCAAATTTCAAATTTAAATTTCAAATTCAAATTTCAAATTCGAATTTCAAATTCGAATTTCAAATTCAAATTTCAAATTCAAATTTCAAATTTCAAATTTCAAAATTCAAATTTCAAATTTCAAAATTCAAAATTCAAATTCCACAAAACGGTTGTGTTTCATATTCTTGTTCTCATGGATAATTTTCTACAACTCCAATCCAATCTCAAATAAAATCATGGCAACTTTATTTGGAGTTCGAATAATTGTGTACTCTATTATCCAAAACAAAATCTGAATCCAACCGGAGAGAATCTTGTCTACCATCCTAATCCTGTGTCATCACCATCCATGCATAATAAACTAGCCAATAGCATACACAAATCAATTTGCCAAACGTTAAGGAATTATGTGGAGCTAGTAGAGGGACTGATTGGACATATATAATCGGGCTCCCGTGATTCCATATGATCATCATTCTGTACCGAACAACTCAATCATATGATCACTAATTTCAGAGTCACACCACTATAAACCTGAAACTGAACTCCCAATTATATACCGTATTACGTAAGCCTGTGACGAGCTACCATCCAATGACCTTGTCATATATGCAAAACCCTCATATGATATCCATGATCAGCCTTAGGTCAAAGTCCGTTTAATCCTACTGATCAGGCTATCTTAAAGTTCCATTATACTACCGAATCTAGAAAATGATTATTCACCAAATGTGAATAAGAAGTCATCCGCCCAGCAGACGACCTAAGGCCTTGTCCATTTTCACATTCAGTATAATGCCTTTAAGAGGATACCTTTAACTCCTCAGAGCTATGATTCCGATATCTGCAAACAAACCCTTCATCGTATACAAGTCATGCACCCAACGAACCGGTCTATAAGCTTACTACTTCTGAGACGCTTTAGCCATTGGAACATCAAAGTACACAAGTCATATACATGAAGTAGTTCATTTACTCAGGATTAAGGTTATTGCACAATGAACGTCAAAAGCAGATTGATCCACTCATAGCGGACTACGTAGATCAATCACGCTTTAGTCCCGGTCTAATATGTCACCACCAAGCAACATATCCATGTCTCTACTTAGGAGTCCAGCTCCAGACAGTCAAGACAGACCGTCCCCTCTAAGGCTTTAGACAACATAATAGTCTTAACATGAGTTAGATGCTCGGTCTAACCCCATAGACTATAGACCATAGTTTAGACTGCTAACTTTAGAACATTGTCTTCTCGCATACAAAAGTCCATTGCATGCAACGTTCTAACAGTTTTAACACAAGCAGTCAGTGAGCCATATTTGCTTACATTTACTTTAACATGTAAATAAGACGAGGACAGATAGCAATGTAATGAATAACTTCTATGTATAATTTTATTATCCAGTTCAAAATGAATACATCAAAATGTCTCTAATACTTAGGGCATTTCCTAACAATCTCCCACTTGCCCTAAGCCAGCAGATGTGCCATGTTACGCATCCCCATCGCCTCTACATGCCTCTCAAAACTTCTAGCTACCAAAGTCTTAGTAAAGGGATCAGCGATGTTGTCCTCGGACGCGATCTTACATACATCCACTTGTCCTGTCTCCACATGCCCTCTAATTATGTGATACCTCCGATCGATGTGCTTGGTCCTCTTGTGGTGCCGAGATTCCCTTGTGTTGGCAATAGCCCCTGTATTATCACAGTAAAGTGTGATAGGCTTGTCAACACCCGGAATGACCTCAAGGTCTCTAAAGAACTTGCGGAGCCAAACCGCTTCTTTAGATGCCTCAGCCACAGCCACATACTCAGCCTCCATAGTAGAGTCAGCTGTGCAGCCCTGCTTCACGCTCCTCCACACAATGGCGCCTCCTCCGAGCAAAAACACTGATCCAGATGTCGATTTCCTCGAATCCTTACAAGTCTGGAAGTCTGAGTCCGTGTATCCTACGGGTGTTAGGTCCCCTCCAGAATACACTAGCATATAATCCCTCGTTCTCTTAAGATACTTGAGTATATGCTTTACTGCTTGCCAGTGCTTGGTTCCAGGATTCGCTTGATATCGACTCACCATACCTACTGCAAAACATATGTCCGGGCGAGTGCAAAGCATAGCGTACATAAGGCTACCCACAACGGATGCATAAGGGACCTTACTCATACGCTCTCTTTCTTCCGATGTCTTGGGACAGTCATCCAATGAAAGAGTTAAACCGGCAATAGAAGGTTGTGAGCCTTTCTTTGCCTCTAGCATTGCATATTTGTCAATTATTTTGTCTATGTATGAAGCTTGGGATAACGCTATCATTTTGTTCTTTCGATCTCTGAAGAGACGAATGCCTAGAACATAATTAGCTTCTCCCAAGTCCTTCATGTCAAACTGTTGGTGTAACCAAAGCTTGACCGATGATAAGTTCCCTACATCATTCCCAATGAGTAGTATATCATCGACATAGAGTATCAGAAAGACCACTTTTCCATCCTTAATACGTTTATAAACACAATGTTCATCAACATTCTGCTCAAAACCAAATGTTTTAATCGCTTGATCAAACCTCTGGTTCCATGAGCGGGATGCCTGCTTTAATCCATAAATGGATCTAAGCAACTTGCAGACTTTCCTATCTTGGCCTTTTGCTACGAACCCTTCGGGCTGTATCATATAGATACACTCTTCAAGATGGCCATTCAAGAATGCCGTCTTGACATCCATTTGCCAGATCTCGTAATCGAGAGCCGCAGCAATGGACAGAAGAATACGGATAGACTTCAGCATAGCAACAGGCGAAAAGGTTTCCTCGTAATCGATTCCAGCCTTTTGCGTGTATCCCTTTGCAACCAGTCTAGCTTTGAAAGTTTCTACTCTCCCTTCCGCATCCTTCTTTCTTTTGTAGACCCATTTGCATCCAATGGGTTTTATCCCATCCGGCAAATCTACAAGTTCCCAAACAGAGTTGGATTTCATAGAATCCATTTCATTGTTCATAGCCTGTTTCCAAGATCTAGAATCAACATCCTTTATAGCTTCATCATATGTGACCGGATCTTCCTCATGCTCATGAGCCTCGGCCTGGTATACCTCAGCATCATACATAAAGAAATTAGGTTTCTTGGAAACCCTCCTACTACGACGAGGCACCCTAAATTGTTGATCGTCTGCAGGTCTTTCACTGGAACTTGGACTTGCGTCCAAGACCGAAATCTGTGGAGCAGTTCTTTCACCCGATAACTCCTCTAGCACCACTTTGCTTCGAGGTTTAAAGTCATTCATGTGACTTTCCTCCAAGAATGTCGCATGGGTTGAGACAATGACCTTTTGTTCCTTCGGGTTATAGAACAGACCTCCTTTAGTTCCCTTTGGATACCCTACAAACATGCACAATTCTGATCTTGGTTCCAACTTCTTCGCATCCCCATCCAGTACATGTGCCGGGCAGCCCCATATTCTCATATGTCCACGGGAGGGCTTCCTGCCACGCTACAATTCATACGGAGTTCTACGAATTGATTTGCTTGGAACCTGGTTCAGAATATAGCACGCCGTTTGTAAAGCATGTCCCCAAAATGATAATGGCAGCGTTGAGTAACTCATCATGGACCGTACCATATCCAATAAGGTCCTGTTTCTCCTTTCGGCTACACCATTCTGTTGTGGAGTACCAGGTGCAGTCAATTGGGATAATATCCCATTCTCTACAAGATGTCCTAGAAATTCATCGGAGAGGTATTCGCCACCTCGATCAGATCGAAGTGTCTTTATGGATTTATCCAATTGCTTTTCCACTTCCGCAAGATACTCTTTGAACTTGTCAAAGGTTTCGCTTTTGCGGTGCATCAGATACACATATCCATACCTCAAGTAATCATCTATGAAAGAGACATAGTACTCGAACCCTCCTCGTGCTGTGACGTTCATGGGGCCACATACGTCAGTGTGCACAATTTCTAAGAGCTCCTGTGCCCTTGTACCCTTAGCTCCAAAAGACCTCTTAGTCATCTTACCCTCTAGACAAGACTCACATTGGGGAAGTCGTACCTCCTCCAGAGATTCCAGAGGACCGTCTTTCACTAATCTTTGAATCCTATCCTGATTAATATGACCAAGTCTTAAATGCCAAAGATACGCCTTGTTAGAGTGAGAAACTTTCAACCTTTTAGAGTTATCAATTAATTCAGTGTCAAGCAGTGAGTACATCTTTGGTCTGATCAAATATAGGTTTCCATCCATCCATCCAGAACAGATAAAAGACTTATTTCTACGAATATCAACTCTTTTACTAAAAGAAACTGAATAAGAATCCTTTATTAAACAAGCTACCGATATAAGGTTCCTCCTAAAATTAGGAACATAAAAACAGTCTTTCAATAAAATAAACCTAAATTGATCAAAATAAAGATGAACGTCTCCCACTGCCTCAGCCACCACAAAGCTACCATCTCCAGTCCGCAACGAGAGGCTCCTATCATGTAGACTTCTCGTTTCCACGAACCCCTGCATAGAAACACAAACATGATTAGTGGCGCCCGAATCAATGACCCATGTGTCTTTCGATTCTTCCACCAAACACGCTTCTAAGTAATGAAGTTCCTTACCTTCCTTGCCCTTGGAGGCTAGTAATTCCCGGCAAGCCTTCTTGAAGTGACCTACCTTCCCACAGTGGAAGCATTTGGACTTTTTAGGGTCCTTCGGCTTCTTGTTCTTCTTCTTCTTCTTCCCGTCCGAGACAGGTGGATTAGAAGAACTGGAAGCCACTTGCTTCTTATTTGGCCTCTTCCTCTTCCGTGAGGGATTGGAAGATTCCGCCAAATTGGCCTCTCCTTTAGGTCGGACCGCATCCTCATCCCTGATCATCCGCTCATAAGCCTGTAGTTGCTTCATGAGCTCGGTTAGTCCTAACTCCTTTGTCGCCAGATTGTATGCGGCCTTAAACCCCACAAAATCTTTAGACAGAGTCTTGAACACCATCTCGATCTGGGTGTTATAGTCCAACTCAGCACCATTCTCGGCAGCCTCAGCGAAGAATCCCATTAGAGTGATCATATGGTCCTTCACCGGAGCACCCGCCTTTTGCTTAGAGTTCATAATGCTGATGATAGCGGACTGTCGAGCCAATTTTTCTTGACCTCCGAACATGTCCTCCAGATTTTCCATGATCTCCCCAGCAACTTGATAAGTCTCATGCTGCTTTTGTAAAGCACTCGTCATGCTAGCAAGGATATAGCATCGAGCTATCTCATTGGATTCTCTCCAACGATTATAGGCAACCGGGACCTCCTCAAGTGGTGTGTCAGGTTTGGGCCCAGGTGGGCATGGTTCGTCCAGTACGAACTTGTGTCTCTCGCAGCTGAGAACTATTAATAGATTTCTTTTCCAATCTTTATAATTGTCGCCATTCAACTTATTTTCAGTAAGTATCGAAATGAGGGGTGTCGGTGACATTTTGAACTGAAATAAAATTATACTAGACATCATTACAAAGCCCAAGCAAATATGCAGATAATTTAGCAAATAAAAACATACAAGTATGTTCCTACATGAAACTTGAAAAAACATGTAGCATTGCAACGGTAATTCTCAGCACCTATTACCCCAAGCCACCGAGGGGTGGTCATGAGAACAAATAGCCGGAACATGGACCCCGTCCAATTAATATATGTTACCTTAAATCCTCCAAGGTTAAGACATATATTAATAACCGCTTATTTGGCCACCAGTTTAGTTAACAGAGCTTCTAGGGAAGGTTAATAACTAAACGAGTCTTGAGTGTATAACCATTGTTTACGTAGCCCGATCCACGTCCTACCAAGCCACCGAGGGGTGGTCATGAATAGGATCGCACCCGAACACGTTTTCCACATAGGAGATCCAATCTAGTATACCGGCGGCGGTAAACACCTACCGAGGGGTGTGGTCAGGTCAGAACTAACGCGAGGCGTTACCATGCTTTCACATATGGATCAACAATGGAGGCCGTGGGTTTTGTTTGAAACCCTCTCCCACTCAATATTTTGAAAAACATGCAAGTTTTGACAAATTATGTATGATCAATATAGTATGAGCGGCACTCACCTATCCTATATGACATGTTATCAAATATGCATACAAAACATCCATCAATATATTTTTATACATCCATGACATATCACAGAAAAAAAATTGACAGAATAACCAAGCCATGGTTCCATCCTAGAACAAAGAAAATAAAGATTACAAAATTCCATCCAAAGCATTCTTTGGGTCTTGAATTTTGTTCCGTCTTCTTGTATCCATCTTTATGTAGCCTCTCCATTTATTTCTCATCCCAAGAATTATTTAAAATTTAAATTTCCAAAAATTTAAATTTCAAATTCAAACTCCAAATTCGAATTTCAAATTTAAATTTCTAATTCAAATTTTAAACAATTTTAATCATCATGTGTAATAATATGTAATTTCAAAAATTTCAAATTTTTAATTACATATTTTTAAACATGATTTAAAATTAAATCTCAAATTTAAAAATCAAAATTTTCAAATTTTGGACCGCCGCACCGCCGCCCGTGAAGGCGGCAGCCGCCGTGGGCAGCCACCAACCCCGGAGGGGCTGGCAGCCCACGGCCGCCCCTTGTGCAGCCTGCCGGGCTGCAGGCCAAGCCTACAGCACCAGGCTGCACGCCCAGACTGGGCGCAGCAGACGGCAGGCTGCAGGCATCGCCTGCAGCCAGAGGCTGCACGCCCAGGCTGCGGCCAGCCTTGGGCAGGCCACGGCCACCCCTGGCTGCAGGCAGAGCCTGCAGCCGTGGGTGGTGTGGGCCTGTACGGGGCTGCTGCAGCCCCATCCTGCCCGAGGGCAGGGGCTGCAGCCCCACCAAGGTTTGTCGGCCTATCCCGAGGGGTCGTGTCTCGTTTTTTGTGCCATATTCCAATTTATCTTTTAGGATCTCCAAAAATTAATTTGAATCCCAATTAAATTGAAATTTTCCACACAATCAAAATTTCAACCTTTAAATTAAATTTAACTTTTGGGAAAAATAAATTACGGTCTTCAATCTTCAATCTCCTCTAAGAATAATTACATAAAAAATTCCTATACCGTTCCCGGTGTACAAAATTCTATCCATAAAAATTCTAAGAGACAAAAATTAAAATCCATGGGAAAAACACAGTGTTAATAAACTGCTCCCATGGTTACATAAAAAATTCCTAGATACAATTTTTCTAAATTCTAAGGAACCATAACCGGTATAAACAAGCATGCTTATAATAATTCAAAAAATTAAAATAACCACATACTTTATACATAATACATGATAACAACATAAAGGAACCCTAGAATGCCACTCTCTAAATATCAAATCCATACATAAATAAAAAGACTAAGTAATTGTCTAATTTATGTACATGGCATAGTCATGAGATGGCTCTGATACCAATTGTGGGAAAATAAATCGGTAAAAACGTATCAGAGTGGCGCAGCGGAACAATAAAAATTTTTAGATCGTTAAATATCTCATGATGCCATATACAATAAATCAACAACAATTAAAACTCATACCTCAAGGACGCCAATGAACAGGAGGAGAGTGACCGGAGGCTTCAACCAACTAGCCTTCTCTACTATTCTCCAATTCCCGAATGGCTGAGTGTGTGGGCACTCTGAACCTCGATCGGTATGCTAGCACTGCTAGTCTTCTTCCGACCACCCAGATCTCTAAAGAACTTTATTGTCACGATGAGCTGTGCAACAATAAGCCTGCTCACCTGAGAGTCTGTGGTCTAAGAGAACTGGAGTGGCAGGACCTCTATTTATAGACCTGCATGAGGTGAATCTCTGAATTTGAATTGGATTAGGAAAAGATATTTTCCCTTATCCAAACCCATAAAATCCGAATTTTTCCAAGGGATAATCTCCACTAAAAATTCGGTTTTCTTAGGATAGATCCAATCCAAATCTCAACAAGATTTTAACTAGAATCTTATCTCCCTTTTTTCAACCAAAAAATCCGAAATTCACAAGGAGAAAATCCTCCAAAAGATTTCGGCCATTATGGATAAGGGAGAATCAAAATTCTACTAGGATTTTCAAGCTAAATCTCATCTCAACCTTATCCAAAAAATAACCGAATTCTCCTTGGATTTAGGCTCCAAAATTTCGGCCACTTTTAGGGAAGAAGGGAATCCAAATTCAACTAGGATTCAAGCTTGAATTTACCCTTGAATCTTATCCACAAAATCCGAAATTTTCTTGAGCATTATCCTCAAAAATTTTGTCCCTTATTTGTTGGGATTTGGATTCAAAATTCAAGTAGGATTCTAACAAGATTATCCTCTCCTAATCCAACTCAAATTCGAATTTCAAACCTTGTGGATTTTCCACAACAAATTCGAATCCTAATTGGACTGTGATTCAAAATTTGAATTTCAAATTTCAAATTCAAATTTCAAATTCAAATTTCAAATTTCAAATTTCAAATTTCAAATTTCAAATTTAAATTTCAAATTCAAATTTCAAATTCGAATTTCAAATTCAAATTTCAAATTCAAATTTCAAATTCAAAATTCAAATTTCAAATTTCAAAATTCAAATTTCAAATTTCAAAATTCAAATTTCAAATTCCACAAAACGGTTGTGTTTCATATTCTTGTTCTCATGGATAATTTTCTACAACTCCAATCCAATCTCAAATAAAATCATGGCAACTTTATTTGGAGTTCGAATAATTGTGTACTCTATTATCCAAAACAAAATCTGAATCCAACCGGAGAGAATCTTGTCTACCATCCTAATCCTGTGTCATCACCATCCATGCATAATAAACTAGCCAATAGCATACACAAATCAATTTGCCAAACGTTAAGGAATTATGTGGAGCTAGTAGAGGGACTGATTGGACATATATAATCGGGCTCCCGTGATTCCATATGATCATCATTTTGTACCGAACAACTCAATCATATGATCACTAATTTCAGAGTCACACCACTATAAACCTGAAACTGAACTCCCAATTATATACCGTATTACGTAAGCCTGTGACGAGCTACCATCCAATGACCTTGTCATATATGCAAAACCCTCATATGATATCCATGATCAGCCTTAGGTCAAAGTCCGTTTAATCCTACTGATCAAGCTATCTTAAAGTTCCATTATACTACCGAATCTAGAAAATGATTATTCACCAAATGTGAATAAGAAGTCATCCGCCCAGCAGACGACCCAAGGCCTTGTCCATTTTCACATTCAGTATAATGCCTTTAAGAGGATACCTTTAACTCCTCAGAGCTATGATTCCGATATCTGCAAACAAACCCTTCATCGTATACAAGTCATGCACCCAACGAACCGGTCTATAAGCTTACTACCTCTGAGACGCTTTAGCCATTGGAACATCAAAGTACACAAGTCATATACATGAAGTAGTTCATTTACTCAGGATTAAGGTTATTGCACAATGAACGTCAAAAGCAGATTGATCCACTCATAGCGGACTACGTAGATCAATCACGCTTTAGTCCCGGTCTAATATGTCACCACCAAGCAACATATCCATGTCTCTACTTGGGAGTCCAGCTCCAGACAGTCAAGACAGACCGTCCCCTCTAAGGCTTTAGACAACATAATAGTCTTAACATGAGTTAGATGCTCAGTCTAACCCCATAGACCGAGATAATAGAGAGGGTCGAGATGGTAGCTTATAGATTAGCACTTCCGTTGGAGTTAGCTTCAGTACACAACGTCTTTCACATTTCAATGCTGAAGAAGTACGTACTAGATAGCTCTTACATTCTGAGTCAAGAACCTGTCGAAGTATATGCTGATCTAACATACGAGGAGAAACCCGTGCAAATCTTGGCTAGAGAAAAGAAAGTGCTAAGGAACAGAGTCATACCGCTCGTGAAAGTCTTGTGACAAAACCATAATGTCGAAGAAGCCACATGGGAGCATGAGGAGGACATGAGAAGAGACTTTCTAGAGTTGCTCTAATTTTTGAGGACAAAAATTTTTAAGGGGGGTAGATTATAATAACCGCCCGGTTCATGGGACATAATTTCTATGTAATAAGAAATTAAGTCTATGAGTACAATATAATTTTCCAGTTTAAATGAATTAAACAAGTAAAGAAACGTTTAATTTCTATTCATACAGTGAAAGGGGCAATCAGAATGAAATCGGTTCATCTTATTACGTGTGAGTGCACATGAGTGGCACGTAGTATCAAGAAACTGGTCAAGACGACCATTTCTTGACACAGAACTGATGAGCTAGTTATCAGTACGCTCAAACTAGTTATCTGAGCACAATAGTGATATTTTGAATGATAAATATACAGTATCAAGAAAATAATCAAGGTGACGTTTTCTTGACACCAAACTAATATATTTATAATCAGCATGGTCAATTTAGTCAAATGGGCACAAAACGTGAAGTCATGTATGAGACATGTGTAGTATTGGGAAAGGGGTCAAGATGACATTTTCTCAACCCGAAACTGATATATTTAGAGTGAGAATGCTCAGACGAGTCAGTTGAGCACAAAAGGTGATTTCTAGGTAGGAATCGCACAGATCTAGAAACTGGTCTAGACGACCTCAGACGGATGTAAAACTGATAAATTCGGAATCAGCACGTCCAAATTAGTCAGGATAGCTTGTGTTTGAAATTTCACACAAAAAAGTTATACTATGCATGCGCAGTGTCAATACAGTTTAAGACATAACCACAGTACCATAGATGAATAGTGATAGACTTAGAGTGGGCTCATAGGTACTACAATCCATCCAAGAATGAATAGAATGAGAATCGGATCAGGATAATCCATTTTCGGTCAAGGTTTAGAGCACAGCCTAAAAAGGGCTGAACATCATTAGAGGAAATTAGACTGCTGAGAGAAGCCTTTGCAGATAAAATCCTTCCCTCAGAAACCATGTTTGTAAGAAGCCAAACACAGCCCTAGGAGATAATGTGGAAAAGTTTTCCACAAAACAAGGAAACATGCCTTGATTGCTTTTGATTAAAAAATTGAAAAGGTGGAGACAACAACTATTGGCTTTAGCAATGCATTAAATGCATTTTTGGCTCCTTTTTCTTTATATCTCCCATTGGTTTTGAAGGGGACAGCAATACAAAATTTATCACCCAAGTTTAGTTGAGTTTGGCTTAATTAAGGTTGTTTAGGTTGATCAAATCTTGCTTGAGGTTGGCCTATAAATATGTGTGCATGACCTTTCGCACCATTTTCTTTCTTTTTTACACTAAGAGTGACCAAAACACCAAACTATCTTCTTGTTTTTCCTCTGCTAGCCGATGCCTCTACAGCCCTAAAACACACCAAAAACTCACCAAAAGTTAGCCCAAAATTGCTTAGTTTGTTGCTTGGTTGGAGCCATTCTTCAAGGTCACTTAAGGTAAAAGTGTTAGGACATTTCCTTTGTAGTTTTGGTTGTTTATTTAGCTTTGTGAACCAAGGAAATTTCTATGTTTTTCTCAGCTCAAGCCAACTTCTTGTTCATCCTTAGTCCACATAAATTTTTGGTCATAAGTCTTGTTCAGTTTGTGATAGTTTCGAAGCACACTAAGGTAAAAACTCTAGAACCCATCCCTTTGAGGTTTTTGTCCTTTATTAAGTTTCAATATCAAGGAGATTTACTATGTATTTTGAGCAATGGGTTGTAATAAGTTTATTTTGAGCCTTGAGCACTGTATTTTTGTGGTTATGTGGTTATGTGGTTGTGGTTTAAGTTTTTATGATTTATGGATGCCATGGACATTTTAGGGTTTGGTTGGAGACCAAACTATCCTAGATTTTTAGCCACGGTTTTGCTAAGTTTTGAGCATGTTATGGACAGATTTTGAGTTTTGTAAAACACAGAAATTGTAGAAGATTTCGTTACTGACATTTTTACATCAAATAGCCTTTGGCCAAAAATGATGTTAAGATAGGTTTTCGGGACAATTTCTAATCAAAGGTCAAAACTGGGGCTGGAAACCTAGGAACAGGGAACAATCTCGAATTTTTCTAAAAATAGGTAACTTAGATTCTGAATCAGGTCTCAGGCACAACATAAAAAATGTAGACCACGTCGAAAACTAAGAGATGACTTATGCGAGTTTAAAAAATTCGGCTGTTTAAGGTCCCAAACAGAGTGATTTTTTAATTAAACGAAAAACTAAAAATTTTCTAAAACTGGGACAGTTTTTAGCCATGGGTTTGTAGTGTTGAGGACTCGATAGAGTTTGAACCGAGCTCTAAGTTGAACATGAAAGTTGTTCATCTCAT
Source organism: Antiaris toxicaria (assembly GCA_035233585.1). Taxonomy (NCBI): domain Eukaryota; kingdom Viridiplantae; phylum Streptophyta; class Magnoliopsida; order Rosales; family Moraceae; genus Antiaris; species Antiaris toxicaria. The sequence goes on along the minus strand of CP141155.1, from coordinate 54,747,021 downwards.
CGAGGACTAAAAATTTCATGTTTGTCGATTTCACAAACTCGATCGTTTTAAACAATTTCTAGTAGTTTTTTGAAAAATGGTTCAAAAACCACCTTTCAAGTGAACATCAAAATGTTTTCTTTAAAATGAGGATATGATTTTAAGTAAACACCCTCACCTTCCAACTGGGTGAAAAAGGGGATTGTGTTTAAATCCTAAGGAAAGGTATTTCATAAAAAAACATAAGACGTTTTCCATAATGATTTTTCAAATCAGTAGAGGTAGCCTGTTTGGCTATAAAATCAATATGCAAGGTACCGGTTAGTGACTAGTTGGTTAACCAATCAAAACCGATATAGGAAGAGAGAGAAGGACATTAATTAATTTATTGGATTAATAAATTAATTAACCACGGTTAAAAGGTAGCTATCAAACTCTCGAAAGAGAGCAGTTTAGTACCGGTAGGGGTCGGTATCATATAACGATAGACTTTTATTAGTCACTAATGACAGTAGTGACCTAAGAGTGAATAATTAAGGGAATGCATTATGGTTATAGGTAGAAACCTATAAATTGGCGAGGCGAGATACAAACTGCTTGCAGATCAAGTAAGTACAATTCCACCTACAGCATGAATAAAAATGAGTTTGAAACTGTTGTTTTACTCTGTGATATGTATGCTAATCGTGAATGATTGTTGCATAAAATGATATAAGATGTTTCATAATCACGTAGATTATTGAATAGCATGAGTTAGATGCCTTTATATCCCTATCGCGCATGATTAGTGGATAGCCTAGTAGAGCTTACGGCATGATGGTAATAACTCATGATCTCAATAATTGGGCAATTAAGAAGCGAATCACGACTCGTTAAGCGTGTCGTATCGACCTCTCAAGGTAGTAGAGGTTTTTCAATTTAAGTATGATGATCCCAAATCAAGGCTCATAATAAATAACGGGCCAAGGACCATAAAGAAAGTATGATCACGATGAATCTGATGATCCGCGTGCATTCAGTACTGACACACGGGCCCTTAGAAAAGTAAAGAAAGATAATGCATAATGAAGCATAATTGAGCATAATCGGTTCATGTATAGTTCACGATATGCTTTAAGTTATAGTGATGGTATGCTTCTGAGTTATGTGATATGTTGTGCTTTCCGTTATATGACACATGATATGTATTCATGATGTGCTTTGAAGTTACGATATGTTTATCAGTATGATGTGCCTTTAAGTTATGGCATATGTTTTTAAATGATAGTTTTACAGATACAGTATTGTACTTGCTGAGCGTAAAGCTTATCATGTGTGTTCATGCTGTAGGTAAGAAACCTATGGGCTAGACTCCGATGGGCGATGATGGCGGCGGGGCTGATGTGAGGGTTGAGGTTATGGATACCATCACGAATTTGTCTTCTGCACTATGTTGAGTAACCTTTTTTATTTTGAGAGCCAAACTTATATTAAGTAATGACTAATTGAGTATTTCCTGAGTATGTATGTATGTTTGATCTCAAGTTGTATTAAGACCCTTATATATTCATAAAGTATATTTAAGTATGTATGTCTATAGTAAAGCATACGTATTCAAAGCCTATGAAAAAAAATATCCCCTAAAATTATGGTATTAAGATAAGTAGTTTTAAGCAAGTTAAGTATTTTTAAGTTTAAGTTAAGCAAGTTTATGTGACAGTCGGAGCTACCAGGGCTCCGGGTCACCACACCCTATATGCTTTGTTCACCTATTTGAATTTTAATTTATAAATTTACTCAATTGAAAGTTTCACATCCCAAACAATTAATCAAAAGATAATATTTGAAGAACTAATGATTTAAATGTATTCGAGTAAATAAAATTCTCATGTTAAGTACTAAGAAAAATTGTCTTATAAGAAATTTAAAAGCGACAATATACCACCAGTGATAATGTAGTAAAAGACTACTTATAAAACTATATTTATCAATATATTGTATCATGCAATAATCACATAAAAAAGCTTGACTGAATTTATATAAAAGTTGTCAACAAAATATATTGATGTGAGAAATAGATAAGATGAAAGGAAATTATTTACTCAAATATATTAACCTTACAAACCATTAGAGGATCAAAACACAAACAAACTCACTACACATATAAGATCATCTCTAACCTCACCCAAGAACTCTATCCTAACTTGCAAAACATTCTCACAAAATTCTAGAGAGAAAACATGAGAACGGAAGCAAAGCAAATATAAGAGAGGTTAAGTGTATCCCCCTCTCTCCTCAAGCCCCTCCAAAATGCCCCTTTTATAAGCATAATTTTGAACTATTCTACCTAATCTTCACACAAACTTTTAAAACTTCCTACGGTATTCGGTGCATACACAACACAAATTTTCAAACTTGCTATAGCATTCGGTGAACACAAAGCACAAAATTTTTCAAACATGCTACAGTGCTACAGTATTCGACGCACACTTGCTACAGGGCTGCTACAGTGTCAGAGATTGCTTGCTACAATAGCTACAATTTGGTGCATGAAATTAGGAAGGATCTAGTGTGATAGAATGCGTGATAATCTTGGTTTTCACAGTTTCCTAACATGAATAGTGATGCCTAATTTGGAACTACAAAAAGTTAAAATGCTAAAATTAGATATTTCCAAAATAAAATGTTATAAGTAAACACATTAAAAATATTTAATTTTAAGTTCATTTAATATACTATTAGAAAAAGATGAGAATTAGCTAAAAACTTTACAAAATTTATAAAAATCTAAATTAAAGCACATAAAACAAAATAAATAAAAAAATCAAATCAAAAACAACTAAAATTGTGATAACCAAGAAATATTATTGTTCTCGGAAGATATGTAAATTGCATGTATATGACAATTTTAATGTTTAAAATGGTGAAATGAATGATTTAATATTGTTTAGAATGTAATAAAATATTCTAATAATGTTGAAAAGCAGGATTTCGGTACAGGAAAATTTCACCGAAACAAAACGGAGAGAATTGTCCCGAATTGGAATTGAAAACCTTAGAGGGTACATGATATGCACTAAAAGACGAAAAACTTTGGTAATGATTTTTGGAAAAATGATAGTGAAATAAGGCAAACCGAACGCACAGGAGGGGCCAGAAATTCGCCTACATGATTTCAGTAAATTTTTGTTCAGTTTGACTTTTGGTCAAACTTTGACCACGATATAATATGAGGGATTAATTGGATGATGTCATACCTTATGTCATCCATATGATGTCATAAATGAGATATTTTAGATAGAAAAAGAGGTTGGTAGGATCAATGATGGAGATTTAAAGTAATCTTGATGGATTGCGAAGATTAAGCCAAAATGGCAAGGTAAAATTTTAGCAAAATTTTGGGATAATCATCTGCTGCTTAGGTGGCTGTGGGTAGGTGGAAAAATCAGCAAAGAATATTGCAAGTAAGTCCTCCAAAAAAATACAAAAATACCCCTAAAGTGTTGCCAAATTGTTTACAAACTTTGCTAGTTGGTGCTTCTCTTTGTGGACTGCCATTAAAACCTGTTTTGAGCTCTTAAAAATAGAAAAAAAATTTATGTTTTCCAGCCCCAAAGTAGCCATGGTGTTCCTCCCCTCCAAACCAAAGAAAAAGTTTCAAGTTTCTTCACCAAACTTAGCCAAAAAACTCCCTTGAGCAAGGATCAAGCATTGGAACAAGGTAACACTCCATTTGCTTCATTTTCCTTGTATTTTTCTTAATATATCTGTGCTTGTAATGGGGGAAAGGATTGTGGAAATTTTGGGTGCAAACTTTGTTGTATTGGTTTGGTTGTTTGGTGTTGTGATTGAAGTGTATTTTGGAAGCTTGAAACAATCATTTTCTATGCATGGTTTCATGCAAAATCCATGGACATGAGAAAGAAAATTTCAGAAAATTTTGTGAGGAAAATTATGTGAAAAAGCTTGATAAAAACCCTAAGAACAAGAATTTATTTGTCTAGGGTTATTGATCACAAAACTCGTGGATAGAGTGTAGGTTTGGAATGAAAGTTTGTTAGGTTTTTGGTGTGGAATTATGCACAAAAACCTTGATTTTCAAGTGTGAGAAAATGATAATTGTGGAAGAAAATTCTTGGTATTGAAATGCTAAGAGAAACCATACTAATAATGAGGAAAAACAATGAAATTGTGTGTTTATTTGTATACTGCTTATGTGGAAAAATTTTACGTAAAAGTTTGGTACTTTTGCATAAAATAGGCCATTGGTTTAGTAGTGGCAGATACCGAGGTTTTGAGGCGTACCTAAATGCCAGGAAACTTAAATTTAAGCCGAAATGCTACCAAAAATTTTAAAATGGCAATAAGGGTATTTTGGGAAACGAAGGATAAAATTGTACTCGGAAATGGAAACCGAGCCCTTAGGCGACCTAGGCTCGGGAAAAGAATGATGAACATTTCAAGAGTAGTGAAATACCCATTTGAGGCTCTGAAATGTGAGAAAAACGAGAATTGACCCTAGGTGTTAGAATAGTATTACCCGAGGGTTGGGTGATAAATAGTCACCTATGCTATAGCAATGACTGCTATAAAAATATATCGAAACGTAAGAAACATTATTTTATGATCTTTAGGCTTAAAATCCTTAAAAAGGTCAGAGTGAGAAAATTCCACTAGGGACAAAATGATAATTTTGCCAAAAGTTGGCAGAAAAGTGAGGGGTTAAACCCTAAAGTCCTTCATTAGAGATTCGGACTTAGAGTTTTACATTTTGTTATGTTATGAGCAAAAATAAATATGGGAAATAATCGTGGATTATTTCTGTTATAGGAGTCAAACTAAAGAGCGACGAGGGAACATCGATAGACTCTAGGAAGTGGACGTTAGCACAATTGTGGTAAGTTCAGACATCTTTTTGTCTGTAACATGAACCTACTTGTTATGTTTATGTACTATACATACATTATGTGAGACTGTGCTACGGGCACTAGAGTGTGATTGATTTAACACACATAATTGACTTAATAAGTCTAAGTTGTGTACTATATGTACACTATGGAAGTCTATGCTACGGGCACTAGAGTGTGATTAATTTAATACACACCATAAACGAAAGAATATGAACGTGTTACGGGCACTAAAGTGTTCCTAACCACGGGGCGATGAGAATGCCACCCGATTGGAACTATAAGAAAAGATGGTAATTAAACCAATTTTGGCGTACCGGTCTCTAGTATGGTGGGGATTTATTTTCCTACAGGGATATAACTTTGGGCTTATGACAGACTGTGGAGGATTAGCTAGTGGGTAGCTCCCTAGAGTCCCTTCCAGTCATGCGCATAAATTGGTACGGCCAATATAGGGCCCAAAACCAGAATATAATGAAAGATAAAGGCTTAAGACTAAAAGGAAAGCCATAAGAGAGCATAACCGAGCATAACATGCACTAATTTTATGTAGAGTATTCTCAGTCAAAGTCGATGTGAATAATACTTGGTCAATGTCGATGTTACTATTCACGATCAAAGTCAAAATTACTATTTATGATGAATAGTATTATTCATGGTAAAAGTTAATATTCATGATTTAGAATCTATATGATTTCTAGTATTTATGTTTGAACTTACTGAGCCTGTAACTCACCAATATGTTTATGTTGCAGGTAAGAAACCTATAGCTCAAGAGGAGCACTATGGATGACGACAGGAGCAGCGTGTGCCAAAATGGGGATAGGGAATCCACTGTGGATATGGTCCTGCTACTAGTTTTCCGCTAAGCTTTTAAAGTGAAGATTTGAAGAAGATAGAATTGATGTATTTTATATGCAAAGTTAAAATTATGTGTTTCTGTAAATTATGTTTTGTACTTCCAAAACGATTATGGCAGTAAAGTTTTATTTACTACACAGTTTAGCAAGAAAAATATTTTGAGAATGAAGTTTAAAAAAAATGCCCCAAAATGATGAGAGAGTTAAAACTGAAAGTGAGTTTTCGGCAACCTATTGAGGTTTACAAACTATTTCAGTCGGCTATGAAGCTTGATTGCAATAGTTTTGTTTAATCAAAAGGTGGGGACACCACAGGTGGTATCAAAGCAGCACGACCATATCCCTCTTGGCATAATGCACAGCCTGCTCATCAATCCAAGTAAGTTAGCTTTCTTTAAGATAGTAAACTGTTAGTTCACACGAAGGTAGATATTTTGTAGGATATACGATGAGGAGACCACCATATGTGAGACCTCAGCCATACCGACTGAGAGGACCGCTGAGGATTTGGATGAGGTCCACCCTTAGGCTGTCTATGTCTCAACTATCGGTACATAGACCCCCGACGCTTGAGCCACCAGTGCCACGAGCTAGGGTACGATCACCAGTGAGACTGCCACCTCCTCGACCAGTATCTCTTCCACTAGTGGAGATCAATATCCAAGTAGTGGGAAGGCATCCACACATAGGAGTGAGGGTTTCCACTCGTACTGTATAAGATTCTCGGGCCAGTTGTCCACCCAATTTTGGGGGAGGTCAGCAGGCAATGTCTACTAGGGATTAGCTCCATGCTGTTGAGATAATCATGTGTCTGTGTGATATTAACGAGGATTGCTGGGTTATGTTGGCGGTTAACACGTTCCAGGGAGATGCATGGATGTACTGGGAATACTGCAACCAGGATATATTATTGGGACTTGACTGGGCTGAGTTTAGGCATATTATGATACAACAGTTTCATCCTAAGTACCTGGCACCAGTTCCAGACCCTCTAGAGAGCAGGGTAGCGACACAGCCGCCTACACTACCTAGATTCACAGATATTAGAGAGTTTGTTCTTCGTGCTGGGAGACTACAAATGCTGCTCAGTGACATAGTATTCACTTATGTAGTAAGATTCGAGGAGAACATTGTGAGAAGATGTCCTTTATCTAACCTCACTGATGAGGATTTTTGTGATATATTTTGGAAGGGGCTTACGACAGATCTATGGTAGAGAGTAACTCTACTGTACCCCCTTACTCTACAGGAGTTCATACTTATAGTGGCTAAAGCTGAAAGAGAGTTGTTATTAGAATGTATGGTGTGTAATAGGCACAAACAAGAGCTATAAGATGGTATGCTGATGTGTCTATTCGGGCCTCGATTGATGGCGAATGACCATGAGGCGGGTCCATCTAGGCAACGAAATGAGACAGGTTCCGATCAAGGAACATCATCCTGGACCGAAAATAGTTCGGATGAAGAGGAAGAAGATCCGGAATAAGTTCCTGAGAATCCAGATCAACAAGAGGACTAAGTGTAGAGATGTACATATGTGTATATATGTATACTCGATGTAAAAGGACTGTTTTGTGTATAAGGCCATAAAAGTTAAAATGTATGTGAATATTATTAAATGAATGAGAAGTCAAAGTTATGAAATGAGTTATGATGATATTTTATGATGACATGGCATTATGATTACATTGAATTTCATGAAAATTTTAAAATTTTTACGAAATTTACTTATGGAAAATCTAATGATTGATTTTCATGTGATTATAGGAAATAGAGAATATGATAAATATGCAAAGTCAAGGAAATATGAGAGGGTGTCCCGTTCTCTCTAAAAGGGTTGATGAGCTACAAGCCCTTTTAGAACCACAAATGAAGGAGAACGCTGAACTAAGGCAAGGTTTAGAGTAGTTGGAACAAAGGCAGGGTGCCGAAGAGGTTCAGCCACCGGCAGTACCTGCTATTGAACAAGTAATACCACCACTTGCTGTTCCTGAAAGAGTCAAGGAACTCCAACCGATAGTAAACCAAGAGTTGTTATATGAACAGTTCCATAGGATGAAGCTTCTAGAGTTTAAAGGTTCGATAAATCCTTTAGAAGCAGAGGAATGGATCTCCTCTATCCCAATGATCCTAGATTTTATGAACCTATCGGAACAAGAAAAAGTTCTATACGCGTCCTTTGTTCTGAGAAAGGATGCTAGGTTTTAGTGGGACACTGTCCGTATGAGAAGGGATATGACTGCCATGAATTGGAATGAGTTTCTGGTCGAGTTTAACCAGAAATATTATGACCCTGCATCACTGAGACTGTAGCAAAAAGAGTTTGCTGAATTAAAGCAAGAAAACAAGTCGGTGAGTGAAGTATGTAGGAAATTCGATCAACTCTCCAGATTGTGTCCTTATGTGGTACCTACTGAGAGAGTGAAAATCCATAAAATGATTGAAATGTTTCGACCAGAGATCTCTGCTCTGGTGGATAGTGGTCCAATACCACCAACTTCTATGGCCGACTGTGTAAGCCGAGCCCTAAGAGTTGAGTATCATTTGGCTTGACAAAAAGAAGAAAGAAAGAAAGTATGGGAAGCTAGGAAAAAGGAAAAAGTCTTGGCTAAATTCTCTCAAATTGGAACCCCAACTAGCCAGAGTAGTAAATTGAATCAAAATGCTAGGCCAGGATAGTCTAATGCTCAAGGTTCTCAACAACAGAAAAGAAAGGGCAATTTTCTAGGGAATCAAACCCAGGACAACAGAAATCAACAAAGGAAGCTGAATAATAATGTAGGATAAAATGTTCTTACTTGTGCTACATGTGGTAAGAGGCACTTTAGTCAGTGCCGATTTGGTTCTAGTACATGTTACCAATGTGGGAAAAAAGGCCATTATGCCAGAAATTGTCCCACAAATTGCCAGAATACACAGGGAACGTTTCAACCACAACATCAACGTTCACAGGCCCATGCGTTACCGGCTAGATTTGAAGGGCCTCTGGTAATACAGGAGAGACAAGGACGCATGCCTCGTGCTTATGCTCATGTTATGGCGTACACCACGGTGGATGCAGAAGCAGGGACTTCAAACGTAGTGACAAGTCAGCTTTCTGTTGCTAATCATTTGGCGTCTATGTTATTTGATTCTGGAGCTATGCATTCTTTCATTTCATGTGAATTTGCTAATAAGATAGGATATCCTAAGGATAGTATGATTAAGACATTTAGAACGACTTTACCCTCTGGCGAAGTTTTATTGTCCAATTACTGGTTATCTCATGTGCCAGTAATTGTGACAGATAGGGAATTATATATAGAATTGATCGTGATGAAACTAGTCGACTATGATGTAATCCTATGAATGGATTTCCTAGGGAAATATCAAGTCATAATCGATTGTCGAAACCAAAAGATATTGCTTCGACCTGATAAGGAAGAAAATTTCAAATATGTAGATTTGTCATGTAAATCGAGGAAGATGATGATTAGCTCGATGAAGGAAAATAAACTACTATCCAGTGGTTGTGCTGGATACCTAGCTTATGTGACGGACATGACTGAGGAACAAAAAATTCAATTGGAAGATGTTCCCATTATCAACGAATTTCTGAATGTTTTTCCAAAGAAGTTACCTGGATTACTGCCTGAACAAGAAATCTCCTTTAAGATCGAGCTTATGCCACATACTACATCTATTTCAAAGGTGCCATACCCTATGGCACCAGTAGAGCTGAAAGAACTGCAAGCACAGTTAAAGGAGCTACTTGACAAAGGATTCATTCGATCGACCTATTCCCTATGGGGTGCTTCAGTACTTTTTGTCAAGAAGAATGATGGAAATTTTCGCATGTACATCGACTATCATGAGCTGAACAAGTTCACTGTCAAGAATAGGTATTCATTACCTAGAATTGACGACTTGTTCGATCAACTCAAAGGCGCAGCAGTATTCTCCAAGATCGATCTGCAATCAAAATATCATCAGTTGCGGATCAAGAAAAGCGACATTCCCAAGACAGCATTTAGGACCTGATATGGTCATTATGAATTTCTTGTGATGTCGTTTGGGTTGACTAATGCTTCAGCTGTGTTCGTGGATCTGATGAATAAAGTCTTTAAGGAGTTCCTAGATAAGTTCATCATTGTATTTATCGATGACATACTTATATATTCAAAGACTCACAAGGAGCATGAGGAACATTTGCAGATCGTTCTTAGCATGATAAGGGAGCACCAACTCTATGCAAAATTCTCCAAGTGCGAATTTTGGCTAAAGAGAGTGCATTTTCTCAGACATGTTGTCTCTAAAGAAGGCATCGCTATGGATCCTGCCAAAGTGAAGGCGATCAACGAATAGCCTGCACATAAGAATGTGGTCAAGATACAGAGTTTGTTTGGTTTAGCCAGCTACTACAGGAGATTCGTAGAAAGATTCGCACGATTAGCTACACCTTTCACTGCCTTTACACGTAAAGAGAGAAAGTATGAATGGACAGAGGAGTGTGAAAATAGTTTCCGAGAGCTAAAGAGGCGATTAACAAGCACGCTGATTCTTACGCTTCCCACTACAGGGGAGAGGTTCGTGATTTATAGTGGTGCATCAAAGATGGGCTTAGGAGCAGTTCTCATGTAGAACAGCGAAGTGATTGCCTATGCTTCACGCCAATTGAAAGATCACGAGAAGAATTACCCTACGCACGACCTAGAACTTGCTACAGTAGTATTCACACTTAAGATCTGGCGACACTATTTATATAGAGCTTAGTGTCAGATTTACACTGACCATCAAAGCTTGAAATACTTTTTCATGCAAAAGGAGCTGAATATGTGGCAAAGAAGATGGTTGGAGTTGATGAAGGATTATGACTGTGAGATCCTATACCATCCTGAAAAAGCCAACCATGTAGTGGATGCTTTAAGTAGAAAGTCTACTGTTCCGCACCAGTTGCCGATAGAATGGCTACCTAAACCATTGCAGTAAGAGATAAACTCGTTGGAGTTAGAGTTGATATCTAGGAAATTAGCTGCACTCTAATTAGAGTCGTCATTATTCAAGGACATCAAAGAGGCTCAGAAGTGAGACCCAAATTTAGTAAGTTCTCGAGAAGGAGTTTCCAAGGATGGATTAGTCCTATATCAAGGAAAAATTCATATTCCGGTCGATGAAGGATTAAGAAAACGGATTATAGCAGAAGCTCATGAAATGCCATATTCAGTTCATCCTGGAGCTAGTAAGATGTACCAGGATTTAAAATTACAATTCTGGTGGAAAGGAATGAAGAATGATATTGCAAAATCTGTGAGCCAATGCATGACTTGTCAAAGAGTTAAGGCCGAACACCAACATCCAAGTGGAAAATTAGAACCCTTGGAAATTCCTGAATGGAAATGGAAACACATCATGATGGATTTTGTAGTGGGATTACCAAAGACCAGAGAGGTCTACGATGCTATCTGGGTTATCATGGATCGATTAACGAAAATGGCACGGTTTATAGCAGCGAAAATGACTTATTCACTGGAGAAATTGGCAAGTCTTTATGTGGCCCATGTCATTAGATTACATGGCATTTCTAAGTCTATCGTATCTGATCGAGATGCACGGTTCACTTTGCAGGAAGCCATGGGAATAGAATTGAGACTCAGTAAGGCTTTCCATCCTCGAATGGGTAGTCTGAGCGAAATATTCAGACACTGGAAGACATGCTTCACGCTTGTATAATGGATTTTCTATGAGTTTGGAACGAAAAACTTCCTTTAGTCAAATTCTCGTACAACAATAGTTACCAAGCTTCCATAGGAATGGCACCCTATGAAGCATTATATGGAAAAAAAAGTGTAGATCACACATTCACAGGTACGATTTGTGAGAAAAGCAGCTGCACAAGACTGATTTCATACAAGAAACATCAGATGTGGTTGCGAAAATACAGAGGCGAATGAAAATCGCACAAAGTCAGTAGAAGAGCTATGCAGATAAAAGACGAAGATCCCTAGAGTTTGACGAAGGGGATTTCATGTTCCTTAAAGTATCGCCCATGAAGGGAATAATGCATTTCGATAAGAAAGGAAAATTAAGTCTAAGATATATTGGACCATTTGAGATCATTGAATGCATTGGAAAAGTTGCCTATAAATTGGCATTACCTCCTAAACTGTCAACAATACACAATGTTTTCCATGTGTCCATGCTAAGAAAATCCGTGTCAGATCCGTCACACGTATTGAAACATGAACCAATTCAGATTCAAGAGCATCTGACATACGAAGAATAGCCTGTTCAGATTTTAACTTGCGAAGAAAGAGTGCTGGGAAATAAGACGATCCTACTAGTCAAACTATTATGGAAATATCACAACATTGAAGAGACTACGTGTGATGCCCCGATCTCAGCCACGCGAAATGTAATGATCCCATATTCACAGAACCTACTTACCATATAATAAGAATTTGGGATAATTTGATGCCTTTTAGTGCAAATTTGAAGAACACGGTCAGGTAAACCATCGTGTAAGTGGCCGTGCACTGTTCGAACTGTGTACGTGTAGGAGGCCGTGTGAGTGAACATGACCGTGTAATGTCACACGGTCAGGTACACGGTTGTGTAAGTAGCCATGTACCGCTCGGATAATAGAACGTGTAAGAGCCCATGTAGAAGGCTGTATTTTGAGTAGAGAGCCGCTGTAAAGACTCTTATGATTCAGGAAACTTAACTACTTTGTAATGAGTAATTAAGTTAATAGATACAGTATACTTTCCAGTTGAATGAGTTAAACGGGTATAGTAACGTTTAATTTTTATTTATGCAGTGACAGGGGCAACCGATAGTGAAATCAATCCACCCTATTATGTGAGTGTGCGTGTGAGACATGCAGTATCAAGAAACCGGTCCAAACGACCAATTCTTGACACAGAACTATCATGCAGTGAAAGGGGCAACCGAGAGTGAGATCAGTTTACCTTAGTATATGTGAGTGTGCGTGTGAGACACGCAGTATCAAGAAAATGGTCTAGATGACTATTTCTTGACATGGAATTGATACGTTAGTCATCAGTTCGCTCAGACCGGTCATCTGAGCACAACAGCGATAATTACCCTAGCAGAGGTACAGTATCGAGAATGATGGTCCAGATGACCTCTTCTCGTCCAGAGACTGACAAAATCAGAGCCAAAACGCTCAGATCAGTTACTTAAACAGAAAGCAATGAATAATGAATAGTAGAAATACAGTGTCAGGTTAATGGTCAAGACGGCCTTAATTTGACTTAAAACAGATATATTTACAGTTAGCAGGCTCAATTTAATTAATTGAGCACAAAATGAAAATTTTTGTTTGAGAGATACGCAGTATCAGGAAGAGGGTCAAGACGACCTTTTCTCAGCCAGAAACTGATATATTTAGACTCAAAATGCCCAAATTAGTCAATCTGGCACAAGACACGTTTTTCGAAGTGGGGTCACACAGATCCCGAAAACTGCTCCAGACGACCTCAGATGGACATAAAATTGATAAAATTTGAATCAACATGTCTAAATTAGGCAGGAGAGACTGTGTTTGAAATTTAATGCAAAAACACCTCGTTATGCGTGCACAGTGTCAACATAGTATAGGCACAACCATAGTATCAAGAAATTGGTCAAGATGGCGTTTTCTTGAAATAAAACTGATATATTTGGAATCAGCACGCTCAAATTAGTCAATTGAGCACAAAACAAAATTTTTGACCGGGAAATCATAGTATTGGAAAACTGGTTGAGATGACCTCGAATGAAAATAAAACTGATATATTTGGGTTCAACACGCCCAAATTAGTCAATATAGCCTATGTTAAAATTTTTCAAAAAAATAGTATAAAGGGGTGGAAATTTTGGATTTTTGTAAAAAGGCCTGCCAAAATTTTTTACCTCTTCTTCTCTCCCACACCACTCGAATGTGAATAGTAATCACCAGTCGAATCCGACCTCCGTTTTCGACACTGCTGGCAACATTGGAAAGCTCTCGACGAGTTGAGTCCAACGGTGTGTCGACGCGACGGAACCAACATTGGGGCATGCTGCACGCGCCACCTAAAGCCGCTGGAGGACGTGATTTTTGAGCCGCTGTTCTTCGCTGTTCGATGTCCAAATGCCACGATTTTGGTCCCAATGGATTCGTGGTGAAGAGTAGAACAAAACCCAGGCCTCTTTTCACCTCAACAGCCGCCAGATCGCGTCACCCAAGGTCACGCCGTCGCTGCCGTTTTGCCGTTGTGAAACTCACTGTTTCCGATAGAGTTGAGTGACACCATCGGTCCCAAAATGATCAGAGTGGCATGGGGAGCAAAAGCCCCAAGCTAATTGCATGATATAACCACGGCATGGCGGAGATCGAAGCTTGCCGCCATCATCCAATTTTCGAGGTTTGTTTTCGGTGATAGGAGCCTCGATTGGTGAAATTGACACCACTAATGTGATCCTCTCATCGAGCTCTTCAAGATGGTGACTGCCTTTTCACTCGCCGCCATAGTCAACACCAGTCAACGTCGGCCAATGGAGACCTGGTGACCAAAATTTGAATAATGGCCCACTAACCTATTTTCAACATTCCGGACACATCCGCGGCATCAGATTTGCAAACCGGAATTTCAAAAGTGAAGAGCGATGATTCAAAGATTGTGCAATAGAGAACGAGCGGCTCTTTTAATTGTCAATGGGAATAATTTTGGTAGTAATTTTGATCCTTTTATTGCTCATTTTATTATTGGAATAATTATGTGTCAATTATGGATTATTGGCTTGAGGAATTGTAAGAAAAAGGGGTGCAACATCGAAAAGAAAATGTGTGGAAATGTGAATATTTTTACGTAAAAAGTTGAGTTTTTATGTAAAAATTAGGCCTCTAGTTTAGTATGCGGTAGATAAGAATTGGTTAGATGGTTTTGAGGCGTTTCCTAAATGCCAGGAACCTAAAAATTAAGCGGAAATGTTGCCGAAATTTCTAAAATGGCACAAAGGGGTATTTTAGGAAACGAGGTGTAAAAATGTAACCTAACAAAAGAGTGACCTAAGAGCGACGTTAATTAATTTATTGGGCAAATAAATTAATTAACCACGATCAGAAAATCAAACTCTCAAGAGGATGGCAGTTAGTACCGATAAGGATCGGTATCACCTAACGATAGAATTTTTTTTTATTAGTCACTAATGTCCACGGTGACCTAAGAGCGAATGTTAATGAAATGCGTTATAATTACGAGAATGTACCTATATTGTAACGAAGGCAAGAGTATAAACTATCCACTGACAGGTAAGTACAACTCCGCCTATAGTACGAATAAAATGAATTTGAAATAATGATTTTTTTTACAGTATGTTAAGTATGCTTATCATGCACACGTTGTTGCACAGCATACATAAGAGCATATAATTTCACAATCGAATAGATTGATAAAAGAACAAGTTAGATGCCATATATCCTTATCGCATATGAATAGGGACAGCTTAGAGAAGCATATGGCTAGAACAGATAAACAAGACAGAATTTAATAGCATGTCGTACCAGCCTTTTCAGTTGAAGAGGTTATCAAGTTAGAGTAAGTTAAAGTAAAGTTGAGCATCCGTTGATGGTTCTTCAGCTTTTGGCCACTAGCATTACCAATGGTCTGTGCACATACGATACTGACACAAGGGCCCCCAGCAGAGTAAAGAAAAGATAATAAATAATGAAGTATAATATGAGCATAATCAGATCATGTATTGTTACGATATGCCTTAGGCACAGTTTAGCATGCTTCTAGTTATAGTAGATATGCAATCAATACACGATGTATTCTGTTATGCATAAAGTATGTGATGTCTTACACTCAGTGATATGCTATGCTCTGATATGTGAATGTTTCAGTGGTATATATTGATATATGACATGCTTATATGGTTTTAAGTATGTAATATGTTTCAAACATTTTTTATAGACAACATGTTGTACTTACGAGGCATATAGCTCACCGTGTATGTGTTCATGCTGTAAGTAAGCATTTTATGGCTTAAACACCAATGGGCAATGACGGTGGCAGAGGCGGATGTGAGGATGAGGTTATGGATGTCATCGAGAATTTCGTATACAACTGATGGCTTCTCACGGTGTGAAGAACAATTCTTAGATGCTCTTCATGCTCCTTATGAGTCTTTGAATATATAAGTATGTCATCGATAAATACGATAACAAACTTATCAAGAATTTTTTAAAGACTCTGTTCATTAAATCCATAAATGTGGCTGGATCATTAGTAAATCCAAACGGCATCACTAAAAATTTGTAGTGACCGTAGTGGGTTCTGAATGCCGTCTTGGGAATATTACTCTCCCGGATTCTCAGTTGATGGTATCCCGAATGTAAGTCAATCTTCAAGAATATTACTGCTCCTTTTAACTGGTCAAATAGGTCATCAATTCTAGGTAGTGGATACCTGTTCTTGATAGTAACCTTGTTCAACTCTCTATAATCAATATACATCCGGAGAGTTCCATCCTTCTTTTTAACAAATAAAACTGGAGTGCCCCATGGCGAGTAACTTGGTCGGATAAATCCCTTATCAAGTAGATCTTTTAACTGCACCTGTAGTTCTTTCAATTCTACTGGGGCCATGCAACATGGTGCCTTGGAAATTGGAGCCATCCTTGGCATAATCTCAATCTCGAACGAAATTTCCCTTTCTGGTGGTAATCCTGGTAATTCCTCTGGAAACACATCGAGAAATTCGTTAACAACTAGAACATCTTCCGGTCGCAATTTCTTTTCCTCGGTCATATCTGTCATGTATGCCAGGTTTCCCGTACAACCACTAGCCATCAACTTCTTTGCTTTCATTGCACTGATCAACATCTTCCTCGATTGATAAGATGTGTCAACATACTCAAAGCTCTCTTGCTCGTCTGGTCGAAAGACTATCTTCTGCTTTCGACAGTCAATTGTGGCTTGGTATTTTCCTAGGAAATCCATTCTTGGTATCATATTATAGTTGACGACCTTCATTACGATCAAATCGACATATAGCTCCCTATTTGCCACAATTATTGGCACATGACGTAACCAGTAATTTGACAGTATCACTTCTCCTGAAGGTAAAGCTATCCTAAAAGTCATCCTTATAGGATCCTTAGCATATCTTAACATGTCAGCAAATTCATGAGACACAAAAGAATGTGTGGCTCCTGAGTAAAAAAGGACACATGCCACATGGTTGAACACAGAAAGCTAACCTATAACCACGTTTGATGTTCCCACTTCAGCATCTTCCTTGGTAAAAACCGTGATGCGAGCATCTGGTCTGGGAGTCTGTTCTGGGCATTTAGACCATACTGGTGGCACTCTTGAAGGCCCTTCAATCCTCCCTTGTAAAGTATGAGCTTGAGGTGGTTGTTGGTGTGGAGGATATTATTGGCGCTGTTGCATCAGCCCTGAAGTATTTTGGTAGTTCATTAGACAATTTTTCACAAAATTCCCTTCTCGTCCGCACTGGTAACATGTCTTCATGCCAAATTTGCACTGGCCTGGATGCCTTCTTCCACACGTAACACATGTGGGAAAACTCGGTCCTGAGCCTTGACTAGTCTTTCGCTATTGATTGCGGCTATCTTGGCTTCTGTTCCTAGAAAAATTCCCTTTTCTTTTACCTTGTTGTTGTTGAGAACCTTGAGTGTTGGACGGATTGGGTCAATTCTGATCGGACTTACTGCCTTGTCCAGTCTATATCCCTGCTTGTGTTGACTTGGTGAGGAGCTTCTCCTTTTTCTTCGTTTCTCAAACTTTTTCCCTTTCCTCTTTTTGTCTAAGCAAGTGATATTCAGCTCTGAGGGCCCTACTTACATAATCTGCCACTGAAGTTGGTGGTATTGGCCCACTATCAACTAAAGCAACTATTTTTGGCCTGAACATGCCAATCATCTTCTGAATCTTTTCTCTTTCAGTCAGGACCATATAAGGACATCATCGAGATAACTGATCAAATCTTCTGCACACTTTGCTCACTGACTGGTTCTCCTATTTCAGTTCAGCAAATTCTTTTTGTTGGGGGCGTAAGGCGGCTGGATCATAATATTTCTGGTTGAATTCCTCCAGAAACTCATCCCAGGTCATCGTGGTCATGTCTCTCCTCATACGGACTGTGTCCTACTAGAAACGGGCATCCTTCTTAAGTACAAAGGACGTGCACAAAATCTTCTCTTGATCAGTTAAATTCATGCAGTCAAGAATCATCTGTAGAGAAGAAAGCCACTCCTCTACCTCTAGTGGATCAATCGAACACTCGAACTCTAATGGCTTCATTCGACGGAATCGTTCATATATGGGTTCCTGGTTCACCCTAGGTTGAGGCTACTAAACTTCTGGAATAACCGGTGGCATTGCTGGTACTGTTTCTAACGCTTGAGGAGCATGTCCTTCTTCTTGGCCTTGTCATTATTCCATAGCAGACAATTGTTGTCGTAGTTCAGCATTCTCTTTCATCTGATTCTCTAGGAGGGCTTGTAGTTCCTCTACTCTATCTACCAATGTAGGACGTCGTCCCTTCTTACACTCATTTTGTTCGCTTTCTTCTAACCTTGCACAATAATCAAGAGTTAGATTTTCCATAAATAATCTTAGAAATATGGCAGAAATTTTCAAACATATCATTTACTGTGAAACATAAACACCTTAAAACATCTCATGTCATTTCATAGCATTTTCTTACATCATACGTGGCATATATAGGCATTTACATATACTGTATTGTGTAGGCGATATTTGTCTTAAATTTTTACATACATACATATTTACATATGGGGTGTATTTACACATTTCCAAACTCGACTATCCTATTCATTTTGACCCAAGGGAAATTCCTCTGGGTCTTCATCATCATCGGAGTCATCGCCCGTAGACGTTCCCTGACTAGTCGCATTTGCCCTTCGTCATGATGGACTGGCCTCATGATCATTAGCTCTCGGTGGTGGTCCATATAAACATGTCAACACCCCCTCCTCGTGAGCTTGTTCCCATTGATGCTTTTCCATGCACTCCCTTAGCTGCGCCCTTTCGGCTCTAATGGCACTAGCAACAAACTCATGCAGAGGAATGGAATGGAGTAGACTCACCCTTCGTTTAAGCTCTGAGGTGAGTCTTTGCCAGAATATTTCCCGAAAATCTTCATCAGAAAAGTTTGGGAGCGGGCACCTCTTGACAACATTCTCATCAAATCACACTGCATATGTAAGCACCGTGTCCCCAGGCGTCATCTAAAATCTTTCAACTCTCTGAAGATAATCCCTAACGTCTATTATCCGAGTTAATGTAGGCGGTGGAACTGGAGATGTCTTTGGGCTCCTTCGAGAAAATTACTGTCTCATGACCAAGTAGAAGTTAGCCTAGTTAAGCCTCAACAATGCCTCTTAATCGCAGACCTCCTAATATATTCGGGCATCTCCTTGAAAAGTACTCACTGTGAGAACGACCCAGTAATCTCGATCTATATCACAGGATCGGCAAATCAGCTCTACAGTATGCAGCAAGTCCTGTACCGCTACTGACTGACGTCCTCCATCAAATATAGGTGGCTGGCAGGCCCTAAAAGCCTGGGTAGGCCTAGCAGAAACTCTCGAGCCAATGTGATCTCATCCACCAACTACTGGGATATCAACTACTACTGGTGGTGGATTAAGTACTGGCAGAGGGGTTGGTGCCCTGGTGGTCGTCGGTGCCTCTGCTCATGGAGGGGTCGGGTTGGCCGGTGTCGGAGAGCGTACCATTAGTTGTCAGGGTGGGGATGACCTAATTATGGGTCTGGTCCACACCCTTGGAGGACCCATAGCATGGTATGAATGTGGTCAGAAGTAGGGTGGTCTCATCATCTATCTCCTACATAAGGCTCACTTAGTGTAAATAAACATTTTACTAATTATAAAAATAAACTTTACTTACTTGGATCGATGAACGGGATGCGCATCAGGCCTTGAGAGACATGGTCAACTGCTCTGATACCAACTGTGGCGGCCCGCCCTTCATGGAGGCTAACAGTACTAGCATAGTAGAGCTTTGAAGTCCACTATGATAGACTGTCACCTCAATGGGTCGCCGATAACTTACTTATAACTTTTCCTTGTTGTTTGCTGATCGAAATTTTAAACTTAAATTTATCGTGAAAAACTAGAATATTTTTTTTAAACAAAACTTTAAACTATAAAGTCATAAAGCCTCATAAAATACATACTATAATACATTCTGTTGTACTTAATTTACATCATGTTACAAACACCCAAAATAACTTTTAAAAGTGCTCAGCAGAAAACATCAGCGCCCAGCCCTAGTGGCAGATGCAGATCCTGCCCCTCGTCCATCCACTAGCTATTGGTGTACAAGCTTCTTACCTGTAACATGAATAAACTTGTGAGCAACAGGTTCAGTAAGTTCAAACATACAAACTAGAATATAAAACATAAAACCATAAAAAGTACTATTTATATGAATAGTAACTTTAACTTTTGACTAGGAATAGTAAGGTTGACTTTGATCGTTACTATTCATGTCAGCTTTGACCTAAGCTGCTACACATACAGTTAGTACATATTATGCTCAATTAAGGAAAATCTTAAATTTTAGGTCTTTATCTTGCATTAAGTTCTGGTGTTGGGCCCTTAGATTGGTCATACCGTAGTGTGCGCATGACTGAGAGGGACTTTGGAGAGCGACCCACTGGCCAATCCTCTACAGTCTACATAATATTAGACTTCCATAGCCAGGACGTACCACCATCAGTTTGGAAGCCATATCATCTCTGAACATGAAGAACCTCCACTTGTACGGGAGGCCGGTATGCCAATACTGGTTTCATTACCGACTTTCATATGGTTCCTGACTGGTGGCATTATAATTGCCTCCTGGGTCTGAAACTCTTTACATCATGTTCTTTATTTGTGGTTATTTATTTTTTCACGTTAGTGTGCATATAGCACCTTAATACTTATTTACATATTATACATAGCATATAAACATAGCAAGTAAATTCATGCCACAGACAAATAAATGTCTGAACTTACAGATATTTTGCTAGCGTTTCCTTTCCTGGGTCAACTGGCTTCATTATATCACCTTTTTGTTGATTCCCTATACCCGAAATAAACTACGATTATTTTTACTATTCACTTCATATTTAAAATATTGTAAAAATATGAAATTTTTGATTTTAAATCCCTAATTATTCGTTTAAGGGTTTATTTTTCAATTTTATACTTATTACACGGCCAGGTACACGGCCGTGTCCATGGCCGTGTACCTCTCGGATTTATAAATCATTTACTACAAGCCCGTGTATTGTTTAAAATTTTAAATTTAATCATTAAAACCTTAATTAAAGCCTTAAAAAATTTAATAAAAGCATTCTAGGACTTTTACGGCATTTTTCTAGCGATTTGGAAAATTTTGGTCAAAATGACCATTTTACCCCTAACGGGACCCTAGACCGTAAAATTTCTATTTTAATGTTTTAATTGGGTTTTCTAGTTCCAAAAATCATAAAATAATCTTTCTTAGGTCTTACCGAGCTTTTACGACATTTCTTGTCTAATTGCTCGGGTTACTATTCACCCGACCCTCAGGTGCTACTATTCTGACCCTCGGGGTCGTTTCTCGTTTTTCTAACCATTCGGGATCTCAAATGGACATTTCACTACTTTCAAAATCGCCCATTGCCCTTCCTCGAGCCTAGGTTCCTGAGGGGCTCGGGTTTCCGGTTCCTGACCCTATTTTTACCCCTCGTTTACTAAATTTCTCTTCGGGCATCCTGAAAATTTTGGCAGCATTTTTGCTGAAATTATAGGTTCTCGGCGTTTAGAAAATGCCTCGAAATCATCTACCCTAAACTATCCTGCCACGTACTATACCACAAACCTAATTTTACATAAACTATCTGACCCTCGGGATCATTTCTCGTTTTCTAACCGTTCGGGATCTCAAATGGACATTTCACTACTTTCAAAATCGCCCATTGCCCTTCCTCGAGCCTAGGTCCCCGAGGGGCTCGGTTTTCTGGTTCTTGACCCTATTTTTACCCCTCGTTTACGAAATTGCCTGTCAGGCGTCCTGAAAATTTCGGTAGCATTCCTGTTGAAATTATAGGTTCCCGGCATTTAGGAATGCCTCGAAATCATCTACCCTAAACTATCCTGCCACGTATTATACCACAAACCTAATTTTACGTAAAAGTTACAAACTTTTTACATAAAATTTTCTAGTAAAACCTAACCATTTCTAACAGGATTTCAACCCATTCTTTCTCATTTTTGGGTTCGGTTTTATACATAATTTGCACATGGTTTCATTCCATAACATATCATGCTAAAATAACATTTTCACCCCTAACCTGTACATGGTTTTTCTTGAAAAAAACCTAAACAAAATTGTTGTTTCAAAGTTCCATTTTTTCCTTATTTATTTTCCACATTAACACATGTACATTACAACATAAAACCTAGCATAACTCATCAAATTTTCATGCATTTTTCCTCTTGGAATTCCATGGATTTTCAATTGAAAATTCAAGCATAAACTTTTATTTTTCTCATCTCATTCCTTTACATGATTCATCAACATGTTAACACCATGTTTCTAATACAAATTCAACAACATAAAAATCTCATTTCTCCCTAATGAATCCCACAGATTCCACATGAAAAACAAACACAAAAGTTAATGTTTTTCACTTCCGTTTCATCCATTTCTTCCTTCACATTCCCACATAAATTTCAACATCAAAAACCACACAAATTAACACCAAAAAAATCACCATTCCAAACCATGTATAACCTATGGTTTTAGTGAAGGAAAATGCCCTAAACTTTGTTTTTTATGCTCATGATTCTACACTTATTTTAATCACATACCATTGACACACTTTCAAGCATGAATCAACCGAATAAAAACTAAATTTTCTCACTTAAAAACAGCCCAGTCACACATAGATTTTTCCATGAAAAACCATGCAAGAATGGAAGCTCACCTTATTTCCTTGATTTCTTGAACTTGGAGACAAATTTCACACTTTCTTGATGACTTTTTGAAGAAAATTTTCTAGTTTCAATGGGGGGAGGCACACAGCTATTATAGGGGCTGAGAAACCAAGTTTTTTTTTTCCCTGGTTTCTCCATGCCAAAACCGTGCACATTTGAAGCCAAAAAGGAGGGACTAAATTGCAATTATTTTAAGGGCACTTTTACAAACTTTTTATGTAATTTTTGAACTCTTTAGGGGCTACTTTATAATTAAGCAAATTAGGGCAGATTTTTTGTTTCTGTTTTTACCCCTAAAATTGTGCCACCTAGTGCCCTAGAACCATCTTGAATTTTTGATAAACTTTCTTTGACTTTTCATGTTGACTTTGCATTTTAGCCATTGAATTAATTTGACTTTAAACCCTAACCCTTGGATTTGGATGTCTCCTTACATCCTTTCAATGTCCCATATTCAATCTTTGACTCCCCTCATTAATTTGGGTCAAACTTTTTGACCAAAAGTCAAACCGAACGGTTTTACATCGGAATCGCATAGATGAGTTTCTGAGGCTGTCCGTGTGACCAGTTTTCCTTATTTCACTTCGGTTTGCTTAAAAATTAATCGCATAAGTATTTCATCTTTTAGTGCCATACAGTGTATTTCTAAAATTTTTGAAATCGAAAAGGCATATTTTGTCTGATTTCGGTTTAGGTAAAAAAATTTTTTCCTAAACACGCTCTTATTTGCACTATCAGAATATTTCATCACGTTCTAAATAGTATTAAAACATATGTTTACAATTTTTACATATAAAATCATTGTATACTAATGTTATACAAAATTTTTAAGAACAGTAAAATTTCTTGATTGTGACACAGATCACGATGGGCTTCGTGGTCGAACTACCAAGGACCTCCAACAGCAACGATGCAATCTGGGTGATCGTAGGTAAATTGACGAAAATCAACTAGATTTCTTATGATAAAAGTTAGCTACTCGGTGGAACGACTAGCAGAAATCTATGCGGCTCAATTCGTAAAACTACACGGAGTACTAGAGTCGATCATCTTAGATCGTAGTGGATGCTTTACCTCCAGATTTTGGCAAAGCATTCAGGCCGTATTAGGGTCCAAGTTAGAGTTCAGCAAAGCATCCCATCCTCAGACTGACAGTCAGTTTGAGAGGACCATATAGATGTTAGAGGACATGTTGAGAGCCTGCATCCTAGACCTCAAAGGAAATTGGGATCAGAAGCTACCCTTGAGCGAGTTCTCGTACAACAACAACTACCATTCCTCGATAGGAATGGCACCGTACGAGGCACCTTGTGGAAAGAAATGTAGATCTCCGGCATATTAGTATGAGGCTAGAGAGAAACGACTAGTTAACTCGGACATCATCAAGAATACCACGACAAACGTGAAGTTGATACGAGAAATGTTAAATACAGCGCACAATCAACAGAAAAATTTTGACAATAAGCACCACAGACCCCAAGAGTGTCAAGTAGGAGACTCAGTCTTTCTCAAGGCAGCACCCATGAAAGGGGTGACACACTTATAAAAGAAAGGAAAGCTCAGTCCTAGGTACATATGACCCTTTGAGATAATAGAGGAAGTCGGGAAGGTGGCTTATAGACTAAAACTTCCTCCCGAGTTAGCCTTAGTGCACAACGTCTTTCACGTCTCAATGCTCAAGAACTATGTGCCAAACAGCTCCCATGATCTAAGTCAAGAACCCGTTGTAGTACATGCTGATCTGATGTACAAGGAGAAACCAGTGCGGATCCTAGTTAGAGAGGAGAAAGTACTTAGGAATGAAGTATACCGCCAGTAAAAGTGTTATGACGAAATCATAGCATTGAGGAAGCCACATGAGAACGAGAAGAAGATATGAAAAGAGACTTTCTGGAATTATTCTAATTTTCGAGGACAAAAATTTTGTAAGGGGGGTAGGTTGTAATGACCGCCACATTCATGAAACCTACTTACCATATAATAAGAATTTGGGAATGAATTTGGGATAATTTGATACCTTTCAGTGCAAATTTGAAGAACACAGTTAGGTACACTATCATGTAAGTGGCCATGTACCATTCCAACTGTGTACGTGTGGGAGGCCGTGTCAGTGAACATGACCGTGTAGTATAACACAGTCAGGTACACGGCCGTGTAAGTAGCCGTGTACTGCTCGGATAATAGAACATGTAAGAGCTTGTGTAGAAGGCCGTATCTTGAGTAGAGAGCCGCTGTAAAGACTTTCATAATTCATTAAACTTAACTACTATGTAATGAGTAATTAAGTTAATAAATATAGTATACTTTCCAGTTGAATGAATTAAATAGGTACAGTTGTAGGAATAAAATCGGTAAAAACACATCAAAGCGGCGCAGCGGAACAATAAAAATTTTTCAAGATCATTAAATATCTCGTAATGCCATATACAACAAATTAACAACAATAAAACTCATACCTCACGAGGACCCCAACTATAGGAGGAGAATGACTGGAGGGCTTCAATCAACTAGCCTTCTCTACTATTCTCCAATTCCTGGATGGCAGAGTGTGTGGGCACTCGGTTCCTTGACTGGTATGCTAGCACTGCTAGTCATCTTCCGACCACCTAGATCTCTAAAGAACTTATTGTCACGGTAAGTTACGCAATAATAAACTTGCTCACCTAAGAGTCTGTGGTCAAAGAGAACTATAGTGGCAGGACCTCTATTTATAGACTTGCATGAGGTGATCCTCTGAATTCGAATTGGATTAGGAGAAGATTTTCTCCCTCATCCATCCACAAAATCTGAATTTTCTAGGCCTTATCCCAACTAAAAAATTTGACCAACTTTAGGATTTTGGATTCAAAATTCAAACAGGATTTTAACTTGAATTTTATCTCACCATTATCCAACCAAAAAATCCAAAATATCTATTAGAATTATTCCATAAAATTTTCGGCCATGCTGTAATGAAAAGAATCAAAATTCAACTAAGATTTTTAAGCTTGAATTTTACTGCATCCTTATTCAAAATAACCGAAAATCTCCTTAGAGATTTAGTCAAAATTTTCGGCCAATACAGGGAGGAGAGAATCCTAATTCAACTAGGATTGAAACTTGAATTTTTTCCTGAATCTTATCCACAAAAATTTCAAAAATTCCATGAGGATATTCCTCAAAATTTTCGATCAAGTTAGTTAGGATTGGGATTCAAAATTCAAGTAGGATTCAAACAAGATTTTCCTCTTCATAATCCAACTCAAATTCGAATTCTAGCCTTGTGGAATTATCCATAAAGAATTTGAATTCAACTTGGACTGTGATTCAAAATTTGAATTTCAAATTTCAAAATTCAAATTTCAAATTCAAATTTCAAAATTCAAATTTCAAATTGAAATTTCAAATTTAAATTTCAAATTCAAATTTCAAATTCAAATTTCAAATTTCAAATTTCAAAATTCAAATTTCAAAATCCATAAAAAGTTGTATTTCAAATTTTGTTCTCATGGATAATTTTCTACAACTCCAATCCAATCTCAACTAAAATCATGGCACCTTTATTTAGAGTTCGAATAATTGTGTACTCTATTATCCAAAACAAAATCCGAATTCAGTTGGAGAGAATCTTGTTCACCATTCTTATCCTATTTCAACACCATCCATGCATAATCAACTAGCTAATAAGCATACACAAATCAATTTGCCAACCATTAAGGAATTATGTGGAGCCAGTAAAGGGACCAATTGGACAAATATAATCGAGCTCCCGTGAATCCATATGATCATCATTCTGTACTGAATAACTCAATCATATGATCACTAATTTCAGAGTCACACCACTATAAACTTGAAACTGAACTCCCACTTATATACCGTATTACGAAAGCCAGTGACAAGCTAATGTCCAATGACCTTGTCATGTATGCAAAACCCTCATATGATATCCATGATCAGCCTTAGGTCAAAGTTCGTTTAATCCTACTGATCAGGCTATCTTAAAGTTCCATTATACTACCGAATAAGAAAATAACTATTCACCATATGTGAATAAGAAGTCATCTACCCAGCAGACGACTCAAGGCCTTATCCATTTTCATATCCAGTATAATGCCTTTAAGAGAATACCTTCAACTCCTTAGAGCTATGATTCCGATATCTGTAAACAAACCCTTCATCGTATACATGTCATGCACCCAACGAACCGGTCTATAAGCTTACTACCTTTGAGATGCTTTAGCCATTGGAACATCAAAGTACACAAGTCATATACATGAAGTAGTTCATTTACTCAGGATTAAGGTTATTGCATAATGAACGTCAAAAGTAGATTGATCTACTCATAATGGACTACGTAGATCAATCACGCTTTAGTCCCGATTTAATATGTCACCACCAAGCAACATATCTATGCCTCTACTTGGGAGTCTATGCTCCAGACAGTCAAGACAAACCATCCCTACCATGGCTTTAGACAACATAATAGTCTTAACATGAGTTAGATGCTCGGTCTAACCCCATAGACTACAGACCTTAGTTTAGACCGCTTAGTTTAGAATATTATCTTCTCGCATACAAAAAGTCCATTACATGCAACGTTCTAACAGTTTTAACATAAGCAGTCAGGGAGCTATATTTGCTTACATTTACTTTAAAATGTAAATAGAATGAGGACACATAACAATTTAATGAATAACCTCTATATATATAATTTTACTATCCGGCTCAAAATAAATACATTAAAATGTCTCTAATGCTTAGGGTATTTCCTAACAATCTTCCACTTGCCCTAAGCCAGTAGAAGAGCCATGTTATGCATCCCCATCGCCTCTACATGCCTCTCAAAGCTTCTAGCCACCAAAGTCTTAGTAAAGGGATCGGCAATGTTGTCCTCAGACACGACCTTACATATATCCACTAATCCTGTCTCCACGTGCCCTCTAATGTCGACTTCCTCGAATCCTTGCAAGTCTGGAAGACTCAATCCGTGTATCCTATGGGTGTTAGGTCCCCTCTAGAATACACCAGCATATAAGCCCTCATTCTCTTAAGATACTTGAGTATATGTTTTACTGGTTGTCAGTGCTTGGTTCCAAGATTCGCTTGATATCGACTCACCATACCTACTACAAAACATATGTCCAGGCGAGTGTGAAGCATAGCGTACATAAGGCTACCCACAACGGATGCATAAGAGACCTTACTCATATGCTTTCTTTCTTTCGATGTCTTGGGACAGTCATCCAATAAAAGAGTTAGACCAGCAATGGAAGGTTGTGAACCTTTCTTTGCCTCTTGCATTGCATATTTGTCAATTATTTTATCTATGTATGAAGCTAGGGATAACGCTATCATTTTGTTCTTTCGATCTTTGAAGAGACGAATGCCTAGAACATAATTAGCTTCTCCCAAGTCCTTCATGTCAAACTGTTGGTGCAGCCAAAGCTTGACTGATGATAAGTTCCCTCCATCATTCCCAATGAGCAGTATATCATCAATACAGAGTACTAGAAAGACCATTTTTCCATCCTTAATATGTTTATAAACATAGGGTTCATCAACATTCTGCTCAAAACCAAATGTCTTGATCACATGATCAAATCTCTGGTTCCATGAGCGGGATACTTACTTTAATCCATAAATGGATCTAAGTAACTTGCAGACTTTTCTTTCTTGGCCTTTTACCACGAACCCTTCGGGTTGTATCATGTAGATACATTCCTCAAGATGGTCATTCAAGAATGCCGTCTTGACATCCATTTGCTAGATCTCATAATCGAGAGCTGCAGTAACAGACAGAAGAATACAGATAGACTTCAGCATAACAACAAGCGAAAAGGTTTCATCGTAATCGATTCCAGCCTTTTGCGTGTATCCCTTTGCAACCAGTCTAGCTTTGAAATTTTCCACTCTCCCTTCCGTATCCTTGTTTCTTTTGTAGACCCATTTGCATCCAATGGGTTTTATCCCATCCGGCAGATCTACAAGTTCCCAAATAGAGTTGGATTTCATAGAATCCATCTCATTGTTCATGGCCTGTTTCTGAGATTTAGAATCAACATCATTTATAGCTTCATCATAGGTGACCAGATCATCCTCATGCTCATGAGCCTCAGCCTGGTATACCTCAGCATCATACATGAAGAAATTAGGCTTCTTCACAACCCTCTCACTACGACGAGGCACCCTAAATTGTTGATCGTCTGCAGGTTTTTCACTGGAACTCAGACTTGCGTCCAAGACCGATACCTGTGGAGTAGTTCTTTCACTTGATAACTCCTCTAGCACCACTTTGCTTCGAGGCTTAAAGTCATTCATGTTACTTTCCTCTAAGAATGTCGCATGAGTTGAAACAATGAATTTTTGTTCGTTTAGGTTATAGAACTGACCTCCCTTAGTTCCCTTTGAATACCCTATAAACATGCATAATTCTGATCTTGGTTCAAACTTTTTCACATCCCCATCCAGTATATGTGTTGGATAGCCCCATATTCTTATATGTCGAAGGGAGGGCTTCCTGCCACGCCATAATTCATATGGAGTCCTAGGAATTGATTTACTTAGAACCTGGTTTAGAATATAGCATGCCATTTGTAATGCATATCCCCAAAATGATAACGGCAGCGTTGAATAACTTATCATGGAAAGTACCATATCCAATAAGGTCTTGTTTCTCTTTTCGGCTACACCATTCTGTTGTGGAGTACCAAGTACAGTCGATTGGGATAATATCCCATTCTCTACAAGTTCTCCTAGAAATTCATCAGAGACGTATTCGCCACCTCGATCAGATCGATGTGTCTTTATGGATTTCCCCAGTTGCTTTTCCACTTCTGCACGATACTCTTTGAACTCATCAAAGGTTTTGCTCTTGTAATGCATCAGGTACACATATCCATACCTCGAGTAATCATCTATAAAGGAGACATAATACTCAAACCTTCCTCGTGCTGTGACATTCATGGGGCCACATATGTCAGTGTGCACAATTTCTAAGAGTTCCTAAGCCCTAGTACCCTTAGCTTTAAAAGACCTCTTAGTCATCTTACCCTCAAGAGAAGACTCACATTGAGGAAGACGCACCTCCTCCAGAGATTCTAGAGGACCGTCTTTCAATAACCTTTGAATCCTATCCTGATTAATATGATCAAGTCTTAAATGCCAAAGATACGCCTTGTTAGAGTGAGAAACTTTCAACCTTTTATAGTTATTTATTAATTTGGTGTCAAGCAGTGAGTATATCTTTGGTTTGATCAAATATAGGTTTCCATCTATCCATCCATCTTGAACAGATAAAAGACTTATTTTTATGAATATCAATTCTTTTACTAACAAAAACTGAATAAGAATCCTTTATTAAACAAGCTACCGATATAAGGTTCCTCCTAAAATTAGGAACATAAAATAGTCTTTCAATAATATAAACCTAAATTCATCAAAGTAAAGATAAATGTCTCCCACTGCCTCAGCCACCACAAAGCTACCATCTCCAATCTGCAACGAGAGGCTCCTATCATGTAGACTTCTCGTTTCCACAAACCCTTGTATAGAAACACAAACATGATTAGTGGCGCCCGAATCAATGACCCAAGGGTCTTTCGATTCTTCCACCAAACATGCATTTAAATAGTAAAGTTCCTTACCTTCCTTGCCCTTGGCGGCTAGGAAGTCCCGGCAAGCCTTATTGAAATGACCTACCTTCCCACAATCGAAACACTTAGACTTTTTAGGGTCCTTGGGCTTCCTGTTCTTCTTCTTCTTCTTCCCATCCGAGACAGAAGGGTTAGAAGAGCTGGAAGCCACTTGCTTCTGATTTAGCCTCTTCCTCTTCTGTGAGGGTTTGGAAGATTCCGCCAAATTGGCCTTTCCATTTGGTTGGACCGCATCCCCATCCCTGATTATCCGCTCATAAGCTTGGAGTTGCTTCATGAGCTCGATGAGTCCTAACTCCCTTGTCGCCAGATTGTATGCGGCCTTAAACCCCATAAAATCTTTTGACAGAGTTTTGAACACCATCTTGATCTGGGTGGTGTAGTCCAGCTCAACACCATTCTCAGCAGCCTCAGTAAAGAATCTCATTAGAGTGATCATATGGTCCTTTACCGGAGTACTTGCCTTTTGCTTTGAGTTCATAATGCTAGTAATTGCAGACAGTCGAGCCAATTTTTCTTGGCCTCTGAACATGTCTTCCAGATTTTTCATGATCTCCCTAGCAACTTGATAAATCTCATGCTGCTTCTGTAAAGCACTCGTCATGCTAGCAAGAATTTTGCATCGAGCTATCTCATTAGATTCTCTCCAACGAGTGTAGGCATCCACGACCTCCTCAAGTGGTGTGTTAGGTTTGGGCCTAGGTGGGCATGGTTCGTCTAGCACGAACTTGTATCTCTCACAACTGAGAACTATTAGTAGATTTCTTTTCTAGATTTTGTAATTATCGCCATTCAACTTATTTTCGGTAAGTATTGAAATGAGGGGTGTCGGTGACATTTTGAACTGAAATAAAATTATACTAGACATCATTATAAAGCTCAAGCAAATATAAAGATAATTTAGCAAATAAAACATACAAGTATGTTCCTACATGAAACTTGAGAAAACATGTAGCATTACAACGGTAATTCTCAGCACCTATTGCCCCAAGCCACCGAGGGGTGGTCATAAGACAAATAGCCAGAACATGGACCCTGTCCAATTAATATATGTTGCCTTAAATCCTCCAAGGTTAAGACATATATTAATAACCGCTTATTTTGGCCACCAGTTTAGTTAACAGAGCTTCTAGGGAAGGTTAATAACTAAATGAGTCTTGAGTGTATAACCATTGTTTACGTAGCCCAATCCACGTCCTACCAAGCTACCAAGGGGTGGTCATGAATAGGATCGTGCCCAAACACGTTTTCCACATAGGAGATCCAACTAAGTATACCGGCGGCGGTAAACACCTATCGAGGGGTGTGGTCAGGGCAGAACTGACGTGAGGCGTTACCATGCTTTCATATATGGATCAACAATGGAGGCCATGGGTTTTGTTTGAAACCCTCTCCCACCCAATATTTTGAAAAACATGCAAGTTTTGACAAATATGTATGATCAATATAGTTTGAGTGGCATTCACCTATCCTATATGACATATTATCAAACATGCATACAAAACATCCATCAATACATATTTATACATCCACGAGATATCACAGAAAAAATAATTGATGAAATAACCGATCCATAGTTCCATCCTAGAACAAAGAAAATAGAGATTACAAAATTGCATCCAAAGCATTCTTTAGGTCTTGAATTTTGTTCCGTCTTCTTGTATCCATCTTTATGTAGCCTCTCCATTTATTTCTCATTCTAAGAATTATTTAAAATTTAAATCGCAAAATTTAAATTTCAAATTCAAATTTCAAATTCAAATTTCAAATTTAAATTTCAAATTCAAATTTTAAATAATTTTTAATATCATGTGTAATAATATGTAATTTCAAAAATTAAAAATTTTTAATTACATATTTTTAAATATGATTTAAAAATTAAATCTCAAATTTAAAAATCAAAATTTTTCGATTTTCAATCCATCGACCCCACGGCCCCCAGAGGCTGGCAGTCGCCGTGGGCAGCCCCCAGCCCCCGGAGGGTGGCTGGCATCCCACGGCCGCCCAGGCTGCACGCCCAGGTGCTGCTGTAGGTGCCCGGGTGGGCGCTACAGCCCGCCAGGCTACAGGCATCCCCTGCAGCCATGGGCTACAGTCCAGGGGCTCGGCTAGCCCCTAGGGGGGCCACGTCCACCCTCGACTGCAGGCAGAGCCTACGACCGTGGGTGGTGCAGCCTTAGGCAGGGGATGTCGTAGCCCCATCCTGCTCGTGGGCAGGGGCTATAGCCCCACTAAGGCTGATGGCCTATCCCGAGGGGTGT
The DNA here is from genome assembly GCA_035233585.1 of Antiaris toxicaria. Lineage (NCBI taxonomy): Eukaryota > Viridiplantae > Streptophyta > Magnoliopsida > Rosales > Moraceae > Antiaris > Antiaris toxicaria. The sequence continues at coordinate 54,714,397 of CP141155.1, read as the reverse complement.
GTCCTTGATTTTCATGCCATATTCCAATTTACCCATTAGGACCTCTAAAAATTAATTTGAATCCTAATTAAATTGGAATTTTCCACACAATCAAAATTTCAACCTTTAAATTAAATTTAACTTTTGGGAAAAACAAATTACAGTCTTCAAACTTCAATCTCCTCTAAGAATAATTACATAAAATTTCCTAAACCGTTTCCGGTGTACAAAAATTCTAATCATAATAATTCTAAGAGACAAAAAATTAAAATCCATGGGAAAATTACGGTGATGATAAACCGTTCCCATGGTTACATAAAAATTCATAGATACAATTTTCTAAATTCTAAGGAACCATAATCGGCATAAAACAAGCATATTTATAATAATTTAAAAAAAATAAAATTAAAATAACCACATACTACATGTATAATACACGATAACAACATAAAAGAATCCTAGAATGCCACTGTCTAAATATCAAATCCATACATAAATAAAAAGACTAACTAATCATTTAATTTATGTACATGGCATAGTCACGAGATGGCTCTGATACCAATTGTAGGAATAAAATCGATAAAAATGCATCAGAGCGGCGCAGCGGAACAATAAAAATTTTTCAAGATCATTAAATATCTTGTGACATATACAATAAATTAATAACAATAAAACTCATAACACAAGAGGACGCCAACTATAGGCGGAGAATGACGGGAGGGCTTCAATCAACTAGCCTTCTCTACTATTCTCCAATTCCCAGATGGCAGAGTGTGTGGGCACTCGGTTCCTTGACCGGTATGCTAGCATTGCTAGTCTTCTTCCGATCACCTAGATCTCTAAAGAACTTATTGTCATGGTGAGTTATGCAACAATAAGCCTGCTCACCTGAGAGTTTGTGGTCTAAGAGAATTGGAGTGGCAGGACCTCTATTTATAGACTTGCATGAGGTAATCCTCTGAATTCGAATTAGATTAGGAGAAGATTTTCTCCCGTATCCATCCACAAAATCTGAATTTTCTAGGCCTTATCCCAACTAAAAAATTCGGCCAACTTTAGGATTTTGGGTTCAAAATTCAAATAGGATTTTAACTTGAATTTTATCTCACCATTTTCCAACCAAAAAATCCAAAAAATCTATTAGGATTATTCCATAAAATTTTCGGCCATGTTGTAATGAAAAAAATCAAAATTCAACTAGGATTTTCAAGTTGAATTTTATCCCATTCTTATCCAAAATAACCGAAAATCTCCTCAGAGATTTAGTCAAAATTTTTGGCCAATACAGGGAGGAGAGAATCCTAATTCAACTGGGATTGAAACTTGAATTTTTCCCTGAATCTTATCCACAAAAATTTTGAAAATTCCATGAGGATATTCCTCAAAATTTTTGACCAAGTTAGTTAGGATTGGGATTCAAAATTCAAGTGGGATTCAAAATTCAAGTAGGATTCAAACAAGATGTTCCTCTTCATAATCAAACTCAAATTCGAATTCTAGCCTTGTGGAATTATCCACAAAGAATTCGAATTCCACTTGGACTGTGATTCAAAATTTGAATTTCAAATTTCAAAATTCAAAATTCAAATTCAAATTTCAAATTTCAAATTTCAAATTCAAATTTCAAATTTCAAATTTCAAAATTCAAATTTCAAAATCCATAAAAAGTTGTATTTCAAATTTTGTTCTGATGGATAATTTTCTACAACTCCAATCCAATCTCAAATAAAATCATGGCAATTTTATTTAGAGTTCGAATAATTGTGTACTCTATTATCCAAAACAAAATCCGAATTCAACCAGAGAGAATCTTGTTCACCATCCTTATTCTATGTCAACACCACCCATGCATGATCAACTAGCTAATAAGCATACACAAATCAATTTGCTAACCATTAAGGAGTTATATGGAGCTAGTAAAGGGACCAATTGGACATATATAATCGGGCTCCCAAGAATACATATGATCATCATTCTGTACCGAATAACTCAATCATATGATCACTAATTACAGAGTCACACTACTATAAAGCTGAAACTGAACTCTCAATTATATACCGTATTATGAAAGCCTGTGACAAGCTATTGTCCAATGACCTTGTCATGTATGTAAAACCCTCATATGATATCCATGATCAGCCTTAGGTCAATGTCCGTTTAATCCTATTGATCAGGCTATCTTAAAGTTCCATTATACTACCGAAAAAGAAAATGACTATTCACCATATGTGAATAAGAAGTCATCTACCCAGCAGACAACCCAAGGCCTTGTCCATTTTCACATCCAGTATAATGCCTTTAAGAGGATATCTTTAACTTTTTAGAGCTATGATTCCGATATCTGTAAACAAACCCTTCATCGTATACATGTCATGCACCCAACGAACCGGTCTATAAGCTTACTACCTCTGAGATGCTTTAGCCATTGGAACATCAAAGTACACAAGTCATATACATGAAGTAGTTCATTTACTCATGATTAAGGTTACTGCATAATGAACGTCAAAAGTAGATTGATCCACTCATAGCGGACTACGTAGATCAATCATGCTTTAGTCCTGGTCTAATATGTCACCACCAAGCAACATATCTATGTCTCTACTTAGGAGTCTATGCTCCAGACAGTCAAGACAAACCATCCCTACCATGGCTTTCGACAACATAATAGTCTTAACATGAGTTAGATGCTTGGTCTAACCCCATAGACTACAGATCTTAGTTTAGACCGCTTAGTTTAGAATATTGTCTTCTCGCATACAAAAAGTCCATTGCATGCAACATTCTAACAGTTTTAAAACAAGCAGTCAGGGAGTCATATTTACTTACATTTACTTTAGTATGTAAATAGAATGAGAACACACAGCAATGTAATGAATAACGTCTATATGTATAATTTTATTATCTAGTTCAAAACCAATACATCAAAATGTCTCTAATGCTCAGGGCATTTCCTAACAACAGTAGCATTTAATTTCTATTCGTGCAGTGACAGGGGCAACTAACAGTGAAATTGTCCCACCCTATTATGTGAGTGTGCGTGTGAGACACACAGTATCAAGAAACCGGTCCAGATGACCATTTCTTGGCACAGAACTGTCACGCAGTGAAAGGGGCAACCGAGAGTGAGATCAGTTTACCTTAATACATGTGAGTATGCATGTGAGACATGCATTATCAAGAAAACGGTCCAGATGACTGTTTCTTAACATGGAATTGATAAGTTAGTCATCAATATACTCAGACCGGTCATCTGAGTACAACAACGATAATTACCCTAGTAGAGGTATAATATCAAGAATGATGGTCCTGATGGCCTCTTCTCGCCCAAAGACTGACAAAATCAGAGCCGAAATGCTCAGATTAGTTACTTACACAGAAAGCAGTGAATAATGAATAGTAAAAATGCAGTGTCAGGTTAATAGCTAAGACGGCTTAGAACTGATATATTTACAGTTAGCAGACTCAATTTAGTCAATTGAGCA